>CM066042.1:155786420-157116392 GCA_033557465.1 Ichthyophis bannanicus
GCTAACCTGCCTTTAATCAACGTTTATGTGCAGTGCCTGCAGAAACCCCTTCCAGATGGGAAGCCCAATAGGACTTCAAAGACTTCCCTAGGATGTGGGGCTGGAGTTGGGGTACTATGAGTGCCTTTTACGAAGTCTAAGAACAATCTAAGCAGATTGGCGTGAGGGTGAGGGTGAGGGCACTGAGAGAGAGTTGTGAGCGCCTTTCTGATTAGTAGCTGACCATGTTGGGAAGGTGGGGCTGGGGAGTCCATGTCCTGTCCTTGCTATCTGATCCATAGCTGTTAGGAGTACATCCTTAAAGGCTTAGACAGGATATCCAATGCAGAATATAAAGTACATGCATACTATAGGGGAAAAGGGGTTTTTCATGGAGTTTTACTTTCTTTTTTTTTTTTCTTTCTTTTTTTTTTTGCACTTAATTGCATTTACATGGTTAACAAACAAGCGCAGTCAGCATGTCATGGAAGCATACTTGTTTTATGTCATCGGTTAACATAGTGTAAATGTCTGTATATACTTTCACCTGCATGACAAGCCACTAACGGGTATCGTGTGTCTGAAAATCAGCCAGGTTTGCGTGGCTGAAAAATGGCTACATACCTTGACATTGACCCTTTAACTTCTTTGTGCTGAAAATGAGCTTGCTGGGGAAGCACATGTAAGTGTGACATTCCTCCAGCAGTTCTAAGTTCCTAGAATGCATGAATAATATTAGGGGTGGTTTGCGGGGAATGTGGAGCTATCTGCAGATGGCATAAGTAAGTAGCGACCAAAAAGCAGGGCCGGGTGCAAAAAACATTCTCTGAGAGATGGGTGAACTTCTGAGTCCATGCTGGGAAGAAGCTAGGAAGGTTGTGGGGATCAGTGGGAGTGTGCGTATGCCAGAGTCGTCTCCTTTCATCTTCTCTTCCCTCCTCTCCTGGTTTTACAGCAAGTCATCCTGCGGTAAAGAAGAGAGGTTCCATGTAGGCTTTTGCTTCCTGCAGTCTGAAGAAGACTGAACCTCACAAGGGAGTCTCTGATCTGTGTATCTGTTCCTTATCACTTTTATACACAGACACCCAGAATGCATGGGGTAATCTGCTTCTGATTATCACAAACCTATATGGCGGGATGGATGAAAGTATAGAATCTGCCTGGAAGACAACACTGCCACATCAGGACGCACAATAACGTTGCCAGGCACAAAGCTTGCCAAAATCGGTTCATGGCCTTATTCTGCGTCTCATGTTCTGGAAGGGTTCAGAATATTGTGGTCTAACAACGCTACGTTTCTTCCTGGTATAGCACAACAGAATGATTTCATTCTGTATCTGGGAGAGGGGCAGGAGAGCAGAACGGAGTTTCCCTCCAGCACGGTTACTAGCATCTGGGGCATTCAAACCATCCTGCTGGCTCTGCATGTACTCTTAGGTCACAGCTCCCCAGGACCCTAAATTTAACTCTGCTTCTTGTCCCTCTGGTTTTATAAGGATTCAGAATCTAGGCTCCAGAAATGTCTTGGAGGGTCATTCACACCAGAGGAGGCTGCATGTGTATTTTTTTCAGCATTATAAAGTGAATAGATACCCTCTTTGGATATAATGAGTTGCCCTGTCCAAGGGAATTGCCATCCGTACTGTCCTGTAGGTTGTACATACCAAGGATGTACATTATACTTAAAATCCTCTCCTGAGGTTGCTGCTTCAACTTTTGGACAGTGTTTTATAGAAGCTCTAAATTACATTTGCCTGGAAAATTCTGAGCATGTTCCTTAGCTGCTTTCCCTCCCCAGAGCCGACCAGCACAAAGATAATTGGAAACAGACCAAGCTCTGGAGCTCCCTGTAGAGTCCTGGCATCTTCACAGGATGCAGTCGGGAATTAGTTTCTAATGCAGAGCAAGAGCCCGCCCCTCACCTTCCAGCAATCTAGCAGTTCTATACCGCACAGACATGCATGTTGCATGCATTAAGCAACCTATGCAGTTCTGAGGAGACAATAAGGGCTTTGAACATGCTGAGATCTCAGATGATGTCTGCTGGGAATGAATTCTCCTGCAGGCAGGGAACAATAGGCTCTGCTGGTGTTCTCCCAAAAGAGTTGATCCCATAGTTTTTAAAAGACTAGAATATAGAGTTAAAGAACTGAACTGGTACAGAGCAGACTATAAACAGAGTGGAAATAGATTTGATACTTATAAGTCTTCAGCACTGAGTTTAACATCTATTCATTGAAAGATCCAGAAACATACCATAGAGCAGTTGTGCCCAAACTTGAGGTCAGGACACCAAATGGGGTCACATCATCAGTGGATGGCCATGCAATATGGCCATTTTCCTTTCTCCTTGTACTTTCACTATGACCTATGCCAAGGAGTGGTGGTCACCAGTCAGCACGTGGCCTGCAAGCCAGTGAACATTTATAGGCTCTTGCCCTCATCTGGGTAAGCTTCCTGTTAGACGTGGAAACTCATGCTGTGTTCTAGGGTCTGTAAGCACACACTGCACAGAGTGACACAAGGGACCCTGTGCTGACTGCCATGGCTTTCTGCTTTAGATGAGTGAAGGGAGTGAAAGAAGGCTGGAGAGCTGCTCCTTTGATTTCATCATCATCTGGGGTCACGTGAATTCCTAGCTGCTAAAATGGGGTCATATGAGATAAAAGTTTGGAAAGAACTGCCATAGAGGAAGGCGAGGTGTACATGTAGCTGAGGCTGAGCAATATCTAATTGCTGGGAACTGACCCAGTTCTTTCAGTTGTTGTTTATTTATTTATTTAACTGTATTTATATCCCGCTTTTCACCGGGTCAAAGCGGCTTAACATTGAAGGGCGGGGGACAGTGATCAATTCTAGGGTGGGGGGTCTGTCACCGGGGGGGGGGGGCCAACATTAATGATCTGAACAAACATTAAGGACAAACAGTGGACATGAGACTCTTAGTAGATAGAACTGAGGGTATGTTATGAGGTCTGGAGGAGTATTTAGTGATGGATGTTTGTTTCTGGTCCGAGGTATTCTTGGAACAGGATGGTTTTTAGTTGTTTCCTGAATGTTGAGGGATCTCCGTTGTTTCTGATTTGACTTGGTAGAGAGTTCCAGAGGGATGATGTGTACAGTTCGAAGGCTCTGTTGCAGGTCCGTTGATTGTATTTAGTTCGTTTGTGGGGAATGGTGAGGGTGGTGTTGGTGGTTTGTCTGGTTGTTCTGTTGTGGGTGGGTTGGGGCAATAGAGTGCGGAGCTGGGAAGTCTGAGTTTGGTAGAGGGCTTTGTGGATAAGTAGGGCAGATTTGTATTTGATTCTTGCTTCGAGGGGGAGTATGTGCAGTTTTCTCAGGACTGGGGTGATGTGATCTTGTTTTTTTGCTTTCTGGATAATTCTTGCTGTGGTATTTAAGGCTGTTCGTAGTGGGGTGGGTTGGTGTGGGTGGCGGGCAGTCCGTGGTAAATTATATTGCAGTAGTCCAGGTGGGGGAGCGTCATAGCTTGCATAACTGTCCTGAAGTCCTGTGGGTCAATAAGGGGCCTTAGGCGTTGTACTGTTTTAGCCTTGTGGAATATTATTCCAGTAGTTTTTTTGATCTGTTTGAGTGAGCGCTTGGTCTATGATGATTCCTAGGTATTTTATGTGTGGTTGAATTTGTATTTGTGTGGTTCCTAAGTTGAGGTGCGTGGGTGGGGTGAAGTTTGGGTCTTTGGTTACTATGAGGGCTTCTGGTTTTTTTATGTTGATGGATAGGTTGTTCCTTTGTAGCCAGCTGGAGACTTCTATGAAGCAGTCTGATAGGTGGTTGTTCATCGGGTTGGTGGTTGTGATTGGTCCATAGAGCATTATGTCATCTGCATAGATGTGGTAGTTGGTTATGAGCATGTATGATTGAGCAGAGGGGTTGTAGGTAGATATTGAAGAGCATGGCGGATAGTGTGGTATCCTTGGGGTACTCCTTAGTGTTGCTGGAACGGGGGGGGGGGGGAGGTTGCTAAGTTTGTGCGGATTAGTTGTTGTCTATTGGTCAGGTAGGAGTGGAACCATTGAAGTATGACATTTTTGATGCCAATTTCTTGGAGGCTGTGCAGGAGGATGTTGTGGGAGATGGTGTCAAAGGCTGCAGATATGTCCAGGAAGATCATAGCGTATCCAGAGTGCTTGGTCTGTGTGCCCTTGATGAGGGTGTTCATTAATGATGTCATGAGGGTCTCGACTCCGTGGAATGGACGGAAACCATGTTGTTGTGGGTCCAGTATGTTGTTGTCATTCCTCAATATCAACAACACCGGTTACAGTTATTACAAAACACAGCTGCCCGAATGATTTTGCATGCCTCCCCACGGGATCACATAACCCCAATTTTGCAGCATCTCCATTGGTTGCCACTGAAATTCCGGATCCCTTTCAAGATTCTCACCTTAGTACATCGAGCTATCTATCTCCACAGACGTCAATATCTATCCGATTTGTTAATTTTTCACACTCCCACTTGCAGCCTCCGATCCGTTCACGTCAATCGCCTGCACCTCCCAGCTCCCTCTCAAGCTCACCTACAGTCCACTCGGAAATCAGCATTTTTCTACCTTGGCCCCTCCCTATGGAATTCCCTACCTACTGCCCTCCGATTGGAAGAATCTTACCCCAAATTCCGCTCTCTTCTCAAAACCCATTTCTTTTCTTCTGCCTTTAACGTTGCTCTGTGAATCCTCATGACCTCACTCTCCCTTCTTGCTTAAGCTATTCTTACTGTCCATCTTTTTCTTTTCTTTAAATTATTGTAAATTTCTTTTCCTTTTCTGATTTAATTACTATTTATATTGTGAACCGCCCCGATGTAATGGGGGGTGGTATATCAAGTGTGCAATAAACAATAATAAACAAGTGGTCCTGAAGTTGTTGTTGAACTATCTTCTCGATGATTTTGGTGGTGAATGGAAGACTTGCTATGGGTCTGAAGGAGGCGGAGTCAAGGGGGTCTAGGTTTTGTTTTTTTAGGGTTGGGCGGATGATGGAGGTTTTGAGGATGTCTGGCATGCGTCCTTGTTTGAGGGACTCATTAACAATGTGGGTTAGGGGTGTGCGTAAGTCCTCTTTGGATTTCTTTATCCATTCTGCAGGGCAGGGATCCAGTGGAGAGGTGGTAGTATTTAGGGAGGAGATGGTGGATTCTATTTTTTGTTTTGTGATTGTTTCAAATGTGCTCCAGTCTGCGTCTATGGTAGTAGGGTGGGTTGTTGCTTCTGCATTCAGTTGTGGATTTTGTGGTTGTTGAAACTGTTTGTATTGGCGTGCTAGTAGTTCTGGTGGATGTTTGGTAGCTTCTTGACAATCCCGAAGAGCTCACGTGGTTTGTTTGTTGAGATGTTTATGATCTTTGAGTGGTAGGTCCTTTTTTCTTTATCAGTTTCTGTGTGGTAAGCGTCCAGTTCATTCATGTATTTTGTTTTATCCTCTTCTTTTTTTGGTTTTTCTCCATTTTCTGGTTTTCACTTCAGATATCTGCATGTTTGGGGGAGGAAGGGAAGGATGAATTTTAGAACAGGACACACATTAAAATTTCCAAAATATGTCTATTTTATAAGGACAATATAGACACTTACCTTCTGCTTCCATATCCAATACAAACTTCTCCTTCTGACCTATAGCTCCTCGCTTCCTTTCCTCTCTCCCTACACCCCTCGTGAACTCTGCGCTTCTCTCTGTGCCCTTCTCTTCCACTGCCAACTCAGGACTATGAGTCTTTCACTTTGCTGCTCCTTATGCCTGGAACAAACTGTGCCTTTACATCAGGTTTCATCTCTCCCACTTTTCAAATCCATGCGAAAGGCTCACTTCTTTCAGGCTGCTTTTGGATATTAATCCTTTGTTCTCCTTCTGTCTCCTTACCCTCCTTTATTGTACTGTCTGTCTTGATTAGACTGTAAGCTCTAATGAGCAGGGACCATCTTATTATATGCGTTTGTACAGTGCTGCTTACGCCTTGCAGCACTATATAAATGATTAATAGTAGTAGTAGCCTTGGTGCCTTTATAAATTAGACATGCACAACTACCCCTAGTAGCACGCAAATGCTCTCGCACAAACTTATCTGAGGAAGGTACAGATAGAGGGGTAAAAGGGGCACTAAAACGGAACAAGGCCATAGCGGAGAGATTGAATGAATTCTTTGCTTCGGTCTTTACTGAGGAAGATGTAGGGATGTTACCCATGACTGACGTGGTATTTAAAGGGGATCCTGCAGAAGAATTAAAGGAAATATCGATACATTGGGAAGATGTATTACAACTATTAGATAAACTGAAGCGTAGCAAATCACCTGGACCAGATGGTATACATCCAAGGGTGTTGAAAGAATTGAAATATGAGATTGCAGACCTGCTATTAGTAATCATTAAAATCATCTGTACTACCTGAAGATTGGAAGATGGCAAATGTAACACCAATTTTTAAAAAGGGTTCCAGGGGTGATCTAGGAAACTACAGACCAGTGAGCTTGACATCAGTACAGGGAAAATGACAGAAATCATAAAGAACAAAATTACTGAACCTGTAGATAGTCAGGGCTTAATGGGAGACAGCCAACATGGCTTTAGACAAGGAAGATCTTGTCTTACTAATCTGTTATGGTTTTTTGAAGGTGTGAATAAACAGGTGGACAAAGGTGAGTGGGTTGATATAATGTATCTGGACTTTCAGAAAGCCTTTGACAAGGTCCCTCATCAGAGACTTTTGGCAAAACTAAAGTCATGGGATAGGAGGCAGTGTACTATTGTGATCAGGAACTGGTTAAAAGATGAAAAGCAGAGGGTAGGGCTAAATGGCCCATTGGAGAAAGGTGAATAGTGGTGTACCCCAGGGATCTGTGCTGGGTCCGCTGCTTTTTAACATATTCATAAATGACCTGGAAATGGGAATAACGAGTGAGGTTATCAAATTTGCAGATGACACAAAACTATTTAAAGTTGTTAAAACCCAAGAGGATTGTGGAAAATTGCAAGAGGATCTTGATAAATTAGAAGACTGGGCATCAAAATGGCAGATGAAATGTAATGTGGACAAGTGCAAAGTTATGCACCTAGGAAAGAACAACCCAAACTATGGTTACATGATGCAAGGTTCCACATTAGGAACCACCACTCAGGATAAAGATTTAGGCGTCGTTGTAGATAACATGTTAAAACCCTCCGCCCAGTGTGCAGCAGCAGCCAAGAGAGCAAATAGAATGCTAGGTATCATAAGGAAAGGAATGGAAAATAAAATGTAATTAGACTTACCTGCTAATTGTTGTTCCTTAAGGAACTCTAGTCCAGTCCCGGAACCTTTGAGTTTAGTATCTCTTCCAGCAGCTTTGGAGACTGAAACACGTCATCGCTTTGACACCTGTATAAATAGGCAAGGTCCGCCCCTCTCCTCCAGTACCTATTGACAAAGCAGACTCAGCAGAGCAACATATAAGTAGTCAAATCAGTAGTTAAATAAGTAAGCAGGTAAATACGTAGTAAACTTTTTTTTTTTAAACTGTCTGAAACCGCACCCTTAAGGTACAGTCCGCTTTGACATTGTCCACTCCAGCCATGTGTTGCGCCGACAGGCCCTTCAGATTTAGCTCGGCCCAGTCTAACAGCTGACTTGCCTCTGCCTCTAACGCTGCACTTCCTGTGCTGCCCTGTCGATTGATGTAGGCTACTGTAGTTGCATTGTCGGACAGCACCCGCACCGCCGTCTGTCTCAACCACGACTGGAACTCCAAGAGGGCGAAAAACACCGCCCTCATCTCCAATCTGTTGATCAACCACTCCTTCTCTACCAGTGACCACTGTCCCTGCGCTAAACTCCCTTCACAATTCGCTCCCCATCCCAACAGACTTGCATCCGTCGTCAAGTCTCCAGGCTGGGGTCTCCAGAGGCATCCCTTCTCCAAACTCTCCGGCCGTAACCACCAGAGAAGTTCCTGCTGCACCTCCGGTGGGCAGACCAGCCGATGAGATAGCGCGTCCAACTGATGAGACCACCGCCGGAGTAGAGCCCTCTGTAACGGCCGCATGTGAGCTCTGGCCCACGGCACCACCTCGATTGTGGCCGCCATCGTTCTGAGCAATTGCAGATACTGCCAAGCTGTAGGCGCCGGTTGGGACAGAAACCTCCACACAAGCTCACTTAATCCCTGCGCTCACTGAACCGGAAGATACACCGCTCCCTGCTCTGTATTGAATTGCGCCCCCAGATATTTCATCCAGAGACTACGAGGGAACCAGCTTGCTCTTTGCAAAGTCGACACACAGCCCAGGCTCTCTAACAACTGCACCACCCGGGCAGTGGCTGCGTCGCTCTCAACCTTTGACTTTGCTTGAATCAACCAATCATCCAAATACGGGTGCACCAGCACTCCTGACTTGCGGAGCGCCGCTGCCGCCACCACCATGATCTTGGTGAAAGTTCTTGGTGCCATTGCCAGACCAAAGGGCAAGGCCTGGACTTGAAAGTGCCCCATGGGCACTGCAAACCGTAGAAACTGTTGATGCTCTCGCCGAATGGGGATGTGCAGATAAGCTTCCGTGAGGTCCAATGATGTAAGGAACTCTCCCTTCCTGTCCGCCACAATCATGGAGCGCAACGTCTCCATATGGAAATGAGTCACCCGGAGACATCGATTCACTCTTTTCAAATCCAGAATCGGCCGAAATGTGCCTTCCTTCTTTGGCACCACGAAATAGATGGAGTATTGACCGCACCCGCACTGGTCCAATGGGACGGGCACCACTGCCCTGAGCTGCAGCAGCCGCTGTAGGGTCTCCCGAACCACCCGGACCTTGTGTGAGGCTCTGCAAGGTAACAGGACAAAGGAATCTAACACTGGTCGATGGAGCTCTAGCGCATAACCCTCTTGAATGACTTCCAACACCCACCGGTCTGACGTAATCTGGACCCAGGCAGGGTAAAACTCCCGTAGCTGTCCTCCCACGGGCACGAAACCCACCTGAGTCCCCTCATTTCATTGTGGCTTTTTAAGGTTTGAGGACGGGAAAGGCGCAAAACCTCTGCCCGCCTCCCGAAATCCCTGAGGCCATTCATGGCCTGTGTATAACATACATACATTTTCTGATAGTTACGTCTGTCTTCCTTGGGAGTCCTTGCATATAAGAATATTGGATGAGGCATTCTGGGAAATGAACAGGAAGCAGAAGATCTGATATATACATCAGTGACTCTTCAATCACTGGGCAAATATTTAAAGAAATTACCAGAGAGAGAAAATGAGCTTTAATGGTATTAAGTAACTTCCTCTGCGGTACGAGTTGTGAAATAGAAGCCTGTTGCATTGGTGACAGAGCTGGCCTTTGTGTGTCTTACATGTGACCTGACAACTTCCCACTGCTAATGGAAGCCAAGTTTAAAGTGTCCATGAAGAGCTACTATTAGTGTGAGGCAGAGAAATGAATTGGCTGCCATCTACATCTCCTCTTATTCTGATGGAACAAACAGCAGATAACCTCTTTTTTTCTTTTCACTCATTTCTCCTCTTTCTTCTGTTCCCTAGTTACTGTTTTACAGTATATCCTTCTATTTTGTCATCTTCCTCCAGCCCCCCCCCCCTCCCCTCCTTATAGCTCTAGAAACCTTGTGATTCTTTGTTATTGGAGATCTTGTTTATGGACTGGTGCTTGATGGGCTTCTCTGTAGATATTGTCATAGGAGGTATTCAGCATGCCCCATATGATGGGGCAAATCAGACACCCATTCCCCACTCTCTATATTATCCACTAGCTCATGCTCATAGTGATTGTGTCTGGGTCTCTGTCCTTTCCTGTGCCTGGATCTCATGTAGGTAGGACTACGGTACCTGTAAACAGCCACAGTTCTGTTGCTGCTTCTTTATTTTTAAACCACTTCACCTCAATGGGAAATCAGATTCACTTTTTCCCAAGGCTTACAAACAGATGCTGTGATTCACGAGGGACTTCAGTGTGGAAGATTTTCCCCTGGTAATTTTTTTAGATCTGTTCGGAAATAGTCATGACCTCTGTGGTCTTCTCTGCCTCCAGTTTCCTGGCTTGATTTTTGCAAGGCTGTTGTACGTGTTTGGCATCGGCCTTGATACACCATAGTTGACTGGTGGCATCTGCGTCACAGGTGCTATGATGGAAGGCAAGAAGATAGAACTGCTGGTTCATGGGATTCCTATAGAGAGACCGCCGATAGCTACATTTTTGTTAAAAGATGAGCCATTGCTGGTGGGAGAGATATAGATAGAGATGAAACCTTTCTTATAAAGTTTAAAAAACACAAAACATGGATCACTGGATTTCCTGGTTCCTCTTTAATAATAGTTTATGAACCTTTCCTCCAGGAACTTGTGCAAACCTTTTTTTTTTTTTTTAAAGCCAGCTACACTTACAGCTTTTACTACATCCTCCAGTAATGAATTCCAGAGTTTTGATTATGCATTGAGTGAAAAAATATATTCTCTCATTAGTCTTAAATGGGTTACATTGTAGCTTCATTGCATGTCCCCTAGTCTTTCTACTTTTTGATGCCGTAAACAACTGATCTGTTTACCCATTTCACTCTATTTGTTAATTTGTAGACTTAGACAGTGGCCAGTCTAAGTCCTAAGTACCCTGGCAGGATTCCAGAGATAAGTAGTGGCTTTCTCAGACTAATGATAGAACCTATCAAAATGCTTTTATTTTACACCTTTCCATACTAATTGTTTTCACCACTCTCCCATCAACAAATTCCACAGCTTAATCATATGTTCAGTAAGCAAACAGCACAATTACAACAAATCAGAGACACTAGAAACATAAGAAAAGCCATGCTGATTGAGACCAAGGTCCATTAGGCTTGGTATCCTGCTCTGACAGTGGCCAGTCTGAGTCACAAGTATCCAGGAGATCCCAAACAAGTAGATTATTTATTTTATTTTATTTTTTTATTTATTTATTTAACATTTCTTCTATACCGCGCTATTATAATCAGCGCGGTGTACATCGAACATAAAACATACTACAATGCATACAGGCAACATTGAGTTTACAGTGAAACAGGATATTAAACATGGAATAAACCGGGAAAACTATGTACAAGCTAACTTTATACTATGTACGCTTCTCTAACTCATCTAGTTGTTACATGTGCATTTGTGGGTGGATAGATTTCTCATAGTTCCTTTCAAGGAATAAGCAATAGCTTTCCCAAGTCCACCTGACTAGTAATTTCTATGAGCTTTTTCTCTAAAAGGTTTTCCAACCCTTTTTCAACCCCATTAGGTCAATCACCTTGACCATGTCTTCTGGCAACGGATTCTTCCTGTTAAGATGAGAGAGGCACTCCCTAAAATTATTACTGTTGGAAAGGATAAACCACCATTTCCTATTTATCCGTTCCGCCTCACTCATGATTTTATAGACTGCTATCATACCTCCTCCCAGCTGTCTCTATCCAGTATGTAAACCCATGTTGTTCATGTGGTGAAGTGAGGGGCAGAGGAAGCTGCATAATAGTTAATGGAGCTTTCCTTTAGAAACCTATCCAAATTCAATCTCTGGTATCAAATTTCAGAGTTTATGTGAAGGCTGACAAAATACTTTCTAGGATTAATTCAGCTCTGCTATTCTAGTTTAATAGAGGTAAAATATATATCAAGAAGGGACATGAAAAGCCCAACTTCAGACAGTCCAAGACAGACGTTGGTCCAGTTGATTTTAGAATCTCCATTATTTTGGAGTTAGCTCCTGCCTCTTTGTTGGTAGTTCCCATGCATTAACACTTTTTTTGTACCAGAATATATTTTCCTGTCCCAAGAGGGCTCACAATCTAAGTTTGTACCAGAGGCACTCTAAGTAACGTGGCTGCCCTTACAACTACAGAACCTCTACTTGATGGATATCGGAGAACAGCTTTCACTGCACATCACCTCCACCAATGATTCTCTTGTACGTTTTCTGGGATACTAGTGGTCTGATTTTAGAAAAAAGGTTTTGATTTGCAGCTTTCTGTATGTCAGACCCTGGACTGTTTTTGTTTTTTTTTGTACGTAGACCTTTTTCTTTAGGCTTCATGCACCAGTTTCTTTTAGTGCTAAGGAATAATTGCACATTTTATTTGTATTCTCTTTTCAGTTGGATCCACAGACGGTGCAGACCAAAAACTGGCACATGGATGTGATAGAGATGAATGGCGTAAGTAGCAGGAGAGGGTAAATACTGTACTCCCATATCTGTAATAACATTTCTTTAATGCCGAGTTCTGTACTTTCTCTGGCATCTCAATTCTGTTGGTGATGTCACCAGCTAAAGTGATGACATCGCCCATCTGGGTTTCAAGAGATGACGCACATAGCTTTAGGAGCATCCACGCTCTTACAAGCTAGAAAATTCTCCAGAGCCCTGGGAAACTAAGGCCTATTGCCTGGAGAGCCTGTATGTGCAGTTTTAATAATGGTCAGTCTCCTCTAGAGAACCGTTCTTTACTGTCTGCTTGTCTTTATCTCACAATGTTGTCTGTCGCTCTCTTTTTTTTTTTTCTTGTTCTGTAGATTAAAGTCGAGTTTTCCATGAAGTTCACAAGTCGGGACATGAGCTTGAAGAGAACCCCATCCAAAAAGCAAACCGGTGTCTTTGGAGTTAAAATCAGTGTCGTAACAAAGTATGTGAAAGTTTCTGGGTCAGCTTCTGCTTTCATAGCCTCAGTGACACAACTGTAGAGAGAGGCAGCAACCAAAAGAAGGGGGAAGGGGCCTATGCACATTGCAGAATTCCTTTGATATTTTGCTATTTAAAAGCAGATCGCTGTGGGATATTACCCATCTACGATTTTACACCATGTGCTTCACTCTGCTCAATTTCCCTCTTATGATCTCTATAATTATGCACAGTTTTGAATTCAGGAGAGATGGGCGCTGTTTAATAGGATCCTTCCTCTCACTGCATGTAATAGGTGATGTACTCTAAATCTTCTTTGGTCCTTCAGGCGAGAGCGATCTAAGGTCCCTTACATCGTACGGCAGTGCGTGGAAGAGGTGGAGAAGAGAGGCATTGAAGAGGTTGGAATCTACAGGATCTCGGGGGTGGCCACGGATATCCAGGCTCTGAAGACTGCATTTGATGCCAGTGAGTTTCTGAAGAGCTGGAGGAGTGAGAGGGGAGAGCAAAGAGGTAGAAATGGTTAGGACCATACCAAGTTAGAAATGCAGCCTGTGCAACTCGGCCCTGGTGCTCTGCTATATATGCATGTGCATTGCTTTTGTTGGGTTTCCTGGAAGCCCCGTGATGACTTTGGTGTCCCTTCTGTGCTTGCATCTGGTGTAGCCACACTGCTTGCACAGTCTTTGCTATGGCCCTGGAAATGGTGAATTTTTGAAAGGTGCTATTGCCGTGCCTTGAATCGGGCCTGTACTGGAGAGTGGCAGCCCCTTGACAGCGCATCCTTTCTGGAAGAACCTTTAGCTTGGATCCTGCTAGCCCCCTCCCATGAAACGGTTTCCATAGCGATAAGAAGCCCAGGAGGAGGAAGAGGAAGGCACTGGACCTGCACTGAAGTTATTTCAGAGGCGTTAGTACCATAAGAACCACAATGACACCAAAGAGGTAAGGGGATGACTGGAGGAGGGGACGGGTGAAGGAGGATTTGGGCAGGGCCAGTACTACTACTAGGCAGTTGCATAGAGGGTGCCCACTGCCGCCCCTCTCTGGGGCTTGCAATGACAGCACTACCCCTCAGACCCCAGCGCAGCCTAACACTCCGGCACTGTGTCAGTTTCCTACTCTTCACAATGTGCCATTTCTGCCACCTCCAAAACCAGAAGTGGCTTCGGAAGGGGCAGAAACGGAACATTGTGAAAAGTAGTAAACTGCAACACAGCGCCGGAGGTTTAGTAAGCAGTTTGAGGGGGTATTGCAGTTACTGTAGGCCTGGAGAGGGACAGCAATGGGGGTGAGGCCCGTCTAAGGTGCCTCCAATCCTTGTGCCAGCCCTGGATCCGGGCAAGGCCATTTCTTCCCCCCCACCCCCCCCTGTTGCCTTTGGGCACCCTCATGCCCCTGTAGGATTGCTGGGAAGTGGCTTCTTTCAGAAGGCACCTTAACCATTATACCAGAGCAATGGCTTCTGAGGGGTGATAAAGAGCAGCTGGCAGTGAATGCAAAACAATAGCTCCTGACAGCACACAAACTCAAAACTATTTGTATGTACTTTTACTCACATGGAAGATGGGAAAATTCTGAATATTATATTCCCCTGGGTAAATGTCTTTATGTGTACATGTGTGTGTACATATTATCACAAACTTTAAGTTTGATATTCAATTATGCAATTTTATAGAATCATTCTGGAACAGTAATTGAGTTTGTTTAACAAAATTGGGTGGGACGGGCTTAGAGGTCCTACAGTTGGTCTTGGAAGCCTATATGTTGTACTGGCCCTGGTCTTTCAAAGCTGGCGAAACAGGCTTGGCTGCAGCATAGCGGCTAGTGAGCCTCAATGGAATCTGTGACAGATTGTGGTTTCCTGCACCCAAGTATTGACTTGACTCACACAATCTGGGCCCTGCCCAGATCATTCAATGTGAACTGCTTGATATATGCAGACGACATTCTCTTATACATGCCTTTCTCCACAACTCACATGGACCTGTCCCCACTCACGGATTGCTTCAATGCAGTTTCAACATGGCTCCAGTCACAGAACCTACGCATTCAACATAAAAAAACAGAGGTGCTATTCATCACCAGAGACCCCAACTTTACTCCGCTATCCCACGTCAGTGTCAAGGAAGCTGACCTGCAAACTAAAGATGCAATAAAATACCTGGGAGTTACAATGGATCAACGCCTGGATATGAAACGCCACATAAGCAATATAGTCAAAGCTATCTATTTTAAATTCCGTTCACTCAAGCACCTATGCTCCCTGTTGGACCCAGATGATTTCCGAACCATATATCAAGCACTGATCCTGCCACATTTTGATTTTGCAAATGCCATCTTACAAGGGCTCCCCCAATCCACACTCACCCCCCTTACAGTTGGCCATGAACGCTGCAGCCAGGGTCATCTACGGAGCAACCAGAAGCGACCACGTGACTCCCATTCTCAAACAGCTACACTGGCTACCTATTCATGGGAGAATCACCTTCAAAACACTTCTATTAACTTTCAAGGCAATCAAAGGTATTTCCTCTGCCTCATTTCACACATCTTATCCACATTGTACCCCCCAACAGATCCAGAAGAGCAACAGCTGTCAACCTGCTAATCACACCAAAGGCATCGGCAAAATGCAACAAGACAACCACAAACAGGGCGTGCAGTTTATATATCCCCAGATGCTGGAATGCACTACCCCCTGACATTAGGGCCATAACCAATCTATATCAGTTCAGGAAGGCACTCAAAACCCACCTCTTCCTCCAATTCTTCCCAGCCAGCAATTAAACCTAGATACCCCTCTCAATAAATGACCCACGCTAGACCCCTCTAGAAATGCCCTCATACTCATTTTCTGATTTTTACCTATCCTTGCTGTGTAAATAGCTTATGTACATAGTTTACCCTGTTATCCAAGTTTGTATCCCTGTTCAATGTAAAACCTGACAACTTGTCGTTATGGTAGTTATGTTATGATGTAAACCGCGCTGATACCGAATAGCGCGGTATATAAGAAACTGTAATAAATAAATAATAAAATAAATAAAATAATCCCAACTGTGGCTCAGAATTTCCTAGCACCGCACACCTGACCACTCTAAAAAGCATCCCAAGGAATGCAGGAGGCATGTTTTAATATTTACTAAAACCAAAATATTTAAGAAAGCATTTCCTCAACTCTGCTTATTTTACAGAGATGTTGATGTAGTTTCTGGCCTTAGTTCATCTAATTTGAAGGTTATTTATTCAGGCAAGAGATTGTTCCACAGGAAGGGGCTAGGAGGCCAGCTGTGCATGTTCTCTCCCCGTGCTTTTTGCTATCTTTAGGGTGGTGGTGGAGTAGGGGAAACACTAGCCTATGCAATACCATTTTTGGCAAGTCGCTCTAGCCTCTTTGCCCTGTGATACTTTGGTAAGGACACTAGTGATGTGGTTCTTGTTCCCTCTCATGTGCTGAACTCAAGCATACAGTCCAGGTGCAGCCAGGCCCTTCGTTCCAGTGCTGACTGTCTATTTATGGCTCGAGAGATATTGGCTGGAGGGCACTTAGCTGCGAGTGGGAATTGGCTCTCATCATTTGTCTTCTGGCTCTCTTAGATAACAAAGACATCCTGGTGATGCTGAGTGACATGGATATCAATGCCATCGCAGGAGCTCTGAAGCTGTACTTCCGGGAGCTTCCCGAGCCCCTGCTCACCGATAGGCTGTACCCTGCATTTATGGAAGGGATAGGTAAGGCTTTCACTCATAGATGTGGCCCCCCCAGGAGCTCCTGCTAACAGGGGAGGGATAAATAAGACTCGGCTGGAAGCCTGATCCTGCTGCTGGGGGTGGGGGCACAGTGGAGTATGCGCCTTGGCTGGGGGCACAGTGGTGAATGTGCCGTGGCTCGCAGGCCACTGCTGGGTCTGGGGGCACGGTGGGGTACATCTTGGTTGGTGCTGCTGGACACAGGGAGATGGTGAGGTATGCTCTGCCTAACAGAGGAAAGGTTTTGTGATGAAAGACTGAAGGCCAAAGCTTCAGTCATGATGGTTTAACAATAAACTTGCCTTATTAAAACTATGCAGTTGTGTGCTCATTATTGGGCTCTTTCGCCTCTACCGGTGCCAGGCTTGGTAAATAGCACCATCTTTGTTTCTTGTTGCCAGCTCTGTCTGATCCAGCTGCCAAGGAAAACTGTATGATGCACCTCCTTCGCTCGCTGCCTGACCCCAATCTCATCACCTTCCTCTTCATGCTGGAGCACTTGAAAAGGTAAAGGGGGAAGAGAGGGTACTGCAAGGTGACTTGTGGCAGGTGGTAATGCTGTGGCTTGGCCTCGCCCTGCTGTGATGCTGCTTTAGGAATGGCATCGTTTGGCATACAGTGATGCAATATTTCCCAAGGAATCAGAACGGCCCATGTGCCAGGCCATAAAGACATACTTCCAGTGGGATCGACAACATGACTTTGTGTAGGTTTTTAAAATTAAAAAAAAAAAAAGTTGCTTTGTCTTTCATCAGACTGTGATGGCAGCAGGGCCAGACCAACTATTAGGCAAAGGGGGGGGGTGGGCCGGACAGCAAAGAGCAGGGCATCCAGAGCTAAAGAATGGATTCTGATAGCCAGAGGTGGCATAAGGTCTCCCTAGGGCACCAGCACCTTGAACCAGCCTCGGTGGCAGAACATGCTTCATACTGTGAGGAGCTGCTCTGCGTACGTGGACTAGCTGTCAGTGCTGGAAAGGGCTTGTGCTCTTAGGAACATTTCCTTGTGGTTTGGCTGAAACTTGAAGAGAAGCTTGACTGGAAAAAAAAGTTTAAGAAAAGCACTGGAGAGGTTACATAGAAATACATTTCTTTTTCCATTCTGTGTCAAATCAGTCTGTTTCAACATTTGTTCTGTTGAAATGTTCCCAAATGTAGAGGGTGGGAGATGAGCTGTGCTGCTATTGAAAAGCTAGATCTTGGGGTTTGGAAAATGGACAGGAGGCTCTAGGAAAGAGCAGCTACTGATGAGGTACCACAGGCGTATTCAGTGGATGAGAAACTCCCGGGTCCACCTTGCTTTCTTGCCTAGCTGCCATTGTACGTTATGTACAGAGACTCCAAGATAAAGAAGAGAAACTGAAACAGAACAGATAGGGAGCCAGCCTGATGAGATGAGATTGGATGCCATAGTCATGTGGTAATAACTCTAGGATACTTGTGGGGACATAAGAGAGTCTCTGATATATACCAATGCTTCTTGCCACCTCAGATCCGCCCCCCCCCCCCCCCCCCTGTGTAAGCATGCATTGCACTGGCAAACGTGTAGAATTTTACTGGTTGCTGACAACTAGGCTTTCCATGATGATGTAGGTAGGATCATCTTGGAGGAAGCATGAGGATCTTGTCTTTCGCCTTTCCTGTTCTACTCTAATAACCCAGCTCTGTGCAATACAGCTGCTGCACAGGGATATCGTTTGTGAAATCCTAAGTCACCTGCTTGCTCTTTCTTTTCAGGGTTGCTGAAAAGGAACCCATTAACAAAATGTCCCTGCACAACCTTGCCACAGTCTTTGGCCCAACACTATTGAGACCTTCGGAAGTGGAGAGCAAAGCACACACCAATTTGGCCTCTGACATCTGGTCACATGATGTCATGGCACAGGTAATACTTAGGCCAGTGGTCTGTTAGATTCCACTGGGCAAATAAGATCAGCCTCTGCTTGGCTAACTGGTGAGCTTTATACTGGGCCATTGCTTGAACTACTCCTTTCATACTGGTTCTGGTCCTCACTGGGACCTGTTTCTTTCAAGTACCACCTTCAGTTGTGGTGTTCAGATTGAAATCAATCAATCAATCAAGATAGCAGGTTTACTCAGTGGAACATGATCAACACCTATGACTGACTGTCCCAGAAGCGTAGACAGAAAATGTCACAACAGCCATACTAGGTAAGATCAAGGGCCATCAAGCCAAGTATTCTGGCTCCAACATTGGCCAGTCTGGGTCACAAATACATGGAAGCTAATTTGTTGGAGTCCGATACATGCAAAAAGGAAGGAGCGAAGAGAGATCACAGCCACACGCGATGGTCTTCTGCTAATCACTTTATTGCTGTATATTAACAGAAGATCCTTGCTCCACTCCTTCTTTTTGTCATTCTTGTTTGTGGATGTCACCTTCCTCTTTTGATTTCTGGAGTCAGATACACACCAGCAACCCTGTCCTCATCATAACAGACTCTGCTATTCCAGCAGAAAAAGGGGTTATGATTTTAATATAAAAGTACACTTACTGCAGTTTGTAAAAAAAACAAAACAACCAGTAAGCAAGCATGCGCTCTATCACAGTACTTTTGCACAAGGGCTTTTTTTTAAATCATTAGACAAAACAGATTTGTTTATCTTGATTGTTTTGTGCTGCCACACCCCCTGCTGGAAGGATGGCATAGCCATGATTTTCAAGGCAAGATCGTTACAACTCTATTATATTCACTCTTTGCAAGGCTTTCCTGGTAGAGGGCTCTGTCATAATTTACAAAAAAAAAATCAGTCCTCTTCTTACCCTGTTGCTTCTATGGAAGGTGGTAGAACCAGGCCTGATTCAGCCTGCTCCTTCTGCCATGGAACGCTGGGTCGTTTCGGCTAAGCCATATTACTGGTTGCTGAGTTCCAATTCCTGTAAGGAAATGTTCCTGCTTGGTGTGTAACTGTTGTCTTCATTGTGGCTTTTGCAGGTACAGGTTCTGCTGTATTATCTGCAACACCCCCCCATCTCCTTCTCTGAGCTGAAGCGTAACACACTTTACTTCACCACCGATGTGTAACCCTCCAGGTGGATCTAGGATGTCGGCACCAAACTCCAACTTTCTGTAAGAACTACGCAAAACAATCCTCCCAGAAATGACATGAGGAGGCAGGCACAAAGACCGCTTGCTTGGACTGTGGATGGGGCATCTTTGTACAAAAAAAAGGAATGGATTCTGTGCCCCTTCTCTGTACTAGTTGTGTCTTCTGTGCTGTGATGTCCAACCACTGTTTTATGTGTATGTTGTTACAAACACATACCACAACTGGGAGAGAATGAACATGGACAGCTTTCACCTAGCAGTGAAGGTGTGGTAGCTTCTCTCTCCCTATTTGATATTTTGCCAATTCTCTGCCATCCCCACATGCCAGGGCCTGCATCTCAAGAGAACTAAAAGCGCCTGTTGCTCCGTCTGAGACGGCAAGGGGGAAAAACTCAGCTGGACTGCGTTACCTGCTGGGCCTGGGGAGACCAAGTCTGAAGACCTCTACAAACATTCCAGTGGAGAGAGGATGCAAAAAAAAAAAATGCTTCAATCGTGGTGCTGTGCTCTGCGTGGCCCATTTTCTGTATAGTACTGAGAGACAATTTTGCCCCTTTTTTATCATCTTGTCATGCTTCTTTCACCCTGGTATTTTGTTACTAGTTTTCTTGTAAAGGATTATGAGTAAAGTAATAGCTGGTAGAAGACACATGTTTTGCACCCTGGAACTTTGGACTGTGTTGCTTTCTCAGCATGTTTTCTTTACAGGACCAAAAAGCAGCCAGTTCTGTGAGATGAAGCCATGTGCTGGATGGTTTGGGAGGGAGTGTTCATGGGAAATGCCACCAGCATCCTGTACTGTTCCCTGACCTAGGTTTTCCATACCCTAATACAGGTTGGCAGGTGAAAAGGGGAGGTTGAACCCTTTCACAAGCCTGGAAATGTACTTGTCTAGAACAAAAACATGGACTTCCATACAGGAGAGGCTGTGTCTTTGGAAGAATGTCCCTCGTATTCCAAATCCTATCAGGGTATAGCTGCAGAAAAAAAGGCTCTTGCTGCTACTGGTCCTTTTCCTGTCCCCTGGTTGGTGGGCCTGTTACTTTTTGTGCTCTGATGGTTGAGAGATTACTGCATCGGTCCCGGGGGTGCCTGCTGGTTCTCTTCCATATTCACACTGGTCCCTGGATTACTCTAGTCATGTCTCCTTTATAGCTCTAGTAACCATGAATGGGGCAATTCCTTAAAAAAAAAACCATCCACTACTTTGCCTTTATGATGGTAGTTACCCTGTTGTGGTCTTGGCATCTCCTTGCTGATGTTCTGGCCTCATGCAGAGCCCCTGTAGTACTGCTTTAAAAGTTTACAGGGGGCTTTGTCCAGTGCTGGAAACAAATGATGCCACTAAGGTGTGCTTAGCTGTTTAACCATTCTGAAGAGAATTTTTCCAGATTACACTGAATGTAAAAATCACCCATCATTGCCCTTTGTTCATTCAATAGTGTTTCCTAATGCAAACCAGCCACTTGTACCAGTTACCCTGATTATCCACCCTTAGGCTACAAAAAGAATTTGAATGGGGTCTGGCCTGTTTTATATTCCCTTTCAGGCCTTTCTTTAGCTTCTTGCCATGTAAAACTCTTACTGATTCCAAAGCCAAGGAGTGTTAAGGGCCTGCTGTAGTGTGTTTGTCCCATTTTGTGTCTATGGGAAAAAATGTACAATAGATAAGCTAAGTGAAGGTGAGTAGAAGCATCCATTTAAACAATGAAATGTAATACGGTTCAAGGCTACTGGCTGTTTGCAAGTGCTGCGTTTTAACAAAAACAGCAGCAACTGGAATGATTTCTTGCAGCTTTCCAGGCCCTGCTCTATTTTTACTAAGATGAGGCATGACCTAGAGAACAAGCACCTAAAATGGTTTGAGAGACCATGCCGTTGTTGGCTGACTGACCTAACGCTGGCAAGAGGTGATGCCTCTCCACGGGGAGAGCACTGTGCTCCCGCAACACATGTTCTGGAAATGGAAAACATGGATCCAGTGATTAGAACAGTGTAGGGTGTTGTCAGGTACAAACACCCCTTTTCCTTCCCAGCCTGCTGCTTGGCCAACTCCAGACCAGAAAAGCAGATGGGAAAAGAATCAAAAGGTAGAGAAGGAAAACTTTATTTATATATGCTGCTTTGAATACTGTACTTTGTCAAGCAGAGGCACTGGTTGAGTTGTGTATTACTTGTGCCTCTGAGCTGGCAGCTATTGCAGGGCAAGGGTCAGCTGGACTTCTGTTTCCTGACAGGGTGAACATAGCCGATAGGGCTTGGCAAGAGCCTTCAGCCCAGCCTGCTGACATCCTGTGTGTAACACGGCAAAAGTGTGATTCTAGACCTCGCTGTTACCCCTGGGCTCCGGCTGCAGCAGTTCCATGATAGCTTTGTTGGTATGCACCAGGCACTAAAGAACACAAAGCAGGGTCTTGTGTGAAGAGTACTGCTGCCCAAAATGGGAATGGGAAGAAAAAGGTAGAGATACAGAATCCTCTTCCAGCCTTTTGCAAAGAGGGACATTAAACTGGCTTGGCCACTGCTAGGCATGGCATGGTTTTATTAAGATTTCACTTTGAGAAATTGTTTAAAGAACTTTTTTTATTTTGTTTTCTGTTGTTTGTTACATTTCCTGTAATGATTGTAAACCAGATGAAACCTGCAGAAGGGACTAATAAAAAGTTGATAAAACAAGTTTAAAACCACTAAGATGCAGAAAAGATGCTCTTTGGGGTTTGATTACTGTTGGGGGGCAGGGGAAGAAGAGAGCATACCTTCAGAGCATTGGCAAGTGTAACTATTTTAGGAGTTTGTTTTGAGTCTAACGGGACCTGTTCCTGGCAATTAGTAAGCATGAGGAGTAAATACCTGTCCTGTCTTGTAGTGCGGTGCTGGTCCTAATGAAGATGACACTAAGTGCCCACTCCACTGCTGTTGGAGCCATCTCAGCTCTTACTTTGATCTTGATTAAGCACATGTATTTCTCCAAATGGGTTAGTTTTGCACCTAGCATAAAAGCTACAGCACTCAAATTTTCCTATACAATCAATGAACAAAAATCTATAGGATTAATCTCATCAACAAGATCATTTTGAGCATTAGTTTTGCATATCTCAGACTACTGGGCTGCTGCAGAAAAGCATGCTGCCCTTAGTGTGGGGATTGGCGCAGCGTATAAGCACAATTTTTCTGCAGTAGTATAAGCACATAAATGCAGGATGGAATTTGGCACAAGCTTGACCACGGTATTAACAGCAGCACACAGCATATGTTAAGAGCATTCAGAATAGATAGTAATGAAGCAATAAGCTATACCACACAGGCAGAAAAGTGCGTAGCAGGCTGACTCTCATGCCAGGTTAGAGAAGACATAAGGGGGCGGAGGTCAGTGCTGAGAAGGCACTTATGTCCGTTTCTTGAGTAGACAACCCCTCTAACTTAGTTGGGGCTTTGCTAAAGTGAGACCCGACAAAGGGAACATGCATGCAGCACATAAGAGCAATCATTCTATTCAGAATAATATCAGTGTTCAAAGGCATCTATTATTCTGAGCAGAATGATCTTGTTCTTATGCACCACATAGGCCTTTTTGGGCGTAGAATAGAGGTTCTGCTACCGTAGACATCTGGCCACATGTACTTGACTTGTCCTCCTAGTTTAGCGTGGACATTCTGCACACAGCTCATTTGCAAGCTGTTTGCCGCACAAAGCTTCTGCACTAGACCTGTATTTGGAAAAGCTGCACTACAGCTATAGCAGTATGGACCTGTATGAAGGAACCTCACTTCTAAACTAGGCTAGGGTGGGCATGATTACAAACGCCAATTTACAGCTAATATTCTTCTCAGTGCTTGCACAATGCCAAAGAGAGCCACCTGCTGGAGTTCATTACAGTACAATATATACATAAGATACCACATTAGTTTTAAGTAGGCCAGTGCTACCCACAAGAACTAGGTATATTTCAATTAGCCTCCTGCCATTTTCTTGGCCTGGTCTTTTAACAGCATGTGTTGGTGCACATATAGGATGGGAAATTTACAGGGGACAGACACTTCTATTGGGGCTGCTATTTTACTTTTCTACTTTAGCATAATGTCCATTTTGTTTTGCAGAAAAGAGGTCTTCAGAATTATGAGAGAGAGAAAAAATACAAGCACTGATAGGCTACTATCTCTCCTCCTCTCCCCCACCCAGATTTTACGTAATCTTTCCTGGGAAGTTCATTGGAGATAGAAGTAAGTTGTGATAGAGGTAAGAGTATGTTTAATCCCACCAGCACAATTCAGAAGCCATGAAATGCTGAAGCTGATGCAAGGAATTGCAATGGTAAAATTCTGCTAGGAGCCCCTTATTTATTGTAAATAAAGAGAGAGTGGAGCTCAACCTTTTGTTTCTCTAATGAGGCATAAAGCATCTACTGCATCAAACAGCACTAGATTCTGCAAGATGTTTTGGTGTAAGTACCAGGACAGACTGCATACTATGCACAGCACTTTGAGCCAGTTCAACTTTTACGAGAATATGAACTAGCCCTGCTAGAAGAATATTTGCACCAGAAAATCACTGGATGCACAACTCAGCCCGCATAATGGAGAATGCCAGTTACGAAGATCGCTTGCCCTATGCACGTTCCCACCCCTAAAAAGCTCATAGCAAGAGAAACACTTTGAGAAGCCCAGGAGTTCAATTCAGTTCCCCAAAGATTTTAATTTGTAAGGCTACAGTTACCTAGCTATAGGCAGAGGCTATAGAAATTATGATTTGATACTTATAACCGCCACCCTTAAGTAGACATCCTCAGATTTGCAGCTTGACTCCCGTGCACTGTTCCCTCTAAGCTGTGCACGTGCACACACCTCACCGAGCGGGCGCACATACTTTACAACAGAGCGCACAAAAATTACTGTTCTGATTCTGATAGAAAACACCACAGATGTCTTAAAATTGAAAAGTTGTTGTGAATTTCCAGTTTTCACAAGTTCTACAATATTTTCTAGTGCAATCAATGTGGTGTACATACTGTATTCTGACATGTAGTCACATTTTAAAGCATATAACTCCGAGAGTCGTTATGTGGCGCACAAAAATTTAACCTTCCTTCAAAAGCTGCACAGCTGATATTTTATGCGCACACAGCCTACAGAAAAATAGAGGGAACATTGCTCCCGTGATATTATTCTTGGGGCTGAGCTACAGGGGCACTAATCAGAACTGCCACTGCAAAGCAGATAAAAGATCAGCACCTTCACATTGCAAGAACAGTTAAAAAAAAAAAAAATTTAACTACCAAACAAATTCTGCAAAGATCCCATCCCATGGTGGAGCCATATGCATGTGTTCAAGCTAAATTAAACAAATACTTACCAAGAAGAAGCTTTAAAAGCAAACTGTTTATTCAAGGGGTAAGCAGCCCTCTGCAAAGAGCTTATGAGTTCATACAGCCTACCTGGCCAACAGGAATCAATCTGTCACTACCAGACAGTCCACTGGACATTGGTGCTATTGCTGGTGAACCTTCCACAGGATTTTCTGACCTCAGGCTATCAACTAGCATACTACCAAAAAGGAAAAGCGGTACTGTATATGAAGATACTTGGAAACAGCTGGTTATGGCTTCACGTCTCAGCTTTTTGCTTTCAGCACGTGGGAAATGAGGGTAGTTCCTTCTTATTTTAGCTGAAATTGTAGCTCTAATGCGTTCTCAGTGCTATTAACAACCATTACAAGACAAAGATTAAGTGTCCTATTAACATTTTCAAAAAGCTAAGATAAGGGAAATACTCTCTCCAGCTGCCTTTTTTGGGTGGTAGGAGCTGAACAATGAGATGATAATGGTAAAGTAGTGATAGAGTCCAGATCCATCCATGGCCTCCATCCAGCCCAAGACCATCATTACCCAAATTGAATGCAAACAAAGGCTCATGGTTCCAATTGAGCAGGAGAAAACGACCAGGTTATAAAACATTTAAACGATCCTTGCGGCCAGCCGGCAGAAAGCACAGAGTGGTGATATGGAGCCCTTCTCTTCGACTTAAGGAGCAGCTTAATACGGTGCAGTATTACAAATACCTTTTGGGTCTTCTGGTTTGTTCTCTCACCAGTAACAGTGTGTTTACGAGCACAGAAAATAATTTTAGCAAGATTGACAAGAGTTTTTAATTAGACAAATATTTTACAATAATCAGTACAAAGGAATATAATACACTCCTTAACAAGATACCAGCCAATACAATGCTTTAACCACATCTAAGCTTATTTCATGACACCAAGAGTAAGAATAAAGTCGTCTTTCCTCTTGTATAAGAGTTTATGGGACGGAGGGCAACTGCGGCCTAATGTGGCTTTTTTTAATCCAAGAAGGCCGACATCCTCATTTCTATAGATGCTGGCACCTACCATAAACACAGCAAGGACCAGTGCTGCCAGGCCGCGAAGAGAGGCCAGAGGGAAAATCCTCACCCGCTATGGCAATGCCCTTGGGTGCTCACTAAGCCTTGTGCACAAAGTTCTGCATCGCCAGCAGGATTTCTGGGCACAGAACATGAAGTCAGCGAAGATATGGAGAGCAGGTGACCTACTCAAACCGTAGACATGAGAGTCTAAAATCCTCTACAGACTGTATTCTGTCATTACCGAAGATAATAATCAATAACAGCAGAGAAAGCTGCAAAGCCGCCACACCCAAGGGTCCCTGCTTTGAGGCCAGCTGCAAAGTAAGAAAAAAAAAAAGAAGAATTTGGTTCCTGGTGAAGACCCACAGCAGGGCATTTAAACCTCTTATCCTGCTCCTGTAGTCAGCACTACAAACATGCTGATATATTTTCTAGATAAGCAGCCAAACAGTAGCAGAAGATCTGACTTTTTCAACACATTTACAATTACCATATACCAATATATAAGAACAAAAGGAGCTCCTTCAGCAATCTGGCCAAAACTGTCTTTTTGATTGGACAATACAGTACCGCCAAGGGTAGGTCAGGCATCCTTTAGAGAACTTAATATGGAAACAGATTCTTTCCCTACCTCTGAAACCGATGGCCCCACCTGTGATGCAGCCACTGATGACACTGTTCTTCCAGTCTGACTTTCCTCGATACTTGAAAAGAAAAAAATTCAGTTAAGTCACAGGAATTATAGGGCTTGTCGTCCCACAGTGTTATTAAATGTGCAGGAAAATACATGTTCTGTAAATGCGTTCCTGATTTCCTTATGTATTCAAATATGGAGCATTTATCACCCACTCAAGCCTTAACAAATTTTCTTGAAATCTAGGAGCCAGTTGCCAAAACTTGGGTCACAATTTGCGTCCCCCACCCCCTCAAATGGTGTATCAGTGTTACTTTTATAGGTTTTAGGGTCTGCTTTACTATTTTTCTCTTTTTTTTATGGAATAAAGCTTAACCCGTTTTGGACACTCGCATATTCTCCCTCTGTTCTGGATGATTTATTCGATTTGTTACACTCAAACAACTATGAAATACCATCAATAATAAAAAAATATTAAAATTCTGCAGAAAACAGAAGTTTCACATAGTGTATGTTTTTCATACACTGGTCCAATACAGTATATTGTCTGTCTTCAGAAAAGATAGGATTCATTTCCAATATTCATTGACATAAACATACTGTATGATACTATTGAAACTGCAGTTTTCATTTAAAACACTTTATTATGATATAATATAGTTTGTCAACAGTCCATTCTGATGGCGGAATATGATACACGTGAAAACACTTCTGATGCAGTGCGTCAATATTGCACCATTGAAACACCTAGAGCAGAATGCGTGACAGCAATCAGTTTCGACAACATATTAGCCCAGCGTATAAAAAACATATAAGGCCGATATACGCACCAATAACTGACACTAAGTAACTTACAGTTATCTAAACCTATTTTCTAAAGTCTAGAAATACTTTTATTTGCAAAATAGTAGCTATTACAGCATTATAAGCTACTTACTATTTTTTTTTGTGATCTTTTTATGTTGAGCCGCCAGTTCTGTCAAAATCAGCAAACTTCAAATACCTATTAAACTAACTAGATCTCAGATAAAAAATCTGTATATAAACGCTTTTTGACATAACGATAATAGCTAAACATAGTTCCATTGAGTTTATAATCATTAATTAGTAAACAGTTCAGTATTAAGTATGGAAACCTTGTCTGTAAAACATACGCTGGTCCAAAACAGGTTAATAAATCAGGCTCTTAATGGGCTACTTGCAAAGTGCCAACAAAAGGCAGTGGCTCCATTTCTCCCCCTCCTCCTCCATCTCCCACTGACCCTTTAAGCTACACCTTGTGTTTGTGGTGGGAAAGGGGTGTGAGCCTTCATCTCTTCACCTTACAACCCCCTGCATTCTCCCCCCCCCCCTGCAATCCAACCCCTCTCCTGCTGTGCCTCACCTAACCCCCAACTCTGCTTCCCTTTCCAGACTCTCACCCCTTCCCCTCCCCCCTCCATTAAGACCTACAGCCCCTATACATTTCTTCACTCATTTGTGCCATTTCTATCTTATTTTGCAGGCTTGACTGCAGTCATGGCCTTCTCCAACCGGTCTGATTTTTTTTTAGTTGCCATAGCAACCTGGCCTGGGATGTGTCGAGCTCTGCCAGGAGAAATCACTCCTATTTCACAGCTGCATCTTGGCGACATGTGTCAGCATAAGAAAAAACAGCTGTCCTGATGGCCAACTAAACTTCAGGTTAGATACTGTTGAGAAGAACGGCTGCTAAAATAGTGCAAGTCAAACCCACGATTTTGGAAACTTTGGTCTAAAAAGAACAAAACTGTGTAAAACAGAATCTGTTTAGTTTACTTGCATGCTAGTGACTTGCACCGTTCAGAACGGCAAAGTATTTAATGGCAAAAACGCAGGTCCGAGTGCTTTCTGAACAGATCTGAAATAAGGCTATAAAACAGGAGAGGTCGTAACACCTGGCAGAACTTTCCAGGTCCCATGCCATGCAAGCGCCAAGAAACATGTACCATGTGGCAGCAAGAGGGATTGTATGAGAAACCCAGACAAACTCACATGCAAATATTTGGCTATTGCCACTTTAGCTCTGTATTCACCTACATATCTGGGCAGGAAAGGGTACTGAACTTCTACTGATCATTTGTATAGCACTACAAAGCATATGCAGACACATGTAGAAGACGGTCCCTGCTCATCAGAGCTTGCAATCTAGTCAAGACAGACAATACAACAGCTAAGGATAAGGATATCTTTAGGGGCATGGTAAGGAAACACACAGAAGACTAAACGACCAGAATCCAAAAGCAGCCTTGAAAAGGTGAGGTGTTTTCTGCTTGGAATTGAAAAAGGCCAGAGAAGGCGCCCGATGTACAGACTCCGGTAGTTTGGAGCAGCAAGGTGGAAGGATCGAAGTCTGGAGTTGGCAGTGGCCCAGAAGGGCCCAGAAAGAAGTGGTCTGCCAGAAGAGCGGAGCACCCGAGGAGGGGTGCAGGGAGAGAAAAGAGAGGAAAGGTAGTGAGGAGCAGCAGAATGAGTGCACTGATAGTCGGAGAGGTTTGACCTGGATACGGAAACTGATAGGGGGCCAATGAAGCAACTTGAGAAGAGGGTTATATATGAGCATATCGAGGCACAGCTGAGTTTTGAACAGTTTGAAGGGGACAGAAATGATTCAGAGGGAGACCAACAAGGAGGAGGTTGCAATAGTCTAGACGGGAAGACGAAGGAGTGGATACTTACCGACTCCACCAGACATTCCGTGCAGGAGAACATTGCCCCCACTATGGCAAAGTTTTTTGCATATGACATTCCTCTCTGCCCCATATCTTTCAGGACTTCTTTTGCTGTGGGCGTCTTATAAGGATCCTTAGGGTCAAAACCCACATTTGTATCAATCCCTGCTGTGAACACGCCAAATGCTCCTCCCAAGACAAATCCTAAAAGAACAAAATGCTAAGATTATACATGCACGCTTTATGTTACACTGTAAATTCCTGAACCAGTCAATTAGAGGAATGTGCAACCGTCACGTACCCCCTCATGTGCTGCACTTCAGTGCTTTTGGGAACCTGACAGGTACTTGTGACCTGGATCAGACACTGTTGGAAACAGGCTACTGGGCTTGACAGACCTTTGGTCTGACCCAAATGTTTTTATAGCAGCGCCATCAAAAAATCTATCTATCTCATTCCCATAAGACACTATCATTGTAATTTGTGGGCTTCATTAGTGAAAGTTGCAAGCATTCTCCATTCAGTCTTGGCCCTGTAGAATCCCACAGGCTTTTTGTAATTCATGCAGTTCATTTAAAAGGCTGGAAACAACTGTCTGGTAAGGAGAGTTGACAAAACAGAGGAAATGACCCTTTACTCTTATTCCAAAAAAAAAAAAAAAAAACACGGTTAGGACAAAAATAATTTGTGTGTTTGTAAAACACTATTTATTTAAAATAAACATGAGACAGGTAGGCAAACAGTAACACTTGTAACTATATTAAAGACTTGTTCAGCGGGATACAGGATTTTGTCTAGTTTTTAAGCATTCTTTAGGAAACGTGAGGAAAGGAGAATACCTGAGGCGGACAGGCACGTTTCCTCCATACCGTAACCGCACCGCCTACTTCCAACCACCTTGTTTCTTTTTAATTATTTATTTGCAAAATCTTTGTACTGCTAAGGTGTGAACATCATAGTGGTTTACAATTTATTAAAAAAAGGGAGCAGATTAACCCACAGTAACAACTGAGTAAGAGACAAGTACAAGGGGGAAACGGGACATGGAAACAAAAGAAACAAATTGGATTGTAGGACAACAATATCTACCAGGACAAAGTAACGGGTAGTCAGATGGAACATAAGGGTGGGGAGTAAGAAGCTAACAACCCAGGAGTTAGGATTTAAAATTTGTTACATTTTCACAAAACCACATTCCCCTGAGACACACACATTGATACAGCTGACATAATATAATCAACCCTTTCATTCAACTACTAGCAGTCCGCTGGCTGATTATGGCACAAATAATAACCGGTTTTCTCACCATCAGAACTATGTACCTGCTCCAATAAACCTTTCAAAGGCCAATTAATGTAGGTAGCCCCCATCCCCTCTATCCTCCCTCACTGCCTGGGGGTATCACTCCTGAAACTGGGCACCCACGTGGAGGTTTTAGAGGAGGCATAGGTATGCCGTTCTGCAGCCACTCTAGTGTGCATTACCGCTATCCAGCGTTGAAAAGAAGGTGCCGCATCCCCCACCCAGTTTTGCAAGATGAGTTTCTTCACCATCCAGATCCCAATCATAATGAACTTTCCCTCCTTCTTCCATATTTTCTGCTCGCCTAGTGGGCTCTCCTCCCCGAGCAGGAGCATGCTCTAGGTACGCTGCACCTGCTTCCTGGCCACCTGTATCGAGCACTGCAGCGCTTGTCCCCACAGCTCTGTCAGTATGGGACATTCCAGGAAGGCGTCTCGGTCTGTCTTACATTTATCACAGAGATTCTGGTCCCACATACCCAGCTGTGCCCCTCGCTCTTTTGTAAGGTACCCCTATGTATAATCTGGAATTGCATCTCCTGGTAGTGCACCGAGGTAAGAACCATGGGGATCAGCATGGAGCAGATCTCCAGTTGTTCCTCCCCCACCTCATCAGTCCAGTGTTGTGGGTTGGGCAGGGTGTCCCGTAACATTCAGTACCATTTCCCCAGTCTATTCCAGTGTGGGGTCAAGTTGCAGAAGTCATAATCTCCCTCCTTGATCTCCACCTCTCCAGGATGTGAAACAGACAGAGTTTGCCAATAATGCCTTAGTTGTAGATAAGGGGGGGGGGGGGAATGGTGCCCCTGCAGCTCCTGTTGGATTTTCTCAAATGTGGGTATACCCTCCTTCTCCCAACTTCCTAATTGTCCCAAATCAAGGTGATGGGCGGATTTCCACTGGCTGAATTTAGTGCACACCTGCCTCAGCTGAAAACCCAGATTGCCTACTATTTGCAGAAAGGAGATTACCTGCCAACTGCAGTCTTGCTTCACAGCCCACTATTTCCAAGCTCTCCGGAGGGCACCCAACCACGACCCATATTCCAGGCACATGAGGTCAACCCTGTTATAATGAAGGGTACCAATTAGCCCATATGGATGGCTCTATGGCTCCAGCAATCCCTCTGGGGAATATTGGTTCATCTCCGTGAAGGCATCACGAATCCACTGAATATGTGCGGCCATGTTATATATCCTGAGATCTAGGAGACTGTTTTTCAAAATCATTTTCGCATAGCTAATACTCGTCCTCTTACTTCGCCAAAGAATGACACTCTTGAAAAATATTCTCATTCTCCCTGCTCACCCAATAATATTTTGGGTATAAGAGCCATGCAAACCACCGCCACCCTACCATAGACAGATGGGGGTAATTCCTTCCACTGCCCACATTATTTGTCTTAATTTGTTATGTATATTGAGCAGGGGTTGGGGTGTAGATAAATGCCAAAATATTTCATAGGGCCATTGGTCCATTTGAACTCTGTGCTGTTGCCCCATACTGGCCCACCCTCTCCCAAGATATGCACCTCTGATTTCCCCATATTAATTTTGAGTCCTGAAAAATGCCCAAACCCTTGCAGCAGTGTGGTCGGTGTGGCCCACCCCTCCCCCATATGTTGCATACTTAACATACCATCAGTAAACAGGCTGATTTTGCTCTCGACAGCTCCTACCCAGACGGCCTCAGCGTTGCGCACTTTAATAGCTAAGGGCTCCAGGGACAATATGAACAGTAATGAGGATAATGGGCAGCTCAAAGGGCTCCACTAATCTCCCATTCACCAATAATTGCGCACTGGGCTTACTGTATAGTATCTGAACCCACCTGAGAAAATACCCACCGAACCTGAACTTTTGCATCACCCAAAACAGATAGTCCCAGGGCACTCTATCAAACACATTTTCTGCATCCAGGCCCACCATGACTACTGGGACATCCCACAGTCTGTTTTGCCGAAACATCGTCAAGACACAGAGTATGGCTCCTGCCGCACTGCAGCCCTTCACAAACCCCACCTGGTCCGGGTGTATGATGTCCAGCAGGACGGCACTTAGCTTCTGGGCCAGCGCCGTAGTGATAATTTTTAGATCTTGGTTCAAAAGCAATATAGGCCTGTAGGATTCGTCTTTCTCAAGATCCCGCCCTGGATTGGGGAGCAAAATGATCATTGCCCTGGTTGCATGGTCCACTGCCCCCATGGCCACCACGGGCCAAGCCATTAAATCTCCCAAGATTTTATACAATTTTGGGCTTAAGCCATCTGGGCCTAGGGCTCTAGCAGGCTTCAAACTGCGAATAACTCTCCTTAGTTCCCCCTCCATCAGGGGTCAGTTTAGGAACTGACTCTGCTTCGCTAAGTTGTATGCTACAAGAATATGTAGGCAGCTTAGCAACCTGTACATAGTTAACCATCCCAAACTCCCCACCTCTTGTTCAATGTTGCCTGTTTCAATGTAAATGTTTGTTTGTATAATTTCAATTCTCTGTAAACAGTTGTGACCTTTGCGAAAAGCAGTATATAAAAAACACAGCCAAATAAATAAAAATAAAAATATGCAAACCTTCAAAGAAAGCCTCTCGGGTCTCTGCTGCGCCATGCTCAGTCCTTTATAGCGCTTCGAAGAAAGCAGTAAAGCACTGGGCAATTTCAGCCTCCTGCACAATCACAGTGGCCTTAATTTTAGCAGGCCGGAACAAGTTAGCCAACAATTTACCAGTTTTGTCCCCCCATTTGTGTAATTTATACATATAAAGCCTAATGCTACACATGGCCCTTTGCTGCAGAAGTGCTTGGACTTATTCCTGGCCTCCTGTAGTTGCAATCACGCAGGCTCCATCCCTCCCGCAGGTATCAAGCAGGAGCGCATGCAGATTCCGCAATCCCTGCTGCAATGCTGCTGCCTGTCTACCCTGCTGGGTCACCGTATATCCCAGTATCTGTCCCTGTAGGACGGGCTTTGCCACTTCCCAGTATATATCATGGGCCCCATATCCTCCTCCCTATTTTCTGTCTCATATTCAAGCCGCGCTTTCCAGAGAAAGATCTGAAAATCAGCGCTCTGCGTCCAAACTGGATTCAGATGCCAAAAGTTTATTTCCCTCCCTATCCCCCAGCTCAGTTTAATTTGTGCCATCACGGTTGGATACTACCTGTGGGTGGATATCAGAGCTGCTCATTTTTGCATATAATCTTTCCGACAAGAGCAAGTAATCTATGCGGCCCCGAATAGTGTGTGAATTCAATGTTTAGTGGATTCAACATGCACCACTCATCAGTCAGCTTAATCCCTCTATTCTCCGCACCCCTGAGAGTCACCCTTGGCGGTTGGCAGTCCACCGTTATAGTGAGCCGAGATGACTTTCCCCACCCACTGCCGCTTGAACTTGAGATGCTCTGCAGCAATCAAGCGAGGTTCCCGAGCTAGGGCTATTGTGGCGAGCGCAGATATGCAAGAACCCAGTCTCACTTAACCAAGGAATGAAGCCCTCCCACATTCAATGTAACAATATTGGTCGCAACCATTGCCTCACACTGCCCCAAGGGGTTTACACCTGTTAACCAAGTTGGAAGCTCCCCCCCAGCTTAGCCTCCATAGTGCAATTCCACATAACTATGGACCCTCCAGTCCCCAGTCTCATCTTCCAGTTCCTCCCACAAGTAGCCCCACCTCCCCCCAAGCCCATTCCCAAATGTCCCCCCCCCCAATTTCTCCCCTGCATCCCTATCCTCCTTTCTCCTCCTACCCCTTCTCCAACTCCCACACCATACATTCCCTTCCACCTGCCAGCCCCCCTCCCAAATTTACCCTCCTCCTCTCCCACTCTCTGACCCCCATGCCTAGCTTTAGGTAAGGTGTTTACCCATCTTTTACCAGATGCCCTAATAGATAACCAATCAAGTCTCCCCCCCCCACTCCTTCATCCAGCATAAGCCTGCCAAGTGTCCTAGGCACCAACTACCAGCACCCCACCTTGTAGGGGGAGGTGGAAAGCCGGCCTCAGTTTACCAGTCATCTTAATCCAAGACATGTGCAGAGTGCCGCCTCCACCTCCAAACCGCTCCCATCTCTACAATGCCACAGTCTCCATCTCCATGCACAGTCTCTCAAAGTAACAGGGGGAGGGGGAGGAATCCCAACAAGGCCCATCTGTCCTTCAGTCAAATTGTATTCACATTGATAGCCGCAATGCCTTTAATTCCAAGCCATATAAGCCGCTGAGCTGCCAGAGTCTGCTTTCCTCTGTGTTTCACTTTCTCCTGCCTGAACAAGCCGGTCCATGAAGGTGCAGCCCTCGTCTGGTGTGTTGAAGTATAAGGTCTTTCCCTCCTGCAGGACTCATAGCTTATGGGGATACAGCAGGGCGAACCGCACTCCTTGTCAGAACAGTGGTCCTTGGTCCAATTCTTTTTAACATCTTTGTTAGAGATACTGCAGAAGGGCTACTGGGTAAGGTTTGCCTCTTTGCGGATGAGACCAAAATCTGCAATAGAGTAGACACCCCAAAAGCAGTATATAATATGAGGAGGGATCTAGCTAAGCTTGAAGAATGGTCTAGAATTTGGCAGCTGAGATTTAATGCTAAAAAATGCAGGGTCATGCATTTGGGCTGCAAAACTCCAAAGGAGCGGTACAGTTTGGGGGGTGGAAGTACTTCTGTCCACAAAAGAAGAGCGGCACCTGGGCATGATTGTGTCCAACAATCTTAAAGTAGCTAAACAGGCAGAAAAGGTGAGGGCAAAAGCTAGAAGGATGCTTGGGTGATTAGGGAGAGGAATGGCCAGCAGAAAAAGGAGGTGATAGTGCCTCTGTACAGGTCTTTGGTGCGACCTCATTTGGAGTATTGTGTGCAGTTCTGGAGACCGCACCTTCAAAAGGATATAAACAGTTTGGAGTCAGTGCAGAGGGTGGCTACTAAAATGCTTAGTAGTCTTTGTTATAAAGCATAAGAGGACAGACTTAAGGATCTTAATATGTATGTTAGAGGAAAGGCGGAATAGAGGAGATATGCCATGGAGATATTTAAACATCTCTATCATAAACGTACAGGAGGAGAGCCTCTTTCAATTGAAAGCAAGCTCTGTTATGGGGGGACATAGGATGAGGGTGAAAGGGGATAGACTCGGGAGTAATATGCGGAAATATTTCTTTACGGAAAGATTGACAGATGTGTGGAATAGTGGCCCAGTGGAGGAGGTAGAGACAAGGACAGTATCTGAATTCAAAAAAGCATGGGACAAACACAGAGGATCTCCAAGGGAAAAGAGGGGACTATTGTAGTAGTTAATATGGAAGGGCAGACTTGACAGGCCATGTGGTCTTTTTCCGCCATCATGTTTCTAGGCTATTGCAGACAGGTGCAAATTCCCGCCATTTGGCTGCCACCCTGCAGGAGCAATCTTTAAACAATAAAAGTCTCTGATTGTTGTATTCCAAGGACTTTAACCTGCGGTATTCTCATAAAATAAGCTCCTTCTCGGACCGTATTAGATACTATCTGATGGCAGCTTGTGGGCAATGGCTCTTTCCATTTTAGGGCCAAGTCTATGCACCCTCTCGCAGTGCTAAGCTCCTTCCAGTATCGGGAGGCCCTGCTTCCTAGGTAGCCAATCTTGAAAGATGTTATATATTTCTGCCTCTATTACACTCTCTGGTAGGCCCACCATGTGAAGATTGTTTTCTCCGGGCCCTTTATTTATATTCCTCCACTCTTTCTAGCATCTGTGACCGGTCCCAGGTGTGGCGAGCTACTGTTTTTCCAGCCTGCCGACTGAATCTTCTTGCAGAGGTAGAAACTCGCATGGCAATGCAAGCCAGTGCAGTTGGGACTCAAACCACTCTTTAATGTCGATTGTTGATTGTAATTTATTCAACTGGTCTTCCAGCGCTGCCACCACAACCCAAGAGATTTCAACTGTTAAGTCTCCTGCTTCCAGCTGTGCCGGCCTCTGCATGTTGGCGGCCATCTTGTGTTCCACTTGAGCTTTTCCTTCACGGCTCTTTTTTACATTTTTGTGTGGCATACTCCTGTACATCTATGGCATTTTCTCTCCCCTGCGGTTGTCCAGGAGTATGGGACCTCCGCTCTAGACAAGTGGGAGCAGGGTCCATACAATTTCAAGAGCTATTTCACTGCTTATGTTGACCTGAGGGTAGGAGTGCATGCTTCATATGTCCGCCTCCTAGCCGCACACTGCTGGAAGTTAAAAAATAATAAAAATAAAAATTAAGGATAAAATGTTAAGCCAACAGTGCAACAGGTAGCAAACTACACCTGCAAGATACTAGAAGGAACAAAAGAGCAGGTGTGAAGGATGGCAGTCAGACTTTTTTAGAAACTCCATGCGTTTTGGCCATGCCAGCCTTCCTCAGGTCTTCAGCCCTAGCTTAAATTTCTTGTAGGATGATTCAAAGAGGAGATTCATAGGGAGAGCATTCAAAAGGGAGGGGGCAGAAAAACTGAAGCCATGGATCTATATGTTTCAAGGTGCAAATTGAATTTTGAGGAGACAACAAGTAGGTTCTGACTGGCAGACTGCAGGACATAAGTGGGGCAGTAAGGGATAAGATGAGAGTGAAGATAGTGAGGGAGATCAGTGCAGAAGGCACGGTGGGGCAGTAATAAAATTGTATACTGGATCCAGAAGAGCAACATGATCCAACGTCTTTGCTTTATAGATGAGTTTAATTGCTGTGTTCTGGATTCACTGTATTATTTTCAATTGGGATTGTGAAGTGCCTGCTAATAAGGAGTTACAATAGTCCACAAAGCAAACAAGTCACTTGCTCAGTTACATGCTGATATCAACAGGGCTGGCCCTACCACTAGGTGGACTAAATGTTTACCTAGGGCAGCAGGCTGAAGAATGGGGGAAGGGGGAGCACCAAGACAGCAGCAGAGTAAAAGTAGAGCAGACTTTTGAGTGCCTTACCACTGTTGCCCTACTTCCACTGCAGCCAACTTAACAAAAATTAAGAGCATCACGGCAGCAGGACATTGTACCTCCAACAGAAGAGCATCAGAAGAGATGGAAACCAGCAGACCATGGTGCTCAAGAGTCTGCCAACACATTGCTCTTCCTCTTGCCAGAGTAAACTCTAGTAGGGATAAGGGGGAGGGGGGGGGGGCGGAAGGAAATATGTGGACACTTGGAGGTGAGGAGAATGGAAGAGATTGAATAGCGGGGATTGGAGGGAAGAGCTGTTGCTGGCCACCTTGAGGAATGAGGGGGTTAAGAGAAGGCAAAATGCTGGACTATGGATAGTAGGGGGTACAGGCCTTAAGTCACCCATGGAAGGTAGAGTTAGACTGCTGAAGACTTGCCTAGGGTGTCAGACACATACTCTTGGGCTGGACCTGGATCTCCAGAATACTAGAGCTCACTTCTGTTCTCTACTGAAGCAAGATTATGGATTAAGGGCTCCTACAACTTTACCGTTCACACCCTGCGGTCAAGGTCAAAGAGATCAAATAGCCATTCTCCAATGGTACCAGAAATTCAGTCTAGATCATTAATGGGACTCTCAAATGCTGAAGGACGATATAAGAAAAGGACAGCTAAGGAAAGGGTAGGGACTTTGGTAGGTTTCTTTCTTTCTTTTACTTCAACAGACGGCAAAGCTCCACCAACTGAACAATGGCTGGGAAAAATCGTATTGCTAAAGCTGTTGCCCCTGTTGCAGCTTCTGCCTCTGTCCAGACAGTCTGATGCCAGTTGAAGAACTGGGTCCATGTGCAGGATGCCTACAAGCTGGAGCCTTCATGAAACAAGATGAGAAGCTCAGAAGAAGTGGCAAGGCTGAGAAGCAATCAAGAGAGAAAGAAGTATATTGATGAGATGCTTCTTGAAACATCTAAGCTCTCTGACAGAGGTGAAGATGGAAGGCGGCAGAATGAAGAGAGTTGGACAAGAGTCACCAGAGCCTGCAGGATCAACAATCCAACTCCACCAGCCCCTGAATTGAAGAACCAGTAAGCAGCCCTGGAAGTGGAGGAGATTAGAGCATCCCAAGAAAGGAAAGAACCAGAGCTCATGCATCCCAAAGTTGCAGAATCAGTGACCACAAGGAAGCAAAAGGTAGTGGTGGTTGGTGACTCTCTTCTGAGGTGTACCGAGGCGTCCATCTGCTGACCAGACATGATGTTCAGAGAGGTGTGCTGTTTGCCAGGTGCCAAAATGTTACAGAGAGATTTCTCTGCTACGAGGGGACATAGGATAGGGGTGAACGGGGATAGACTAAGGAATAATATAAAGAAATATTTCTTTATGAAAAGAGTGGTATATGCGTCACCCAGTGACAAGAACAGTATCCGAATTCAAATCAGCATGAGAACAACATAGAAGATCTCTAAAGGAAAAAAAGTGACTATTGTAGTTGATATGGAAGGACAACTAGATAGGCCATGTGGTTTTTTTCTGCCATCATGTTTCTATGCTTTCAGTACCTCAGAAGTCATGGTAGTTTATAATTTGGGACAACAATCTCTGTATCAAAATTTTTAAGTGTCATTAAAAAAAATCCTAATGTTATAGGCAGGTGATGCATTGATTTTGGAAGTCAGATGGTATCTACATCATTTTAAGCTGAAGCATATTTACATATATTTTAGAAGGCAAGAACCTGATTAAAACAACAGCATATTTAAGATTAATCAGTGATCTCTGCTTTTATTGAATTATTGGAGCTGATTATTGTATTGAAAATTCTATATATGATCCCACTTAGCAATGAAAACAAAATAGCGGAGTTGCCAAGTTACCCAGTTCCAGGAGTAAGATTTTAAGCCAGTCCTGGATTTCAGACAGACAATCTGATTCTGATGCATTATGGGAACTGCAGCACTGATTCCAATGGGTAAAATCAGGGACTACAAATACCATATTGCATTGCAATGCAATTTAAAGCCAAGTATTAAGAAAAGATCCCACTCCTGGAATTGGGTAACTTGTAAACTCTGAAATAGCAGTTGCCAGCAAGGGTTTGTTACTAACCATTAAAGTAGACTAAAATGGCAACCACACTACTCTGCCAAAACGGCTAAATTCTAGGATGCACCCGAAAGGCTTACTCCAGTCCTGGGTTTACCCCATTCCATGCAATTACTTGTAGTTTTCCTTTTCTTATGAAGTACAATGAAGAAAACAGAACTACATATCCCTGCATGCACTGAGGTAAACCCAGGACTGGATCAAACCTGTCGGGCACATCTGGAGCCAGCTGACAATCTTACTAACCGGTCGCGGACTTGCTCAAACTGCTGAGAAACAGGAACCTTAGTATCCTCCCCAAGCACCATGTTCCAGCTAACTCGGGTAGCCCCACCCTCTCGTCCGAGGGTCCCTGGAATCCCCCCTCCTCCCTTCTCTCTCCAGAGCCCCTTGGCTACCCTCTCACCTCCCACGCAGGCCAGGGTCGCCTTAAAGCCGCAACTCTCCATAACGCGCTCCACGAGCTTCTGCTCGTCACTCTTCTGCGGGGCAGGGATGGGGCCCAGACCGCCAGGCTGCAATTGCCGCGGCCGCCGTTGATCACCCACCAAGTGCTGCAGGAGGACGCTGTACTGTAACTGACCCGAAGCGACTTGAGGCTCAGCAGCCTCATTCGGCCTGGACGCCGCCATGACAAAACCGGCTATGATGACCTGACCGGCAGACTTCACATCCCATCACGCCCCGCACCGGATGTTGGGGGCCCATGATTTGCTAAACTACAACTCCCATCATACCCACATAGGATATCGTGACCCGAACAATGACGTCACAGCCCCATCACGCTCTCGCCGCATGTCGGAGGCCTGTAGTCCGTACAACAACTACAATTCCCATCACACTCCGCACAGGATATGTGGCACAACGACTACAACTCCCATTACGCCCCGTCAGGGATGACGGCAGTTTGTAGTTATTATGCCCTTAAGCTGGGAACTGCGTTTCCCGATGGCCCGCGCGCGCAGACTCCGCCTCTCCGGGGAGGGGGGGGGGGGGGAATACGGTTTTCCAGGTGGGAGGTGGGGCTGTGGCTTCTGAGAGGGAGGATACAGGTATGGCACAGGTGAGGTAGAGGGGGAATTCCCTTCTATATAGCATCAGTATCTTGTCGCAGTCTCGGGCTCTGCTATCCTTCACTGCCAGCTATTAATAGGAGCGTGGGCAGGCAGCTGTCATTTCTGCAATCAAATGCACTTAGCAGGTAAACCGTTGCATCTTTGTGTTAATGCAGAAATCTAATCTGGATAACTGGAATTATGTGTCGAGGATAAGGGAACAACTGAATTTAACTATGGTTAGTTAATTGCTTGTAGCAGAAATTTCAAAACATCGTAGGTCTGGCGCTGCTTATATTGCAAATGGTATCTAAGACTTGCCCTATGTTATACACGCTGCATCAGAGCTTTAGTCGCGCAGATTTTTTTAAACAATATTCAAGAAGTGCTAAATAAATTGAGCTTGCAATAGGAAGCAATACCACCACGTAGCTGTTAAACCCTGTTTGTAATGCCACCACTCGGTAAGAGAAATACAGGGAATTCAAAATATCTGCATTGTGCGCAGCCGATCGTACACCGCGATAAATCTGTGACAAATGTAAGGCTCATCATGACAGCGAGACAACGTGAGGAGAGTTATGCGAAGGAGATCACTGGAGCGCTGCTATGCTTCTCAAATACGATTTGCTTGATTTCACAAGCTAATTATTGCTGTATTTGTTGGAAGTATATTGCGGCTTGTATTTTGATAGTACCTCCATATAACGCGCGTCTGTTGCATGAGTTGCCATTGTGGCAAGGTCTATAAAGTTAGGAGTATTTGAGATTTCGGTTTCTTTCCACTGACTGTCGTCTGACCTCCGCGCAAAGCCGGTTCTTGTCCCCGTGCCTTCAAGAGGAGCTTGAACGAAAAGCATTTATCTTAATTTGGACTTCCCGGTTAGTATGCCGCATTATTGCTTATAACGGTTACTTAGCGGAATTATTAACCGTGGGCAATGCTGTTAAAAATCGAAGTTTCCTTGGCTTCTGTCTCTTGTCGAAAAGAAATGGCCGAGTGAGCACCCTCTTATCTGAACCGTGTTTGGTTGTGCCTATAGGTAAAAGTGAACAGTTAAAGCTATTCCAATGTTTATTTTGAGTCTAATTAGGCACATCTGAAAACTTCGGAAAGTTAGCTATCCTGTTGGGTAGACCCAATTAGGGTAAAAGTAAAAACTGGGATGGCTCAAACCTCTGGGCAGTAGGAGTCTTAAAACCCCCATTGTTTATTATGCTACAATGGGCTGCTGTAGTTAAACATCTGCCTATGCAGGTCATAAATCTACTGCCTACAGTGGCCTGCTTAGAATTTCCTCTTATCACGGAGTCAAACATTGAGTTCCCATAGACAGTATCTCCAGTATTTTATGGACTGTAGAGGATGAGTCTGAGCTAGGAAGAGTTGGGTAGCTAAATCCATTCTCTGTTGCTGTGTTGGGATAAGATTCTCACATACAGAGAATTTGGGATGGGTTGATCCGATTAGTGGGTTTTGAAGGTTGCTGAAGATGGGGTAGGGGTTGAATTATTATTAATTTATTATTTGGGTGTGGGCAATGTTCCCTCTAATTTTCTGTAGGCTGTGTGGGCATAAAATATCAGCTGTGCAGCTTTTGAAGGAAGGTTAAATTTTTGTGCACCACATAACGACACTCGGAGTTATATACTTTAAAATTTGACTACACGTCAGAATACAGTATGTACACCACATTGATTGCACTAGAAAATATTGTAGAACTTGTGAAAACCATAAATACACAACAACTTTTAAATTTTAAGATGTCTGTGTTGTTTTCTATCAGAATCAGAACCGTAATGTATGTGCGCTCGCTCGGCGAGGTGTGTGCACACGCGCACGCGCACAACTTAGAGGGAACAGTGGGTGTGGGGTATTTTTTTAAATGTTATCACGATTCATATATTATCCTTTGTATTGTAACAGTCCAAGCATCAGTTGTAAAGCATGGTAGAAAAAGTGAAATTATTAGCATTAGATGTAAGGCTTGATGACCACAAGGTGGTAGCATTGTTAGAATTTTAGGCAAAAGCCACTCTGGACCAAATGCATTTTAACGTCACTAGCTTAAACAGAAGTAGTCTGAACAAACCCAATGAGAATCCAAATCTGCGTACGTAATAGTGGTGATGGAAATCTCTCGTTCCCTGGCAGAAGCAGCTAGCTTAGCTCACCCATCTGTAATTGCATAATAAGAAGATGATTGCCATTCCTGTTCTGTTATGAAAGTTTTGGCAGCTACTACTATTTCCACCATTTGCTGAAGTAGCTTGACTATGTGGCGTTTAGGATTACCTATTTATGCATGTTGCTATCTTGAGTAGCATGAGGATCAAGAGTGTGCCTGCTTGTATGCAGCCTGTATGTGCGCATTCCCAGGGATGTAGTTTGGGTGTGTATTTTTATAATTTATGCATATATATCCGTAGAGGACATGTGTACCCATCTTTTTCAGAGCAGGTGTACGTTTGTGCATGAGGCTGGGTCTGGGAGCTGATTTAATGAAAGCAGATAGGGGTCTATGTTGCCTTTTATTACTAAGCACCTCTTTGGACGTCACATAGGCATACTGTCTTGTTAGTCACTGTTGTCGTTTTTATGCTATTATATTTTTATGCTAACCACCTTGAGTTAATTTGGATGTAAGGTGCTTGTAGAAATCCAGATTATAGGAAAGGATTTGGTAACGGTAAATTAGCAACTGCAGCATGTTTACATTTTGTGCTTCATTTTGATGATGGTAATGCTTCAGTTGTGTCGCTTTATGCTAAGGGTTGTGCTTGGGCCAGAAGGGCCACGTTTGCTAAAGCTTAGCATGTACTAACAGACCTACAAATAAAATGGACCATGTAGCACTTAGTGCATGCTAATTGACATTAGTGTGTGCTAAGTTTTTAGTAAACATGGTCCTAAGTTGTGCAGACAAGATTTATACCTACATTTATACAGAAAAATGCTGTGAACTTTTCAGAACTTTGCATGGGCTCTTCAGGAAAGGAAAGCTTTGCTACCTAGTATCCTGGAACCCAGGCCTTTACTAAGCTTCAAAATAATCGCATAATGCTTTTCAATTACCTTGCTGAACAACATACTACAAAAAAAAAAACCCTCACAAAGATTACTTTCCTGGAGACTAGATCATCAATTGAGCCCAGCAGATACTAAATCAATTAGGGGTCTATTTATTAAACTGAATTATCTTCTAACATGGTAATTGATGCTAATGCTGAACACAGTGCCTTAGCAGTTAGTTGTTAATACAGAAATTACTGCATGTTAATGCAGAATAGGGTGAAGAATGGGTGGGACTGTATCTTGCAGTTAACATGCAGGAAATTACCTGCCTGTTAGAAAATGCTGCCTTAATAGGTGTAGCTAACAAAATCGTACTATTTTGCCAGTCGCCTTTAATGCATGGTAAAGAACTCTCTGTGTTAACTGACAGTCCAAATTTTGGACAGGCCTTCAAAAATTAATGCAGAAGCCTTGTGGTTACTATGCGTTCATTTTGTCTGTTTACTAAAATGCAGTCATCTACTGCACATTAAGCTCCAAATCGTAGCACGGAGGTGGTGCTGGACCCATGCTAACAAATAGAGGGTGTGCCCAGAATGTCCCCATGCAGTATTTGTGGGTGTGGCGCCATCCCCACGCTAAGCAGTTTGCCGTGATTACCACAGATGCACTTACCGCTACCCTTTTGAGGTGTTAAGTGCACCCACGCTAACTGCAAAATGTGAGAATAGGGTGCACTACTGATGCTTATGCGAACCCCCATCATAGAGTGAATGTCCCGAACCACCCATTCTCAGCCCAAACCCATGTTAAGTGGTTATGGGGCAGACGTTTTACCATGGCTGCATTTTAACACACCATAACATTTACCACAGCTTACATTGTAAACCCCATATTAACCATTATCACACTTTAGTAACTACTCATATGCCCCATAGTAAATAGACACACAAAACCACCGCCTAAGGGAAATCTTAACACATCAACCAAGAAAAAAGCCCCTTAGTAACTCCACTATTACTGTAATCAACCTTCTCAATAGAATATCTTATTAAACCACTTAAACCTTCAAACATCAAGCTATCACCGGACCTCAGGTTTCGCTCACCCTCCATTTGGCGAAATTCATCACCATAGGGAAATGGCGTACATCATAGGTCCTTAGCTTCAATAATTTATTAATTTTATTCTAAGAAATAGGAAAATTCTCTAGCTTAAAAAGCCACTTTACTCCACCAACAACCTCTACAGAGATTCACATAAACTTACATTAACAACAACAATACAATCAACATACTCCCCTCAAACAAACACATAACATATATTGCTGCAAGAAGTGCCCGCTACGCTTCTATAAAACAAGTCAAGACATTCAGTGCCCTTTAGAGTCAATTACGATGTTCATATCTTCCAAATACAGTCATGCCAGCTCATGATGTCCATACACGATATGCTAAAAAGAATAATAAACTTCTTAGCTAAATAGTATCACTTGACTCCATACAAAGAGCAATCTGTTACTTATCTGTTGAAAGCTCTACTTCAGCGCTCCCGCAGTCACCAACAAGCCGCCTCAATAATTGCCGTTCATTGTCCAACAAAAGCTTTTGTTTCGCCGCCAGGCTTCATCAGGAACCAGAACTATAAAGGTATCGCACATAGCAAAATTTTTTTATATATTGGGACACATTCAGTGTCTCTCCAAATAGCAGCTTATATCAGCATCTGATGTCATCAGCTTTAAATACCCAACCACCAGTCAGCTTGCCAGCTGCAGCTAAATCACATACATTCAACAACTTTATACACAAAACATCACCACAATTTAACACATAATGACACTCCATCGTAAACGAATACAGCAAAGAAGAGAGCAGAGTGAACTGCAACAGTCTTAACTATCCTAAAAGAATAATGACCAATCTATTTTGTCATTCAGCCCGCAAGGATCCAAAGTGTTTAAAATATAGATCCATTTCTGCTCCTTCTGCAGTAGCTGAAGTCCTCTATCACCTCTTCGGATATTCAAAGGTACCATTTCTAGGACCGTGCAAAGTAGATCTTCAAAGCTATGATTAAAGGCAAGCCAATGTTGTACTAGAGGCGTTTCAAGTTGAGCTTTAGAGATACTATATTTGTGTTCTGCCAATCTGGTTCGCAAAGGGCGAGTAGTTTTTCCCACATATGTCTTTAGACATGGACACCAGAGAGCATATATAACAAAGGTAGTATTGCAATCAGTATTTTGACATAAATGACATAATTTCAAGGCAGATTGAAAATGAATTGCATCAGTCATATGTTTACAAAAGGAACAGTGACCACAACCCGTGTGAAGAAATTCTTCCTTTATAATCTGTTGGTGAGGAACCGCCGGACACAAGCGGTCTCGCAGATTCTTACCCCTTTGATAAGCCACTCGAAGAGAGCTCCCAGACAGTTTTGGATGAGTCATCAAGAGTTTCCACCTCTTACGTAATGCTGCAACAATTCGATTAGATAGACTCGAAAAGGGGAGAACACAAGTTACAATGGATGATACATCTACCGATTCAAAATCACTACTTGATATTTTCGGACATAGAAGCCATTCACGATGATTAAATTTAGCCCTCTTATATGCCTTCTTTAATACTGAAGCTGGATAGCCTCTCTCATAAAATTTAGCCATCATTACTTTAGCTTGTACCTCAAATTCTTGATGTGAAGAACAGATTCGACGGCAACGTAGTAACTGGGAAACCTTGGCAAACCTCTACATGCATTTTTTTGAACAACTTTGGGTTTATTCTTCATGCTTTGCATCATATATTTTGAAGTGGTATCGTTATATTGATGACATCTTTTTAATTTGGAGCGGCTTGTGAGCTGCGTTAGAAGATATTTTTGCATATTTTAATAACTAATGCTAATATTCAGTTTGAGATTAATATCCAAGAAAATTTTCTCCATTTCTTAGATGTTGCAGTTACCAAAGGCTCTAGGACGTTTTCGACCACCGTGTATACAAAACCAACTGACAGAAATACATTGTTGCATTTTTCGAGCTTTCACCCGATTCATTTAAAAGAAAGCCTTCCTTATTCCCAGTTACTACATTGCCGTCGAATCTGTTCTTCACATCAAGAATTTGAGATACAAGCTAAAGTAATGATGGCTAAATTTTATGAGAGAGTCTATTCAGCTTCAGTATTAAAGAAGGCATATAAGAGGGCTAAATTTAATCATCGTGAATGGCTTCTACGTCTGAAAATATCAAGTAGTGATTTTGAATCGGTAGATGTATCATCCATTGTAACTTGTGTTCTCCCCTTTTCGAGTCTATCTAATCGAATTGTTGCAGCATTACGTAAGAGGTGGAAACTCTTGATGACTCATCCAAAACTGTCTGGGAGCTCTCTTCGAGTGGCTTATGAAAGGGGTAAGAATCTGCGAGACCGCTTGTGTCCGGCGGTTCCTCGCCAACAGATTATAAAGGAAGAATTTTTTCACACGGGTTGTGGTCGCTGTTCCTTATGTAAACATATGACTGATGCAATTCATTTTCAATCTGCCTTGAAATTACATCATTTATGTCAAAATACTGATTGCAATACTACCTTTGTTATATATGCTCTCTGGTGTCCATGTCTAAAGACATATGTGGGAAAAACTACTCGCCCTTTGCGAACCAGATTGGCAGAACACAAATATAGTATCTCTAAAGCTCAACTTGAAATGCCTCTAGTACAACATTGGCTTGCCTTTAATCATAGCTTTGAAGATCTACTTTGCACGGTCCTAGAAATGGTACCTTTGAATATCCGAAGAGGTGATAGAGGACTTCAGCTATTGCAGAAGGAGCAGAAATGGATCTATATTTTAAACACTTTGGATCCTTGCGGGCTGAATGACAAAATAGATTGGTCATTATTCTTTTAGGATAGTTAAGACTGTTGCAGTTCACTCTGCTCTCTTCTTTGCTGTATTCGTTTACGATGGAGTGTCATTATGTGTTAAATTGTGGTGATGTTTTGTGTATAAAGTTGTTGAATGTATGTGATTTAGCTGCAGCTGGCAAGCTGACTGGTGGTTGGGTATTTAAAGCTGATGACATCAGATGCTGATATAAGCTGCTATTTGGAGAGACACTGAATGTGTCCCAATATATAAAAAAATGTTGCTATGTGCGATACCTTTATAGTTCTGGTTCCTGATGAAGCCTGGCGGCGAAACAAAAGCTTTTGTTGGACAATGAACAACAATTATTGAGGCGGCTTGTTGGTGACTGCGGGAGCGCTGAAGTAGAGCTTTCAACAGATAAGTAACAGATTGCTCTTTGTATGGAGTCAAGTGATACTATTTAGCTAAGAAGTTTATTATTCTTTTTAGCATATCGTGTATGGACATCATGAGCTGGCATGACTGTATTTGGAAGATATGAACATCGTAATTGACTCTAAAGGGCACTGAATGTCTTTACTTGTTTTATAGAAGCATAGCGGGCACTTCTTGCAGCAATATATGTTGTGTGTGTTTGAGGGGAGTATGTTGATTGTGTTGTTAATGTAAGTTTATGTGAATCTCTGTAGAGGTTTGTTGGTGGAGTAAAGTGGCTTTTTAAGATAGGAAAAATCTCTATTTCTTAGAATAAAATTAATAAATTATTGAAGCTAAGGACCTATGATGTAAGTGTCCGCCATTTCCCTATGGTGATGAATTTCGCCAAATGGAGGGTGAGTGAAACCTGAGGTCCGGTGATAGCTTGATGTTTGAAGGTTTAAGTGGTTTAATTAGATATTCCATAGTAAATAGACCCATTTTTAACATTTTAAAGTTAACTTTACTGCAAAAAATGTAATCCAGATTTTCTAGGCCCATCAGCTGCACACTGTCTCTGTGAACATGACAAATCAGACATGCAGGGAAAGTGAAATATCCTGAGAATTAAATGTGAAGGGCGTGGGGGAAGGGAATGGTGGATAGAAAGTGCTGTTAACTTTCTGAAAGAGGCAGCGCTGCACCAAAGTTGCGTCCAGCAAAGGATTGGATGATGGGTGCCAATTTCAGTTTTCACACAGCATTCTCCTAAATTACAGAATTCTGTAAGAATTAGATTATACTTAGCATACGCTAAGGAAGCAGCAGCATTTTCATGTTTTATTTCCTTGATATCTTTCTAGAATTTTCCTAGCACCTTTGACACTTGATTATTGGGCGCCTTCGTAGATAGGACAATGAAACCCTCTGCCCAGTGTGCAGCCGCGGCCAAGAAAGCAAATAGAATGCTAGGAATCATAAGGAAAGGGATGGAGAATAAAACAAAGGATAGTATAATGCCTCTGTATCACTCCATGGTCGATTGCACCTTGAATATTGTGTTCAATTCTGGTCATCATATCTTTAAAAGATATATGTAAAACATATATGTAAAACAAATCCATGATTTGTTGCCTGTTGTTATTTGTGAACCGCAGCTGATCTTAGGAAGCTGCGGTATATAAGAGATTGTTAAATAAATAAATAAATAAATAAATAGCCGGATTGGAAAAGATACTGAGAAGAGCGACCAAAATGGTAAAGGGGATGGAAGGATACCCCTATGAGGACAGAAGGTTAGGGCTCTTCAACTTGGAAAAGAGACGACTGAGGGGCGATATGATATAGGTCTATAAAATAGTGAATGGAGTGGAACAAGTAAATGTAGATTGGTTGTTTACTCCTTCAAAATGTAGAAAAAAAAGAGTAGGGGACATGCAATGAAGCTACAATGTGGCACATTTCACTCTGTGTAATCAAACTCTGGAATTCGTTACTGGAGGATGTAGTAAAAAAACTGTTAGTGTAGTTGGATTCAAAACAGGTTTGGACAAGTTCCTGGAGGAAAAGTCCATAAACTATTATTAAAGAGGACTGGGGAAATCCACTGCTTACCCCTGGGACGAGCAGCATGGAATGGGAACCCGACAGGTATACTTGAGACCTGGAATGGCCACTGTTGGAAACAGGATGCTGGGCTTGATGGACCCTTGGTTTGACCCAGTATGGCACATCTTATGTTCTTATCTAGCATTGCACATGGGGTTTTGAGGACACAGCTCATCTCTTCCACGTTCATTAACATTTATTTCAATGGTAAAAAGAGGATGCTAGGGGAAAGCTCACTATATACAGAATAAGAGGCATGGTACATGGTGAGCCATCCCACCTCTTTGGCTGAACTCCCCCATGGTGACGTTGAACTGCCCTGCAGATAGCCAGGAGGCACTTAATTTGCACGCACATCTATCCATTTGTGTTTTATAATACATTTTAAATTCTGATGCTCTATAAAGGAGGCATTCCCGAACACAGAAATCTTAGTTATTGTCTCTGTTCACTGGTTGGCTGAATGTTGTCTCTCTCACATTCCAGTCCATTAGAGCTTTAATTCCCCAGGGTGTGTTTGTTCCTATCTGTGGAAAAAAGGTCTCTATCTCCCAACCACTACAGAGCATTTGGTATTTTATGGACTGGAGAGCACTCCTGAAAGCAGTTTTTCCTTTCTTCACTCATGTTCTTTGGAAAGAACAGGATGTGTGTGGGTGTGCTCTGCTGCTCATGCAGAGAGAATACTCTAGCGTGCTCATTTTAAAGCTCACAATGAACAAGGCCTGTGTAGAACCACAGAGTCCAAGTCTTTGTGTCTGTCAGCTAGAAATACAATTATTTCCAGCATGTTAACATTCTTACCACAGTATCAGCAAGCCTGCATATGCCTGAATTTGGAGGGCTTTTTAATTTTGTCCTTATGGACAATGATTTTGCGTTTATGGATCAGTCATTTTTAATAAGATAAATGCTAGATTCATGGTTCACCTTCCCCATCCCAAAATGGATCCCAAGCAGGGCATGGGAATTATTATGCCTTCGGGCAAGATACATTTAACCAGTCAAGAAGATCAATTTTTACACTAAAGTTTTTAAAAAGTATTAAAAATCGAAATACGTCAGACGGGAGAGGAAGTGATGTCAGTATATATGATGGCAGCTTTAGCATTCTGCTCCACTGCTCCCTGGGATCATTTGCTAAGTATTTGCCACCATCTGGAGCTTAAATAAGCCAGAAAGATAGATAGAAAGATAGAGAAGCTGTGACGAGTAAGCATAAAGCTGGCTGACTCCAAAGACTCCTTGTACTCCTCTCAGTGGATGAGTGGCAAGAAGGCTATGTCGCCAAGAATCACTGCATATGCTGATTCGGACAGCAACATCTCTGGAGGAGGAAGTTCAGGAAGAGGACAGACACGTGTTACATGCAGAACTGAAGAAATGTTCTATTGCGACTGGCCCAGCAATTGGTAAAAATATATGTTTTGGCCAAGATTTAAGATATTTACCGTGAGCTGGGGGGCCAGGAAGAAGACACAAACCAAGGCGGAAGAGCATATAGGAAATGTATACCGAGGTTCCAGATGCAGTTGGAATCTATGCAGTCCACATCTGGATATCAAGACTAAGAGCAGAATAAGGGCATAAGTGGTGTATCAAATAAGCTAAACTAGAGGATGAGGGGCCAAGGAGGCGAGTATGATTCTGAGAGAGACACTTGATATCCTCCTCAATAATGACTGTGCAAAGGGTGCTGAGGAGGCTGCCTAGTAACAAGCCCAGGGGCATAGGTTTTGTGTTTCGACCAGAAACGGCTCTGACAAGCTGCCCAGGCACGGAGATAATGTACATATAAAGATGCTCAAATTCAGATAGTCAAGGATTTTTCTGCATTTATGCTGTTTAAGCCAGGGATTCTAACCCAGTCCTCAGAACACACCTAGCCAGGTAGATTTTCAGGATAATGATTTGCATTTGACAATTGCATTCTTATTTCAGTGGGATCCTCCCACATTTAGCCTTCTGTCCTGTGATCTATTAAAGTTTAGCAATCCCTTTTCAGGGTAGGTTCTCCAATCTTTTTTTTTTTATGAACACAATTTTTTGTTTTGATCCTTTTCTTTTCTATGTTACTCTTCTTTCTTAGGCTGCTAATCTGTTGTACCTTCTATGTCAACACTTTTGAAATAAGTCCCTTGAGACAGGCTTCTTCCAAAACGTGTTGAGTGACTTGATATCCTTACAGACATCTGTGCATCAACACCAATATTTGTGATGACAAAACATATAGAGGCCGATTTTCCATAGCATGTATGTCTGGCCCATAAACACATCCAAATTGAAAATGGGCCCAATTTTACCCTAATTATGCAGCCGTGGGTATAGACACGCCTGTGGTTCTGGAATTAGGAATATAAGCGTTTCCAGCATGGCACGAACAAACCACTATGGAGAAACACACAGGCCCCACTGTTCTAATGAGACATGGATATACGCAGCACATTTTTAGAGACCGATGATGGTACTTTGCGCATCTGTGCTTTTTGGGAGTGGAGGAGTAGCCTAATGGTTAGAGCACTGGCTTGGAAACCGAGAGACCAGGGTGTGATTCCCACTAGCACTCCTTGTGGCCTTAGACAAGTCACTTAACCTTCCATTGCTTCAGAAAAATCCAAGTTATCAATATCCCTGTTTAATGCACATTACCAAGTTTAACTTGCAATGTCAACTGCTTTAGAAACATAGAAATATGACGACAGAAAAAGACCACATGGCCTATCTAGTCTGTCCTTCCATATCAACCACTACAACAGTCCCCTTTTTACCTTTAGAGATCCTCTGTTTGTCCCATGCATTTTGGAATTCAGATACTGTCCTCATCTCTACCACCTCCACTGGGAGACTATTCCACGGATCCACCACTCTTTCCGTAAAGAAATATTTCTGCATATCACTCCTGAATCTATCCCCAATCACCCTCATCCTATGTCCCCTCATAGCAGAACTTGCTTTCAATTGAGAGGCTCTCCCCCTGTGCATTTATGCCACGGAGGTATTTAAACATCTCAATCATATCACCTCTATCCCACCTTTCCTCTAAGGTGTACATATTAAGATCCTTAAGTCTGTCCTCATATGCTTTATAATGAAGCCCACTAATCATTTTAGTAGCCACCCTCTGCACCGACTCCATTCTGTTTACATCCTTTTGAAGGTGTGGTCTCCAGAATTGCACACTATACTCCAAATGAGGTCGCACCAAAGACTTATACAGAGACACTATCACCTCCTTTTTTCTGCTAGCCATTCCTCTCCGTATGCACCCAAGCATCCTTCTAGCTTTTGCCGTTGCCTTTTCTACCTGTTTAGCTACTTTAAGATCATCAGACACAACCACGCCTAGGTCCCGCTCTTCTTTAGTGGACAAAAGTACTTCACTACCTATACTATATTGCTCTCTTGGATTGCTGCAGCCCAAATGCATGACCTTACATTTTTTAACATTAAATCCCAGCTGCCAAATTCTAGACCATTCTTCAAGCTTTGATTGAAATGATAAAACGGTATAAAAAACATTAAATAAAAATAAAATAAATGTTTTAGTGCTGTTTGCACTGTTAAATGCTCTTATTCTGACGGTCTTATTGAAGGGGATATGTGTTGACAGTTTCCTGTAAAGAACATTTTGTGATTTTTCTTCTGCCCGGTAACACTGTGGCCATCTGAATGGTCCAGGTACTGGCCGCATCTTGTGGTGGTTTTCAATACTGCAGCCCACCAGTTTAGAACAGACTAGTCACCACCTTTTATACAAACACAGCAGAATATTTTCTAAGTACTAGTCTTATTCCATGTCTCCAGCAGGTATACCAGGCGCATCTGCGAGGACCTCCCAAAACTTACATGGAGTTTTCCTAAATATGTTTCATACTTCTCCGTGGCAAATCACACCCCTGTTCCACCTCTCCTGGACACATTCTGAGATCCCCATGTTAGTGAGAGAAACATCCGCTGGCGCTATGTACTGGAATATGCTCATAGACACTTTTGACAGATAAACGTTCCTGGCACACGTACAAACCCTTATTCAGTTTTTGGAATGACCTCCATATTGTACCATGCTTTTTGGTAGTGATTGATATTTGTTTTTGTAATAACCCTTTTGTTGTTGTTCGTTCACTTTTTGATATTGCCTTTTTAATACTGAAGATTTTGCTACTTGTTGTTTTTGATTGCAGTGTATAAAGGTTCTTGGTGTGTGTTGTGTTGTGGTGGTTTATTTTTATTTTTTTTAACCTTGCCCCTGATTTTGTACAGTGCCTCTCGATATTGCCTCTCCATATTGTTTGTTAAAAGAAGGCCTGAAATTTCTTGTCTGTTTTTTTTTTTTTTTAATTTTTCCTCCAGTTTACAGAATTTTTATTTGCCCATGAAGGTGAGGGTAGGAAACCCTCCTGAACAGCATTTTTTTGGCAGAGGTTTCGTCAGACTGTGGAGTAACCCTGATGGGTTCAGTAATCAGTGGAAGAAGTTGCTGTGAGGGCAACTTTGTTAGTTAACTACATCCTTATCCTGCAGGCATGCAAAGTTATGTGGTTGTACCTTTACTGTCAAAATTATACTTTTTTGGGTGGGCAGGTTCAGATTTTTCCTGTTGTTTCTAGGCAGACACGAGTGAAGGAAGCAGTTCCTGACTTTTTTCACCAAGAGGCGATATCCTTCAGGGCTAAATTTGCATTGAGATTTCCAAGTAAGAGTGTGGTCTGGAGGGAGAATAAGCAATCTGTGTGTTATGAATCATCCCAATTGAGATTCTCCTTGGAAACTAAAGGTGGATTCAGTGCATCTGTTGTACCTAATGCATAAGTGATTGATCCAGAGCTGTGATGGTTAATGATACTGTTTCTGTTTCTGTTCCTTTTTTCTTTTTCTTTATTTCCATTGAAGCCATCTTCCTAGGTCAAGTGAATTGGCCCCATTTTCTTTTTCGGGTGGTCTGTGCAAATTTTTGTGTGTGTAAGATTTTTGTGTATTGATTGATGCTTAAATTTGTGTATCGCTTTTCAAAGTTAATCTTTGCGTGTTAAACTGTAAAAATCCAATGGGGCAACAAGCGGGCAGGCTGTTCGCATTCTGTTTTGAGGAAGCTGCAGGTTGAAAAACTTCAGTAGATCAATAAGCGTGGCTCTGTTCTTAGCGTACTAAACCTCACAGATACAAGACAGATTTGTGACCTTCTTTGTGAAACTGTACACTAAAGACTCCAGAACAGAACAATGCCATAGTACAGTATCTAACATAGGCAGCTGAATGGGGTGGACCACAGAAGCCAGGGGCGGCCCAAGGGGGGTGCGGGGAAATGTGCGGGGCCTCATTTGCATAATGTTAACATATTCATTAAGAGGCATGTTTACTAAAAGTTAGTGTATGGATAAAGAAAGACTAAAAGATTTCTACATTACTATAATCCAGTGCCAACCAGTGCACATTAGGAACTACTACAAACATGCCCATTTAGAACCCATAGCAAACCCGCCGTATCGAAACAGCACTACCAGGACTCACAAAGCACCAGACCCTACCTATCAAAAGGCAACACGGCAAATATTAAACCAATACATTTCAGAGAATAACAATACAATACAATGCATGACCTACTGGGGAAAGAGAACAAGTGGAAATGTCAAATAGAAACTACATAAACAGAATACCTCAGCTCAGTTACATATGCAGAACACAGACCATCACCAAACAAGGAATCACAATTTAGAAATAGGAAGACAATAATTAAACCGGGAACCCCAAAAGCCAAACTTGGAATGTACAAAACTGTAGAAATAAAACTATAAATTAATTTCCTCTTGTACTAAACAATGCAGAGACGTTAATGATGCACATTTCCTAGAGCTGACATATTGCAGTTAAATTCAAAATAAAGAGATTTTTTTCTGTGTTCATTTTTTTTTTTTTTTGTGCATTTTTTTTTTTCAGTTGCAATTGCTCCAGCCACTTCTGGTTTCTTCGTGTCTTCTGCTAACTCTCCATCGTCTGCTGTCTATTTGTCCTTTCTTCTCTCTTCTAGTTTTTTCCCATTCTCTCTCTACATCTGCTTTAACATACTAATCTTTCTCCTTTTGCTCTTTCCTCATTCCTATTTCATCCACTCAAATTTTATCCCCACTTATTCTCCCAATACCCAGCCAATTGTAGATTTTTCTTCCTCCCCACACAAGATATTTTTTCCCCTCTCCATTTCACTCTCCCAGCCCCATCCCATTATAATCCTCCCTCAACATCAGTTCCCTTCTAGTTCCAGCCCCACCCAGCATCTGCTCCCTTCTAGTCCCTGCATCAGCCCATTTCTAGCTCCCCCATCCATTTCCAGTCCTATCCAAGCCCTTCCATCAGCTCATTTCCAATCCCAGCCCCACCATCAGCCCATTTCCAATCCTAGCTCCCCTCCACTCAGTCCATTTCCATTGCAAGCCCCCCTCCCCATCAGCTGTTTGCAGTTGAAGCCCCCCCCCTCCACTCAGCCCATTTCCAGTCCTAGCAACCCTCCCTCCCCAGCCCATTTTCAGTCCTAGTAACCCCCCCAGCCCGTTTCCAGTCCTAGTAACCCTCCCTCCACAGCCCATTTCCAGTCCTAGCATCCCCCCACAGCCCATATCCAATCCTAATAACCCCCCAGCCTGTTTTCAGTCCTAGTAGCCCCCCCCAGCCCATATCCAGTCCTAGTAACCCCCCACAGCCCATTTCCAGTCCTAGCAACCCCTCCCAGCCCATTTTCAGTCCAAGCACCCCCCTCCCCTCCCGAAGAGCCCTGCGGCTAGCTAAGATGGATCCGGAAAGGCCCCAGCTCACTTCTACAGCTGCCGAAGTGAAGCTCACCCTTTCCTTTCACTTCGGGAGCTGAACTGATGTTTAGAACGCTGCCACACTGAGGTCAAAGGGAACCTCCTGTTCTCCACGCTCAGCGCGGCAGCATTCTAAACACAATTGGGGGATACATTTAACACGAGGGGATATGAGACACATACAGGGAACATCCCACCTCACCACCCTCATCTCTAAGGACAATATTCGAAATCAACGTGATTGCAATAAAAACAAACTAACTACTCCATCTGATTTCAGAAAATCCACAAAATTGACCAACAGAGCTTTCTCACATTTCTCCCCGGTAATTTGGAACAACCTCCCAGCTAGTATAAGATCCATAGATGACCTCACTACATTCCGAAAAACACTCAAAACCCACCTGTTCACCCTTCGGAAACACAAATGAAGGTAAAGATCCTACTACTACCAACACACAAAACGATGCAAACATTAGCTCAACCCAAATAAATCGGAACTGAAATAACGTATGTAGTAAACCCACTCACGTTAAGGTCATTGTACAGAGTTGTAAATAGTTGCCTATTGCTATTCTATGTAACCAGTTAATTGTTCATTCTGTATTTCTGTATTACTGTACATAGTTAAATGTTTTATGTAACTGAATATATATCATTCTGTACAATTCATTGTTTTGTTTAATGTAAACCACATTTGATCATTGGAAAATGAAGTATAAAAATTTTAAATCGGTTAGATTTTAGATAAGGACATTTCTGCACAGGAGATATGGAGGATCATTCACTTCCTTGAGGTAGGAAAGGCTTCTGGGTTGGATGGGCTTGCCACAGATTTTTGTGCTTTTAAATTTTGGGCTGTCTTTTTAGTTCCTTTTTCAGCTCTTCAAGGAAAGATAATGCCATCTTCTGTGTTGGAATTGTGGGTCGGTGCAATTCCAAAAGAAGCCTCCCAGGGGAGGTGGTGGAAAGGAGAACAATATTGGAATTCCGGAGGAGCTAAGAGGGGAAGGGGCAGTAAAGATTGTGCAGTTGTTATATGGAGCTAGGCCTATAGTTACCATATACATCAGGATCTAGATTAGCTTTCTTCAACCGGAGGTTGAAAACCTCTGAATTAGATGATCTCTCATCAGTATCCAAGACAGGGTAGCTGTATATAAAGGGAGGCAGAAATTGTGTACTGCTTCCTAATCCGTATCCTTTAGACCAGACCCAAAGTCACAGGATCCTATGAATCATTTATTTGAAGGCTGCCATGCAGTGGAAGGGCATTACCAAAGCTAGAAAGCAAACCCTGATACGTGTTCAGGTCATTTAGACATTTGTCAACGATAGCACATTCCTTAATACACTTTCATTGTTAGGTATGAACACATACCACCTAAAAGCAAATACTGAAAAGGAGACTCTAAATGTAAGTCTAGCCTGCATCTATATACAGAAAGAGAATAGGATGAAGAGAAACCACATGGCCTCTCCAGTTTTCCCATCCACAACTGCAGTCTTTCCAGTCCCTTCATCTCCCTCAGAGTTCCTTGGTGCTTATTCCACACTTCTCAGAAATTCCGATATTGCTCTCCTTTACACCACCTCCCCTGGGAAGTTTTAGTTTGGATTCACATTGTTTTAGAGAGGACAACATTTCTACAATTGAGTTAGATGATAGAAGAACGAGGGAGTTTAAACTCTGCCCAGGCCGGTTTTCACTCCCATCATAGCACAGACAGTACAAGATGAGTGGCTGACATATTTCGACAAGGAATAACAAATGATGATGATGATCCTATTAGTCTTTAACAGCAGCCTTTGATTTAGCAAATTGGGAGAACTTGCTGCAAAATATTCAAGCAATTGATTTAACAGTTAAAGCTCTCCATTGATTGGAATCCTTTATACAGGGTCGACAATATCAAGAGGTTGTGTATGACATTTCCTCCCCTTCTTTTAAATGTAACTGTGGAATCCCTCACGGATTGTGTTTATCCTCTCTTCTGTTTAATTTGGTTAAAGGCCCCTTGGGTTTTTATAAAGGTTGTTGTATATGCAGATGATGATAGACTATCTTCTCCTTGGTAAAGGATGTTGGGGAAGGGCTTTAGATGAAATGAATTTGGGTTTACAAAAGATGGCTGACTGGTTATCTTGAAATAAATTGGTTCTTAATGCAAAGAAGACAGTAGTGTGGGGGGTTTTTTTTTTTGGTTTTTTTTTATGCATGGGTTGCTTAACTCATCTACACCTCTGCATTAATGATATCAGATTTAGGCTCTTTTCAAACAAGTTTGTCCGGAATCTGGGGATATACCATGGACAAGATCTTAAATATGGTACCCCAGATTTCTCAAGTTTTAAAGATGATACTGGAAATTAAGGATAGTTTGGAAGTTAAATCCATTTTTGTACTTTGGAGTTTTTCGAGTTGTGGAATTCAAATTGAGCAGGTTCAAGAATTCAAATACCTGGGATCGCTGGAACAAGAGATGAAGGTAGCATCCACCACTGACGTCCTCAGCAGGATTGGCCAGGCAACAGTAGCATTCGCCTCACTCAAATGGTGCCTCTGGAAGAAGGCCAATATCTCCAACAAGACCAAAATTTGCCTCTTCCAAATGCTGATCCTGCCAATTCTCCTGTACGGATCGGAAACATGGACTCTGCTCAAACCTGACTTGAACAAACTCAATCTTTCAATGTGATGCCTGAGACAGATTCTGGGTGTCTTTGTGATTGCCATCGAAACAAGACAATTCAGACAAGGTGCAACCATCAAACCTCAGTCTAAGAACAAATCCAAAAATGCAGACTGCGCTGTTTTGGCCATGTTTGCAGAATGAACACCAGTCGGCTACCATACAAGCTCCTCTGGCAAAAACCTACCTTTTCAACGAGCAGCACCAAAGAAAATGTGGCTCAAATACATCAGGGAAGACCTAAGGAACCAACGACTGACCATCAGTGAGGCCAGGAATGTTGCCACTGATCGCCAAGGTTGGAAGTGTATTGTGAACAACACACGGCATCTAGCATCCCCTACAGCAGTGTATTGGCTGATACGACGGCCTTCTCCAAATGCAATCTAGGGATTAAAGAAGAAGTTGTCACCTATTTTATATAGCAATCAATTTTTAAGTGCACGCGAAGGCATCATTTGTCAATAAAAGTATAACTTGTATGACTCAAACCTGGATGTCTATTGCTGCCCCCCACCAGGTTAACCTTGGGTCTTTTAAAAAAATCAGCTCTTGGTATTAGAGTGCTCCAAAAAATGTTAACTCGACTAGTTCCACCTCACCTTAACCTCCGCAAACAGCAGAGTCACCGACTGCTTATGCCTGGCAGTGGAACTACAGTTGTGGTCAACATTATTGGCACCCTTGCATTTTAGGTATGTTGTGTACAATATTTTGAGAAATGGAAATATTACAACTGAATGTCCTCATAATATTTTAATATGTTCAAAGGTATACAACAACAACAACAAAAAAAAGGATGTCTGCAACTTAGACACGTAATTTAAGCCTCAGTCAATAGCCCCAGAGAACTTTTTAATTTAAATCAAATTAGAGTATAGCTTAGCATAGAAGGAAGAATAGGGTAAATATTTTTTTTGAGTAGAAAGAAATGAATTGCTTCTAGAGACCTTTACAAACCAGGCCTTCCAGTTAGGGGCCAAAAGACCCGTGAAACTGTTTGTTTTGAATAGGTGTTAAAGCCAAGTGACAGGTCAAAGGGGCAATTTGAAAGGCTCCCTCAGTTAAACCAAGGGCTGTGTGACCACAAATTTAAGAGATTACATTAGAAGCACAGGTCAAGGCACTGTGCAACAAGCCAGCTTTTACTTGATGTTCTTTTCCCCCACCCCTGGAATAATCTTAGCTTTATAGGCTCTTAAACCTATTAAATGAGAAAAAATGCAATGTGTGCCTTCAAGTCGGTCCTGACTCCTGGCGACCCAGAAGCTCCTGGGTTTTCTTGGCAGTGTCACCGGAAGTAGATTGCCAGGCCTTTCTTTCAAGGCAATGGAGGGTTAAGTGACTTGCCCAAGGCCACAAGGAGTGCTAGTGGGAATTGAACCCTGGTTGCTTGGTTACCAAGCCAGTGTTCTAACCACTAGGCTACTCCTCCACTCCATTAAATGAGAAGAGGCTGTCAAATTCACTAAAGATTCAGCTAGTTATCCTCACAGGAATAGATTGATTGACCTTGAGGTTAACTAAATCCCTTAAACTTAATAGGAACAGTTGTATCGGTACAAGTATATCCCTAGCAACTTTAAGTAAGTAGATAACTTAAACAGCTAAACAAAACCTTAAAACTAAGATGCAGACATCAGCAGCAAGATGGGGGCTATCCAGCCTTTTTCACTGAGTGTCACATGTATAATTTTCTCCCAGTTGGTGAGGGGTCTTACGTGTACACTAAATGCAAGGACCTCTTTGCCCTCAAGGAAGAAGTCCGATCTCTAGAGGCTAGAGTAGCAGACTTAGAGGAGCTAAGGAAGACAGAGAGGTAAATAGATGAGACCTACAGGGACGTAGTACTGAAGTCCCACCTCTGGCAGCCTCTCAGTTGTCATTGAGGAGAGAGAATGCGTGAAAGGAGAGCATCACCTTGGTGTGGCAGGAAGTGATCCTGTAGCTAGGACCTGTACTCCAGGTGATGTAAAATCCTCTTGCACTGAGGAGGTTTCTCCAGGGCCATGTGCCCATGAGGGAAGAGTTAGGATAGCCATTATAGTTGGTGATTCGATCGTTGGGCATGTAGATAGTTGGGTGGCTGGTGGACATGAGAATCGCCTGGTAATGACCCTGCCTGGTGCGAAGGTAGCAGACCTAGACAAGGTTTTAGATAGTGCTGGGGGGGAGTCTGCTATCTTGGTACATTGTGGTACCAATGACATAGGAAAGTGTGGGAGGTAGGTTCTGGAGGCCAAATTTAGGCTTTTAGGTAGGGAATTGAAATCCAGAATTTCCAGGGTGGCATTCTCAGACATGCTTCCCATTCCACGTGCAGGACCCAAAAGGCAGGCAGAGCTCCAGAATCTCAATGCATGAATGAGACAATGGTGCAAAGAGGGGTTTGGATCAGTTAGCAACTGGGCAACATTCTGGGGAAGGGAGAGGCTTTTCTGAAGGTATGGGCTCCACCTTAACTGGGATGGAACCAGGCTGTTGGCATTAACCTTTAAAAAGGAGAGAGATCAGCTTTTAAACTAGAAAAGCTGACAGTCACCCAAGAGTGTATGGTTCAGAAAGATGTATCCTTGAAGGATACTAGCAAAAGAGAGAAGATGGAACCTCTCTGTCGGGATGTCCTAATAAAGATAAAAATAACCCAGATGCCCTTAAGTACAGAGCGGAAAGATTCGAAATTACCCTTATCAACTGATTTGTATGAATAAAATACAACCTCTAATATGCCTGTATGCAAATGTTAGAAGTCTAAAAAATAAGATGGGAGAGGTAGAATATATAGCACTAAATGAAAGGTTAGATGATTGGCATCTCAGAGACCTGGTAGAAGGACAACCAATGGGACACCATGATACCTGGGTACAAACTATATTGCAGTGATATGGTAGATGAAATTGGTAGAGGGGTTGCACTCTAATAGAGAGGGCATTGAGTCTCACAGGATTAAAGTTTTTTGTAAAAAAACAAAATACACAAGAATCTCTATGAATAGAAATCCCATGTAAAAAGGGGAAGGCTATGGCAGTGGGGATGTACTACCGAATGCCTGGCCAGAATGAACAGATAGCTTTCCTGACTTCTCTTAGCATTTCATCATCTAACAAAAGTTACAACACAGTAATAATGGGTGATTTCAATTACCCCAGTATCGACTGGGTCAATGTCTCTGCAGGACATGCTAGGGAGGGGAAGCTATTCTGGACCTAGTTCTTGGTGGAACACAGCATCTTGTGCAAAAGATAAGGGTGTTGGGGCCACTTGGCAATAGTGATCATAGCATGATCACGTTTTATTTAATAAATGGAAGGGTAGCAAAGAAATTCACAATGCTACCTTTTTAACTTTCAAAAGAGAGACTATGATAAAATGAGGAAACTAGGGGGTTTTGTGTTTGTGGTTTTTTTTTGTTTTTTTTTTAACTAAGAGGAGCAGCTACAAAGGTTAAAAATGTATATCACACATGGTGGTTGTGTTAAAAAATCCTATCTTTGGAAGCCCAGACCAGATGTATTCCACGCTTTAAAAAAAGTAGAAGGAAAGCCAAAAAACTGCCAGCATGGTTTAAAGGTGAGGTTAGAGAGGCTGTTATAGCCAAAAAAGCATCTTTCAGGAAATGGGGGAAAAAAGGAGCCAAATGCTGAAAACAGAAAACATAAGCACTGGCAAGTTAGATGCAAGGGATTGAAAAGGCAGGCAAAGAGAGAATTTGTGGAAAAAAAGCTTGCAGTGGAAGCAAAAATTGCATAATAACATTTTCATGTACATTCGTAGCAAAAAACCTGTGAGAGAGTCAGTTGTACCATTATTTATTTAACACATTTTTTCATACCACCTTATTATTTCAGTCAAAGTGGTTTACATTGTAACTTAAACTTGATAATGTACATTAAACAGGGCCATTGATAACTTGGATTTTTTTTCTGAGGCAAGTGACTTGCTCAGGGCCACAAAGAGAATCGAACCCTGGTCTCTTGGATCCTGAGCCAGTGCTCTAAACATTAGGCTGCTCCAATACTCCATTAAATGTCAGAGGGGTAAAAGGGGTGCTAAGGGAGGACAAGGCCCCATAGCAGAGAGACTGAATGAATTCTTTGCTTAGGTCTTTACTGAAGAAGATGTAGGGGAAATTACCCATGCCCGAAATGGTATCTAAAGGTCATGTATCAGAAGAATTTAAAGAAATATCAATAAACCGGGAAGTTGTATTATAAGTATTTGATAACAGAAAAATAGTAAAACACCTGGACCAGATTGTATACATTCAAGGGTGTTAAAAGAACTAAAAGATGAGATTACTAATGGTAGGTCTGCAATCTGTGAACTATCATTAAAATCATCTGTACTACCTGAAGAGTGGTGTTATATTAGCCATTCTCCAATTTTTAAAAAGGGTTCCTGGGGCGTTCTGGGAAACTACAGACCGGTGAACCTGATGACTGTAATGGATAAAATGGTAGAAACCGTGTTAAAAAATAAAATTACTGAAAATACATATAGTAGTGGTTTAATGGAAGAAATCCAACATGGATTTAGCCAAGGAAAGTTTTGTCAATCTGTTTTTGAAGGTGTGAATAAATAGGGTAGACCAAGGTGAGTCAGTTGATATAGTGTACCTGGATTTTCAGAAAGCTTTTGACAAGGTCCCCTATGAGAGACTTAGTCAAACTAAAAAGTCATGGGATTTGAGACAGTGTAGTATTGTGGATCAGGAACTGGTTGTTCAAACAGCAAATGAAATTTAATGTGCACAAGTGCAAAATTATGCACCTAGGAAAGAACAACGGTTACACGATGCAAGATTCCACATTAGGAACCACCACCTAGGAAAAAAAATTAGGTGTCGTCATGGATAATATGTTGAAACCCTCCACCCAGTGTGCAGCAGCAGCCAAGAAAGCAAATAGAATGCTAGGAAACATAAGAAAAGGAATGGAGAATAAAACAAAGGAGGATGATATGCCTCTGTATCGTTCCATAGTGCGACCACACCTTGAATATTCTGTGTAATTCTAGTCACCATATCTTAAAAAGGATATAGTGGAATTAGAAAAGATACAGTGAAAAGTCACCAAAATGGTAAAAGGGGATGGAAGGATACTTCTATGAAGAAAGGCTTAAAAAGTTAAGGCTTTTCAACTTGGAAAAGAGGTGGCTAAAGGGAGATATGATAGAGGTCTATAAATTAACGAATGGAATGGAACGGGTAAATTGGTGGTTTACGCCATCAAAAAGTAGAAAGACTAGGGGACACGCAATGAATCTACAGTGTAACCCATTTAAGACCAATAAGAGAAAATATGTTTTCATACAAGGCAAAATCAAACTCTGGAATTAGTTCTGGAGGATGTAGTAAATGCTGTTAGTGTAGCTGGGTTTAAAAAAGGTTTGGACAAGTTCCTGGAGGAAAGGTCCATAAACCATTATTAGAGGACCTGGAGAAATCCACTACTTGCCCCGGTCAAGCACTCTGGAGCTTATGTGCTTTTTGGGAACCTGCCAAGTACTTGTGACTTAGATTGGCAACTGTTGGAAACAGGATACTGGGCTTAATGGACCTTGGTCTGACCCAGTATGGTGTTTCTTATGTTTATTTCTGAGAAAAATACAAAATATGACCTGGACAGGATTAATGGCACCCTTCACTAATATTTGTTTGCACAATCCTTGTCTGTGATGACAACCTTCAAACTTTTCTTGTAGCCATCTATAATTTTCGTACATCTGTCTGCTGATACTGCAGTTTCTCCCACTCTTCAACTGCAATTTTACAGCTCATGAATGTTTCCAGGATTCCTTTTACCAATGGCAGATTTCAGCTCTTTCCAAAGGTTCTCGATTGGATTGAGATGAGGAGTCATTGCTGGCCTGCTTAAAACAGTCCATTTGTTTCTTTTTAACCATTCTTTTGTTCTTTTGGATGTATGTTTTGGGTTACTGTCCTGCTGGAGGACCCATGATCTTTGACCCAGACTTAGCTTTCTGACACTAGGTAGCACAATGGCTGTTTGTTTGTGTTTGTTTGTTTTTGTTTTGGGGGTTTTTGCAATTTTTTGGCTAGTTGGGTAAAATAAAGTCATCACTAGTCTCCCGGCACAAAGTGGTAAACATTTCTGTCAAAACCGGGCAATTGCAAAAAAAAAACAAACAAAAAAAAAACTGATCGGCAATGCCCAAAATACTCACTGTGGCAAAATAGACTCTAAAGCTGAAGGCATTTGGACATGTCACCCTCACGCTGTCCCTTGTTTTTGTGCGTTCAGAGTGACGTCGGTCAGATTTACCTGGTGAATCATATTGGAACAGGTAAAAAGGGGAGAGGGGAGAAAAGGGCCTGTATGGGTCTTAGCTGGACATTAACTTATATTGAGAAGAACAAACGGCAGCAAAGTGAAGGAGCATCTTGACATACAGTGCTCACTGCAGAGGGACTTTATGATCTCACTGTACGTTGCATACGTAGTAACATAGTATATGATGGGAGATAAAGATCAGTATGGTCCATCTAGTCTGCCCAGTAAGGTGGCTAGGGTGGTTGTTACTGCCACTCCATGAAGGTCTTCATTTTGCTTTCATTTCATCTTCTTGCTATAAAGGGATCCATTGCGTCTGTCCCATGCCATTTTGAATTCTGTCACTGTATTTGCCCCCACCACCTCCATCGGGAGAGCATTCTAAGCATCCACCACCCTCAGTGAAAAAATATTTCCTGATGTTGCTTTTAAGTTTACCATATTGCAGCTTCATCATATGCCCTTTAGTTTTACCACTTCCCCTTCTTTGAAAAAGGGTTGTTTGTTCATTAATACAGACTTTTAATACTTAAAGGGTATCATATCTCCCCTGTCCCTTCTCTCCTCCAGGGTATGCATATTTAGGTCTTCAAGTCTCTTCTCATAGTTCTGGTGCAGGCTTCAAATCATTTTGGTCGCCTTCCCCTGAACATTTAAAGTCTTTTTATATCCTTGGGAAATATGGTCTCCAAAACTGAACACAATACTCCAAGTGAGGTCTTGCTAACCACTTGTACAAGGACATTAATACCACTTCCTCCTCTCTCCTGCTGGTGGTTCCTTTCTGTGTGCAGCCCAGCATCTTTCTGGCTTTGACTACCACCTTGAAATTCTCAGACACTAGCACTCCAACGTGCCTTTCCTGATCTATGCACACCAACCGCTCTCCTCATATCGTATGCAAGTCCTTTGGAGTTTTGTATCCCAAGTGCGTGACTCTGCATTTCTTTGCATTAAACCTTAACTGCCAAGCATTAGACCATTCTTCCAGAGTTTGTAGATTTTTTCCTCATGTTGTCTACATATGCTGGAAATACAGTGAAGTTGGTGAACACTTGATATGTATTCCTCATAGATGAATAGAAATTAACACAATAATTTCTTCAGGTAAATGCATAAACAGATGTCAAGAGGATGCAGTTGATCAGTTCTATAAACAAGTACAAGCTGAAATTGACAGAAAATGCAAAGAAGATTTATCGATAGTCATGGGTGACTGGAATGCAAACGTTGGGGGAAAAGAAGGCAAAGTGGTTGGAAAATATGGGCTTGGCAACTGAAATGAAGCTGGAGAAAAACTGAGACTTCTGCAAAAACAATAATTTTGTTCATCTCAAACATCTTCCAGCAACACAAGCGGCGACTGTACACATGGACCTCTCCCAATGGATTGTACAAAAATCTAATTGACTATATCTGTGGAAGTCAACAATGGAAAAGCTCAATTTCATCAACAAAGACAAAATCTGGAGCTGACCGTGGTGTAAGATCACTAGCTATTAGTATGCAAGCTAAAGCTGAAAGAGCAAGCAATTCATGAATGTAGCAAAGTATGTTCTTGAAAATTATACACTGGAATTTAAAGACTGCTTGCAAAATCGATTCACTGCTTTGGATAAAAATAACAGGGCATCAGAAGAGTTATAGGATGATATCAAGAAAATTGTCCTCAAAAGTAAAAAGCCTCTGCAAAAGGAAAAAAAGCAAAAACGGCCAAAATGGATGACAAAAAAAAAAAAACCCTCCTGAAAATTGTTCAGAAAGGCAGAGAAGCTAAAGCCAGAGGCGAGAGAGGTAATCTGAGAAATTTAACAGAGATTTCCAACATGCAGCAATTTGAGACACAGAAGTACTAAATGATGCATGCAAGGAACCAAAATTAGAGACTATTAAAGGAAGAACAATATTGACTTTCCTAAAGCTGCGAGAGTTATAAGAGAATTTCAGCCTCAAATTGGAATGCTAAAAGATGCTCAAGGATCCATGTTGAATAATGCGGAGAAGATCAACAAAAAAAGGTGAAAGAAATACATAGTTTCATACTGTAAAGATTAAATGGGTCAACAATCTATACCTTATTATCAGGAATCCTTGGTGATGAAAGAAATCATCGAAATCACACTGAAAGCATTATTAAAGAACATAATACCAGGCATTGATGGCATTTTCACGAAGTATTGCAGCAATTGAGATGCAGCTAATACAATACTTACAAGGTTCTGCCAGGAAATTTGGAAGACAATATCATGGCTAACTGACTGGAAAAGATCTGTTCATACTAATGCTAAAGAAAGGTGATCTAACACTGGAAATTTATTGCACAATTGTTCTGATCCCACATACCAGCAAGATACTCAAGATCATCCAGTGGAAATTATAGCCATACCTGGAACAAGAACTGCCCAACGTGCAAGCTGATTCAGGAAAGGCTGACAAACAAGAGACATGGCAGATGTGAGATGGATCCTTGAAAATACAAAAGAATCCCAAAAGATATCAACATGTGATTTATTGACTGCAGCAAGGCCTTTGATTTACATAAATCATGACAATCTGGGCCATATTAAGAAGCATGGGTATACTAGAACATCTGATCACATACAATACCTTTACATTTGATTAATAAGCAATAGTTTGAACAGAACAAAGAGAAACAGAATGGTATAAAACTGGCAAAGGTATACAGTGAGGCTGCATACTTTCCCCATACCTTTTTATATGTAGAATAAATCTTCATAATTCTGCTTCTCCGATAACAGCCTTAGCATGCTGACGAGACCATATTACTGGTTGAAAGTTAAGACTATTTAAAACATTTGCTTGTCAAGATCGAGGAATATAGTCTTAAAATGGATCTGTACCTTTATGAAGAAGATAAAAGATCTGACAACTGTCAAAATCAATTTCATCCTTGATGGAGAAGAAATAGAAATTGTGTCAATAACCTTTAACCTGCTTGGATCAAAAATGAAACAAATGGTCAAGAAATCCAGTGATACGTTGCTCTTGGTAGAACACATATGAAAGACTTGGACAAGATTTGCAAGTGTAGAGATGTATCTCTGCGCGCACACATTCAGTTTCTCTAAGCCATGTATTCCAATAATGCCATAAGGATGCAAAGTTGGACAGTGTAGAAAAAAGGCAGGAAGAAAAATGATGCTTTCAGGTTATGGTGCTAGCAACGTATATTATGTATACTATGGACTAGCTGAAGAGCAAGTGAATTGGTGGAAGAGGAAATCAAACCTAAGCTTTCCTTAGAAGATCAAATGGCAAGACTTCAACTTTCCTACTTTGGACACATCCATGCTAAAAGAGATCATTAGAGAAAGACCATCATGCTTGGCAAGATCGAAGGTCACCGCAAAAGAGGAAGATCGGCAATGTGATGGATCGATACGATAACAGCAGCTATGGACGCTGCTCCAACAACAATTAGCCACCTAACTGAAGAGCGAACACAGTTTAGGACAACTATCCAAAGGGTCGTCATGAGTTGACATTGACTTTTGAGGGCACTTAACAAACACAGCAACAACAGTTATAGAGGCCTGCTACCTGACTGTTTGTTCACCTGTGTTTCATTGTAATGGAGAAACCTCAGTAGTGCGCTTCATGCACACTCCTGTAATAATATGCATACCTCGTGCATTCCCCAAAATCGCTCTTTAATCAATAGAGAATTTTATTTATTTAAATGGATTTGTATCCCGCCTTTTCCTAAAATCAAGGCGGTTTTTACTTCAAACGATTCAAGTTGTAAGGAGTGGGGGGTGTCTGCATGCAGTGGCTGCATAGTAGCATTTGTGTGGGTGTATACATGTGTAGCTTAATTAATAGATGACACAAGGTAACGAGTGACACTTTTTATTTTATTTTTGTCAGGTGATTTCAAATCCTTACATTATGAAAACGAATAATAGAATGGCATCAGAAATATCTCAGTTCTCCAAAAAAGGGGACAAGCCGATGCCTGTACAGTTCTTCTTTTCACTTTTCCCATGCATTTCTGGGTCTTGTAGTCCAGTGGCTCTCCCTAGGAAAGCAGGATTGGTTGCACAGGTGTGTAGAAAACTGGGGGGGGGGGGAGGGGGGGTGGAGGTGGAGAGGGGAGTCTAGTCACTGAAGGCTCTTGCTGTAGTAAGCTAAAATCCATTTTCTTTTCACATTTTAATTTACTGATTTTGAGAGAGCTTTCTTCATACCGGTGTACAGTTTTCAATATGCAAGGGGGGATGCGGAGTTGTTCAGCCTTTTTTTGTAACCCTAGCAACGTAGAATGGCATAAAGGGATCTCTTGCATCTGCCCCTTGCAGGCTGAGTGGTGGGGGACCAAAGCCTGTGTCATGTTTCCTCCCTCTCGCTGGCTTCCTTTTGGATGCCACTAGTGACTGCTTTTATTTGTATTCTGCAGTTCAGCCCATTCCAGCTATCGGAGTGAATAATAGCAACATTAGAGCTGCTTCTCTTAGAACTCTATTAATGCTGCATAACCCTTATCCCTTTGTTTTTCATGAAGGTATGACTACAAAAGGAACCAATCAGAAGCCAATAACTTATATTGTGTTCTGTAGCAGGAAAAGCAGAGTTCTGGCATATCTCCCAACACCCCCCCCCCCCCATAACAGCTGTTTTAATAAAAAGAAAAAGGTCGTCAAGCTAGGCTGTTCCTATTAGCTATTAAGCCCATGTAAGCATTGACATAGCTATAGTACTAAAGGAGGGGTTCTCATGCATATTCACTGTGGTTATCCTGAAAATCTGACTGGCTTAAAAGATTCTGGCTTGGACCCCAGGGACAACAGATGAACCCTCTCAGCCACTGAGAAAGGGAGTGTAGAGTAGTCTAAAGGTTAGTTAGAGCAGTGGGCGTTCTAACCCTCTTCTCCCACGGATGCTCCTCGGGCAAGTCGCTTCTCCCTCCATTGCCTCTTGTGCAAACATAGCGTTGTTACCATGTTAGCACATGCTAATGCAGTTCTCACACATTATTAGAAGAGAGGTCCTAATCTAGTAAATGATGCGTATTAGTGTGTAGCAATGTGCATACTCCTTTTAGTAAATCTAGCCCTTAAACTGTAAGCTCTCTGGGGCACGGAAATATCCACTGTACTTGAATGTAACTCCTTCTGAGCTTAGATTTAGGTAAGCTCGCAATTTTAAATCCAAAACGCAAACATCTTATTGCATCATCCCATGGACCCCTAGCTTATCCTGTCTCACTGTCATCAGACAAACTTAATAAGCCCCGATTTTTGTTTAGATTTTTCGTCCCATTGCATTTGTCCTTGGAGACAGCAGAACACCTTTCTATTTGGAGAGGCCAAAGAAACTAGTCTCTTGTCCTGCCCAAAGCTCTTTAATTGCTGATGCTGTGTTAGGCAAAATATTGGTCAGGTCATGGTCCCAGCTGTCTAGGGGTCTGTCTACTAAGCCGGGCTAGGCTTTTGCACCTAATGTGGCAGGTCAGTGCAAATTGTGCTATGTTGTTGCAAAAGCTGTGCGTTTTTCTGTTGTGAGCGTGCACAGCATTTCCCCAGCAGATAACACTACAAAAATGGAGAGATCATAGCGCTGCAGCACAGTGGATGTAGCTAATGCCACCCATTGAGGTGGCCTTAGTTGCACCCGTGATGTCTGCAAAACCAGTGGTAACTGCTTGTTGCAGACAGGCCTGCTCTCCATCCACACCCCATCCATCAAGTGACTAACACACAATCTGCAGATAATGCACCACTAGCACAGTAAATTGCTGCACTAACAGCTGACGTACATTAGTAGACTAACCCTTAAGATCATCTATTTTTTTTTTTTTTTTTTTTTTTTTTTTAGTTTTTCCTAAAAAAAAAAAAGAGTCCAGAGATGGAATGGGAGTTAAATGAGGACTGGCTTAGCCATGGAGTTATTGTACACATTTAATAATAGCGGGATACTCTGCAATCTGAGTGGAGGAGCACCCAAGCGATTAGGGTTAGATTCCCACTGGCACTCTTTGTGACCTTGGGCAAGTCACTTTACCCTCCATTGCCTCGGAAGAAAAGGCCTGACAATCTACTTCTGGTCATACTTTGCCAAGAAAACCCAGGGGCTGCGGGGTTGCTAGGAGTCAGCATTGACTTGACGGCACTTTAAAAAAACAAAACAAAAAAACCCCCTCTGCAATACGGAGTGCTGATTTCTTGCATGAGATGCTGTTTTGTTTTTTTTTGTTTTTTGTTTTTTTAAGTAATTCATGTTGACACTTTCAGAGCGAACTTATTGTTTTTAACCCCTATATCTGGAAGAGTTAGCAGGGATGGGCTTGTACCTCTCTGAGAGTCAAGGATGGATGTGATTGATATTGCAGCATTGTTCTGAGAGAAACCTAAGAGCTTCCGCTTGTTGGCCACATCTGCCAAAACCGGCATTAGTCTTGATCCTCCTATCCATCACTAATGGGATGCATGATAATTCCAGATGTTCTCTGGGTTGGGGCAGGTTGTTCTCTTTGCTGTTGCTTTTCCTTCTGAAGGCATTTAAACCCCTGATGGGGGCTCTGATCGCTGTCATGAGTTACACAGGAAAATAATCTGAAGAGCTGTCTTCACAACTTCCTCTTTCCTGAAGTACTTCTGCAGATGAGCCACAAAACACTTTCAAATCTGATCACAAGTTGGAGCTTTTTTTTTGTCGTTTTAGGCGGGGAGAAGGTTTCATTTTCAGCTTGACTGCTTTACTCCTCATTCTGTCTTAGAGAGGCCACGCTTACACCCTGGCTCTTTTGTACCAAACTAGCAGAAATCTGCTAGGATTCAACAGTTCAAACATTTCATGGTGTAGTTCCACTCACCTTCCTCCCTCTGCTGTTTCGCTATCTCAGGTTCTATGTGTGGAAGTGAGCGAGCATGTGGCTGTATGCGTAAGCAGTGGTATCTTTCTGAAAAGGTGCCGGGGTAGGGACAGGGGAGCTCCAGCTGCAATGGGCAGGCTCAGTGCAAAGGAATGGGGTGTCCCAGGTGAACCGTCAGCTTTACCCCTCCTCCCTCCCCCTTCTCCAAGATTTCCATAATTAAACTCAACAATCATGTCAATTACCACTCATCCCACAACAATCCTGTAAAAATGCGTAATTGGACATCATGGGCCCGGTATTCAAAGGGTATTTACATGGTTTATAAACTAGAAAACTGTATACGCCTTAGATGGGGATGTTCAGTGCTACATACATGGTTAGTGCCATTGAATATCCTGTCTATGTCCCCTATGTGCCCCAATGCTATCCGGTTAGCATCAGTGTGTGTTGGGGGTTTTCCAGAGCGGAGGTGGGGCATGGTGCTAACCGGGCAATAGCGATATTGCATGCTGCCCGGTTAGCCTTGGCCGCTTCCTGTCCCTGCGGCAATCACTGGATATTCAGTGCTGTCACTACGGCATTGTATATCCAGTTTATAGATTGGCGGGGAGGGCTGTGCGCCTCAGCAGCACAGAGCCCTTCCAAATGGTGGGCAACTAAAATTCAGGCCCATGGGGGCAGTATCTCCAAATGGGTTAGTATTGCACATACCATGACGGTCATGAACCTCACTTCTAAGCCAGGGTATTTGGAGTATGATTTCAATCTCTCTCAAATTTACTGCTAATGCTTGACATAGTAGTTGCATCATGCCAAGGTGAGCTTCCTTCTAGAGCTCGTAAGATGTAACAGGTATGGGTAGTTTAAGGTGTGCTTGCTCTCCCCTGCAGGTAAAAGAATGTGCTGATGCTTTTGAGTTAGTGTCTAGGACAGCAGCTCGTGAAGGATGGCAAACTGCCTAGTCTTGTCTAATGGTTATGCCTCCCCTGGTGGGGAGAGGGGAGGGAATAAAGAATTTCAAAAAGGTTCTGGATTGGTGACCTACCAGAAAATCACCACTGGTTCTAAGGTGCCCAGATGTTAGGGGAAGGTGATGTGGAGTTAGCTTATGCCTTTCCAATAGCAGTTCAAGGCAAGTTTACATACAGGTACAATAGATGTTTCCCTGTCCTCAAAGAGCTTACAGCCCAAGTTTTGTGTCTGAGGGTTAAGTGATTTACTGAAGGTCACATGGAACATGAGTGGGTTTTGATCCCTCGACTACCTTGATTCTCAGCACACTGCTACTCATTAGGCTGCTACTCCTCCACTCTAATTCACAGTCACAATGTACACCATCACTACTGTGAAATCTCCCTCAATCAGCAAAACAAAACGGCTTCTAATCCCCATCCTTAATGCACCTTCTGCATTGCCTAATCTCTCGCCTCCAACATTGCGCATTCTTGCACCCTCTCCTCCATATCGCACTGCTGCTGCACCCATCATGACCCAGCGCCAATGTTGGTGCTACAAACCGATAGCATGAATCATGCACTAGCTATAGACTTCCCAAATGCAGTCCTCATTAGTGTTTCTGAGGAGCTCACAGCCCAAATTCCATTGTGTCTTCTGCTACTGTGACTGCTCACCATTTTTGGTCACTGCACCCCACCCAGTTCATGATCTGTCCCCTTCGAGTGACAGTGGCAAGTTTATTCCGCAGCTATTATGGCCTTAGACACTGGAGAGAGAAACCATTGATTGCCTGCTGCACTTTGAGCAGTGATGATTTGTGCTGAGGGATCTATTGGAAGGGGTGGAAAAGAGGAGGGAAGTTCTGTGTGACATCTGTCATTTCATGCTGCCCAGACAACAAAGCTACCATGGCAACCATATTTCCCAAGATTTAGCTTTGATCAATAGGAAGCTGCCTACACCATTACAGATACTAGCTTTTATTCTATAGGATTGGCACATCAATCTGCGAGGGTGTGGTTTTGACCAAGAACCAGTCAGATCGCCGTTTTGCTGTTCAACAAGGCAGGGATGATCAACTCCGTCCTTGAGGGTGGGCACTTTTTGGTTTGCAGGTTAACCACAATAAAAAGCACAAGATATCTGCATGTTTGTTTTATTTAACTTTAAAAGTAGGCTTGTTGGCAGCTCTTCAGAAACAGACCTTGTTATCTGATTCACAGTGAGGAGGGGCTAGAGTCAGTACTGGGGTAAAAGAACCCTAAACTAAAAAGGTTGCCTGTGAGAGGAAGCTAGAGAACTAAACACCAGAGATGTACACAGGCCATCGGAGGATTTCTTCCTAGAAAAGGACACAGAGACAATTTGTCTTTTCAATTAGGAAAGTCTGTTTTTCACATTTTCTTTCAAAAAAGAAATCAGTGTTAATAGTCTGTGACTATATGGGTCATGCAGTGGGATACAGAGTTTGGTTTTGGCTTGGCCCAGTGCTGTAAATCCTACCCAAGTAGTGCAGGGGGCCCAAGTAAGAAGGGGTTTCACATGCAATCACTCCCAGACCGTCTGAGGTGGATTCCCTGCTCTGGGAATGATTTCTGAAATTGTTGCTTGAGGACCTTAATTTGAACTTACTTATGCCACTGGCTTGGACCAAGGCAAATTCCTCGAGTTAGAGCATCCCTGCTGGGGCATTAATGACGAGGGTGCCGACGCAAGAGCAAACTCCCCCCCCCCCCCCCAATCTCTTTCCATCCTTTTTCTGCCAACATCGAGCGATCTTCCTTCTTTCCCTTAACCTTTGTCTTTTTCCCTTCCTCTCTTTTTCAGCCCCTTTACTTTCCTCCCTTCCTCCTGACTTCCAGTATTTTGAAATTCATAGTGTTTGGGCTTTTTTTCCATTAGAGAAAAATGAGATTACAAGTTTCCTCTCTTTGGGGGTTTCTTCCCACATCCTCTCTGGTATCAGCAACAGCCGACTGCAGGGCCACTGGTAATATAGGAAAAGCAACCAACCGGTTGTGTTTGTTGTGGGGCTGAGTAGTCCACAGGCCTTTCTGATACATTTGTTCTCCTAGGACAAGCAGGATGAGTCAGCCACACTTGGTGACGTCATCTGACGGCGCCGAGACGGAAGTACTCTCCATAGCTCAGAAGGGCTTTTTGCCCTTCTGAGCATGGGCCAACTGGCCCCACCCCCTGCCCGCCCCTAGCTAGCCAGTTTCTGTTCTTCCACCTTGCCACCAAGTTGGATTTTTCTACTCTCCAAACGATATCTACCCTATGAATTTAAAATGTATCTAACTCTGTGTTTCGGATGTTTTCTTTCTTCTTTCATATTCCCGAACAAAGGCAACTTCTCCAAGCAAAGAGCTAGGCTGGGAGCACATCTCCCTATGGACATGTGCTCAGCGTTCCTCTGCCTTTGCATGTGCCGGGCACTGACTTCTCCGAGCAGGGGCTAGGCTGGGACCACAGCCTATGCTACTGAGATCTTCCGACCTCCTGAGAAGTGAGGAACCCCAAGAGGAATTGGGCTGGAAGATGAAGCTTCCAGTCGGCAGTTGCCCGCGCGGCAGTCCAGGATGTGCCTAATAAGGCCTCCATCCCCGGATAGCCAGCCTCTTACCTCTCTCCGCTCCTGGCAGAAGCGAAGCCTATGACAGAAGCTAAGGATTCCAGAGAATGGGTTAAGTGGAAGCCCTCACGGCAGCCCAGGATGTGCCAAGGAAGGCCTCCACCACCGGCCAGCCGCCTTCTGCTCCGCTGCCGTTCCTGCACCCCTCCTCACACGTGTGGACCATGGGGACGGCCATCTTGTCCAGCCGGGCTACCCTTAATCCACGGCTCCATTGGCTAAGTGAAACTCCGCCCCTCAGCGCCATTGGCTGAGTTGAGCCTAACTCCGCCCCCCAGTGTCATTGACCAATACCAATCTTAGTCTCCGTTCCATTAGTTGAAGCTCTTCTCAGCGTCGGCAGCTGGCTCCTTGACTGAAACTGAGCCGTCCTGCTCCTGCACCCGCAGCGATGCCGACGCTGGACCTCTCCACAGTGCCAGGCTGATGAACCATCTGCGAGGATCCCCTTCCCCTCCTTGTGGCACCGGGACCCATGGCTGTTCGCTATTGAGGCCACAGAGCCGTTGAGGCCTTCTCTCCAAGCCTGATGGCTGCTCGCTCTCATTCCCCGGAGCCGATGAGGAGAGAAGCAGATGAGCACCGTAGCCCTCCCCCGCTCCACTCTTCCCGATGCAATGCCGGAGCAGCTGGAGGACTTTCATGCCGAGTTCCTTCAAAGCCTCCCTCCGCTCCAGCACACTTCTGCTCTCCACGCCGAAGCTGGAGCAGCCAGAGAGCTGCTTCTTAAGACCGACATAAGCGTGCACCTCGGGAGACAGAGCCAGTGTGTTCTAGAGCACTGCGCTGCCAACTACAGCATGTGTGTGTGTCTGCTGATCGGCGCTGGCTGAACCACCTCAACGCTAATCAGCGCTTGCAGAAATCGCGTAGATGCTGGATCTTGTGGCCTCGGATGGAGCGGACCAACGCTGGCTGAATCGCACAGTCTCAGCATTAGGTGGCCTCAGATGGAGATGGAGCGTGTCGGCGCAACACCAATTGATCGCTCGGACTCTGCGGCAGCAGCAGCAAACAGCACAGCTCCTTGACCACCAGCGGATTGGCGCTGACCCTATAAACATGTCGCGTTTCCCAGGGCAGAGGTACGGTCGTGCCTGCACTCATTTCTGCAAGAATGGCCCTCTCACACTCTATTATGCTAAGGGTTTTCCTCTCTCCTTCTCCAAACCGGAGCCTCAGGGCACCGCATCACCGCACGTTGCAACTGCCTCCTGCCCGGGGGCGCGCTCCACGGAATCCTTCCCGGTGCATCACAACTACATTGCTGCAGAATGTGATACCCTGAAAGAGGCCGGATGATGACCTGCGCCTAATTCCCAAGCAACAACCACATTGCTGTAGCACATGGTTATGCAATGATGACTCCGGGCCAATGGTCATGGGTCCAATCCCAGCTGGAGGCCTTGGTTACGCCCGTACCTCGGGCTGTCCCCCCTATAGGGACATGATATCAGACACTTAGCTGTCCCCTATGGGACATGAGGGAAGACACTTGTTAAGACTAGTTCCAGCTGTGAGTCAGGTAGCCAGCTCCGACTGTGAGTCGGGTGGCCAGCAGGAGTTTTTGAATTCACCACAGCCTGCCACATCGAGGCTTCACTCTTCCGAAACTGCCCTATGGGGCATCTCTGCACTCTGCGCTACCCTGTTCCCACGTGCAGTTCCCAAATGAATTCGGTCTACCTTACCCACAGCAGCAGTCAGAGCACAGGCTGGCCCTGAAGAAGTGTCTCGACACAAAACAGCCATGGGGAAACCTTACTTCACCACGGTTGCAAGCTACAGCCCTCAGTAGTGAAGCTACAGCACCCCCCCCCCCCCCATGCTTCGGGTGACACATTCACTCAATCCCCACTTGCCTGCCAAAGGACGACTCAAAGCCTTCATCCTTCACCTTGTTACATGCGTGCCCCCCACCCAGTAACAGAGAAATGACCGCCCCCGACTAACAATGGCGTCAGAACCTGAATAGATGGCTTCTGTCTGATATTATACACACGTCATTACGGATCCTGCGTGGAGATAAATAAATACATCAAATATCAGGGGCGCGAGTCTTCAGGACACTCTAACCAGAATACTCAAGTCGCTCTGTCTATTATGGCTCTGGGACACCTGCCTGGAGAGCAGCCCAAAGGACTAAGGGCTTCCCTCCCGACCTAGAGACTGTGACAAACTACGCCCCTTGTAACCTCTGCATGAGGCACACTTTGCGGAGCCCAAAGGAAAACCCGACAATCCAACTCCAGTGGCTCCACCGGTGACAGTAGCAACAAAGAGCTGCAGTACACACAGTCTGTGTGGCTGCGATCAGAGGGCCACAGGTCCAGATCCCATCTGCAGACCCTGCAGTGCATACCCGTTTCAGCCAAGGTCATTAAGAGCCCCTCTCTGACTGCAGGCACAACCATCCTGACCAGCCACTCCGGCCACCACCTACATCTGAGTGTATGAAGGATGACATTCATGTCTCCTCAGGCACTGACGGGTATCTCTGGGTGGATGGACATCCAGGGATGGAACCCCAACATCCACTGGTTAGCTGCATCAACTCACATAAGTACAGTGGAGGAGTAGCCTAGTGGTTAGAACACTGGCTTGGTAACCAAGCAACCAGGGTTCTATCCCACTAGCACTCCTTGTGGCCTTGGGCAAGTCACTTAACCCTCCATTGCCTCGGAAGAAAGGCCTGGCAATCTGCTTCCGGTGAGGAGCTTCTGGGTCACAAGGAGTCAGGACTGACTCGAAGGCACACATTGCCTTAGGAACCAGCTAGCAGCCTCAGCTGAATCGGTCAGCCCGGGAACACCCGCTTGATACACTTTGTAGACCCTGCACCCCAGGTGTCGCCTAATGGCCAGTGCTCTGCCCATAAGCAAGGGACAAGGTGTCAGATCAGCTGGAGCCGCGTAACCACTTCTCATAGGATCCAGCTGAGGTAAAGGTAACCCACGGGATCCCTAACATACTTGCGGGCTATCCAGCAGAGGCAGAGAGAACCCTCGGGATCCCTAAATGTCCTGCGATAAGATGAGCCCACCTCTGTCATCTATCTGCCTTATCAGCTGCAACTACATGCAGCACTCCAGCCCTGTTCCTCCTTTTCCCCGGAGTCTTCCGGGACCAACCTCAAGACCCACAGTGACTGGGTTCCTCCCCGACCAAGCTACACACAGTCTCAAGGTAATCTTCCTGCACCTGGGAGTGACAGGCTCAGGGCCAGCCTGGGACCTCCAGTCTGGATCTTCCCCTTTATGATCATTGCAGGGGCAGCACTTTGACTCAGCATGCTCAAAGGCAGTATTCTAACCAGTGGTGCGCTGGTTCAAGACCTGGCTGAGGACCATATGGGGGCGTTACAATGCATCACCACGGTGCAGCCATGCCTCCAGGGTCTGAACAGAGAGAAGACGAATGCTCTCAGTCCTTCCCCCCCCCCCCCTGGAATCTGGGAATGTTGGAAGGCAGTTGCAGCTGTCAGATGAAGCTCCGCCCAGCGGGGCTGACCACAGATAGATCGGCTTGCCATGTCGAACAGGAAGTGCATCCGTTAAAATGGATAATGCCCTTCATCATGCTCTCTGTCCAGTACCACGGCATGCTCACGGTCCAGTACCACGACTGAACGACTGCTGTGGCTCTCTGCAGCACGCAGTCCCCAACGCCACGTGTGAGCCTCCTCGAGGACATGCTCTGGACAGCCACTGCTGGCATAAGGATCCGAAATAGACCTCCAGGAAACAGATCTGCCCAGAAACAGACAATCAACCATCGGTAATCACCTTGCCAGCTGCCCGTATACAGGCAAGGGCTCGGATGTAGGCAAGGGCCCAAGCCACGCCAGGAGCGTGCACGCATCCATCCCCAGAGGTCCTCCCTGTGCCCTGCTCATGTAGCACACATCTGCAAAGCCACCAAGACCCTGCAACAAGAACCATCACGGTATACACTGTCCAAGAACACCATCGATAATGGGCGCACCTCTCACACAGTATCCGTGCTGAGAAGGATGAGGTCAGGAATTCTTATTGACCAGGCAGCCCTGACAATCTGGTCTGCCACCTCCACATGCCGCCAGCCATGGAACCAAAATATGGACACTGCGGGCTTAGTAGTTAACCTCAGACCACACTTATAGCATAGCCGATGCTTTGCACTGATCACCCCAAGGAACACAGATGCACCTCACTGGTGACACAGACCGGATGGTACGCCATACTGGTCAAACGTCTGTTCCTAACAGTGCCTAATCTAGGTCATGTCTCCCAAAGACATAGGTCCAGGAGTGGAGGAGTAGCCCAGTAGTTAGAGCAACTGCCTAGTACCCAGAAAATCAAGGGTTTGATTCCCACTGGCACTCCTTGTGACCTTGGACAGTCATTTACCCTCCATTGCCTCTGAATGGTGATAAATTGCCAACCGATACCGGTATTGGGCTGAGCAGTGATTTACCAGTCCCTGTCATCTCCTATCCGGCGACACTAACGGTTTGCATCATCCTCTGGTAACAAACTCCAGAGTTGACTACAAAAAAAAAAAAAGGGGGGGGAAAATAAATAAATAATAAATAAAATAATAGCGAATAAAGGCAAAAAGCGAAGCCTCCCTCGTTAATGTCCTAATGTCCCATTTTGCACCGCTGTCGTGGCCAGCGATCTGTTGCCACTGCTTTGTCATTGCGGTGACTCCCGCACCACTACCGCTCAACGTGCCTACCACTGTTTCTTCATTGTAGTGACCCCGACTCCCACACCACCACTGCTCGAGGGGCCTGCATCTCTGTTTCCGCACAGAAGCGCCTTGTAACTACATGTTGCTCCTGCATTGCCGTTACTCCCGTACCGCTACTACTCAATGGGCCTGCACCACAGAGGTGCCTTGTAACTACACCATCTGCACAGTTGTGCATCATGACGGCAGGCCGTCGTATAGTGCCTAGTAACTGCACCTTCTCACATCGCTGTGGCGTCACATGCATGCATCACCACTACACGCCTACATGTTCTTGTTGCAGCATGCTGTAGCAAGAGCGCATGCCGGGCCTGGAAAGGGTTCTCGGCCTTCCCCCATCCACCTCAGCACATGCCAGCTTGGGAGGCACCAAGTGTGGCTGACTCATCCTGCTTGTCCTAGGAGAAAACGGAGTTACTTACCTGTAACTGGAGTTCTCCGGGGACAGCAGGATAAGTCAGCCACACATACCCTCCCACCTCCCCTGGATGGGGTCAGCCTCCATCCTGGTGCCCGCCTCCTAGCGGCAAAAGGCTCAGCTAGTGATGTACTGGCTAGCTAGGGGCGGGCAGGGGGTGGGACCAGTTGGCCCATGCTCAGAAGAGCAAAAAGCCCTTCTGAGCTATGGAGAGTACTTCCGTCTCGGCGCCGTCGGATGACGTCACCAAGTGTGGCTGACTTATCCTGCTGTCCCTGGAGAACTCCAATTACAGGTAAGTAACTCCGTTTTCAGATCCTTTCCCCACCTGGAGAAATGAAAGTGAAGAACACGTGGAAGTGATGTCTGTCTGCAAGGGTTGGGAGAAGGTGGTTAACCCCTTGCTCCCCACAGCTAGTGCATATACAGATGTAACCCTGTGCAGCTTAAAGGCAAACCCACTGCCGAAGCCACTCTCTCTAAGAAAGATAGAGGTTCCCAATGTTTTTGGTTGTGCAGACCCCTTATTAGCCTCCAAAAGGTTCAGGGACCCCCATTTCATCCCCACCACTGTTTCCAGACCCCTCCCATTAGCACCAAGCCTACACTTATTAGCCCTCTTTATATCCTTCCTCTCCCTGTCTCCACCAGTATGTTTCTCCTCCCTCCCCCCCCCCCCCCAGCCAATCCCACTGGCATCTTTCTTTTTTTCTTTTCTGTGTCTTGCAGACCCACAAGGGTCCACAAACAGATTGGGAACCACTGCTGTAAGAAAAAATAACATTTGCAGGAAATGAGTCGAAGTGTCAGGGGAGTTACTTTCCTTTGTCCTGTGGTGATCATGCCAGGTTACAGACCTAAAGTCTTTTTGCCATCCACCTGGAGCCTGCTTCCTTTTCCCATTGCATCTGGAATGGAAAGTGGAACCTCTGTACTGGGCACAACCTTGTGGTAATATTTTATTTTTAAGAACATTACCATTAGCATTGTCTTTTTTATTTTTACATCATTCTGAGTGTGACCTTTTCTACTCCATTCTGACTCGTGAGCTATGTGATGTGAAAGAAATCACTCTGAGGCCCCAAACAAGATTTGTTATGGGAGCCAAATTCATCTGAAACAAATGTCTTTACAGAAAACACATTTTTTCTAAAGAGGAAGTGCTGTGTGAACCTTCCTCTAAATGCAAGACTCGGAAACAGAAGTATCGGTCAGTTGGAAGAAGAATGGTAAGGACTTGCTGGACCGTTTGAACCTGAACTATTGAGGTGCAGGGATGGATGAAAAGGGATGCCAAAACGTGTGATTAGCTGGGCTGAGAATAACTGTTTCCCAGTACTGAGGTAGGTAAGTCCCCAGGAGCCGCTGATAACCAGCACAGGCACTTCTGTATGCAGGCCTACTGAGCACTTTCCGTCAGTTTCTCGACCATTTTGCTTTAACAGCAAAATATTTAGATCCCAACATATCCCTACACTGTCCTTTTGCCTGTTTGGAGGAGGAGGCTGGAAGATCTCTAGGGGTGTACGGACAACTGCATATTGGGGTACCTGAAGTAGAAAATCTCTAGGGGTGTACGGACATCTGCTTATTGGGGTACTGGGAGTGGAGGATCTCTAGGGGTGTACAGACATCTGCTTATTGGAGCGCTGGGAGTGGAGGATCTCTAGGGGTGTACGGACATCTGCTTCTTGGAGCACTGGGAGTGGAGGATCTCTAGGGGTGTACGGACATCTGCTTATTGGGGTACTGGGAGTGGAGGATCTCTAGGGGTGTACGGACATCTGCTTATTGGGGCGCTGGGAGTGGAGGATCTCTAGGGGTGTACGGACATCTGCTTATTGGGGTGCTGGGAGTGGAGGATCTCTAGGGGTGTACGGACATCTGCTTATTGGAGCGCTGGGAGTGGAGGATCTCTAGGGGTGCAGGGATGTCTATATATTGGGGTGCTGAGACTGGGAGATCTCTCTTTGTAGTTAGGGATATATGTATATACCGGGAGACTACTGCTGCCAGCTCGCTTCCCTTCATGAATCATTACGCAAACAGTTGTCTGGCCTCTGAGATGTGGTTTCCTCTTAGAAAAGCAGAAAATCTCCAAGTTAGTAGGTCTGGCTTACACATGCTGTCAGCCTGGAGAGCACAGCAGTTCCCCTTCTCACTCTAACAGAAAACTCCTGAAGGCTTCTCAGTAAGTATTTATTTATTTAACCTGCCTTTTGGAGGCCCTCTGGGTCATTAAGTAGCTGGACTGGATTTCAGGATCAGCTGAGCTGTAGCTCTGCCTGAGCTCAGGTCTGTTCTTCTCTTTGGGTTGTGTGTGCTCTGAAGCAGAGCGTTACCAGGAGAGCAGGAAGGTTACTGCAGCTCTTTTTAAATTCAGCCTTTGCGACTGTAGCGACCGCTCATCTCGCAGAATGATTCCCGAGGAATATCAAAATCTGTTCTGTGTGTGGAGGGCTGTAAGCATTCCGAGGCCATGGCGTCTCTACAGTCACCTAAAATCTCTTAGCTGTAGACATGTCAAAGGCAAATTCTGCAGTTAAGCCAGAAAACAGGGACGTCAGCCCGCAGTGCTTCCAGCTGTTGCTTTGCTGGCATTAGATTGCCACCCCTATTTTGTCCTGCCTGGTAGAAATTCAGACACACAGGCTTGTGCCATCAGTAGAGCATTTGGGGACGGAGGAGGATGCAGCTTAAATATCAGCATGCACGAATCTCGGAGAATCAGCAGCACTGGGAAAGGAAATACTGCAGAGATAAATGTGGTTTTGGTGACATGTTAGATGACCGTGGCACTTTTTAAAAAGGGCGCAGCAGGAAGAGAATGAAGATTAAAAATAGCTCAGAACTCCTTGGTGTGGGCAGTTGTATCATATGCTAAAGATGGCCACTAGCGCACACCAGCACAGCAGGTCATTTCTGGGCTCTGTATCAGGACAGGTGTGTCCCTGCCACTTCAGGCCCATGATGTCTTCTGTAGCTGAATATGGGAAAATTTAAAGGCAATGTGGTACCTTCTCGTGGTTACTGCTGTGACCAGTGGTGGTGATGATGATTTTTCTGCCAGGTTACTGACCTGACCCAGAAGCTTTCTGAGCTTTCTTTTCCTAATTGCATTCCTCCCTCCTTCCCTTCCCCCCCTACCCCCCACCCTCTCCCCGGTCTGGCCAACTTTCTGTTTTCTTTTTTTTCCTTTTTAATGGAAAATGACCATTGGCCTTGCCAATACCCAGAGTGCATTATGGGTGTAGTGTTATATTTGTATGTTGATGACTGACTGGTAAAAAATATGTGAGTGCTGAGTACTGAAGAAACACCCGGGGCTTCTATAGAAGAATGGCTGTCCCAGGGCAGGAGCAAGGATATTAAACATCCTAGGCAAGGAGTGTCAACTATGAGCCACGGGCCTTATGTGGCATGGCCCACACTTTAGTCTTAGCCTAACCAGATTTGTTTCAGTATCGCAACTCGGTGCCAATCAGTCTCAAAGTCTGGCGCCAGCAACGTGTTCCTTTTTACTTCCACAGCCCAGCATGTGCAGGATGCTCCTTAAGCATCGCAGCCCAGGACCAGTGATATGCTCCTTTTTGTATCACAACCTGGTGATGCCTTTAAACTGAATCAGGGCAGGCAGGACAGCACAGCGCAGCAACAGCAGCTAGCAAGCTGGTAGGAGTTTGGCTGGACACTGAAGCAGCAACACCAGCCACCACAATTGGGCCCAATCTCAGGGCTGGTATTAATATTCCGCCAGTCTCGCCATGCCCACATTACTCCTTTTCTCAAGTCACTTCATTGGCTCCCCATCCAATTTCGCATACAGTTCAAACTTCTCATACTGACCTATAAATGCATCCACTCTGTGGCCCCTCAATACCTCTCATCCCTTATCTCTCCCTACATCCCCTCTCGGGAACTTCACTCCGCTAACAAACTACTTCTATTTAGGCCTTTCACTCACACAGCTAACTCACGCCTTCGCTCCTTTCACCTCGCTGCACCCTGCGCCTGGAACAACCTACCTATGTCTATACGCCAAGCACCCTCATTGGCCTTCTTCAAATCCAAGTTGAAAACCCACCTCTTCACTGTTGCCTTCAGATCCTGACTTCCATCCTTATCCTAACCCGATTCCCACCAATCTCCCATGACCAAATTACACAGACCATATTATGCTTTGCACTGAACTATCACTATCGCTTTTTATTGTTGTATTAGATTGCAAACTCTTGAGTATTGGATTGTAAGCTCGGATGAGCACAACTCTGACGAGCAGGGACTGTCCATTATATGTATATTTTTATATGCATGTTATACCTGTACAGCGCTGCGTGCTCAGCGCTATATAAATGCTAAATAGTAGTAAGGTGGTAAATGGGGCAATTGCCTTGTGCCCCCATGCCAGAGGGAGCCCTGAGCCTTCCTCAAGCTAATGGAGGCATAGTCTATAGGTGGGCTTTGGGGTCCTATCACCAGTTTCTGCCCTGCCTAGCACCTGCCCTGCTCAATCTCGGAGTTCTCATTTCATCAGTATCTTGACTTTTTATTTATATATTTAATTTTATTTATATCTCCACTAATCCTATTTCTCAGCGGTTTACAAAAAAAAGTGAAATAAAACAAGTATTGGACAAAGTACTTCAGTAATTCCATTAACATAATGAACCAGATTAATATTAATAAAATGCACCCTCTAAAATGCCTATATGCAAATGCTAGAAGTCTAAAACATTAAGATGGAAGAGCTTGAAAAAAAGGCACTAAATGAAAGGTTAGATATGACTGGCATTTCGGAGACCTGGTGGAAGGAGGACAGCCAATGGGACAAACTATATCGCAATGATAGAGTGCAACACCTCCACCAATTTGATCTACCCTATATGTCAGAGAGGGAGTTGAGTCACATAGGATTAAAGTTTTGTAGGAAACAAAATACACTGTAGAATCTCTATGGATAGAAATCCGATGTAAAAAGGGGAAGGCGATGACAGTGGGGGTGTACTATCGACCGCCTGGTCAGAATGAACAGATAGATAATGAAATGCTAAAAGAAATGAGGGAAGCTAACAAAAGTTAAAATGGGTGATTTCAATTACCCCAGCATCTACTGGGTCAATATCACAGCAGGGCATCCTAGAGATAAATAAAGTTTCTAGATGAAATAAATGACTGCTTCTTGCAGCAACTGGTTCATGAACCGACAAGGCGGGAAGCTACTTTGGACCTAGTCCTTAGTGGAACACAGGATCTGGTACAAGAGATAAAGGTTTTGGGGCCACTTGACAATAGTGATCTTAGCATGAACACATTTGATTTGATAAATTGAAGAAAGACAGCAAGGAAATCCACGGTACTACCTTTTTAACTTTCAAAAGGGAGACTATGATAAAATGAGGAAAATAGTTGAGAAAAAACTAAAAGGAGCAGCTACAAAGAATTACATCAAGTATAGGTATTGTTTAGACAGACATACTATCTTGGAAGCACAGATCAGATGTATTCCATGCTTTAAGAAAAGTGGAAGAAAGTCCAAAAAACTGCCAGCATGGTTTAAAGGTGAAGTCGGAGCTAAAATCCCCCCCCCCCACCCCATCTTTCAGGAAATAGAAAAAGGCGCCAAATGACAAAAATGGGAAACATCATAAGCACTGGCAAGTTAGATGCAAGGCATTGATGAGGCAGGCAAAGAGAATTTGAAAAAAAAAGCTTGCCATGGAAGCAAAAACGCATAATAAAACCTTTTTCAAGTACGTTCATAGCAAAAAACCTGCGAGAGAGTCAGTTGGACCATTAGATGATAGAGGGGTAAAAGGGGGTGCTAAGGGAGGAAAAATCCATAGCAGAAAGACTGAATGAATTCTTTGCTTTAGTCTAGTCTTTACTGAGGAAGATTAGGGAAGTTACCCATGCCTGAAATGGTATTTAAAGGTGATATATCAGAAGAATTGAAAGAAATATCAATAAACTGAGAAGATGTATTACAACTATTTGATAAACTGAAGTGTAGCAAATCACCTGGACAGGATGGTATACATCCAAGGGTGTTGAAAGAACTGAACTATCATTAAAATAATCTGTAGTACTGGAAGACTGGAGAATGGCCAGTGTAATGGCAATTTTTAAAAAGGGTTCCAGGGGTGATCTGGGAAACTACAGATAAGTGAGCCTGATGTTAGTACCAGGCAAAATGGTAGAAACCATTATAAAGAATAAAATTACCAAACATATAGCTATCATGGTTTAATGGGAGAAAACCAACATGCATTTAGCTAAAAGTCTTATCTTATTAATCTGTTATTTTTTTGAAGGTGTGAATAAACAGGTAAATGAAGGTTAAACTGGTTGATATAGTATATCTGGATTTTCAGAAAGCCTTTAACAAGGTCCCTTATGAGATATTCTTGGCGAAATTAAAAAGACATGGGATTGGAGGCAGTGTACTATTGTATTTGTATTTGAGGCATTTATATACCACCCATCTGCGAAACAATGCAATCTAGGCGGTTTACAATCAGGTACTGTATATATTCCCTCGTCCCCAGAGGGCTCAAAATCTACATGCATACTTGAGGCAAGGGAGGACTAAGTGGCTTGCCCAAGGTTACAAGAAGCACTTGTAGGACTAGAGACCCCAGTCCTTCCAGCCTGAGGTTGCTGTCCCTAAGTGGGAATCAACCCCCGGCCCAAAGTAACTTGCCCCAACCACTAGGCCACTCCTCCCTCTTTGCTGCAAACTTGTTAAAAGATAGAAAGCAGAAAGTAGAGCTAAATGGACAATTTTCCCAATGGAAAAAAGGTGAATAGTGATGTACCTCTGGGATTTTTGCTGGGCCTGCTGCTTTTTAACATATTCGTAGATGACCTGGAAATAAGAATAACGAGTGCGGTGATCAAATCTGCAGAAGACACAAAATTATTCAAAGTTGTTAAAACACAAAAGGATTGTGAAAATTGCAAGACCGGATGCTCAAATGGCAGATGAAACTTAATGTGGACAAATGCAAAGTTATGCACCTAGGAAAGAATAACCCAAGCTATGGTTACATGATGCAAGGTTCCACATTAGAAACCACCACCCAGGAAAAAACATTTAGGCATCGTCGTAGATAAAGCATTGAAACCCTCCGCCCAGTGTGTAGTGGCAGCCAGGAAAGCACATAGAATGCTAATATCATAAGGAAAGGAATGGAGAATAAAACCAAAGATATTATAATGCCTCTGTATTGTTCCATGGTGCGACCGCACCTTGAATATTGTGTGTAATTCTGGTCGCCATATCTTAAGAAAAGGAACAGAGAAGAGCCACCAAAATGGTAAAGGGAATGGAAGGATACCCATATGAGGAAAGGTTTAAAAGGTTAGGGCTCTTCAACTTGGAAAAGAGACAGCTGAAAGCAGATATGATAGAAGTCTATAAATTAATGGAGTGGAATGAGTAAGCATAGTTCGGTTGTTTGCAACATCAAAAAATAGAAAGACTTGGGGACACGCAATGAAGCTACAAGACTAATGAAAAAATATTTTTTCACTCGACGCGTAATGAAACTCTGGAATTCGTTACTACAGGATATAGTAAAAGCTGTAAGTGTAGCTGGGTTTAAATAAGATTTGGACAAGTTCCTGGAGGAAGGGTCAATGAACCATTATTAAAGAGTACCCAGGAAATCCATTATGAAAGAGGACTTCGGGACAAGCATTGTGGAACCTGTGTACTTTTTTGAGAACCTGCCAGGTACTTGTGACCTGAAACAGGATAGTGGGCTTGATGGACATTAGTTTGTCCCAGTATGGCATTTCTTATGTTCTTAACAATACTTTTACTAGCACTGATGGGCAGATGCAGAAAGTCCAATGCGCCCTTTGCTCGAAGATAACACAACTTATAAGCACAAGTTCTGACAAGCCAAATGTAGAAAAGAGACTGACGTGCGTGTAGGCAGCAAAGGAAAAGCAAGCACACACAGTAACACAAAGCTTATTTAAATTATAGACAAATAAGATGTGCATATTAAAATAGCATGCTAATATTGTCTGCGCCCAATGCAGAGAAATGCGTAGAGGGTTTTGTAACCAGCCAAAGTGCCAATTCTCTCCGTCTAGGTCTGAGGTGGCTTAAACGTCTGCTGCCGGTGCCCCCAACTGAAATCAAATCCCTGGTGGCCCAGTGACCCCAATTTTTTCCCTCACCCACCCACCCAATGAAAAGTAAGTCTGGTGGACCAGCAGCCCCCGAACTCCCCACCCCCCCCCCCGGTACATGTACAATTTGTTACCGGAGGATGTAGTAAAGGCTGTTAGTGTAGCTGGGTTTAAAAAAGGTTTGGACAAGTTCCTGGAGGAAAGGTCCATAAACCATTATTAAGAAGGGACCCAGGATATCAATGCTTGAACCAATACAAGCATTGTGGAACCTGTGTCCCTTGGGGAAACTGCTAGGTACGTATGACCTAGATTGGCCACTGTTGGAAACAGAATACTGGACTTGATGGACCTTGGTCTGACCCATTATGGCATATCTTATGTTCTTATGTTCTGGAGCGGGAGTGGTGCCATCTTGAAAAATGGCTGTGCCTAGAGCAGGGTCAGAGTGCAATATCTGCCTTATCTGGCAGTCTGACCCCACTCGGTGCATCCCCGGATTCACTGCGTGGAGGCTGGTGCAGCACTTTTTCAAGATGGTGGCGCAGGAGCGCATGAGCAATGCTCCCGCTCCATTGTAATGGTACCGGGAGGTGGGTGGGTGGATCAGGGCCAGTGGGTCACCAGGGATTATATTCGCAACTGTCCCTTATTTACAAAAACACCCACCCGTGATTGGATGGGTTTGTTCATGCTCTTGCATTGTGGAGGTGGGATGGGTGCTATTTTGTAATTTTAATGTGGGTCTGTCTCTCTGCCTTCACAGCATTGTCCATCGGCACACTGACGTTTGCGCCCCCCCCCCCCCCCGATGAAGCAGTTGCGAAATACTGTGTTGGCATCCAGAGTGGTGTTGGGGGTCCTTATACGGATATGTCACGTGCCCCTATGTGTCATTGATGACTGATGTTAAATGTATGTGCTGCAGTCCTGATTATATACTCTGGGGGCGAGGAGGCATGTGAGTTATTTTGAAGCTATTTTGCTACTGGAAAAGCTGTTAGTTGCTTGAAATACTTTACAATCACCTGATCTTGGTTTCAGATTGTTTGATCTGAATATTGGGAATTTTTCTAGGATCGTTGGTGTTCTTGGGCACTAGTCCAAGGATAAAATTTTGATCAGCCTGGATCGTTGGCTTGATGGGTCTGAGATTCTTTTCTCCCAACTAGTGCTTTACACCCGAGATGATATGGCTGGTGGAATGAAGTTCTTTTCTTCATTCTGTTTTTGTCTGTTTTGCTTTTTGGAATATTCCATGTCCTGGCAATGCCTATTTTGTTTTTATACTATTTTTTTTTTTTACAGTTTCCTTTTTTAATTGGTCTTGTTTTATTTGATTCTCTTATGTGTCAAATACTTGTGCATGTATAGTCCAAAGCCATTTCATTGGCCACTTTTTTTTTTTTTTTTTTTGAGATCTTGGACATTAAGGGGGTTTGAACTGCAAGGGTGCCAATAATGTTGACCACAACTGTATTCTGCCTCCAGATAACACTCTTTTCTGAGACCAAAGGCCAGTGAAAAAATAGAACTTAAGACTTTAAACCTCATCATTGAAGATTCAAGCCTTAGATAGTGTTCCATAAGGGAGCAAGAACACACAATGCCGAGTTCACCAAGTACTTTCCAAATGTGCACAGTTAGATATAGCAAGAGTAAGTAAACCGTCGTTGTAGTGCAAGTTCCATCGGAGATATTAATGACTGATTTCTTAAGAAACAAATAGTTAAAAAAGACTTGTTTTTGCTTTTACCTGATTCCTGGTTTATTGTGAAATTAATGGAGCCAATGCATTCTGGCTTATGACTGGGTGACCAGGGAGTTGGACCGAGGGAGAGCTCTAGATGTGGTGTATTTAGATTCAGCAAAGCCTTTTACACCGTTCCGTGCAGGCGACTTATAATCAAACTGAGCACCTTAAAATGGACCGTAAAGTTACTGACTGGATTAGAAATGGGTTGAGTGGGATGTGACAAAGGGTACAGGTAAATGGCACTCTCTCTAAGGAGAGGGAGGTTACCAGTAGTGCGCCGCAGGGATCTGTCATTGGTCCAATTCTTTTTAACATCTTTGTTAGTGATATTGCGGAAGGGCTGTCGGGTAAGGTTTGCCTCTTTGTGGATGATATCAAAATCTGCATTAAAGTAGACACCCAGGAAGGTGTAGATAACATGAGGAGGGATCTAGCTAAGCTTGAGGAATAGTCAAGAATTTGGCAGCTGAAATTTAATGCTAAAAAATCCAGGATTATGCATTTGGGCTGCAAAAATCCAAAGGAGCAGTACAGTGTAGGGAGTGAGGTACTTTTGTCCACATAAGGAGCGGGACCTGGGTGTAACTGCATCTGACCATCATCTTAAAATAGCTAAACAAGTAGAAAAGGCAACTGTGACAGCTGGAAGGATGCTTGGGTGCATAGGGAGAGGAATGGCCAGCAGAAAAAAGAAGGTGATAGTGCCACTGTAAGTCTCTGGTGAGACCTCATTTGTAGTGTTGCGTGCAGTTCTGCAGACCGCACCTTCATAAAAATATAAGCAGGTTGGAGTTGATGCAGAGGGTGGGTACTAAAATGGTTAATGGTCTTGTTGTTATGAAGCATATGAGGACAGACTTAGATCTTAATGTGTATACTTTAGAGGAAAGGCGGGATGGGGAAATATGATAGACATTTAAATACCTCCTTGGCATAAATGCACAGGAGCAGACCCTCTTTTGATTGAAAGCAAGGTCTGCTATGAGGGGACATAGGATGAGGGTGAAAGGGAATAGGCTCAGGAGTAATATGGGGAAATATTTCTTTACAGAAAAATTGGTAGATGTGTGGAATAGTCTCCCAGTGGAGGTGATATAGATGAGGACATTATCTGAATTTAAAAAAAAGCATGGGACAAACACAGAGGATCTGTAAAGGTAAAAAGAGGACTATTGCAGTTGATATGGGAGGGCAGACTAGATAGGCCATGTGGTCTTTTTCTGCCGCCATTTTTTTAGTTTGTGTCAGAGGAGCTCATAAGATTTGTTTGTATCTGTGTTGGGATTGTGAGGTTGCCAGTTGATCTGGGTGTCTTGACATTTAAACTTCTAGTTTAGTTTATTCTGTTCCAATAGTTATATTTTGAGTTTGTCATTTTTGTTTTTACTTGAAGGAGTAGCTCAAAAGTTAGAGCAACAAGCAGAGAATTGGATTCAAATCTCACTGACGCACTTTTGCCCTTTTTAGGGGTAACATTTGTAAGTGGCGCCTACGTTTCTGTGCACGTTTATACTCATGAATCGCAGTATTTTAGTGGTTTATGCATGTAAATAAATGACCACTTACACTCCTCACTGGTCAACAAATTTTTACAAAAGTCATGTTACTGAAATAAAAATAGTCATTTCTTATCAATTTTTATATGCTGAATACGAATATGACAGTGAAATTGCAAAGTTGGTTCTAGTGTTTTTTTGGGTTTTTTTGTGTTTTTTTGTTTTGTTTTTTTGTAATCTACAAGGATTAATGTTTACATCACAAAATGCATGTCAATAGTAAATATAATAGGCCTTCGGTTAATACCTGTAAAAAACCAAGTCATAGACTACTTCTTAGATTTTTTCGCCTGTCCCTAGTACAGCTGTTTGGGAGCTTCTCTGGGGAGTGTCCAGCAGTAGTCAGCCAGCGTTGTAGTGGACCATTTTCCCTGGTATCTTTGCTCCATCGTTGCGATATCCTGGTGAAAACGTTCGCCCTGTTCATCACTAACCATACCACAGTTGTCAGGAAAGAAATTGAGATGGGAATCAAGGAAATGGATCTTTAGAGACATATTGCAGCCATGTTTCTGATACTGCATCAGCATGTCTTCTACTAGTTCTTTGTAGTTTTCTGCCCTAACATTCCCGAGAAAGTTTGTTGACACTAGTCGAAAAGCATTCCATGCTTTGTTTCGCATCACCCTGCAGCAAGTTGTTGAACCGGTCATCTCTGAAGAGCTCTCGAATCTGAGGACCCACAAAAACTCGCTCTTTAATCTTTGCTTCGCTGAGTCGAGGGAAGTTTTCATGCAGGTATCGGAAAGCTGGCGAAGTGCGGTTCATGGCTTTCATGAAGTTTTTCATTAAACCTAGTTTGATGTGAAGTGGTGGTAGCAGGATTTTGTGAGCCTCAACCAGAGCTGGGTGCTGGATATTCTTTTCTCCAACTGTTACGTTTTGTCTGCGATTCCATTCCTTCCGCAAGTAGTGCCAATCCCTTGCTCGGCTATCCCACTCACATAAGAAACACATGTATTTTATATATCCCTGCTGCAGTCTCATTAAAAGGGCAACTACCTTCAAGTCACCACAGAGGTGCCAGCTGTACTTGTTATAGTTAATGGAAGTCAGTAGATGCTTTAAGTTATCGTATGTCTCTTTCATGTGGATGGCATGCGCTACTGGAATAGATGGAAGACGGTTTTTATTGTTCAAAAGCACAGCCTTCAGACTCAGTTTCGAAGAGTCTATAAATAGTCTCCAGTCTTGTGGGTCATGAGTGATCCATGAGGCTTTCAATATCGGAACAGAATACCAGATTACTTTACTTTCCTTTCTGACTGCGTATAGTACACTGCTGACGTCAGATGGCTTCAGCAGCCGTCTGGCAGTAGTATTGCATTGCATCAGAAAATTATGCAATCAACTCTGGATGATGTGGGCATGCCTAGTATTATGCAATGTGATGCAATATTACATCATTCAAGGCTTATTTGGGATGTTGATGTCCTACTGGATAAATTTACACGGTGAAACGTCAAAAATGAACTACATGCAATATCTTCAAAATGAGAGCCGATAAAAAATTTTTAATGTTATATTCGTGTTCAACTCACCAAGATACTACAGTTTTTAGGGCCTTTTAAAGTCAGTAACGATTTCAATGTTGACCAGTGTAATATATGTAATGTCTCTAAGGGATAGGAAAATCACCTACTGTAGTGTTTGAGCTACTCCTGAAAAAGGCATGAGCTAAATCACAAATCCCTTCCCCTATGTAAAGTTAGCAATTGAACTCCATTTTTGCGAGAATAAATGGAAATCCAGTGAACCCAGTTACACTCAAATTATTTTCACACCTAAGAGCAGATAATGAAACATTATAATTAATTAAAAATGGTGACCTTTTTAATGCTGCTCTCTTAAAGGGTGAATCACATGAAATTCTGTGTTTGCACACACAAGTATAGATAATAGCAGCTAAGTACTATTTTTTTTAACAGGTACCCATTAGCTTTGCAGAGAGAGGTCAGATACAGTACTTATGTATAGCTATGTACATTTTTTAATTATTATCTCACTATTTTATAACACTGTTGAAATTATGGATAGAATATTAATGCGACGGTATAACCCATAGGACTAAAAGCAGGCTAAGCTACAATATTGCCCATGGTACACACCTTCATAGGAGCAAATTGCATTTCTGAAAAGGTTATTTGCTATCTAAATTTCAAGTCGTCTTGTAGAACCATACTCTCAACTGCTCCCTAACCTAATGCTAAAGACAGTCAGCTGTTCCCAGAATGTAGGAGATGGATGGGGGCAGGGCCGGGTCAGCCCATCGTCTAGGGTGGCAGCCCTCCGTGGCTGGCACAGCCTGCTGAGCCAAGCCATGCCGCACTGTCACCCCTGATTCTGACAGCGGGGTCGGTTAGGCTCGGTAGCAGTGTGCTTTCGGGACACATGGCCTGTCGCCTCTGCCCCCCCCCCAAGTTGTGTCGGAGGGGTCATTAGCAGCAGACCATGTGTGCCAAAGCACATGGCCTTTTGCTGCCACCAAGCTGTCCCTGACCCTATCGCCAGAATCGGTGGTAGCAGGGGGGCAACGGCATGGCCTAGCACGGAGAGGGTCAGAAGACGGCACAACTCGGCACATGGGGGAAGGGTGGCAAAGGCTCAGCACATATGGAGGGGCAGCACAGCCAGGGCTTTTGCCTAGAGTGGAAAAAAACCCTTGAGCAAGCCCTGGAGCAGGGAGAGAGGGATGGAGATCAAATTGAAGGCATGAAATGAGGTTTACTTGCACACACCAGCCTGAAAATTACCAAGTGAATAATTTTCTGTTCAAGTTTCATATTTCCTTGAATGGTAAATAATAATTTCCTGCCAGTTAAGACGCTCACAGGGAATATTTCTTCCTAGTTTGCTTTTTCTGTGGTGAAATTCAGCTTTTTATGAAGTAAATTCATTCTAAGAGATAGTAACTGACTGATCTCTAAAGGACACAATAACAGATTTACATAAAAAAATAAGACCATTTTCAAAAGTGTTTGTTTTGTAACAAGAGAAAGGTGGGAGAAACTATTTATTTTATAATTCATTATTTGTGGTGTTCCTAATATACAGATGGAATAAACTAAAGTAAATTAAGTGGTCTGCAGAACTGGTGCAGAGAGTTGCAAGAGGAGATTGCCAAAGTGGGTGATAATGGCCTGTGTCTTAATAACGAGAACATTTCCTACCGTACTTTTACTGGGAGCATGATGGAGACCAGAATAGCAGCAACCGAAAAACAGTAACCAAAATGGATTTCAGGTATACTTGGAAGAGATCCAGTAGGACCACCTTCTCTCCGTGTGCTGCCCGATAGCTCTGCTGGTCCCATCCTCTGACGTGCACTTCCTGTTTCAGGGGGTGGAAGCAACAGAGCTATTAGATGGCAAGTGGGAGAAGGTCCCCGCACCTTTTATGGGTAACTAGCAGCCACCCCCACAGATCAAAGGAGGTGGCGGCAGCAGCAGGTGGGGGTGGGAGGAATAGCAGGATATGCAGTGGCAGCTGGAGGGAAGCCAAATAAGAGACTCGCGGGGCCTGTCGTGAAGCAGGGCTATATGCCCGCACATGTCTAGGACTGGCCCTGTTCCCAATATTGGTTTTCCCCTTGCGAATTTGCACAGGAGCGTCCCCATTCTCTTGCTCTGCACCCCCTCGCCCTGCCCACACCCTTTACCCCCTGCCCTGCTCTACACCTCTCAGCATGGGAGCTAGTCAGTGAAGGGTCTGAACCCCAACCTAGGATGACAGCGTGTTGCTCGCTCCCTTTCTTTTCCCCCTACTCTCACTCCTTCACTTTGTCCTACTTTTCATGTCCCACTCCTTTACCCTTGCCCTCAACTCTTTGTCTCCCTCCTCTTCAAACCCCATCCCCCTAGTTACCCTGACATCTTTCCCTGCGTCCCACATCCCACTCCATCACCCCAAACTCTGTCTTCTCGCTAGGGTGGCAGATCTTTGTAGGCGGCAGGCCATGTGCTTCAACACACATGGCCTGCCAACTCTCCCCCCCTGTATGCGCTATGCCAAGCCACGCTCACCTTGCTGAGCTGTGCTGTGCTGTGCTGCCACTCACTCTGGTAGTGGGGGATGGCTAGTTTAGGCAGCAGACCATGTGCTTTGGCACACATGGCTTGCTGCTTCTGACCCCCATTACTTCAGGGGGTCAGAAGCGGCAGGCCAGGTGTGCTGAAGCACATGTGGCTCAGCTCAGCTCAGCAAAAGGCAATCACCCCCGACTCCCACCACTGGAATCAGCACATCAGCGGCTTTGCACAGAGGGGGGGGGGGCGGCATGGCTTGGAGAGAGTGGCACGGCTGGGGCTTCTGCCTAGGGCAGCAGAAACCCTTGGGCCAGCCCTGCCGTCACCCCCTGTCTTACTCTCTGCATCTCACTTATTTCCCCCACAATCTCCCCTCCCTGCCTCCGATATCTCACCCTCTGTCCATTGGCCATTTCTTTCTCCTCCATGTCCTCCCCTAAATCCATCTCTAACACTTCATCTCTTCCTTTCAGTTTTCCTTTGTTTATTTTCTGCTTCTCAATCCAGATTTCACTACTCCTCTTTATCAAGGCCGGCCCAAGAGTTTCTACCACCCCCCCCCCCCTTCTGAGCTGCACCCCCACCCCCCCCCCCCTCTGTTCCGAGCTGTACCACCACCATCACTGCTGCTGATGTCATCGGTGAGGTTGGTGGGATGGCTTGCCTTGGCGTGGTGGCAGCAGCGGTCCATGACAGGCCATGTGCTTTGGCACACACAGTCTGCCACCCACAGAGGGCTGCTGTCCTAGGTGGCTGCCTAGTGGATGGGCTGATCCTGCTCCTTACCCACCAGTCCCCAATCTTCCTTTTTATTACTGCATCTACCTGCAGCTTTCCATCTTTTTTTTTTTTTTTTTTTTTCTTTTCCCCCTCTGCCCAGACCTCCCATTCTCTATTGTTCTCTCCTCCCCTAATCTCTCACTAACTCCCCCTTCTCTCTCCTGCATCCCAGGTTCAGCATCCCTCCTCTCATCCAGTCTTACCTCCAAAATTTCCTCTGTCTCCCTAGCTCCTCCCCTTCCCAAATCAAATAATTCCATTTCTATCTCCCTAGTCCCCTTCCCCCATGTTTCCTTCTTTTTCTCATTAATTCCCTCTATCAGGAGGCCTAGAACCTGCAACTGTCCCTATTCCCCCCCCCCCCTTCCTTGTAGTTCAGCATCATCCCCATCTGTGTCCCTATTCTTCCTCATGTTCAGCACATTCCCTCCAACCCCCCAGTCCAGCATGTCCTCCATCTGGGTCCCTATTCCCTTCCCACTGATTTGCCCCTTCATATTCAACATGCCCCCTCCAACCTCTCCATCTCTTCCCAAGTCCAGCGGCTCTCCCATCTGTGTTCCTATTTCCCCCCCCCCCCCCCCCCACTTCCCCCCCTCCATGGTCCCATCTTGTCTAGCATTCCTTTTCTTCCCTCTCCCTCCCCCTTCTCCTTAGTTCAGCATGTTCCTTTTCTGCAACCAGCTCTGGGCTGCTTTGACACACTCGCACAGTGCTGTGATGCTGGTTCTGCTCCCAATGCAGACTTGCTGTATCGGGGGGGTTGGGGGGGGGGTAGAACCAGCATTGCAGCGCTTTCAGCCAAAGCTTGTGAAAGCAAGTTCTGCACTCTTCTTGGTTTGATCGGGGCTGCAGATAGGTTTGGATTGCTGCCCTGATCATGCTGAGAAGAGCTCGGGGCTTGCCTACATACACTTTTTGGCTGAAAGCACTGCAGTGCTTGTCCTGCCCCCTCCCCCCTCTCAATACAAGAAGTCTGTGTAGGGGCAGGACGGGCATTGCAGCACGTTTATGTGTGAGAGTGTGAAAGCAGCCAGGAGCTGCTCTTAGTTTGACTGGGGCTGCAGCTGGCCAGCGGCGGGAGAAGGGAGGCAGTCTGGCATTTGGGGGGGATAGTGCCCCCACTACCCCCTCAAATTATACCCATGTGTTTACCAGACTCCATTGACAATAATAGAGCTCATTTTAAATAGTGATGTTCATATTTAGATCATGTTAAATCACATTAATACACATATTAATAAATTTAGCCTTTAAATTGTAAGTCCTCTGGAGACCGGGATTACCCACTATACCTGAAATACAATGCATCTTCAGCCCCTAATGAAAAGCTATGAACTCAATATTTTTTTCTTTTTAATTCTACTTTGACTCTTTATAACTCTTTCTTGTGATTAGGATGCACTGTATGCTGCTATGAGCACTTTTCTGATATGGAGAGTAATAACATAAATACACATGCGACAGATATTGCACATGTGGATTTGTTATTTTGACATGTATGTCCTGGAAACCACACCAGTTAGGTATGCTTCCAAAGGGCCCGGTTGGAAACCACTGACCTGCAGAATTAGATTCCAGTGAGGAGAGAGAATGGTCAATAGAGAAAAGGAAAAAAACCTGCAACATTGTGGCCCTGAGCTAGGCCAGGAAGCTTGGAGAGACAGAACAAGAAAGAAGGGCAAATCCAGGGCTGTAACTCAGGAGTGGTGGCTGATGTCAGGATGTGGTGAAGGGATCAAAAGGGTCCTTTGTCGGCTGTTTCCTGGTGCATGCGCCAAGCATTGTGCTATTAAAGGGATGATCTTGCAGTTGAAGAATGCACTGAGAGAAGAGCACACTCCCTACGGTCACTATTAGCATAATTATGCATAGTGGGGGATAAATATTAATTTTATGACTCTTTACCAACATTGCATAATTCATTATGTTCAGTTTGGAAGCATCAGTTATGCTAGGCCATCAAGCTGGGAACCCCAGGTGTCCCCACAGTAACTCCTTGTGGCCCTGATAAAGGATAGCAAGATGAAACCGTAACTTCAAGGAGGAAAGAGACATTTCCTGGAAATCCTGAACTCGGGAGGGTGGGGGTGGGGTTTAAATGAGGAAACGATGGGGAAAAGTGTGATATAAGTAGCAGTCAGGTGCCTGGGGCATGCAGGCATTCTCTATAAAAACTCTTTTTCTTGAACAGTTCTAAAGAAATGTAATGCACAGCATTTTTTTTAAATTAAAATCGGACATGTGGAAGATTTAATTTTCTAAGGAACCACCTATTCGAAGCATGAAAAGTAAGGTGCCTGCATGGGTGCTCTCTTTTATAAAGTCAAGTGGGCGTCTTTCTATCTTTATAAACTACCAGCATACTTGCAGATATTGGGTCTTAAGGCATGGCCCTAGAGCTGGTGAAAATGGTCGTGCAGGTCTAGGTATGATTTATAGTATTTTATAATCTGTGTGGGTACTTGTGTACTCCTCCCACATTCTGCCCAAACTCTGTCTATGGTCATGCCCAAAAGCGCTGGGTGTTATTTTATAAGAGGTCACTGTTGTGCGTACGGGGCCACATATATGTGGAAATGACTAAAATAGCCCCATTTGGGAGCCTACTTTCTTGAGGATAATTTTATAAGGAGGTGCCTTCTTTAAGCATGAAACATTCATGTAAATTTAATCATAAGCTATGACAACATATTAAGCGAAGGTCGAGTACCAGGAGCTGGGCGCCTGTTGGACCATTCCTGAACAGTTCAAGACAAACACAGAATACTAAACCAATCTGGTAACCGAATGTCAATGAAGAGTTGCATGAATTGGAACTAAAAGACAATGAGTAAATGAGTTCTGTTCCTGAACATGTTTGACCTGAACCCTGGTTGGGGTTGTGCTTGTGAGGTAAATAAGTAACACTACATGCAAAATTAAGGCACAAACTATATAAAGTTAAAATTAACTTCAATTTCTTATTAAATTGCAAAATAGCTCGCTTTTGTTCCTTTTTCCTTTTTTTTTTTCCTGGTACTATCATCATCATTATACTCTTAACAAACATCTATAATTCTGGACATCTGGAAATTTTGCTTCATTTTCTGAGAAATTATTCTAAAAATAGTTTTAGGAACAGAACTCATTTACTCATTGTCTTTTTGTTCCAATTCATGCAGCTCTTCATTGACATTCGGTTACTGGATTGGTTCAGTATTCTGTGTTGGTCTCTAACTGTTCAGGAATGGTCCAAGAGGAGCCCAGCTCCTGGTACTCGACCCTTTTTCGTGCTGGGCTCCTGATGTGACCAAGCATGGCGCTGTAGTTCTGATTCTCATTGATTTCCCTTAGACAAATTGTGCAGGCGATGGGGCAGCACCAGGACTGGATCAGCTGGGGTGAGTTGGCCAGCATTCCTTCTAAGGGGCCGATGCAGAAGGACTAAAATGGTCTTTGCGCATAGATGATGCAATTTATACGCAAAGTTCCGCCACACCAATTACAGAAAAGAGAAGGACGTGCACATAAACAGCAAAGGAAAAGTATGCGCGCACACAGTAATGCCAAACGTATTTAAATTATATGCAAATGAGCTGCACATAAGGTCTGCGCCTGATGTGGAAAAACATGTAGAGGATTACATAGCCAGCAGGAGCACCAATATCGCTACGCCTGGTCTGAGGTGGCTTAAAGGTCTTGCACATGTAGGGAAAGACTGTTTCAGGGTATGTACCGATGAACAGTTACGTTCGACATGAATTTTCTATGTGTATCTTTTCAGCATATAAGCGTGAGTTCAGTGCTCAAGAGATGTTTTTTTTGGTTTGTATCTTTGTGTGCTTTTTGGACTTGTATCATTCTAAATTTACTGTTAGGTCTCTTTCTTAATTTCATAAGAAAATGTTTTTGGGTGAAATAATATTGGTTATTATGGGGTGAGCACCAAAAGAACCTGCATGTCCTGTATATATAACGTGAGCGTTTTGAGATTTATGCGCATGCATATATTGCCGCTTGTAGCATGTCTCTTGTTTGCGCATGCGTTGGCTCCCCCCCCTTTCAACTTTATGCTGACATTTTGCGCACAGTTCATTTGCATACATGCCCTGTGCTGCATACCAGCGCTGAACTCTCGCACTATTGGCATGCTACGAAAACGAGTAGTCAGCTAATAGCCCGTGACTTCAGCGCTGGCTTTCTGCATCAGCCTGTAAGTTTGCACAACAGACTTCAGTGGCCTGGCATGTTGCAAATGTGGGAATACAGACTTCTGCACTGTTGCTATTTTAAGGACCCGGCAAAAAGAGCAGTTAGTAGGAGTCTGTCCCATGGTCAGTAACCATTGTGCATGAGCTGCAAAACATTTTTAAATGTTCATAATCTGGTGCTTCCTGCCAGCTGATTGATTTTGATATATTCCTTGCCTTTAAGAAGAAATTTACCCAAAGCAGCATATAACAAGTATGAACCTGACCTAGGCAATTTACAATTGTAATAGTATGATCTTAATAAAATGTTCAGATCTCCACATAATACACAATTAAAATAGCAAGTAAACTTGGAAAAGGGCAAATTGTTACATATTATTGTTAATATGATTTATTCTCAGCACACTACATTTTAAAATGGTAAAATGCTCATATAACAGTATATATTAACACATAATAAAACGGTCATATAAGTAGAGGTATGATATGTACAATGTCAACAAAATACAAATTAAACCAGCTTAACAGACAGCTGGGTTGCAGTGCAATGCACTGTATGCCTTGGAGTCAATGCTGACTCCTGGCGACCCAACAGCTCCTGGGTTTTCTTGGCAGTGTGACCAGAAGTAGATTGCCAGGCCTTTCTTCCAAGGCAGTGGAGGGTTAAGTGACTTGCCCAAGGCTACAAGGAGTGCTAGCGGGAATTTAACCCTGGTTGCTTGGTTACCAAGCCAGTGCTCTAACCACTAGGCTACTTCTACACTCCTGCAGCTAGGTAGTCTCCTCACTAATTAAAGGCTTGCGAGAAGAGATTGGTTTTTCACCTGCTTCCTGAATTAGAAGCTTCACTTAATGTAAGATTTCCTGGGAAGGACTTGCAGAACATGGGGCTGCTGGCAGGGTATAGTTGGGGCTTCCAGTTTATGGTTATAACTGAAAACCCCCAAAAATGGTCCCTTCCTTTGCACTCCATGACATCATTTGACAGCTGCTGTCATAGGGTTGCCAACAGGCCGGTTTTGAATGTTGGAAGTCAGTAGCCAGCAGAACAGCAAAACCGGCCAATGAAGGGTCTGTTTTCTACGAACCACTGGTGCAGATCACAGCAGCAAGATCCCATGGCCCTGCCCCAGCCCCAGCCCCTGTCACGACAAGAATTGCACAGTTCCGACCACCATGATCATGTGGCCCGGCCCCAGCTTAAGCACGCCTCCTCAGGACATGCCCTGCTGGGATAATCGGCTGAAGGCCAGAGTGGTGCAAAGTAAGGCTGTCAAATCCAGCCCTCATCCCCTTTCCCACCACTGGCAATCAAAGCTAGCAGAGGCATAAGGTCCTTCAAGGTGAACCTATCTCCTCTGATGCATAATTGTCGCGTCAGAGGGGGGCAGGACCAATAGAGACTTAGAAGCATTGTATGTGCCTGTATCAGAATGGCTCCACGCCCCTGCTATTTTTGATTGCCGGTGGGGAGGGGCTGGATTTGAAAAGAAAATGCAGGTACGTAGATGGGGGGGGGGAGGGGATGTTGGAGGATCAATGCTGGGGAAGAGAGAGAGAGAGAGAGGAGATCCAAGACATGGGAGTGGAATAAAACTGAGGAGATGCTGGACATGGTGGGGGGGGGGGTGTCATTGGGTGACAGAGGTGATGCTGGACATTGGGTAAAAGACGGGTGATGATGGACATGTGCGGAACATAGGAAGACAGGGGTGATACTGGACATGGGGCAGGAAGGACCAAGGGAAATAGAGATGCTGAGGCTAGGGAGATGCTAGAAATAGGGGATAGGGAGAGTGGGGGAGATGCTGGATGTGAGGGAGACAGAGAAGGGGAAAGATGCTGGACAGGGGTGATTAGAGAGGGGAAGAGCAGGACAGGGAGGGGGAAAGAGTGAAGGGGGAAGACCCCGGGCAGGTAGGGGGGTAGTAAGATACCGGATTGGCGGAGGGAGAGACGGGGGAAGGCGCTGGCCAGGGAGGGTGAGGTGAAGATTCTGTTTGGGGGCAGCTAAGAAAGAACAGAGAATAAGTGGATGAGGAAAGAGAGGTGAAGAATAGGAGGATAGAATGAAGGTTGGAAAGCTATAAATAGATGCAGTAGAACGTGGGGGGAATAAGGACTGGACAGTATGGAGGAAGAGGAGTGAAATCTGGGTGGATGGAGTGAGAAAAATATAAAGGGCAGAAAGTTGAAAAGAAAAGAACAATGTCAACATGCAAGTGAAGAAGGCAGGAAGGGAGAGACATGGCGGGTGGATTGCAGACTCTAGGGAAAGAGGGTTAGGAGAAGACAGAGGATGCAGAAACCAGACACTAGAAGAATAAAATAGCCAGACAACAAAGGTAGAAAAAGATATTTTATTTTCAATTGAGTTATTAGAACATATTAGTTTTTGTAATTTACATGTGCTTTCTTTATATGCATCTTTCTATTTCTCTGGTGTTGCGCTACATGCAGAGTGTAGCTTTTTGGGGTTAAGTTTAATTTTTGTCAATCTATTTCTAGTTTTAGTTTGTGGTCACTTATTCTGCTACTGCTACTAATAATCATTTGTATAGTGTTACAAGGTGTACTTGGTGAAAGTCTATCTACATTCTCAGTGTGACTGGGGCCAGGTATTCTGTTTAGTATGGAGTTTTTATAAGGGATCTGGCCTCTTCGGTTTTCCTAGTAGGTGTACGGATGTTCTAGGTTCTACTGCAGTATTTATGGGGTGCCACCCTTTTTCTGGCTATGCTCCTTGTGTGAATTTTGGGTTATTTGTGTCTCTTATACCGCCCTATTGTGTAATCAGGATGGTTTACATTATAAACAGTAGTTTTACATTATAACATATTAAACAATTACAGGTAACAGGTGTGAATATATTAAATCACAGATATACGAGGGAGTACCCAAAAAAAACAGGAATAACATTGCCGTGGGCGGAGCTTGTGTAGTACGCACTTCTGCCGCTAGGCGTGTATAGTGCAACTCATTGTCAGTTCAGTGCCGCCTGTGTTGTCGACCTGGCTTGTTCTGTTCATCTGCAGTGATTGTTTTTGTTAGCGCTGTTTTGTTCTTGTTTCTTTTTTTATGATGACAAGTTTAAGTGAACAACGTGCAGCTGTGAAATTTTGTTTTCTACTCGGTAAAAATGCTGCTGAAACTGTTTTAATGTTGAAAACAGCTTATCAAGATGACGCTATGGGAAAAAGTCAAGTGTACCAGTGGTTTGCTCGGTTTAAAAATGGCGACATGTCGATTGATGACAAACCTCGTTCTGGGCGTCCATCAACTGCCCGAATCGACGAAAATATTGAAAAAATTAGAGAGCTGGTGCTCACAGACCATCGACAGACAATTGATCAACTGTCAGAGATTAGTGGGTTATCTTGGAGCTCGGTTCAGCGAATTTTAACGGAAGATTTGGGAATGAAAAGGGTTGCTGCCAAGTTTGTTCCTCGGGTTCTGACTGACAATCAAAAGGAACATCAAGTTGAAACATGTCGTGTTTTGAAACAACAGCTTGAAACTGATCCAGATTTTCTGTCAAAGGTCATTACAGGTGATGAGTCATGGTGCTATGGTTACGACCCAGAAACAAAGCAACAGTCAAGCCAATGGAAGACGTCATCGTCACCCCGTCCAAAAAAAATGTCGTCAAGTCAAATCAAACATCAAAACAATGCTGATTTGCTTTTTTGATGCCAAGGGGGTAGTTCATTCAGAGTTTGTTCCCCCAGGTCAGACCGTCAATCAAACCTTTTATTTGGAAGTTTTAAGAAGATTGCGCAACAGTGTTCGTCAAAAAAGACCCGATTTGTGGCAGACAGGAGACTGGTTCTTCCACCACGACAATGCACCTGCACACACAGCCATCTGTTAGAAGGTTTTTGGCTAAAAATGGCATGGTTCCGCTGCCCCACGCACCTTACTCGCCTGACCTGGCTCCGTGCGACTTTTTCTTATTTCCACGCATGAAAAGGGGCATGAAAGGACACCGATTTGACAACATTGAAGAAGTCGAGAAAAAAAAGAGGGAGGAGCTGTCAGCCGTTTCTAAAGATGACTACAAAAAATGTTTCGAACAGTGGAAGCACCGGTGGGACAAATGTATCAGTTGTAATGGAGAGTATTTTGAAGGGTATAAGGTTGTTTTGTAAAGAATTTGAAATAAATAGCTTTTAAAAAATAATTCCTGGTTTTTTTGGGTACCCCTTCGTATTCATGATTAGGTTAAAATTATTTTGATACATTCAGTCTTGTAAATAAGTTGTAATAGAATCTTCATGAATACACATTTAACTACTTTCTTTAATACACTTTTTTAGGGTTGATTTCACTTTTTTAATGAGGTGTCTATCTGTTTGTATGTATAGTGATTATTTTGTACCTATCAATTCTTTATGTAAAGGGGGAAGGTCCTATCGCTTATGTTGAATGGGCTTCTGGCTCTTATGGTGGGACATTGTTTTATATTTTCCTCATTAATGCCAAAATGCTTAATGAAGAGAAACGTTTTGAGTTCAGTCTGAAAGGCAGATAAATCAGTTCTAGATCTTAGTCTATTCCATAAGGATGGGGATATGTAGTTAGTGCTGTTATGCAATAGTAGATTTGCTCGATAGGTCCTGTGTTGGGATTCTCACTTTTTCTTTTTGTTTCTAGCTCTGCTGTGCTCAGATTGTTGGGGAAGAGGCAAGGAGGCAAGGTTCAATTTTTGTAGAATAAATGTTTGGATTTAAAGCCATATGGGAGAGCATATGTATGTTGGAGGGGCCTGAGGAGGCACTGGCTGAATAGGTGCTGAAGAATCCAACCTCTTGTACCCTCCCCCTTTATATAGCTTTCAGATGCTAAAAAAGCCTGCAGCGTTGCCCTTTCTACAAATTTATATGGGTGGAGAAAGGGGGCGGGGCAGGGGATGAGCATGGGCGGAGCATGGCTAGCTACAGCTGGCGGGTTTTTCTCTTTCAAATAATTGGCAACCCTATGCTGTCGCAGCCAGGTGATGTCATTAAAGCAGAAAGCTGCAGCTGGATAGTCCCAAACAATGGTGGGAGCTTGTGATTTTGCCTCTGCTGCTCTCAGCTGATTCTGTCTGCTGTCTAAAAGAGTTTGAATCATGAGAACAGGCATTTCCTGTTTTGGGGTTTCAAACTCTTTCCAGTGCTGACTGTAGAGAGTAATTTGAACAAAAAGCACTTTATGCAGTTAGGGGGGTCTGCTGCAGGGGGCTGGGTGATGCTGAGGCTTGAGAAGTGGGGTGTGGGAGCAACACTGATGCTGTTTCTGAGGCTTAAAGAAGGAGGGATGAAGTGGCTGAGGCTTGGAGGGGGGGGACACTGATGCAGTTTTTGGGGCTTGGAGAAAGGACTGGCACTATCTTTTCCCTTCCCTTCTACTCCAGACTTCGATCCTTCCACTAACTCCAGACTTGATCCTTCCACCTTGCTGCTTCTTATGCCTAGAACAAACTGAGTCTGTGCGTCAGGCTTTATCTTTGGCCCTTTTCAAATCCAGGCTGAAAACTTACGTCTTCAAAGCTACTTTTGGATCCCGATCTGCTTGGTTTCCTATGTGTTTCTTACCCCTCCCCTAGATATATCCTTGTTCTCTGTCTTGACTGGATTGTAAGCTCTGATGAGCAGGATCCGTCTTTTACATGTCTCGTCTGTACAGCGCTGCATATGCCTTGTACCACTATACAAATGATTAGTAGAAGCAGCAGCATTGGGAAATGGGTTTTAGTATCATGAAATGGAATCTATCTAAAAAGCCAATAAAAAAACGTTTCCACTGCAAATGCACCTATAAACCCTTATTTATTTTTCTGATCCTTGGAAGACACTTAATTGCTTCCTGAATGATAAACACCTAGACATGGCTGCTGCTTGGCAAGACTTTTAAAGACCTCAAAGATGTACTGAGGGAAATCTTGTTCAGCTACTTTGGTGCATTTCCTTTACTGGCAAGTGTTTTACATGTGGTCCCATAGTCTGCTCGTAGCCAATGAAGGTTTTGCAGAAATGATGCAATGTGCTCACATTGCTTGCAGCTTTCTGAGAGCCTGTCCTAGCATTCCTGAACAGAAGTTTTGTGCATCGTACTAGTTCAGATGTTGGGGACAGCACCTTCAGTCTGTCAGGATTCAAAGGTTTAAGCACCACACACCGTGCAAACCCGGAAAGCGTGAGAACTCCTACAGTAAGCCGCACAGAATTGCGTTACAAAGAGTGTTCAGGTCAGTCGTTAGCCTCCGTTCCTGATTTCTAAAATACAGCGGGACTCTTCTTGTACAGCATGCTACTATGCGGATGATATCCTTCTCCTCTATTGCGCTACTTGGGTTACTTTTTGGGTCCCCATCCCTGTCCCCTTCTCTGGCCCCCCTCCCTTGCTTCCACCACCATTTCCCTCTCCTCCCTCCCTAGAGTTTCCGGCTCCTTCTCTTCTTCTCTTGCTCTGCTGTCCCTCTTTTCTGTCCTGTCGATTATTATTGGTGTTCCTTTCTTCATTTTCTCAGCAGTCTTATTTTGTATTGTACACCGCTTTTTGTCTTCTGATGTAAGCTATAGCAAATTTTAAAATAAAGATAAAGAAATAAAGCATGAACCAACAGAACTTGGAGGTGGTCGACAATGAAATGGAATGTGTGCAACTTGATCCGTTGGGTGTCAGTGAACTGGAATGGACTGGCTTTGGGCACTTTGCATCTGATGATCACATGGTCTACTATGCTGGAAATGAAAGACAAAGAAGAAATGGTGTTGCATTTATAATTAAGAAGAAACTTGCAAGAACTGTAATGAAATACAATGCAATCAGTGAACACTTACTTTCTATTCGTCTATGAAGAATGCCCATCAACATGATTATATTTCAAGTATATGCCCCAACACCAGCTGCAAAAGAGGACGAAGTTGATGAGTTCTACGAACAAGTACAAACTGAAACTGACAGAACATGCAAACAGGATAGCCTGATAATCATGGGTGACTGGAATGCAAAAGTTAGCAACAAAAAAGGCGGTAAAGTGGTTGGAAAATATGGACTTGGCAATAGAAATGAAGCTGGAGAACGACTAATAGAATTCTGCAAGACCAACGATATATTCATCTCAAACACCTTCTTCCAGCAACACAAACGGTGACTGTACACATGGACTTCACCCAATGGATTGTACAAAAATCGAATTCACTACATATGTGGGAAAACAACGATTGAAAAGCTCTATAACATTAACAAAGACTGTGGTACAGATCACCAACTACTATTAGGCAAACGCATGCTAAAGTTGAAAAAGAGCAAGCCACTCATGAATGTAGCAAAATATGACCTTGAGAATATACCACCAGAACTTAACTGCCGGCAAAATCGATTTGCTGATTTAGATACAAATGACAGAACTCCAGAAGAGTTATAGAATGACACCAAGAAGGTTGTGTTGGAAGAAAGTGAGAAGTCTCTACAAAAGGTAAAGCAAAAACGGCTAAAATGGATGACCAAAGAAACTCTGAAAATGTCCCAGAAATGCAGAGAAGTTAAAGCCAGAGGAGAAAGAGAGGCAATTGCAGAACTCAACAGAGATTTCCAACATGCAGCAAGGCAAGTCAAGTTCTACTATAATGATGCATGCAAGGAAATAGAAATAGAAACTTTTAGAGGAAGAACAAGATTGACTTTCCTAAAACTACGAGAGTTAAAGAAAAAATTCCAGCCTCAAATTGGAATGTTACATGATGCTCAAGGACCCATGTTGAATGATGCTGAAAAGATCAGGAAAGGGTGAAAAGAATATACAGTTGTTATACGATAAAGATCAAGTGGACCAACAGCCATTTCAACCTGTACCTTATGATCAGGAACTATTGGTGATGAAAGAAGAAATTGAAGCAGCATTGAAAGGCATATCAAAGGAGAAAGCACCTGGCATTCTCAAAGAAGTATTACAGCAATCGGATGCAGCTGTTACCATACTTACAACACTCTACCAGGAAATTTGGAAAACATCATGGACAACTGACTGGAAAAGATCTATAAGAACATAAGATATGCCATACTGGGTCAGACCAAGGTCCATCAAGCCCAGTATTCTGTTTCCAACAGTGACCAATCTAGGTCATACGTACCTAGCAGTTTCCCCAAGGGACACAGGTTCCACAATGCTTGTATTGGTTCAAGCATTGATATCCTGGGTCCCTTCTTAATAATGGTTTATGGACCTTTCCTCCAGGAACTTGTCCAAACCTTTTTTAAACCCAGCTACACTAACAGCCTTTACTACATCCTCCGGTAACAAATTCCAGAGTTTGATTACACGTTGAGTGAAAAAATATTTTCTTTTATTAGTCTTAAATAGTTTACCCTGTAGCTTCATTGCATGTCCCCTAGTCTTTCTATATTCTGATAAGGTAAACAATCGATCTACGTTTACCCGTTCCACTCCGTTCATTAATTTATAGACTTCTATCATATCTCCTCTCAGCCGTCTCTTTTCCAGGTTAAAGAGCCCCAACCTTTTTAGCCTTTCTTCATAGGAGTAGCCTTCCATCCCCTTTACCATTTTGGTGGCTCTTCTCTGAACCTTTTCTAAAATCGCTATATCCTTTTTAAGATACGGCGACCAGAATTGCACACAATATTGAAGGTGCGGTCTCACCATGGAACGATATAGAGGCATTATAATATCTTTTGTTTTATTTTCCATTCCTTTCCTTATCATACCTAGCATTCTATTTGCTCTCTTGGCCGCCGCTGCACACTGGGCCGAGGGTTTTAACATGGTATCCACAATGACGCCTAAATCTTTTTCCTGGGTGGTGGTTCCTAATGTGGAACCTTGCATCGTGTAACCATAGTTTGGGTTGTTCTTCCCTAGGTGCATAACCTTGCACTTCTCCACATTAAATTTCATCTGCCATTTTGATGCCCAGTCTTCCAATTTATCAAGATCCTCTTGCAATTTTCCACAATCCTCCTGGGTTTTTAACAACTTTAAATAGTTTTGTGTCATCTGCAAATTTGATAACCTCACTCGTTATTCCACTTTCCAGGTCATTTATGAATATGTCAAAAAGCAGCGGACCCAGCACAGATCCCTGGGGTACACCACTATTCACCTTTCTCCATTGGGAAAATTGGCCATTTAGCCCTACCCTCTGCTTTCTATCTTTTAACCAGTTCCTGATCCACAATAGTACACTGCCTCCTATCCCATGACTCTTTAGTTTTGCCAAAAGTCTCTCATGAGGGACCTTGTCAAAGGCTTTCTGAAAGTCCAGATACACAATATCAACCGACTCACCTTTGTCCACCTGTTTATTCACTCCTTCAAAAAAACATAACAGATTAGTAAGACAAGATCTTCCTTGTCTAAAGCCATGTTGGCTGTCTCCCATTAGGTCGTGACTATTGTCGCACCGCCGCCCTAGTGGTCAAAGGTGGTTAAGGCAGGTCGGGTGGACATGAGTTATTTTTTCTATTTTTGAGTTTGGTCCTTGTATGCGGGGTCTGGGTATCTGTTCCCAGGACCTACCGTGTACCAAAACTTCAAGTGAACACAAAGTCTGAGTGTAGGGAAAGAAAGGCTTTTTATTTCCCCTAATGTGTACAATGGTTCAAATAGTGGAGTCTACATCAACATAAAGAAAACCTTGCTTCAGGTAGAAAAGAAAACATATTCAGATATTGCTTGTCTACTGTTACTTCACAGGACCTTATAGAAATAAAACACACAGGCTTTGCTACTGAGCCCTGCTTTACACATCAGGCAGAGACTCTAGGCTTCCTGCCTGACAGTAGCTGCAATCCATGGCTATCTCAGGAGGGTCCTCATTGAATTCCACCTGCATAGGCTGTGGGTCTGATAACTGTGACTCTGTATCAGTATATTCTTGTGGAATACGTTGAGGCTTCTCATATACTGCTTGCACTAGCCTCCAGTGTTCTGGGCCTAGGTCTGGGCTTTGGTCATGTGAATGCTTGCTATGGAAGTATCTTCCTTTGTCTTGGTGCCTTGTATTAAACAGTCTTTCTTTTGATAAAAGCTTGTGTCTTGTCTTACAGACAGCTTGGTAAGGAGTGCACACCTCTGTTCCTTGTGCTCCCTGTGTCAGCAAGTTATAACGCTTATTAGAATAAAAAGGTTTACCTTGTTCTCTTCATTAAGCATTTTGGCATTAATGAGGAAAATATAAAACAATGACCCACCATAAGAGCCAGAAGCACATTCAACATAAGCAGATAGGACCTTCCCCCTTTACATAAAGAATTGATAGGTACAAAATAATCACTATACATACAAACAGATAGACACCTCATTAAAAAAGTGAAATCAACCCTAAAAAAGTGTAAGAAAGTAGTTAAATATGTATTCATGAAGATTCTATTACATTCAGTCTTGTAAATAAGTTGTATCAAAATAATTTTAACCTAATCATGTATACGAAGGGGTACCCAAAAAAACCAGGAATTATTTTTTAAAAGCTATTTATTTCAAATTCTTTACAAAACAACCTTATCACCTTCAAAATACTCTCCATTACAACTGATACATTTGTCCCACCGGTGCTTCCACTGTTCGAAACATTTTTTGTAGTCATCTTTAGAAACGGCTGACAGCTCCTCCCTCTTTTTTTTCTTGACTTCTTCAATGTTGTCAAATCGGTGTCCTTTCATGCCCCTTTTCATGCGTGTAAATAAGAAAAAGTCGCACGGAGCCAGGTCAGGCGAGTAAGGTGCGTGGGGCAGCGGAACCATGCCATTTTTAGCCAAAAACTGTCTAACAGAGATGGCTGTGTGTGCAGGTGCATTGTCGTGGTGGAAGAACCAGTCTCCTGTCTGCCACAAATCGGGTCTTTTTTGACGAACACTGTTGCGCAATCTTCTTAAAACTTCCAAATAAAATGTTTGATTGACGGTCTGACCTGGGGGAACAAACTCTGAATGAACTACCCCCTTGGCATCAAAAAAGCAAATCAGCATTGTTTTGATGTTTGATTTGACTTGACGACATTTTTTTGGACGGGGTGACGATGACGTCTTCCATTGGCTTGACTGTTGCTTTGTTTCTGGGTCGTAACCATAGCACCATGACTCATCACCTGTAATGACCTTTGACAGAAAATCTGGATCAGTTTCAAGCTGTTGTTTCTAAACACGACATGTTTCAACTTGATGTTCCTTTTGATTGTCAGTCAGAACCCGAGGAACAAACTTGGCAGCAACCCTTTTCATTCCCAAATCTTCCGTTAAAATTCGCTGAACCGAGCTCCAAGATAACCCACTAATCTCTGACAGTTGATCAATTGTCTGTCGATGGTCTGTGAGCACCAGCTCTCTAATTTTTTCAATATTTTCGTCGATTCGGGCAGTTGATGGACGCCCAGAACGAGGTTTGTCATCAATCGACATGTCGCCATTTTTAAACCGAGCAAACCACTGGTACACTTGACTTTTTCCCATAGCGTCATCTTGATAAGCTGTTTTCAACATTAAAACAGTTTCAGCAGCATTTTTACCGAGTAGAAAACAAAATTTCACAGCTGCACGTTGTTCACTTAAACTTGTCATCATAAAAAAAGAAACAAGAACAAAACAGCGCTAACAAAAACAATCACTGCAGATGAACAGAACAAGCCAGGTCGATAACACAGGCGGCACTGAACTGACAATGAGTTGCACTATACACGCCTAGCGTCAGAAGTGCGTACTACACAAGCTCCGCCCACGGCAATGTTATTCCTGTTTTTTTTGGGTACCCCCTCGTATATCTGTGATTTAATATATTCACACCTGTTACCTGTAATTGTTTAATATGTTATAATGTAAAACTACTGTTTATAATGTAAACCGTCCTGATTACACAATAGGGCGGTATAAGAGACACAAATAACCCAAAATTCACACAAGGAGCATAGCCAGAAAAAGAGTGGCACCCCATAAATACTGCAGTAGAACCTAGAACATCTGTACACCTACTAGGAAAACCGAAGAGGCCAGATCCCTTATAAAAACTCCATACTAAACAGAATACCTGGCCCCAGTCACACACTGAGAATGTAGATAGACCTTCACCAAGTACACCTTGTAACACTATACAAATGATTATTAGTAGCAGTAGCAGAATAAGTGACCACAAACTAAAACTAGAAATAGATTGACAAAAATTAAACTTAAACCCCAAAAAGCTACACTCTGCATGTAGCGCAACACCAGAGAAATAGAAAGATGCGTATAAAGAAAGCACATGTAAATTACAAAAACTAATATGTTCTAATAACTAAATTGAAAATAAAATATCTTTTTCTACCTTTGTTGTCTGGCTATTTTATTCTTCTAGTGTCTGGTTTCTGCATCCTCTGTCTTCTCCTAACCTCTTAGTGCTCCTTTAACCCCTTTATCATCTAATGGACCAACTGACTCTCTCACAGGCTTTTTGCTACGAATGTACTTGAAAAGGTCTTTATTTCACGTTTTTGCTTCCTCAGCAAGCTTCTTCTCAAATTCTCTCTTTGCCTGCCTTATCAATGTCTTGCATTTGACTTGCCAGTGCTTGTGCTGTTTCCAGGTTTCAACGTTTGGCTCTTTTTTCCATTTCCTGAAAGATGCTTTTTTGGCAACAGCCTCTCTGACCTCACCTTTAAACCATGCTGGCAGTTTTTTGGACTTCCTTCCACTTTTCTTAAAGTGTGGAATACAGCTGGTCTGGGCTTCCAAGATAGTATTTTTCAACAACACCCAAGCTTGATGTACGTCTTTAACCCTTGCAACTGCTCCTTTTAGTTTTTTCTTAACTGTTTTCCTCATTTTATCATAGTCTCCCTTTCGAAAGTTAAAGGGTAGTACTGTGGATTTCCTTACTATCCCTCCTCCACTAATTAATTCAAAGGTGATCATGCTATGATCACTATTGCCAAGTGGCCCCAACACCCTTATCTCTTGCACTACATCTGGTGTTCCACTAAGGACTAGGTCTAATATTGCTTCCCCTCTGGTCGGTTCATGAACCAGCTGCTCCAAGAAGCAGTCATTTATTTCATCTAGGAACTTTATCTCCCTAGCATGTCCTGTTGTGACACTGACCCAGTCGATGCCGGGGTAATTGAAATCACCCATTATTATTACTGCACTGTAACTTTTGCTAGCTTCCTTGATTTCTTTGAGCATTTCATCATCCATTTGTTCATTCTGGCCAGGCGGACGATAGTACACCCCCACTGCCATCGCCTTCCCCTTTTTACATGGAATTTCAATCCATAGAGATTCTACAGCAAATTTTGTTTCTTTCAAAACTTTAATCCTTTCTGACTCAATGCCCTCTCTAACATAGAGCGCAACCCCTCCACCAATTTGATCAGCTCTATCATTACGATATAGTTTGTACCCAGGTATCAGTGTCCCACTGGTTGTCCTCCTTCCACCATGTCTCTGATATTCCAATCATATCTAACCTCTCGTTTAGTGCTATATATTCTAACTCTCCCATCTTGTTTTGTAGACTTCTAGCATTTGCATACAAGCAATTTAGAGACTGTATTTTATTCATATTAATTTGGCTATTGGTAGACATGGGTAATTTGGGATCTTTAAGCTCTGTCTGCTCCATACTCGAGGGCATTTGGGCTACTTTACTCTTTTTTTGGAACCTCTCTGCTTTTTGTAGTATCCTTCAAGGATACATTCTTCCGAACCATGCACTCTTGGGCGACTGTCGGCTTTCCCCTATTATCTAGTTTAAAAGCTGCTCTATCTCCTTTTTAAAGGTTAATGCCAGCAGCCTGGTTCCATCCCGGTTAAGGTGAAGCCCATCCCTTCGGAAGAGCCCCTCCTTTCCCCAGAATGTTCCCCAGTTCCTAACAAATCCGAACCCCTCATCTCTGCACCATTGTCTCATCCATGCATTGAGACTCCGGAGCTCTGCCTGCCTTTTGGGTCCTGCACGTGGAACGGGAAGCATTTCGGAGAACGCTACCCTGGAAGTTCTGGATTTCAACTTCCTACCTAAAAGCCTAAATTTAGCTTCCAGAACCTCCCTACCACATTTTCCTATGTCATTGGTACCGACATGTACCAAGACAGCAGACTCCTCCCCAGCACTATCTAAGACCTTATCTAGGTGGCGTGTGAGGTCCGCTACCTTTGCACCAGGCAGGCATGTTACCAGGCGATCCTCACGTCCACCAGCCACCCAGCTATCTACATGCCTAATGATCGAATCACCAACTATAACTGCTGTCCTAACCCTTCCCTCATGGGCACTTGGCCCTGGAGAAACCTCCTCGGTGCGAGAGGGGTTTACATCACCTGGAGGACAGGTCCTAGTTACAGGATCACTTCCTGCCACACCAGGGTGATGCTCTCCTGTCATATGACCTCTCTCCTCCATGGCAACAGGGATGCTGCCAGACTGGAGGTGGGACTTCAGGACTACATCCCTGTAGGTCTCGTCTATGTACCTCTCTGTCTGTCTTATGTTTTCCAAGTCTGCTACTCTAGCCTCTAGAGAATGGACTCGTTCCCTGAGAGCAGAGAGCTCCTTGCACCTAGTGCACACGTAAGACCTCTCACCAGCTGGGAGAAAATCATACATGTGACACTCAATGCAAAAGACTGGAAAGCCCACATCCCGCTGCTGGACTGCTGTCTGCATCTTAGTTTTAAGTTTGTGTTTAGTTCTTTAAGTTCTTTATGTACTAAAGGGTGCTATGGATATTTATACCACTAAAACTGTACCTAAGAAGTTTAATATACCTTGTTCACCTGAAGCTTAATTAATCTCAGGTCCTTAGTGTATGACTGATTTGGGTAATGAGGTTCATCTGAGAGCACCTCCTGTCTTTTCAGTTGTGCAAGTACCTATAAAGCTGTGATTATCTCAGGGGAGGGTGGGTGTGGGGAGGGAGGGATATAACACTTATTTAAAAAAGGGCTGCTACACAGTACCCTGTCCTGTGCTGCTGAGGTAAGCTATATTCTGATTTGATTTAAATTATAGCTCTTTGCTGCTGCTAGGCTCTAACCTATTATGAAATTTAAACTACAAGCTCTCTGCTGGATTCTAAATTTAACCAGAAAGCAGTCTTCTGTGTTTTAATTTGAAACTAAAAGTACTTTGCTGATGCTAGGCCCTGAGTGACTATGAAATTTAAACTACAGCTCCCTACTGGGTATGAAAGGTAACCAGAAAGTTCTCTTCTGTGTTTTAAATTGAATCTTAAACTGTTGCTACTAGTCCCTGACTGATTTAACAAAAAATAGTGGGTTCACAGATTAATTAGCTTTAAAAGAAAAAAAATTCCTTTCAGAAAAATTCCCAGAAGTATATACTCACAATTTCAGATTTCTCTCCAGAAGTAACAGCCCCCCTTTCTAGTCCTTCAAGACATCTGTGTTTGTTTATACCAGTACTAAAGAAAGGTGATCCAACTGACTGTGGAAATTATCGCACAATTGCTCTGATCCCACATGCCAGCAGGATTCTACTCAAGATTATTCAGCAGAGACTACAACCATACCTGGAACGAGAACTGCCTGAAGTGCAAGCAGGGTTCAGAAAAGCTTGAGAAACGAGAGACATTATCGCGGATGTGAGAGTGATCCTTAAATACTAAAGAATACCAAAAGGATATCTATATGTGTTTTATTAACTACAGCAAGGCTTTTGACTGTGTAAACCATGAGAAACTCTGGGCCACATTAAGAAGCATGGGTATACCAGAATACCTGATCATTCTCTTGCACAACCTTTACATTGATCAAGAAGCAACAGTTCGAATGGAACAAGGAGAAACAGAATTGGTTTAAAATCAGCAAAGGTGTATGACAAAGCTGCATACTACCCCTCCCCCAACCTGTTTAATTTATATGCAGAACAAATCATCAGAGAAGCAGGACTGTATGAAGACAACAGAGGGGTGAAGATTGGTGGAAGACTCGTCAACAACCTTTGCTATGCTGATGATACCACTTTACTGGCTGAAAGTGAAGACAATCTGAAACATTTGCTTCTCAAGATCAAGGCATACAGTCTTAATGGGCCTGCACCTTAATATAAGAAGACAAAGATCCTGACAACTGGCAAAATCAACAATTTCATCGTTGATGGAGAAGAAATTGAAATAGTGGACAACTTTAACCTATTTGGATCAACTATTAATAACGAAACAAACCAGTCAAGAAATCTGAAGGACCTAGACAAGATTCTCAAGAGCAGAGATGTCTCTCTCCATACAAGGTTTCAACTCGTTCAATCGATGGTATCTTCAATAACGTCATATGGATGTGAAAGTTGGACAGTGAAAAAGATAGACTGGAAGAAAATTGATGCCTTTGAATTATGGTTTTGGCGACAAATACTGTGCATACCATGAACTGCCCAAAGAACAAACCAGTCAGTACTAGAGGAGATCAAACCCAAGCTTTCTTTAGAAGCTCAGATGACAAGACTTTGATTTTCATACTTTGGGCACATCATGCGAAGAGAGAGATCATTAGAGAAAGACATCATGCTTGGCAAGGTAGAAGGTCAACACAAAAGAGGAAAGCCAACAATGAGGTGATCACTACAGTAACAGCAGCTCAGGTGCCAGTCTGTCAACAATGAGCCGCCTGACTGAAAACCGAACATGGTTTAGGACAACTATCCAGAGGGTCGCCATTCAGATATTTAAAAACCGTCTTAAAATACACATGACCAATGTTCCCTCTAATTTTCTGTAGGCTGTGTGCGCATAAAATATCAGCTGTGTGCAGCTTTTGAAGGAAGGTTAAATTTTTGTGCGCCACATAACGACACTCGGAGTTATATACTTTAAAATTTGACTACACATCAGAATACAGTATGTACATCACACTGATTTTAATCAAATGAAATGAAAATAGACGATTACTAAATGAAGCAGGAAATTTCTAGTAATTACAATCATAACTTTTAAATTTTAAGACGTCTGTGTTTTCTATCAGAATCAGAGCCGTAATTTTTGTGCGCTCTGTTGTAAAGTATGTGCGCTCGCTTGGCGAGGTGTGTGCGCACGCACACGCGCACAGCTTAGAGGGAACAGTGCACATGACCCATTTATTTCATTTTAAAACTGAGTATTTTCCACCATTAGATCTCTGGAATGGTATGAAGGGGACATGTCAGACTCTGCAGCTTCAGTTCATTGCCTGGTCTTTATCTGTCTGTTTTATTTGTTACTGTGTTCAGAGTCAACCCATCCACTCTCTCCAAGTTTGTGGAATAAATATTGGTGTGGTAATGAAGTGTTGGCTCATTGGTAGTAAAGACACTGGAATGTATTCACAGTTCACTGGTTTGGTTGCAAGAGGTCACATTTCTCAATCTGAGTGAACTCTTTAAAGCCAGAAAAGGGCTGGCCTGTCCACCTAGGGCAGCAGATCTCTGTGGGTGGCAGGCCATGTGCTTCAGCACACATGGCCTGCCACCCTCCATCCCCCGCTGCTGCTGATTCTGGCAGCAGGTGGGGGACGGCTAAGCTTGGCAGCAGGCCATGTGCTTCAGCACATATGATCTGCTGCTTCTGAGCCCCCAAAGTTATGTTGGGTGGGAGGGGTCAGAAGCAGCAGGTCATGTGTGCCAAAGCACATGGCCTGCTGTTGAGCAGAGCCATGCCATGCCCTCCCCTTGACCTCACTGCTAGAATTGGTATTAGCGTGGCTCAGCATGGGTGATATGACTTGGGGGCAGGGGCACATCTCTGAGGGGAGGCACGGCTTGGTAGGGGCAGGACGGCCAGGGCTTCTGCTAAGGATGGTAGTAACCCTTGGGCCAGCCCTGAGCCAGAGTACTACCAAAATCCTATTCTAGTTTATATTGTTGATTTCTATATAGCAAACAAGATTGTTGGGAGTTCCTTGTTTTTTGTTTTTGTTCTATTCTTTTTCGGCCAATATTGAGGTTTGAAGTTTCTCCTTTTTTTTTCCCCCCTTATAATTTGAAATGGTTATTGAAGACTAAACAAATGATAAAAGCAACATCAAGAGAAATTGATGTCATGTTAGGGAGAGCCAACTCCCTGTTCCAATAAGATCACATCCCATTAAGTAAGGTTACTTACCATAATGTGGTTCTCCATGGACAGCAGGATGAGTCAGTCACGCGTAGGTGTGCAATCCCCAGGGACTGGATTAGCTCTCCCTTAGCTCAGAGGAATCCTTTTTTGGATTCCTGAGTACGAGCCCCTCCCCTTCCTGTTCCTTCCTCAGTGTTTCTCTAGCCTGGAAGCTCATCCAGAAGGGGAAGATGGGTGGGATGATGTGGCTGACTCATCCTTCTATCCATGGAGAACCCTTGTTACAGTAAGTAACCTTACTTTCTCTATTGTCAAGCAGTATGACGCATAGGTGACTCCCGAGCTGGGGGGGGGGGGTGTGGGGGGGTGAAGGGCAAAAAGGCCTGCAATGGTTCAAAAGGATGCTCCATGAGCTGGTTTAGGACTATGTGGAATTCCCACCCCAGGATCAGGTGCCTAACGGGGGGGGGGGGGGGGGTGAAGGTGGTTGAGACCCCTTATGAATAGAGCGACTAGAGGTTGGGCCTATATGGATTTTCCTTACAGTCTGTTGTGGTAAGCTGCTATAGCACTCAGGTGTGTCCTGATGGAGGAGGGCTTTAGCCCAGTGTGTGAGAGCATGAGCCAGATACTGTAGTAGCACAGGAATGGGGCAGTCAAAGGGGTTCAGCTTTTCATTATCGCACCACTGTGTGACCAGGTGTCTGGCTGCCAGGAGGACTTCCATGACATACTGGGAGAGGTGGAAGGGTCTCAAGGTCGCCCGTTCAGCATCCATGCAGTTAGCGCTAGGGTTTTCAGGTTGGGGTGGAGTGTCAACCACTGTCCTGTGTGATGAGGTCCAGGCAAATGGGTAGGCAATGGTGTTGCTGGCTGAATAGCTGCTGGAGGTATGGGAACCAGGGCTGTTTCGGCAAGAACAGCACAATGAAGATGATCGCCTCATCATGTGCCATCTTCTGGAGCGATCTAGAGATGAGGGGGGTTGGAGGGTAACCGTAGCACATCTGAGAACCCCAGTTGATGGAGAATGTGTCCGCAGCCACCCTGAGGATGGAAGGGCGTCTGAAGCAGAAATGACTGCATTTTGCATTGTCTTTGCAGGTGAAGAGGTCGATCGTCGGTGTCCCCCACCTCCAGAAAAGACTGGAGGCGACACAGTATTTGAGCGACTATTCATATGGGGCAAGTTGCCGGCTCAGGGTATCCACTAAGGTGGTAGTTTCCCCTGACAGATAAGCAGCTTGCAGGTGGGACTGTAGGGATATGGCGGTGGCCCAGATTAAGAGGGCCTCCCTGCAAAGTGTGCGGGAGCCCGTGCCGCCTTGTTTATGTAGAACATTGCTACATGGTTGTCCATCTCTACTAGAATAGCCTTCTCCTGGATCCTGGGACAAAAGGCCATTATTGCGTTCCTTATGGCCCGGAGTTCGAGAAGGTTGATGTGCAGGCGCATCTTGGCTGGGGACCAGTTACCATTCGTGTGGTAGTTGAGTAGGTGTGGCCCCCCCATCCACATTTTGATGCATCCGTGGTCGGGGTGATCTGCGATTTGGGGTAGAAGTGGCTGGCAGAAGAGGCGGCTGTGATAGGAGGTATGAAGAGCGGGCTTTCCTGCCCCGGGGATGACGCATGGAGTGCTGTGACCGCAGGGGGCTCTGCCTGTCCCCCTTGAGTGCACTCCTTCCTACCCCGATCCTCCTTTCAGGTGTCTCTCTGCTGTGGGTGCAGGGCTGCACGTGGTGGAGGCATGGATGGCAGCGATCTTGATGGCTGAGGGTCTTGCTTCAGCAGATGTCCTGTTTTCCATGACTGTAGGTAGTTTTTTCATTTTAAAGGTGTGGTTTTTTTTGTTTTGTTTTTTTAAATTGGAGAGAGCTGGATGTCCGTCTGTCCGTCCTGGGAGGTGGATGGAAAAAAAAACTGAGGAAAGAAGGCCGGGAGCAGGACCAGGAAGGGGAGGAGCTCAGGCTCAGAGGAATTAAAAAAAAAAAAAGGATTTCTCTGAGCTAAAGGAGAGGTAATCCGGTTCCTGGGGATTGCACACCTATGCGTGGCTGACTCTTACTGCTTGTCCATGGAGAAACATGTTTTACTTGTAAATCCCTTCCCCAAACCCCCTCCCCAAATACTCAGTGATCCCCATTATACACATACCTGTCATTCACTTCCCCCTTCCTGCCTACATCCACTTGCTTTCATCCTATGTCCCCTTTTATACCCAATCCCCCCTCCCTCAATTGGCATTCCATTTTGTTCAGCTTCCCCCATTGCAGGGCAGTAGGTTTGTGTATACAGTACAGATCACTAAGGTTCCTAAGAAGGCTTTCCATCCTGGGCAGAGTCGCTTTGTTACAATTTGCTGCTAATTCACTCCTAATACAGAGTTTTATCAGACCTCTGTCACCAAGGACAAGAGGTGTCGTACTTGGGCAACAAGAATAACTCAGAATTACAGGGCAGCCTTGCCCTTAGTATTTCTCCCATCAATATAATTGCTTGGTCCTGTAACCCCTTAAACATAAAATCCCATGGCACTTGGTTAAAGGCCTTCTTGGTGTCAATTGTTAAAAGCAATTCAGGATCTCCTCCAAATTGGGCCTCCCAAATCAGATTTAGTATCTTATGAATATCGTCCATTGATTGGCATGAATTAATTCCAGTATAACAGTTCTAAGATGGGCTACCAAAATCTTTGCCAATATTTTTACATCCAGATTCAGCAAAGAAATTGATTCAGTAGATGGAATACAGTTGCGGATCCTTACCTTTTTTAGGTATAACAGATATTCCCGCCCAGCTGATAGTCTCCGTTAAGGGGGCACCCAGCTGGACTGAATTAAACAGAGTAGCTAAGGGCTCACAGAGAAGATCACCACATTTCTTAAAGCAATGGGCCAAGAATCCATCCACGTCTGGGGATTTGTCCAGCTAGAGGAATTTAATAGCCCCAGCTGCTTCTTCCTTTGTGATCTCTGGGTCTAGACCCTCCACTACCACATCTGACAGCTTCCACATTGACATAGCGTCCAAATAACTTTCTATGCTACTATCTGGAGTTTTTTGTTGGGCCTGATACAACTTTAGCATAAAAGTCCAAAAACATTCTTGATGAGTCTCATCACGAATGATTTGGCCTTGGGATCCCCCACAATGCACATTACTTGATCTTTTGCCCTTTCCTTTCTGACTTTGAGTCAGTAATTTCCCAACCCTATTTCCATGCTTGGAATATTCATGCCTTGAACATAGAAATGACAGCAGAAAAAGACCACATGGCCTATCTATTCTGCCCTTACCTTCATCATGCTGAAGCAAATATTCTCTGCAACTAGGCCATTAAGCTTTGCTCTCACTTCTAACAGCTGACCTTAAGCTCCTCTGTTTCTAATGCTTTTTTTTGTCTTTTCTATCCCCCTCCCCCATTTATAAATGTCCTCAGAGTGGCCTTAAACTCATCCCAAATGGATGCTCTCCAATGACATTTAGTTCAAAATACTCTTCAATAGCTTGTGTAATTTGCTGAACTACTTTGTCGTCATCCAGGAAGAAGTCATTGAGCTGCCAAAGCTTCACCCCACCATCTCTCCGAGCAGCCCTTGGTTTGATGCCTATCAGCGAATGGTCAGACCACATCACTGAATCAGCCTCTGCCTCATCAGTCTGTGATGCATTCTTCCCACCCATAGGCATATTGATACAGGAATACGAGACGTGAACCACAGAGTGAAAAGTAGACTGCCAGGAAGATGGGTGGAACGTATGCATCAACTTTTTGATCTTGTTTCTGCCGGCCCCCACAGTCCATCTACCTACCCCTGTATTATCCTTGTTAGGCACCAAGGTTATATTAAAGTCACCGCCAAAGATTAAGATCCCCCCTCCCTCTTCCAAAAAGTTCCCTTGTGGGCCATTGGGAGCATAAATGTTAACAAGATTAAGAATGTCCTGCCTGACTTGCACTTAAGACATTATGTACCTCTTTACCCCCCTCACCCCACACCCCCATCCTTGTCTTGGATTACCCTACGCATATCCACCATAATATCACTGGCACACAGAATGCCCTCTCTGCTATTTTTCTTCTCAAATTGATTGGACGCCAAAAGTACAGTCTTTGGCGTGGCCCTTAGGCGGAGGTCCTTAGGCAGAGGCCAACACTACGGAAGAACTGTAGTTCATCTCTCCAACGCACGCACACAGTCGTGTTCAGGCCTCCGCGAAGCAACGGATAAACTCAGCTTGAGCTCCCACAGCTGGTCAAGCTCGCTAACCCGGACTACGTCCGTCGAATCAACACCCGTCCAGCAACTAAAAAGGTAACCAAAGGACTACACAAACTCGATCTACTAAACCTAGTCATTCTGTCCTAATTTGCACTATAAATATTGCATTGTATCTACCATTAACTGAATCTTGATGTCCTAAACTTAGTCATTGTGTCTCAATTTGTTTCGTAAATACCTCTGAGATTACACCCCAAGCTTAAGACTTTGTATCTTAATTTGCTCAAATATCTGTAACTCCGACAAGCCGGGTGTACCTTGTAGCTTCAAACCAACCAGATATCACTACTTGGGCCCTCAGGATGTCTCTCCTAAGGTATAGTCTTATATCTTATTGTTTCCTAACTTTTGCATTGTCGTTAACTGATGCTCTCCACAACCAAATCCTGCTCTTCTACTCGCCCTACATATGGTGCCCAGTGTTTTATTATTCCCCTCTCACGGTGTCTACTCGCATACCGCACAGTTCCATCAACACTGCCCACATAGAAACCTTAAACCATCTCAACCTGAGGCCCCCCAGCACTGCCCTCACCAAGAACACCGTGAAACAAGTAAATTCACATAAGGCTAAGAATAAGCCAAGAAAAAACCTGCTCTTTCAATCTAACACCCCTCCACATGCACAACTCTCATGCATAGTAATAAATGCAAGATCCATAAGGAACAAGACCCACATCATACACTACATCACCGATGAAAAACCTGACCTACTGTGCATCACTGAAATGTGGCTCTCCGACACTGATGCTGCTATAATGAACCAGATCAACAAACCGGGATATGTATTATTCAACTGTCCTCGCACACACAAGAAGGGAGGAGGAGTCCTAATCCTTGCAAAGTCTGCCCTCGGATTGACAAATACTTCAAAAGTGTCTACCCAAGGAATTGATATTATCAAAGTGGAGAACAGGACCTTAGCGATATGCCTAATGTATAGACCTCCAACACAGCACCATGACGCATTGGAAATCATCTCCTCCACTGCAGCTAAGAAATACCAAATAACCCTGGGTGACTTTAATCTTAACTCAGTCCCGCTTATGCAGGCCACTTCCTTCTTAGAAGCCATGGATCAACTCGGGTATAAACAAGTGATACAAGGGGAGACCCATAATAAAGGGCACTCTCTGGACTTGATATTCCTACCCAAATTTCCACTGCTATTAGAGGGAAAGCAACTCAAAACTTGTGTATCCCAAGTACCATGGTCCGATCATTACCAAATACACCTCACTCTATATCTATGTGCCACTACAGACAAGATCGAATCTGGCTCGACTGAACAACATCGAAGAAGGTTCCAGCAATTTAACAAGGAAACGTTAATAAACTCTATTGAAAAACACATAACCCACAGCAACACAGACATCGAAGACCTAATTCAACAATGGACCTTTTCAATAGAAGCCAACTCAGAGCCAAAATGGAAATCAGTAACCAGACCGACAAAGACAAAATCGGAACCATGGTACACACCGCTGCTGCACAAAATGAAGACGGAATTAAGAAAAGTTGAGAGAAAATGGAGACGGGTTAAAAATGATCTGCACAAGTTGGAATACCTTGCACTCCTAGCCAAATACAAACATGAGATTAACCTTGCCAAAAAGACGCACCACACCAACTTACTCAACAAGGCCATCAATAGACCCAGAGAGCTGTTTGAGCTAGTTAGGGGGCTCACAAAACCCTTACATGAACACGACTGCAATGGCAAAATCTCGGCCCAAGAACTGGCTGATCATTATGCTTCAAAGCTCAATCCTCCACGACATTACCACAAATCAGCCAAACTGCCAGGAAACAAGCTATAAACCGATAGAAAGTTGGTCTACGTTCCAGACAATTGATGAGAATCGCATCATCCATACCATCTCAAACTTAAATACAACTACTTCTCTCCTGGATCCTTGTCCAGCAGACTGGATCAAAGCTACGAAACACGAAATTGCACATATTATAACGCACATAGTGAATCAATCCCTGCAACAAGGTATCATTTATTTATTTATTTGGCATACATTTATACACCGCTCCTTCCAGCGATCAGCGATCCATGCCTGTTCACCTAAAAAGATCACTAATCGGGCCTATTCTAAAAAAATAAGGCACTCAACAAAGAAGATCCAACCTCATACCGGCCGATATCAAGTATATCATTTCTTGCAAAGATCATCGAAAAAGTAACACAACAGCAATTACAGGACCACCTAGATGAAAACAAAATCCTTGATGACCATCAATACGGTTTCAGACCGCACCATGGAGTAGAAAACCTGCTAATAGCTCTCCTTGACAACCTCATCCGGGGTCTGGAAAACAAAAACAAGATGTTCATACTCATATTCATAGATATCTCAGCAGCGTTTGACACAGTTCACCATCAAACTCTACTGCGCAGACTGGCATCTATAGGTATATCAGGAACCCCGTTAAAGTGGTTCGAGTCCTACCTAACAAACCGAATGCAGCAGGTACGCTACAACAACGAACAAGCTGAGCCTTTCCCTCAAACACAAGGAATACCTCAAGGCTCAGCCATCTCCTCCCTCCTATTCAATGTTTACATACAACCAGTTTGCATGATCTTCCAAAAGTTCAATATCAGCTACCACTTGTATGCAGATGATATTATGATTTACACTCCTTGATATAAACAATCCCGACTACAACCAATTAGAAAAATGCCTACTAGAAATGCAAAATTGGCTACATCTCAACAATATGTCAATTAACCACAAGAAGACTGAAGTAATGTTCATGTCAGGGAAGCAAGACTTTGATCCTCCGGCATCCATCACCCTGAACAATAACTCCTATCTCTCTAAAAAAGAGATCAAATATCTGGGCGTACTGATTGACGATAACTTAAAAATGGACAAACACCTCCGGTCTACCAACAGAGCAATATTTCACAAGCTGAGGGTTCTTCAACCTTTACGCTGCATCATTGACCATTCTGACTTTAGAACAGTAGCCCAGGCCCTCATCATTCCCCACCTTGACTACTGTAATGCCATCCTTCAGGGTCTACCAAAGAAAACACTGAACATCTTGCAATTGGCACAGAATGTTTCAGCCAGGATCATCATGAACAAGAACCTAGTTGATCACATTACACCAACCCTGATTGAACTACACTGGCTACCCATCCCAGCATGAATAATATACAAAGTGCTAATAACAACTTTCAAGATCATCCACAAAGTATCCCCCTCTTTCCTTTCCACCCTCATCACCACACAACCTAATAACAGAAGCAGACGGACCACAAACCTTAACACACTCTGCGTATAAGAGCAGTCAACACACGGACAAGCAACCGGGCTTTCACATACTCGGCTCCCATGCTCTGGAACCACCTGCCTTATGAGATACGCCAGATCACCGACCTAAAGGACTTCAGGAAGAAGCTTAAAACCCATCTTTTCCAATCCCATTACGGCATCACCTAGACAGATCATTGATGCAGTTATGTATATATGTGAATATCTGTCCCTCTCCTTAAGACCCTACACTGTGTGCTGTGCCGTGCTTTCCCTCCAAATCAATTGTATCCTCCTTTAAATTTATGTAATGATTTGTCAATATCACGCCTGTAATCAAGCCGCTACTGATCACTGGAAGTAGCGGCATACAAATATATGCTAAATAAATAAAGAAAGAAATAAACATAACAAGCCCTTTTATTTCAGACAGTAATCTGTGCGCAGTAGTTCATGCACTAGTCACCTTGCACTTGGACTCATGCAATGGCTTATCTGGAACTACCTGTCTGTATTAGTCACACAGTAAATGCGGCCGCCCATATTATCACCGGAGCATGGTGCTATGATGAGGTCTCTCCCATTTTGCACACTTTGGCTACCCACTAAGTAGCAAGCCATTTTTAAGGCCTTAGTACTTGTTCATAAGGCATTAAATCATGAAGCAGTACAGTGCATTTCTTCAGTTTTGTCTCTGTTTTCCTCCTTGCACCCTTCGCTTCAAAAATAATTGTTAGATGCGCCATCTTTTCAACTTGTCCATCTAAATGAGTTACATGACCACATGTTCTCTATTGCTGCCCCCAGACTCTGGAATTCATTGCCAGCTGAACTCTGCATAAGCCCCCCTCACATTCATCATGACCAATTTTTAACCCATATTCACCATCAAGCAAGTTTGGATCCCCTCCACTCACACATCACAGCCGTGCCAGAACTCCACCACACATGCACCCCTAAACAGTCTCCCTCCAGCGAGTATTCTGCCACCACCACCCACCCTCCCATACCCCCTCCCCACCCACCATCCTGCCAGTCACTCTAGCAGGACAATATTATCACAGAAGCCTGTGATCTACACCCAGCATGCCTGTCACACCCTACCCCCTGCTAGTCCCAAATGAAAACCAACCCACATCAAAACTCCATAGCATAGAACAAACATGAACCCCCCCCCACCCTCCATCTCCATCCTTCCCTCTCCCCCTCATAGGCATTGCTCACCCCACCTAACCCCATTTTCTCTTCAGTTCAGAGTGATCAAGTCCAACATAGTCTCTTCAGCTCACCACGAGCCTTGCCATCTGAAGCAGAAGCAGAACAGAGGAGGAGGGAACACACAGAGGGAAAAGTAAAGAAATTCAAAGGATCAATTCTCCTAACTTTTGAGAGTCACGCTCCAAAACTGGCCCTTTTGAAATCTTACTAGGGCTGAGTGCCTACATTTTTACTTAACATTAAACTAAATTCCTAAATTTAGGCGCATAAAAAGTGGGTGGTAATGGGGACAGATTGAGGGTGGGGGAAAGGTTAGGAGTTTAGCACAGATTTTCAGCACTAGGCACCTAAATTTAGTCTCATAAATCTAGACGAATGGCTGGCCTAAATTTAGGAGCCTAGATTTTAATCGTCTAAGTTAGGATGAATTTTCAGCTAAAATCTTAAGCTCCTAAGTGTAGCTGAAAATAAGGCACACATTTTAGGAGCTCTACTTTTTATAAATATCTGTTCAAAGGGTTTCCGCCTAGTCTTTCAAAAATAATACATCTGTGCTGTCTCAGCACCAACACTGGAACCTAGAGGAAATATCGGCAGATGAAGGTTCATCATCTTTCCTTTTTCATCCCACTTTCCACTGACCCTTATTCGAGCCTTTCCATTCCACTTCTAGGAATAAGCAAAATGGAAAGAATCTGGACGGGTCATGGGAGACAGGATGCTGGGCTTAATGGGCCATTGGTCTAACCCAGCATTCAGTATGTTTCCGATCCCCCATGCAAGGGACTTGATTGCTTGAGAATAACACTTTTTTTATTTTGTATCTTTCACCTCGATTGGGAAACTGTCCTGCGGATGCACTCCCCCCCTCCCCCCCTTTCCAGTGACAAAATATTTCCTCCAATTGCTTTAGAGCCTTCCTCCTTTCACCTTTTACCATGTGACTCTCTTGTTGATTTGAAAAAGGCCCGCCTTGTGTCTGATGCTAGGATTGGTGGCTTCCAGTAATGTTTTTCTCTTTCCAAATTCAGGTTTCTAAACTGCAGAGAATGAGGGGTGCAGCCAAGTCTGGGAGCCAGGAGATGGAACGTGGGAGAGCCCTCCGCATTCCTGCCGCTGGGATGAAGACTTCTAGGTCCTCTAATTCCCTGGCTTTTGAATCTCGGCTTAGCAAGGTGAGTGCCAAAGAGCTGTAACAGAGTAACCCCTGGATCAGTCCTGGGTATCCAGTTTCTGCTGTTGTGTTGAAAACATCCTAGAAAGCTTTGCAACAGTTGAAAATTGCCGATCTGGAGCCAGTCTTATGCTGTCTTCCTGCCTTTCAAGGACCAGAGATGATTTTCAGGCTTGTTCTTTGTAACAGTAAAATGCAACATCCTGGAGTATAACGGAGTGTGCAGATACTGGATGGTCAGTATTCAAAAGCAATTATGTGGTCAGCCTCAGTGCTTTTTTTAAAGTTCTTGCAGGTAAGAGGAAATTGTATAAGTTAATATACGGTCAAAAGGTAAGATGCTGTAAGATAAGATAAGATAACTTGTGTCTCTTGGGGAAACTGCTAGGTACATATGACCTAGATTGGCCACTGTTGGAAACAGAATACTGGGCTTGATGGACCTTGGTCTGACCCAGTATGGCATATCTTATGTTCTTATGTTCTTAAGGAGGGGCCAGAGTGGGGCCAAAGTTCTATGTATAATGGCAACATCCAGCCACTATCTGGATAACTCTGTCCAAACTTTAAATGAATAACTAAATAGGGACTCTCAACCCAGTCATCGAGACACACCTAGGTAGTCGGGTTTTCAGGATAATCACAATGAACATGCATGAGAAAAAGATTTGCATGCATATTCCTTGTGGTTTTTCCTGAAACCCTGACTGCCTAGGTGTGTCCTGGGTTGAGAGCCCCTGGTCTAATGTGAGCCTCAGATATAAGGTGATCTGACATCAAACGGAGAGGCTGACTAATCTGCTTAAAGATTTTGAGAGGCCACCCCGCTGAATATTGATCTTCTGTGAGAGGCAAATTGCGTGCCCTTATTATAATGAACTGGGATTATTAGTCTGTCTTTCTCCATGGACAAGCAGGAATGAAGTCCTCGCTTATGGACTACTTCATCAATGGAGCCCCACTTGGGAACGCTCCCCAGCTTCTGTTGGAAACTTTTGGGAGGCTCCACTGTGCCTGCACACCTGTCTTTCCGCCTCCTGCAGCATAATATTTTCTCCAATCTTTGTTTTCCGTGGAGCCCCACAGACGCGAATTGGTTGTCTGCTGGTAAACGTTTTCATTTTCCCCTTCGGGCTTCTCTTTTTGCTTGTATTTTACTTTCCTGCCAGCAGGTAACATCAGGTCTGTCGATCACAATTACATCTCTGTTCTGGTGCTTTTTTCAGTACTTTATTTTCTTGTTAGGTTTTCTTGTGGCCCAGCTGGGCTTCCTGTCAAAATCGAGCTGTTTGATTTTGCTACGGCTATCTTCCCAGACATGTCCCAGAAACTGTCCAGCTGGTTCAAGAAATCCACCGAATGTGCCTGGACCATCTCAAGCCCCGATAAGCACAATTGGTGCCTCCAGTGTCTGGGTCCCGATCACCAGCCTTCTTGTTGTAATTTGTGCTTGCAGATGACAAGGAGAGGCCTGACAGGTCAAGAGAAGCAGAGAGAAATCCCTCTTTGGCCAGAGATCTGTCTAATTCGGCATCTTCGGCACTGGCATTGGTCTCAATGACTCCCCTTGGTTCTGCCAAAGGTGCTTCAACATCGAGAGGTTCCCGGGCTCACTTGAAGCCAAGCCTATAGTGCCCTAGAGCATCGTCCACCATCAGTTGGTCTCTGCATGGAATCAGAGAAGACCGTGACTGCACTGGTGTCGAAGGGGGACACTTCCAAGCCCTGGGCAAAGCCCATGTGCATCATAAGAACATAAGAAATACCATACTGATCAGACCAAAGTCTAAAGCTTAGTATTCTGTTTCCAACAGTGGCCAATCCAAGTCACAAGTACCTGGCAGGTTCCCAAAAAGGTACATAGGTTCCACAATGCTTGTCCTGGCGTAAGTAGTGGATTTCCCTGGTTCTCTTTAATGGTTTATGGACCTGTCTTCTAGGAACTTGTCAAAGCCTTTTTTAAACCCAGCTAAACTAAAAGCTTTTACTACACCCTCTGGTAACAAATTCCAGAGTTTGATTACATGTTGAATGAAGACAATTTTTCTCTTATTACTCTTACAAAAGTTAGAATGTAACCTATTTATGTCCCCTTGGTCTTTCTACTATTTGAAGTAAACAACCTATCTACGTTTACCCGTTCTATTCTGTTATTATGTTTTCTAAAGTTCTTGTTCTATGTACAACATTTGTATCCTTACACTGTTACCTGTTTATTTTATGTAAACCTCCTTGAATGGTAGAAAGATGGTATATACATTTTAAATAAATAAATTCATTCATTCATTTATAGCCCTCTATCATATCTCCCCTCAGCCGTCTCTTTTCCAGGTTGAAGAGCCCTAACCTTTTTAGCCTCTCTTCATAGGAGCATCCTTCCGTCCCCTTTACCATTTTGAAGGCTCTTCTCTGTACCTTTTCTAATAACGATATAACCTTTTTAGGATACGGCGACCCGAATTGCACACAATATTGAAGGTGTGGTCGCACCATGGAACAATACAGAGGCATTATAATATCTTTGGTTTTATTCTCCATTCCTTTTTTTTAGATATAAACTTTAATAAAAATAAAATATAACATACACATCCAAGTCTTAACATGAATGAAAAGAAAAAAGAGTATAAGAAACAAATACAAAAAAAAAGTAATTTTAAACCTCCATATTAGTCCACAAAAATAAAAAAAGAAATAAAAGAAATAAAGGGGGCACCAAGAAACCCCACTAGCTGTGACTAAAACATGCCACAAAGCTACATAAGCATTTGAACAGGCAGGCGGAGACTTAAACGTCAGCCATATGGGAAGGGACAGCATCCTGTAGAGGAACGTCTTCTCTAGCGATTAAGAACTCCACAAGCTGCTTAGGGTCAAAGAACAAATGTACATTATCCTTATAGGAAACACAACATTTAACAAGAAATTTTGATTGGAAAGAAGCTCCTATAGCCAAGACACTCGGCCGAAGGCAAAGGAGCTCCTTCCTCCTCAACTGAGAACCACGAGATAAATCGGGAAACGTTCTGACCACTGACCCTAAAACACTTATTGAAGTTGCTAAAATAGTGGAAAATCAAAGCCTTATCTGATTTCAGAGCCAGGGTAACAAGAAGGGCGGACTTATCCATGATAACCTCTAAAGAGCTCTCTAAGAACCCTGTTAGGTCCCCACCTTCCAGTGAAACAACCCCAGGAACATCGCCATGGCTGCTAGTCCCCAAGGACAAGTATTGCACTCAGGTCAAAGGTGGGAAATGCTCTGGAGGGATTTTAACCACCTCTCCAAAGTATTTCTATTAATAACGTTGTACCTTTGTGCACTAGAGATAATACAATCATTTGCTTAGTGCTTGCCGTTTCTATCAATCTTTGAATTAGCCCTCCTATACATGGTAGTAAGCAACACCCCACCGTAATTAATACTTCAGTTACAACTACAGAGGTTAATATAGATACTACCACCCCTTTCCACTTCCCAAACCATGACTCCACCCATCCAGTGAGAGAGGTTTCCATACCTGAATTTTCTACCAATTCCTCTGCCAAGGTAGTTAGTCCTCGCAGGGCTTTAGTGATAGTGCCATCAGGGACCGTGTTATTGGGGATGAACATACATTTCCCCCCCCCCCCCAACATTACACACACGCTCCCTTTTTCAGCCGCCATCATATCTAAAATCATTCGGTTCTCCCAGGCCATTCTGCTAGTGGCGTCCAATTGTTCTGTGATCCCCTTTATTGCATCCCGGGTATAATTGATAAACTGCTGTTTGGTTATAATATATATAATTTATCCAATCTACATTTTTGTTTATTGTGATTACCCCTAACAGGGATTCGAATCCAGCTGCAATCTGGTTTTGTGCTTTATACTCATCCGGAACTTGTGTCTCTTGGGGATACTGCTAGGTACATATGACCTAGATTGGCCGCTGTTGGAAACAGAATACTGGGCTTGATGGACCCTGGTCTGACCCAGTATGGCATATCTTATGTTCTTATAACTCCCCGAGGGACTCCTATTGCATCTATATATATATATATATAAATATCCTGTCATCAAATGAGGTTCCCAAAGTACTCCTCCTTACCCTTTGTATTTGCCCCTTGTCCTGTTCTGTGAACGCCAAGGTGAAAGGAACTGCCAATTGAACTATTGCACATGTTCCTGACCATAGGGTGGGCAATGTTGGTCTCAACGTCTGCCCTCCACAGTACCACCACAGGTCTGCCCTAGGGATTACCAGGTTGGAGTAGTTCTTCTCTTCTCCTTCCATCCTTGTCAGGTTTAGGCTCAGAACGCAGGTATTCAGTTCCCCCACTTCCCTCGTGTAGTTCTTTCTCCACCTGGTGAGACAGGCGAAGTGATTTCCAAACACTACTGAAAATGTGGGGGGGAACTTTTACCTCCAAGTCTGTAGGGGAAAAGAGCAAATTCAGTGACTTGCAACTTTCATTTCCCCAAGATATTTTTGTTTCCTGATACAGAGATATGAGGCATCTTACTCCATCGGGATCTGTATCCCACTTCAAGGGTAAGGGCACAACCTGTGCAGTGGGCCTCCCAGAGGCACATGCGTAGCAATTGTTGCAGTTCAGACTTCCTACGGTATATTTAATCCATTCCATCCAGGCGTTCATATCCCCATAATCCGTTTCCACCTCAAGTGTCCCTAAAATCTTTAATCTCCACTATCTTGACTGCTTTTAGGGTCCTTATTAGCTTTAAAGGATACACTGGGGAATGGTGTGGAGACCCGAGTCTGATTCTTGAGGGGTATTTTTATCCTCAGTCTTCCCAGGGGATCTTGCCCACTAACGTCTATTCCTAGTCCTTAGGTCCCATCCTGTAAGTCATCCCTTCCAGAGAGGGTGACCCCGATGGGGTTGCAACTTCCTGGGTTACATTGCTGAATGCTGTGCTTCTTTATCATTGTTATTTTCTTTTGAACTGGGTGCCTCCTCCCCTCTGGGGAGACCCAGCTTCCATCCTCAGTGGTCCACCAAACTTGTGAGCACCCATAACAGGGCATCCCGTACACAAGTGTCTGGTCAATCTCTGGACCATAGGTTTTCAACCCAGTCCTCGGGGAACCCTAGGCCAGTCAGGTTTTCAGGATTCCCACAATGAATATGTATAAGATCGATTTGCATACAATGAAGGCAGAGCATGCAAATCTTTCTCATGCATATTCAGTCTGGGAATCCTGAAAACCTGACTGGCCTAGGGTTCTCTGAGGACTGGGTTGAAAACCCCTGCTGGACACATATACTTATGACTATTTCCCCACAACGTTTTGTAGTATCCCCCATCACAACTTATCACTTGGCAGGCATCAAATTCTAGGCTCACTGGTCCCTCTCCCTCTGGTACGGTTATAGTAAATATGTTAGGGTACATCCTTCCTCATCATGTCTGTGTTTGTATTTGTTCATCCGTCCATCCCTTTCCCTGTCGTAGATCCCTTAACAGAGAAAGTGATACCCCCCATCATAGCAACATCATCCACTTTTCTTTGTCCATGTTATAATTTTTATTAGTCCTTTTTAACCAACTCCTCTCCTGTTCTTCTATTTTTCCTTGTTATTTTCAGAAGCAGAGGGTCATTAGTTCCTGGACCTTCCATTGTTCGTCTGAAGGAGCTTCGACCGGACCTTTAATTCGTGTATAATGAGTCCAACCTTTTTCCGCAGTTCTTACAGCAGTCTCAGTAAAACCTGGAATGGGCCTTCCCAGTCTGGTTACAATTTGGACTCCTTCCAGGATTTTATCAAGACCCACTGTCCTGGTTTACATAAGAACATAAGATATGCCATACTGGGTCAGACCAAGGTCCATCAAGCCCAGTATCCTGTTTCCAACAGTGGCCAATCTAGGTCATACGTACCTAGCAGTTTCCCCAAAAGACACAGGTTCCACAATGCTTGTACTGGGTCAAGCATTGATATCCTGGGTCGCTTCTTAATAATGGCTTATGGACCTTTCCTCCAGGAACTTGTCCAAACCTTTTTTAAACCCAGCTACACTAACAGCCTTTACTACATCCTCCGGTAACAAATTCCAGAGTTTGATTACACGTTGAGTGAAAAAATATTTTCTTTTATTAGTCTTAAATAGTTTACCCTGTAGCTTCATTGCATGTCCCCTAGTCTTTCTATATTCTGATAACGTAAACAATCGATCTACGTTTACCCGTTCCACTCCGTTCATTAATTTATAGACTTCTATCATATCTCCCCTCAGCCGTCTCTTTTCCAGGTTAAAGAGCCCTAAACCTTTTTAGCCTTGCTTCATAGGAGTATCCTTCCATCCCCTTTACCATTTTGGTGGCTCTTCTCTGAATCTTTTCTAATAACGCTATATCCTTTTTAAGATATGGCGACCAGAATTGCACACAATATTCAAGATGTGGTCTCATCATGGAACGATATAGAGGCATTATAATATCTTTTGTTTTATTTTCCATTCCTTTCCTTATGATACCTAGTATTCTATTTGCTCTTTGGCCGCCGCTGCACACTGGGCCAAGGGTTTTAACATGTTATCCACAATGACGCCTAAATCTTTTTCCTGGGTGGTGGTTCCTAATGTGGAACCTTGCATCGTGTAACCATAGTTTGGGTTGTTCTTCCCTAGGTGCATAACTTTGCACTTGTCCACATTAAATTTCATCTGCCATTTTGATGCCCAGTCTTCCAATTTATCAATATCCTCTTGCAATTTTCCACAATCCTCTTGGGTTTTAACAACTTTAAATAGTTTTGTCTCATCTGCAAATTTGATAACCTCACTCGTTATTCCACTTTCCAGGTCATTTATGAATATGTCAAAAAGCAGCGGACCTTGAACCTCAAACTCCAATGGGGGTATTTGTGCCAACAGTCTTTTATTCCTGAGAACAGATAGAGGACAGCCCAAGTATATATTCTTTAAGAAACTTATCTTTAGTTTCAATCTGGGGAGGTTCCTTTAATTGTCCCATATAGGGTAATCTGAATAACATTTTGTAGGGGTACAATCCTAAATCTTTCCGTGGGGCTGTTTGGATTCTTAACAATGCTAAGGGCACAGTCCAAGGTAATTTAGTTTCTAACATCAATTTGGCTAGCTGCTTCTTTATAGTCTGTGAATGCCATGGAGTATAGAAATCACAGGATACTCCCAGAGTTTCCATTATGTTTTGCAATACCTTGGCTGTGAAGTGACTTCCCTGGTCCAAGTCAATGTGACCTATCATTCCATATCTTAGAATGATTTGTTCCAAGATTATTTTTGCTACTCATATTGCCGTGCAGCTACCATGGGATATGCCTCCACCCATCCCGTCAAATGGTCCACTATTACCAAAAGGTATTTCACCCGCCCAACCAGGGACAACTCAGTGAAATCAACCTGTATACTTTAGAAAGGACGAAGACCAGTGTGTCTGCCGCCCTGCGGTTGTTTCCTAAGGACCTTTTTGTTTATTTTCTTACAGGTTAGACACCTCTCACTTGCTTGGCTACTGTGTATATTCCCATACACCCATCCATAATTTCTCTCATTGTTTACCATCTGCCTGCCATCGGGTAAAATCCATTTCCCCCTTATGTTTCTACTGCCCCTATATCTTCGAGTTTTCATTTTTCCCTTTCAGTAAATAAGAACATAAGACACAATAACAGACTCCTCAGTGAAGCAAAGAGTTACTTTAATCACATTACATTCTTGGAAGATGGGTGAATGCTTGACTGAGCATTCACACCTATCCTCTGTTTCACAGTTCTTTTTTAGTACACTATGTCTTTGCCTTCTTCCAGCAAGTCTATAACTCATTGGTTAATACTTCTGCACCTGTGTCAGGCTATGTGTTATTAGCCACGTAATCTCTCTTCCCAGGATGCAGACATAGAGTAAAGGAAGTCAGAAAATCATTACATACTACACTATGTCCTCGCCCTCTTCCAGCATGTCTATAACTCATTGGTTAATTCTGTCTCACTCCACTTCTTTGTACTTCAACACCTGTGACTGGCTACGTGTTACTAGCCACGTAGTCTCTCCTCCCAGGATGCAGGCATACAACAAAGGGAGTCAGAAAGTCATTACATACAGAATTATATTACAGAATGGTGAATGAATGGAATACAAGAATTATATTACATTGTAAAAATAGCATATCACATTTGCTTATATCACTCACCATCTCCACAGGTGACAAAATTGGAAACCTAGGAAAGTTCAAAAGTCTGTTATTACATTGAGCTTGATTTTCTAAATACTCCGTCTTCCGAGACAATACAAGCTTGTCCTTGATCTGAGCACCAACCAGATCCCGGAGATGTCCTAGTTCTTGCTCCAATGCAAGAATTCTCCCTGCTTGATGCTCCTGAGCAGAGGAGATAGAGAAATATTTAATCTTAACTTCCATCAAGTGAGTACTTGCAATTCCCATAAGCGAACCTAGGGAAGAGTTCATGGTTTAAATCACATCCCATAGCACTTCCGTTGAGATCAGCTTCAGTTTCATCAGGCTTTTAACCCCAGAAGCTGGCAACACTCTGGTCTGAGTTGGAACAGCCACAACGGATGTCACAGCCTCTACCACCTTCGCACGCAGATCTTCAGTCTCTGAAGAAGTTGCCGTTGTCACAGGAGTGCCCTTTTTGCCATCCCTCAATGGTGTGCTCTTTGGCAGGCCAGTAGGAAGCTCACCTCCATCTGGCCAAACGCTTCTGGGTCGAGGTGGGGGGGGGGGCGGTACGCAGCTCCATAAAGAGCTGAACACCCTGAGCTCACAGAGCCGAAAGTCCTTCTGATAGCCCCGCTGAAGACACTGCCCTGGCACCGAAAGAGAAGCCACAAGAATCCAGGGTCTGCTGTCCCACAGAGCTTACCACAGCAGGGCCTGAGGGCAGGTTCCCCTGCTTTCTTTTCCTGCAGCCCATGACAGCAGCTGCAGGTACAGCTCCGACTGAATGGCTCCCTGAGAAAATGCAGATATACTCCGGTAGCTCTTCCTGTCGCCATCTTACTTCCCCCAGGCCCCCCTCCCTCTGCATTCCTTTTTTTTTTAAATAACTATCTTTATTTTCATTTTTCATAAACACAAATCAATAATTTTCACTATACATGAACCATTAAATCAACACCAACTATCACTGTCAAATCATAGCTATTCTGTTACGTCTTCCCTTTCTCCCCTGTAGATACCATTAAAGAAAAGGAAAGAATTTGTCCATTTATTTTTATCCCCAACCTCTACGCCCTCCCTCCTAACCTTCCCCTCCCCCCCTTTTTTTTTCTCAATGCGTTTGCAAGTAATCCAGTAATGGTTTCCATTGTTTAGCGAAATCATCTTTTTTTTTTTTTTTTTTATCAGTACGCATCGCTATTAAATGTTCCATGGTCACTATCTTGCGAAGTCTAGTAAGCCAGGAACCTATCCCTGGAGGGTTCCTCTGTTTCCATCTCCAAGCTATTTCACATCAGGCTGCAATAATACAGGCCCACACTGGTTTACCCCATCGAGTTGATACATTGGCCATACTCCCAGCAAAAACAAAAAGGGACATATTTCTACCGACACTCCAAAAATGACTTGTATCTAGTCCCTAATATGGCCCCAATATCCCCGAACTACAGAACATTCATTACCACCACATATGAATATACGTCCCTTGGGCCCCACATTCCCGCCAACAACAATCAGAAACCCCAGGAAACATCTGACTATATCTAACAGGTGTATAATACCACCTCATCAATATCTTATAGGTATTTTCCTTAATTAAAGTACAAATAGAGGATTTTCTTACCCCTTTAAATATGGCCTTCCAACCCTCCTCATCCCAATTCACCCCTAAATCCCTTTCCCAGTCTTCTGTATAACGAAATTTCTCTCCCTCCCCTCTCAAGAGGCGCAGGCTGGCGTACAGTATACGAATCAGGCCCCTAGACTGGTGATGCCCCAACCACAACGCCTCAGTCTCATTAAGCCCTTCCATAATCGTAGCTTTATTATGTTTTTGTTGCAAAAAATTAGCCACTTGTAAGTAAGCAAAAAGTCCCGAGTTCCCAATTGTTACTCCTCTTTTAACTGTGCATACTGTTTAAGTTCCCCCGAGTCGAGTAAGTTTGCAAAAATATCCAGCCCCTTCTCGGCCCACTGTCTAAAAATCCCCTCTCTCCCCGGTCCAAAGGCCGGAGTATATGCTATTGGAGCCAACATAGAAATAGTTTGTGGGCCGAGAATTCACTCTCCTCCACCCTCTCTGCCATCCCCCCCATAAATGGCGAAGAAACGGGTTCTCCGTCCACTCCCTCAAAGTTCCTTTCATCAACCATGGAATAAACCTCAAACTCTGATCCCCTGCCCAATACTGTTCAATAGACCAGAACCACTTACTATCCCCTGACTCCCTCCAATCCATTACCTGTCGCATCTGTGCTGCTAGATAATAAACCGCAATCTCAGGCATTCCCAACCCCCCTTCTCCCGCTTTACTATATAACACTTTCCTTGCTATTCTCGGTCTGTGCCTCCACACAAATAAAAACATTTTCCTTTGTAATTTCTGTATAACTAATCTTGGCACCCTCAATGGTAATACCTAAAAGAAATACAACAGACGGGGAAGGGCTACCATCTTTAGTGCAGCTATCCGCCCAAGCCAGGAAAGTTCCTCCTTATGCCATTTCTCCAAATCTCTTTCTATCTGGACGATCAAGGGAGGGTAGTTTGCCCCATACAATCCCTCATACTACTGTGTAAGTTGGACTCCAAGATATTTAACCGGGTCCAACGAAAGCTACAATTTCCCTGCAATTGCTGTTTTAATCCCCCTGACATATATATACACTCAGGGCTTCCATTTTGTCCCAGTTGATTTTAAATCCTGACATCTTCCCAAATAACGTCAACTCTGCCATGAAAATGGGCAGTGCCAATAATGGCTCTGTGACAAACAACAAAATGCCATCTGCAAATAACGCCAACTTATGATCTTCCTCCCCAATTTGTATACCAGTTGCATCTCTATTTTGCCTCAATCTTTCAGCCAAGGGTTCCATCACTAACGCAAAGAGTAAGGGAGACAGCTCGCATCCCTGTCGCGTACCCCTCTCTAGCGGGAAGAACTCGGAATATCACCCGTTCATCTTCACTGCAGCTACCAGACTGTCATATAGTGCCTGGATCCAAGACAGCAATCCGGGTCCCATCCCTATCCTTCGCAATATTGCAAACATAAACCCCCACTTGACCATATCGAAGGCCTTCTCCGCGTCTGTCACCAGCAATAACATCTCCTTCTTAGTTTTTTTAGCTGTCCAAATTACCTGAAGAGCCCTCCGAATGTTATCGCCCGTATAACTCCCTTGAATAAAACCAGTTTGGTCCGAATGCACCAATCTTGGTAATATTCTCCCCAACCTGATAGCCAGAATTTTTGCTAAGATCTTACCATCAGTATTCAAAAGTGAAATAGGTCTATAAGATCCACACAAAGCCGGATCCCTACCTGGCTTTGCCAGGACAGATATACCCGCCTGTCGCATCGACGGTGCTAAATGGCTTCCCTGCAGCACCTCATTAAAGAGCCGCTGTAGCACCGGGCCAATTTTACCCCCAAATTTTTTATAGAAAATCGCAGGGAGGCTGTCTAAACCTGGGGATTTATTAGCCGCCATCCCAGTTATTACCCGATTTATCTCTTCTAGTCCAATCTTCTCATACATCATCTCTCTTAATATGTTTCAACCCTTCCCCCTCCCTTAAATAGTCCTCCACCTCCTCACCTGAACTCCTGCTCTCACTGGTATACAACCTTTTATAGCACTGCACAAATTGTTCCGTGATATCTCCAGTCCTGAAGAGTAACTGGTCCCCCAATCCTTTAATTTTTACAATATTGGTCCACCGTTCACATGCTCGCAATTTCCGAGCAAGAAGTGTGCTCGCTTTATTATTAAACTCATAATATTGTTGATTTACCCACTGTAGCTGATAATGTATTGTCTCCATCTGCAATGCCACCAGTTCATCTAGTGTTTGTTCCAACCTCCGCCAGACCCTTAGTCCCCCTCCCCTCTTACGTTGTGGTTCCAGATCTTTAACTAACCTTAACAAACTTCTAGCCCTCCCTTCTCTCTCTCGTTTTTTTCGGGCTGCCCACTTCAATAATATCCCCCTTATAACCGCTTTCAGCCCATCCCACAAAATACCTCCCGAGACTTCCCCTGTATCATTCACTGCCAAATAATTTGTGATTTCTTCTTCTACATTAAGTATCACCTGTTTATCACGCAGCAAACTCTCGTTCTCCAAAAGGTTCATCCTCCCTGATCTACTCCTCCTATAAATTCCACCCATATCGGCCATGATACGTCCATGTTGTAGGTTCCATCTCTGCTCGCATCACTCTCTGAGACCATGACTCATCCCCCAAAAGCAAATCAATCCTGCTATAGCTTCTATGCACATTAGAGTAGTGTGTAAAATATTTTCCCTGGGGTTGTATTTGACGCCCTAAATCTTGTAGGCTGAAACGTTGCAATAACTCATGTAGGCTATCCTTTCCCCCTATTCCCCCCTCTACTCACTTTCCCTGATCTATCCAACACAGGGTTCAGAACCTCATTGAAATCTCTCCCCATTAATAAGGCCCCATGAACTTTATCCTCTAACCAACCCCCGAGTTGTTCCCAAAAGCCTGCCCCAGAATCATTCAGACCATATATATTTAAAAAGGTGACCTCCTGACCCTGTAGTTCCCCCCCCCCGCCCCCCCCATACCAATAACACTCGCCCCTGGATTCCGTTTATCACCCTCCCCCCCCCCCCACTTGGAAGGGAACATCCCCTCGAATCAGAATCGCTACTCCAGCCTTTTTATATGTGCCCTCAGCATTAAAATACATTTGAGTATAGGCCCCGCTTTGTAACACGTGCTCAACCCTAGGCAACAAATGGGTTTCTTGTAGAAAAACTACCTGCCATTGCCAGCTCTGCACCTCTCTGAATAGCGCCTTTCGCTTTTGTAGGATATTCAATCCCCGAACATTTTAAAGATCCAATTCTAATACCAACCATCCTACGCACCTTATAATCCTGCCATTGCCCCTATCCGATTCTTGCAATCTATTCACCTGCTCGTCTTCCCCCCCCCCCAACCCTATCACCTCCTGGTCTCCTTTCCCCTCCCCCCTTCCCCTTCTCCTCCCCCTCCCTTTTTGCTGTATCCTATCCTCCCTTCCCCCCCCCTTCTCGCAGGCCAATCCCCTGTGACTCCTATCTTAGAGAACATAACCCCACCTCCCAGGACCCCCCCAATACAATTATTTCCCCTTCCCCTCTCTTAGATCTTCTGTTCCTCCCCACCCCCCCCCCTCCCATTCAACCCCCTTATTCCACCCCCCCCCCCCCCGGCACATTAATACTTAAACATTAACTTTATAAACCAACAATGCCCACTTCAACTTGCACTCCCCTTCAGTAACACCTTTTATACTACAATAGTTGGGAGAGGGAAAGAAGAGTTGTATACATACTTCGTTGTTAACTACTCCGTTCCCTCTCCTCCAAAACCAAGGCCTACCTCTCCTCAAAAAATAATCAGTTCGCACTCATATCCAACGCTTCTACTCTTCCAGTTCATGAGGCTGTTGCTGAGGTGCTGCTCTCATCCTCTCTCCTTGCCATGCTGTCCCTCGAGAGGCTTCGCAATCGCTGGCCCTTCTCTGGAACCCTTTGCCATTTCAGTTTTTCTAATAGGTTCGCATGATTTCTTTTGGGCTCCGGAGATCTCTGACTCATCTGGGGTAGATTTGGCGCCTTACCCTTCTCCAAAATCTCCCACGCTTCCATTACAGTCCTGACCCTCTTAACCACTCCCTTAATTTCAAACTGTAGCCCGAATGGAAAAAGCCATTTATATTTGATGTTTTCCTGCTGTAGATATGCAGTCACTGGTCTCATGGCTCTTCTGCGCTGCAATGTAGAAGGTGCCAAGTCCTGAAACATCGTGATCTCTTCCTTTAACTGATAGCTAGATAGGCAAGCTATGATATCCCGGGGTCTCGTTCCGAGCTGGGGCCTGAGGGCCCTGTACACTCTTTCCAGCCCAATATCCGGCAGCCCAATATCCCCTTCGGGCCCGCACCTCCTTCCTTCAACAAGGCCTCACAGAGTTCTTTAACATGTCCAGCTTTCTGAAATCTTTCCTTTTCCGGAACACCCCCGAATCCTGATATTTTAGCGCCTGGACCTATTCTCTAAGTCCTCCACTTTATCTCTCAACTCTTCCCTCTCTTTCTGCCAAACCAGAATGGATTCCTGAGAACTTTGCGCCGCTATCACCACCTCCTCCACGTGTTCTTCCAAACAGTCAACACGCTGTCCCAGCACTTGCAAATCTTGCCGCAGTTCCTTCATCACCTCCTTCACCTCTTTCTTTACTGTAATTACCTCTTTAATTTCTTTGCACCAGCGCCATAGATCTCCCCTCATGCACTGCTGCTCCGCATTTTCGAGTTCCTCTTCCGTATCTGTGTCAGCCTGCTCTCCACGGTCGGTTTGCGACGATAGTGGAGCATAGGAGGACCGGAACTTGTCTAATTTCTTCCGCACTGACATCTCTGGCTCATCCACCGTATTCTCCCCAAAGTATACTTTGAAGGGGGCCAAAAACGCTAGTTAATTGCCACTACTCTCTCCATCCCGAAGAGAGCTCCGTATTCAGGCGGCCATTCCAGTTGGTGACGTCACGTCCTCCCCTCCATTCCTTTTTTCATGATTCTTAGCATTCTATTTGCTTTCTTGGCTGCCACTGCACACTGCATTTATTTATTTATTTAGACAGTTTTGTATACCGCCTTATCCTTCAATCAAAGCGGTCACAACACAATTGGGGGATACATTTAACACGTGTGGATATGAGACACATACACTAATACTTACAGGGAACATGGGCAATGGAGGGTTAAGTGACTTGCCCAAGACCACAAGGAGCATCTGTGGGACTAGAAACCCCAGTCCTTCCGGCCCAAGGTTGCTGTCCTCTAGTGGGATTTGCATGGAGGGTTTCAATGTAATATCCATGATGACACCTAAATCTTTTTCCTGGGATGTGAAACTTGCATCATGTAACCATAGTTTGAGTTGTTCTTTCCTAGGTTCATAACTTTGCATTTGTCCACATTAAATTTCATCTGCCATTTGGACGTCCAATCTTCCAATTTATTAAGGCTCTCTTGCAATTTTTCACAAACCTTTTGTGTTTTAAGAACTTTGAATAATTTGGTATCATCTGAAAATCTGATCACCTTGCTTGTTGTTCCCACTTTCAGATCATTTATGAATATGTTAAAAAGCAGCAGGCCCAGCACAAGTCCCTGGGGTACTCCACTATTCACCTTTCTCCATTGAGAAATAACCCTACTCTCTGCTATCTATCTTCTAACCAGTTCCTAATCCACATTAGTACACTGCCTCCTATCCCATGACTCTTAGTGATTAGGAACCTTGTCAAAGGCTTTCTGAACATCCAGATGCATTATCGACCAGCTCACATTTTGTCTACCTGTTTATTCACACCTTCAAAACAATATAATAGATTAGTAAGACAAGACTTTCCTTGGCTAAATCCATGTTGGCTTTCTCCCATTAGACCATGACTATCGACATGTTCCGTAATTTTGTTCTTTTCTACTATTTTGCCTGATACTTCACCGATCTGTAGTTTTCTGGATCACCCTTGGAATCCTTTTTAAATATTGGCATTACATTGGCCATTCTCCACTCTTCAGGTACTACAGATAATTTTAATGATAGTTCTTAGATTAATAATAATAATAATATTAGTTAACACTTATATAGCACCACAACATACGAAGCGCTGTACAAACATACAAGAGAGACAGTCCCTGCTCATCAGAGCTCACAATCTAATAAGACAGAATACAAAATAAGTTACAAAATACAAAGAACAAATTTTACAAGACAAAATAAACAAAAGTAAACAATAGTAGGCCTGCAATCTCATACTTCAGTTCTTTCAACACTCTCAAATGTATACCATCTGTTCCAGGTGATTTGCTATGCTTCAGTTTATCAAATACTTGTAATACATCTTCCCAGTTTATCAATATTTTTTTTCAATTCTTCTGATACATCACCTTCAAATACCATTTCAGGCATGGGTAATTTTCCTACATCATCTTCAGTAAAGACCAAAGCAAAGCATTAATTCAGTCTCTCCACTATGGCCTTATCCTCTCTTAGCACCCCTTTTATCCCTTTATCATCTAATGGTCCAACTGACTCACAGGTTTTTTGCTAAGAGTGTACTTTGAAAAAGCTTTTATTATGTGGTTTTTTTTTCTTCCATGGCAGGCTTTTTTTCAAATTCTCTCTTTGCCCGTCTTATCAATGCCTTGCATCTAACTTGCCAGTGCTTATTTCCCATTTTCGTCATTTGTTCTTTTTTTTTTTTTTTTTCCATTTCCTGAAAGATGCTTTTTTGGCTACAACAGCCTCTGATCTCATTTTTAAATCATGCTGGTAGTTTTTTGGCCTTCTTTCCACTTTTCTTAAAGCATGGAATACATATGATCTGGGCTTCCAAGATAGTCTTTTAAACAACGTCCATGCTTATGTAAATCTTTAACCTTTGCATCTGCTTTCTTTATTTTTTTCTGAACTATTTTCCTCATTTTATCATAGTCTCCCTTTTGAAAGTTAAGACAGTACTATGGATTTCCTTGCTATCCTTCCTTCTTCCACTTATTAAATCAAATGCAATCATGCTATTTATTTATTTACATTTTCTTATATACCGCGCTATTTTCCATCAGTGTGGTTTACATGGAACATTTTACATACAAATCAAGTCATTTGAAATGTGTATTTCCAAATAACAGGAATAGGAACTTGGAAAGAAACAGGGGTAACTATTTATTTACATCTGTACAATGCAAATTGATTGGACATTTGCGTAGCTATGATCACTATTGCCAAGTAGCCCCAACACCCTTATCTCTTGCAGCAGTTCCTGTGTTCCACTAAGGACTGGGTCCAAAATAGCTTCCCCTCTTGTCCGTTTATTAACGAGCTGCTCCAAAAAGCAGTCATTTATTTAATCTAGAAACTTTATTTCCCTAGCATGTCCTGCTGTGACACTGACCCAGTCGGTACTTGGTTAATTGAAATCACCCATTATTATTGTGTTGTAACTTCTATTAGCTTCCCTGATTTTCTTTTAGCATTTCATCCTCCATCTGTTCATTATGGCCAGGCGGTCTGTAGTATACCCGCACTGCCATCGCTTTCCCTTTTTTTTTACATGGAATCTCTACCCATAGAGATTCCACAGTGTATTTTGTTTCCTTCAAAACTTTTATCCTGTGACTCAATGCCCTCTCTAACAGAGCGCAACCCCTCTATCAATTTGATCTACCATTGTAATATGATTTGAATCCAGGTATCAGTGTTCCATTAGTTGTCCTCCTTCCACCAGGCCTCTGAGATGCCAATTATATCTAACCTTTCATTTAGTGCTATATATTCAAACTCTCCCATAATATTTTTTTAGACTTCTAGCATTTGCATGCAGTCATTTTAAAGGTTGTATTTTATTCATATTTATCAGTTGATAGGGCTAATTTGGAATCTTTCAGCTCTATCTTCCGTGTACTTAATATCTGGATTACTTTTATCTTTATTAGAACCTCTCTGTCGGGATACCCTAACTTCCCTCTTCTGCTCCTTCGAGGATACATCCTTCTGAACCATGTGCTCTTGGGCGACTGTCTGCTTTCCCCTATTATCTAGCTGAAAAGCTGCTATCTTCTTTTTAAAGGTTAATACCAGCAGCCTGTTACCATTCCAGTTAAGGTAGAGGTCATCCCTTCGGAAAATCCCCTCCCTTCTCCACAGTGTTGCCATGTTCCTAACAAATCTGAAACCACCTTCCTTGCACCAGCGTCTCATCCATGCATTGAAATTATGGAGCTGTGCATGCCTTTTGGGTCCTGCATATGCGACTCCCCCCTCCCCCCCAATAGTCTCTGAGAAGCACCGACCGTTTCCTGTTGACAGAGGTCATATCGATACCCCTACAAGGATGCCAAAGTCATTTGGTCAAAGCTGCTCAGGTCCCCAGGCCTTTGAATTCGATAGCAATGGAGGAATGCCTTCTTTTGCTGGAGGCTCACATTACATCAATGCTAGAGAAGCAACTGGCTGGGCTTTTGGTACCCAAGGCATTGTCCTCGACTGTTGTGCAGCTGATCCTTGAAATGCATGCTCTGCTGTGGAGGCATCAAAGAGATATGATGCTGGTTCCTAATGGGGCCATCTCTCTCTTGAGTGTATTGGGTTCTGATGTCCCAATGAAGTCCCACAAACACTCGATGCATCATCTGTCCTGTCAATGCTTATATTCCCTTTGAGGCTGGAGGGAGCTCCAGGCTGAGTCTCAGAGCTACTTCAACTTCCTCTCAGAGTCTGACTCTGGTGACTGGGTTACCAATGTGGAATCGGAGAACCTATCAGAGACCAGGTCCTTTGAGCTTTTCTCAGACCCCTCCCCTCTGCATGAATGGCAGAAGTCTCCTTCATAGGACATATCCTTCAGGATTCCTCGAGGAATATGGCCAAGGCCATCCCATTTCCCTGGAGATGAAGGATGAGCCCAGGGCAGAGGAGTTGGAGGTCCTCCTGTACGCCATGACTCCTAAGGAAGCAGTGACTGTGCTAGTGCACCATATCCTACGGAGGCTGCAAATGAGGATGTGGGAGGACCCATCACTGAGCCTTCTGTCAGTAGAAGGTTGGATTAATGTACCAAGTTTAGAAAGCCATGGGCTTTGAGAAGCCTCAGCTTTCACTCTACCCCTTAGTGGTTGAGTCCACCTTAAGAGGATTAGGAGCACCAAGACTTATTCCTCAATGTCCCTGGATAGGGAGGCTCAGACATTGGATCCCTTGGGAAGAGGTGCTTCCAGAGCTCCATGCTTGAGGATAGAGTACTCTTACTAGCTCTATGTGAACATATTTCTGAAGGACATCATGTGTGATCTTGCAAACTTGTGCCCATTTTCTCCTTCTGGAGAACCTGGAGCATTATCATACCCTAGTGGACCATGGCAAAGACTGCTCAAAGTTCCTGGTCATGGCAACGTATGACACCTTTGAGACTGTCTCTAGAGTGGTGGCTGTGGGAGCCCACCGCCTTGCCTTGCTTCAGTCTTCCGACCTTGAGCAGTTGGTGCAGAACAAGCTGGCAGACATGCCATGCCAGGGAGAGAAGCCTTAATTTTATCCCGCCTTGATTTTAAGATAAGGCGGGATACAAATAACTTTAAATAAAATAAATAAATAAACCTCTTCAGAGGAAAAGGCTGGTGTCCTAGAGAAGCAGCACATCATCTTCACCAGGCTTTCGAGATGCATGTCTGATCCCTATCGCAGAAAGTATGGGGGGGAGGCCAGAAGAAGGCCAATTGTAAGTGCAGGTACTTTCCTGGTCCTCAAGCTTCCCAGCAAAAGTCAGGCTCCTTGCCCGCAACATTGGGAGAAGCCCCAGAAGACTCAGCCTGCCCTGCAACCCAAGCCGGGGATGGGGTTTTGACTGGTTCCTTTGGAGCATAGCCAATTTACTGGTGACCGCAGAAGGGAACCCTCCGGTGGGAGGGACGGCTCACTGTCTTTGCCCACAGGCGACCATCATCACTTTGGATGCATGGGTGCTACAAATAGTCCAAAGCGGCTACAGGTTGCACTTCACCGAACTACTGCCTCATTGCTCCCCCGAGGTTGTTTCCCCTTGACCCTCTTCATCTAAACTTTATTCTAGGGAAATCTCCACTCTCCTGGCTGATCTTGCCATTGAGCCCATGCCTCAGGAACAGATCATATAGGGATTTTATTCCAGGTACTTTCTAGTCTTCAAGGAGACAGGGAACCTGAATGCCTTCCTGGGGTGAGAAAAGTTTAAAAATGGTCTCTCTAGGAACCCTGCTCCCTTATCTTCATAAAGACAATTGGCTATGCTCCCTGGATCTAAAGGATTTGTATACATACATATTGATCCACCCCACCCACTGAAAATATCTCAGATTCATCCTGGGAGGACAGCATTTTCAGTACCGAGTGTTACCCTTCGGATTGGACTCGGCACTCCGAGTCTTCACAAAGTGTTTCGCAGTGGTAGCAGCCTATCTCAGAACACTAAGGGTTTTTGTCTTCCCTTACTTGAACAATTGGCTCATAAAAGGCACCACTCCAGATGGAGTCTGGCATTCAACAAAGCTAGAGATGTTGGGTTTCATTGTCAATTACCCAAAGTCCCACCTTCAGCCCACCCAATGACTGCAGTTCATAGGAGCTTTCCTCGACCTGATTCAGGCAGACCTTTCTCCTGCTGGACTGACACTAGAGATTGAAGGCCTTGGTCGGCGATACCCAGCGGAGTCGGTAGATAATGGCTCACGGGATGCTGAACATGCTCGGCCACATGGCCTTCACAGTGCACATCACTTCGCTGGCTCATCTGTCAATGAGACAAGCTAGTGGACACTGAGGATTCAGTGGAACTAGGTCACCTCACCAGCTGCCTCTGGGACCAGGTAGTGTCACCATAGCTCTTGTCCAGTCCCTGCATTGGTGGTTGGGTCCTCAGAATCTGCTCAGGGGCCTCCCTTTTCATCAGGTGCCACCGCAGAGGACACTGACTATGGTTGCCTCCAAGCTGGGTTGAGAGGCGCATCTGGAAAACCTCCACACTCAAGGTGTCTGGTACAAACAGGAGAGCCTGCACCAGATCAATTCCTTGGAGCTACGAGCCATAGCTAATGCCCTGAAGGCTTTCTGGGATTGCCCGGCCAACCAAATTGTTGGTCTGAATCAGAACAATCAGGTTGCGATGTTCTCTGTAAACAAGCAAGGGGCACAAGGTGGTATCTCTTGTGCTGGGAGGTGATCCAGTTGTGGAAGTTTGCCATCACTCACGGTATAGAATTAAGGGCCACATATCTGTCAGGGGAGCAGAATATCCTGATGGACTAGCTGAGCCACTTTCTCCAGCCACATGAGTGGGCTCTGGACAGGTCTGTTGTGGCCCAGATCTTTTGAAAGTGGGGTATCCCCTTGATAGATCTGTTTGCCACTCAGCACAATGCTCAAATGGATCAGTAACAGATGCTCTGACCTCTAGGATGGCCTCAACAAGAAGATCCTATGCCTTCAAATGGAAGATTTTTCTATCAACAGGCTCGTTGAGTACCTCTTAATCCTCTCTGAGTTGGTTCTCAAGTCAAACTCTGTCAGGGTCCACCTCAGCGCGATTGGAGTCTACCATCGCAGTTTGGAGGGAAAGTCCATATCGATTCAGCCTTTGGTGACTCACTTCATGTGAGGTTTGCTTCTCTCGAGACCTCCCTTCAAGCTTCCAGTGGTGGTTTTGGATCTCAATATGGTTCTGATGCAGCTCATGTTGGCTCCTTTTGAGCCTCTTGAACCCCACCCTTTAAAGCTCTTGACCTGGAAGGTCTTGTTCCTGGTGGCAGTTACCTCGGCACGCCATGTTAGTGAGTTCCAGGCTCTAGTGGCTCATCCACCGTACACCCGATTCCATCATACTAGAGTGGTCCTGTGCACTCATCCTCGATTTCTTCCGAAGATGGTATCTGCTTTCCATCTTAATCAGCCCGTCGTTCTGCCAACTTTTTTTTCTGAGGCCTCACATTCCTAGAGGCGCACACTGGACTGCAAGCAAACCTTGGTCTTCTACCTGGAGTAGACGAAGGCCCACCAAAAATCCATTCTGCTGTTTGTCTTGACCCTAGAAAGCTAGGGGCTGCCACTTCCAAACACACTCGCTTTCAGTTTGGCTGGCAGACTGCTTATTCCCAGGCTGGCTTGAGCCTTGATGGTAATGTCAGAGCCATGGCTGCATCGGTGGCCAACTTACGCTCCATCTCCAAGGAAGAGATCTGCAGGGCTGCAACGTGGTCTTCTGTCCACACAGTCACATGTCACTACTGTCGAGATGAGGATTCTTGACGTGATAGCAACTTCGCTAATCTGTACTCTGGCATCTGTTTGGAGAATAGAATCCAACTCCATCCCCCCAAAGCCATACTGCCCAGCCAGGCTACCAAATAAATAAATAAACAAAAAAAATAAGTAGAATCTCTGAGCATGAATGTTCATGAATGACAGTATATGGTGAAGAAGCTGAATCATCAGATGGGTCCCCCTTGAGGACTACCTGTGCTGTACATAGATGATTCCCCAGTTCTTGTTCATTTGCCCCTGTTTGGGCTTTTTGGCCTCCTCAATATTAGGTAGCCTGTAGCTTGGGAGTCCCATACATGAAGACTTCATTCCTGCTTGTCCACGGAGAAAAGTTAATTACTCACCTGTAGCAGGTGTTCTCTGTGGACAGCAGAAATAACTCCTCACAACCCTCCTGCCTCACTGAGGAGTTGTCTTCTGCTACAGCTTTGTTATCATACTGGAGAAGATGGTGCCACGGCAGGCAGGTAGCCCAGCATGCAGGCGCGATGAAGCCTCCCCAAAGCTTCCAATAGAATCTGGGGAGTGTTCCTGCGCAGGGCTCCATCAGTGATGTCACCCATATGTGAGGACTTATTCCTGCTGTCCAAGGAGAACATCTGCTACAGGTCAGTAACTACTTTTTTGGGGGGTTTATATTTCAGTGTTTCAGACAATGAAATGACAGGTCCATTTTTAGACTGTAACAACTCTTGTTTTTACTAGTTATGGGGTGGGGATACAATTTAGGACTGGGTAAGCATGCTTAGTATTTTTTGTGATAAATAGAGTAAATGTTTATATCAGCTTGTGGTGACTGAAGCCATAGTTTCTCTGGATTTTATCAGAAAAGCCCTGCAGGAATTTTGTGATTGATTTTTCCCAGTTTTAATATTTCTGGCAATATTCAATCGCATTCTGTCCTCTGTATATTAAGAAGAGCAGGGAACGCAGGTTGCTCAGAAGAGAGCTTGTTTTAGCACATGAGACTGCACAACAAACCTTTTCACAGTTTTTACTTTCAGAATACTTGGTTTCAGGAAAGTAGTGGCCACATCGGATAAATGCTGATGGAGCAGGATTTGTTGCCTGTCCAAGCATGATTCAGGAGTTTGACATTTGAATTCTCCCTGCCAAGTATTCTTTTTAATGCCTCTGTACTTTTGTTTTCCTATATTTGGTAAATAGTAACTTTTCTTAATTGATGGTGTTGTGCTTTGTGTGGAAAAGGGGCGGTACTGAGTTGAGACAACCGTATTTATTTATTTAAAAACCCTTTGATGTCACGCCCCATCATTCAGGTTTGGCATGAGTTTCAATAAAACATATGCAGAGATGTAGCTCTGTTTAAAATATAATGCCCTCCTTGTCCCCACAGATACCTTGTCAACAAAAATGTAAAACAAATTTAAACAATGAGTCAGATTTAGAAAAAAAGAAATAAACCGCGCTGGAAAAAACAGACCTTAACCACCTTCAGAAATGCTGGAAATTGATAAATGAACTTTTGATCTGAGGACAAGGAATTCCAAAGATTGAGCTCATAAGATGTGAAAATCCCACTGCTTCCAGCAGCAAAGACTTATTTCTACAAGACCAGGTAGAGAAAGCAAAGGATGTTGGGAAGAGCGTAACTCCTGCAAAGGGCTATAAAGATTCAGGCAACTGATGACAGACCTTAAGAGACACTGTAACTCAATCCCTTAAAAAGGGTAATGATGGTCTCCCCTATTCTTAAATACTAACAGACAAGCAGCCATATCCTGAAACATCTGAGACCCATGGACCTGATTTGGTGAGACCAACATACAAGCTGTTTACAGAGAAATGATAAAGTAGCTAAATATTTGAGCTCTACAGAAGTTTGACTTGATGCAAGGAGCGCAGGCTAGCAAAGAAGCACGCACCACAGCTGATATTTCAGACTCCACTTTGAAATCCATATTCAATAAGGCTCCCTAATATCGAGCAGAGTCACTCGATGGACTCTCTCCAACAGGCAACGTATTCAACTTTCGTTTTACTCCAACTTACCCACAACAATTTAGTCTCTTTTGGATTCAGCTTTAACCCATAGATCTCCATCCAATCCGCCATCGATGCAAGGCACAGCCTTAACCTCCTTCTAGCTGCCTGTTGATCTTGTTGCGAAAGAGCAGAATATCAGTCTGCAGATGATAACCTTGAAACGTTCAATAAGCAATGCAAGCGGACTTAAATATTTATAGCAGTGCTTCCCAAACTTTCATCCAGATGATGATGATGATGATGATGATGATGGAAACAAAATAACTGACCCCCCTTCCTTCCCCGCCCCCTCCATAAAGCATAAAGGCAGAAGATGCGGCAGCAGTCAGCACCTGCAGCTTATGTGTCAGTGTGTGCTCACAGATTCTGGTAGTCTGCAAGGGTTTCCAGCCCAACAGTGAGAGGGGCCAGAGCCTGTGAACATTCACTGACTTGCAGGCCCCTCGCTGACTGCCACTACTGGCCATAGGCCACAGTGGAGATTCAGAGGGAGAGGAAGCAGCCCCATCTGGGCTCCAAACCTGCTATACTGTTCATAGACTGCAAAGCAAAGCCACTTGATGTGGTTTATTATAATTAAAAGAACATACACAAAATAACAATGACCTGCAGTATATCACCCAACTCATCATACAACCCCTTCTCCAGAGGCATTTTTTAACAGAACCCTGTGGTATGCATGAAGGAGATCCCCTGGGGTGGAAATCACCTGTCCGACAAGAGTTCAGCTGTTCAATGCTTTGCCGGCTATACCCTGTCTAACAGGAAGAATGGTCAGTGGTGCTGAATGCAGCAGAGAGGTCCCAGCCCTGCCTGCTGCCATGTAAACTGTTTTCCGTCCCATGACCCTTTATGAAAGCCAGACTGGGTGTGGGGGATGAACCGCCCTACCTAATCAAAAAATTCAAAAGGCTGATTATACAGTAGCTTCTCAATACAATTACTCCAGAAGGGAGATTTAGACAGTGCTCGATAGCCCTGTAATTTGCTGGGATTGCCTTTATCCTATTTCTGAATTTATTTAGCAAGATTTGTATGCCACCTTTTCCTTCAATCAAGGTCGTCACGTCACATCACATCACAATTGGAGGGTTACATTTAACATTAGGGTACGTGTAATCATTTAGACAGCACGGTTACGTAACAGTATTTAGACATTTAGACAATGTTTAGACAGACAGTACAGTTGAAGTAACATTTAACATAAAGATATTTACTAATGAGTTGTGTTGAATTTGTGTGTGGATGGGATGGGTGTGTGTTTAGTTGGTGGAGGTAGTAGTGTTGCTATTTGGGTAAGAGATGTTGCTTGAATGCTCATAGGTTTCTATAAATAACCATGTTTTGAGGTCTTTGCGGAAGTCTGTGAGGTCTTCTAAGGCTCTCAAGCTCAATGGTAGGGAGTTCCATAATGAGGATGCCAGTAGTGATGGTGCTCTTTTTGAGGTTGTTTGTTTGTTTGGTTTTGTGGTAGCCTGCAGGTGTGCCGATCATGTTGTTGTTGGTTCTTCTTGGTCTATTGCTGAAGTCTCTTGTTATAACGTTTTGGAGTACGTCTGCTGAGAGATGGTGAATTACTTTGAAGATTATCATGATTGTTTTGTATTTAGTTCTTGCTACCATTGGAAGCCAGTGTAGTTGTAGGATGGGAGTGATGTGCTCGGTTCTGGGTGTCTGTGATGATACGTGTTTTGTACCATCTGTAGTGGGTGTAGTGTCTGATGAGGAAGGCCTTGATATAGTGAGTTTCCATAATCAAGCAATGGTGTAATGAGTACTTGGCACACTGTGCGGAAGTGGTCTTGGCGCAGCATTGGTTTGATTTGTCTATTTTAAATCGGTGATATGCCTTGTTTGCAGTTTTTGTGATGTGGGATTTTAGGTTCAGAGCTCTGTCTAGTGTTATGCCCAGATACTTAACTTCTTCTTTGACTACTATTTGTTTGTCCAGGATGCTGATAGTTTGTGGAGGCATGAAGGTGGGGTTCCTGGTGATGAACATTGCCTCAGTTTTTTCGTAGTTGACCGTTAAGTTGTTGACACTGAGCCATTCATTCATGTCTTCGAGGCATTTTGTTATTGTTGTGGTGTTTAGTGCTAGTAAGTTGATTGGAGCATACACCATGATGTCAGCATAAATGTGATAGTGAAGATTGTGGTGCTTGATGATGTTGCATATGGGCTGTATGTAGATGTTGAAGAGCATTGAGGAAAGGGCTGAGCCTTGAGGTATTCCCTGCATGACGGGGAATTGTAGGGATTTCTTTTGATCGCACTTGACTTGTTGCGTTCGCCCTTCCAGGTATGATGTGAACCATTTCAGGGTATTGTTGCAAAGTCCTATCTGTTGTAAGCTTTGCAATAGCTTAAGGTGTGACACAGTGTCAAAAGCCGCAGATATTCCATGAACACTAGCAGGAAGCTGTTTGTTATCTATGCCTCTTAGGAGATTGTCAAAGAGGGAGGTGAGTAGTGTTTCCACTCCGTGTTGGGGCTTGAATCCATACTGATGTATGTCCAGTGGAGCATTGATATCTATGTGGTCTTGAAGTTGCCTTTGGACCGCTTTTTCCACGACTTTAGCAAGGAATGGCAGGCTGGAGATAGGACGGTATGACTTTGGTTCAGATGGGCTCAGATTGCTATTTTTAAGTATTGGTCGTATCATTGCATGCTTTAGGGGTTTTGGCATGTATCCTTGTTGGAGTGAATCTTTGACGATTTTTTGAATGTGATGAGAGAGCTGACTTTTTGTGGCTTTGATCCATGACACTGGGCATGGGTCTGATGGTGAAGTTGCTGTGTTTAGTCCAGATATGATGTCTTCTACTTGCTGTTTTGTTTGTATATTGAAGCTTTCCCATGCTTGGTGTTGCTTTTTTATCGTGTAGTCATTTGTTTGTGGTGAAGCAGAGTATTTTTGGTTAGTGTTTTTTGACTTCATGTAGTCTGCATATTTTTGTGGGTCAAGATGGTGGGTGCTTTGTTGCGTGTCATCCTTGGTGAACTTTTGTACAATGCTGAAAAGCTCTCTTGGTCTATTGGTAGATTTCATGGTTAGGTTGGTATGGGTTTGCTGTTTACGCTCATTTATTAGATTGTTGTATTCCCGTTGTTTGTCTCTGTATTGTGTTAGGAGGTTGTGTGATTTGTTCTGTCTCCATTTTCTTTCTATTCTTAGTGTGCGCTTTGCGACTCTGACTTTGTGTGAGTACCATGGGGCGTTGGATCTTTTGCGGGTTTGTGGTTCTTTAATGGCTGGGGCAGATGCTGCATTGGATATTATTGTGTTCCATTCTTCTATGTTTAGGTCTAGGGTGTCGTGATCCTGTTGAAGTTGTGGGGTGATGTCGTTTATGAATGAGTCTCTGTTAAATGTTTTAAACTGTCTGGTTATTCTTTCTTCCTCTTTGCGTTGGGTGGGGCTATTCAGGGTCATGGTGAATTAGATTACATGGTGGTCCGACCAAGGGACTGGGGTGATTGTTGTTTTGTTCTGGTCCACTAGTTGTGTTAGCATGAATACCATGTCTGGAGTTGAACCATGTTGGTGCATTGGGGCGTTAATTGTCTGGCAGTATTTTAATGACTTCATAGCTTTTAGGAACGTTGCAGATTCTCTGGTGGGTGTGGATGTTAGGTTGTAGTGTCCTAGTGCAACGAGGGGTTTGTGCTTTCTGTTATGTGTGCATATCGTTTCAATTACTGTGGATAAGTAATCAGTTGTGGTTCCAGGTGGTCTGTATGTGAGGGAGATGGTTAGATACTTGTTGGTTATAGTTAGTATGTTGGCTTCGCTTGTGTTAGTGGTGGCGATTGTTTTGAATCTGAATTCCTTTCTGGTAAGTATTAGTACTCCTCCCCCTCTCTTTTGTGCTCTGATGCAGTTAAATGCCGAGTATCCTGTTGGGGTTACTTGATTTAATGACTTGGTCTGAGTCGTCTAGCCAGGTCTCAGTGATGCATATTATATCAAGCTTCTTGTCGTGGATTAAGTCAAGGATAGTATTTGGTTTGTTCCTGATAGATCTGGCGTTTAGTAGAGCACACCTGATGTTTGTTGAGATGATTGGGTTTGTGTGTTTATTTGTGTGGTGAGAGGGTGTGTCATGTGTGGCATTGTATAGTTTGTATGCTGTATTCTTTGATTGATGGCGTTCTTTGGATATGTGTGATGCTGATGTAGGTATGGGTTGGGTGTGTTATAGGTTTATCATTGGGATTTGTTCGTTGAGTCTGATGCTGTGTGTGCAAAGTGCAAAGATGTGTAGGAATGTGAGGTAGGCCATGATGTAGTGGTTAGTGGAGTTCATTTTATAACTTGTATTTACTGACCTGGTATAGGGTTTTTTTACTTGTCTTATGTTGCATATGGTTAGTTTGCAGATTAGTTATGAGGTGGTAGTTGAATTGATGTAGAATTAGGGGTGAAGTTGGCGTTCTAGCCTGAGATAAAGAAACATCGGCTATGCAAATCACACATGGGGGTTGGGGAGGGGGGAGATGCTGTGGCTCTGACAGAAGCCTTTTCAGAAAAGGCTCCACGTGTACAATAGCAGGGATTAATGGGCTGCAAGAATAACTACTTCTACATCTAGACGCCGAATGAAAATCCTGCACATCCACTATAGCTACTGCTGGGCCCGTTAACTCTGGTTCTTGGGCATTATCCTGCCCACTCTCCGTACCTGTAAAAGATGCCCAGACATCCTCCATTTTGGATTTAAAAAGTGACTGAAATCTTGTGCCCTAAGAGTGGAAGTAACACTGTGATCAGAAAGCTGGACTTCCCCAGAAAAGCCTTTAATCAGCTCAAATAATCTTCTGGGTCTTTCTTAGAAACGTATTCCCACCTATCAGCTGTTACGGCATTGTATAACATTCTGTATGAGCCTTTCATTTCCTCCAAGGCTCAGGATGAGGGGTTTGGGTTGGTTTTCTTTTCCATTTCCAAATGTTTCCCTGGCACGGCACCTCAGAACTTTTAAACTAGCATGAAACCAAGTTACTTGTGTTTGGCCAGTATAAAATTCAAGATTTTCTAGGAGGAGCAATCCAGGGTTGTTTTTTTTAGTATTTAGCTCATGCCTTTCCAGTAGGAGCTGAAAGAGAGTTACTCAGGTACAATAGTCATTTCCCCGTCTCCAAAGGATTTCCAATCAAACAGGTCAGCGCAGACACCCTGCACTAGAGCCCGGCACTAAAGCTCTAGCGCAGGAATAGTGCTGAAGCTTGTTGCAGAGCTGTGCTGTAAGCAAACAGCAGGCACATGAGCTGCATGTGCTAAACTGAGAGAGCAAGCCAGGCACATGGGCACAGGTGTCTGTGTTAGCAGCACACACAAGTCACTGGTGCGCATGTGCTGGAATGCTTTGTGGCACATACGAGCAATATCATTTCTGCTCAGACGTTTTGGGCAGAATTTAATGTTTTGCTCTTCTGCGACACATATCATTCCAGCACTTGTGCATGCTGTATATGTTCCAGGCCTCGCTCGTTTCAGCAAAGCCCAAAAAAGGCTGCGGAGGTTGTCTGCTCATGAAACGAGCATAAATTCCTCCTCTACTGACCACACATCTCCTCCAACCTGGCATTAAAGTCCCAGCAATAAACTCGGCTTTCTGCCTCTCTGAGCATTCCTCTGCATCCGGGGGGCATTGCTGATTGCTTTACTATCTATTTTGAATGTTTTTAAGTGTGCTGTGCGCTGCCATTACTCCAGGTATTGGCGCTGTGGTTAGGCTTGTGGCAAATCCTTTCCTGCACTCATGCTAGCAAGAAAATGTATATTCCACAGCTAGACTCATAAAATCAGAATTAAAACATCAAGTTAAATTGTTAATTCTGACTAAAAATGAATGCCACCCTGCCTCCTGGTTTGGATAACACTATGCTCTGTAAATGCTCCAAATCTCACAGGGCAAATCTGGGGATACCAAAAGTGTTTCCCCTTCCATGCCAGTGCTCCCCCAAAGCTTTGAGGAAGTCCTCTGCCTGCCGGTAAGGGGGGAGGGGTGGAGGGACTGCAATATCACATTTTAGTCATGAGGAGCAGGCAACTAGAGCTGACACAACTATTAGGACTAGGCAGTTGCCTTGGGGGAGTTTCTGAGTGGTATTAAAGAGCAGCAATAGCAGTCAAAGCAAATCAATAGATCGGACAGCCAAAAAACTCAAAACAAAGTCTAATATTCAAAGGTAGGATGTCCAGTTATGCTTTTTTACAGCCTGGTTGTGGGAGGGGTGGTATTGAGATGATCGTTGCCTGCAGGGCTGGTGCTAAGGTATTGGGCATACTAGGTGAACCTTCAGCCTTAACTTCCCCCCACCCACCCACCTTGAGAGTTTGTTAATTAAACTCTACAGTCATGATTGATTTATTTATTTATATTCTCTTATATACCGCGCTATTCTGCATCAGTGCGGTTTACATTGAACAAACTGAAATTACATTGAACAGGGCATTATAACTTGGAGATAACTATTTTACAGGGAACATGGGCTATGGAGGGTTAAGTGGCTTGCCCAAGTCCCACAGGTGCTCCTTGTGGTCTTGGGCAAGCCATTTAACCCTCCATAGCCCATGTTCCCTGTAAAATAGTTATCTCCAAGTTATAATGCCCTGTTCAATGTAATTTCAGTTTGTTCAATGTAAACCGCACTGATGCAGAATAGCGCGGTATATAAGAGAATATAAATAAATAAATTTAAATCATGACTGTAGAGTTTAATTAACAAACTCTCAAGGTGGGTGGGTGGGTGGGGGGAAGTTAAGGCTGAAGGTTCACCTAGTATGCCCAATACCTTAGCACCAGCCCTGCAGACAGCTTGCTCCTGGTGATTAAAAATGTGATATCGCAGCAGAGGACTCTTGTACAGCTTTGCGGGAATGTTGTTCCCCTCCCCAAGTCCCTGTAAGATATAATATAATTAGAAGCAGATCAACAAATAGCAGCACTTTAAGACTTTTTTACATACAAGATCATTGGGGAAACAAACGACCTTCTAAATGTTGCTGGCGATAATATCGCTGTTTATGAGCAGTAATCTAAGTTAAATATCCAATTACAAGAACAAGGGACATCCTGCTGCCCAGCATAATCCTTTGATCTTTACCTCTGACAGCTGAAACGAGCCAGCAGCGATGACCTACTGAGCAAACCCAGGAGCATCCCTGCCTCTGCCTCCCGCATGAAGAAAACCATCACCTCAGGAGCAATCTCGGAGATGGCTGGGAGTAGGCTGAAGTACAGCACAGGTGAGCGGTTCGGCCCGTTCCCAGTGTGTCAGAACTGCGGTCTTGAGGGTTTGGGCTCCTGGAATGCGCGGTGATAGTCACTTGGGGGAAGGGGGAGGGAGGGGGTGCTAAGTGAATGCAACATTTGAAGACTGAAACGGTCATTATGTATTATTCAGTACTTCGCATCCTTTGAATGGGAAAAGTGCTTCACATGTCCACAGTCAAATGCACCTTTTAAAAAGGGAACCGTGGCAGAAACTAGAATGATCGCAATCAGCACTGAATGAGTTCCCAGATTGTCTCCTGCGCTGTATCTAATGCAGCTATCTAACTTCCCTGCAAGATCCTACAGTCTTTATTTTAAACTATTTAATTGCTCTGAAAGTATTTTGGCTATCCTGGCTTTTTTTTCTAAGCTATAGCAAAAGGGAAAATGTTATTACTTTGACCATAATACAGCAAAACTGTTTGTTTTGGGTTTTTTAAACTAATTTTAAGATTAATAGAGTTTAAACAACAAACCGAACTATTGTGGTCATGTGGGGGTTACACTAGAATACTGATGATACTTGTGAAAATGACAAGAAACCACAAGGTGGCACCATAAGCAAATGCAATGAAGGTGAAAACGCTTTGGCTAACCTAGAGCCAGCTTTTTAATTTCCAGGCCAGGATTTGGAAGGAAGACAAGGATGAGAATGTTTTTTTCAGTGGCACCAGCAGCTCTTTAAGAATTTCAGCTTTTAACAGATGCAAAATAATGCAGTGACTTCATCTTTACACAGAACCACCTTTGTAAAAATAATCAATGTTCCTCCTGTGAGCCCAGAAAGTGTGCTTTCATCAGTCCCCTTGGCCTCTTAGGGGGAAATGCCTGACCCTACAATTACAGTGTTACTTTGATATCATTAGTGTGGCCTTTACATGATATGCCAGTGTTTTAAAGCCACCAGCAGTGAGACATTATTGCGTGATGAGGTCTTGGAAAAATTGCTTTCTTTTTAATGCTAAGAGGCACAAAATATAATTGAACAAAACCACTTTCCCAAAGCAAACACAGGTCCCATTATGCTGCTGTACTGGCTGAAAATATCTGAGATTAATGAGGCAAACTCTTCCATTGGAATGGCTGGAAGAATGGAATTTTATTAGAGAAGGACAAGTATTTTCAACAGCTTGGGGTATGGCGGAGGAGATGAGGGCATCTATGGTGTGATGCAGTTCTGTTAGCCAGACTGTCCTAAAGAAAACCAGAGCCTTTGTCGGCTGTGCTATCTCTTAAAAGGACCAAACAAGATGATATGGCGTGACCTTATGTCCTTATGTCCATCATGTAAGGGTTTTATAGAATATAAATTTTGGTATTTTGTTTAGTTTACATAAGAATTGTCATACTGGGTCAAGCCCAAGCTCCGTGGAGCCCAGTATCCTGTTTCCAACTTTCTGTTTGCTTTTTGGCTACCGCTGCCGCCACATACTGAGCAGATTTCAACGTATTGATACTTGCATCCTTTTCCTGAGGGCGATTCCTAATGTAGAACCTAGGAATGTGTAGCTATACATTTGGGTTATTCTTTCCTATGTGCATCACCTTACACGTGACAGCTGAAATTTTAATATGGCTATTTGGTTGCCTAGTCTCCAGTCTTGCAAGGTCCTCCTGCAGTTACTCACAATCCACAGGCAATTTAAAAACCAAGGACAGAAACCTGGAGTACACCACTATTTATTTATGTTCTTCCACTGAGAAAATTAGTCATTCAGCACTCCTCTGTTTTCTGTCTTTTAACTAGTTCCCAGTCCACAGTAGGACATTGCCTCCCATCCCATGACTTTTTAATTTCTTCAGGGTGCTTTCTTTTATTTACTACCTTTTATGAAGAGATTCGTCCAAGGCAGTATACAATGGGCATTGTTTTTGACACAGACATAGTTGTTGTTCTTAAATTCCATTGAATCCATGCTGACTTCTGGCAACCCTGTGATAAGGTGTGACGAAGTGGATTGCTAGGCCTTCCCATGCAGTATGTCTACAGCAGCTGGTCTTCCAAGGTGGTCTCCCATCCAAGTACTAACCAGGCCTGACCCTGCTTAGCTTCAGAAATCAAAGATTGGGCTCACTCAGGGTGGCATGGCAGTAGTATATATAGCCAGTAGCAGCTTAATAATAATAGCGAAATGACCATGTCGGCATAATAGACAGAAAAGTGAGAGAAACTTGGAGATAGACAAATTAATTTCTAGTAATGGCGACAGTATGATACGTGGAGGCACATTCCATAGAGCACGTCTAGGCCCCTGTGCGTCCAATTGGAATGGGATGCACAGAGGCAGACACGATTTCTGATCCCACGAGGGCTAGGCGTGCCCCGCGGGATCAGAATCTGGTCTAGGTCCTGCATGTGCAGGCCAGGAACCGATTCCGATTGGCCTGCACGTACAGACCCCTGCCCAGCTAACTCGGTCAGGCTCCTGAATGGAGCCGCGGTGCCATGGTGACCCATTGCCATAATACCGCAGCTCTATTCAGGAGACACAATCCCCAGCCACCGACCACATTCTTTTTCCCCACAGGCTGACCCCCCGATCTGGCCTTCCATGACCAGGGTTGGATTGCGGGGAATCCCCTGCACCCCCTCACCTTTTTGATGCCACCCAAGCCTGCCATCCCCCGATGTCCAGGGGGACTTATTACACCTCCAGTTTTCCGACCCCGACATACAGAGCCGACCTTGGAATCGGCCCTGTACATCTGGGGTCGCAGACCGCCCACTGCCTGCCCTCACTCTGCCTCCGACTAAGTCCCCCCAACAAACTCCTTGTTCATATGGGGAGACTTCTGCTGGGAACGGAAGGGGGACAAATAGCAGGGATCGACGTCCCAGCAGGGCATCCATCCCTGCTATTCAAGAGACAGAATAGACAGAGTGGAGGAGTGGCCTAGTGGTTGGGGCGAGGTACTTCAGGCCGGAAGGTCGGGGGTTCAAATCCCACTAGATGACAGCAACCTTGGGCCGGAAGGACTGGGGTTTCTAGTCCCACAGGTGCTCCTTGTGGTCTTGGGCAAGCCACTTAACCCTCCATAGCCCATGTTCCCTGTAAAATAGTTATCTCCAAGTTATAATGCCCTGTTCAATGTAATTGCAGTTTGTTCAATAAGAGAATGTAAATAAATAAATAATGAAGACTCTAATAGGTCAATGCAGAAAACTGGTGCTAGTCCCGCGACTGAAGTGATTTTTACATTCCTGACAATGCACAAATTTTAATGTGCGATGCAGGAAGGATAGGGTATGCAAATAATCCCCAGTATTAACCATGCGTATGCAAATGAACCACTGCAGCATTAAACTGGGAGAGCAAGCCAAACCCATGCGCGCAAGAAGCCTGTGCTAGTTTGGCTTGCTCTCCGGGCGCTGCGTGACTAGTCTGCATAAGAGTATTTTGATGGCCTTGGGGATGATCACAGCTTCGGGAAAAGCCCCCAATGCCATCAAAATACTGTCGGGGGCCATACCCGACAAAAAGTAATTACCTGCTGGTCTAGCGGGGCCCCTTGAATCCCCCAACCCTAAGTAAAAGTACTGTGGCAGGTGAAGGCCTGTGATCCACAGTGTCTGACATAAGCAGGCAGGCCTAACTAGCTTGACCTGTAAATGAAGCCTGTGAAGAGGCCCATAGGAATTACACATCCCCCAACATGCTGCTATTGTAGAATTAAAACTCAGTAAAAGTATTGGATTAGCTTAGACAAGCAGAACTGAAAGTTGGAAAAATACAGAAAAATATGTTTAAAAGCCACTGATAAGAGAATACAGCTGTAAGGGATTTAATTAAAACTGCTGACAGAAAGGTTAGAGCCCTGCTTCCCCGCACGTACTAACTAGCCCAGTGGCCTTGGAAATAGGAAAGTAACAAGTTGGTGAACTGGCCATTGTAATTGGGACTAGAAGGGGGGTGAGCAGGTGCTGAGCCCACTCAAAGAACATAATTGGATAATCATATCAGTACCGGGACCAATAGAAGGGGTACGGGAGGTTACCGGGACCAATGAAATGTTTTCCTATACCTAGAATGGAGCAAAAGTCTATAAAAGTTGTTGTATTGCCAGAGAACATTGCTCAGCCATTTTGAATTTGATTCTGCTTGAGACTTGTGCACAAATAAATGATTTGGGCCTTCTGAACAGACTCCTGGTATCATTGGTTTGTCTGCGCTCTGCTGCTACAGTACAATTTAAATAACCTGGTGATCTAGCGACCCCCTAAATCCAAACACTTCCCCCCTCCCCCCCGAATCTTAAAATAGGCGGGAGCACTGCCTACGTGCTCCACCTCTGGTCTGCCATGTGATAAAATGGTGACGCCTGGCTCCAAACTATGCCTTATATGGCAGTCTAACCCCGCCTGGCGCATCCCAGGGTGCACTGTGTGGGGCCAGGCGCGCTATTTTCCAACATGGCTGACCAGAGCGTGAGTGCATAGGCAGCGCTCCCACCTATTTTAAGGTATTGGGGGGGGGGGGTATTGGATTTAGGGGCTGCTAGACCACCAGGTAATTTTACTTTTACTTTGGGTTGGGGGTTCTAGGTGCCGCTAGATCACCATGTAACTACTTTTTGTCAGGATACCAGCCCCTGATGGTGTTTTGATGGCATAGGGGGCTTTGCCCAATGCCTGATCATATGGGGAGAAGATGATCTAGGCATCAGGGGAAAGCACCTGGTGCCATCGAAATACTGTTGGGGGCAGTGTTAGAGGTTTACTTCTACTCAGACCCTGCAGTAACAACTCTGGTGCTATGGCTAGCTGCGAAATTATCTACGCCTGACTCTGCATCGGGCGTAGCCATGATTTGTATACCAGCCCAGCCAGTTTAAATGCATTTAAATAATTAGGATTCATTTAAATATGTGTGGTGTTAATTGGGTGCAAGTTTTTCCACCGGCATTTGTCTATTTCCTGCATGTAAAGGATCATAAAAAAGTGTTTAAACGTGGCGTTATGGACTCGTAAAGTCCATGCTAGCTTTCTGCATCAGCCTCTAGAACAGCACAGTAGAACATTCATACTGTGTATAATAGGAATATGAGTGTGTCAGCAGAGATTTAATGGTATACCCTAATAGCCTTCATGGTAGAACATTCATACTGTGTATGTGGAGTGGAGGAGTGGCCTAGTGGTTGGGGCAAGGTACTTCAGGCCGGAAGGTCGGGGGTTCAAATCCCACTAGAGGACAGCAACCTTGGGCCGGAAGGACTGGGGTTTCTAGTCCCACAGGTGCTCCTTGTGGTCTTGGGCAAGCCACTTAACCCTCCATAGCCCATGTTCCCTGTAAAATAGTTATCTCCAAGTTATAATGCCCTGTTCAATGTAATTTCAGTTTGTTCGATGTAAACCGCACTGATGCAGAATAGCGCGGTATATAAGAGAATGTAATAAATAAATAAATAATAATAAATAATAGGAATATGAGTGTGTCAGCAGAGATTTAATGGTATACCCTAATAGCCTTCATGGTAGAACATTCATACTGTGTATAATAGGAATATGAGTGTGTCAGCAGAGATTTAATGGTATACCCTAATAGCCTTCATGGTAGAACATTCATACTGTGTATAATAGGAATATGAGTGTGTCAGCAGAGATTTAATGGTATACCCTAATAGCCTTCATGGTAGAACATTCATAGTGTGTATAATAGGAATATGAGTGTGTCAGCAGAGATTTAATGGTATACCCTAATAGCCTTCATGGTAGAACATTCATACTGTGTATAATAGGAATATGAGTGTCAGCAGAGATTTAATGGTATACCCTAATAGCCTTCATGGTAGAACATTCATACTGTGTATAATAGGAATATGAGTGTCAGCAGAGATTTAATGGTATACCCTAATAGCCTTCATGGTAGAACATTCATACTGTGTATAATAGGAATATGAGTGTGTCAGCAGAGATTTAATGGTATACCCTAATAGCCTTCATGGTAGAACATTCAAATAACTTAGAAAGGATGCTGGTAGTGTCAGCATATTGCACATGATGCATCATAATAGGCAGCACAGTAGAATGTTCATATAACATAGGATACACAATGTTAGCACTATGTAATGAAAAATCTTGATAGGCAGCAGAGGGGTAAGTACAGTTGAGACATTGATAGACAAGATGACAGACATAGGGATCAATGAAAATGGTTAGCTAGATTGAGGGTAAATTTATGTACAGATGAATAAGGTATGTGGAATTTGATTCACAGGGTTTTGTAGCAAGCTGGTCTTGAAGCAGTGTGAGTAACAGTCATTAAAAGGTTGTGGGGGAGAGGGTCACATGATGCTCTGAAGGAAGGTGGATATAACTATCCTGGGCTCCTGCAGTTGTGCTTTATAAAATCTATTTTCTGCCCTGGGCTGAGTGGTGGTGTGATTGCCCAATATGACTGCGTTGTGGGAGAGAAGAACCCCTAAAGCCAAGAGGAGTAGGAAGAAGGTGAGATACAGCCTGACCCTATGGAGGAGACAGGCCCAAGTGTGCGAGAGCACATGGAAGGTCCATCAGCCCCCGATGCTACCATATGCAAGGTAATGGACTCTAAATTGGCTCTCGCTCTGAGTAACATGGGAGACTTGGTGTCCACGGTTTTAGAGCATTCTGAGAGACTCGGAGTTAGTTCTGTGTTGAGGCCTCGGAAGATGCACTTACCACTGCTGTGAACAAGAGGGGTGCTAGATCCGAAGCTGGTGGCTCTGATGGCAATGCAGGATGATGTGGAGAACAGAGGCTGGCGCAACAACTTGAGTAGTTGGCATCCCAGAGAGTGCTGAATACTCCAATTTAACAACATTCCTCATGCAGTTTATTCTGACCCTGCTTGCTTTGGAGTGTAAAGGAGACTGTCTTAAAATACATCAGGTCCTTTGCATGCTAGCTGCTGTGCCTAAAGATGGCGGCCCCCCACATGCTATCATTATGCGACTGTACCACTTTTGAGACGAACAGTGGATTATGATAGTGATGGTGATGGGTTGGATGGGTAAGGTGTGCTGTCAGAAATAGGAAATCTTCTTTTTCAAGACTTTTCACAGGAGCTGCAGAAGTGGAGGGAGAGTTCTGTGGAGGTGAAGCGAGATCTGAGAAATCAGGCTTGGGATGTGCACGGTTACATCCTGCATGGCTCTGGCTTTTTTGATTAGTGGCCTGAAGCTTTCCATTGACTATGGACTCGCCTGGCAACATCTTAATTCCTGTTGCGGTAGACTTGGCAAGATTATGCTGAGATTTTGAACTGCACGACCTGGTGGAGTAGGGGGTGGGGAGCTTGAGTTTGGTTGGTCTGTGGGACTGTTCTGCTTGATGGGCAGAACTGCTTTTACCTATGGGCAAAAGGGGAAGCTGCCCCAGGCCCCTGCACAACCGGGGATTAGCTGCCCATGGGTGAACTTAGGCCAGAGGTTACCTGTCCATTTCATTTGCATTTGCATTTGCATTGCTGTCTTCTTCCTCACCTTGGCATTTTGTGCTGAGAGTCGGACCAAGTGGCTTCCTGCTTGCTCCCTTCTCGCGGATCTTTTGCTGCCGTGGTGTCACAAGGTTCAACTTGATTAGCAAAAAAACCTGAAACAAGCACACAGCAAATGGCTTAGAGGCTTCCCCATCAATCACTCTGCCTCTGTACTGCTTCAACACTGGCCGATGGCCCAACACAAGCACCACAATCGCTGATATCAGAGGGAACACAAAATATGCCATTCTGAGATAGACCAAGGTCCATCAAACCCAGTATCCTGTTTCTAGCAGTGCCAATCCAGGCCTGTCACAAGTACCTGTCAGGTTCCCAAAAAGGTACAGTTTCCATATTGCTTATCCGAGGGTAAGCATAGATTTCCCTTGTCCTTTATAATAACTGTTTATGGACCTTTCCTCCATGAACTTGTCCAAGTCTTTTTTTTAAACCAAACTATATTAACAGCTTTTACTACATCTTCTTCTATTTTATTTATTTATTTATTTAGACAGTTTTTGTATACCGCCCTATCCTTCAATCAAAGCGGTCACAACACAATTGGGGGATACATTTAACACGCGGGGATATGAGACACAGACACTAATACTTACAGGGAACATGGGCAGTGGAGGGTTAAGTGGCTTGCCCAAGACCACAAGGAGCACCTGTGGGACTAAAAACCCCAGTCCTTCCGGCCCAAGGTTGCTGTCCTCTAGTGGGATTTGAACTTCCGGCCTGAAGTACCTTGCCCCAACCACTAGGCCACTCCTCCCCCTCTAATTCTAATGGATTCTAGAGTTTGATTACATGTTGAGTGCAAAAATATTTTCTCCTATTACTCTTAAATGGGTTACATTGTAGCTTCTTTGCATGTCCACTAGTCTTTCTACTTTTTGAAGGAGTAAACAACCGATCAACATTTACCTGTTTCACTCCATTCGTTATTTTATAGACTTATATCACATCTCTCCTTTAGCCTTTTTTTTCTTTCCAAGCTGAAGAGCCCTAAACATTTAAGCCTTTCCTTATAGGAGTATCCTTAAATCCCCTTTTATCATTTTGGTGGCTCTTCTCTGTATCTTTTCTAATTCTGCTATATCCTTTTTAAGATGTGGTGACCAGAATTACACAGAATATTCAAGGTACAGTTGCACCATGGAACGATGCAGAGGCATTATAATATCCTTTGTTTTATTCTCTATTCTTTTCCTTATGATTCCCAGCATCCTATTTGCTTTTTGGGTGTGTTTGCACACTGGGCAGAGGGTTTCAATGTATTATCCATTATGACACCTAAATCCTTTTCCTAGGTGATGGTTCCTAATGTGGAACTTGGCATTGTGTAACCGTAGTTTGGTTTATTTTTCCCCAAGAACATAGCATTGCACTTGTCCATATTAAATTCCATTTGCCATTTGAACATCCAGTCTTAGGCCATGTGGTCTTTTTCTGCCGTCTTGTTTCTATGTTTCTATCTAGTCTGCCCTTCCATATCAGTGACTACAACAGTCCCCTCTTTCCGTTTAGAGATCCTCTGTATTTGTCCCATGTTTTTTTTTTAAATTCAGATACTGTCCTCATCTCTACCACCTCCACTGGGAGACTATTTCTGTAAAGAAATACATCTGCATATTACTCCTGAGTCTATCCCCTTTCACCCTCATCCTATATCCCCTCATAGCAAAGCTTGCTTTTAATTGAAAGAGGCTCTCCTGTGTATTTGCCACAGAGGTATTTAAATGTCTGTCGTATCACCTCTATCACGCCTTTCCTCTAAAGTATACATATAAAGATCCTTTAGACAGTCCTCATATGCTTTATAACGAAGACCACTAACCATTTTAGTAGCCACCCTCTGCCCCGACTCCAACCTGTTTATATTCTTTTGAAGGTGTGGGCTCCAGAATTGCACAAAATACTCCAAATGAGGTTGCACCAAAGACTTATAGAGGCACTATCACCTCTTTTCTTCTGTTGGCCTTCTTCCTATGCACCCAAGCATCCTTCTAGCTTTCACAATCGCCTTTTCTACCTGTTTAGCTACTTTAAGAACATCAGACACAATCACGCCCAGGTCCCACTCTTCTTTTGTGCAAAGAAGTATCTCACCCCCTACACTGTAGCACTCCCTTGGATTGTTGCAGCCCAAATGCATGACCCTGCATCTTCTAGCATTCAATTTCAGCTGCCAAATTCTAGACCATTCTTCAAGCTTAGCTAGATCCCTCCTCATGTTATCTACACCTTCCTGGGTGTCTACTCTATTGCAGATTTTGGTATCATCTGCAAAGAGGCAAATCTTACCTGAAAACCCTTCTGCAATATCACTAACAAAGATGTTAACAAGAATCGTACCAAGGACAGGTTCCTGTGACACTCCACCGGTAACCTCCTTCCCTTCAGAGTGAGTTCCATTTATATCTGTACCTTTTGCACCTCCCACTCAACCAATTTCTAACCCAATCAGTAACTTTAGGGTCCATCCCTAGGGTGCTCAGTTTGTTTATAAGATGCCTGTGAGGAACAGTGTCAAAGGCCTTACTGAAATCTAAATACGCCACATCTAGGGCTCTCCCAGTCAAAGAAATCAATCAGATTTGTCGGGACAAGACCTGCCTCTGGTGAATCCATGTTGCCTCGGATCCAGTAATCCGCTGGACTCCAGAAATCTCACTATTCTCTCTTTTAGCAGCGCTTCCAATAATTTACTGACCACAGAGGTTAGACTAACTGGCCTGTAGTTTTCAATGTTATCCTTACTGCTGCTTTTGTGTAAAGGGATCACATGTACCTCTCTCCAGTCCTCTGGCACCACTCCCGACTCCGAGGCATTGAAAAGGTTAGTCAGTGGAGCTGCTAGAACGTCCCCAAGTTCCCCCAGTATTCTCGGGTGTATCCCATCTGGTCCCATCGCTTTGTCTACTTTAAGTTTAGATAGTTTCTCATGAACAGTCTTCTGAAAATTGTTCAAGATGCCCCTTGCTTCTGTTCCTGTTTTGTGGGTGTTTTCTGAAGTCCTGCTCCTGGTTCTTCATCTGTGAACACAGAATAGAAATATTTATTAAGCAATTCCGCTTTATCCTCATCAGCTTCCACATATTCCTTCCTTTCACACTTGAGTCTGACAATACCACTCTTGCCCTTCCTCCTCTCACTAACATATCTGAAAAATGTCTTATCCTCCCATTTTATTGCACTGGCTATTTCTTCTTAACTACTTTGCCAGCCTCTAAGTTTTTCCAAATATAGGTGCCTGTCTCCTCTCTGTGATCTTTTATTTCATGAAGGCCTCCCTCTTTTTCTTCACCTTTTCAGCTACTTCTGATAACCATAGCAACCTCCTTTTCCTTTTACATTTATTTACCACTCTAACAAAAAGGTTGGTTGCCCTTAAAATATCCCCTTTCAGTTTTGCCCACTGTTTTTCTGCATCCCCCATCCCCCATGACTCCTTGAGGTATTGTCACATCTTGACAAAGTTAGTTTTCCTAAAGTCTAAGACACCTCGTTTTTGAATGGATTTTATCAGCCATAGTCCTAATACTGAACCTCATCTGGTGATCACTGGATTCAAGATGATCTCCCACTATAACATCAGAATTCCTTTCACCATTGGTAATACCAAGTCCAGTGTGGGTTCTGTTACCAGTCACCTGAATTGTTCTTCCTGTAAAGAATCTAGAATCGCCTTACTACTAGAATAGATAATACTGCAGCAGGATTGCGCCAGTCAACATCCAGCATAATGAAATCACCTATCAGTAGCATGTCTCCTATCATAGCAATGCTGTGTATGTCTTCTATTAAATCTCCGTCCACTCCTTGCAAGGGAGATCTCTATATCACGCCAATACAAATGGATTTCTCTTTCCCTCTTTCAAGTCTAACCCACAGTGCCTCCTCTCTCCCTTTTAAGCCCTGTATTTCCATAGCTTTAATATTATTTTTTACATATAGAGCCACTCCTCCTCCCTTTCTTCCTACCCTGTCCTTTCTGAATAAAGTATAGCCTGGTATAATTGCATCCTAGTCATGGTTATCTGTGAACCACGTCTCTGTAACCGCCACTAAGTCCATGTCAGCCTCTCCCATTAAAGCCTCAACATCTGTGATCTTATTTCCCATGATATGGAAATTTATACACACAACTTTCCTGATGTTGCCCCTTTTACCCATTTATATAAAGGTATTTAATGTTTCACTTACCTGGGGGCTTTCTTCACCCATCCCCAATGAATCTAGTTTAAAGCCCTCTTCAGTAGGTTAGCCAGTCTGCTACTGAAGACACGTCGGCCCTTCTTGGACAGATGGACACCATCTGGACACCAGATTCCTGTGGTACTCCTCTATTCACCTTTCTCCATTGAGAAAATTGGCCATTTAGCAGGCATGTGTCTAGGGCCATCAAGGCATGTGGTGGGTAGCATACGGTGTGCAACCTGCATAATAACTCTTTTCTTCCTTGCACAGTGCAGTGTGCATCAGGTGTTCTACATGCTGCAGCCGGGCTGCAATTGTGTCAGTGAGAGCGCACGTCACAAAGGATTCCACTCGGGGTTGGCTGCTAGTGGCCAAAGCTGGACTGGTGGTGGGGGTCATTGGTGACCGTGAAGGCTGGACCCAGAGTTGGTTCAAGGTATTGGACCCTAGGCAAACCTTAAACCTTATGCCTCCCTCTGCAGCTGTTAGAATCTATTGCTTAGCTTTGAATGCCCTGCACTTTATTTAAACTTATTCTATACCACCTTTCTATGATCCAAAGCAGTTTACAATTAACAAAATTTAACAGGGCTGTAATCAGCATACTGTTTTACAGAGAACTAGAACAAGAACAGCGACGACATTCATAATAGTTTAACTTCGGACCAAAATTGTAAATAGTTCCAAGGGTTAAAATGATCAACTTATGTACATATGCAGAAGTAATTGTCCACCCGATGCTTAGGGTGCCTTTTTAAGGTGGCTGAGTCTCTGAGTTTGGGCTTCTGGAGTACTCAGTCTGAAAAAGGTGGGGTTTTTGCTTTTTTTTCTGAATTTGAGCAAGTCTGAGTATCCTCTGTGTTGGTGTTAAGGAATTCCATAACATGGTGGCGAATAAGGCGAATGCTTGCTTCCAGATGGATTGCTTGCTCTTGATTTTCTGAGCTGGGATGGTTAGCAGGTTAGGGTGGAGGTTCTTCTTGATCTTTTGGGTACGGACTTGGAGATGATAGATTGTATGCAGAAGGCAGATTCTTTGTGTAGGATCTTAAATGTTATTCTGAGGGCTTTGTATTTAATCCTGGCAGTAATGGGGCGCCACTGGAGCTGTATTGGTATTGGGGTAATATGGTTGTGACGGGGTGCTCCAGTGATTTTCCATGCAGCTGTGTTCTGGGCCATTTGCAAGGCATGGAGGATGTGATTAGGGAGGCCTTGGTAAATGTTACAGTAGTTGAGGATAGGTATAATTATGACTGGACAGACAGTATGGAATAGATCATTAGGAAGTAGGAGGTGAAGATTTTTTAGGGTCTGTAGCTTTTGGTAGATAGAGGATGCTGTTCTCTTTATGTGAGGTTGGAAAGTTAGGTGCTGGTTCAGTATTATGCCAAGGTACTTTATTTCAGGTTTGACTCTGATTTCAATGTTGTCAAGTCTCAGTGTTGATGGTGGGGAGAAAGCGGAGTCAGTAGTTATGTATAGGGCTTCTGTCTTCTCAGGGTTGATATATAGATTGCGTCAGGTAAGCCAATCTCTTCATCCTTGAAGCAACTTTGGAGGCTATTGAGGTGGGGATGAAGGAGGTTAATGGGGGTGAAAATCATTATATCATTGGCATAAATTAGATATTGGATTTTGTGTGTGTGAAAGATTTGGCAGACTGGCTGTATGAAGATATTGAAGTGAAGGGCTGAGAGACTTAAGCCCTGAGGAACTCCCATTTGAGTGAATGGGGTTGAGGTCCTTTTGCCAACTCTGACTTGCTGTTTTCTATTATCAAGGTAAGAGTGCAGTCAAGAGAATGTGGTCCCTTGGCGTCCAATCTCTGAGAGTCTGTATAGTAAGAGGTGGTGAGGAATGGAGGCGGAGGCAATATCAAGAAATATCAGAATGAATCCATTCTTATGGTTTTGTGAGCCAGTTATTAGGGTATTAGGGAGGTGATGGATTCAGACAACGTCATGGAGTTGACTCTATGTTGAAATGGATTGAGTGGGGTGCTTTCTGTTAGGTGGTCTTGAAGTTATATGTAAGTACAACTTTCTCCAGGATCTTTGCAATAAATGGGATGCTTGATATTGGTCTATAGGATTTTAGACAGGCTGGATCAAGCTCATTGTTTTTTATAAGAGGTTGGATTGATTGCTTCAGTGGGGCGGGGACTTGTCCTAGGGACAAGGAGGCATGAACTATCTTCATTAGGTAAGAGCTGAGATGAGGTTCAGTGAGCTTCACCCAGGATACTGGGCATGGATCAAGTGTGGAAGTTGTTGTACTGAGGGCTTGGATTATGTCTTCTATATTTTCAAGTGATGGAAGGTCAAATTCTGACCATGGCTTCTGGGGAGTGACAGTGTGGTCAGTAGTCGTCAAGGGGTGGATTATTGAAGGGGTGTGTAGTTGCTTGGAGATTAGAAAAGTAGTAAACTTGTGTGGGCATATGTCTTGCTGTGGTCTTCCTTTTGGCAGTTCCTTTAGGAAATTTTTCATTATGGCAAAGAGTTCTCATGGCTTCTTTAGGGTTTGATTTAGATTAGAATGGTGTTCCCTTTTATGTTTGAGTGTTTCGTCATTGTATAGTTTTGAGTTGTTCCATGTAGGTTGTGTGTAGGAGTGGATCCCTTAAATGTCTCCATTTGCATTCATGGTGGTGCAGTTCACTTTTCTGCTTCTGGAGGAGAGCTGATAACCATGGGGTTGGACCTAGGTTTCTTTGTATATATTTTTTTTGGATGGGTGAGAGCTGCTTTGGATAGTATTTTGTTCCAGCATTGGATTAAGTCGTTTATGTCTGAATTTGATGCTTCAGTAGTGTCTAGTTGGGGAATGACAGTTTTTCTGAAGTGTTCCTCATTGAAATCTCCGACTCTTCGGTTGGTATGAGATGAGGGTTCTTGGGTAATTTGCCGAGAGGTAAGGTGGATGGGGAAGATGGTGACTGCATGGTCTGACCATGCTACTGAGAGAGTTGTGATAGATGGCTGGTGAGGTACAGGGGGAGTATTAGAAGACATAAATATGAGGTCCAGGATGTTGCCTTTCCTGTGTGTTGGTCCAGTGAAGATCTGTGTAAAGCCAAGGGCTTCCATGGCGTCACGAAAGGTGCTGGATTAAGAGGAGGGGACGGAGGCTAGATTGATGTCTCCGAGTAAAATTAGAGGTTGGTGGCTGGTTGAGGTGGAGCAAGCAGTTTTGAGGAGGGTAGAGAGTTCAGATGCATTGCAACGGGGTGCTCTATATATTAGATAGAATGAGATGGAGTTGTTAGATACTAGTAAGGTGTTGATTTCTGTATTAGAACTAGTGTCGACAATTTTGAGGTTTAGGCTATTCTTAGCGATGATATATACCCCTCCACCTCTGCTGTGCAGTCTGTTTTGTAGTGATGGGGGACAAAGTTGATTTAAGAGAACTGCGTCTGAATCAGTAAACCAGGTTTTGGTTGTGCAGAGGACATCAGGTTATGTTCACCGATAAAGTCAGCTAGTGTCTGGATTTTATTTAGGGCGGAATGAGTGTTAATGATGGCATATCTTATGGTGTGTGCGGTATTGCTCTTGTGTGGTCTGTTGCCTGCAGTCATTGGGATTCTTGATAATCCAGTGTCTCCTTTTTGTAGTGTGTGTAGAATAACTGGCGTGGCCGAGGTGGCTGCTTAGTTTGTCTAATAGCTGGGCCAGCCCTGGTGAAGTGGCACTAACCTAGCAGACATGGCATTGCTGCAGCCTACAAACCTGCACAGCATTCTGAGTGGCGGCACTTCTCTGCCTGCCTGACTGCCACCTGTTTTCAGTCTGTCAACTTTCAAGCAAGCCAGGAATTGGAGGGATGGTGGTAGATCTGAGGGATGCTGTATCTTTTTCTTTGGTCAAATTGCCAATGGGCATTAAAAATAAATGCCGCAGGTGTGTGTTGTACACACTAGGGGTCTTGGGTGGCTAGGCAGGAAATCTGTGCCACATAGTGCCAGCTGAGTCTGAATACTCTAAGGCTCCCCCCCCCCCCTTATTTCAAGGGAAAAGGGACCCCAGGAAATGGGAAAATTAAACCCAAGCAGCCCTGGATACAAATATAGTGTTAGTCCAATACATGTCCCCTCCAGCTTGTTGTACTTGTTGATCTTTAATTTCAATATATTTAAACACACCATGACTTGGTTCGTTCTGGTAGGAAATTTAATTTTACCATTTTTGTAATTTACAGCATGAACCTCTCTGCACATAGAGTATTTCTTATTTCAGTCCGTGTCTGTAACAAGAACCCTTTGGAATGAATTAGTTTAAAGCAGGGCTCCCCAAATCCTGGTTCTTGAGGGCCCAAACCAGTCTAGGTTTCAGAAATTAAAGAAATGAATATGCTTGATGAGTTCTGTTTGCATGCGCCACCTCTATTGTAAAAGGACCTACATCGTGCTCATTCATTGGAGAGATCCTGAGAATCAGACTAGCTTGCAGCCTTCAAAGACTGGATTTGAGGACCCCTGATTTAAAGAATGGATGGGGTTTGTGCGGAAGGGTAGAAGGGATTGCATTGGGGGCGATGACTATTTAGTTTTTTGTCTCAGCGTGGTTGTGGTTTATAGGGTGCAGGATATTTACCTGTAAGAGTGGTCGATGTTGATGTATTGAGGTGTGTGTGTGTGTTGTGAAATGTCGGATAGTTGAATCGCCCAGTTAAAAGCAGAGAGGTGTGAGCCATCTTCAGAAATGTACATGAGGATATTACCTTTCTCCAAGGGATGCACTGATCCAGCAAAAAGAGGGCAGAAGGGATTGGTGAGTGTGGGTGTGCATAATCTGTTTGATTAAATGTTAGTAGGTATTGATAAAGACATGTTTTATTTAGTCTTCTTTTTACTATTGCTGCAAACGGTTCTAAAGCCTTGTGGGACAAGCTTTCTATAAAATTAAAAATTAGATAGTGTACTTATGTATGTGTGCCGGAGGAGCAGTGGGAACACAAAAAATAAAAATGAAAGGGAGCCTATCCTCAAACGTTTGCCCAGGGCTCCATAAGTTGTTAAAGTGGCCCTGTGGATGGGGGAGGGGTTGGAGGGGGCTGGGTAGGTATGTCTGAGATTTGCTTCAGATGCTGCAGGGGCTTCTGAGAAGAGCCCAGGCTTTCGCCTCTTTCCTGAAGTAGAGTTAAGCATAGCCGCTCTGGGAACGAATTCCAGAATGTGGGGTCGACTTCTGAGAAGGTTCGCTGGCATGTATTACGCCATATGATTTCTCTTAGTTAGGAATACTCCTTGAGAGGACCTAGAGGCCTCAATTGTGTTACTCGTGGGGGAATTCTGTGCAGGCACCGGCAAGCCAGACAGGCAGGATTGGGCGCACAAGCTTTAAGAGCGCTCAGTCTTGCTTCACTGTTAGCAGCAACACAGCTGCGGGAGCGCTTCTGTGTGCTCCCATAGCTGTGCTAGGGTGCAATGCTGGCACACTTTCAAAGACAAAGTACTTCCTGCGTACCTTTGAAAACGTGCTGGCATCGGACGCTAGCACAGCCATGAGAGCAAATGGAATCACTCCCGTGGCTGTATTGCTATGATCGGACTGCTAGTGAGTTGGAGGGGACTGGCTGGGGCAGGAGAAGGGCTGCTGGTGAGTGAGGAGGGTGGCTAGGTGCAGGAGAAGAGCTGCTGGTGAATCGGGGGGGGGGGGGGCGGGAGGGAGTGGCAGGGGCTAGAGGTTAGAGATAGAGAAAACAGGGGGAACAAGGATGGGTTGGAGACCGAACTTTGAGCAAGAGAGCTAAGCAGGAAAAAGGCAGGGGAAATTTCATGTCTAGAGAAGACATTAAGCTTTATGCTAGTAAATTTTTGCACAGAATTTCCCAATACAGCATGCAGAATTTTGCAGAATTTTTTAAAATACTGCACACAGAATTTTCAAACATTTTCAAAATTTTTGCCCAGTTTTTTTTTTTTTGTTTTGTTTTTTTACATTTTCTTTGTGCAGAAGTTCCCCAGCTGTAATGTGTGTAGAGGATTAATGGATTAATATATTCTTTAGGTATTCTGGCCCATTTTGTCTGTGTGCCTTAACAATCTGAGAGAGAGATTAAAATTTGGCCCTGTTAGGGTACTGTTAATCAGTTCAACTTTTACAGGAAAGGTGTGATGTGGTCATGTTGCCTGCAGCCCTCTATCAGTCATGCTGCTGCATTTTTAAGTTAAATGGAGCTGGGGCAAACTCCTTGTGGTTTGGCCAATATACAGGGCATTCCAGTGGTTTAGCTGTGACATCACGGCATGGACCAGTGTGACCAGGCTCCTCATCTTGATGTACAGAGAGAGGTTTTGTAGTTGCCATAGGTGATAGAAGCGATTTTTAAAGGTTGCCTGACTTTGTGGGATCAAAGTAAATGATGACTCCAACAGTATCGCAAGATTCCTGACCTGTGATTTTAGGGAGAGTTCATAGTTCCCAAAATGGATTTTGAAGTTGAGTACCTTTCTGCTTGCATTAGGAACTCACAGAATCTCTGTTTTACTTGGATTCAAGAAGAGTTATGATTTGCTCATTCCTGCATTGCTGTTAGATAGGGAATCAGTTTGCTCAAAGCTGTGGGTAGATTTTGTTCAGTGGTGCGAGTAGCTGTACATCATTGGCGTAGATATGGAATGCTGTGACCATTTCCTGAAACAACTCGGCTAGAGGCTTGAGGTAGATATTAAATAAAGTAGGTGACAGCCTAGATCCTTGTAGTATCCCACAGCTGAGTTGGAATTGTCGACTACTGGGCTGCAGCACCATGGTTTTTAATTCAGAAGTACCTAGGGATCTTTCCCCCTAGCTTTATATTCCCCACCATCACAATGAATGTCCTTGGCCAGGGGCCACACAACCAGGCTGCCTTCATAACCCAGCTTCCTAAATGTTGACCTCTGGTGGGAATGTTTATTAAAGGTTAATGTGTGTTAAGTGCTGCCATTGCCTATTCATTTCAATGGGGTTTTGCAACACGTAGGGGTATGTTTACAAAGCAGCGATAGCGGCCTCCGTGTGATATCGGAACTGTGGCCCCATTGAATTCAATGGGGCTGCGGCTCTGATATTGCATGGGGGCCACTACCGCTGTTTTGTAATCATACCTCTTAATGTGCGTTAAGCTTTAGTAAGCATGCCCCTACTGTAGGTGTTACAATTAAGCATTGGCTGAAATTTGCCATTAGGCTGAACTAGAAAGAAGTTGTTATCTTTAACAGATACTCTTTGGCTCGAAGCCTTATGGTAGAGGCTATCATCAGGACTTAATTTGTATAAAAAAAAAGCAAAAGGTTGCATAGAAGATTGGGCCTCTCCCAAAGTATAGAACCACTAACCACATCTTTACCTTACAGGCACTAATTAACAAACTCATGAAAAAAACCACTCCTCGTGGAGAATGTTTCATAGGCATTACTAAAGCCTTTGACTCCATATGGCACCCTGGCCTCAACCTTAAACTAGTGCAAACTGGAATTAGGGGGAAGACCTATTATATAATTAAATCCAGTTTATTCCTCCTCGGCTGTAAAGTAAAAAGAAGCAACTTGCAGAGAGAGAGCTTTAGAGAAGAACGAGTGATGAGACAGGGATATAGCCTGAGCCCTCCCTACTCAGTATCTATATCAAGGATCCTCTCCACAGTCCTGGAGAAATCTTCACCCCCAGGACTAAAACTAAAATTATATGCAGATGATGTGGTCATTCTTTCCCCTACCCCAGAAGGTCTACAAGAGCATCCAAAGCTACTCAAGACCTACTGCAAACCACGGGACCTACAGGTAAATGCAAAAACACCCAAAGATTATGATTTTTATTTATTTAAAAGTTTTCATGTTCTGCACTAATTACCTAGGCAGATTACAAATAAAACATACATAAATAACAAAAACCCCTCAAACAATTTCAAATTCCTTTTTAATGAACAAGAAGTGGAACATAGAATGTGCATACTTTGGCCTGAGATTAAGCACATCTGGTAATTTTAAAATGGACATGAAGACACTACAGGAAAAGCTCTAAGAGCCCTCTATGCAACAAAGAAGCTCTGACAAATACAATCCCCCACCCCCGCCCAAGCACAGTGACAATTAAAATTATCTGATAGCATTATTCAACTCATCTGACTACATAGAAGCAAGGTCTGAGGTCTTACTGTAACCCAAAATTACACAGAATGGGGCAAAATACCAATAATAAACCTGCACCTCCAGCTCTGCAAACAAATACCCCCAATAACAAATGCAGAGCAGAACTGGTACACTTCCCCTTACTACTCACAATACAAAACAGAATATACAAATTTTGGTGTCATTTCAGTAACAGCAACAAAAACTCCCTTCATTAATAAGCACTTCATGAAGTACTACAAAATCCTGGAAAGCATGCTCTGAATACATATACAGTCAAACCTCGGTTTTCATTTGCCCCGGTTTTCATACGCTTCGGTTTTCAACGTCTTTTTTGACTGAGATTTTGTCCCGGTTTTCATACATCGCTTCGGTTTTCAACGTCTTTTGACTGAGATTTTGTCCCGGTTCTCGTACATCGCCTCGGTTTTCGTAAAGTACAGTACTGTAAATACATACACCCTCGCGCTGCACACCATTCTGTATACACTGCCAGAACGCCTGCCCGGTCCCGGCAGCACTGCCCCCCGGACTCACCGATCGCCAGCGTGATGAGAAGCAAAAGCCAGCTGAGCACGTAAATGAAACACATCCTCGAGCCGAGTCAGAGAGGCAAGGATTGCACAGAGAGGAAGGCCCCGATCTCGTCCACCGCCTGCCCGTTCTCTGGAGCGCCCCCTCAGGCTCGGAGGAAGCAGGGAAGAAAAGTTGTCAAAGTAAGCAGGAGATGTTGCATGAATGTGGGAGGCAGTTCTTTCTTTTGCATGGTACGTCTGAAGCTATATCATTAAGATTTTCTGCCATTCTGAAGCATTGAGCAGATAATGTAAAGGTATTTTAATGGGCTGACTCCAATGTGATTCTGAATAGAGCTGGGCACAGCAGCTTGTTAGGGGTGGCTAAGGCCAGATGTTAACATACTGTACTGTACAGTACTGAACTTAGCTTGCTTTCAGTGATGTTAAATGTTCATTTATCCATTTCATTAGTCATTTATATTTATTTCTCATTGTTTTCTGTATGTAAAAATATAGTTATTCTCTATAAAATGTATTTTTGTGAATATTTTTGGGTGTCTGGAACGGATTAATTGGATTTACATTATTTCTTATGGGAAATATTGCTTCAGTTTTCATACGTTTCGGTTTTAGTCAGACTTTTTCGAACGGATTAATCATGAAAACCGAGGTTTGACTGTATAACAAACCTGTCCTATCAAAGTAACATTAACATCCAGAACCAAAACAGAAACTACCCTGACTAAGTAAAGAAGGCAGCCCAAACACTGCAACATGCTTATGTAGAACACCAGTGCACCTTCTACGGGGAAGCACAGATTGGAAAATAGAACAAGTTAGACTGCTATAGATCCCTGCATGGAAACTACACACTAGTAAATTACTTGGCTTTGATCATACATGCAAAACACAGATGAACCCTCAACAAATACAGAATTAGTGACCACAAATTAGCAATAGAAAGATGTAGGCAAAAACTGAACTGGAAACCCCAAGAAGCCAGACTATGGTTGAAAAATCGAAACAGTTCTCATTGTGCAAAATACAAAGATATTCTAGAAACACATTTCCCAAGGCTAACAGAGAAAATCAGACTAACCACAAAGGGATGAGCTGGTAAACCTTTGTATAATCCTGGGGAAAAGAAGAGAAACGGCAGCAAAAGATGTAATATCCTGCCACTGAGCCAAAAATGTAACTTGATCAGAACTAGAAACTGGAGATTCTTCCTGCTATTGACCCTTCTGTATATTATAAGTATTTTACTGTCATCACATTGTAAATTATCTCCTGTCTTTTTTTTTTCTCCTTTATTTTCCCCTTTCTTCTTAAATGTTTTACTTTGGCAACATGTAAAGTCGTCATGTCAATAGTTATGTGAATATGAGCTAGTGGGCGGGCCAGAGGCAGAGCAACAAGAGAAGAGGAAGAAGGGGAGGAGGAGTGGCATTATATGTGTAAAAATACTATTAAAGCTATGGAAATACAGGGCTTATAAGGGAGAGAGGAGGCAGTGTGGGTTAAACTAGAAAGAGGGAAAGAGAAGTCCATTTGTATTGGCGTGATATACAGACCCCCCTCACAGGGAGAAGAAGTGGACGGAGATTTAATAGAAGACATACGCAGCATTGCCAGGAAAGGGGAAGTGCTACTGAAAGGGGGATTTCAATATGCCAGATGATGTTGATTGGTGCATCCTTGCTGCAGTATCATCTAGAAGTTATTAGATCCTGGATTCTCTACAAGAAGAACTATTCAGGCAATTGATAACAGAACCCACACGTGAAGGGGCCATACTGAACTTGGTGCTTACCAACAGTGAAAGTGTTTCTGAAGATCAACTTGAATCCAGTGTTCACCAGATGGTGTGGTTCAGTATTAGGACTAGGGCTGATAAAATCCATTCAAAAGCGAGGGTCTTAGACTTTAGGAAAACTAGCCTTACCAAGATGGGCCGATACCTCAAGGAGTCGTTAGCAGGATGGGAACAGCTGGGGAAAAGCAGTGGGCAAAACTGAAAGAGGATATTTTAAGGGCAACCAACCTTCTTGTTAGAATGGCAAATAAAAGGAAAAGGAGGCCGCTATGATTTTCAAAAGACGTAGCTGAAAAGGTGAAGAAAAAGATGGAGGCCTTCATGAAATACAAGAGATCACAGAGAGAGGAAGACAAGCATCTATATTTAGAAAATCTTAGGGAGGCTTGCAAAGTAGTCATGAAAGCAAAGATTCAAAAAGAGGAGGAAATAGCCAATGTAATAGAATGGGAGGATAAGACATTTTTGAGATATGTTAGTGAGAGGAGGAAGGGCAAAAGTGGTAGTCAGACTCCAGGATGAAGGGGGCGGGGGGAGATATGTAGAAGCTGATGAGGATGAAGCAGAATTGCTTAACAAATATTTTTGTTCTATGTTCACAGAGGAAGGCCGGGAGCAGGACCTCAGAAAACACCCACAAATAGGAACAGAAGCGATAGGGAGCTCTAACAATTTTTAGAAGACTGTTCATGAAGAACTAGCTAAACTAAAAGTAGATAAAGCGATGGGACCAGATGGGATACACTGAAGAAACTTAGGGACGTCATAGCGGCTCCACTGACTGACCTTTTCAATGCTTCTTTGGAGTTGGGAGTGGTCCCAGAGGACTGGAGAGAGGCTCATGTGGTTCCTTTACATAAAAGCGGAAGTAAGGATGTGGTTGAAAACTACAGGCCGCTGGTTAGTCTAACTTCAGTGGTGAGTATATTGGAAGCACTACTGAAAGAGAAAATAGTGAGGTTTCTGGAGTCCAAAAATTATCAGATCCGAGGTAGCATGGATTCTCCAGAGGCAGGTCTTGTCAGACAAATCTGATTGATTTTCTTTGACTGTGTGACCAGGGAGTTGGACCGAGGGAGAGCCCTAGATGTGCTTTACTTAGATTTCAGTAAATGACACCGTTCCACACAGGTGACTTATAAACAAACTGAGCACCCTAAGGATGGACCCTAAAGTTACTGCTTGGGTTAGAAATTGGTTGAGTGGAAGGCGACAAAGATACAGGTAAATGGAGCTCACTCTGAGGAGAAGGAGGTTACCAGTGGAGTTCCCCAGGGATCTGTCCTTGGTCCAATTCATTTTAACATCTTTGTTAGAGATATTGCAGAAGGGCTGTCTGGTAAGGTTGCCTCTCTGCGGATGATACCAATCTCTGCAATAGAGTAGACCCTAGGAAGTTGTAGATAACACGAGGAGGAATCTAACTAAGCTTAAAGAATGGTCTAGAATTTGGCAGCTGAGATTTAATGTTAAATAATGCAAGGTCATGCATTTGGACTGCAGAAATCCAAGGAAGTGATATAGTATTGGGGGAGAAGTATTTCTGTCAACAAAAGAAGAGCAGGACTTGGGCGTGATAATGTCTGATCATCTTAAAGTAGCCAGACAGGTAGAAAAGGTGACAGCAAAAGCTAGAAGGATGCTTGGGTGCATAAGAAGAGGAATGACCAGCAGAACAAAGGAGGTGATAGTGCCTCTGTATAAGTCTTTGGTACGACCCCCATTTGGAGTATTGTGTGCAATTCTGGAAACTGCACCTTCAAAAGGATATGAACAGGTTGGCGTTGGTGCAGAGGGTGGCTACTAAAATGGCTAGTGGTCTTCATTATAAAGCATATGAGCACAGACTTAAGGATCTTGACATGTATAGTTTAGAGGAAAGGCGGGATAGAGATGATATGACTGAGATGTTTAAATACCTCCGTGGCATAAATGCACAGGGGGAGAGCCTCTTTTAATTGAAAGCAAGCTCTGCTACAAGGGGACCTAGGATGAGGGTGAAGGGGAATAGACTCAGGAGTAATACACGGAAATATTTCTTTACAGAAAGAGTGTTATATGTGTGGAATAGTCTCCCAGTGGAGGTGGTAGAGATGAGGACCTTATCTGAATTAAAAAAAAAAAAAAAAGCATGGGACAAACACAGAGGATCTCTAAAGGGAAAAAGGGGACTGTTGTAGTGGTTGATATGGAAGGACAGACTAGACAGGCCATGTGGTCTTTTTCTGCCATCCTTTTTCTCTGTTTCTACACATACATATAGCTTCCACTAACTCCGGGAGTGTAAAGTGGCACGAGGCTGTCCTCGCTGCACCTCCCCTTTCAGCCATGCATATACTGCAGGTGTGCTCGGCACTCCATGTCCTGTCATGCAGAACCAAATCTGCTGTGCAGCTGGTACAACAGATTCCATTGTCAATGTTGAACCTGACTTGGGGTAGTTGTTCAGCAACATCTGCTTTTCTTTGACACACTTGCTCTCAGGTTCCCCTCCCAATGTAGCGTGATTGAGCAATAGTCCTTTGTTCCTTAATGTTATCGGGAACCTCTCCATGGATTAGCCTAGGCTTTCATGTGGTGTAGTCTCCTGTGCCTCTGCTCCTTGTCCTTACATGGTTATCTTCATGTAATAATAGAATCTTCAAGTTGGTTACTTGCACATTTTCTGTGATTTCCGGTTCAGAATGACTGTTTGAAGCATTGCCTTGACTTTCTTTTCTCTCAAGCCAATCTCTTTTTTTTTTTTTTTGTCTTCTACACCTTACCCTGAAACGGCAGCGGCTAAACTGCTGCATCAGGACTGCGTCAGGCCTTAAAGTGCCCGTGTTCATGCATGCTCACGACCTGCCACTCCTGCCTCCCTCCAATGCAACTTTCTTGGAGGGTGGGCAGGAGTGGCAGGCCGGAACTGCACGCACATGTGCAGGCATTTTAAAGCGCGCCACGATGCTGAAGCAGCCATTTAGCTGCCACTTCCCAGGGGCTGGGTTAGCAGTGCCGCCCATCGGGGTCTGCCACTGTAGGCAACCACCTAGTTTGCCTAGTGGACAGGCCAGCCTTGCAGGGGGAGTAGAGCTGAGCCTGGCATGGATCCTCTGCCTGGTACACTCAGACGGTGAATACCAAGGCTTGACCTAATCATTGTTCTTGTTGAGGGCTCCCAATTCCATCTGTGTGGAATGCATTTCAGGGTAGACTGATCATGACTATTGGCGAATTAGGGGGTTTCCTGCTGTTTTCTTCACACGTTAGTAGGGTTTTCTCCTATCGTGCACCTGATGGTCATATGGTCCTTACACGTTCACGTAAGTGGCTCCAACGCATGTTCGTACCTTAGCTCCTGTACGCACGCCACAGCAAAAGCACAGTTAATGTGTGCCTTTGGGTCGCTGTGGCCCTTGCGCACATTGTTGTAATACTTACCTTAACTATCCTTGTCATCTTCCAGGAAATGATGTTTGACCTGTGGCAAGTGAGGTGCCTCTTCGGATTCTTGACTCTTCTCTTCTTGCATGGCAGCATTTGAATGGTCCCTGGAGGTCCTGCTTCACCTCTCTCAGCTACGGGATACAATTAGTCTGGCCTTGCCTGCCTCAAGATACTGTCCAACACTGAAGCACGACTCCACGTGCAAACAACACACCCAGTCCAAAAAACGTGGATAGCAGAGGAAGGTAACCTTTATTGAACACCTATTAGCCAAGGCCCCCTTTTGCAGAGGAAGGTAACCTTTATTGAACACCTATTAGCTTTGGCTAATAGGTGTTCAATAAAGGTTACCTTCCTTTGCTATCCACGTTTTTTGGACTGGGTGTCTTGCCTGCCTCAGGGCAGAAGGTGATGGATGGCACTATGAGTAAGGATATCCAGTCGGCCAGAGGGTCCAGCAACTGTGCTGTGAGCTGCTCCTCGTCCTCTAGGGGCCTGTGGTGGCTCTGTCCCCTGGTGTTTGGGGGGTCATCTCCAAGAGGAGAGCTTCCGGTCTCCAGATTGTCCTCCTCGAAATTCCTTTTCTTTTTTTGCAGCAGGCCTGGTCCTTCTGGCGTGGAAATTCAGACACTAAACCTCTAGGTGCCCCCATGTGCAGTCTCATTCAGGGCAGGTATTGAGTGGAAGCCCTGTTCAGTTGCCTTTGGCTAAGGTCCCTGGCATAGGGCACACTCTGGGGATGGGGAACAGCTGGGAGCTGTCCAAGATTTTGACTATGACTTGGATTCAGATGGCTCGGTACTGAGCTCTGATGTGGATGAAGAAGTATGCCCGCCTTCAGAAGATTGTAAGGAGGCCAATGTGATGCGCCTATTCCGGAAGGAGGAGTAGGCGGTGTTGATTACCAGGGTCTCATTCGCCTTGAACTTGATGGATGCTTTCAGTATGGAACAGGAGCCGAAGATACACCCCCGCTCCTTTAAGGAGTACGAAAATCCACTACTATTTTCCTGTTCCCAGATGTGATTGAAAATATGATGCAGTCAGTGTGAGACTCAACCGAATCCCTACCCAAGGGGCTAAGGCAGGGCCAGTGCTAGGCATGTGTGGGCGTGTATTTTGTGCAGGGCCCTGCTTTCAGTTTCCTTTGTCATGTGACTCACCAACTCTACTTTCCTCCCCTACTCATCACTGCCACTACCGCTGCTATACGGAGCAGGAGCAAACCGGGAACAGTGGCCGACGCCTCCGATTCCCCCTGAGGACTATATTGTATCTAAGGAGGAGCCCCAAATTAAAAAATATATATATTGCTAGCCTGATTGTGTTTTGTCCTGGGGGGGGGGGGGGCAGAGAGGCATCAACAGATGGAGAGGAAGAGCAAACTTTTTAAAAGTAAAAAAAAACCAAAAAACTGTGATCGTAACTGCAATTGGACTGTCGCAGTTGTAGGAAACAGTGACAGGCAAAAAATGTTTCAAGTTGAAACCGTGGCTGCAATTGCTGTGACTGCGATTGGGGCTGTGGTGATGCTGCATGAGTGATGGGGGCCCGGGAGGCATGAGGAGAGCAGAGAGGGTTAGGTCAGGGCAGTAGCAGCTGCGATCAGGCCTGGGTTCTGCTCCAGAGCTTAAGGAGAGCTGCTGGAGCAGGCCCGGAGCTTGCTTAAAGTAAGTTAAGGGGGCAGAGCGGACCTTGAAGGGCCCTCCACACTCCAAGAAGCTGGGTCTGAACCTGGTGAGTGACTGAACCCTGCTTGGGGGGGGAGGTCCAGGACCAGAAGAAAAAGAAGTAGGCAAAGCTGCAGAGGAGGCCTAGTTAACTGGATGACACTAGACCAGTGGTTCTCAACCTGTGGTTCGCGACCCCCATGGGGGGTCACCACAGGATTTAGCAGGGGTCGCCTCGTCTCCGCAAAGTTAAAAAAAATTTTTAAACGCGCACAAGTTGCTGCCGCTGCCGAGTCTGCTTCTCGGCAGCAGCAAACTCACCCCCTTCCTTCTTCTAATGCAGCCGCGGCTCCCTGCCTCTTAGGGAATCACAGCTGTGCCTGTAAAACCATTGCAGAGCCTTCCTGTCTCTCGACGAGCTCCGTGCAGCATTGTCCCGCCTCCAATTGGAGGCGGGACAATGCTGCATGGAGCCTGTCGAGAGACAGGGAGGCTCCGCAACGATTTTACAGGCACAGCCGCGGTTCCCTAAGAGGCAGGGAGCCGCGGCTGCATTAGAAGGGAGGCAGACATAGGGAGAGGGGATGAGGGGGCAGGGAACTTGCAACATGGCTGACATGGACATGGACAGGGGGGAAGGGGGGGCTGATATGGATGGGATGGAGGGACAGGGGGCTGACATGGAGGGAGGGGGGCTGGCATGGACAAAGGGGAGAGACAGGGGGACATGCTGGACAGAGGCGAGAGACAGTGCGGCTTAGGATTATAATGGGCTGATGGGGGAGCTAGCACTGGTAATGGGCAGATGGGGGGGCTAGGACTGGTAATGGGTTGATTAGGGAAGGCTAGGACTGGGAATGGACTGATCAAGGGGGGGGTTGGGACTGGTAATGGGCTGATGGGGTGGGGTAGGACTGGTAATGGACTGATGGGAGGCTAGCATTGGAAATGAGCTGATCGGGGGGGGGGCTATGACTGGAAATGAGCTGATGGTGGGGTAGGACTGGTATTGGGCTGATTAGGGGAGGCTAGCACTGGTAATGGGGTTGAGGGGGAATTAGCACTAGAAGTGAGCTGATTGGGGGGCTTTGACTGGGAATGGGCTGATTGTGGGGAGGGGAGGATAGAGCTGCTGGCCCTGGAAGAAAACTGGGGGCTAAGGCTACAAGTGGGCTGATACGAGGGGATTGGGGAAGGGAGTGGATCTGAGAGGGGCTGCCATGGTATTTGTACTAGAAGGGACTGGTCAGTGGGGAAGGAGGGGGGACTGGAAGGGAATGGACACCAGTGGCAGTCATGGGAATGCAAGTTGACATTGGAAGGTACTGGGAGTGAGGACTGGAAAGGGGCTGATACTGGGGAGGGTTACTGGGACTGGAAATAGGCTGATGGAAAGAAGTGAAGAAAACAAAAGAAAAGATAAGAAATGGCAGATGGACCATAGACCACAGAAAGAGAGCTAGGAGAAGACAGGAAAGCAGAAGCCTCGGATCGGGACCAGCATGATCAGAGAAAAAAATGGTCAGACGACAAAGGTAGAAAAAAATAATTTTATTTCATATTAGTGATTTGACTACAAAATCATAATTTTGAAATCAAATATTATTACTTGTTATTGGGTTTAGTTATTGTGGTTTAAATAAGTAAATTTTATAAATAAAAACATATTGCAAAGGCCTATAATATATTAATTCAACAAATGATTACAGCGACAATGCGTTAATGGTAAAGGAAGAGAGACGCATTTGATTTTATCATTGGGGGTCATCACAAGTTGACCAATGGTAAAAGGGGTCACGGTGCAAAAATGGTTGAGAAACCACTGCACTAGACTGTGCTCATTAAGCCCTAATGGGCCTGTGGTAGAAATGTCCTACAGCCCCCACGTGCAGCACAGCTTAATCCCTGGGTTTTGCAGTGTGGGGATGGAGGGATTGTCTCTGTCTCTGTGGGGTGCCTGTGATGTGTAGGAATGGAGGGGTTGTTTATGAAGTGGTCTGTGTGTGGGGGTTGAATGAGAGAGGGAGGGGATAGACGGGGTATCTGAGATTTGGAAAGGGTGTATGAGATGTGCTGTATGGGGGAGGGGGTTGCTTGTGGGAATGGAGAGGTGTCAATGTTGGCGTGTCTGTAAGGTTGCTTATAGATGGGGAAGGGTGGTTGCTTGTAGGAGCTGGAGGCTGTGTCTGTGATGTGTGGATTGGATGAAGGGAAGGGATTTTGTGGATGCCTGAATTTCAGAGATGGAAGAGTATCTGTGTGAAATTGGGGGAGGAAGTGTCTGAGGTGTGGGATGAATGAGGGGGAGAGGACTGTTAGTGGGGATGGAAGGGTGTCTCTGGTTGAGGGATCTCTGAATGGGATGGAGGTAGATTTATTTATATTTTTCATGGGACATGCTATACTGCTCTTTAACCAGGGGAGCCCTCAAGGTGTTTTACCTTTGCAGTGAAGTATGGATGAAGGAGGTTGTCTGTGGGGCAGTGGATAGGGGGGGGGGGGGGGGGAAGTCTGCAAGGTGGAAGGGGCTAGGGCTAGTGAAGGGTTGAGAGGCAGAGGATGGTGGATGAAGGTTGAAGGGGTAAGTATAGAGGGTGGAAATAGGGAACTAGGGAGTGGGTGAAAGATAGAGAAGGATATAGGAACGGGGGAAGGAGAGAGATAGCGAGGGCAATGGAAGCACTACAGAGGGGGTAAGAGTGGCAGATGGAAAGCTGGTAGATAGGTAAAAAGTGGGAGAGAAGGACTGAAGGGTGAGAAAGGAGAGTGAGGTGTAAAATCTGGATATGAGTGGATAGAGGCAGAGGAGAGAGATGGGGGGAGATAAAAATAAAAGATCAGCATCAAAGATACGTAGAGAAGGAAGAAGACAGGAGAGAGAAGAAATGGAAAGAAGTCACTGAGAAGACGACACAAGGAAAGCAGAAAAGAGAGACTGGCACCAGCTGAGTTAGAACACTAAAATGGCCAGACAACGAAGGTAGAAAAAATAATCTTTTCAGTTTAGTGATTGGAATACATATGTCAGGTTTTATAATTTATGTTTTCTTTATATGCATCTCTTTCTATTTCTCTGCTATTGTACTGTATGCACCACCTGACTACTTGGGGTTTCAGTTTAATTTTTGTCTACCTCATGTTATGCAAATTAGGACCTGTGAATATGCAAATACTTAGGCAAATGAAGCCCCTGCAATGAGTCTTCACATATGGGCTAAGGGTGTGTAAGAGGATCTATGCTGGCCCAGAGAAGGAGTAGAGGAGTAGCCTAGTGGTTAAAGCACTGGCTTGGTAACCAAGAGACCAGAGTTCAATTCCCTCTGGCACTCCAGACTCTGGGCAAGTCACTTAAACCCTCCATTGCCTCTGAAGAAAGGCCTGGCAATCTACTTCTGGTCACACTGCCAAGAAAACCCAGGAGCTGCTGGGTCGCCAGGAGTCAGGACTTGAAGGCACACCTTTATTTTTGTCTACATATTTCTATTTTTAATTTGTGGTCCCCTTTTGCCTGCTTGGTGAGAGTTTATCTGTGTTCTAAATGTGTGACCGAGGGCGGGTATTCTGTCAGCAATGAGTCTCTGTATAAGGATCTGTAGTAGCCTGACATGTCCAGTTTTCCAAGTTTGTGTCTGGATTTTCTAGGGATCGCAGCAGTATTTATGATGTTGCCCTTTTCTAGGCAGGCTCCTTGTTGTGGGAGTTTTGGAAGTTCGTGCTGTTATGGAATGGTGTATTTGCTCTATAGGTCCTGTGTTATGGTTCCCACTTTTTCTTTTTGCATCCTGTGTGGAGTCAACAGTAGGGTGTTAGCGGGGATACTGGAACATGGATAGGCTTTAAGGTTTGCCGTTTTGTAACATATTGAATGAATGATGGCAGACAGACCACCATGATCCATCTAGTCTGCCCAAGAAGGTGCCAGAATTGTAGAGAAGTATAAGCCACTCCAGGTAGCTTACCCCTCTCTATTTAGAAGTTATTTATGTTTATTTTGATTCCATCCTCTTGATCCTGTGTGTCTGTCCCATGCCTTTTGTTCTTGATGCTGCATGAACTGGTCTTAAATTTTAAATATTTTGTAGGTTCAGATTCAAGGAAATCTCAAACTTTAAGCGAACATTGTAGTTTAGCTTGTCTTGTGACCCGATAGCTTCACTGTACTGATTTCTGCACACCTTGACTTGAATTTCCAGCTACAGGGATTTTTTTTCTCATTTTATATCTTCCTTCCTTATCATTAAGCTGATAGCACTGACCAAACAAGTGTGCTTGTCATCGTTGTTCAAATATTTATGTAAATTAGGTCCTGAGGATATACAAATACTTAGGCAAATAAGGCCTCGCAATGAGCTTTGCACATGGCCCTACTTCACCCTAAGGCTGCCCCTGGGCTAAGGGTGTGTAAAGGATCTACTCTCCCCTAGAGAAGAATGCATTGAGTAGTTTGGTATTCCCAAGGTGGATGCGCAGCTCACGGCGGTTACTAGACGGCCCACCATTCCTGTGGAAGGCGGATCGGCCTTAAAGGAGTTTCTGGCGCGTAAGATGGCTTCATTGTTGAAGAGCCAGTTTCGCCGTGGCAGCTGCTATTCTGCAGCTGGTGGGATGTGCCATCCTGACATCTCGAGCCCTGCTCCAGTGGATTCAGTTTTTTTTGCCAGATGATCCTACCCCTCTTTTGGAGTCTGCTATGGCTTTCCTTTCTGATGCCATGTATAACCTGGTATGTTTGAGTCCACAACAAGGAACTCGCAAGACAATGCAGCGGAGCAAACAGGAGCAAGGCGAAAAAAGACTCTAAAATCTTTGGTTAATGAAAACTTAGCTTTATTGAAACCAACCAACCAACCAACCAATAAAGCTGTGTTTTTCATCGACCAAAGGATTTAGGGTTTTTTTCGCCTTGCTCCTGTTTGCTGTGCTGATATGTTTGGCAGCCAGGGATGATGCCCTGATGACGGTATCATGGCGTTGGATTTGACTCTGGCACTGGGCAGCAGGCTCATCTTCTAAAGCCTGGTTGGCCCAACTGGCTTTTAAGGGGAAGCTGCTTTTGGAGCCAATTTGGAGAAGCTGGTGAAGGACGGCGAAATGAAATCTTTACCGCCTTCCGGAAGACAGGTCCAGGGGGCCTGTGAAGTCGGCTGATGTACCTTTCTCATCAGCTTCCGCCTGTCTACAGAGGGTGCGCTGGCCGGATCCCCAAGGGTCTCAGGACTTAGGTTTTCCAGGTTGGTAATGACCATTCTTCCCATCTGCTTCCAGGCTTTGCGTTTTTTCTCAGTCCTTTCATGGAGGGTGTGAGCCCAATGACTCGGTCCCCTCCAGAAGAAGACTCTCCCTGTTGTACATGAAGGTTTAGGGCCCATTTCCTAGTGCCTCCAGTTGGAAGCAGGCTTTGCCTTTTCTTTCAAGAATGAGCCCTGGTTACCAAGAATTGTTGGGTGCTAGACACTATTCACTTCAGCTATGTCTTAGAATGCAAAGAGCCAATTCCGGTTGCTTTCATCTGCCCTTGTGGTCTGCGATCAAAAGTGCCGCAGTGCAGACCACCTTGAACTAGTTGCTGTGCCTAAAAGCAATGGTGCCTGTCCCTCCAGACAAGTGGGCAAGGGCAGATGCTCCATCTATTTCGTGGTGCCCAAAAAGACTGGTTCCTTCAGCTCATTCTGGACCTCAAGGAGGTCAATGAGCATTTGCGCATCCTGCGCTTCCGGATGGAAACCTTACACCCCGTGATTCAAGCAGTGCATCTCTGGTTCTGGATGAGGTGTATTTTTTATATCCCAATTTGGGCAGATCAGCACAGGTATCTGCATTTTGCCATGCTTGGCGCTCACCATTAGTTCACTGCCCTCCCTTTCGGGCTATCCACTGTCCCGAGGGACATTCTGTAAGGTCATGGTGACGGTGGCGGCACCAAGAGATCTTTGTCTATCCATATCTGGATGACTGGCTTATCTGGGCCTGTTCCCTTTCTGAAGCATCTCAAGTGGCATCCTGAGTGCTGTTCTTTGGAAAGCCTTGGCTGAGTGATCAGTTTGGGAAAGATCCAGATGTTGCCTTTGCAGTCCCTGGAGTTTCTGGGAACACATCTGACACTTGAGAGGACAGATTTTTCCTTCTAGAGGAGACAGTCAAATGTCTGGATTGTCTGGCTCTCTTCTGTGTGCAGCAGGCTTCCAGAGACTGTTATCTTCAGCTCCTTGGATTGATAGCAGCGATCATAGAGATGGTGTGTGAGTATATGCTTGGATTTGATTGCTCCAGTGGTTCGTGCTGGTGGTCCCAGAATTCTCAGGAGTTTGAGTGCAGACTCCAGCTCCCGCTCCCTTTGGCGAAGTCCAGCCTGCGATGCTGGCAGAAGCCCTGTCATCTGAGGAAGGGTGTGCTGCTGGACAACAGATGTCAGTTTCTCAGGCTGGGGAGCCTTTTGCCAAGACTGTATGGCCCAGGGCCGTTGGAATCGCAGAGAAGTGGTGTGGTCCATCAACCGCCTTGAGGCGAGGGCCAGTAGGTTGGCTCTTCTGCGTTTCCAGCTCCTGGTCAAGGGCCAGACAGTTCGAGTGTTTTCAGACAATGTCACGGCAGTGGCTTATGTCAATCAGTAAGGCAGCACAAGGAGTGCCAGGGTAGCTCTGCAGATGGCTCTACTGTTTGCCTGGGCAGAGAAGAACCTCCTCGTCAGAAAGCTTTTCACAAGTTCGATCATGAGAGACTCTTGGAGAAATTAGTCATGGAATAGGAGGCAGTGTACTATTGTGGATCAGGAACTGGTTAAAAGATGGAAAGCAGATGGTAGGGCTAAATGGCCAATTTTCTCCAATGGAGAAAGGTGAGTAGTGGACTACCCCAGGGATCTGTGCTGGGTCTGCTGCTTTTTAACATATTTATAAATGACCAGGAAATGGGAATAATGAGTGAGGTGATCAAATTTGAAAATAACATAAAATTATTCAAAGTTGTTAAAACCAAAGAGGATTATAAAAAATTGCAAGAGGACCTTGATAAATTTGGAATACTGGACTTTCAAATGGCAGATGAAATTTAATGTGAACAAGTGCAAAGTTATGCACCCAGGAAAGAACAACCCAAACTATAGTTACACAATGCAAGGTTCCACACTAAGAACCACCACCCAGGAAAAAGATTTAGGAGTCATCATGAATAACACTTTGAAACCCTCCACCCAATGTGCAGCAGCAGCCAAGAAGGCAAATAGAATGCTAGGAATCATAAGAAAATAAATGGAGTATAAAACAAAGGATATTATGCCTATGTATCATTCGATGGTGCGACTACGCCTCGAATATTGTATGCTATTCTGGTCGCCATATCTCTAAAAGGATATAGCGGAATTAGGAAAGGTACAGAGAAGAGCCACCAAAATGGTAAAGGGATGGAAGGATTACCCCTATGAGGAGAGGCTTAAAAGGTTAGGGCTCTTCAATCTGGAAAAGAGACAGCTGAGGGGAGATATGATAAAGGTCTATAAATTAATGAATGGAGTGGAACGGGTAAACGTAGATCGATTTTGTTTATGCCATCAAAAATTAGAAAGACTAGGGGACATAATCAAACTTTGGAATTCATTACTGAAGGATGTAGTAAAAGCTGTTAGTGTAGCTGGGCTTAAAAAAGGTTTGGACAGGTTCCTGGAGGAAAGGTCCATAAACCACTCGTATTAAAGAGGACCCGGGAAATCCACTGCTTGCTCTAATATCCAGACATCACCAGAAACTCCACCTTCACGCCCACACCCTCCATCAAGATGAACGACATCACAATACCAATAAAGCCGGAAGTAAAATATCTCGGAGTCACCCTAGACAAAAACCTAAACCTACAGTCACACATTGCCAAAACCATAAGGAACGCATACCTCAAAATGAGAACCATCAGATGACTCAAACCTATCCTCTCACATGACCAGTTCTGCACCGTCTGTCAAGCACTAATCACCCCCATGCTAGACTACTGCAACCCCATTTACCTCGGACTAACAAAACAAGCACTCCGTCCATTACAAATAGCACAGAACACCGCCACCCGCATAATAACGGGCTCCTCAAGGCAAGACCACATTACCCGAATTCTCTACAACTTCCACTGGCTCGCAATCAGCTCCCGCATCTGATACAAGGTAATACTAAACATATTCAAAATAAAACAGAACCTCTCAGTGGACAGTCTACAACCCCTCATCAAAGCTGACCAAGGCACCAGATCCAGGAGAAGAGGAACCTTAAACACCATCAACACCCCCAGAGCATACGCCAAAACCAGACAAGAAACCTCGGGTAGAGCACTATCCCTGGCTACGCCCACGCTATGGAACTCGCTGCCCGATGACCTAAGAGCAACTGTAGACCTAAAGTACTTCAGGAAGATACTCAAAACTACAAAGAACACTACAAAGACTATACATAACCCAGCCACACCTCCGACTCCCTCCCCCCCGCCTGTATCCCCAGCTCTCCCCCCCTTGTTTGTACACACAACTGTCTGTCATATTCACAGCATGCCTAAACCCACCTCAATGCCACCTGATTTGTGTGACTTGTTAAACTGCTTTGATTTCAAGATAAAGCGGTATATTAAATCCTTCTAAATAAATAAATAAAATAAATACTGTACTTGTGACCTGGATTGGCCACTGTTGGAAACAGGATACTGGGCTTGATGGACCCTGGTATGATCCAGTATGGCATATCTTATGTTCTTATCGGCTCAGCACATTGCCATGGTGGACAATATGGAAGTAGACTTCCTCAGTCAACACACTCTGGATCCTGGAGAGTGGAAATTGAGTCAGGAGGCATTTCAGTTGATTCTGTGCTGCTGGGGTTGCCCCAAAATTGATCTAATGGCAACCCGCGTCTTCATTTGCAACACGGAGATGGATTCAGAGGGCATAGACACCCTGACCCAGCCTTGGCTAAGTCAGCACCTGCTGTGTATGTTTCCTCCATGGCCCCTGGTGGAGTGTGTGATTCGGTATATAGAATGCCACCCAGGCAGGATTGTTCTGGTGATGTCAGATTGGTCATGGAGGGCATGGTTCAGAGACCCGATGCGGCTCCTGCAGGTGCCTCCTCTTCATTTGCTTCTGTCTTGGGGCCTATTGCAGCAGGGGCCAATTGTACTGGAAGACCCGGTTCCCTTCTCGCTTATATCTTGGCTCTTGAAAGGAGACAGCTAGCATGTAAAGGCTACTCTCCAGTGGTCTCCACTCTGCTCGGAGCCCAGAGATCTGGTGTCTCTTTGAGCAATGGTTTGGCGTCCGACAGTTGGCTCCTGAGGTGGCCAGGGTGCCATCTCTGTTGGCCTTTTTACAGGATAGCCTGGAGAAGGGCCTTTCCCTTAGTCCCCTGAAAGTTCACGTGACAGCTTTGGCCTGTTTCCATGGTCCGGTGGCTGCTAAGTCTCTAGGCTTGCACCCGGAATGCTTGTGCTTTCTCCAGGGGATTTGGCTTTTGTGTCCTCCCCTCCAGTCTATGATCCCTTCCTGGGATCTGTGTCTGATGCCATGATGGCAGCACCCTTTGAGCTATTGAAGCATGCTACTTTGAAGGATTTGACGCTCAAGATGGTCGTCTTGCTCTCATTTTGTTCCGCAATGTGGATTTCCGAGCTGCAGGCTGACTTGTCGAGATCCTTATCTGTCTTTTTCAAAGGAGGCCATTTCAGTTCGGCCTGTGCCTTCCTTCTTGCCTAAGGTGATTTCTCCTTTTCATGTGAACCAGGTAGTCTGCCTGCCCTCCTTCTCTAAAGGGCAGTGTCAGGGGAAGGATAAGGATCTTCAGCTTGTGGATGTCCAGAGAGTGCTTCTCCCATACTTGGAGGAAGGAATTCTTTTCATAAGTCCAGCCATCTTTTTGTGCTGTTTTCTGGCCCATGCAAGGGTGGCACATTGGCTAAATCGACTTTGAGGCGCTGGATTAAGGGGGCCATTTCCTCAGTGTAACTGTTGCAGAACCAGCCGGTTCTGGAGGGTTTGCATGCCCATTCTACTTGAGCACAAGCATCCTCGTAAATGGAATGGAGCTCTGTAGCTACTACAAACATTTGTCGGGCAGCAACATAGGTATCACTTCTGCTTTTCTCAAGCATTACTGCTTTGGATGTCCACATATGGGCAGATACGGCCTTTGGCTCAAGGGTTTTGCAAGCTGCTGTGTCTTCTTTCCACCCAGTGGAATTTAGCTTTGGTATATCCCACTTGTCTGGACCAGTCTAGCAGGATAATATCGAAGGTGACTTTTTGCTTTCCAGTTAATGTCCTTTCCTTGAGTCCTGCTAGACCCCAGTTCAAGGCTCATCCTTGAAACTGTATTTGCTTTGTTCTTCTGATGTGGTACCCTTGGGTCCACTATGGTTTTTATACTTGGCTCTGCATGTTCATCTTCTATAGAGAGCCTTCTGTTTGTTTTCCTGTACATAGTTCTCTACTGTTGATTACTCATTGTTGCTCACGAGATTGTGTGAGGCTTGCCATGTTTCTCCCATATGCTTTGGGACGAATACTGAGGAGACCTCTGGTGGCTGAGGCAATTAGAGGCATAGGAGTGATGCCATTGAAACCTGGGCTTTTCATTGGTTCTTTGTTTCCACCAATCTGCTGGTAGGAGAACACAACCCACTTGTCTGTACTGGATTAGCAGGACTCGAGGGAAGGACATTTAACTGGTAAGTAAAATGTCACCTTATCTGTGCCCTTCTCCGCTGCCAATTCGACTGTTCCTTCCACCTTGCTGTAGTGTGCCTGGAATAGACTTCCCCAGTTGGTACGTCAGGTTCCATCTCTGCTCCTATTCAAATCCAGGTGGAGACCCACCTTTTCAAGAATACTTTTGGATCCTCATCCCTTTATTCTCCTGTCTAATACCCATGTGTTTTTATTCATTTCCCTTAAGAAATACCCTAGTCTCTTGTTTGTGCTGTTTGCCTGTCTTGAATAGATTGTACAGGGCAGTTTCTCCAATGGGTTAGTAGTAGTAGTAGTAGTAGCAGCAGCAGCAGCAGCAGCAGCAGCAGCATTGACTCTTACTCATTACATGTAAGGGGACGATGAAGCACAGTTGGCTGGCCCCAGCATCTCTTGCTCTCATACAGAGCTGCCCTGAGTATCTTTGTAAATATTTTCTTCCAAGCAAACTAGAACAGCAGCATAAAAGCTGTATCGGCAGTACCAGCATAGACATGGCATCATCTTCGCCTACTCCAGACTTTTTCCATGCTTTTCTTACCTCTCTCCTCTTGTCCTTTATTTTTCTGTTTTCTTTCATCTCTTTTTTTTTTTTTTTTTTTTTTTTAAATTCCTTTTTCAAAAGAAAGTTGCTGTGGAATTCACCAGCAGGTTACAGGCTCCTCCAGTCAGCACCTTGATACCAGATGTTCATGGATAAGTGGATACTCGCTGTACATCTCTCATCTCCCAGAATGTACTGTGAGAGAGAGATTTTGAAGTCTAGCACAGCGTATTCACGCTCAAGTATAAGGTGCTTCTGCAGCACTGAGAGGCGCTTACTCTTTTCTCTGAACATAATCTTCCAGACAGGCCTGGATTTAAATGTAGGCAGCTGCCTAGGGCAACATATCTTGAAGGCACCAAATATGTGGACTAAACGGAAGCCTGATTCTCCTTGCTTTAGGGGCACATTCTATGATCTTTGGGCAAGACGCCTCCCTTCCCCACTGCTTTCTGGTCCCACATATGGGCACTCATCCCTTAAATTGGGTCTTGCGTCAAGAACACTAATGTATCCTGTGCATGTGCTTCCATGGGGGTAGAGAACAAGAGTTACAGCTAAGCAATTATCTTTCAGGGATGTAGGGCTTTAAAGGCAGGACCTGGTGATCTTTGGGTGGGGTGGAGACTGGAAGCTTCATAGATCCTCCCACAGATGGAGCTGTGGCGCCTGCTTCCTATAACATGCCATATTAAGGGGATGACTGGAGTTGGGTGTGTCCAAATAACACGATCTCGGTGCTCTTCCTATGAGCAATACAGTTCCCTGAATCTGAACTTAGCGTGTGTGTGGTGTTGGTTCTGTACCAGTGGCTGACAGCATTGCTCAAACAATGACCTAACCTCACTTGGGAATCCGTTTTGGCTTGTGTTTGACCAATGAAGCATTTGCAGCTGCAATGTGGATGCTGGCTCTTTATGAGTAAGAGTTTCTTTGTGAGCTCTTGGAGGTGTAAAGCACAGGCATGAAGCAGCCACCCCCTTGGCAGAGGGATCCTAGTTCAAAGCCTTTCCTTGGTCAGTAAGAGGGTGGCTACTAAAATGGTTAGTAGTGTTCATTATAAAGCATATGAGGACAGACTTAGGGATCTTAATATGTACACCTTAGAGGAAAGGCGGGATAGAGGTGATATGATTGAGATGTTTAAATACCTCCGTGGCATAAATGCACAGGGGGGAGAGCCTCTTTCAATTGAAAGCAAGTTCTGCTATGAGGGGATATGGGATGAGGGTGAAGGGAGATAGATTCAGGAGTGATTTGTGGAAATATTTCTTTACGGAAAGAGTGTTGGATCTGTGGAATAGTCTCCCAGTGGAGGTAGTAGAGATGTGGATAGTAACTGAATTCAAAAAAGCATGGGACCAACACAGAGGATCTCTAAAGGTAAAAAGGGGGCTGTTGTAGTGGTTGATATGGAAGGACAGACTAGATAGGCCATGTGGTCTTTTTCTGTCGTCATGTTTCTATGTTTCTAAAAGATGATCAAGGGAAGGTGCCCTAGAGAACTGATCCCAGTACCGTCCTTTTCATGCTTCTACGCGATTTACAACACAGTTGTGCTAACTAATCTAGCAAGAGGTGTGTGTGTGTGTGTGTGTGTGGCATTACCTTTGCTCAGCGTGAACGTAAATATGGCGCTCTCCTGACTCGCTAATGTCATACAGTGCAATGATGCTTTTGTTCTCAAAACATTAAGATGATGAACAGCACAGTAAGTTCAGGAGTCTTTCAGATAAATCAGGTTGAAATTAGGCAAGTAAGTTTGCAGAAGATGGACAAGTTTTTTTTTAGACTTCAGAATTGCCAGTCACGCCTGTCTGTATCCTCACCTCATTCTACTCTGTTCTTAACCTAGAGCTTTGTGCTACAGAGCTCCTGATAGTGTGAGAATTACGATAGTGGGCTCCCACTATGATGCAGTCTGCTGTGAACACATGGGGCCCTTTTACTAAGTGCCAATAGCCAGTTAACGTGTCTTATAGCATGCTGTAACAGGCAATGTGCTGAATGCCAAAGTATTGGCATACCAGCTACTGACTGCCAAAAAGCATGTTAACTGGCACTCGTGTAGAGGTTGGGTTGGTGAGAGGCAGAGTGTGGACATGGAGAACACAATAGTGTACGAGCACAGTTAACCTATGGATATGGTTTTGTGCTCCCATGCTAACTGTGCCGTGCATTAACCCACGGGCAGATGTTGGTCATGCCCAACACCTAATGCTGAAGCTTTGCTCTTACCAGGCTAGTGAAAGGGCCTTGTCCGGGAATTAATGACCATTGTGCCATCATTGTACATCCTACCTCCACCGCATAGTCCCCTTCGGGCCCCTCTTCTTCCATTGTACAACATTTCGTTGTGCGCTTAAAACAGCCCCCCTGCCCCTGAAACTAGCTATTATGTCAAAGAAATTTACTAATACCTAATGGAGTGAGGCTCAGTGTGACCAGAAATGTGACGGGACATCGGACATCTTTAATCTAAGTTGAACTCTGCTTTTAAACCAGAAAACTAGCCTGGGCAAGGAACCCACATGATGCCTTGCATCCATGGTAAAATTGGCTGCGGCTTTATTCAGATAACAGAACATAACTGTACCCGAGCCAATGATTTCCCACAAATTACATTTGTAAATGGCCTCAGCCAACCATGGCCCCAGCAAGGCACTAGTCCAGGAGCCCTTTTACAGGCACAGCTAATGACTCAGGGCTCTGCAGCCCTTGCAATCTGATTGGTAGTGGCTGTAGGGGACCTCCCTGCCATGATCCTACCAAGTCCATTGTCCAACATCATGTCCCCTGGCTCGGGTACCCACATCCTGCGATATCATAAAAAGTATAAATGATGGATTGAAAGGTGGGCCTGCTCCCACCCAACCCCAGTGATGAGATGGGCAGGGGCTTTAAGCCCCACTGCTAACACTAACCCCAAAAATGTCCTGCTGTACCCAAGTCACAATGGCAATGAAGTTGGATGAGGGCAGAAGGCCAAGGGCACGGTGCCATATTATAAATGATTTCTGTGCACCCAGCGTTCCACTTTGGCCTTTTCTGACTGAGTCTTATTAGCACATGAAGGGGGATCATCTATTAGGCTTAGGGTACTAGACGTATCTATGAAAACGTAGGTGGGTGGAAGTGAGTGAAAGAGTGCATGGGGTGGGGGACATTGATCTAGAGAGAGAGGAACAAAAGGGAGGGCTTCAGAATTGCCAGAATTTGCTTCAATGCCTTATGAGGCCCTGGGCAAATGTTTACAAATGCCCCCTCCCCCTCCCCCCCTGTGGCTGCTGCTCCTCTCTGGGATGTGCAGAAGTGGTAATACATTTTAAAAGTCACCTTCTCTTCTGATGGCCAATGTGCCATTTGCACTTCTGCCCCTCTCCGATTCCTCTTCCTGTTAAAGTGGAATTGGAGGGGGTCAGAGGTGTGAACGGCAGCAAGGCACTGGATAAGAAGGTAACTCCGGTGCCTTTTTAAATGGACCTCTGCTGCCACTGCCCATCCCGGAGGGCAACTGGATCCTTGTGCAGGGGCCTGGAGCAGCTGCTCTTTTTGCCCATAGGTAAAAGCAGCCTTGGGTAGGAGAGAGACGCCTCTCGCTCCCGTCCGGCTTGTACCAGGATCCCAGAACTCTTCACTTCTCTTTGAACCTACCATCCAGGGCTTTAGCAAGGGCTGCGTGAGCGGTGCGGTGGCCAGGTCTGGCCTATGAGCTAGGGGGTTGCCTAGGGCAGCTGGCCCTGGTGGGCAGCGGTGGCACACATGGGTGACCATGCTGCCCCCTCCCCCCCCAGCTGCTGCTGCTGGTGATTCCGTTTGGAAGGGAGGCGAGTAGTGGCAGTATTTCCAAAAGCGGTGGCAAAAAGCCACCGCTGCCCACCTTCCCCTCCTGAGACAGAATTGCCATCAGCTGAGGAGGGGTATCAGCGGGGGAGGGCCGGGGTTTCTGCGTAGGGCTGTAGAAACCTTTGGGCTGGCTTTGCACAGGGTGGACGTATAGGAAAGACTAATATATGATCACTGGGCTTCTAGGAAGCTCAAAAACAGTGAGTTGTGGAGGGGGGGGGGGGGGTGCCAGATTTGTTAGTCGCAAAGAGCGCATTTCTAGCTTGGTAGGGTCCTGCTGCCACTTGCCCCTTCCTGCATGTTGATAGCCGAGTTTCTCCATCCATAAACTCCCTCAAATGAACAAAATAGACAGACCAACGGGCCTGGAAAATCATAATGTGCCCCTAAACTGCTACAGGAAAGCAGAGGTTGTAATTTTGAGTATTGTAGGTGCCCAGGAGCTGCTAGGTCGCCAGGAATCCGCACTGACTCAAGGCACAAGCGTTTTTAAACGAGAGATGGCGGTGACTTTTCTAGTTGTAAGCGACTTGGAGGGATAGATTCTCCTGCTGGACTGGTACTTTGCCCCGATTCGCCAGTCTGAGGCGCCACTGGACCCTGCGACTTAAGGGGTAGGGTTTAAGCCCGAGCAGACGGCCGCGGCCCCTCGAAGCACGTGTGCAGTGCGCTGCAGCCACCTCTGGGGGGGGCTTCCTGCCTTGCAGCCCTTGCTGAGTCACCGCCCCGCTCGGCCTCGGAGCATCGGGCTGCACCCGACCGCTAGCCCAGCAGGGAGATGATGTGCGAGAGCCGCATCGGAGATGGGCAACCAGCCTGGCAGAGCCGAGGAGCCGCAGGAAGGTAGGCGGGACGACCTCGGTTCTCTAGGGTGATGGGGGGCTGCCCGTCCGTCTTCGGTTCCGCCTCAGCCTGTGCGGGGCAGAGAGACGCACCTGCAGCCTTTCCTGGGATAAACGTCTTGCAAGAAACGTGCATCCGAAGAGTTTGATCCTTCTCGAATGTATCCGTGTCTTTTTTTTTAATGCTGCCCGCTGGGATTACGGGGCTGAAATTGCTTCGCTTGTCTCTCGGTCTCATTTGCAAGGTTCTCTAGTTAGTAGTACATCTGTAAGTTCCTTCTGTTCGGTTGGGTTGTATGTCAAAGTTAGTGTTTTGCAAAGATCTCCTGATCAACAGGACCAGGATGGTTTGGGGGAGGGGGGACGGGCGGTTTAGTCTGCGGGAATCGGTCCTGGTTTTGTTTCATTCAATGCAGGGGCTTTTGTAATTCTAATTTCCCCAACAAAAACGGGATCGTATCCAGCTGTGCGTGTGGACGGAAGAGGCACCTGGGACTTGCAGCCCCGTGTAAAGTGGGGAGCAGTATAAGGAGCTTGAGGGTAGCCTCAGGGGAGATGTCTGACAGCACAGAAAAGCGGGCATACTTAAAAAAAATTAAAAAAAAAAAGTGTCAAGGTCTAAACTTGGAAAGGAGGTGCTCTAAGAGTGTTAAGGATTTGTGGATTTAAGATTGATTTGATAGACCCAGTTCACAGAAAAAAATCTGGTTTTCCCTTGGTTGGGTGTGCTTGTGTTCTGCCTTGAGCTGTCTTTAGGAAGATCTTCTTCCCCACCCCCAGCAAGTAGTGGGAGAAACGAGGAAATCTTTGCCTGTCTTTGCTCAGTTGGGTTTGTATGGAAAAATTGCCTTCAAGTAACCTGGAACTTCTTTTGCCGTTATGTGGGTGTCCCATGGTGTCTAAGATCTAGGAGTCAGAATTTTCTATTTTATTTGCCTTTGGGTTTTCCGATGGATGTGCTCAGGAAAAATTCTGGCTGCAACTTGTGTTCATAAATGGTAGATGATTCTTCTCCATGACTGTGCCTTTTTTTTTTTCTGCTTGCATCTGCCTTTCAGGTCCCATTCCGTTGTGCAAGCATCAGTCTGCCGGTTGTCTCCCTATTCCTGTAATACTGGCTGCCGGAAAGCCCAGCTGTAGCTGCACAGGATCCGACGGGTCTGTCTCATGTAGCTTTTCCCGTCAGGTCAAACGCTGAGCCCCTGATGATGTAAGCGGGCGATAGAACACTGCACTACGCTTCAGTGCACAGCATTCTAATGCATGCACTAAAAAATCTTTCATTCTGCATGCAATAAACTAATGATATGCAGATTACAGTGTCATGTTAAAGAATGCACTGAAAGAAAACCCGGCACCCTTTGCTGTAGGGTGAGTAAAATGTCTTCCTTCCAGGCAACGCCTGATGCACTGGCAGGAAAGGAGACCTTTAACAAATGTTAGCCAGATTTCCCCTGTCCCATATCCTCACTCTGCTAAAATTCCCCAGTGGCCCAGCGGGCTCTGGACTCCTTTGATCCTCGCTATTTGTTACAGAGCCTTGGTATAGGGAGACCTTCGATTAGACAGCTTCCAGTGGTGAATCGGTCCATACTCCCCCGAACCAATTTTACTTATTTGTGCTACCATTTTCCAAAATGGAGGCAACTGATACCTAGCCATGCTTTGGGATGCTCTGCTAGGGTCAGTCTGCCAAACAAGCTTCCTTGATTTGGCAATCGTACCCCTAATGATGGACCCCGATGCACTGCTAGGGATTAAGTAATGCAGTTTTGGAAAATGGATGCAGGCACAAATGTGCATCACTCCTGCCTCTCAACTTGAGAGGTGAGGGAGGTCCAGGGGTCCACTTGGGCTACCAGGGTTTTTGCTGGTGGGAGGGGGGGGGGGGAGAGAATCAAGGGAAGGAGATGGAAAGTGCAAGGGCATCACAAGACACCAAGGGTGTTTTATTATGGGGTTGGAGGGAGGAGCAGTGGGGAATCCAGGGATCTTGCTCCTATGCCACATCTTTTGCTCTAGCTCCAAGCTGGCATAAAGGATTCAGTGCAACAGGAAGAGTGAACAAATCTGTGCTAGATTTTAGAGAGGTTTTTTTTTTACATTGGGAGTAATTAGAAATTTAACTTTCTTGTGTGCCTTTTACATTCCCACTATGCTACCCACTAGAGTGGGTTTACTCATGATTTTCTCATGCTAAAATGTTCTGGCATCAGGTTTAAGGTCAGCATGGAAAAATCAAGAGTAAATTGCAATTTTACAAGAGAGTGCAGTCTACTGTATTAGAACGTGAGTGTGGATAGAAGGAGCCGGCCTCAGCCCCTGGAGAGTGCGGAGAAGTACTGGATTGCAGAAGCTTCCCCGAATCCTAGAAAGCGAAAAGCAGTCCTAAACCGATGAGAAACGTGATTTAATTCATTGCACATTATATTACAGTGATAGGGTGTGGACATGGTGTGTTTGCTTTGGAAGCTGTACAGAGTTGTAAACTAATAGGAATGAGGGGTGTGGTGGCTGGGGCGGGAGCGCTGGGGAATGTGTGTGTAGGCTGGGGAGAGACATACACAGATGCCACTTTTTTGAGATTAGGGTTTGAGAGCATATTTTTTTTTACTTTTGTGAAAAGGAACTATGGCAGCATGGCTTAAAAAAAAAAGGCCCAATGTTTGGTTTGAGTTGCAGATAAAAATCAGGCGTTTTACATCTCGAAATGGCTAGATGTTTTCTGGATAATAAGGTGCCTGGTTATGGGATCACCAGAAATGATGCACCTCCATTCCTCTCATGATATAGCAACATGACAGCAGAAAGAGACCGCATGGCCTTTCTAGTCTGCCCTTCCACAGAAACTGCAATAGTCCCCTGTTCAGCTCAGAAACCGATTCGGCTATCTGGATAGATTTAGCCTGGTCAGTGGCAAACCTAAGTCTGGAGTGGAGGAGTGGCGTAGTGGTTGGGGCGAGGTACTTCAGGCCGGAAGGTCGGGGGTTCAAATCCCACTAGAGGACAGCAACCTTGGGCCGGAAGGACTGGGGTTTCTAGTCCCACAGGTGCTCCTTGTGGTCTTGGGCAAGCCACTTAACCCTCCATAGCCCATGTTCCCTGTAAAATAGTTATCTCCAAGTTATAATGCCCTGTTCAATGTAATTTCAGTTTGTTCGATGTAAACCGCACTGATGCAGAATAGCGCGGTATATAAGAGAATGTAAATAAATAAATAAAATATCCCACTGGTGCCAGGGCAGTCACTGCTTAATACATTTATGCAGCATCGCTGACTGTAGGGCCCATGCTGTCTGAACCTTGACGCCAAACCGTTTCTTCTGCTCTGATGTTTAATGGTGGCAGAGGATCACACCGATATTGAGTAGCGCTAAGAGATATAGAAAGATTAACACGCCTCTAGAACAGGTTTACTCAGAATCAAAGGCAGCTCTGGAGAGGTAGACATGTTAGTCTGTGGTAGCAAAAAAAAAAACAGAGAGGCTGATGGAATATTTTTACAGACCGGGGCCCAATTTCTTACAATGTCTTGGAAAGGGCTGCAAAATCTGGCCTTTCCCACGGAGTTCACTATTCCCTGCCTGATTGCTGTGGAAGACTGGGGAGCCGGAATATCTGCGTTTAGTGATGGAAGCAATGGCAGTTGCCCATTTCCTCCCTCCTCCCTACCTCACCCTTTGCCGCTTTCGGCTTGCAGGGATTTGAATTGTTGGTTCAAAACCTGTTTGCCCGGACAGCAGAGGAGGACGATTCGGCCCAAGGTGCCACACTGTCACTTTTGTTCCGAACGTGGTGATGGAGCATTAGTTGAGGGGATTGAAGGGAGGAGATTTGAGAGAAGGGGGGGAGTGAATAAGGGGACCGTTCCCCTCCTTTGATCCAGGATCCCCTCTTTCACCTTCTTCTCTTTTCCTTTGGTTCCCCTTATCTATCCCTCTGCCTATCCTGCTTGAGATCCTGTGTGTCTCCTAATCTCCCAGCATCAATCAGTAAGATCGCTTTCCCTTGCAAAACAAAAAGAACTAAACTAACTGTGGACATAAGAAATATCAGAAAATTTATTATTTAATTTAATATGCCAATATGTTACACAGTAGCTACAGAATTTCCCATCTCTTGCTGTTGAATTGCCCCTTGTAGCTATCATAGGAAATGGGGGGCTGCTATAGACTGGCTTGTTTATTAAGGTATGAGCTTTTGAAGATGAGCCCACTTTGGCTGAAACATTTTGGGCCTCTTGTATGTTTTTTTTTGAAGGTGTGAATAAACAGGTAGACAAAGGTGAGTCGGTTGATAATAGTGTATCTGGATTTTCAGAAAGCCTTTGACAAGATCCCTCATGTGAGACTCTTGGTGAAATTAAAAAGTCATGGGATAGGAGGCCGTGTACTACTGTGGATCAGAAACTGATTAAAAGATAGTAAGCAGAGGGTAGGGCTAAATGGCCAACTTTCCCAATGGAGAAAGGTGAATAGTGAAGTACCCCATGGATCTGTGCTGGGTCCGCTGTTTTTTAACACAATTATAAATGACCTGGAAATGGGAATAACGAGTGAGGTAATCAAATTTGCACATGACACAAAATTATTCAAAGTTGTTAAAACCAAAGAGGATTGTGAAAAATTGCAAGAGAACCTTGATAAACTGGAAAACTGGGCATCCAAATGGCAGATGAAATTTAATGTGGACAAGTGCAAAGTTATGCACCTAGGAAAGAGCAACCCAAATTATGGTTACACGATGCAAGATTCCAAATTGGGAACCACCACCCAGGAAAAAGATTTAGGTGTCATCGTGGATAACATGTTAAAACCCTCCACCCAGTGTGCAGCGGCGGCCAAGAGTGCAAATAGAATGCTAGGTATCATAAGGAAAGGAATGGAGAATAAAACAAAAGTTATTATAATGCCTCATTATCATTTCATGGTGTGACCGCATCTTGAATATTGTGAGCAATTCTGGTCCCTGTATCTTAAAAAGGATATAGTGTTATTAGAAAAGGTACAGAGAAGAGCCACCAAAATGGTAACGGAGATGGAAGGATACCCCTGTGAAGAAAGGCTAAAAAGGTTAGGGCTCTTCAACCTGGAAAAGAGACAGCTGAGGGGAGATATGATAGAAGTCTATAAATTAATGAATAGAATGGAACGAGTAAACATAGATCGATTGTTTACATTATCAGAATATAAAAAGACTAGGGGACATGCAATGAAACTAAAGAGTTAAAATTATTTTCTCTTAATGTGTAATCAAACTCTGGAATTTGTTACTGGAGGATGTAGTAAAGGCTGTTAGTGTAGCTGGGCTTAAAGGTTTGTACAAGTTCCTGGAGGAAAGGTCCATAAACCATTATTGAAGGGGACCCGGGAAATCCACTGCTTTCACTCATTGTGGTACATGTGTCTTTTGGGGAAACTGAGGTACTTGTGGCCTGGATTGGCCACTGTTGGAAACAGGATACTGGGCTTGATGGACCTTGTTCTGACCCAGTATGGCATATCTTATGTTCTTAAAAGCTCATTGCCCAGTTTAACCTCCCCCCCCTTCCCCAATACTCCTTAACCACTGCCTGACACACAAACTCATTCTCAGGTCCTTACTGTATGCCAGGATGACTCACTTCATCAAACCTTTGTCTTTAAAATCGGAAGCTCCTCTTCTGAGGAAAATCCCTTTTCTTTCCCAAACCTACTTGTATAGCTCCAATTGATCACTTAATAATCTTAATGTAAGACTTCAGTCTGCTCATCCACCAAGGAAATTCCATGAATTTTTTCCAACATCCTTATCCTCAACCCTTCCACAGATTTCTCCACATCAAGCTTTATGCCAAACTCTTATCATCCTCCACAGGCTCCTTATTCATCTGTCTACTGCTAACCACAAACCTCCCATATGCGTTGGCAACAAAACAGCCTCCAGTTCATTTCCTTTTCTATGAGTAGCAGCCTGAGACATCTGATTACGATCCAGGTTTCTTTTGTAAAGCAGTCCAAAAAAAGGGCCACCAGCCCCCCCCCCTCCGAATACCTCTAAATTGGAAAAGGTAAACAACTACAAGTTAAATCTCCTACTGCAAAGCCACCTCTGCAGTTTAAATCCAGCTGCCCTAAAGCCCCCCCCCAGACACACAGGGTGCATGATAAATATCCCAAAAAATACATGATGGTTCCAGCCAGAGGCGGCTCAAGGCAATCTGCTGCCTTAGGCGAAGGATGAGATGGTGCCCCTCCCCCTGCCCTGTAGAGGGGGCGTGGCTTTTTCCAAAACTCCAGTCAGGAGGCTCTTTTGGCACAATGCAAGTACTATGCTGAGCATTAGCAGTAAAATTGAGAGACTGAGATCATCCTCCACATACCCTGGCTTAGGAGTAGGGCTCACGACTCATGGTATGCACAAAACGAACCCATTTGGAGAAATTAGCCTCAAAGTTTAATATTTAAAATTATTATGTCCAATTATGCATTTTTACAGGATTTTTTTGTTGGAAGGGTGATGTTCAGATGTTTGTTTGTTGAATTTGTCAAAATCTTGTGACGGGGGGGAGGTTGTAAGTCTGAAGGTTCGCCTAGGGTACCCATCACCTTGCACCAGCGCTAGGGCTGGCCCTGATAAGAAGCTTTCTGTAGCAGAAACATAGCAAAAAAGTAAAAAGGCGAGGGTGTTTCTTTGTCCTGTTGATAAAAGGAATGTGGAAAGCTGCACGCTGACTTGGTGTGTTTTCTCACTGGGTGTGTCAGAAGAAGCGTATCCAAAGTTGAACTTCCCAGGGAGAATTTGGGGTTGTTTGGATGGTTACCAAGCTCTTCTGGTTTATGTCAATAAATATATGTTTTGGGGTAGTTCCTTGGTTTTGCTGTGTATCTCCTTGCAGGAGATGACGTGCAGCATCCTGGTCCAGTACTCGCAGTAGGCCTAGGGAGGGAAGTGCAGTTTGTGGCCCCCATCCAAGGAGTTCTTCTACAAAAGCTGGGCTGATGAGTTGGGATGAGACATAAAATTGGCTACGACATAAGCCTTTATCTGCAACTATCGAAGAGGTTTCTCTTCCTAATAGCAGCCGTTCCTGATTCAGCTGGCAGGGCAAAGAAGCAGGAGGAAATAACTGGGCCAACAAAATCTCCTTAAACATTTTTTTTAAATTTAACTGTTTATTCAACCAAACATAATATGCCAACATAACAGTCCCATAACAATTTTTAAGTTTTTTAAAATCCCCACCCCCCCCACCCACAGACAATATCCACATGTAAATACAAGGAATGACCAAAGAGAGCTCCCCCTCCAAATCCCCAACTATTCTTTTCCCCTTTCACCTCATACCCCCCACCCCCTCCCTTCCTCTAGGACAGAGGTATTCAAATCTAGTCCTGGAGGGCCGCAAACCAGTCAGGTTTTCGGGATATCCCTAATGAATATGCATGAGAGAGATTCAAATACAATGGAGGCAGTGCATGCAAATATATCTCATGCATATTCATTAGGGATATCCAAAAAACCTGACTGGTTTGCGGCCCTCCAGGACTGGATTTGAATACCTCTGCTCTAGGACATGCCCTAATTCCCCCCCCCCCATCCATTTCAAACTTCTCCACCCTCTGCCTCCTGGCCGCTGTTAACTTTTCCATAATAACAATATCCCGTAATCTTCTCTCATACTGCTCTATAGCAGGTGCCTCCTCTGTTTCCAGGCTGCAGCTATCTCACATCGAGCTGCACATAAACAAGCCATCACCATCCACCCCCCCCTTTGTTGTCCTTCCCCCCCCCCACCACCACCACCACGATAATAACCATATACTCGGTGTCATGTCTACCCTCACCTTTAAGTTCTGTTGAATCCTACCCCAATATGCCTGAATCTTTGTGCACCCCCACCAAATATGCCAGAAGGACCCCACCTCCCCACATTCTCTCCAGCATAATGGACTAACCCCAGTATACATCTTATGCAATCTCTCCGGGGTATAATACCATCTAAACAAAACTTTTATAGCAGTTTTCCCGTATACTAAAGCCTGGTGCCTTTTTCATCTGATCCCACACCCTCCTCCATTCTGCGGATGTTAAAATCTTTCCCAGATCCCCCTACCACTCTACCATATACTGAAATTTCCCCCCCTGCTGTCCACTCACTCCTTTATATAATGCGGTAAACAACCCTTTCGAACCCTTCTTCCCATACCACACCGCCTCCACTACGGACACATCCCTTTCCATCCCCTCTTTCCCCAATACCCCCTTCAGGAAGGAACCTGCCTGCAAATATGCAAACCTATCCTTATCCTCCAACCCATACTCCCTCCTTACCTCCTCAAAATCCTGTACCCCTCCCCTCCTCCACCAACTGATAAAAACATTCCAACCCCTTATGACTCCATTCATCAAACCGTCCCCCTTCCCACCCCAGTTGGAAGGGTCTCCACCCTCTCCACAGTGTCATCAGTGAAAACCCTCTCCCCATTCTTTAATATCCTGAGCCCTTACCTTATCCCCCACCCCCCACCACATGCCTCATAGCTGGCATACCCAACCCCATTTCCTTCCGCTCTGCCCTCGTTGCCCACTGCCAGGCATCTAACCTTCCTCCCTTAACGTGTGTTCTTTCTAATTGCACCCCAGGTTTCAGCCCTTTACTAGCCCTCCAATCCATCACATGCTTTACTTGCGCTGCCCTATAGTAACCCTCCAAGTTAGGGACACTTAACCCCCCTCCTCTTTCGGTGCATACATGACCTCCCTCGCAATCCTTGGTGGCTTCTTTTTCCAAATATATTGAAAGACCTTTCTTTGCAGCACCCTCAGCACCCTCTCAGGTACCCCCACCAGTAAGGCCTGGAACAGATAAAGAATCCTTGGTAAAATATTCATTTTAACCCCCGCTATCCTTCCTAGCCAAGAGATTTCGTACCTCATCCATCCTTCTAAATCCTTGTAAATGTCTCCTAATAGTCTCGGGTAATTTACCTTATACAGATCCTCATATCTCGCAAGAATTTGGACCCCCAAATAACTCAAAGATTTCCGTACCCATCTTAAAGGGAATTCCCTTCTCAGTTGCTCTTCCATCTCCTTACTCCCCCTCACCTTTAACACTTCCGTCTTATCCACATTCATTCTAAAGCCTGATACCTCCCCAAATCTTTCCACCTCTCCCAATACCTCCAGTAGTGTCAGCTGTGGCTTACTGATATACAGTAAAATATCATCAGCATATAATGATATCTTATGGCTAATCTCTCCCCTGTCCAACCCATGGATCTTATCATTCGCCCTGATCCTTTCTGCCAACGGCTCCACCACCATGGCAAATAACAAAGGGGACATCGGGCACCCCTGCCTGGTCCCTCGCCCTAATCCAAAATCCCCTGAGTAACTCCCATTAATTTTAACCCTGGCCCGTGGGCCCGCATATAATCCCCTTATCCATGTTTCAAAATTTGGTCCACAACCCACTTTCTGCAAAACCCTCATTAAGAATTCCCAATGTACCCTATCAAATGCCTTCTCAGCATCAATTGACATCAATAGGAAGTCGTCTTTTCCCTGCCCCGCCTCCCACACCACCCCTACCGCCCTCTTAACATTATCAGCTGCTTGCCTCCCCATAATGAACCCGGCTTGATCTTCCTTTATTATTCCCAGCAACCATGGGGCTAACCTCCCCACCAATATCTTTGCCAGGATCTTTGCATCAACATTAAGAAGAGATATTGGACGATACGAACTACAGTTCATAGGATCTTTCCCTGGCTTCTGTATTATGGTAATTCCCACTGTTAACATTCCCGATGACGGTTCTCCTCCCTCCTCCAGCACACCATTGAAAACTCTTCCTAGTATTCCCCCTATCTCTCCCAAAAAGATCTTATAGAAACTTCCCGGCAGCCTGTCTAATTCCGGTGCCTTCCCACCCTCCAACCCTTTTACCGCCCTCCCTACTTCCTCCCCTGAAATCCTAAGTTTCAACCCCTCTCTAGCCTCCTCTGGGAGCATTAATAATTTTGCCTCCTCCAAATATCTTTGGATCTGATCCTCCCCTATCCCTCCCTCCATCCTATACAACTCCTGATAGAACTGCTTAAATCTCTCTCTAATCTCCTTCTCCTCCCTACATACCGCCCCATTTAGCCCCCTTTATCTGATATATCGTAGAGGCCACCTTTCGCTGCCTCAGCTTACGCACTAACAATCTACCCGATTTATTGCCAAACTCATAATACACCTGCTTAACTTGTCTCATTGCCAATGCTATTTGCTCCACCTGTAACACCTGCAGCTCCCCCCTCAACCTTTCCACCTCCCTCCTTTCCCTCTTCGCCCCATCCTCTGTAGCTTCCACACCGCCTCTTTAAGCAGTTTATCCAGCTCCTCCTCTTTCTGTCGTTTTAGCTTTTTTCCTTTGTGCCCCCCACATGATAAACCTCCCCCTAATAAAGGCTTTCAACCCCTCCCACAAAGTCACCTCCGCCACCTCCCCATTATCATTAAAGAGGAGATATTCCTTTATGGCCCTTTGAATATCCTCCACCACTTCGTTACTCTTGAGTAAACTTTCGTTCAATCGCCAGAATTTAGTTCCCTCTTGCCTCCTTCCTCTAATTCCCACTTCCACTGCCCCATGATCTGTCCACCTTATCGGCTCTATACTCCCCTCCGTTACCTTTAGCATCCACTCCTTGCCCACTAAGATCATATCAATCCTACTCCAGCTATTATGCGGTACGGAAAAGAGAGAAGAATCCCTCCTCTTGGGATGCAACATTCTCCAGGAGTCCACTAACTGAACTGCCGCATCAGTTGTTTTAATCCTCTTCTATTCTTCGCCCCCCCCCCCCCCTTCTATACCACCCGAGTCCTTATCTACCCCTGGGTTTAATACTACATTAAAATCCCCCCAACAATGAGCCTCCCTTGTATTTCCCCTTCCAAGAGGGAGGAGTGGCTCGGTGGTTGGGACAGGTTACCTCAGACCGGAAGGTTGGGGGTTCAATTCCCACATGGGGACAAGCAACCTCAGGCCGGAGGGACTGGGGTCTCTAGTCCCATGGCCACTCCTTGTGACCTTGGGCAAGCCACTTAACCCTCCATTGCCTCAGGTACGCTTAGATTGTGAGCCCTTCGGGGACAAGGGAATAAAAAGTACCTGTTAGTATACTTGTAAACTGCACTGATTCTAAGGAGCGCAGTATAAAAATAAATAGATAAATAAACAAATAAACAATAACTGCTGCATCTCCTTCCAAAAAGTAACCTGATTCCCATTGGGCCCATATACTGACACAATTACAACCTCCTCTGTTCCCATTTTCCCTTTTATCCCCACTATTCTCCCCTCTAAGTCCCTAAAGCTTCCTTTCACTTGTATCCCAGATCCCTCCCGCACCAGGACCGTGTCCCATCCCTATTGCAGGAGTAAAATTGGTCCGGGTATCTCCTATTCATCCACCCCGTGTCCTTTCCCCTCAGGTGTGTTTCCTGTATTAGCACAACATCCCAATGTTTCTTCTGCGCCTCCCTATATAACGAGCTCTGTTTCTCGGGTGAATTCAAGCCCTTAACATTTATTGTTCCTATCCGCAGCATATCCCCTTTCCCTTTCTCCTCCCCCCTCCACTGTGACGTGTCCCTTCCCCTTCCCCCTCCCTCCTCCCCCCACTCCCCTCTCTCTCCCCCTCCCCATCCCTCCTTCATCCCCCTCTCACCCATCCACCCTCCCTACTTTCCTTCCGTACATGACATGTCCTATCCCATTACCTTCCCCCTTCGCCTAGTTCAGTCCAACAAATACCAGACACCCCCCAACCCCACTCCCCACTCCCCCTACCCTCCATCCCTCTTTCCTAAGCCATATACATTCCCCCCCTTGCCACCTCTATCCCCCTTCTACCCCACATAATGACTCTCCCCCTTTGTGCCATGTAAGTCCAGTGTCCAAAAGGGCTCTACCGCCCTATGCCATCTGGTCACCTCCACTCCTTCACTCTCTTGTCGGCACTCTCATGTTTCTTCAGTCTGCGGCATCTTTTTATCTTGAGACAGTCTCTTTAGTCTCTTTCCCTTCTCCCCCGCTCGTTGCCAGTGGGATGTAATTTGTGCCTTGCCGCCAGCTCCTGTAGTATGCCGGCTCCGCTCTCCCTTCGAGGACCTTGGTAGATGTTCGCAGCCCAGTTCTTGTAGCACATCCCATGCTTCATCTGCTATTTTCACCTTCTGGGATACCCCATTTACCGTCATCAACAATCCAAAGGGAAACATCCATCTATATCTCAGTCCTTTCCCTCTTAAGTAGGATGTGACCTCCTTCAGGCTCCTCCGCCTTACCAACGTGCCCCTGGAGAGGTCATTAAATATTTAGACTTCACAGCTGTCCCAAGCAATCTGCCCATATTTCCTGGCTGCATTTAATATTTTTTCCTTCATGGGATAACTGCTCAAGCACACTATAATATCACGCGCTTGTTTCTCTCTTCGGGGCCCCAGGCTTCGATGCACTCTTTCAACCCCCACTACTGTGGCTCAGCCTTCCTCCTCCTCCTCTTCTGCCAGCCTCAGTAAATGCACGCCTAAGCGCTTCCCTACCTCCACACAGTCCTTGTAGGCCTCTGTCTCCAGCACCCCTCGGATTTGGAGGTTGATCCGCCTAGCTCGGTCCTCTATCTCCTCCTCCAGCTCTCATTTCCTCCTGCCGGACTTTTATTTGGCACTGTTCCACCGCCATTTCCCTCAGCTCCCCCTCCTGCTGCTCCACGTGCCCTTCCAAATCCTCCACTCGTTGTCCTAGGCAGCCCAAGTCTTTTTGAATGGTAAGCAGAGTTTTTCAAGTCTTTTCGCATCTCCTTCAGCTCCGCATGCATTTCTGATTTGAACACCTGCAACCATGCTCTCATACTTTCTCCTTCATTCTGGCTCACAATCGGGCCCCCCTCCTCCTCTGAGCTCGCCTGTTCTCCTGCCTCCTCCAGGCCACCCGATTCCACTGCTGCCGCCAAATCTCTCCTCGTATACGCGGATTTGAAAGCCTGCCAATTTCTTCCGTACTGACATGGCTAAGGGGGGTGCCCGTCTCTCCTCCACTATATTGTAAAGGGGGAATCCTTTATATTTCACAAAATGCTGCAGGACTCGGATGGAGCTGAGCTACACTCCAGCCATCAGCTCCGTGATGTCACCGGAAGTCCCAAAATCTCCTTAAAACATTTTTAACTAGAAGTAGGAAAGCAGCTCGGTAATGTGACAAAACATCTTGTTTACATTTTGCATAATGTTCCTTTCTAGTGAGTTTGAACAGTCTGGGCAGTGTCTTGGGTGCTTTGGGAGGAGGAAAAGGGGAAGTAGCATGAGTTGACTAGGTTGGGAGAGCGTTGGCTCTTTGAATCTTTAAACAGATAGTTGTCCCTGGAGAGTTGGAGCGATACAGAGGACTACTAAAGCTGCATTTGGCCAAAGCAATGGCATACGAAGGGCGGGGCAGTGGGTTTCTACCTTAAATGGCAGTCTGACCCCACCTGGTGCATCCCAGGATGTACCGTGCAGGGCCAGGCACCGTAAAAGATACGGGGAGGGGGGTTTGAGGCTGCTGGACCACCATGTGGTTTGTGGTTTTTTGTTTTTTTTTTAATGGGTGGGTGAGGGGATTGAGGCAGCTTGGCCACCAGGGTTGTTTTTTTTTTTTTTTAAATTGGGCGGGTGGGGGGGGATCGAGGCCATTGGGCCACCAGAGCTTTTTTTCAATTGGGCAGGTGGGGGATTGGGGCCGCTGGGCCACCAGGGATTTGCTTTCTGTTGGTGGCACTGGCCCCCCAACAGTATCTTGATGGTATTGGGGGCTTTCCCTGATGCTTGGGTCCTCTGAAGGGAAGTTTGACACTTCACCTCAGATGATGCAGGCACTGGGGAAAGCCCCCCCGATGCCATGAATTTAGTGTCAGGGCGCATACGCAAATTAGCCATGAGGTGCCCCTGTTTCTCTGGGAGAGCATGCCAAACTTAAGCCGACTTCTGTGCGCATGTGTTTGGCTTGCTCTTCTAGTTTAATGCTGCCATTTGCACCACAGTTTTATTCATTTATTTAACAAATTTTCTATACCGCCTTATTTAATCAAGGCAGTTTGCATTGTAACTCAAAACTATTACTGAGAACTTGCATAGGAAAAACACAACTCAAACCATTGCAAGGAACTCTCTAAGGAGAACAAAAGGAAGGGGGGGTCATGCAGGAGGTGCTACATAGCACAACTTATGTACAGTGGGACATATAAATACATTTGTTCGTGATGTGTGTGCATGAGTCCAGAGGTTACTGGAGATGTTAGGTGTTTCCACAATGTCTTGAGCTGCTTCCTGAAGTCTTTTAAGTACGAGGTGGTTCTCAGAGTTTCTGGAAGGGAGTTCCAGATGGCGGGGGCGGCAAGTGACAGAGCCCTCTTTGCAGTGGAATTGTTGACCTTTGTGAAGAAGCTAGGTGTAGGTATGGTATTTATGGTACTATGTCTCTCTTGTCTTTTGATGGGCTTTGTAAAGATTCCAGCTGATAAGCTGTTTTTAATTTTGAAGATGTGAGAGACGATATATATTTGGCACGGGAAGTGATTGGAAGCCAGTGGAGCTGGTTCAGAAGGGGGGTTATGTGGTCGTGTTGAGATGATCCGGTGATGATTCTGGCGGTGGTGTTTTGGACTAGTTACCAGGGACAGATGGTTTGCTTGGGAAGTCCTTGGAAAAGGGCATTGAGGTAGTCCAATGAGGGTGTTATGATGGCCTGACATACTGTGCGGAAGTGATCCTGACTGAGGAGAGGTTTGAGTCTTTGAATTATGGCAAACTTTTGGAAGGCAGACTTAGTGGTCTTGTTGATATGGACATGGAGGTTAAAGTGGCTGTCAAGGATGATTCCAAGGTACCGTACTTTGTCTGTCTTTTATTGGGATTGGATTGTCAGCAATGCTGATTGAGGTAGGGGGAGTGAATGAAGTCTCACGTGTGATGACAATTGCTTCAGTTTTTTTGATGTTGAGGTGGTTGTTGGTAAGCCAGCTTATCATTTCTTGTAGACATACTGACATTGTAGCGAAGTCCGGGGAATCCATCTGGATTGGTGTGTACGCTACAGTATGCCATATATGTAGATGATGATATATCTTATATATACAGGGTGGCCCAAAAAAACTGAGAACATCTCGTAGCATATAAGTTATTTAAAAATTAAAAAAGACAGATGTAAACGATTGACCAATTAAAAAAAAAAAAGGCGACCGGAAATTGTCGAAATAAAGACGTTATATAGCTAAAAAAGGTAAATAAGTAAACTATTTAAGCTTTTAATTTACGAGATGTTCTCACTTTTTTGGGGCACCCTGTATGTGTATATGTATGTATATACTCGTATGTATATGTATGTTGAAGGCAGACAGGACCCTTGAGGAACACCTTGTGCTGTGTGGAAAGTGACTAGGTGAGGGGACCAACTTTGACTTTCTGCTTTCTGTCGCTGAGATAGGACTGAAACTATTTGAGTTTGGTGCTTTGGAGACCAATCTTCATTAGTCACTTCAGAAGGGTATCGTGCAATACCGTATCGAAGGCAGAGGAGATGTCAACAAAGATGAGCAGAAAATGTTTCCTTATGTCATCTATTCCTCTGAGCAGGTTGTCAAATAGGTGAGTGAGTAGAGTCTCAACACTGTGATTAGGGCAGAAGCCATGCTGGTGGGGATCCAGAGGGGCGTGCATGTCAATGTAGTCCTGGAGCTGACCTTGAACTGCCTTCTCAATTATTTTGGAAAGGAGTGGGAGGCTGGATATTGGCCGGTAAGCTGATGGGTCCGAGCTGTGGGATGTTGTATTCTTCAGAATTGGGTGAATTGTAGCTTGCTTCAGCATAGGGGGCATGTAGCCCTAAGTCAGGGAAGAGCTTATTATCTTGTGGATGCAGTTGCTCAGGGCCTCCTTAGCAGACTTAATCCAGGCCAACAGGCAGGGGTCTGATGGAGATGTGCTTGAGTTTAGGGTGGTTATAGTGCGGGCTACTTGTTCGGTCATGGGGATGTAGGTAAGTCACACCAGCTGTAAGTGGTGTTAGGTCTTTCGTGAATGGTAAATGTGTTAGTGGTGGAGGTGTCTGTGCATGGAGACTTTGGAGGGTGTTTGTTCTTGGATATGAGGAAGTCAGCAAACGTTTGAGGGTCTAACTTGTCTTCATCCTTCCGAGCTGGGTCTTTTGTGAGGGTACGGACAATGTCAAAGAGCTCTCTGGGCTTATTGCAGGCTTTTAAAATGAGGTTGGTATGGTATTGTTGTTTGTGTTTGTTTGATTAAGTTGTTGTATTCCTTTTGCATTTTTTGTTATTATTTTAATGCAGCTTCAGACCTGTCATGTCTCCATTGATGTTCATGTTGACATAGCTTTCTTTTGGTCTCCCTTATTGTTATAGAGCTGATTTTGGCCTAGTATCATTGTGTCTTGAGCTTGTCTGATCTGGGGGTTTAGCTGCAGCGCTGATAGTGGTGTTCCAGGTGTTGATTGCTTCATCCAGATCGGTAAAGTCCTGGGGCAGGTGTTGCATGGTGTTGGTGAAAACTGGTCCTTATCAAATGCCTTGAAGCATCGTCCGGAATTAGGTGTTTTCTGGGGTTTTTGTTGGGGAGGGAGGTGGATCAAGAAGATTTTGGCATGATGATGCGACCATGGTATGGGTGTGACTGTGGGAGATGTTATGCTGTCCTGATCTATTATGCTTGTCGGTGCGAATATCAGGTCCGGGGTAGAGCCCAAGCGGTGAGATGGTTCTGTGAGAATTTGATTGAATAGAAGAGACTCCATTGCCTTGTGGAAAGCTACTTCCTCCTTGCTGGATGCTGAGGTGAGGTTCAGGTCACCTAGAACTACGAGAGGCTTGTGATGGGAGTTAGCAGAGCATATTGATTCCAGAATGTTGGATGTGTCTTTTGAGGCTGCGCTTGGGGCTCTGTAGATTAGACGGATGGCTATTTGTTTTCTATGCTGATAATGTCACATCAATCAAAGCTTATGGAGCTGGAAGGTTTAAGCTTAAGGTCTGATTGGGCCAGGATTAGAACCCCAGCACCTTGCTTGTGGGTATGAGGGCAGTTGAATGCTGAGTATGTGGATGGTGTCACTTGGTTTAGGATGACTTGCTCAGTATTCTTTAGCCATGATTCAGTGATGCATAGACTAGCAATGTGGTTGGCTTGAATGTGATCGATAATGATGTTTATCTTATTACGTATGGATCTAGTCATGGGGGGGGGGGGCTTTGGGGGGGATGTATATGATGAGGGATTGCAAGGATTGAGGGTTGTATGCGAATGAGCCTGGTAGGTCTCCTGTTAGGATGCTTGTGCATGCTTGTCCTTATTGGAGAATGATACTTTAAGTAAGTTGGTGGAACTTGAAGGGCTGTAGTGAGGGAGGGATAGAAGCAGGTGGCGCTTCTTACTTCAGAGATCAGGAACAGTACTAGGATGATGGCGTATATACCATGGGGAGACCGCCAGATGAGCTTCTGTTGCTTCAGAAAACATTTGTGCGACTTATGTGAGCGCTGTACAGGTTGTGATGGGAATTTAGTGAATTCAGTGTGTTCCATGTGCGAGGTAATTTACTCAGTGTTGGTAGACTTTTTATTCATACTGTCGGTGAAAGATGCCTGTGCCTAGATCAGGTAGTGCAGGTAGAGATTGTTAGTTGCTGGATGAGAGTTTCCTGGAATCTGTGGTCCTGCCTTCATTCCCCAACTAAGGGCCATGCCAAAGGGCCCTCAGGCGAGGTCCCGCCAGGCACGGGCACACCTAGCAGCATAGGAGATTTAAATCTGCTGGGCAGGAAGGCAGCTGCTGCACGATTGGGCCTGTCGGTGGGGAGCAGGGAGGAGCTTACCTGCCCGCTCCCTGCTGGTGGGTCCGATTGTCGGCAGCATGCTGATGCTGAAGTTGTGCACTATCTGTGCGCTGCATAGAGGCATACAGAGTTGATACAGCCAGCTTTCTGCATCTGCTCGTAAGTTTGCCACGCTGCCTCCATGGGGTGGGCCGGCTGGAGGGTGGGGGGTGCCAGCAGCATTGGCAGGGTACCTGCTCCATGTGACAGAGGGTGGGGGGGGGGCTGGGAATGCCACTGGGTTAAAGTAGTCTTTCATTTTCTCTCACTATGTTCCAGATAAACTAACTCACAATAATAAAGGGTTATGTAGGCTTTTTGGGCTGTTCTCGACCTCTCTATATCACTCCATATTAATCCTCCTTTCATTTAACCCTTGGTACAGACTTTTCACTACTCTCCTATAGGATATGTGTGGTGAGCATAGGAGAGGGAGTGTCCCCCACAGTACTGTAAGTTGTGTCTTGGTTTATAGGACTTGACCCCAAGCAGATCTTGTACTTGGGGCCTGTAGTAATTGGCCTGTCTGCCTCCATGAAAACAGGAAGTGGAATCAAAGGCAAGCTTTGTGCACAATTCTTCCTGCATTCACTCCTCCAAATCCTGGTCCAAACAAGCCGTTAGCTGGTAGTTATGCATGCCCCAGAACATGTGTAAATGCCGATGGGGACTTTTTTGGTGTGTTTTTTTTTTTTTTTTTAATTTTTTTGTTGTGGTGTGGTGGTTTTTTTTTTTTTAGTACAACATAAAAACTGCCATATTGGATCAGACCAAAGGTCCATCAAGCCCAGCACCCTGTTTCCGGTAGTGGCCATTCCAGGTCACAAATATCTGGGAGGTTCCCAGAAAGTAGGAAGATTCTTTGCTGCTTAACCCCCAGTATAAGCAGTGGATTCACCCAAGTCCACCTCATTGTTAATGGTTTATGAACTTTTCCTCCAGAAACAAGTATGCATGTATTTGTTGTAAATTTCTTTAGTAGTATTTAGCTCACACTTTTCCAGTAGCTGCTCAAGGCGAGTTACAATCGGGTACAGTACGTATTTTCCCTGTCCCCGTAGGGCTTACGAACTGTTTGTACATGTATAATTTAAGGTTCACGCAAACCACACCCAGAATGCATCCCCCTCCAGATCCATGCACATTGCAGATATACATGTGTAAATAGTACTTCTAAAATTTATACATGTAAATCCATCTTTTTCCATATGTAAACGGTGCCCAATTCTTCTAAAATCACCTCCTTTGTCTATAAAGTCAAACAAGTGAAGAAAGTTTTGGTTTCTTATTTTTTCTTAAGAAGCTTTTCCTATTCTTTGTCACCTTCAATCACTTTAAATATTAAAGGCTATATCACTCATTTTCCTGCTTTTTATATCCTTTACACTGACTGGCCTCATGGAACATCTGTGGCCTGGACTCTTGCCCTTAGTGTGAAGATCTTGCGTAGCTGCTGAGGACACCTGCCTGACTGTTGCCTTTCCCATAGGTACCCAGGAGGCATTATTGAGATGTGTCTAGTGGTATAACATGGAGCTGGATGTTTGCTAATGCAATTGTAACCTGTTTATTGCCTATAGAAACCCAGGGCCATTGATTCCTTCTGGATGGGAATGTGATTGAGGTGCCAGCCCCAGCATCCTTAACCCTTTCATTACTTTGTTGCTGAAACAGTGTTGGAAAATATTTGCCCCACCTATAAGGTTCAGGCATCCAGGGGAACTGGGCTTCCAAGTTTTCCCATTTGCAGCTTTGCAGGAAAGGTGATTCTCATTTCATCTTTACTTGGAAAGCTTTCTTCCACATCAGTGGCCAAGAGAATCTCATCCTGACTTGTATATGGTCAATAAGGTGCTGCTGTCATATGGTTTACAATGGGCCGCAGACAGGCTGTGGTTGTCTGTCTCCCATTTTCTATGAGCACTTTTCCTTTCTGGAGTGCGTTTTGGAATGCTCAGCTACAGTTCACTAGACCTGACCCAGCGATGGAAGCTGCTCACACTACTGTCTGAGGAATCCTGCGCTTTCTGCCCAAACACATTTTCATTTCTAGTTGTGGCTTTCCAATAGCCCAGGACTGGTATTATGTGCCCCCAGGAGCCCCAGACCCCTCTCATTCCACAGTGTTTGTTTGGCATTGTGTAATGCGATGACGACTTTCTGTGTACTTACTGTCATGTTAAGTTGCCGTCCTAAGACTGGGCAGCAAGTGCAGTGGTTCTGCTGAATTTTAGCCAGTGTGATTTTCATTTGAGTTGAGTCACTGTGAAGCTGCTTCATTAGTGATAATAAGCCTACACTGCAGATACTGGATAAGAAAGACTTGGATATGACAGATTTTTAAGGTTGTACTTTTGGGCTTCACAGCTGGCACAAATCAGAAGTTGGTGGCAGGGAGGGGACAAAATAGTGGCTTTTCCCAGAAGCCAAGGAGACCTGTGGTACTTGCCAGATTTACAAAGGGGACTGTCTTAGCTCCCCTGTACAGCTGTCAATAAAAATATGGATGGTGTGCATAGATACCTGAAATAGACTAAAAAAAAGTAGGACCCAATATTCAGCTCCGGTGGCTAGTCGTCCTACTTCAACTAGCTGCCGGCACTGAACTTTAAGCCCGGATATTCAAAGGAGGGCCAAATCCAGGCTCCAACATTGAATATCTGGGTCGCCTGGATTGCTGTGAAGCTCAATATCACCACTGTCCAGTTAGCGATGGGGGCCTACCCAGAATTCCCCCAGTTAGCATCGGGGCATTTAGTGGTAGCACTGTGTTATTGCGCTTGAATATCACACTGAGTGGCATTTACAAAGTTTGCAGGTCTGCAAACACTAATTGTTTTGAATATTTACCTCACGTTGGAGGAATAAAAATTTGCCTCTAGTTGGCTGTAATATCTGGAAACAGAAAATAATTATTCCATATCGTCTCTCCGGGCCAGTCCAGGCAAGTGAGGGTTGTCTACCTTCTCTAGCAGCTGAGGACTGAAAAACTGAAGTTTTACTGCAACAGTATCTGGCTCCCTCTGCTGGCCGAACCTCAGTCTTTCAGTCCTCAGCAGCTGAAGACAACGTTTCTTGTCTGGCTCCCGGAGATTCGTTCAGTTTTTGGATTTAGCTTTTATTTTTAGTGTAAATTTCAGTTGAATTGCTGTAGGGGTGGAGGTTCTAGCAGGGCTCTCCCCTTCAGCCACGATCTTCGCGGGCTAACGGCTTGAGAAATTGGGAGCGCTAGAGGCAGAGCCTGCCTCGACCTTTAGCTCCAGGCCCAACGGGGGAAGCGGTGAGTGACTCTGGGAGCCCCAGAGACCATCGGTAAGCCTCCGGAATTGCAAGCACGCCGCCGCTAGCAGCGGAGGGTCCGCTGCTTTGCTGAGACTTCGCTGTGGTAAGCGGCTCCTGCTCAGGCCCGGGTCAGTCTTTTCTTTACTTTTACTTTTGCCTGCAGGCACGTTTTGGCGCGCACAGCACTCGGCGGTTTTCGTCGGTTTCGCCGGGGTTTTCTTCGTTCTGGTTTCTGCAAGCGTCTTACTTTTATTTAGTTACCTTACTTTGCCGCGAGTTTTTTCGCCGGCATGGACGCTCGGTCGGAGACACAGGAGATCCTGGGGGGTCTTTCCACGGCTTCAGAAATGGCGGGAAAGGCAGCCATGTTAGCAACATCTGCTCCCTTGCCACCGGCTCACAAGAGATCCTCTAAGAGGAAGGCCAAAGAGGAAGGCCAAAGCTTCAGGTGGAGGAAGCTCCTTCACTACTGTTGCTTACAGAGCAGGAGTCTCTGGAGAGTTCTTTTTCAGCGGACTTTATTTTGGCTATGCAGCGGGACGGGAGACCCGCAAGTTTCGAGGCTCTCGGTTTGTTCCCTATCAAAGGGGGCGCTCGGTGGCGCGAGGTCAGTCCTTTCGTGGGGCACGAGGGTTCGGCAGGGATTATTTCCACCCCCAGCAGAATCCCGGCAAAAAGCCACAATGAAGTGAAGCGGGCCCAGACGGAAGTCCCGATATGGGGACGGCTGCAGCGGTTCCTTTCTGTCTGGGCCACCATAACCACAGATCTCTGGGTGCTCGAAATTATACGCGACGGTTATGCCCTCGAGTTTGCTCATCCTTTGCGGGACGCTTTCGTGGCGTCTCCTTGTGGTTCTGCGGAAAAGGCAGCAGCGGTGTCAGTGACCCTCCAGCGCTTGCTGCGCCTGCAAGCTGTGGTTCCGGTTCCACTCGACCAGTTAGGATCCGGTCGCTACTCCATTTATTTCATGGTTCCCAAAAAGGAGGGATCTTTTCGTCCTATTTTGGATCTCAAGCACCTGAACCGCTGTTTGCGTATTCCGCATTTTCACATGGAGACTCTCCGGTCCGTGATTTGCTCCGTACAGCCGACGGAGGTTCTCACTTCCATCGACCTGACCAAGGCCTACCTCCATATTCCGGTGAGGCCAGAGCACCAGAAATTTCTACGTTTTGCGGTGCCCATGGGGCACTTTCAGTTCCAGGCGTTGCCGTTTAGACTAGCCACGGCGCTGCGAACCTTCACAAAGGTGATGGTGGTGGTAGCGGCGGCCTTGAGGCGCGAGGGGGTGCTAGTGCACCCGTATCTCGACGATTGGTTAATTCGGGCGCTGTCGGTGGCGGATTCCGCGCGGGCCACGGCTCAGGTGGTAGCTCTGCTCGAGCGGTTGGGCTGGGTAATAAATCAGTCCAAGAGCCAGTTGCAGCCGACTCAGCGGCTTCTCTACCTGGGGGCGCTGTTCGACATGAGCGTTGGGGCAGTATTCTTGCCCGAGCCCCGGATAGCAAAGCTTATGGGGCAAGTGAGAGCGTTTTTGCGCCTCCGGGCGCCGACGGCTTGGCGTTACCTGCAGCTGCTGGGGTCCATGGCGGCCTCCTTGGATCTGGTACCTTGGGCGCGGGCGCATATGCGTCCGTTGCAGCACGCGTTGCTATCAAGGTGGTCACCTCAGGATCACCCTCTCTCTCGCAGGCTGCCATGCACTCCGTCCGTGAGCGACAGCCTGCTTTGGTGGTTGGATCCCGCTCATCTCCGAGCGGGAATGCCCTTGCAGTCCCCGAATTGGTTACTCCTCACGACCGATGCGAGTCTCTCCGGTTGGGGGGCTCACTGCCAGTCTCGCATAGCTCAAGGGGTTTGGACGTCGGAAGAATCGACTTGGTCCATAAACCGACTGGAGCTTCGAACGGTTCGGTTAGCGCTGCAAGAGTTTCGCCTGCTGGTCGAGGGCAAGGCGGTGAGAGTGTTCTCCGACAACTCCGTGACGGTGTCTTACATCAACAAACAGGGCGGTACCGGCAGCGCGGCTCTCCTGGAGGAGAGTCGGTGGTTAATGAGCTGGGCGGAGTCCCACCTGCTAGCTCTTTCAGCGGCTCATGTGGCGGGCCGCGACAATGTACAGGCCGAATATCTCAGCAGGCATGTAGTGGATCCCGGGGAGTGGGAGTTGAACGCAGCCGTGTTCCACGACCTTATTCTCTGTTGGGGGCAACCAGCGATGGATCTGATGGCCACCTACGACAATGCCAAGGCCAGTCGGTTCTTCAGCAGGAGGAGAGAACGGATGTCCGAAGGTCTGGACGCCTTGGTGCAGCCAAGGCCGCAGGTAGACCTGCTTTATGTGTTCCCTCCGTGGCCTTTAATCGGCAGGGTTGTTCGGCGGATAGAGAGCCACGGTGGCCGGGTAGTGCAGGTGGCCCCGGATTGGCCACGGCGACCGTGGTACGCGGATCTGGTCCGGCTGCTGGTGGATCGCCCTTTGAGGCTTCTGGCGCGTGCGAATCTCTTGTCTCAGGGACCTCTGCTCATGCCGGACGTGGAGTGCTTCTCGCTTATGGCTTGGCTATTGAGCGGGAAAGGTTGAGGCGTAGGGGTTATTCGTCGTCGGTCATCGACACTCTCCTCCGAGCCCGCTGCTTGTCTACTTCCCTGACGTATGTGCGCGTCTGGCGGGTATTTGAATGCTGCTGTGGAGAGCGAGGTCGGCAGCCGGGCTGCACTCTGGTGCCGGAGGTCTTGTCTCTCCTTCAAAGCGGGCTAGAGAAGGGCTTGGCGCTCGCGACCCTCAGAGTGCAGGTTGCCGCGCTCACGTGTTTTCGAGGTCAGATTAAGGGGGTGCTCCTCTCTCGACATCCGGATATCTTGCGGTTTCTGCGAGCAGTCCAGAACATGCGTCCTCCGGTTCGCTCTATCATTCCCGCTTGGGATCTTAATTTGGTGTTGGAGGCTCTGGTGCGGCCTCCCTTCGAACCGGCCAAAGAAGTGTCATTCAAGGAACTCTCCTGGAAGACTGCATTCTTGGTGGCCCTATGTTCGGCTAGGCGTGTGTCTGATCTTCAAGCTCTTTCCTGTAGAGAGCCTTTTTTGCACTTCACGCGAGAGAAGGTGATGTTGCATCCGGTGCCTTCGTTTCTCCCAAAGGTGGTCTCCAGTTTCCATGTGAATCAGTCTATTTCCTTACCGACTTTTCCGGATGGCCAGGGATCGCCCATTGATTCGGTCCTCCGCAAGTTGGATTTGGGGAGAGTTCTTAAGCGATATCTTTGTCGAACACAACACAACCCTTTCGCAAAAAGGACAGGCTGTTCGTGTTCTTTGGAGGGCCCAGTAAGGGGCAAGCTGCCTCTAAGGCCTCCATAGCGCGTTGGGTTAAATGTGCCGTAGCTGCGGCTTATCAGGCAAGTGGAGAGTTGCCGCCGGAGCTGTTCAGAGCTCATTCAACTCATAGCCAGGCAACATCCTGGGCTGAGCTGGCTCTAATTCCTCCGGTGGACATCTGTAGGGCGGCGACTTGGTCATTCTTGCACATGTTTTCGAAGCATTATCGGTTGGACGTGCAGGCCGCGGGGGACGCTAATGTGGGTGCGGCTGCCGTCATTGCGGGTCTCGCCGGTCCCTCCCAGGGATAGTTACTGCTTTGGTACTTCCCTCACTTGCCTGGACTGGCACGTTTAAATGGAACCCTTAGTTTTATGCACTCTCTGGGGGGTTTCTTTTGGTTATCGTTCGGCTGCTTTGTAAGTATCGACTGAGGTTTGGCCAGCAGAGGGAGCCAGATACTGTTGCAGTAAAACTTCAGTTTTTCAGTCCTCAGCTGCTAGAGAAGGTAGACAACCCTCACTTGCCTGGACTTGCCCGGAGAGAACTCAAGGAAAGACAATTAGCAGGTAAGGTCTAATTTCTTCTTCCTAGTCATATATCCAGTCCAGTCCCTTCATGCTGGGTTGTGCTCCTATTCCTGCAGCTTGGAGACTAAGTAAACCAATCTCTTGATGACGTCAGGATATATATAGAACTGGCACAGCCCACCAGCCTCAGTTTTTACTTAGTCTCCAAGCAGCTGGACTGAAGCAGCAAGCTAGCAGATTAAGTGCCTGGAGAGACTTTAGCATAGGAAGGGTTTTTTGGTTTTTCTTTCCCTGGGACATATTGTTTAATTTAATTTTATTTCCTTCCAGTTAGTTTTGGGTGGCCCCTCGTTTCCGTTCCACCCCCCCCCCCAACCGGCGGAGGAGGCTTGCAGCGACCCTGTCCACTTAAAAAAAAACAAAACAAAAAACAACAGCACCCTTTTGGAGGCAATGGAGACCGGCCTTGTTATTTGCGGCCGGGTCTCCTGCGGCGAAGGGCATCTTCTTCGGTCTCCTGCCTCATGTCTGAAGCCCCGGAGGCGGCTGAGCACGAGGGCGGGAAGACCGCGGCGTCCTCTCCCCTCGGCCCGCCTAGCAGAGCAAAGGAGCGGCGAGGGGCGGCTGAGAAGGGCCCGGCAGAAGAGGCGTGATTCTGGGGGTGGGGAGAGCGTCAGCGGGGCCCGCGGCCTTGTTCGGCGCATTGGTGCCTTGTGGAGGAGAGTTCCGGCTCTGGCCTTCGCGCGCTTTTCAGCCGCGTGGTGTTCCTTGCCCAGGGGAGGTGAAGGAACGGAGAAGAGCATGGTAGGAGCCGGAAGGCAAAGTTTCCTTGCATTTTATTTAGTTTTATTTAGTTTTAAAAGGGAAGGCAGGTATATATATCTATATATGTATATATTGATATATATATATATTCACAGATTCTGTTGGACAGCTGATTTGGGATTTATTCTTCTCATGCATAGCTAAAAAAAAAAAAAAAAAAAAAAAGAGACAAAGTAGAGAAGTGTGCAATGCCTGCACGTCTGCAGTGCCTTGTGTGTGGGGCCCGCAGGGGCGCGGTGTCTGATACTGGGGTATGCAGGGGCTGCGCTCTGGAGGCGGCCTCTGTGGAGTAGGAGCTCCAGGACAATGTAAAGCAGCCTCCTCCAGCTTCTGGGGCTATGGATATAGAGGAAGAGTTGGAAGGGGCCCTGGGGGAGGCTTCGCTGCCCTCCTTGCTGGTAGGACAGCAGGTATCCTCCCAGTCATTGCCGGGTACTTCCTCTGTGGAGGGAGGTCCCTGCGTTTTTCCCCCGGAGTTTGTGCTGTTGTTGCACAAAGCTTTCTGCATGCGTCAGCAGGAGGCCCAAGCCCCTCACAAGCGGGGGGCGGAGAGCAAGCCGCTTGTTCCGGATATTCCGGCCAAGAGGGCAAGAACAGCTGAAGAAGAGCCCTTTTCCCCAGATTCTGAGCTTCTGGAATCAGACAGGGATTTGGGGGAAGAGGAAGAGCTTGAGGAAGGCGAGATCCCAGAGGAACAGGCGAGAATTGTGAGGGTTTTTCGCCCTGATGAGTTACCGGCATTGATTGGGGAGTCAATGTGAAGGTACTTAATATGTCCTCGGGAGAACAGGAGAATGAAGAGGCCCTGGAGGACCCATTGATTCTGGCGGTCCGGAAGTCTCAAAGGGCTTTCCGGTTCACAGGGTAGTCCGTCAAATGATTGAGGATGAGTGGGATCATCCGGAGTCCGGCCTGTGGGGAGTGCGCTCTATGGCACGTCTGTACCCATGGCCGGAGGCGGAAAAGGAGTTGTTAAGGCCTCCCAGAGTGGATGCGGCGGTAGCGGCTGTGACCAAGAAGACTACCATCCCGGTGGAGGGCAGTGCTGCTCTAAGGGATGGCCAGGACAGGAAGGTGGACACCTTGCTGAAGCAGGCTTTCGACGTTAGCGCCATGGCCCTTCAAACCTCGGTATGCGGGGCTTGGGTGGCCCGAGCATGCTTGAGGTGGTCTCAACAGCTGCAGTCAGCCGAGGGTCCGCAGGTAGAGCCTCCGGGGAATGCGGCACGTATTGAGCCCAGAGCGGCCTATCTGGCGGATAGTCAGTATGACCTCATTCGTAGCTTGTCAAAGAATATGGCCTCCCTGGTGGCGGCTCGCCGATATCTTTGGCTCCATAATTGGGCAGCGGACGCTTCCTCCAAGTCTCGTCTCGGCAGGCTCCCCTTTAGGGTGAAGCTGCTCTTTGGGGAGAATTTAGACAAGTTGGTAAAGGACTTAGGGCAGTCTAAGGGGGGCAGGCTCCCGGAGGATAAGTCTAAGCAGGGGCGCCTTTCTTCTCAAGGGCGCTCTCAGCAGAGGGAGTTTCGGAGGCCTAGATCAGGTAGGCAGAGCTCCTTTCAGAGGGGTAAGTTTCCCGCCAGAGGCCAGGGCGGGCAGAGGTTTTGGGGCCTCCTCGGCCCAGAGAAAGCCGCAATGAGATAACGGGGGCTTGGGTGGGGGTGCTGCCTGTAGGGGGTCGCTTAAGGCAGTTTCTCCCTGCCTGGGCCTGGGTAACTTCTGACCAGTGGGTTCTGGAAGTCATAGAATGTGGATATGCCCTGGAGTTTGCGAGACTAGTCCTTCCCTCGTTCGTCCAGTCGCCTTGCAGGACGGCAGCCAAGCACACAGCAGTGGAAGAATCCTTGGCAAGGGTGTTAGCGTTAGGTGCGGTGATCCTGGTGCCAAGGGATCAACTTGGCTGCGGTCGGTACTCAATCTATTTTGTGGTGCCAAAGAAGGAAGGCTCATGGTGACCCATTCTGGACCTCAAGCATGTCAACCGGTGTCTCCGGGTTCCGCACTTTCGTATGGAGATGCTGAGGTCGGGGATAGTAGCGGTGAGGCCGGGAGAATTTCTAACTTCTCTCAACCTCACCGAGGCATATCTTCATATTCCCATCAGAGAGGCTCACCAGCAGTTTCTGCGCTTCGCGGTGCCGCAGGGTCACTTTCGGTTTCAAGCACTGCCGTTCGGCCTGGCAACAGCTCCTCGCACCTTCACCAAGGTGATGATGGTGGTGGCAGCGGCCCTCCGCGGAGAAGGCATTCTCATGCATCCGTACCTGCACGGCAGTGGCCAGGACATCGCTACAGTGGTGGCTCTCTCCCGGGAGTCTGGAAAAAGGAATGCCTCTCGACGCCCCTCGGTGGCTGCAAGTGACGACAGACGCCTGTCTGTCAGGCTGGAGGGCACACTGCGAGGGACACTTGGCCCAGGGAAGTTGGAGCGTACAGGAGTCTCGATGGCCCATCAACCGATTAGAGTTACGGGCAGTAGTGATGGCCCTTGGAGCATTCCGGAGTCAGATTTTCGGAAAAGCGGTCAGGATTCTGTCAGACAACATGACAGCAGTGGCCTACATCAATTGGCAAGGAGGGACGAACAGGCTTCTGCTGGAGGAGGAGGCGGAAGGCCTCATGAGATGGGCCAAGGACCATCTCGTAGCCATCTCAGCCCAGCATGTTGCCGGAGTGGAGAACGACACGGCCGACTTTCTCAGTAGGTACAGGATAGATCCGGGCGAGTGGGAGCTCAACCAGGAGGTTTTCGAGCAGATCGTCCTCCGTTGGGGGCCACCGGTGATGGATTTGATGGCATAATGGGAGTCGGCCAAGACGAGCAGATTCTTCAGCAGAAGAAGGGAAAGAATGTCGGAAGGGCTGGACGCCCTAAGACAGCGGTGGCCCACGGAGGGGTTGCTTTACGTGTTCCCTCCTTGGGCCCTCATCGGCAGAGTTCTTCAGAAGATAGAAGCTCATCAGGGGTTGGTGATCCTGATTGCTCCAGACTGGCCGAGGCGGCCGTGGTGGTACACCGATCTGGTTCGGCTCTTGGCAGATCGTCCCTGGCGGCTCCCAGTAAGGGGGGATCTTCTCAGGCAGGGTCCGGTAAGAATGCCGCAGGTGGGTCAGTTCTCGCTTACGGAATGGCTATTGAGAGGGCAAGGCTCCTTAAGAGAGGTTATTCGGGAGCAGTGATTTCCACTTTGCTGAAGGTCTGCAAGCGCTCTACCTGTTTGGCTTATGTGAGGGTTTGGCGCATTTTTGAGAGTTGGTGTGAGGTTCGGTGCAAGAGGCCTCTGTCAGTGGAGATTTCCAATGTGTTGGACTTTTTGCAGGCTGGCCTGGAGAAAGGGCTGGCGGCCAGTTCCTTGAGAGTGCAGCTAGCGGCTATCACTTGCTAAAGGGGCAAGGTTAAGGGCAAAGCTTTAGGCCAACATCCCGATGTGATTCGTTTTCTTAAGGCGGTCAGGCGAATAAGACCACATAGGAGTGTGTGGTGGTACCTCCTTGGGACCTTAATTTGGTGTTGGATTCTCTGGTCGGGGCGCCCTTTGAGCCCCTTGGTTGCTCTTCTCTTAAGGATTTGACTCTCAAGTGTTTTTGGTTGCCATTTGTTCCGCCAGGCGGGTCTCGGAGTTGCAGGCTTTGTCTTGCCGTCCTCCCTTTCTAGTTTTTTCTGTGGAGAAGGTGGTGTTGAGGACGGTTCCGTCCTTTTTGCCCAAGGTAGTGTCTTCCTTTCATGTCAATCAGCCGGTGTCCCTCCCGGTCTTTGCTGGGTTGGAGCAGGGGGAGGGGGATGCACGGCTGCGCCTCCTGGACGTGCGTAGAGTGTTGAGGCATTATCTGAAATGCACTAAGGCCTTTCGCAAATCAGAGCGTTTGTTTGTTTTGTTCAGAGGGCCGCGCAGGGGGGAGGCGGTGTCCAAGGCCACGATTTCCAGGTGGATTAGGGAGGCCATTGCTTCCGCTTATGTCCTACGGGGTAGGCAGGTTCCGGGGGGTTTAAGAGCCCATTCCACTCGAGCTCAGGCGTCATCTTGGGCGGAGTTTAGTTTGGTTCCTCCGTTGGACATTTGCAGAGCGGCAACTTGGTCTTTGTTGCATACCTTTGCCAAGCACTATAGGTTGGGATGTGCAGGCCGCGGTGGATGCAGGTTTTGGGAGAGAGGTGCTTCGAGCCGGTTTGGCAGGACCCTCCCAAGCCTGAACTTCTCTGGTACATTCCAGCATGAAGGGACTGGACTGGATAGACGACTAGGAAGAGGTAATTAGACCTTACCTGCTAATTAGTATTCCTGTAGGATATCCAGTCCAGTCCCTGGCCCCACCCGGTATTGCTGCCGGTTCGAAGCAGTATAGGGGAGTTGTTGGCACAGAGGTGTTTCTGGGTGCCCGGCTTCCTGGAGGTTCCGGGTTCGGAGCGGATTGGGACCGAAGCAGAGCTCTGTGGGCCGTAGTGCTGCAAAGCTTGTTAAGTAGCGGCAGAGCACGCTGACAGGTAAGCCTCTTCCTTCTCCCTTGAGGGGGGGCGTAGGGTTCGTCCTCTGAGTGGGGGAGGGGGTGCATAGAGTCGTTAGTATTATAGTTGTTTTCATTGGTTAGTTGTGTCTCCGTTACTTTGCTTTGTCAACAGGATACTGAGGCAGGTGGGCTGTGCCAGTTCTATATATATCCTGACGTCATCAAGAGATTGGTTTACTTAGTCTCCAAGCTGCAGGAATAGGAGCACAACCCAGCATGAAGGGACTGGACTGGATATCCTACAGGAATACTAATTAGCAGGTAAGGTCTAATTACCTCATACTCTAGAGAAATGTATCCAGTGAGGGTCCTTCTAAAACATTTCAACTACTAAATTTGGCCTCTTGAACATGCACCTGTTCTATTGTCTGTAATTGCATTGGGCACTAGGTGCTGCATTAGGAAGGGTGAACAATAATATACCTGTCTTCCCCACCACAAATATCTGTGCTGAAATGTTCCTCTAAGTTCATCTCAGCCTTCTATAACAATCTAAGAAATGAAGAATAAGAGCCATTGCAGTTACTGTAAGATTGGAATGGGTTGACCATATTGTCCAAAAAGACAAGTAGCTCTTAATTTAAGACACAATTAGTCACCAAAATCATTTCCTAAAAACAACTAGAAACCTCTTTATCTTAGGCAAATATGACCTCAGGATGGCTTATACCCTACATTTAGTGAACAATTCACTATAGGGAACAGCTGACGCTCACATCACCGGTCAATTAAGCCTCTAAATTAATTTTTTATTCATAATATTAAATTTCAAACCATAACATTTCAATTCCACATGAGTACTCCTGGGGATTTGAATTACTTACAACCTAACATACCACAAAGCATACACAATACATAAATAGCGTCATTTTAAAAAGCTCAACGGGGCACCACTGGACTGAGCTTCCATCCCCTGTAAAACAACAGAAGAGGAACTTTAATAGATACAAACAGCAGTAAATATGCCAAGCAAGGTCAACAATTACTTATCTTTAAAGCTCAATGTTCAAAGTCCATGGCTGCTTCAAAACGATCTGTTGTAGATCAAGAATCTTCTAAATCAGGGCAGGAAACTCATCTCACAATAGTCCTTCAAGCACTTTCATACCCTTAACTCATACCCTACAAAAGCTTTTGTTTTGCCAACCACCGGCTTCCTCAGGGGTTGAGAATACCACAAACAAAAGTAATTGAGAAATGCTTTCTTCACTTTCCCTGCTGTTACAAAGCAGCATCTGATGTACTACATTTTAAAGGACCATCCGCCAATACAAACATTCCACAAAAGATGACGTCACACATACGGAAAAACTCACATTGATCAAACAGAACCTCAACAAATTTCGGGGACGGCTATGGGCGCGACTTTTGCCCTGTCCCTAGCGAATTTATACATGCACTTTTTTGAAGAACAATATGTATACTCTTCTAGGTTTGCACCGAATATTGTTAAGTGGTATCGGTATATAGATGATATTTCTTTTGCTTTGGAAGGGTTCAAGAGACCTTTTGGATGAGTTTTTTCAGTATTTGAATACATGTAACGTCAATATTGGCTTTGAAATGGATGTGCAAGCTCATGAACTTCATTTCCTGGATGTTAAGATTTCTAAGCATGCAGAAGGATTTTTAACTACTGTACACCTATGGGTCTGAGACCGGCTGCATGAGCTGTGGATCTTTCCCAAAGCTAAGACTCTAATTTTCTTTCTCATCTCTGCTGGTTTCAGAGTTTAACTGTCTGTTTTGTGGGAATTGCTGATATTAAGATTAACTGTGTTTATAAATTAAGCTTGGGGATAATCTGACTTACTGCTTTTCTGGGTAGCCTTGGAGCAGATATCTGTGGGTGCCCCCAGTTCAGGAACAGCCTACTGGCCAGAGACACTTAGGTTCCCGCCCACCCTACCCCTAGCCCCACCCACCCCAGGGGCTGCATTGCCTATATAGTACTCGCATACGTTGCCATCTATCCCTTTAACTTGGGTTAGAGCCCACATCTTCTTCCTCCTTTTTTCTTCTTCCTTTTCTCCTTCTAGGACTGCTTATTCAGTATGTCATCTATTCAGTGCTTTAACTGCAGTACTTTCATTCCAAGACAAATCATTTGGAGCCTCAGGTCAGCTGCCATGCATAAAGAACTGAATCTACTAAGGGAAGACCTAGCTGCCTACTGAGGGAGGAACTGGCTGCAATGAAGTGCACCTCTTCTAGGATACAAACTGAACAATATCCACCACCGCTCCCACAAAGCATCAAACACCGCAGGAACAAGTGGATCACAGTGGGTTCTGGTAGATTGAGATCTGTAACGCACAGACATCCTATGCATCAAAAGATATCCCTGCATAATGCCTTCTCTGCCTTGGCTAATGAGAATGAGGAATTGAGGGAGGAATTGGCTTCAATGAAGCGCACATCTTCTAAGATACAAACTGAACAAAGTCCACCACCGCTCCCACAGAGAATGAAACACCCCAGGAACAAATGGATCACAGTGGGTTCTTATAGATTGCAACCTGTGACACAGAGGCATCCTATGCATCAGGGGATATCCCTGCATAATGCCTTCTCTGCCTTGGCTAATGAGGATGCCCAATCCAAAGAAACTGAAGGGCCCTTAAATGAGACAGACAATGCCCAATCTCCTGCTAAAGGACCAAATATGAAGAAAACCTCACCAAACAGCAAACTGCTACTACTTGGAGATTCCATCATCAGTGGCATCAACTTGGGAACACAGTTCAAAGGAGAGAAGATAGGTGCCTCCCAGGCTCTTCAGCTAGCAAGAACACAAACCACATTGTTGAAGTACTTGGCACAAAACGTGAACACTCCAAACTTGATGTTATCCACTTGGCACAAATGACCTGGCTAGAAACAGTGCCTCTATAGTCCTAAAGGACTTCCAATCTCTGGGAGAGAAACTCAAGCCCATTGTTAACACTGTTGCATTCTCAGAGGCTCTACCTGTGCTTGGTAAGGGGCAAAAAGACTGCATCACATTAACAGTTTTAATACATGGCTCCAGACCTGGTGCAAACAAGAAGGATTCAGATTTATTGGCAACTGGGGTAACAGATGGAACAACAAGAGACTATACTGTGCTGATGGACTACATCTCTGTCGCAGGGAAAAGAATCCTAAGTGAAAAATTCAAGCAATATGTGGATATGCATTTAAACTAGAAAAAGGGGGTGACAGATGTAGGAAGGTCAAGCTCTGGACGTCACCCCCTGCAAAAGCAGATTAAAATCAGAAACAGCCACACTTTTAAACCACACATCAAAAACAAGTGGGAAGATGTAGGCAGAATGAAATCAATGCTAAATACACCCAAGCCAGGTAAATGCTGGAAAGCAATGAGCACAAATGCTCGAAGCTTAGCCAACAAAGTTCCAGACCTAGAAGCCCTAATGGTGGAAATGGATTTGGACATTGTGGCCATTACAGAAACATGGCTAAACGAATCGCATGATTGGGATATAGTCATACCTGGCTATAATCTATTCAGAAGAGACAGAGAAAATGGAAGAGGAGGAGGAGTAGCCTTGTATGTCAAAAGCAATATTAAAGCTACTGAAAAGCAGGGGGCATGGGGAAAAGAAGAAGCACTCTGGATTGTGTGGAGATGGCACTGTCATCCATACTGCTGTAGTCTACAGACCTCCAACACAAATTGAAGACATAGATAACAAATTGATTATAGATATTGCCAAGATAGCCACAAAAGGGGAAGCAATCATATTGGGAGACTTTAATCTACCTGGTGTGGATTGGATTACTCCTTCTGCAAATCTGGAAAGAAGCAAAAAAATTGTGGATGCTCTCCAAGATGCGTTACTTAGACAAATGGTGATGGAACCAACCAGGGAAAGCTCAATGCTGGATTTAGTACTCGCCAACGGTGATATCATGTCGAATGTCTGCGTGAGTGCCCCTGTGAGCAGCAGCGGTCATCACACGGTGTGGTTTGAGATAAAAGCCAAGGTACAAGCCAATCATAGCAAGCTCAAAGTCCTAAACTTCAAAAACACAGACTTCAATAAAATGGCCGAGTACCTAAAGGAGGAGCTGACAGGGTGGAAGGAGATTAGGGAAGTGGAATTGCTATGGGCTAAACTAAAGGTGGCAATAAAAGGGGCAACAAATAAATATGTAACAAAAGTAAACAAAAACAAGAGGAGAAGAAAACCCATTTGGTTTTCCAAAGAAGTGGCTGCTCAAATAAAGGCAAAAAAAAAAGCTTTCGCAAGATTCAAAAGCTCCCAAACAGAGGAACACAGAAATGAATACAGGATCAAACTCTGAGACAAAGAGAGAAATAAGGATAGCAAAATGAAAGGCAGAGGAAAAGATGGCTAATAAGTGTGGCGACAAAACCTTCTTCAGGTATATTCGGGAAAGGGAAGAAGATCAGAGGTGGAATTGCAGGACTCGGAAGTGCTGCGAACGGACTGGTGGAAAGTGACATTGAAAAAGCGAAATTGCTAAACGAATACTACTTCTCTGTTTTTACTAAGAAAGTCCTGGAGAAGGACCACCTGTGACTCCCAAACATTATAAAAATGGGAATGAAGTAGATACCACACCATTCACAGAAGATGATGGGTTAGAACAACTTGCAAAACTGAAAGTGGACAAGGCCATGGGACCAGATAGGATACATCCCAGGTTTCTGAAAGAGCTCAGAGAGGTTCTTGCAGGGCCGTTAAAGGATGTTTCCAACAGATCTTGGAAATAGGAGAGGTTCCTTAGGACTGGAGAACGGCTGATGTCGTACCTCTACACAAAAGTGGTGACAGGGAAGAAGTGTCAAACTAAAGGCCCGTGAGCCTTGCCTCGGTGGTGGGAAAAGTAATGGAGGTGCTCCTGAAAGAGCGAATAGTGAACTTTCTCAAAACCAACAGGTTGCAAGACCCAAGGCAACATGGTTTTACCGAAGTACGATCTTGTCAAACAAATCTGATTGAGTTCTTTGACCAGGTGACCAGGGAGCTAGATCAGAGACATGTGATGGATGTCATCTACCTGGATATCAGCAAAGCCTTTGATACTGTTCCTCATGGGAGGCTTATCAATAAACTCAGTAGCTTGGGGATGGATCCTAAGATGGTAAATTGGATCAGAAATTGGTTGACTGACAGACGACAGAGGGTGATGGTAAACGGAGCTCTCTCGGATGAAGGGAAACATAGAAACATAGAAATATGATGACAGAAAAAGACCACATTGCCTATCTAGTCTGTCCTTCCATATCAACAACTACAACAGTCCCCCTTTTACCTTTAGAGATCCTCTGTGTTTGTCCCATGCTTTTTTGAATTCAGTTACTGTCCTCATCTCTACCACCTCCACTGGGAGACTATTCCACGGATCCACTACTCTTTCCGTAAAGAAATATTTCCGCATATCACTCCTGAATCTATCTCCCTTCACCCTCATCCCATGTCCCCTCGTAGCAGAACTTGCTTTCAATTGAAAGAGGCTCTCTCCCTGAACATTTATGCCACTGAGTTATTTAAACATCTCAATCATATCACCTCTATCCCGCCTTTCCTCTAAGGTGTACATATTAAGATCCTTCAGTCTGTCCTCATATGCTTTATAATGAAGACCACTAATCATTTTAGTAGCCACCCTCTGCACCGACTCCATCCTGTTCATCCTTTTGAAGGTGCGGTCTCCAGAATTGCACACTATACTCCAAATGAGGTCGCACCAAAGACTTATACAGAGGCATTATCACCTCCTTTTTTTCTGCTAGCCATTCCTCTCCGTATGCACCCAAGCATCCTTTTAGCTTTTGCCGTTACCTTTTCTACCTGTTTAGCTACTTTAAGATCATCAGACACAACCACGCCTAGGTCCCGCTCTTCTTTAGTGGACAAAAGTACTTCACCCCCTATACTATATTGCTCCCTTGGATTGCTGCAGCCCAAATGCATGACCTTACATTTTTTACATTAAATCCCAGCTGCCAAATTCTAGACCATTCTTCAAGCTTAGCTAGATCCCTCCTCATGTTATCTACCCCTTCCTGGGTGTCTTCTCTATTGCAGATTTTGGTATCATCCGCAAAGAGGCAAACCTTACTCGACAGCCCTTCCGCTATAGCACTAACAAAGATGTTAAAAAGAATCGGACCAAGGACAAATCCCTGGGGCACACCACTGGTAACATCCTTCTCCTCAGAGTGAGCTCCATTTGCTTGTACTCTTTGTCGCCTCCCACACAACCAATTTCTAACCCAAGCAGTAACTTTAGGGTCCATCTCTAGGGTGCTCAGTTTGTTTATAAGTAGCCTGTGAGGAACAGTGTCAAAGGCTTTACTGAAATCTAAATACACCACATCTAGAGCTCTCCCTCGGTCCAACTCCCTGGTCACCCAGTCAAAGAAATCAATCAGATTTGTCTGACAAGACCTGCCTCTGGTGAATCCATGCTGCCTCGGATCCTGTAATCCGCTGGACTCCAGAAACCTCACTATTTTTTCTTTCAGCAGCATTTCCAATAATTTACTCACCACCAAAGTTAAACTAACCGGCCTGTAGAGTTCAACCACATGCTTACTTCCGCTTTTGTGTAAAGGCACCACATGAGCCTCTCTCCAGTCCTTTGGCACCACTCCCGACTCCAACGAGGCATTGAAAAGGTTAGTCAGTGGAGCTGCTAGAATGTCCCCAAGTTCCCTCAGTATTCTAGGGTGTATCCCATCCGGTCCCATCGCTTTGTCTACTTTAAGTTGCGAGAGTTTCTCACGAACACAGTCTTCTGAAAATTGTTCAAGATGTCCCTCGCTTCTGTTCCTATTTGTGGGTGTTTTCTGAGGTCCTGCTCCTGGTTCTCAATCTGTGAACATAGAACAAAAATATTTGTTAAGCAATTCCGCTTTATCCTTATCAGCTTCTACATATTCCTCCCCTGCACCCTTGAGTCTGACAATAGCACTTTTGCCCTTCCTCTTCTCACTAATATATCTGAAAAATGTCTTATCCCCCTATTTTATTGCATTGGCTGTTTCCTCCTCCTTTTGAATCTTTGCCGCCTTGACTACTTTGCTAGCTTCTTTAAGTTTTTCCAGATACAGATGCCTGTCTTCCTCTCTCTCTGTGATCTCTTGTATTTCATGAAGGCCTCCCTCTTTTTCTTCACTTTTTCAGCTACTTCTTTCGAAAACCATAGCGGTCTCCTTTTCCTTTTACCTTTTATTTACCATTTTAACAAAAAGGTTGGTTGCCCTCAAAGTATCCCCTTTCAGTTTTGCCCACTGTTTTTCTACATCCCCCAGCTGTTCCCATCCCACTAACGACTCCCTGAGGTATTGGCCCATCTTCGCAAAGTTAGTCTTCCTAAAGTATAAGATCCTCACCTTGGAATGGATTCTAACAGCCCTAGTCCTAATACTGAACCACACCATCTGGTGATCACTGGATGCAAAATGATCTCCCACTACAACATCAGAAACACTTTCACCATTGGTAAGCACCAAGTCCAGTATGGCCCCTTCACGTGTGGGATCTGTTACCAATTGCCTGAATAGCTCTCCCTGTAGAGAATCCAGGATCTCCTTACTTCTAGATGATACTGCAGCAGGAATGTGCCAATCAACGTCTGGCATATTGAAATCTCCTATCAGTAGCACTTCCCCTTTCCTAGCAATGCTGTGTATGTCTTCAATTAACTCTGTCCACCTCTTCCTCTTGTGAGGGAGGTCTGTATATCACACTAATGCAAATAGATTTCTCTTTCTAGTTTAACCCACAATGCCTCCTCTCTCCCTTTTAAGCTCTGTAATTCCAAAGCTTTAATAGTAGTGTTTACATATAGTGCCACTCCTCCTCCCCTTCTTCCTACCCTGTCCTTTCTGAATAAAGTATAGCCAGGTATAGTTACATCCCAATCATGGTTTTCTGTGAACCATGTTTCTGTAACTGCCACTAAATCCAAGTCAGCCACTCCCACCAAAGCTTCAACATCAGGGATCTTATTTCCCATGCTACGGGCATTTATACACACTGCTTTCCATATGTTACCCCTGTTACTCATTTCCATAAAGGTATTTAATGTATCACCTACCTGGAGGCTTTCTTCACCCATCCCCGAATCTAGTTTAAAGCCCTCTTCAGTAGATTAGCCAGTCTACTACCGAAGACGCGTTGACCTTTCTTGGACAGATGGATGCCATCTCTGCTCTGCAACCCTTGGAATAGCATCCCATGGTCTAGGAAACCAAAGGTGATTAGCGGGGTGCCCCAGAGGTCGGTCCTCGGCCCGGCACTGTTCAATGTATTTGTGAGTGATATTGCTGATGGACTGAATGGAAAAGTGTGTTTTTTTGCAGATGACACAAAAATTTGCAACAGAGTTGACTCCCTCGAGAGAGTGGTTAACATGAGGAAAGATCTACAAAAGCTGGAAGAATGGTCTAATGCTTGGCAATTAAGATTTAATGCAAAGAAGTGCAGAGTCATGCACTTGGATAGCAGAAATCCAAGGGAAATGTACGTGATAGGGGGCGAGAGGTTAGTATGCACGGATCAGGAGAAAGACCTTGGTGTGATTTTTCTGTAGATCTCAAGGTGGCAAAACAGTGCGACAAGGCGGTGGCAAAAGCCAGGAGGATGTTGGGCTGCATACAAAGAGGAATCACCAGCAGAAAGGAAGAGGTACTTATGCCACTGTACAAGTCACTGGTGAGGCCTCACTTGGAATACTGTGTTCAGTTTTGGAAACCGTATCTTGCAAAGGATGTAAAAAGACTGGAAACTGTTCAGAGGAAGGCAACCAAAATGATTTGGAGCCTGCGTCAGAAGCCTTATGAGAAGAGACTTGAAGACCTAAACATGTACACTTTGGAGGAGAGGAGGGACAGGGGAGATAGGATTCAGACCTTTAAATACTTGAAGGGAAATAATGAACAAACAAACTTCTTCCAACGACGGGGAAGCTGTACAATTAGAGGGCACAACATGAAGCTGCGAGGTGGTAAATTGAAAGGCAATGTCAGGAAATACTTTTTCACAGAGAGGGTGGTGGATGCTTGGAATGCCCTCCCGATGGAAGTGGTGGGGGCAAACACGGTGACGGAATTCAAAATGGCATGGGACAGACACAGTGGATCTCTTTACAGCAACAGGATAAAATCAAAATAAACTGAAACATCTCATTTCTCAACAAATAGGGGTGTCCTATATGGAGTGGTGGGGTCACCCCTAAACAGGGACGTGGGGAGGGGTGGTGGAGTGGCGAGTGCACCTACTCTTGCCGTCGTGCTGGGCAGACTGGATGGACCTTGCTGGTCTTTATCTGCCGTCATTTACTATGTTACTAAGCCCACAGATAGGAATTACTACATTATATGAGTTTTCACCCTCAGCATTTAAAACGCAGTTTGCTGTATTCACAACTTTTGAGATGTGGATGTATTTGTTCCACACTGCACGAATTTAAAACACAAGCTAAAATTATGATGCTCAGATTTGAAGAATGAGGATATCCTAGTTCAATATTGCAGAAAGCCTATAAAAGGGCTAAATATAATCACCGAGAATGATTACTTACTTCTGATCATGGAGAATCAGAATCAATGGTTTCATCGGGAATACCGTCTATAACATGTGTCTTGCAGCATTCAAGTCTCTCTAATCGTATAGCAGCTTCATTGTGAAAAAGGTGGGGCTTATTCAAAACACATCCTAAACTTTCAAATTTTTCTTTGCGCATGGCGTACAGTCGTGGTCGAAATTTGAGAGACTGGCTCTGTTCTGCAGTTCCACGGCAAGGCGAAACCGCTGTGATGACAGGTCACACAGCGTGTGATCATTGTTCTTGTTGTAAAATTATGGATAATGCGATCTTCCTAAAATATCGAAGTAAAGTTAATCGACTGGCCTATAATACAACTTGTAACACTTCATTTGTGATATATGTACTATGGTGCCCTTCTTTCAAACTTTATGTAGGTAAAACTACACGGCCCCTAAAAACACTACTTACAGAGCATAAATATAGTTTGAACAGGGCAAGGATAGATACACCATTGATACAACATTGTTTAGAATTACATCATTGCTTTGAAGATCTGCGTTGTACAGTGTTAGAGCATGTCCCGTGCAACATACGAAGAGGTGATAGGGGTCGGCTACTATTGCAGAAAGAACAGCGTTGGATCTATGCTTTAAACACCTTACATCCTTGCGGTTTGAACGATAAGATTGAGTGGACAGTGTTTTTTTAAATGCTCTGCTTTGTGCTGCTTTGGAGTTCCAATTAGTGGTTTGTTGAGGTTCTGTTTGATCAATGTGAGTTTTTCCGTGTGTGTGACGCGTCATCTTTTGTGGAATGTTTGTATTGGCGGATGGTCCTTTAAAATGTAGTGCGTCAGACGCTGCTTTGTAACAACGGCAGGGAAAGTGAAGAAAGCATTTTTCAATTACTTTTGTTTGTGGTATTCTCAACCCCTGAGGAAGCCGGTGGTTGGCGAAACAAAAGCTTTTGTAGGGTATGAGTTAATGGTATGAAAGTGCTTGAAGGACTATTGTGAGATGAGTTTCCTGCCCTGATTTAGAAGATTCTTGATCTATAACGGATCGTTTTGAAGCAGCCACGTACTTTGAACATTGAGTTTTAAAGATAAGTAATTGTTGACCTTGCTAGACATATTTTACTGCTGTTTGTATCTATTAAGTTCCTCTTCTGTTGTTTTACAGGGGATGGAAGTTCAGTCCAGTGGTGCCCCGTTGAGCTTTTTAAAATGACGCTATTTATGTATTGTGTATGCTTTGTGGTATGTTAGGTTGTAAGTAATTCAAATCCCCAGGAGTACTCATGTGGAATTGAAATGTTATGGTTTGAAATTTAATATTATGAATAAAAAATTAATTTAGAGGCTTAATTGACCGGTGATGTGAGCGTCAGCTGTTCCCTATAGTGAATTGTTCACTAAATGTAGGGTATAAGCCATCCTGAGGTCATATTTGCCTACGATAAAGAGGTTTCTAGTTGTTTTTAGGAAATCATTTTGGTGACTAATTGTGTCTTAAATTAAGAGCTACTTGTCTTTTTGGTTGATTAGGCTCTTATACAGTTATTGTTGTGGTTTTGACCATATTGTCACCATGTCCAGCGAATCTCTGGAAGATGTGATACATTGATGACTTCAAAACTTGTTTATTAATACTGACTTTATTTATTTATTTATTTTATTACATTTGCTTATATACCGCACTATTCGGTATCAGCGCGGTTTACAATATAACAAAACGACCAAGACAACATTCTGTTTGGTTTTACAAGGAACAGGAGTACCAACTTGGCTAACAGGGTTGAACTATATACAAGAGATAATTACAACAACAGGGTTGGGGTGAATGAATGAAATAATAATTACAAGGATCTAAATGAAATCCAGTGATCACTTTACGACGGTATGTGCCTGATCTGCAGGAAGGAGGCTGGAATATACGAAGACTAGGGAAGGATTGTTTCTTAGGTAGGGTTACTTAGACTCAGTTGTTGGCTGGGTAGTATTGGAGGAAGAGGTGAAATTTGATTGCCTTCCTGAATTGAGATAGGTCTACAATAGCTCGAATGTCTGGTGGTAGTGCATTCCAGTATTTGGGGACGTAGAGACTGAAAGCCCTATTTGCCGTTGTGGTGTTGCATTTAGTTAAGGACTTCGGGGTTATTAGTAGATTTAGGGTTGTTGACCTTCTGGATCTGTTGGGGGGCACTGTGTGGATAAGCTCAGTAAGTGCCATAGAAGAGAGGCAATTGATAGCCTTGAATGAGAGGAGTAAGGTCTTGAATATAATTCTTCCGTGTATGGGTAGCCAATGAAGCTGCTTTAGAATAGGAGTCACATGGTCACTTCTGGAGGCACCGTGGAGGACCCTTGCTGCGGCATTCATGGCCAGTTGTAACGGGTTCAGTGTAGATTGAGGGAGACCTTGTAGAATGGAATTGGCAAAGTCAAAATGAGGCAGGATCAGAGCTTGGAATATTGTCCGGAAATCATCTGGGTCCAGTAGGGAGCGCAGGTGTCTGAGTGAACGGATTTTGGAATACACAGCTTTGACTATGTTGCTTATGTGAGATTTCATGTCCAGATGTTGGTCTAGGGTGACCCCAAGGTATTTTATTGTTTCTTTGGTTTGCAATTCTGCTTCCTTGACTCTTACATGAGATGGTGGAATAAAGTCAGGGTCTCTTGAGATGAACAGTACCTCCGTTTTTTTGTGCTGGATGCGGAGGTTTTGTGATTGTAGCCAATCGGATACCGTATTGAAGCACTCTACAAGTGGTGTAAGGTCCATTTGAACTGTTGAGAATGGCATGTATAAGAGAATGTCATCTGCATATATCAGACAGCTCACGTTAAATGATCTGATGATATTGCAACTAGGTTGCATGTATATATTGAACAGTAGAGATGACAGGGAGGAACCTTGAGGCACGCCTTGTGTTTGATGGAATTGTTTTGATTTTCCTGATCCAGATTTTACATATTGCCATCGACCATCTAGATAGGACTTGCACCATTCTAGCGCCGTATTGTGGATTCCCTTCTCTTTCAGTCGGCCGAGGAGGAGCTCATGATGTACCGAATCAAAGGCCGCAGCAATATCTAGAAAGATGAGCACAAAACCTTGCCGGATGTTATTGATGCCTGTAATTATATTGTTGAAAAGGAAGGTGAGAAGGGTCTCGACTCCATGATACTCTCTAAACCCGTGTTGGCAGTGGTCCAGGGGAGCTGTGGAGTCTATATGATCCTGAATTTGCCTTTGAACCTCTTTCTCAATTATCTTTGCTAAGAGTGGAATACTGGCTATTGGTCTGTAAGAATCGACCCTTTGTGAGTCAAGTTTGGGGTTCTTCAATAAGGGCCTAATAGAGGTTGGTTTGAGTGCTGTGGGGAAGGAACCAGTAGTGAAGGAAAGGTTTACCAGATTTGTGATGAATGGACTGAACTCCCTGCGTAGTTCCTTTACCCAAAACGCTGGGCAAGGGTCAGTTTGCGTTGTTGAGGTATTGATAGAGGCTATTATATCTTCAATGCTTTTTCTGGAAGGTGTGGAGAACTTGAGTAGGGGGGTTAAGCTGGTAGGTTCTTGCCACGAGGCTGTGGAGATTTTGTCGGTCTGTATGATCTTTGATTGTAGGTAATCAGCGTATTTTTGTGGGTGAATATCCACGTGTTCCGGAGATGGCTCCTTTGAGAGGGCTTGAACCAAGTTGAAAAGATCTCGTGGTTTGTTCAGGGATCTCTTCAGAGTGTCTGTGTGGTGTTTCATTTTCATTGTGATTGCTTCTCTGTGCTTTGAAAGGTGGAGTTGGTAGGCGGTCAGATCTTCCGTGGAGAGCGATCGGCGCCATTTTTTCTCAAGCCTGCGTAGTTGTGTGAGAGAGGCTCTGAGCTCTTGAGTGAACCATGGGGCCGCCTTTCTTATTCTCCTTGATGTGTTATTGGATTGTGGTCGTTGTGAGATGGCATTGAGGTTGAGATTCCAGGAGGAGACTAATTCTTCAGGATCGGATGTGGTTTTGTTGAGGAATGATTGGGTTTGAGAGAGGATGAACTCTCTGTTAAATGTGCGAAAGCTTCTTATTGATGATCGAGCTGTGCTGTTACACTTTCGGTTACTATGTCGCTGGTTATCGCTGGTGGGTATCTGGAAAGTTTTATAAGTTTATGGTCTGACCATGGAACATCAATAACCGACATCATTGGGTTGTGGTTTAACTCGAGGGCAGATTTGGGTGCAAACACCATGTCAAGAATACTGCCCTTTATATGTGTGGGATTGTTGATGAGTTGTTTAAATCCCAATTCCTCAATGGCCTCGAGGAAGGCAGTTGCATGGCTTTGATGTAGAGATGGGAGATTGAAATCACCCATAATCCAGATCGGAGTATTAGGGTTGTGTGCGTTAGCAGCAAGGTCAATAATAGTGGGGAGGTCCTCAGGGGATGAAGATGGAGTTCTGTATAATAGACTGATAGTGCATTGCTGGTTTTTGATGGAAATAAGGTCCAGATTACTTGTACTAGATGAGTCGGTAATGTGGAAATGAAGATCTGATTTGGTGAGTATTAGAACTCCACCTCCTTTCTTGTTTTCTCTGTGTCTTGCATGTACGGAGAAGTTAGGTGGTAAGAGTTGGTTGAGGAGGACGTTATCCTCTAATGATAGCCAGGTTTCCGTGATCATGAGTAGGTCTAGGTCATAATGGGAGATCATGTCTAGGACAACAGGCCATTTTTTGCGTATGGAATGCGAATTTATCATGGCACATTTTAGGTTATAGCAGATCTTGAGTTTCTCCTGTTTGGGTGACCTGGATAGTTGGAGTGGAATGTGTATAAGGTAGGAGCGGCGCGTGTAAGTGTCACTTCCTGAGTGGGGGAACTTGGGTCCAGACCATCTTTTTCCATAGCTGCTCAGGAGGGGATATAGCTCTGAGATTGAACGAGTGCATTGGAGGTTCCCAGCCAATGTGTAAGGAGATACAGGCTAATAAGGGCAAGGAAGTGAGAAGCCATATTGGGTGTATGAGAGTGTGTGGTTGTGATATGGTGATGACGCAACTGTCACAACAAATTACACAGCAACAGTGGGATGAGAAGTAATGCACTACCGAGAAGTTTTATGCACTATGAGACATTTAGTAAGGGGGTAGTGAGGTCAAACGATTGCATATGCAAACATGAAGTAATGGGGTGGTTGAGTCATACAATACACAATAAGTGAGCACTTAATAGAAGTAGGTGCAGGTGTTCTAACAGATTAAACATCGAAACAATGTCGTAATGATACAGACAAGAGATGGTTTGTTAAGGAGGTAGCACTTTAACAAGATAAATGCAAAAGTAAAAGCTATCACGAAGGAACAAACTGATAATGAAGTGAAGGTTATTATGATCAGTACCTCAGAAGGTTACGATTGTGACCCTGGGTAGAAAACTTCTCCTAGGTGGTGCTGTGGAGCAAGGTTGCAGTGTTCTGTTATCGTATGAAGCTGGGGTGCATTTGTTGCTGGTTCACAATTTCTTCGTTTATGGAGAGATTTCTGGCGCCAGGTGTAGCTCGAGGAAGTGTAGACTTTCGCCCTGGACCTCGCCTAAGGGCCACGCCAAAGGGCCCTCTGGCGAGGCCCTCAGGCGCGGGCCCGCCAGTTGCGGGCGCGCCCGATGGCGCGAAGCTTAAATTGCTGCTGAAATGCACCGATTGGGCCGCGGTGATCCTTAGACCCCTCCCGCTGCTGGTGGCTCGATCCCTGGGAAGGGGAGAGCTGCTGGTGGTTGCGGGGGTTCGAGTTGGGGCTTATTCATTTTCACTGTTTCAAAATAAGGTGGAAGAAGTCTTTGAATTGCACGAGATGTGGGGGATGAGGTAGGAACATCCTTCCTTAAGGTGTTACAGTGTGGTAGATATTGAAGTGGTATTGTATTAATCATTAGTAAGGTTTACGATAGAAACTTAGAAAATGACAGCAGATAAAGACCATATGGTTTGCCCATCCATAAGAATTATTAAAAACGCACCTATTGTGGCAGGCTTTCCTTACTTTTCATATTGTTTAACACCTTTTGACCTGTTATGGTGAATGAACAATTAATTTATATGTTGGCACTAGCAGAGGGGTAATAGTTGTGGTCTTATATGTGTAATGTTTGCTTCATGGCTTTTGTATATGTTTTATTGTGATCCGCTAGTAGATGAGTGGGATATAAATTAAGTTCTATAATCCCTTCTCCCTCAGAGATCCTCTGTATTTGTCTCATGCTTTTTTGAATTCAGATATAATTCTTGCCTTCACCACTTCCACTGGGAGGCTGTTCTACACATTCATCACCCTTTTTGTAAAGAAATACTTACTCAAATTACTTTATCCCCTTTCACCTTCATCTTATAACTCCTTATTCCAGAGCTCCTTTTCAATTATAAGAGGACTATCCCCTCTGTGTCTATTTCATGGAGGTATTTAAATGTCCCTATCGTATCTCTCCTCTCCCACCTTTCCTCCAAAGTATGCATATTGAGATCTTTAAACCTGTCCCCATATACCTTATGACAAGGACCACTGACCCTTGCTCTTTGGAGCGGCTCCATCCTGCTTATATCCTTTCAAAGGTGTGCTTTCCAAAATGGTACACAATTCTACAAATGAGAGCTCAGTACTTGTCTGGCAATGTTTTCCGTGAACAAGCAGGAAGCCAATCCTCACATATGGGTGACGTTGGCACCGACGGAGTTCTCGCGGAAGCATCCCCCCAGCTTTCAAAGAAAGCCTTTAGGAGATACCACCTGCATGCGTGGTCCCCTTCCCGTCCAAGGGTGCCATCTTGCTTAGCCCTTCAGACGTTCGTCTGACTTGTTCCCGGAAAAAGTTGATTTTTCTCTCCGAGTTTCATACTCACCTCCGATATTGCTCCGGTACTCTTCCTGCCTGCTGACCTCATTGCCTCGGCATCGAGTTCAGTCTCCTTTTGTAGTTTTCATTCTTTTCTTTACTTGGTGCCTTCATGCCTTTTTTCCCCACTGGCAGCCTGGAGAATCTTCGACCTTGCAGGGGTACTTTTTCCCCCCATGGCTACCAGTAGCTTTAAGAAGTGTGATTGGTGCTCTAAAATTATGTCTTTGAGCGACACACAGGACTGCTGTCTCCGATGCCTTGGGCCAGACCACGACCCGGTGGCCTGTGGTCACTGCAAGAGGATGTTCAGTAAGGTCCTAAAGAGCAGCCAGCAGCAGCACAATAAGTTTTTCCCTGAGTCCCCGGTGCCTCCAAAAGCCCAGGGCCTTGTCTGAGGCCCCGACATCTCGGGTGGAAACGCCCAAGCCTCATCATGGTCCTCAGAAAGGGGGCCTCCCTTGAGGGAACCCAGGAAGAAGAAGCAGCCCTCGAAGGTGGCATCCTTGGATGGTCCCGACTGGCCGGGTGCTCCCCAGGCCTGGTCCCGCAGTCCAAGGCATTGGAGAAGGAGCAGCCTGCAAAGGTCCCCCATAAAGATCTGACTCTGGACCGACCTCTGTCCCCAGACACTATCCTTGTCAAGGATTCCCCTTCAGGGGAGCCGGCGTCGGGCCCGAGTCCCTCGGTGCCCGCGCCGAAGGCTGTGGAGCCTTCTGGTCTGGAGTCCAGATTGGTAGCCCTGGAGCGCAGTTTGTCTGCCTTCATGGACCAGCAGCGGGCACTGTTGTCCGGCACGACCAGTTCATTTGCTCCAACCACCAGGCTCTTGACATCCAAGAAGTCCCTGGAGGCCGAGCAGATCCTCGGCTGAGGTCGCAATATGAGTCCTGCTTGACAGGACCGCAGTCATCCCCAGCAAGTTTGCTGGCACCGGCCGCAGGGCATCGGAGGCCCCGAGGCCCATGGAGCAGCCCTCTTACGAGTCTCAACGGACTACTCCAAGTGGGAGATGGAAGACGAGGAGTCCCCAGATACTCGTCGCCACCGCAACGTCCCATCTGACTGTCCCATCTCTGAGCCTCGACAGCATTCCCCGCCCGAGGACATGGGCTTCCTTGATTTTGTCAAGGACATGTCTAAGGCCCTGGCGTTCCTGACTGAGTTGGAGGAGGACCCTCGGGTGGGTGAGTTGGAAATCCTCCAGTACGAGGCCCCTCTGCAGGAATCGCTAATGGCTGATGCTACGAATGTATCGAGTCTTCCGGAGCCCAGGTTTTCAAAAATCACAGCTGCTGCATAACTATGGTGGTGGAGTCGGCCATGCATCGGCTGAAAAGCCAGAAGATGCACTCCTCAGTGCCCCTACCAGGGAGGCCCAAACCCTGGATGCCCTTGGCAGAAAGTGCTACCAGGGCTCAATGCTCCTCGGCCGCATCCAGGCCTACCAGCTATATATGGGCATGTACCTGAGAGACCTGGTGAAGGAACTCGCCAGGCTCTCTCAGCTGGTCTCTCCAAAGAACCCTTGCAGTGGTTCAAGAACCAGGCCAAAGCTGTCCGTGAATGCTCCAAATTCATGTCTTGAGCGGCCTATGACTGGTTCGAGTCGGCAGCTCGAGTAGTGGCAGCTGGCATCGGTGTACGCTGCCAAGCTTGGCTACAGTCATCTGACCTCGAGCAGTAGGTTCAGGACAAATTGGTCGATGTTCCCTGCCAGGGAGAGAATCTCTTTGGCAAACCCATGACCAACAAGGCTGCCGAGCTAGAGACCAAGTTCATGACGAGGACCAGGCTCCCTAAAATGACTGCTGCCCCTCCCCGATGGAAGGGCTCAGGTAAAAAGCCCTTCTTCCCGAGGAAGGGGGCTGCTTACAGAAACTACCCACCTTATCAGGCCTCCCCAACAGGGTCAGCAGGCCAAGGGACATGGGCATGGCCCATGTAAGCAGAAGGCTCCAAAACCCCAGACACTGGCTCTGGCCCAGCCATGGGGGAAATTTTTGACTCTTTTGAGCATAGCCTCTCTACCCCAAGGAGATCAGTAGCCCACAGGGGGATGTCTTTATGCCCAGTGGTGGGTGACCATCACCACCAATTCCTGGGCATTAAGGGTAGTCAGGGGGGTTACCTCCTCCACCTAACTCAGACACCTCCCTCCTATTTCCTAGGAGAGCCACTTAGGTCTCCCCTCCATCGGGACCTTCTACTGAAGGAGTTGGCAGGTCTTCTTGAGGACAAAGCAGTGTAACTGGTGCCCCATTATCTCAAGGGCAAGGGGTTCTACTCCAGGTACTTCCTCGTGCCAAAAAGGACAGGGGGCCTAAGGCCCATCCTCGACCTGCGCAACCTCAACAGATTTCTGGTGAGGGAGGAGTTCAAGATGCTCTCCCTTGGAACATTGCTGCCCTACCTCCAGCAAGGAGACCGGCTATGCTCCTTAGACCTCAAGGATGCTTACACCCACATCCTCATCCACCCCAACCACAGGCAATACCTGTGGTTCATAGTGGGGGCAGGCATTTTCAGTATAGAGTGCTCCCCTTTGGCTAGCCTTGGCCCCAAGAGTTTTTACAAAATGCCTGGCAGTCATGGCCGCCTTCCTCTGGCTCCAGGGGGTCTTCGTATTTCCCTACCTGGACGAATGGCTGGCTCATAAAAGGAGGCACGGCCTCAGAGGTGCAGCAGGCCACCACATGCACCATCCAGATTCTGCAGCATTTGGGTTTTTTCATAAACTATCCCTCCTCCCGACACAGTGTCTTGAGTTCATTGTGGTAAGGATTGACGCACTCCAGTCAAAGGCTTTTTTGCCCAGGAACCGAGTCAATCATCTTAGGACTGGCTCGGGACACATAGTACTGTCCCTCGGTGCCAGCTCGGTTTCTCCTGCACCTCCTCGGGCACATGGCCTCCCTGATCCACATCGCCCCCAATGCTCACCTCTAGATGAGGGTGACGCAGTGGTGTCTCTGGGACCAGTGGTCCCAGGCCACAGGCTACCTCTGAGACAGAGTTTCTGTGACCTGCAAGTTGGCAGACTCCCTGGTCTGGTGGCAGTCTCCCCAGCATCTTGAGGTGGGCATGCCTTTTCAGGCCCCAAGCCCCTCAAAGGTCCTCACCACAGATGCCTCCCTACTCTGCTGGGGAGCACACTGCGAAGATCTCCGCACTCAGGGCAACTGGTCACCAGATGAGAGCACCCAGCAAATAAACCTCCTGGAGCTCCGAGCCATATACGAGTACTTAGCCCTGAGGGTTTTCTGTCACCACCTGCATCACCAGGTGGCGATTGTTCTACGTGAACAAACAGGAGGGCATGGAGTCTCATACTCTTTGTCAGAGGCACTGGTCATCTGCTCGTATGCAGTCCAACAGGATATCCTTCTGTGAGCAGTGTATCTGCCAGGCCAGAACAACCTGCTGGCCGACAGGCTCAGCAGAGTTCTCCAGCTACACGAATGGCAGCTGGACCCCAGGGTAGCCAGTCGGCTTTTACGGTTCTGGGGGGTACCTGTGATAGACCTGTTTGCCAGCCCAGACAGCTTTCAGTTGCCCCGCTTCTGCTCTCGACAGTCCTACCCCTCCAGGGTGGCAGTGGACGTTCTCATGGTCGGAAGGCCTCGTGTACGCCTTCTCTCTGCGCCGCTGATCGCCAAGACTTTGTTCAGGATCCTCCGCGACAGGGCTTTGCTCATCCTGATAACCCCTCGGTGGCCCAGGCAACGGAGATTCCCGCTACTTTTTCAGTTGACGGTGGAGACCCACCATCCCTTGGAGACTGCCCCAGGATTCCTATCTCAGGAGGGAGGCACTCTCTTACACTCCAACCTGGGGTCCCTGTCGCTGACAGCCTGACTGCTGAGAGTGTGACTCTGGCCCCTTGTATGCAGCTGGGGAGGGGACATTCTGCTGGCCTCTTGCAAGGCCTCTACTAGGAAGGCTTATGCCCTCAAATGGCACAGGTTCTCTGTTTGGTTCAGCCCCATGTGTAGCACACCATTCTCCTTCCTGGTGGCTCTGGTGCTACAGTACCTTATCCACTCTCTCATTCCAGGCTCAAGTCTAACTCTGTCTGAGTACACCTTAGTGCCCTGGTGGCACACCACCATCTGGTGAGTGGTAAGCCCCTCTCGGCCCAACCGTTGATGACCCATTTCCTTCAGGGCCTGCACTTATCGAAGTCCCTGGTTTGCCCTCTGGTAACCGAATAGGACCTCAACGTGGTGTTAGGGCAGCTCCCTCACCCGCCCTTCAAACTTCTGGCTACCTGCTACCTTCGCTACATCTCTTGGAAGGTGTCTTTCCTGTTCGCGCTCACCTCCACTCGCAGAGTTAGCGAGCTTCAGGCCCTTATGGCGTAGGCACCCTATACCAGGTTCTACAAGAACAGAGTGGTGCTTCACACGCACCCCAAATTCCTGCCGAAGGTAGAGGCATCCTTCCATCTCATCAGAGACTTTTGGCAAAACTAAAAAGTCATGGGATAGGAGGCAGTGTACTATGGTGGATCAGGAGCTGGTTAAAAGATAGAAAGCAGAAGAAGGAAGTGACATCATCGACTCGGATGGCTGCCTGAGCTGTGAGCTCCGGAGTTTGAACCGGCGTTGAGTAAGCAATACCCCTCTAAAGCGGGAGAAAGAGGTGGAGGAACGGAGAACTGGTGGTGGAGTCCCGGAGGACAGTGATGGCGACTCGTAGAAAGACGGTGGACATCCGCGAGTACGCGTGTAGCGGCTTGCAGCAGCACGAGGGGTTGGCTGGCAAGATGGCGCCTGTGCAGAGCAGTGGAGGTGGAGAGGTGGCAGACCGGGAAAAGAAAGGTGGTCATGGTTTGGAGGATGTGCACGCCGAAATGGTGGTGCAGAAGGTGACCCGCGAGGAGATGCAAGGTTGGTTTAAAGAGCTGAAGGATGAAATGAGCAAAATGAAGGAGGAGGTGGGAGACCTGCTAGGCGAACTAAAGAGTGAGATGGGAGAGCTGAAGGCCCAGATGGAGGAGCAGGAGCATAAGATGGGAACCTTGCAGGGGCAAAGTGACGCGACCCAGCAGGAGGTGGCGGAATTGCGGAGGTGGAAGGAGGAGATCTTGTATAAAATAGAGGACCTTGAAAATAGGTCCCGGCGAAACAATTTACGGATACGGGGAGTCCCAGAGGAGCAGGGCTTCCAGAACAGCAGGAAGGTGGCGGAGGCTATATTGAAGGACATATTGTTCCAAAAGGGGGCGGCTCAGCAAGATCTTCCGGTGGCGATGGACAGAGTGCATAGGGCCTTGGGGCTGGTGAGACCAAACAGGCCCTGTGATATAGTGCTGTGCCTCAAGGACTATGAGGTTAAAGAATCAATATTGAGTGCAATGCGGTCCAAAGAGGATTACAGTTGGCAGGGGTATCAGATTGCCATATATGGCGACTTGGCAGCTGGTACCCTGCAGAGGAGAAGGGAGATGGCGCCGGTTACGCAGGCGCTACGCCGGGAGGACGTGAGGTACAGATGGCTTTACCCCTTTGGGCTCATGTTCAATAAAGGAGCCAGGGGGTGGACTGTTAAGACTTTGCAAGAGGCGAAGAAGGCATTGGCGGAGGCACAGATCGCAGCAGTTCTGGAAGAACGCACACAACGGCAGGAGCAGAGAGTTGCTGGGGTGGAATTGTGAAGAGGAGGTAACCAGCGGAACCAAGTGGGAGAGTGTCTGAGAGACAATGGGTAATGCAGGTTTGCTGCAGGACAATGACTGCGGGTTTGGGGGGTGGGGGGAAGCTACTGTTTGAATCCCTACCTGGATGGAGGGAGCTAGTACTTTGGCTTCTGTGTGTAATATGGCCTGGGGGTCAGGGGGCACCTACACAAGGAAAAAAAAAAATTTAAAAATAAATGAATGTGTATATATATATATGTTTATGCCACAAAAACAAAAACCTCAAACAAAAACGAAAAAAAAAAAAACCTAAGAGCATGAAAAAACTTAATCACTACGAAAAATCTGTGTATGTGTATAGGATAATAGTATAGGGTAAGTAGGGAACGAAGGGGGGACGGGTACCTGGCTTGCGGATGGTCTCTGCCAATGTTTTGGAGGGTAAGGGGAGGGGTAGGCGGGATGTACGGGCAGGGACTACTCATGCATAACAACGCTCTAAAAAGCTGGGTGCTCCGGGTCTCCAGTGGCGGGAAGAGCAGGATGGGGATGTATATAGTCTGTTATGGGATGGGAGGGCGAGGGTGGCGGGAGGTAGGGGCATTTTCAATTGAAGGATTTGTTGAGCGGAATACCGGGGTATGGGGTGTGGGGTCAGCAAGGGGTGGGGGTGGGGCGGGTGAGTAGTAGGCTGGGGAGTCAGGGGAGGGGGGGTGGTGGGGGGCAGGGGGTGTGAATACGGGCAGTGGTTGGGAGAGAGGGGGGTGGGCTGAGAGGGAGGGGGACGGGGTGGAGAAGAGGGGGGAAGGCCGGGATCCGGGAAGATGAGCACTACTCCAGGGAGTCCCTCGGGAGGGAGGGAGATGGGGCCGGGGATGGCTGGGGAGGGAGGGAGGGGAGTGGGGGTGGGGGGGGGTTGGGGTAGAGGGAGGGGGGGCAGGGGGTAGGTTTAGGAGAGGCAAGGGGGGAGAGGGGAGACAGGGTGCGCAAGGGAAAGGTCGGGGGGGGGGAGGGGGGCGGGGCAGCTGATAGGGCAGCTTCAGTTGAAGCTTGTAACCATCAATGCGAAAGGCTTACAAACGTGGTGGAAGAGACGGTTGTTGGAGAGAGAAGGAGGTCGTTTGGAGGCTGATGTGGTGTGTGTGCAGGAAACGCACCTGAAAGTGGGGCAAGAGGGCTTGTTAAGGACCCGTAGATACCCCTATGTGTTGGGGGCTAGCGGGCGGAACACAGGAGAGGGGGGGTGGGCTTGTTGCTAAGCGATAGGGCTAAGGATTGGGTGGTGGAGGAATGTAGGGACAAAGGGGGTCGTTGGGTTGCAGTGAAGCTGGTGGTGGCGGGTGAGGAGATCTGGGTCTTGAGCGTGTATGGGCCGAATGATAAGCGGAAGGAGTTTTATGATCAACTGCTGTTGGATGTGGAAGGATTGGGGCCTCAATCGAAAGTTTTGGGGGGAGATTTCAATCTGACGGTGAACCCAAGGGTGGACCATAGCGGGGGCGAAGGGGGGGGGGAGTAGAAAGGAGAGGGAGAGTATGTTGCGTATGAAAGAGAGACTGGGGCTCATAGATGTGTGGAGGGTGCGGCATCCTGGGCAGAGAAACTATACATTCTATTCTACTCCACATCAGACGTACAGTCGACTGGATATGTTTTGGGTGAGTGGGCCCTGGGTTTCCAAGGTTAGTGAGGTGGAGCAGGGATCAATCACCTGGTCTGATCATGCCGCCGTCAGTTTAAGTTTCAATCTTGGGTATAAGGATGGCGGGGTGAGATTTTGGAAGCTGAATGATTCGTTGTTGCAGGATAAGGATATGGTCTCTCGGATTAGAAGGGTGGTGAGAGAGTACCTGCAGGATAACCTGAATGGGGAAGTGACAAATGGGTGCGCGTGGGATGGCTTAAAGGCGGTGGTGAGGGGGCATTTGATTGGAATAGCGGCATACAAGCGGAAAGAGCAGAGGCAGAAAGAGGAGCAGTATTTGAAAGAGAGAGCAGACTTGGAGGGATGGCACCAGAGTGATAGGAAGGGGGGGGGGGGGTGCTACAAAGATTACAATTGTTGAGGGTGGAATTAGGAAAACTGAGGGTGAAGGAAATAGTGCATCAGTTAAATCTCCTGAAGCAGTCCCACTTTGAGGCGGGCAATAAAGCCGGTCGGATGTTAGCCGCTAGGCTTAGGAATAGATGGCAACAGCAGACTATTGGAGCGATCAGGGATGGGACGGGTAAATTGCAGACAGGGAATAATGAGATTCGGGGGGCGTTTTCGGTCCTTTTTTGAGAAGCTCTATAGAAGCGAGGTGCGAGAGGGGCAGGAAAAGAGCATAAGGTACTTGCAAGGGGTGGATTTGCCACATGTGGCTTCGGAGGAGATGGAGAGTCTTAATAGGCCCATTCAGGAGGTGGAGGTGGTGGAGGCCATTAGAGCCCTGAAAACCGGGAAAGCTCCCGGTGTCGACGGGTATACAGCAAAGTTCTATAAAGTTTTTCAGGAACAGGTGAGCCCGCTTCTGGTAGCGTTTTTTAATGATTGTTTGAAGGGGGGTAAGCTGCCATCAACAATGGGAGAAGCGGGAATTACACTGATCTCCAGGAACAAGCAGGAATAAGTCCTCACATACGGGTACGTCGGTACCGTCGGAGCCTGAGCGGGAAAGCTCCCCAGCTTCCCAGAAAGGAAGCTTTTGGGGCCTCCCACTGCACATGCCCGCTGCCTTCCCGCCTTCCTGACCAGCTCTCCTCAGTTTCTCTTTTTCCGCGGAGCCAGCAGGTCGTGTTCCTGTCACCGCTGAAGAAATTGTTACTTTTATTGTTTTCTTTAGACCGCGTACCTGCTTTCCCCATACCGAAACCGGTACCGCCGGTCTCTCTTTCTTTCTTTTTAAAAAAAAAAAAAAAATCTTTTATTTTTCCTCAGCACAGCTTGGTAGCTTTTGTTAGGCCTTCAGGCCTACTCAAATTCTCTTCATGGAGAAGCCAGCTCCTGGTTTCAAAAAATGTACCAAGTGCAGTGCTGTCATTTCTGTCACAGACACCCATGAATGGTGTCTTATTTATTTATTTTATTTATTACAGTTTCTTATATACCGTGCTATTTAGAATCAGCGCGGTTTACATCATAACAAAACGACCATAACGACAAACTGTCAGGTTTTACATTGAACAGGAGTACAAACTTGGATAACTGGGTTAACTATATACATAAACTATCTACACTGCAGTGTGAGGGCATTTCTAGATTGGGTCATTTCTTGGAGGGGATATCTAGTTCAGTTGCTGTCTGGGAAATATTGGCAGAAAAGGTATGTTTTGAGAGCCTTCCTGAACTGATATAGATTGGTAATGGCTCTAATGTCAGGGGGTAGGGTGTTCCAGCATTTTGGTACATAAAAACTGAATGCCCTGTTTGTGGTGTTCGTGTTGGACTTTGTTGAAGCCTTTGGTATTGCTAGCAAGTTTACAGCTGATGTTCTTCTTGCTCTGTTGGGGGGGGACCATGTGGATTAGATTCGTGAGTGAGAGGGATGAGGTGCCTTTGATTGCCTTAAATGCTAATACAAGGGATTTGAAGGTGATTCTCCCGTGAATTGGTAGCCAGTGTAGCTGTTTGAGAATAGGAGTCACGTGGTCGTTTCTGGATGCACCGTAGAGGACCCTAGCTGTGGCATTCATGGCCAACTGTAAGGGGGTTAGTGTGGATTGGGGCAGACCTTGTAGGATGGCATTTGCAAAGTCAAAATGCGGCAGGATCAGCGCTTGATATATGGTACGGAAATCGTCTGGGTCCAGCAGGGAGCGTAGGTGTTTGAGGGAACGGATTTTGAAGTAGATGGCTTTGACTACGCTGCTTATGTGGCGTCTCATGTCTAGATGTTGGTCCAGGGTCACTCCCAAATGACCACTCCATACCGGACTGCCCATCCTGCTCCCAGATGTCTAAACGTGGGTTGCAGAACCGGGCCAACAAGTTCCATGTGCTGTTTGCTTCGGATAATCCAGCATCACAGTCATCCAGGTCTTCCTCTCCGGATGGATCTCAGGTAACCAAACCCTCTGGTGGCAGGTCCTCAAAGAGCAAATCTCCTTCAAAGCATCGAGAGGCTCTCTCTTTTGAGCTTGAGGATCCTGCCCCAGCCAAACAACCCCGGCAGGAAGTTCTGGCTTCCAAAGCACCATCTATGGGGTTACAGGTTGACATCGATGGCACGGCCTCGACTGATCACCTGTTGGACTGCTCTGGGGTACCGGCCCATACCGGTACCGACATCCAGGCAGCAGTGGCGTCTATGAGCAATACTGTTCAGACCATGCAGGCTTTTATCAATGCTGCGACGCCCTCGGTATCGCGTTCAGCGATACCGACCCCGGTTCCGGTATCGTCTCCCATACCGGAACCGAGACCATCGACTTCCAAACGCAGATCGGTTCCGCATGCCGGATCCGGGTTTTTACCCGATACCGATCCCATACCCGGTACGCCCGATGTCGATACCGATCGGTATGCGTATCATGCGTTGGAAGCAAATACAGAATACTCTGATTCCTCAGAGGATTTCAACTCCTCTGAGGACTCTAATGAGCTGTCTCTGGTTCTTCATGAAGACCCCTCTTCCCCCAAAGAGGAGAATGTCTCCACCAGAGGATTTGTCCTTTCAAGAATTCATTATTGAATTAGCTAAAGGACTTTCTATTACCACATCCTCAGAAAAAGAACCTAGATCAAAGAAATTGGATATTTTAGGATACCCCAAGGTTCCTAAAGAGGCAGTTACCCTGCCTATCCATGAAATCCTTCAAGAACACTTGATGGACTTATGGGAGGCTCCTCTAACGTTGTCTCCTTATTCTCGTAGGCTGGACACCATGTACCGGGTCCCTCCTTCTCCTGGTTTTCAAAAGACTCAGTTGCCTCACCATTCCATTGTGGTGAAGTCTGCACTGAAAAAGATTAAGAGTACCAAAAGGCACTCTTCTACCCCTCCAGGACGAGAATGTAAGACCCTAGACTCTTTTGGCAAGAAAATTTTCCAGGCTACTATGCTTATAGCCAGGAGTAACTCTTACAGTCTGTATATGGGCATGTTTCTTAGAGAACTTGCCCTAAAGATACGACCTTTTGCCTCCTTTATCCCTGAGGATAGAAAAGAGGAGTTCATTTCTCTGGTGAAACAGCTTTTAGATGTTTCTAAGTTCTCCAACAGAGCAGCTTTTGATTCCTTCGAGGGTGCCGGTAGAGCTTCGGGCATTGCTATTGCAGCTCGACGACTTGCTTGGCTCCAGGCCTCTGACCTAGAACCCTGGGTCTTAGATGGCTTACGGAATCTGCCCTGTACAGGTGAGAACTTATTTGGTAAGGACTGGCAAATTAAAGCCACCCAAATGGATGCAGAGAATGCTACTTTGGATAGACTTTCTAAGTCTACCTCTGCTCCTGCCAAGAAAAAGTCTTTCAAGAGGCCTTACTACAAGAAGGCCAGATTTTCCACAAATACTGGCCAACAATCTTCTCAGCCTCGCTTTGCTACTAAACGTCAGCAACCTAAACAGGCAAAGTCAAAGCCTGCTGTGTCTACCACTCCTCAGCAGGTTCAACCCCCTCAGGAGTTTTGACTTGCCCCTAGAGAACTTAACATTTCTGGCTCTAGAACAACCAGAGCCCCTCACCATTCCCGGAAGGTTAGCTCACTTTGCTCCCAGATGGGAGCAAATCACATCAGAGCAATGGACCCTCTCTATCATCAGAGAGGGCTACAAACTTCATTTTTCAAACCTTCCTCCATATACCATGGTGAGGCACTTCAATTCTCCCCCATTTCTCCTGGACCTGTTGGGTCAGGAAGTCTCTTCTCTCCTTGCCCAAGGGGCAATAGAAGAGGTTCCTCTTCAACAAGGGACAGGATTCTACTCCCCTTATTTTCTCATACCAAAGAAGACAGGGGGATTCAGACCTATCCTAGATCTGAGAGAATTGAACAGATTTCTGTACAAGGAGAAATTCAAAATGCTTTCTCTAGGCATTCTCCTTCCATACCTTCAGAGTCAGGATTGGCTTTGTTCTCTAGATCTCAAGGATGCGTACACACATATACTCATCCACCCATCCCACAGAAAATATCTAAGATTTCTGTTTCAGGGAAAACATTTCCAGTACAGAGTACTTCCCTTCGGTCTAGCCTCTGCTCCAAGAGTGTTCACCAAATGCATGGCAGTTGTTGCCGCATTTCTAAGAGGTCTGGGAATTTTTGTATTCCCATATCTGGACGACTGGCTCATCCGAGCTCCATCTCAGTCAGAGGCCCAGATTTCCCTGGACCGCACAAGACACCTTCTGCAGTATCTGGGACTGGTGGTAAACCTTCCCAAGTCTCAACTTACCCCTACTCAGTCTCTGGAATTCATAGGGGCCCAGTTGGACACCACCACTGCAAGGGCCTACCTGCCTCAAGTCCGGGGCCAACGTCTGCTGTGCTTGGCCTCCCAAGCTCAGTCCAGCAGTCACTTGACAGCCAGAGAAATGCTGCGACTTCTGGGCCACATGGCCTCCACGGTACACGTGGTGCCCTACGCTCGTCTTCATATGAGAGCAGCTCAATGGGCCTTGGCCACCCAGTGGACTCAAGCATCAGGAGCGCTCTCCGACCAAATACTCACCTCAAAACGGCTGTTTTGGTCCCTCCAATGGTGGATGTCCACCAAGAATCTGTTGTTGGGGGCCCCCTTCCAACCTTTGTTGTCCCAAGCAACCCTCACAACAGATGCCTCCCAAACAGGGTGGGGAGCCCATCTACAATCCCTCTCCACTCAGGGTACTTGGTCTCCGCAGGAGACCACCCTTCACATCAACCTCCTGGAACTGCGAGCAATCTTCTTTGCCCTCAAAGTATTCCATACCCTCCTTGTCAACCTGACCGTCTTAGTTCAGACAGACAATCAGGTGGCCATGTTCTACGTAAACAAACAAGGAGGGACAGGCTCTCTGTCGCTTTGCAACGAAGCTCTCAGATTATGGGCCTTCGCCAGAGAGCATCAAATTCATCTTCTGGCAGTATATCTTCCAGGGGTTCAAAACTCTCGGGCAGACAGATTCAGTCGAGTTCTGCTCCCACACGAATGGTCCCTACATATGGACCAGATAGGCAGAATCTTTCAGGAATGGGGAACCCCGGACATAGACCTCTTTGCAAGTCCGTGGAATGCCAAACTTCCCCGGTTCTGTTCCAGGACTCCGTGTCAGGGAGCTCAGGCCAACGACGCCTTTCTCCTGCATTGGGGTCAGGAATTCCTATATGCCTTTCCACCCATTCCTTTGATTCCCAAGACTCTGTTCAAACTACAGAGGGATCACGGATCCATGATCCTCATAGCTCCACGCTGGCCACGCCAAGTGTGGTTCCCTCTACTTCTGCATCTCTCCCAGGGACCTTCCCTGGACCTGGGAGCTGCGCCAGACCTTCTGTCTCAGGAGGAGGGGACTTTGTGGCACCCAAACCCCAAGTCCCTACACCTCAGAGCTTGGTTACTGAAGGCCTAAACCTTCATGACTTCAATCTTTCTCAACCAGTGAAAGATATCCTTCATGCCTCTAGGAAACCCTCCACAAGGCGTTCCTATGCTTTCAAATGGAAACGCTTTTCCATTTGGTGTGCTCAACAGGGTCTTCACCCTCTAGCACTTCCTTTGAATTCTCTACTAGACTATCTCCTGCATCTTTCCAATGCAGGCCTTAAGACGAATTCAGTAAGAGTCCATTTGAGTGCTATTGCAGCATCCTTAAAACCTATAAATGGACAACCTGTCTCCTCTCATCCGCTTGTTGCAAGATTTATGAGAGGCCTGACTCTAACTAAGCCTCCCATCCGTCCTCTTCCGGTAGCATGGGACTTGAACCTAGTTCTAGGTCAGCTTATGAAGCCACCTTTTGAGCCTTTACACTCCACCTCCTTGAAATTTCTTTCATGGAAGGTAGTTTTCCTCATTGCAGTCACTTCAGCTCGCCGCATCAGTGAACTGCAGGCTTTAGTGGCTAATCCACCTTATACCAGATTTCATCATGATAAGGTGGTCCTTAGGACGAACCCCCACTTTATGCCCAAAGTGGTTTCGCCTTTTCATCTTAATCAAGAGGTATATCTACCTGTCTTTTTTCCGGCTCCTCATGCATCCAGTGCAGAGAGGAACCTTCATACTTTAGATTGTAAAAGAGCTCTTGCCTTTTACCTCAACAGGACCCAGCCACATCGAAAGTCTTCCCAGCTTTTCGTGGCTTTTGATCCTTCTCATTTGGGACGTCCAGTCTCCAAACGTACACTTTCCAATTGGATTGCTCAGTGTATTTCCTTTGCTTACCAGAGTAAAAACATTCCTCTGGAAGGCCATGTCACAGCTCACAATGTGAGAGCCATGGCCACTTCTATAGCTCATCTTCACTCTGTCTCCATAGATCAGATCTGTCGAGCCGCCACATGGGCCTCGGTTCATACCTTCACAGCCCATTACTGCTTGGACAAGGACTCCCGCCGGGATGCCTTGTTTGGTCAGGCTGTCCCCAAACACCTGTTCCATACTTGAACAACTCCTGCCCACCTTCCCAGGATGGATGCCTGAGATCCATACGAAGATGGCGAACCGTGGGACGGGATCTCCCAGGCATCTTAGCTAGGGAGTCCCCATATGTGAAGACTTATTCCTGCTTGTTCCTGGAGATAGCACAGTTACTTACCTGTAACAGGTGATCTCTGGGAACAGCAGGAATTAGTCCTCACAACCCACCCACCTCCCCTAGGAGTTGTATCTTCTATCTATCTATCTTCCTTTCCTCTCTCTATTGTCTCAGCTATAAACTCGAACTGAGGAGAGCTGGTCAGGAAGGCGGGAAGGCAGCGCGCATGTGCAGTGGGAGGCCCCAAAAGCTTCCTTTCTGGGAAGCTGGGGAGCTTTCCCGCTCAGGCTCCGTCGGTACCGACGTACCCATATGTGAGGACTAATTCCTGCTGTTCCCAGAGATCACCTGTTACAGGTAAGTAACTGTGCTATCCCCAAGCCAGGAAAGGATGCGACCAGTTTTGGGTCATATAGGCCCATCTCTCTAATTAATATTGACGCCAAAATTTTGGCACGTATACTGGCGCGGATATTGCAGGGAGTGTTGCCGACCCTTGTGCATAAAGATCAGACGGGGTTTGTGGGAGGGAGACAAGGAGGGGATAATATCCGGAAGGTTGGGAACTTGACATGGAAGGTGGGGCGGAGTGGTGAGAAAGCGGTGTTCATAACGGTGGATGCGGAAAAAGCCTTCGACCGAGTTGAGTGGCCCTTTCTGATGCAGGTGTTGGAGAAGGTAGGAGTGGGTAGCCAATTTATTGAGTGGGTCCGGGCTCTGTATGATAGGCCGACGGCCCGAATTCGAGTTAACGGAGGCTACTCAACGCCCTTTCGGTTGGGTAGGGGTACGAGGCAGGGGTGCCCCTTGTCCCCCCTGCTCTTTGTGCTTGTGATGGAGCCATTGGCGGAGAGGATTAGGCGGCAGAATGATATCAAGGGGATACAGATGGGGGGGGTGGAAGCGAAGATCGCGTTATTTGCGGATGATGTTATTTTGACGTTAGCGGAACCCCTCACCACATTACCGGTGTTGCTGCGAGAAATTGAGGAGTATAGTGAGGTATCGGGTTATAAAATTAACTGCACTAAGACGGAAATTCTAGGTTTTAACTTGTCGGAGGGGTTGGAGCAGAGCTTGAAAGATAGCTTTCCGTTTAGGTGGGTTAAGGGCACGTATCGCTATTTGGGTATTGAAATGGGGAATACGATAGAGAGATGGCGATAGTGGAATTATGAGAAGTTATTGGGTGAGTTACGGAGGGATTTTAGGAAGTGGAAGGGGCTGCATTTGACGTGGCTCGGTAGAATTGCTACTGTGCAAATGAATGTTTTGCCTCGGATTTTGTTTTTGTTTAGTGCTATCCCATGTCCCATTTTCAGGGGATATATGAAGAAATTGCAGCAGGTACTAATGGAGTTTGTATGGGACGGAAAATGTCCCAGACTCTCCCGGCAAATTATGTATATGAGAAGAGAGGAGGGGGGGGGGGTTGGGAATGCTGAATCTGGAAATGTACTATCGGGCTGCACTGCTGCGAACAGTAGTTAGGTGGAAGTCGGAGGGGGAGAGCCCGGACTGGGTGCAGATGGAGGCAGGGGGGGTGGAGGCTAGGAGGGATGCCGAAAAGGTGGTTTGGGATAGTCAATTTGGAAAGGGTAGATGGGGGTACTGGAAGGATCAGGAAAATCCCTTTGTAAAGTTAACTTGGGAGGTGTGGCAGAAGGTACAGGGGAAGTTGATGGGGGGAAAGAAGTATTCCCAACGAGCACATATCAGGGGGTTGACAGAGTTTGAGCCGGGGTTGGAAGGGAAGTGCTTTCGGGAGTGGGAGCAAAAGGGGCTGGGGAGGATCGGGCAGGTGCTCTCCAAAACGGGGGAATTATTTCCCTTTGCGGTGCTACGAGAGAATTTTGGGTTAGGGGAGCGGGACTACTATGCCTATGTGCAGTTATATTATTTTGGAATGCGGAGAGAGGTGCAGAAGGATTGGAGAGGACCTTTGACAGATTTTGAGAAGCTTATGGAGAAGGCGGGGGTGCCGGGGAAGTTGTTATCCCGTCTGTATAAACTGTTAATGGAGGAAGACGTACGGGATGTGAGGGGGCACCAGAAGTGGGAGACAGTGCTGGGTGGAGAGTGGTCGGAGGAGCGGTGGGGGAGGATAATCCGGAGAGAGAAACAGCTTGCCCCTGGTACTGTGTATTTGGAGCATAGCCTTAAGATTAGGCTCTATATGTACTGGACCCCGGAGCGCTTGCGAGCAATGGGTAAGCACCACACGGATGATTGTTGGAAAGGGTGTGGTAAGAGGGGGGACTTGCTGCATATGTTGTGGGGGTGTGAGAAGGTGCGTGGATTTTGGGTGAGCGTGGAAGAGATGTTTGCGGAAATTACAGCTATTACGGTGAGAGTGGCTAAGGAACAAGTTATATTTAATGAATCACTGGGGAATGGGCGGTGGGCAGACAATTTTTTAGGGTATTGTGTGGGAGCGGGGCGTCTGGCATTGCTGGCTCAATGGCGCAGACCGGAGGTGCCTACTAGAGGGGAGGTTCTGGGCCGGTTGGATCAACTGTGGCTTATGTGTGAAATAGCCGCCCGAAGAACGGAGAAGTTGTCAAAATTTGAGGGGGAATGGGGGTGGTTTGAGGACTGGCGTAGGAAGCAGGGTAGCGTTTCTCGGGGGGGAGGGGAGCGGACGGTGGGTGTTGACGTGAATAGAGGTGAAGAGGGGTAGCCTTTCGAGCGGGACGGGGGATTTTGTGCGGGGAGGGATAGGTGGGGGGAGAGAGGGGGGAAGGAATTGGGGACGTACGGTTGGGTAGGGGGGCAAAGGGTGGGGGGGTAGGGGGGCAAGAGGGGGGGTGGGGGATGAGTATAGTTCATGGGTCGGCGGGGAGGGGAGCGATGAGAGACGGAAGAGGTATGGAGCTTGGTGCATGATTATACTTTTTACTGTATCTGGGAATCTTGACTGGTTGATATGTAGTGGAGGAAGGGTGTTGGGGAACGGGGACTGGATGGTGTGGGACGAGCTCTATTGGCGGTAGTGGTTGTGAGGGAGGGGTTTCGGACGGGTTTTAGACAAGTGCTGGACGGGTTTGGGGTGGGTTCTGACACTGTATGTTATTTTTGCTGGAGTGGAATGTAATAACAATAATGCTCTCGAAGCAGGGGTGGGAGATATTGTATTGTATACTTTAGTTGAATGTTGTAGTTTTGCTGGAGGATGGTGGGATGTATAGCGTGCTACAATGCCGAACCCACTGTGTTCCTCTATACTGATGTATATAGGGGGAAGAGAGGATCGAGCTAGATGGAGGAGGAGGGTGCTGCCTGGTTGGTTGATGTATGTTCTTTGACTAATATTGTATCTGTTTCATCATGCACAGGTATAGTTAATTGGTGTAGTGTGTAACCATTACTTTTTGGTTGAAAAACAATAAAATATAAATTACAAAAAAAAAAAAAAAACAACTTAAAAAAAAAAAAAGATAGAAAGTAGAGGGTAGGGCTAAATGGCCAATTTTCCCAATGGAGAAAGGTGAATAGTGGAGTACCCCAGGGATCTGTGCTGGGTCCGCTACTTTTTAACATATATTCATAAATGACCTGGAAATGGGAATAACAAGTGAGGCTATCAAATTTGCAGGTGACACATTTAAAGTTGTTAAAACCCATGAGGATTGTGGAAAATTGCAAGAGGATCTTGATAAATTGGAAGACTGGGCATCAAAATGGCAGATGAAATTTAATATGGACAAGTGCAAGGTTATGCACCTAGGGAAGAACAACCCAAACTATGGTTACATGATGCAAGATTCCACTTTGGGAACCACCACCCAGGAAAAAGATTTAGGCGTCATCGTGGATAACATGTTAAAACCCTCCACCCAGTGTGCTGCGGCGGCCAAGAGAGCAAATAGTATGCTAGGTATCATAAGGAAAGGAATGGAAAATAAAACAAAGGATGTTATAATGCCTCTGTATCGTTCTATGATGCGACCGCACCCTGAGTATTGTGTGCAATTCTGGTTGCCATATCTTAAAAAAAATATAGTGTTATTAGAAAAGGTACATAGAAGAGCCACCAAAATGGTAAAGGGGATGGAAGGATACCCCTATGAAGAGAGGCTAAAAAGGTTAGGGCTCTTCAACCTGGAAAGGAGAAGGCTGAGGGGAGATATGATAGAGGTCTATAAATTAATGAATGGCGTGGAACGGGCAAACGTATATTGATTGTTTACGTTATCGGAATATAGAAAGACTAGGGGACATGCTATGAAGCTACAGGGTAACCTATTTAAGACTAATAAGAGAAAATATTTTTTCACTTGACGTGTAATCAAACTCTGGAATTTGTTGCTGGAGGATGTAGTAAAAGCTGTTAGTGTAGCTGGGTTTAAAAAAGGTTTGGACGGGTTCCTGGAGGAAAGGTTCATAAACCATTATTAAGAGACCCAAGATATCACTGCTTGACCCAATACAAGTATTGTGGAACCTGTGTCTTTTGGGGAAACTGCTAGGTACTTACGGTCCTTCACACCTTGGACTGTAAGAGTTTTGTTCTTCTATATCCAGCGCACTCGGGGCCACCTCAGAGCTTCAGTTTTTCATCTCCTATGACTCCAGTAGACTGGGGGAGCCAGTGATCAAGCATACGCTGTTAACATAGGTGGCAGATTTATCACCCTCGCTTATGAGCAGGCAAAGCTCCCACTGGAAAGCCGCGTCATGGCGCACCATGTCAGGGCCTCGGTGGCAAACCTGCGCACTGTCCCGATGGTGGACATCTGCCGGGCCGTCACCTGGTCTTCAGTCCATACTTTCGCAGCCCATTACTGCTTGGAAAGAGTCCTGACGGGATAGTGCCTTCGGCCAGGCTGTGCTCCATAAACCTTTCAGGGTTTAGGCAACTCCTACCCTCCAACCCTTCTGTGTTCAGGCTACTGGAGTGCTGGTTTCATTGGACACAGGGGTCCTACTTTGGTCTGTGTAAACAGACTAATTTGCTGCTGCTTGAATTTTGCTATGGGCTTTCAGTAGCCTGTAGCTGAGGAGTCTCATATGTGACTTTCTGCTTGTTCCTGGAGAAAATGTAGTTACTGACCTGTAACAAGTGTTCTCTGGGGACAGCAGGAATCAATCCTCACAACCCTCCCTCCTCCCCTTGGAGTTGTTCGTTTACCAGCTTTTATTTTTTCTGTCTTTTAGCTATGTCATCTGACTGAGCAAGATGTCACCCTTGGGCGGGAAGGGGACCACGCATGCGTGGTGGCATCTTCCAAAGGCTTTCTTTGAAAGCTGGGGGGATGCTTCTGCGAGGTCTCTGTCTGTTCCGGCATCACCTATATGTGAGGACTGAGTCCTGCTGTCCCCGGAGAACACCTGTTAGAGGTGAGTAACTACACTATTCTGGCTATCCATTGGAAAGATAAAAGCTCACCATCTAAGGATGATCCGGTAGCTGATATTTTACTTATTATTCCAGTTTATTTGCATACGGGTTAAGAACATAAGAAATGCCATACTGGGTCAGATCAAGGTCCATCAAGCCCAGTATCTTATTTCCAGCAGTAGACTATCTAGGTCACAAGTACCTGGCAGGTTCCCGAAAAGGTACACAGGTTCTACAGTGCTTGTCCTGAGCATCCAGTGGATTTCCCAGGTTGTGTGCATAAATTTTAAGAAAATTAGGAAATAGTAGCTTAATTTAAAATAACAAATAATGAGAAAATATGAATCCTATTATACAACTGAGGGTCATCAATCCTGTGTTCTGAGGAATGGAGCTCTCTCCATGCTGCAGAGGAAAAATACTACCTTTGTTTTGTTTTGTATTGATTTTATTATTGGTTATAAAATGGGTAAAATCCAATAAAGGAATGTCTAAAAAAAAGAGAGACAAATAGATCTTGCTGGCTTTGTCTTCTGCAGTAGTATTTCTCAACATTTTTTATTTTGTTGCACCCTTCAGAGTTCATTTGTTCCTCATGGCACACCAAACCAAATTTTGCATGTTCCTCAACCCCACTCCCTCCCACTGGTAGGAAGACGACAATAGCGTTTCCTTATCGTCACTCCAGTCCAGTCCCTTAACTTCAGTATTCTCAGCCTCCAAGCAGCTGGAGGGTTCCGTAAGCCTAGGGCTTACTGGAGTGGCATCCCTCTGCAGCTCCCTCCCCATGAGCACAATCATGGTAAGGCTGGTCCTGGCGCCTCCAAACATTTGCCCCTGCCCTCCGCCATGTTTACCACGCTGCACCAGCTCTGCTTTTGTTTCCTCTTCCATCTGATGCCTGAATCTGAGGCCAGCGGGCCCTGCAAGATTTCAGGATTGCAGGCTTTGTCAGTTTGAAGGCAGGAGAGGAGGCACAGGCATAGAAAGCGCTGCTCTCTTCCTGCTAGTGGAAAGGAAAAAGGAAGGGTAAAATTTACCAGTTTTCTGGCTGGTGATCTGAGACTATAGTGCCAGTAATGAGTTAGTAGGTGTTGGGGTTTGTTTGTTTTTTGGGGGGGGGGGGAGGAGGTGCAGTGGATGGTCTCCGTGGAAAATTGTAGTATCTACAAAATTATAGCAGTGACTCTCAAAATGTACATAGCCATGAAAACTTAAAGAATGTTTTTTATTATAAAGTACTTTTGTAGACCAATACAAAAGATGCAGGCATGGTGAGTATGTCCTGCCTATAAGACAAGTAAGTATGCACCAGAAAAAACATCAAATTGGCAACACAATCCAACCTTTCCGACATGTAGATTCTGTGTGGGATGTATGCCCAGGTTGGTGATTTTTTTTCAACTGGATTCTAGTATATCCAGGAGCCATAGAGCTAATATATCACTGTTACATACTGTAATCGCTGTACTTTAAAATAAAATGATGTTTCCTATGTTAGTCTGCGTGGCTTTTTCCCTAATCATGTTGGTCCCAGTCTTTTTTGTTTGTTTGTTTTTGTTTTCTTTCTGGTCTGTTTTCTCTTAAGTCTTTCTCCAGGCTCTTCTTTTCATGTTACCTTTCTTCATTTGTCTGTTTTCATCAGTCCCTTACCCCTTTCTCTAACCATCTTTTTCCTTTTATTGCATTTTCCTCCTCTTCTTTCTTCTGTATGTCTAAATCTCTCCTTTAGCATCATCTCTTCAGACTCTGCAATCACAACTGGACTTCGCCTTGTCTCCTTTGTTTCTTTCCTTTACCATCTTTCACCGCCCCATTCTCCCTGTCACAACACTTGATCTTCTCAGCTTTTAATCTTCCCCTAATTAGGTGGTTTCTCCATGGATCTTTTCTGGCTCCTTTCTTTCCCAATAGCTATCCCTAACTTATTTATTTATTTAACAGATTTTTTTTATACCATTTTATCATTTCAGTCAAAATAGTTTACATTGTAACTTAAACTTGGCAATGTACTTTAAACAGGGACATTGATAACTTGGATTTTTCTGAGACAATGGGGGAGGGGGGGGCGTTAAGTGACTTGCCCAAGGCCACAAGAAGTGCTAGTGGGAATCAAACCCTGGTCTCTTGGTTCCTAAGCCAGTGCTCTAACCATTAGGCTACTCCTCCACTCCAACTTATGTGGCAGAAGAGAGAGGGGGCTGAAGCAGCTCTTGTAGGTGCTCTGCAGTGTCTGCTACAGTCACACACCCCCATTCTTGACTGACAGGAGAGGGAGCAGACTGACTCTTCTCCCTCCTGCTCCTACATGCTGCCTGGCAGGGAAGGGCTGCTGTGGAAGCAGAGGGCTGTTCTTTGGGTGCACTTCCAATAGAAATGGGGCAAGAGCCTCATGAAACCATAGAAAGCCATGTCCATGGCCGTCACCACCAAGGCACACCGAGGAGTTTCCCAAGGCACAGAAGGATGGCCCAGCGCACTGCTCTTGAGCACAGCACCAGCTGCCCACCATTGATTTGATTACATTTGATATTCTGCCTTGAACAAACAATTGTATTGAAGCAATTGACAAACATAAAGAAAAAATAGAAAACAAATAATACCAAACAATAATTAAACGTAACTGATCCCCAGTAGTTCCCCCAGACCTTGAGATTCTAGTCTTAATGTGAAGCATGGGAGGAAGGACCATCACCCAGGGCTGGCTCCAAATTTTGTTCAAGGTTTTGGTGCCTATTTACCCCCCACCCCACTTTGGCTTTCAAAATCTATTGTTTTGCTTTGAATGCCCTGCCATCACCTCTGTAAATAAGTGGTTTGTGAGTACAGCTCTTTGCTGGTGAAAGAGAGAGCAGATTCCCCAAAGTGTGCTTTTTCTGTCTTGCAGGATCTATATTTTTTAAAATAATCTATGGAGGTGAATTTTAAAAAGGATATCCAAGGGCAGTCTGGGATGTCTAAGCCAGAATGTCTGGGGGGGGGGGGGGGGGAAAGCAGGCATTTCCAGGTGCAGGCATGATTTCACAAACAAACATGCACGCCCAGCATGGACTCTTGCGGGGGCATCTACATAAATATCTGCAGAACAGTATTTCAGAGCCTGGACGTCTAAGAACAGCCTAACGGCTAGAGTAGCAGCGAAGCCAGGCTTCAGATCTCACTGTTGCTGTCACTGAAATTGTGCTGAGTACTGGGGATGGTGGAGCGCTTTCTCCTCCTTGCCCTCTGGATGGTTTTTAGCAAAAACGAGCACGTTTTAGGCCTGGGAGCAGGTCTAAACTTAGACGCGATGCCGGACATTCAGGACGTTTGAGATCAGGCAGGGATGCCAATGTTCCTGGGACTGCCCCAGCCACGCCCCCACCATGACCTCCGTTCAGACTTCGACATCCTCATGCTGGGGATGTCCACAGACCCAGCTTCTAAATGGTTCTGGAGACGTCTGTGTGCTTTGGACATCTCTATGCCTGTTTTCGGATGCCCAAAGTATGACTAGGGCTTCCAAAATGACCTCCATATTGTTAAACTGCCAGGAACTTTTCCATTTGTTAACATGTCACTAAATGGCTGTTAACAAAGAATAGACAGCGGATTGTCCAAATAAACTGACTCCTGCCCATTACTAACCAACAATGCCTTTCCCCGGACTTTGTTTTTCTTTTTCTCCTCCTGAGCTAACCAATTCCCCTGTTACCCTTCTGTACCCAACCTTCCTCCCGCGCTTTTGCTTCTCTACTCCACAGTCAGCTCTCTAAGGAGGGTCCAGTTGAGCTCCGTTCCTTGAATTTCCTCCACAATATTTCGTTCCCCCATCTGCAACTCCCAGTCCTCCATTTCATTCTTAAAATTATGGCAGCATTGTACTGACAACATCCCTGTCCTGGACCCGAAATTTTAAAATGGTCTTTTTCTGCTAACCTTAACACAATCGTAATACATTTCTGTTGGAGTTATGATATACCTGCCTCCTTCAAGGTGTTCTCATCATCCCAGTAAGACCAGTCCATATGTCCACTCCCAATGGGTTTGCAGCACTGCTTCTAAAGATTTAGGACTTCTGCCTGAAGAGTTTGTGCTTGAAGGATATTAATTGAAAGTTTAATAATATTGGTTGGTTCTGCTTAAATATGTTTCACAAAGGAAAAGCTGCTTGGAAGGAACAGGAGCTGTGCTTAAGAGTTTGAGGATCCACAGGCTTTTCATCCTGTGAATCGTCTCATGGCTTTAACTGGAAGCACCAGAACAGTAATAGAAGATAGCAGGTTGTAAGTGTTAGTATGTATTCTTGCATGAGTACTGGGCCCACGCTCTCTGATTTCTAGCAAATGGTTGTAGGTTATCAAGATTTTAGCCTAGTGATACTTGCTTGGGGCTCAGGACTGTACCAAACTAGAAATACACCCGGTGCCACTGCTACTCAAGAATCTAGTGCCCCCTCCCCAGCTGCATACAAGAAATGTCTCATATTAGGTTTACTGGAAATGCAGTGATAGTCAATGCCCCTTCTGTCCTTGCACCCTGTGCATCTGCACTGCTCACACAGCCCTTGGTACGGCCCTGGGCTTCAAATTGCTCACCCCTTTGGAAAAGCCGAGAGAAGTAAGATAGTATTCTTGATTGTCCAGCATTTTGTGAGCCTCCGCTGTTGTAGTCAAATTATCCCCCTCTAAACATCTGCCAACATCACATAACTACTCCTTCTGCATGTCTGGAGTGGAAATTCTTTGGTGGTGAGGGAGACGGATTTCAAGCCTGCAATATCAGGGGAGCTAAAGAGTAGGATTGAGCTGCATTGGAAGTTGTAGGAGTAGCATTGAGATAATTGGCATGTCTTCAGTAGGGATGGCTGAGCCTCCAGACTCACCAGTGGCTCTTGTGTTCAGCACAAACAAAATGCATTGTGATCCTTCTTTCATGACCACTGATAGTTATGCAGATGGGAAAGGGTCATTTCCTGGAGAAGGAGGCTGCAGCAGATCTAATATGCCCAACATGAGAGGAGCATCCAGACTGAGATGGAAGTGTGGGTCACTCTCTACCACCTGACCTATGATGTGCGCCCTGCACTGGAGTATGGCTGCATCCTGGGCACTGGAACATAACCACCTTTAGTGGCAGGTCTAGATGACACTAGCAGGAATGACATATGGGCCTAGGTGTAACACCTGCCATACCTTCAGGGGGCTAAAGAATGGGGAAGAAATCCAGGCAGGAAGAGTTGAAAATTCAGTTCCACATGTATAGTTTAGTTAGACCTCCGTTCCAGCGCCATGGTTAGATCAGGGAATAAAGTATACAGGACCGGCCCATCTATTAGGCAAGACTAGGTGATTTCGTAAGGTGGCAGCTTTTGAGGGACAGCAAGGAGCTGCTTTAGTCAAAGCAAAGCAATAGATCCACACCGACTCTGAGCTATCAGCTAACATTTCATGCAAAGCAGCATTGTTTTTTAATATTTAAAAGCATGATGTCAAGTTTTGGGAAGGATGGCATTGGATGATCATGACTGTCGAGTTTAATTATCGAGGGTGGTATAAGACTGAAGGTTCGCCTAGGACACCCAGTATCCTTGCACAGGCCCTGAAAGTACGTACTTTTGTGACAGGAATTTTAGCCAAATTAAAGGGGTGCATCCCTCTCACCATAAAAGGTATAGTGGTAGTTACCTGGCTAGATCTCTTTTTAAGAATTTGTCCTCCTCAAGAGATGCTGGCAGTTCTTACTGACCTGTTTTATTTCTGCTTGTCTTTCAGGAGCCGTTTCCATACCCAAACGCTCTGGTATTCCTACACCTCGGGAAGGGTCAGCAACCACAGCCAGAGAGAGAGTAGCCCTGCATGGCCAGGCAAATGCCAAGCGAGTCTCAGGGAACAGTGTGCATACCAGACAGCAGCAGAGCCCTGCCAAGCCTCAGCCAGGGCATGGAGCCAGCCCAGAGTCTCAGAGTAAGAAACTCTATCCTGAAGCCAGGTCCAAGGACACTGAAGTCAGCCGGGCCTCCAGGGAGTTGCAAGGCTCACCTGATGCAGAGAATGTGACAGCAAGGACCGTGGGCCCTCTGCAGCGGGAGCTTGCCCTCCTAAAGCAGGATACTCGACTGCTAGGGGAGAAACTCCATGCTGCATCTGAGCTGGAGAACAGCAGCAGTGGAACAAATTCCAGCCTCCTCACCTCTGGCTCTGGCAGCGCGCTGCGGACATCTTTTTCCTCCAGTAGCGACCTGACCAAGACATCTCTATCGCCTGATGCATCAGATTTGGAACAGTTGGTGGACAGAGGCTCTGCTCTCCTGGGCGAGGACTCCATAACCGAACGGCTGAGAGATGGCACCCCTGAAGAGATTCAGGCACCTCTGCAGCAGGTGACCAACAGAGAGCAGGTGCTGCATGAACTTGTGGTGGAGAAAGTGCAGTGGAACCGCATGAAGTGGCTGAACCATACAAACCAGGAGCCACGGGAATATTCTCTAAAGGAGTCAGCAGGGGCAGGGGGCCAGGAAAAGGAGCTGCAAGAGGGTCTGAGCGTAAGGAGCTGGCCTGCAGAACTGGAGCAGACGCATGCCGAATTGGAGCAGAGACATGCGGAGCTGCAGGAGGAGGCACGCTCTGGGCAGAAGCAGTTACTGGACATGCAGCAGCAACTAAGCTGCAGCCTGCAGCGTGCAGAGGAAGCACAAGGGACCATTCGAGAGCTGCAGGAGAAAGTGGCTGAGCTGCACAGGCTTCTGGAAGCCGAGGGGCAGCGCAGCAATGCCTTGGCCAAAATGCTGGAGGACCTGAAGATAGAGAACGGTGTCAGAGCACAACTAGACACAACTAGAACAGGGACCCAACTAGAAGAGACGTGTACCGGGCTCCAACAGGAGCTGAGTGAGGCCCATGGGGAGCTGAAACGCCTGCAGGGACTCCTAGGCAAGGTGAGTTCCCCCCCCCCCCATCCCCTTTTATTCCAGGGCCCCAGAACTACTGCAGGGTGCATGCCTATATTCTTAGGAAGACTCCTCGGAAGAGGCAGAGTAAAAATTCCATTTTTTTTTTCTTGGATATAGTCTGCGCATGAAGGAAGCAGAGCCTGCTGTTCATATGTCCCTAGGTGTTCTGTATATGAAAGACCTTCTGTTCTGTGATCTTACATGTGATTTTTAGACATCCTTCAGAAGCAGAAAGAAAGGGAATGTGGGCGAGGGGAAGGGGGAGATTCAGTGGATTAAGGGTCACCTATTGGTTCCATTGTGTTGACTCACAAAACAAAGACATCCTGGCAAGCATTTGCCCACAAATAGTTTTTGTAATTTTAACGTTAGGGTATTTCCTAGACGTTATACCTATCCTTATCATTTGCTGAATATTGGATGTTTTGCAGAGGGAGTACAGCTTCAAAATTTATGGGAAAAATGTTTTGACTGGTGTAGTCCAGTATTAAGGTTTGGAAAAATGGAAATATTCTTTCACATAGGTTTGCTTGCATGATTTTGAAATGGAGCCTCCTTTTCACTCAGGTTTTAGTTTTCTGCATCCACTGATAATCAGGGAATTTCACATGAAGAACAAAAATTGTATGAGCAAAACCTAGTGCAGAAGTGGAACATTTCACTCGCCCTTCTGGTGTGTGTATGATTTTTTTTGTAAATGTCTTTTTGCAATATTTTACACTTGGAGAAACCTTCAGAATGGTTTGCAGTAGGAGTTTTGGAAGCCAGGACAGAGCCATCTGAAGCTGGGTGACGATGATAGTTTAAATCTCCAGGAACAAGCAGGAATGAGTCTTCACATATGGGTATCATCGGTACCGACGGAGCCTGCACGGGAACGCTCCCCAGCGTCCAATAGGAAAGCTTTTGGGAGCATCCCACAGCGCCTGCGCGCTGCCTTCCCGCCTTTCCCAACCGCCTCTCTCCAGTTCTTCTTTTCCGCGGAGCCAACAGGTCGTGTTCCTGTCACCGCAGAAGAAGTTCTTTATTTTTTCTTTATTCTTTTGTGTCGCGTCTGCCTTCTTTGACGTCGGACCGGTACCGCCGGTCTTTCTTTTCTTTCTTTCAAAAAAAAAACAAAACAAAAACGCTTTATTTCTACTGTGCATTTTCAGTTTTTGGGCCCTAGGCCTAAAAATATTTTCCTCATGGAGAAGCCCGCTTCTGGGTTTAAAAAATGCACAAAATGTGGCGGTACTATTTTCTGTCACCGACACCCATGACTGGTGTCTAAAGTGTTTGGGTCCTGATAATTCCATCACTGATTGTGTGGCCTGTACCATGATGTCTAAGAGAGGTCGGCAGAACCGAGCAGCCAAGCTCAGTACCCTGTTTCCCTCTGATGCAGCTTTGGTAGCATCGACGTCTTCCAGGGCCTCCTCTTCCTCCCATGGATTTCAGGTAACCAAGCATAAATCTGGCCGGTCCTCGAAGGGTAGATCTCCCTCTAAGCATCGAGATGCCTCCGGGCTTGCCCTCGAGGATTCCGCACCGGCAAAATTTACCCCGGCGGGAAGCTCCGGCTTCCAAAGCATTATCTATGGGGTCACAGGTTGACATCGATGGCTCGGCCTCGACAGATCACCTGTTGCCGTGTTCTGAGGTACTGGTGGCTCCCACTGGTACCGACATCCAGACTCTGGTGGCGTCGATGGATCAGAAAATTCTGACCATGCAGCGTACCTTAATGGCTTTCATACAGGCTGCGACGTCTCCGGTACCGCAACAATCCCCGTTGCTGGTACCGGCTCCGGTACCGGCATCGCTCCCGGTACTGGTACCGATTGCTTTGACATCGGCTTCGGTGTCGACTGCAACGGTACCCTGTCCTATGATGCCCATCGGTACCGAACCGGTACCGATTACTCCCGATGTCGATCCCACTCGATACGGTTATCGGGCTTTACAGGAGCATCCAGACAGGCGATACTTCGATTCCTCTGAGGACTCTGAGTCTGAGGGTTCTGTAGAAGCATCGATACTTCTTCCTCAGGAGTCTTCTTCACCTAAACGAAGAATGTCTCCTCCAGAAGACTTGTCTTTTCAAGACTTTGTTAGGGAAGTGGCTAGGGGCCTCTCCATCACAGTGGCCCCTGAGTCAGAACCCAGAGCCAAGGAGTTGGATATTTTACAATATCCTAAAACTCCTAAAGAGGCAGCTACTTTACCTGTTCATGAGATTCTTTATGATCTCATGTTGAGGATGTGGGAGACACCTCTCACCACCTCTCCTCATTCTCGCAGGTTAGACACCATGTATCGTGTCCCTCCTTGTCCTGGTTTCCACAAGACTCAGCTTCCTCACCACTCTATTGTGGTAGAGTCTGCCATGAAGAAGATAAAGAGTGCAAAAAGACACTCATCTAATCCTCCAGGGCGTGAATGCAGGACCCTGGATGCTTTTGGCCGAAGGGTTTTCCAAGCTGCTATGCTAGCTGCTAGGATCAATTCCTATAGTCTCTATATAGGAATGTTTCTAAAAGAAGTCACAGATCATCTGCAGACTTTAACCCCTTTCATTTCAGAGGATAAAAGAGACGAGTTTCTCACTTGGCTCAAGCATGCCCAAGATGTCTCCAAATTTTCCAACCGTGCAGCCTTTTACTCTTTTGAGTGTGTAAGCAGAGCTTCGGCTATTGCCATAGGGGCATGCAGAATTGTTTGGCTACAAGCTTCTGATGTGGAGCTCTGGGTCCAAGATCAATTGCGAAATCTACCTTGTACAGGTGAAAACCTTTTTGGTAAGGATTGGCAAGCAAAGGCCACTCGGATGCTGAAAACTCTGCTTTGGATCGACTTTCAAAGTCTACCTCTGCTCCTGTTAAGAAAAGATTGTTTAAAAAGACATTATTTTTCCAAAAAGGGAAGATACTATCCTGCTTATGGTCAGCAGGCATCTTCTGCAGGTCGTTTTGCTGCAAAACGTCAGCAACCACCTAAACAGGCCAAGTCAAAGGCAGCTAGACCTTCTACGGCCCAGCAGCCTCAGCCTCCTCAGGGCCTTTGACTCGCTACTAGAGAACTTAGCCTTTCTAGCTCTGGAAGGACCAGAGCCCATTACCATCCCAGGAAGGTTGACTTACTTTGCTCCCAGATGGGAACAAATCACAGCAGAGCAATGGACACTCTCCATCATAAGGGAAGGGTACAGGCTTCATTTCTTAAGCCTTCCCCCCCCACACCATGGTGAAACAGTTCAATTCTCCAACATTTCTCCTCAACCTTTTAGGTCAGGAGATTGCCATCCTTCTTGCCCAAGGGGCAATAGAAGAAGTACCTCTTCTTCAACAAGGCACAGGGTTCTACGCCCCTTATTTTCTTATTCCAAAGAAAACAGGGGGCTGCAGACCCATCTTAGATCTCAGAGAATTGAACAAATTTCTATTCAAGGAGAAATTCAAAATGATTTCTCTCGGTGCTCTGCTTCCATACCTTCAGAGTCAGGACTGGCTTTGTTCTCTAGATCTCAAGGATGCGTATACCCATGTACTCATCCATCCAACTCACAGAAGGTTACTTCGGTTCCTTTTTCAAGGAAAGCACTACCAGTACAGGGTGCTTCCTTTTGGTCTGGCCTCTGCACCAAGGGTGTTCACGAAATGCATGGCAGTAGTAGCTGCATTTCTACGCACTCTAGGAATATTTGTCTTCCCATATCTGGACGACTGGCTCATTCGAGCTCCATCTCAAGCAGAGGCCAAGACTTGTCTAATCTGCACAATGCGTGTCCTTCAGTATTTGGGACTAGTAATAAACATCCCAAAATCCAGTCTCGCCCCTACTCAGTCCCTCGCGTTCATAGGGGCTTTGTTGGATACCACAACTGCAAGGGCCTATCTTCCTCAGGCCCGTTGTCTACGCTTGGTGCAGTTAGCCTCCCAAATACAGTTAAAGCCCCTTTTAACTGCTCGAGAAATGTTGCAACTCTTAGGCCACATGGCATCCACTGTGCATGTGGTTCCATATGCTCGCCTTCACATGAGGGCATCTCAATGGACTTTGTCCATCCAATGGACTCAGGTATCAGGTTGCCTGTCAGACAAAATAGCAAACACCAGTCGCCTGTTTTGGTCTCTCCAGTGGTGGAAGTCCTCTCAAAACCTGTTGCTGGGGCCCCCTTTTCAACAGTCACTTCCCCAAGCAACCCTTACAACAGAGCCTCTCCAGTGGGTTGGGGAGCTCATCTGCAAGATCTCTCCACCCAGGGCATCTGGTCTCCACAGGAGACTTCACTACACATAAATCTCTTGGAACTCGGAGCAATTTTCTTAGCTCTCAGAGTGTTCCACTCCCTGCTCAGCTACAAGACTGTCCGTATGGATGAGGACTATCAAGTAGCCATGTTCTATGTAAACAAGCAGGGGGGGGACTGGCTCTCTGTCGCTTTGCAATGAAGCTTTGCGACTGTGGGCCTTCGCCAGAGAGCATCAAATTCATCTTATGGCAGTATATCTTCCAGGCGTTCAGAACTCTTGGGCAGACAGACTCAGTCGAGTTCTGCTTCCACACAAATGGTCCCTCCACAGGGACCAGATAGCCAGGATTTTTTGAATTTGGGGAACCCCGGACATAGACCTGTTTGCAAGTCCGTGGAATGCCAAACTTTCCCTGTTCTGTTCCAGGATTCCGTGTCAGGGAGTTCAGGCCAAGGATGCCTTCCTCCTTCACTGGGGTCAAGACTTCCTTTATGCCTTTCCACCCATTCCCCTAATTCCCAAAACACTGTTCAAGCTTCAGAGAGACCGAGGGTCTATGATCCTCATAGCACCACATTGGCCACGCCAAGTGTGGTACCCTCTACTTCTGCATCTCTCTCAAGCTCCATCCCTGGAGTTGGGCTCTGCTCCAGATCTTCTCTCCCAGGAAGACGGAACGTTGTGGCACCCAAACCCCCAGTCTCTCCATCTCAGGGCCTGGTTGCTGAAGGCCTAGACCTTCAAGTTTTCCATCTCTCTCAGCAACTCAGAGATATTATTCATGCTTCTAGAAAGCCTTCCACTAGACGTTCCTATCCTTTCAAATGGAAAAGATTTACCATTTGGTGTTCTGAGAAGGGTCTTAACCCTCTAGCAATACCTGTGAATTCTTTACTAGAGTATCTTCTGCATCTTTCACATGCAGGCCTCAAAATGAATTCGGTAAGAGTCCATTTGAGTGCTATTGCAGCGTCCCTCAAGCCTCTCAATGGACAGCCTGTTTCCTCTCATCCTCTTATAGCAAGATTCATGAGAGGCCTTCTTTTAACTAAACCTCCCATTAGACTACCTCCAGTGGCATGGGACTTAAATCTGGTTCTTGGCCAGCTTATGAAGCCACCCTTTGAACCTTTAGCCACCACCTCCTTGAAATTTCTTTCTTGGAAGGTTATCTTTCTCATTGCAGTCACCTCAGCACGTCGCATCAGTGAGTTGCAAGCCTTGGTGGCTAACCCTCCTTATACAAGGTTCCATTGTGATAAGGTAGTCCTCAGGACCAATCCACACTTTATGCCTAAAGTGGTCTCGCCTTTTCATCTGAACCAAGAGGTATACTTACCTGTCTTTTTTCCAGGACCTCATGCATCAAGTGCAGAGAGGAATCTTCATACTTTGGATTGTAAAAGAGCTCTTGCCTTTTACTTACAAAGGACACAACAACATAGAAAGTCTTCTCAACTCAACTTTTGATTCTTCCCATTTAGGACTTCCAGTTTCTAAGAGAACACTGTCCAACTGGATTGCTCAGTGTATTTCTTTCGCCTACCAGAGTAGGAACCTTTCTCTGGAAGGCCATGTCACAGCTCACAATGTGAGGGCCATGGCAGCCTCAATGGCTCATCTGAATTCTGTGTCCATCGACCAAATCTGTCGAGCGGCCACCTGGGCCTCGGTTCATACCTTCACAGCCCATTACTGTTTGGACAAGGACTCCCGCCGGGATGCCTTGTTTGGTCAGGCTGTTCTCAAACACCTGTTCCATTCCTAATCAGCTCCTACCCACCTACCCTGGTTGGATGCCAGAGATCCATCGGGGGAGGTGGAGCCCTTTTCAGGGACACACAACTCTGGGGTCTCTCCCTGGCATCTGCAGCTAGGGAGTCCCCATATGTGAAGACTCATTCCTGCTTGTTCCTGGAGATAGCACAGTTACTTACCTGTAACAGCTGATCTCTGGGAACAGCAGGAATAAGTCTTCACAACCCACCCACCTCCCCTAGGAGTTGTATCTCTCTATCTATCTTTCCTTCCCTTCCCTCTCTCTCTCTCTTTGTCTCAGCTTTAAAACTCGAATTGGAGAGAGGCGGTTGGGAAAGGCGGGAAGGCAGCACGCAGGCGCTGTGGGATGCTTCCAAAAGCTTTCCTATTGGACGCTGGGGAGCGTTCCCGCTCAGGCTCCGTCGGTACTGACGATACCCATATGTGAAGACTTATTCCTGCTGTTCCCAGACATCACCTGTTACAGGTAAGTAACTGTGCTTTCTCCAGTGACCCAGCAGGTACAGTGAAAGGCAATCGTGCTTTTTTAGGCTTCTTGTCATAGAAGTGCAGATAGGCTGAAGGCCTATCTGTATTCCCATTTCCATTCTGGTTTCGGTACCACAGAATCCACTTTATTGGGCATTATCCTTACTTTCTCTGGCTAAGACTCCTCCTATCCTAACACCAATGTGCACATTTCTGTGTATTTCCCGCCCTATTGGGTGACATTTTTGCCCAGCCTGTGGGAAAAATTTGTGGGTTGTGGGTTTTTTCGTCAATTTGCCCTGCTGCCTTGGGTGAGAAAACTGTGGAAAATGAAGGAAAAAAGTGAACCAAAACTGGTCATGTCCCTTAGCTGCATCGCATTGGTCAGAATCCTAGACAGCTGACCAATTAGATGTGGCAGGATGGGAGTGATTGACTGCCAAATTCCAGCCAGTTGGGGAAGGGAAGGGCATAGCCATGTGGCAGAGTGGGCATGCCCACACCTGATTGGGTGCCAGGCCTGGCAATCAGGAAAGGTGAGGGTGGGGCTAGTGAAAGGCGATGGCAGGGCCAAGGGTGAGTCATGGTTTAGGGCTAGTTTGAGTGGGAACTATGGTGATTCTCTAGTGACACTGCCTCACACCCAGAGCTGATTTTTGACAGGTCACTCACCCAAAACCTTTTTGTATTTGCTTCCTTTTCCCTATTGCAGTTGGAGTGGAAGGTCAGAGAAGTTGGCCCCCCAACCCCAGCCTGCTACTTTTTCTTAAAATTATGTAAGAATTACCAATTTTCATACCTAAAGGTCCTCTCTACCTGTCAAACTTTAATTTCGTATTCTTGTATCCAAGGAGCTCTGCTGATCTCAAGTTTTCTAGATTTTGTTGCTGTTTTTGCCCCTAACCCCCTCCCCCACCCTTTCCATGAAAAAAAATATTTCCTAATGTTGCCACTGAATTGGATCCTTTTGAGATTTTCATCACAAACCCATGTTCTGGAATTTTCTTTTTACAACGATCCTTTTTGTGCATTATTCATAGCTCATTTACAACTGAGTAGTAATTATTTAGTACTAGCCGCTCTCTACCTTTCCTGTGCATGCCTAACACTAGCCTTGGGAGAGGATACTGAGAGACATCTGATTTAATGCCTCCCCCTCTCCCCCATGTTCTAGAATATTCATCCAGTAGAATTTCTGCTTTGACTGTCATGCCCCTTATCTCTAATATCCCTGTGAAGGGGCAGCACATTGCAGGCACAGCATAGTCTATACTGGGCATGCACCCAAAGCTACATGCTTGGGAGATAGTGAGGCAGTCACTAGGGATTTGCAGACAGATTGTAACAATGCACATCCCTAGAGTTCATTGATCTATAGGAAAGTCGCACTGCACTGTGATGGGGAGGATGTAGAGGAGCAAAGATGCATTTGTGGGTGCAGTAAATAACCAGTAAGTAGCAAGGAGTGAAATCTAGTAGAGGAGTTACCCTGGTGGCTAGAAAACTCCAGAGGGGTTTTGATTAATGAAGATTTAGTACAAACCTGCTGTCTGGATATAGTTCGATCTGGAACTAAACATCTATTGCTCACTTTCTGCTGCCAGAGATTTTCTTTATTTCATCTGTTTCCTCTGCCTACCTGGAATATTTTGTAATAATGCTCCTAGAAACCCTCTTCCAAAATATAAGTATCCAACTTAGGAGAAAATGGTCCCACACTCCCATTTGTATTATGCTTGAGGGCAAATTAAAGTCAAGGTTTGGTAAAAGTCCATTGAGAGGACTTCATGCAGAGCTGGCTAAAGTCATCTGATTGGTGGGTGCCACCTTTGTTAGAGGATGAATGCACCTTACTGTGGCACCTCTGTAAGGGGGGGGGAGGGGAGGGAGAGAAGTGCGAATAGTGACAACCATCCCGGCCTAATGCTTTGAAGAGTTCCATACTGCCATGGTATAAGTTCCCTTCAGTTTAGGGCCAGAGCCACACAGATTAACGCAGTGTTTTTCAACCTTTTTTGTGCAAAGGCACACTTTTTTCATGAAAAAAATCACGAGGCACACCACCATTAGAAAATGTTAAAAAAATTTACCTCTGTGCCTACATTGACTATATATAAAGTAATTCTCTTGAATAGGAATCAAACACTCACACCAACCCCCCTCCCCTGCTGGTTCACACCAACCCCCCTCCCCTGCTGGTTCACTCACACCACCCCCCCCCCTCCACTGCTGGTTCACTCACCCACCCCCTGTCACTTACTCACCCCTCCTGCTGGGTCACTCACTCACTTACCCCCCCTCCCCTGGTGGTTCACTCACACCATCGCCCCCCCCCCTTGCTGGTTCACTCACACCACCCCCACCCCTCCACTGCTGGTTCACTCACACTCCCCCCCCCCTTGCTGGTTCACTCACACTCCCCCCCCCCTTGCTGGTTCACTCACACACACACACCCCCCCCTCTGCCCAAGCCGCTGCTTCTGCTTTGTACAGAGCAGCGGCTGCACTACACTTACATTGAAAAGTAAAGAGAAACTGTGTCAGGAGCCCTCAGGTCATCGCAGAGCCCGAGGAAGTGATGTCATGGGGGCGGGCTCCTCACAGGCTGTCTTTCCTTTTCAAATTAACTTTATTGCAGCTAAAGTTAATTTGAAAAGGAAAGACAGCCTGTGAGGAGCCCGCCCCCATGACATCACTTCCTCGGGCTCTGCATGATCGGAGGGCTCCTGACACAGTTTCTCTTTACTTTTCAATGTAAGTGTAGTGCAGCCGCTGCTCTGTACAAAGCAGAACCAGCGGCTGCACTGCTATAGGGAATCGCGATCGCGTTCGCGCCGTGGACTTCGGCACAAAAGCCGTTTTTTTGCTCTGGCCGCTCCCGATCTTGCGGCCAGAGCAAAAAACCGGCTTTTCAATGGCTGGTTTTACAACTGTGCCGGCAGCCGGCCTGGCCATGGAAAAACCGGCCAGGCCGGCTGAAAACCGGCCGGTTGGCAACCCTAATTTGTGAGCCGAGGCCACATGTTACGGATGAAATTGGAATTTTTCCCACGGCACACCAGACAATATCTCACGGCACACTAGTGTGCCGCGGCACAGTGGTTGAAAAACGCTGGATTAACGTACCAGGGCCCTACTGTGGCCTGCTTTCTCAGGCTCAGCTCTGCTTCTGCATAAGTGCATCTGGCTGGTGGGAGGGAAGGAAACAAGTGAGCAGGATGATCTTTGCTCCATCTCTTATGCTGAAACTTCTTTAGATATGGGCCATCTGAGATCAGGTTGCTTTATGATGACCATGCAATTGGTTAGGTCAGCATTAGGGCTTGTGCTAGGTAATGAGTTGACTGTAGATTAAATCAGTTCTGTGCACATGGAATGTGAGGTATAGAAGTACCTTGAGCCATGTGAGCATGTGCCCTGAAAACATCTTTAAAGGAGATGAATCAATAGTGCTTCCCAAGCTAGAATGTGCTGCCATCTAGAGGCTGCAGTATGGAGGTGCCTTGAGAGCTGTGGTGCTCAATCCTTGCGGGGGCCAGCCAGTTGGATATTCAGGATATTCATAATGAGAGATTTGCATGCACTGCCATCAGTCCAAACATCTCATGCATATTTATTAGGGATATCTTTAAAACCCAACTAGCTGGAGCACTTTTGAGCACTTTTTTGAGCACTTTTGGCTTACAGTTCTACTAAGCTAACTGTTAATCCAGTCCTGACTTTTTGAGTTCCCTGCTAGAGGAAAACAACAAGCAAAATACATCGATAAAAGAATCAGAAAAGCAGGACTGGCATAGAAGCTTCTGATAACACTGAATTGCATTGTCAGCTCAGCAATCATCTTTAATACAGATTATGAAATACTTTAAGTTCATTTTTCAGTTATACGTGTATAATTTTGGGATGCACTGAGTATTCGCCTTCCAGAGCTCTTCATGAACGGGGAAAGTTATGGGATTTCCTTTTCATCCTCTCTTGTAGAGGGAGCAAGAGCACCAGCAGCTGACAGAGCTCTGTGACAGGCAGGGGAAGCAGCTGATCGGTGTCAGCTGCCAACTCCAGGAGAAAGTCTCCGAAAACCAGGATGAAATGCGAAATATGAAGGATATCATCTATGAGCTGGAGGACCAAGTGGAACAAGACCGGGCAGTCAAATTACATAAGAACCAGGTCATCAGCGATCTAGAGGGTAAGCCTAGCTGGTCCTCTGTGGTGCACACAGACCAGGTACAAGATGCCTTGTTCCCCCATACAATTAGCTTTTAGACCCCTAGCAAACCCTCCCCCTCGCCAAGATTTTGATAGTTGAACTCAATCTTAAACATCTCGACACCATTTCTCCCAGAAAATCCTATAAAAATGGATATTTGGATATACTACCTAATATTAAACTTTTATTTTGTAAATATGTAAATAATGAGGGAATGTTTCCAAAAGCCACTTGGATAAATGGGCTATTTGAAAACTGCCCCTTCTTCCTGCGGGTAAAAATAAGCACCGAAGAGTCTTTGGGTTTGTGTGGCTGCTAGGAACCATTGTTTGGCTTTGAATGTAACTGTTCTTTGCTGCTCCACTCCACTTCCCGTGAAACTGCTGCCCTAGGTGACTTCCTAGTTTAAAAGGCTAAAAAGGTTGGGGCTCTTTAACCTGGAAAAGAGACGGCTGAGGGGAGATATGATAGAAGTCTATAAATTAATGAACGGAGTGGAACGGGTAAACGTAGATCGATTGTTTACCTTATCAGAATATAGAAAGACTAGGGGACATGCAATGAAGCTACAGGGTAAACTATTTAAGACTAATAAAAGAAAATATTTTTTCACTCAACGTGTAATCAAACTCTGGAATTTGTTACCGGAGGATGTAGTAAAGGCTGTTAGTGTAGCTGGGTTTAAAAAAGGTTTGGACAAGTTCCTGGAGGAAAGGTCCATAAACCATTATTAAGAAGGGACCCAGGATATCAATGCTTGAACCAATACAAGCATTGTGGAACCTGTGTCCCTTGGGGAAACTGCTAGGTACGTATGACCTAGATTGGCCACTGTTGGAAACAGAATACTGGGCTTGATGGACCTTGGTCTGACCCAGTATGGCATATCTTATGTTCTTATGTTCTAGTGTTTGGGCTGTCTCTGGGTGTGTATATCTGACATACGTGCGACAACAATCGGGTCCCATCTGGAGTAAGTTGTGGTGAGGTGGTGGTACCTTGGCTATGATGCTGGCTAGTAGAGGAAGAGACCTGGAGATATGAGATTAGTGAACAAGGAAATGTACTTGTGTTCGGTTCTTGTTAGCAGGAGAAACAATTCATATTTTAAGGTATTTTCTTCCCAGGTAAGGTGATGAAGCTGGAGGAACAGAAACTGGACCTGGAGAGGCAGCTGAAGGCTCTGACTAAACAAATGAAGGTAGGAGACTATAAATCAGAGATTCTACTTTGGCTTTTTAGTGGCCTTTTCACTCTAGAAGTAGCTGCATGCATGATTTGGAAGTGCTATAATTGCACACAAGAACAAGAGAGTTAACGTATTCTGTCAGACCGATAATCCATCAAACCCAGTATCCTATTTCCAACAGTGGCCAGTCCAGGTCACAAGTACCTGGAAGGATCCAAAAAGGTAGACTGATTCCATGCTGCTTATCCCAAGGGTAAGCAATGGATTTCCCCTAGTCCGCATTTAATAATGGCTTATGGATTTTTTCCTCCAGGAATTTGTCCAAATCTTTTTTTTATACACTGCTACAGTAACGGCTTTTACTACATCCTCCAGCAACAAATTCCAGAGCTTAATTATGTACTGAGTGAAAAGGTATTTTCTGCAGTTAGTCTTAAATATGCTACCTTGTAGCTTTATTTCATGTCCCCAAGTCATTGTACTTTCAGAAGGAATAAACAACCGATTCATATTGACTCATTCCACGCCATCCATTATTTTATAGACCTCCATCATATCTCCCCTCAGCCGTCTCTTCTCCAAGCTGAAGAGCCCTAACCTTTTAAGCCTTTCCTCATAGGGGTATCCTTCTACCCCCTTCATAATTTTGATTGCCCTTCTCTGTACCTGTATCATTTTCTAGACGCAGCAAACAGAACTGCATGCAATACTCAAGGTGCAGTTGCAAGATGGAGCCGCACAGAACCATTATGATATCCTTTGTTTTATTCTCCATTGTTTTCCTTTTATAATTCCTAGCGTTCAATGAACTTTCTTGGCTGATGCTGCACACCTGAGCAGAGGATTTCAATATATTATTCAGTATGTCGTCTAAACCCTTTTCCTGGGTGGTGGCTCCTAATGAGGAACCTTGTATTGTGTTGCTATAGTTGGGATGGTTCTTCCTTTAGTACATAACTTTGCACTTGGCAATTGAATGCCTGTTTTCCTAATTTCTCAAGATCCTCTTTCAATTTTTCACAATCCTCTTGTGATTTAACATCTTTGAATAATTTTATACTGTTTGCAACTTTGACCATCTCACTGGATGTTTCATTTTTAAGTCATTTATAAATATGTTAAAAAAAGCAGCAGGCCCAACACAGATTCCTGGGATACTCCACTCTTTACTTTTTCTCATTGAGAAAATTTACCTTTGAGTCTATTCTCTCTTTTCTCTCTTTTTTAACCCATTCCCACACTGCCTTCCATCTCATGACTTTTAAATTTCCTCAGGAGTCTTTCTCGTGAGGGACCTTGTCATACATTTTCTGAAAATCCAGCTACATTATATCCACCAGCTTACCTTTATCTAACTATTGATTCACATCTTCAAAAAAAATTGTAGCAGGTTAGTGAGGCAAGACTTCCCTTGGCTAAGTCCCATGTTGGCTTTGTCTCATTAAACCATGTTCAGTAATTTTGTTCTTTATACTAGTTTCTACATTTTACTCAGCACTAATGTCAAACTGACCAGTCTGTAGTTTCTTGGAACCCTCATTAAAAATTGATGTTACATTGGCCACTCTCCGTTCTTCATTATCTGGATGAATTTAATGATAGTTTACAAATTACTAATAGTAGATCTTCAATTTCATTTTTGAGTTCTTTCAGCACGCTGGGATGTATACCATCCAGTTCAGGTGATATGCTACTCTTTAACTGGTTAAATTGCCCTATTACATCTTCCAGGTTCACAAAGTTTTGTTTCAATTCCTTTTATTAATCTCCTTCAGAAATCATTTCTGGCATGTGCATCTCACCTACATCATCTTGGTAAAGACCAAAGTAAATAATTTAGTCTCTTCCTTATGGCCTTGTCCGTTCTTAATGTTGTTTTTACCCCGTGTCATCTAGTGGTTCAGCTGACTCCCTCACAGGCTTTTCAAATGTACCTGAAAGGGTGGTGGTTATGAGTTTTGCTTCCATGACCAGCTTCTTTTCAAATTCTCTTTGCCTGCCATATCAATGCCTTGCATCTAACTTGTCAGTGCTTATGCTGTTTCCTCTTTTCTTCATTGGGATTCTCTTTCCATTTTTTGAAAGACGTTCTTTTGGCTATAACAGCCTCTCATACCTCGCCTTTTAAACCATGCTACAATCATTTGGCCTTCCTTTCTACTTTTTTAAAGCTTGGAATACATCTGGTCTGGGCTTCAAAGATGGTACTCTTAAGCAATGTCCAGTCCTAATATAAAACTCTTAACTTTTGCAGCTGTCACCTCTCATAAGAAATGGCATACTGGGTCAAACAAAGGTCCATCAAGCCCACTACCCTTTTTTCCAACAGTGGCCAATCCAGGTTTACAAGTACCTGGCAGGTTTCCAAAAAGGCACACAGGTTCCACAGTGTTCGCTTGGTGTTCGTCCCGGGGTAAACACAGTGGATTTCCCAGGTCCTCTTTAATACCATATCCTGTGTTCCTATAAGGATTAGGTCCAAAATAGCCCCCCTTCACATGAGTTCCTGAATCAGCTGCTCCATGAAGCAGCCCTTTATTTCATCCAGAAACTTTATCTCCTTAGCATGTCCTGATGTGACAGTCGATACTGTAGAATTGAAATCGCCCATTATGATTGCATTGCCAATTTTGTTATCTTCCCTAATTTCTGTTAGCATTTCATCATCTGTCTGTTCATTTTTTCCAGGCAGACAGTAGTACACCCCCACTGCTTTTCCCTTCCACTTCTTACTTGGAATTTCTGTCCATAATGATTCTACAGTGCAATTTGTTTCCTGCAAAATTTTTATCCTGTTTGACTCAATATGCTCTTTAACTTATAGTGCCACCCCTTCACTGATTTCATCTACCCTATCATTATGATAAAATTGGTACCCTGGTATCACAATGTCTTATTGGTTATCCTTTTTCCACCAGGTCTCTGAGATACAAATTCTATCTATCTTTTCAGGTGCTGTATATTCTAACTGTCCCATCTTTTCATAAAGGCATTTGAAGATATGCTTTTGTTCATAATGACAACTTGCTTATCAGTTGAAGAGTAGTTTTGGAATATTTCAACTCTGTCTTCTGTTTACTTAAGGGTGCCTAGACTACTTTTACCTGTATTGCAACCTCTCTATTGGGATGCCTTAATCTCCCTGTTTTGGTAGGATCCTTCAAAGATACATTATTCTGAACAATGTGCTCGTGGATGACTGTCGGCTTTGCCCCAGTATCTAGTTTAAAAGTTGCTCTGGCTCCTTCTTTTGAAAGGTTAGTGCAGGCATCCTACTTAAGATGGAGCGGAGGAGTAGTCTAATGGTTAGAGCACTGGGCTAGAACCAGGGCAGCTATGGTTCAAATCCCACTGCAGCTCCTTGTGATCTTGGACAAGTCACTTAACTCTCCATTGCCTCTGGTACAAACTTAGATTTTTCGCCCTCTGGGGACAGAAAAATACTGCACTGTACCTGAATGTAATTTGCCTTGAACTGAGAAAAGGTGTGAACTAAATCCAATTCCCTTTCCCTTTAGATGAAGCCCATCCTTCTGGAAGAGGTCCCCCCACAATGTTGCCCAGTTCTGATAAATCTAAAGCCCTCTTCAGTGCACAGTTGTCTCATCCCCACATTGTGATTCTGGGGCTCTGCCTGCCTCTTGGGTCCTGCAGGTGGAACCGGAAGCATTTATGAAAATGCTACCCTGAAGGTCCTGGATTTCAACTTTCTACCTAAAAGTCTAAATTTGGCTTCCAGAACCTCCCTATCACACTTTCCTATGTCATTGGTGTCCATATGTACCAAAACAGCCAGCTTTTCCTCAGCACTGTCTAGAATCCTATTAGGTTATTTATGAGGTCTATCGCCTTTGCACCAAGCAGGCAAATGGCCAAGCGATCCTCGCACCCAACAGCAACCTAATGACTGAATCACCAGCTAAAACGGCTGTCCTAAGCCTTCGCTTCTGGGCAGAAACCCTAGAGGGACATCCTCGGTGCAACAGGATATTGCATCCTCTGGTCCTGGCTACAGGATCATTTCTTACCAAGCCAACATGATTCCCTCATTCCAGGTGGCTTCTTTTCTCCAAGGTGGCATTCAGCCTGAAAGACTGGAGAGAGGTCTTTTTTCTATTATGTCCCTGTAGGTCTCCTCTGAATACTTCAATGTCGGCCTCGGCTCCTCAAAGTCTGCTACTCTAGCCTCCAGAAATTGGACTTGCTCTCTGTGAGCCAGGAAATCTTTGCACCAAGCGCACACACATGTTCTCTCACTAGCTAGGCGATAAACATACATGTGGCACTCATTTCAAAAGACTGGATAGCCCTCATCTTGCTGCTGGATGGCTGGGGTTTAGTTGTGTTTAGAGTTAAGGGAATAGGGATACCTAAACTAATATAAAGGACTTTAGGATTATTTGGTATATTTTATACTTTTATTTTGTTTGCTTCCCAGTAACCTGCTAGTTATCTGATAACTAAGTTATCTGTACATAGTTAATATACATTCACTCCTTGTTTTATTGTAACTTTCAGTTGATTGTAAACCGCTTTGACCCAGTGAAAAATGGTATAAAAGCACAGCTAAAAAAATAAATAAATAAAGGTTAATCACTTGTTAATGAAAATAGACTGTGCCATCAAATTTCACTCTCTCTCTCTCTCTCTCTCTCTCTCTGAATTGGAAAAACAAACTATAAATTAGGGGATGTGCCTAGGGTGGTAGGAGTGAGAAAGGTGTGTGGTAAAAAAAACCTACCTACTTGTTTTTTTCTTTTAACACTTTTAATTAGGGCCAACCCCAGAGTTGGTTCAAGGTGTTGATGCCCTAGCAGATCTTAAGCCTTACTATCCACTTTGGCTGTCAAATTCTATTGTTCATCTCTGAATACCCTGCTCTTTGCCATCCCCGGAAGCTGCTTCCCTAGGTGGCCACCTAGTTTGCCTGATCGCTGGGCTAGCCCTGACTATAAGGGTCTAGCTAGATCTAACAGAAATGTATTTAAAGCCTCTAAAGCAAGCTGCTATTTGTGTGCTTAGAGCCCACTTAAAATCCTGTTTAGTGCCATAGGAAGCTGCCACTGTTGTTCTGAAGCTTTTCAGCCAGTCCAGCCTTCCCCTGCTTGTTATCCCGCTTGTTGTATTATAGCTTGGTGTGGTCGGAGGTGACTCTATTTGGGGACGGGAAGAGAAAAATAGAAGCACTCAATGCACCTGTTATTGCCTAGTAGACAGCCACTGAGGTCTGTGCTTCCTGCACTGTACCAGAGCCAATACCTGTTTTATTTTTATTTTATTTGACTCTCTTGCCGTTAATTTGTGCTCTCTGGGGCAGAAGGCACATTTAGCATCAGCTAGAGAGGGTGATGCTGTCTGTGCCTTGCAGAAAGAGATGGAGGAATGGAGGAATTTTCAGGCTGACCTGCAGACTGCGGTGGTGGTGGCGAATGATATAAAGTGCGAGGCACAACAGGAGCTGCGAGTGGTGAAACGGAAGCTGCAGGAGGAGGAAGAGAAGAGCAGCAGGCTGCAGCAAGAGCTGGAAGCAGTGCAGACAAGCAGGTCAGTCCCAAACCCCCTTCAGCCCAACTCCAGGTTGTCTCTGGGCATTTCCCCAGAGGATGTGACTGCTTTGCCCCACTGTGCTTGTCCTCTGGTGTGATCTCCATTGGCTCTTCTTTATGAGACTGTACTTGGCAGCTAAGCACTACACATGCTACAGTGAGAGTTTATAGCTGAAGAAGTGTGTGGCAGCATACTCTTATAACAAGTACAGGACATCCTTATCCTTAGAGGCACCTTCCAATGTGTAGTTAAATCAGTACAAAATACATTTGGAATCTGTTGCGAACAGAGGCTTGCGTGCTTCTCTTTAACCAATAAATGCCCTGGGAAGAAAGCCTTTGTGCGATGCCAAGCTCATTGCCTGGAGATTTTAGTATGTATGTGTCACTGCCCTGTTGGAATGGGGCTTCTACCGTTATTATATTCTGCCCCACAGTATGTGACGGGGACTCTATCACGAGCATCCTTTCCAGGATACGGAATTAGTCCTCTATAACCTTGTTTCAGTTTGCTGTACTTCTAATTAAAATGACATGTCTTTGGTAAATGCTTAAAAATGTATTTTAATGAGGGGATTAGTGAGGATGTTAAGAGAATTCCACTGGGGACTGAATCCATGTGTAATACTCGCTCTTTCACTCCACAGTAAATGCGAGGCTTGCTGATGTCTGTCTGTCCTTGTCTGCTTTTCTGTCTGTCATGTTATCTGGTGCCTCTCTTCAGCAGTGTCCCGGATAAGCTGACGAGCGGTACAGCCCGATGCGCAGAATCCTGCGAGAAGCGGCTTCAGTTCGGGGAAACCAGGAGGAGGCTTTCTGTAGGGAGCCCTGAGATCTCCTGAGGTCAGATTAGTGTCTCAATGCAAGAGGGATGTTCTAGGAGCAGTTCTTGAAAGAACTGAATCCCAACCGCTTCTGTTGAAGTGAAGAGCCGCCTGTAGCTGCTTCCCCACAGAGTAAGGGGTCCTGTAACATGTCTACCCACCTTGGCCATTCCTAGAGGCTCTTCGAATGGCTTCAGGCCCTGTCTGGCACCAGTCAGAGTTAAGTTTTATAGCTTGTTTGTTTTTTTTAAATGAAGAAAGTAAACAGAGTTCCCGAGTCTGGCGTTTGCAGAGTCTCCTGATGATGCCATCACTGAGTGACCCAAAAATCCCCCCCCAAAAGGTAAGAATCTCTGAAAACTAATGTGACTAATGTGTGCTCTAAATCTTTGACTAGAAACATTTTGAGGGTGGTTTGGATTTAGCCTGAAATAAGAACTTAGTCACATGAAGCCTGGCCAGGATGATTATGGTCCTACAAACAGGTAGTGCCTGGCCAGAGCGGAAATGAAGCACATAGTGCCCTTAGCAGAATCCCTACCTCTGAGCATTTCTAGGGCATTGCACTGGGCAAATCAGGTGACCAGTGCTGCCTTTCAGTTTAGTGTAGGGGTGCAGCCTGCTTATTCTTATGACCTGGTCATAAATAGCAGCGTTGCAGGACCTGGGAATCATGGTTGCAGCTTATGAGGTTACTTCAGTGCCCGACACACGGCAGGCAGGAAGGAGCTGGGCTTGAGCCGGACTCTGCTTGAACCCCTCAGCCCAGCGTGTATGTATGTGAAACATGCCTGTCTATTCTGTGTGCCCCGTGATGTGCTTTGTGTGTGCATGTCTGCTTTGATTCAGCAGTGTGCAGCTGCAGCCTTATGTACATGTGCGGAGAGGAGTGACCGTGTGAGTCCAAAAGGTGCCAGACCTGTATTTTCTCCCTTTAAAGGGGAAGTCGGCACAGAAATTTACAGGATTTCCTAATCCTGTCCTGGAGGCAGACCTAGCTATTTGGGCTTTCTGGCTCGCCACAGTGAATGTAAATGCAAGAAATCTGCATACGTGGCAACTACTGGCTAGGTTGGGAAATGCTGCTTTAGCAGAAGAACAGAAACCATTTGGAATTAGGACGGTCAAACATTGTGAAACTAACCCAAAAGGACCCACTAGAGACATTGACAGACTTTCTCACTCATTATCAGTTTATGGGCTTTCAGCTGTAAGGCGTTACTATCTCATTTCCGCACTCAGCTTCTCTCCCTCCAAATACCTTCCTTTCAATGAGCTTAAATAAAAAGGCAAAGGAAAATGAGGTGAGAACTTTTTATTGGACTAGCTTAATACATTTTTAGCCTTCGAAAGCTAGTCCAAAAATGTATTAAGTTAATCTAATAAAAAGGTAGCGCCTAATTTTCCCTTTAAGTCTTTTTATCTAACTACCATTGCAGTGGACCAATTCGGCAATCACACTAATTTAATGAGCTGTAATGGTATATGCAGGCACCCTAAGACCTCCATGACTCTCTGCTATTTAAGCACTGTGTGTAACTGGACAGTTTCTTCAGTGATCTGATGATAAAGCAGATAAATCAAGGTTACTTGTAACGGAGGTTCTCCATGGACAGCAGGATGTCAGTCACATCTGGTGACGTCATCCAACGGCGCCAAGGACAGAAGTGTTCTCCAGAGCATAGAAGATGAACCTTTTTGGGCATGTGACAAGTGGCCCAACCCTCTGGCCCCCACCCCTAGCTAACCCAGAGTGTCCCTAGCAGATCCTCTTTTAGGGGAGGCGGGCGGGTACGTGTGACTGACTTATCCTGCTGTCTACCGAGAAACCCCCATTATAGATAAGTAACCTCGCTTTCTCCTTGGACAAGCAGGATGCGTCAGCCACACCTGGTGCCTCCCTAGCTGCGCCACTGGTGCCCACTGCAGTCAGTGAGGGAGGAGGAAGGATTGTGGCTCAACTCAATGACAACAGAGTACCATGTACCGGTTGAACACCGTTTTATTCACCAATAGTTCACATAACTTAGGTGTATATACAACTTTCAGCATAAGTAGTTGTCAACCTAACTTCTGGTGTAAAAACAACCTTCAACATGAGTAGTACAAATGGAACACTTTAAACACAAATCAGTGACAATTCAGTGGTAGTGCAGGAAGGCAGTAGTGCAAAAGGATTGTTACACACAGTGTCAGGGTGACAAGCTGTGGTGCTGGTAATGCATCTTGGTTGTGTCTTGGCTGAGTCCAGGACTGTCCGCCCAAAGGTGCTGTCCGTTTGCGCCTGCAGGTTCAGGCATTAGTGTTTCTGGAAGGTGTGTACCGTGGACCAGGTAGCGACTTTACAGATGTGGCCGCGAGGTTAAGAGGGCCAGGATCTCCAATGCCATGGCCAGCAGTAGGTGGGTGGGCATCTCTGTGGTGGGCGGTGACCGTCAGGAGAGTGGGGACTTGAACTGGATGCTATAGCCCTCTTCTATGATCTGGAGGAAGCATTTGGCTGTGATGATGCATGCCCAGGCGGCAAAGAAAGCCATGAGGCACCCCCCTAGTGGGGCTTTCTCCGAGTGGGCACTGTCTAAAGGAGGGGTTGCTTTTCCCGATGAGGGTGCTGCCTGTTTCACCTGCTTCTTCTCCCTTGGGCAGCTTCTCTGATTGTAGGGTGTCCCGTATGATTGTTTATTGGGCCATGGGGCCCGCCACTTGAGGTAGGTGCTGTTGCACTTGGTGGAGGGATTGGAGTAGGTCTTGTGTTCTTAGCTCCCTTTCTTGCCACAGGCTCTGCGTTCCAGGCCTTCCACCACGAGGGTCTGCAGCGTGGTGCGGTGCTCCTTCACGTTGTTGATCGTTTCCTTTACCTTGTCTTTGAATAGGAAGCTCCCAGTGCAGGGGGCATCTGCTATGTGGTCAATGGTGTCCTCTCTCAGGCCCGATGCCTGGAGCCAGGCTAGGTGCCGGGTGGGAGATGACTGTGCCAGCTGTGCGGGCAATGGCTGTACCAGCCGTGCGGGCAACAGTGTTGAAAGCATCGAAGGCAGCTCTCACCAGGTGCTTGGTGCATTCCATGAGATCCACTAATGCTGTCGCGATGGTCATCTGGTTTTCTAGGGTTAGTGTCGCAATGGTGTTTTTGAGGTTATCCAGCATGAGTTCCCGACACATGGCATGTTGGAACTGGTGTGTTGTGATTCGTGCACCAAGCATGACTCCTTGGAACACCTTTTTGCTCATGTTGTCCAGGAGTTTGTGGTCCTGTCTGGGAGGAGCATTGGCGTGGTTGTGAGAGGACCTGGCACGTTCTGGGGTGGATTTGACCATGATGGATTGGTAGGGTAGCTGAATCTTGGAGAATCCTGGAGCTGGTTGCACCTGGTATTTTGTCTCTAACTTGCGGGTGCAGGCAGGTCCGGATGCCGGAGTAAACCAGAGCTGAGTGAGGTTCTCGAGCAATCGCTGTTGGACTGGGAGCACAGGTAGTGATTTTGGGGCGTCCAGATACCTCAGGGCCCTTGGCGCCCCCTGCTTGTCCTCTGTTGTATCCGTAGGGCTGAGGCCAGTAGTGATGCGACCCTGAGTAAGAACTTAAGGTAGAAGAGGTCCTCAAGTTGTTGGTTTGGCTGCTACGAGGTAGATTCATCTACCAGTAGGCGGGCCGTTTCCACTGCTGTGGGCATGGAAGGCTTATTCCCCATGTCCGTTGCACCTAAGGCCACCACCGCCGCCTCCTCCCCACTGTCTGTGTTCATGGGTTCTTGTGAGGAAGTATATGGTGGGGAGCCTGCGCCCATGTCTGCCCATGTTCCTGATGCGGTGCTCCTAGGAGAGGGTACATGCTGTGTGGATGCCATGCTTCCTTGCTGCCCTTGCTGTATTAGGCAGCTTATGAGCTATGGCAGGGTCTGTCTCTGTGCTATGCCTTCTGCTCCTGCGTGAGGACTCGGAGGAGGAGGAGGGGCTGTAGGAACGTGCCCAGTGGTGTCCTCTGCTTCACCTACATTTCTGTGCACTAGGAGATCGATGCGGGCTAGAATTGCCACTGAAGAGTTAGCCCCATCTTTGATGCTTTCCCCCTGCCCGGTCATCTCCATCGCGGTGGTGGGATCTGCAGGAGTGCTTCCATGCCAGTTGGGAAGCCGTGTCTCTGCTCTTGCGCCAACGGGAAGCTCCTTCATTGACACGGTGACATTGTTCAGGACTTCTCTGACTGCTATGGCCCTTGCCAATGGCATTGTGGTAGGCGGAGTCTGGGGCGCTAACATTGTTCCTGGAACCGAGGGGACGATTGCAGGGGCCTGGGCCTGGTGCTTTGGTGGTGATCATCCTGGAGGCATCCCAGGTGGCCTGAGGGGGCAGTGCCTGAGCTGCTGGGGTGGAGAGTGGCCAGGGGGGCTTGCAGTGGGGGATGGTGGCCTTGGAGGGCACATTCTGGCCAGCAGGAGGCAGCTCATAGTCATCCACGTGTAGGGCCACATGGCCACGGCTGGCAGCATCGGTGAGCGTGGATGCTTGTAAGAGGTTCCTGCAGGGTGTGGGATCAGGCCTTCCAAGCTTGGGGGGACATTTGGGTGCAATAGGGGCAGTCCTCCTCATGATGGCTGAGCCCCAGGCACTGCACACCAGGTCATGTGTGTCTGTGCAGTTCATTTTTCTGCCGCAGCCGAAACATTTTTTTTTAAACCGGGCTTTGGCATCATACCTCTCTGTAGTGATATTCTTCTTTGTTCTCCTTGGTTCTTTCACATCTGTATTTAGATTGCTGCTGCTTCATTGTTTTGGGGTTGGTTTTTTTTTGGAGGAGAGCTGGGACGTCTGCCTTAGTGGCAAGGCGGAAGAAAGAATTCTGAGTTAGCTAGGGGTGGGCCAGAGGGTTGGGCTACTTGGCACATGTCCAGAAAAGTTTACCGCTCTGGAGAGCACTTCCATCCTTCATGCCGTCAGATGATGTCACCAGGTGTGGCTGTCGCATCCTGTTTGTCCAAGGAGAACTCCTGAAAGCTAGTCACGTGTACTGACTAACCCATTAAAAGGGTCTCGACTACAACTTGGTTGTTTACTCTTATTTCACTTAGCAAAAGCATATGGTTAGTGCCAGGATGTCTCCCAGGAAAAACCTTGCATGCGGTTGGTTGTTCTCAGTCTAGGGGCTGCATTGTTTATCAGAATACACAGCCAGTGCTTGCTGTTACCTCTAGATACTAGCCCCTTGTCTCACATTTGGTCCTTTGAATCTCTAGCTGCCAGCTTTGCCTCGTCTTTCCCTGTCTACCCCTTCCCCCATCTCCAGCTGCTGCTGTTAACCAGTCCTCCATTGCCTACAGCCAACAGTTCATGGTTCCCCTCCCCCATCTTCATACTCCCTTCTGGAGGTGCTCAGATGGCCATTGACTGTGTTTTGTTTTTTTTAATTTTATTTTTAGTAAAAATTTCAATATTACAAATCAAGCAAAATGAACTTCTACAGCAAAGTTAACCAGCTACAAAAAGATATGAAAGGAAGCAATTAGAAGAAAAAAAAGGAAACTAAAGCACCCTAATAAACAAGGGAATGGAGTCAAAAAATCAAAGGAAACAAGGAATATACAAATATAAGGGAAATGGTGATAAATAACTCAACTCTCGGCTCAGGCAATTACTTCATGAGGGTATAAAACATTTGCTTCGTTCCATGGATTTGGGGAAGAAGACCCTCCATCAGAAAGCGTTCTACTTGCAATAAAAGTAGATAATTGTGGATGATCAAAAAATATATATCTTAATAGAACAGTCCTTCACAATGCATTTACAAGGATATTTGTTAAAAAAAATAAAAATAAATATGCGCTCAATTGCAGTACCCCTGGACTCAAATTAATGAATTGTTTTCTCTTTCTCCATCTCTCCCTGGCTATGTCTAGCAAAATTCTAATTTTAAGATTCATAAATAATTTTTCATGATTTTTGAAAAAGATTCAGAGCAGCCGTTCTCTGACCAAGCTTAATGCAAGTGTAATATCAAAGCTGCTGCAACAAAAGATTCAGAGTTTGATTCTCCCAAAAGCGCAGAAACATCTAGTACATCCATGGACTAAAGCTCCACATTCTACCTCAGAACCCACTTTTAGTGGTTGGTGGATAGAGCTTTATAATAGAAAGTTTAAAAGTTCTTCTGGAAACTTTACCTATCAAATATTACTTAAGCATGTCTCTCTGCATCACAGTGGATAATCTTGGAATATTAATTAAACTTCCAATGTCTGATAGTACCACACAAAAAAAAAAATTTAACCAACAATCCTGCAACCGTGCTTTTGACTTACGATATATGTCCCCACCTTATGGAACTCCCTTCCAACCAACATCCATGGTAACAAGGATCTCTCCTCTTTCCGGAAACAACTAAAGACTCACCTATTCACCGTTCACTTAGGGCAGGAATGAACAAGCACCAACTGGCTCTAGATTCATCCCCTGCCTTGGTCAAACTAAGACTCTAATCAAAACTTGAATCTGTAAATATCATGTCTGCTTAACCGCAATGTATATTGTGAACCCCCACCTTGTTGATGCACAGACATATGAACCCCCCTGGTGATGCTACTCCCCCTTCTTAATAATTATGTTATAACTTGTTTCATTGTATTTCACCCCTACTTTTGTAAACCGCTTTAACTCGGTGAAAGGCGGTATATAAGTACAGCTAAATAAATAATTTGAATATGCGGGTTAAATTTATTTATCTTTAATGAAATCCTACTTAAAAGACTTTAGTCTATCCATTTTCTTTGCAACATCTTTGGTTCAGGCAGAGAGTTGGACAATATCCAATGCATTTTTCTCAGTTTTTGCTTTGATGAATTGGAAATTCTGAATAAGGGTTTGCTCATGCAGGACCAGCTTTTCACTTAGATCTGAAATTGCCTGCGAGACTGAGTCCAAAGTAACCACATTTAGACGAGACAGTTCACATCGAAATGAGGAAAAGGGTAAAGGCAAACCTGTTTCTCCAGTAATTGTAATTTCTAAAGAGCAAAATCTCTGTGAAGCCTTCCGAGGTCAGGTCTGAGCCTCAGCTGTATCCAAGCAACTTCAGCCCAACTGTCTTCACTACAAACCACAGCTATCTCTTCCAGGAAACCTGACATCAAAGGTCCTGCCTCAATTTCTTTTTCTCATGCAGACCCGATGCCAGCATCATTGGTCTGCATCTTCAGTATGGCAGTAGCCAGGGGGAGAAGAGTGCACACCTGTGTTGTAGTGGGAGAAACCTCATCTCCGGGCTAAATGAGATCTCCAGCCCCGAAGTCTTCACAGGTCCTCTTGTCTCCTGTGGGATCTGCGGTGGGCTACTGCCAGACATTGAAACCTGGGCTCCAGAATGCTGCACATAATCATTCATGGGGTTACATAAAGGTACATCACCAAGTTTAAGAGGAGGAACACGGTGCCATATTGGCAATAGGCAAAGAAGCAAAATAGTGTCCCACTGAACTGCACTAAACAGCTGCCATTTTGAATTCCCCCTACTGTTGACTATTTTTCTCTGGCCTCTGTTCTGTCCCCATTCTCATAGCTGTTGAGTTGAAAAAAGCTTTTTTAATTGCCTGAGTGCCCCCTGCTTGGTTATCCCGGGGGGGGGGAGGGGGAGGAGAGGGCATAAAGTAACTAATTCCTCAACAATGACTGGTAAAACTGAGGGGACTCTTGGATGTTCCCGATGAAACTGATATTGTGAGTGATAGACCCAGTTAAAATCTGAGATGCTGTTTTTGTTTGCTACCAAGATTGTGCTGGGACTGCGTTAAGGTTAGTAAATCTGCTCCTTTTCTGGCAACAGATGCTTTTACTTACCTATTAAAGAACCATTGGGAGGCCATTATTAAAGGGGTGCCATCTAAGGGGTATGCCCCTTTTCAAGCTCATGGACTGGGCTAAGTAACTTTTAAGTTTTGTTAGAAGGCTGTGTGATTTTAATCAGGAAATTGCAGCCGTGACAGGGAGGGGAAAATATGGAGGAAGATAGATAGGAGGAATAGTGTATGGGCACATCATTTGGGCTCCTTTGGACAAAAGAAAATCATTTGTGGATTAAGAGGTTAGTTTGATTAGGATTTGGTTTTAGATGGTAAGGTTATTTCATTTTTAACTAAAAGATGGTCGTCTCCCAAAATTCAGATAGTACATTGTTCAAGCATATCCTATGGAATCTGAGACCTTTTATTTTCATTTTCGAGTAAATAAAAAGGATGGAGGAGTGGCATTTATATTGAAAAGTGAATTAGGTTTTAAGCTGGCATTAATTGGACTACTCCATGGGGAAGTGTTTGATTTTAGTGGAGCCTAATTGTCAGATCGTTATACTGTTAATGTAACAAGTTCCTAGGAATATGGGTCTGTTCTTGGAATTTTACAGTTCATTTTACATATGGATTTGTCTGAATACCCCACTGGTGGGGTCTGTAGCAGAAGCTATGGTGACATTGATTATGCATGGTCTTTATGTTGATGAAATACAGCAAAACGGTTTATAATGAAAAGTGTGTTTTCATATGTGCGTTTGTTACCCCATAACACACTTATGCTAGAAATAAAAGATCTGCTGGTTATGGGTTGGTTTGGTCAAACTGCTGTTTGGTGGCTTTTGTTTAGAAGGAAAGGGGGGGGGGGGTTCTAGCCTAATGGTGGAAGGAGAGTGGAACACTTTTTGCTTCCTTGTAAAGTTGAGCTTATTAAGGAATAATTTCTTGAGGCTGCAGGGGAATGGGGGAGCATGGGAGGAGAGAGTGAGGATGTTGAGGGAATGGTATAGCTATAGCATATATCTCATATTTTTGACACCATTGTGCCATGAAGGGAGGTGTCGGTTAAAGAAAGTAGATCAGCGCCCTGATCAACTATTTAGCTGCACCCTTTAAAGCAAGAGAAGAGACTGCTTTTGGACTCGTACACCATACTCTAAAAGTTTATGCTTATAAGAAATTCTCATGTATATATAATTTGAAAATTAAGGAAGCGAAATGGTATTATTTCTCTAATAGGATTCTAGTAGCAGGAACTGGATCAAAGATTCTTTTTAATGTTGAGGAATAGCAAACTGAGGTGAAAGGTGGTATTGGTGGAAATTCCCCCCTCTTCCCTTTGCCCCCCCTCCCCATTACATTTAGAAGCTCAAGATTTAGCTTCCTTTTTGAGTCAAAGATTTTGTTCGTTTGTATGCTAAGCTAGATATAGATGGGTCGGCCCATTTTTTTTTTGATTCGCCACAATTGCCAGAACCCGGTTTTGGCTTCTTTACATTGTTATCTAGGGAGGATTATAAAGGACTATTTTAATGCTGTGGAAATTCTACTGATCCTTGTCCAGTCTTGTTATTACTTGTAGAGTAAAATTGATGGACCACCTATTGAATATCCATAACTCTTCACAATGGCAAACTCCCAGAGCAATGTAAAGAAGTAATAAGGCAGGTCAAGAAAGGCTTTGCCATGCCTCTGCACCAACCCCTGCTGTCTCCCCCCTGCCATCTTGGCCCCTCCCTCCATTTCCAGCGGGAGGCTCTATTGAAAGAGTTTATTAGAGGTATAAATGTTCAGGGACTCCACAGCACAGGAGCATCAATGTACCCAACAATATGTTTTACAAGCAGCTAAGATGTTACACAGAGGAAACCAGAGCTGACTCCAAAAGCAGCAAATCAAATATACAAAAAGAGAAAAGGGAGATGCAAATCAACAGACATGGCTTCCTTTTGGGGATCCAGAAGTCACTGTGACTTTAGAACAGCAGATCATTCTACAGCCATCCTGAAGATCTGCTGGGTGGAAATGCTTGTATGCATATAAGCCAAAGAGAGCAGGGACTGCTGCAGGGTAGGAGTTGGGAGTAGAGCTGTGTTTGTGTGTCTGAGGTCATAGTACTGGAATGATAGGGGGCACTACAGAGCAGGAGTGAGGTGTACGGCACAGCAGTGAGCATCTTCGTATTGGAATAACATAGGATACTGCAGAGCAGGATTGAAGGACGTTGGGAGGGAGGGACTAATTACCATAATAGCAGGGGCTGCTGAGGTGTAGGAATGAGGTGAATGTACACCATGCATACAAAAAAGTCTTTACTATGAAAAAGTTAAAATAGGATCATTGTTATTGAACACTGAAACATCTGTGCAGCTTGGCACTGTGTCTGATGTACTGTAACCACTTGTTTCCTTTCTTGTTTTTATAGAGTTCTCATCTCCGCCAGCTGACACTATGGCGTCAGATTTGACCCCTCATTTCTCCTGGAGCCAGGAGTGCCTGGGATACAATAGAACAGAGCAAGTCCATCTTTCCAGCTGGACAGAAAGCCCCCTACTGGGAGAACACACTACAGCAGGAGGAGATGTTCTGCTTAACGCTGCTATCATGGCATTGTCCTGCGACTTGTGCGCTAGTGTTGTCTCTCCTCTTAGGACACTTTCTTATTTAAGACTGTTTGCATGGACTTGTCCTGACTTTTCCACAAAGCATTGTATTAAATGGAAACATATACACACCTCTGAAGCTCTGTCTATATCCTAACAGAGGTGTTTGGTCTGCTGCCGTATGTCGGTTTCCAAAACCTGATCTGGTGATCCCACAGCCAGTAGCATTTTCAGGATATCCACACTGAATAGCCACAAGATAAATTTGCCTAATTCAGAGTCTTAATGTATTCAAAGTTCTCATGCCATAGGTGCCTGCTTTTCAAAATGATTGGGGTGCTCGTCACAACACAAGTGATCCCTTTGGATACCTAATAAAGGAACTTGCTCAATACTGGGGATGCTCAGGACCCACTGCAGCCATAGAGCTGCCACTTATATCTCATATTCATTTGGGGATATCCTAAAAGCCTGAATGGCTGTGGGGTCAGTGGGATGGATTTCGGAAGCACTGGCTTACACACATGGTCAGAAGATTGTTTTTGACTCTCTTCAACATGTCGGAAAAGTAGGAATGTGCATTCTCCATGAATAAGCAGGAAATAAGTCTTCACGTATGGGTGACGTCACCGACAGAGCCCTGCACGGAACGCACCCCAGATCCAAAGGAAGCTTTTGGGAGGTACATCATGCATATGCACCTGCCTTCCTGCCTGCTGTAGTACCATATTCTCCAGTCTTCTTTTTTCCATGGATCCCTAGGATGTGTTCCTGTAGTCCGGAAAAAAGTTTGAATTTCTTGCCCTTGTGGCTGAGCTTTTTTTCCTCCTTTTTTTTTTTTTTCCCACCCGCCTGTCGTTAGCCATTTTCTTACTGTGGTAAGGAGAGTGCAGCTCAGCATGGAAATAAAAGAGAAAGAAGAACTTTTTCTTCTTTTCGGGGGATGGGTGCACTAGAACACATACACCACAGCAAAATCCCTGAGAGAAACCAAGAGGGTAGAGCTAGGTTTAAGCCACTCCCAGACGCCATGACAACCCCAGGTAAGAGTAGGAGGTACAAGTGGGTGGATTCAGAGAGGGAGGTGCCCTGCTCAACGCTTAAGTTTGAGAAAACAAACAAAGTTTGAGAGAAGCAGTCAAGGGAGAAGCAGCCACAAAGAGAGCAGCAGCAGAGACAAGAGCAGCCAGCACTGCAGCCAAGGAAGCTACAGAGAAGGTTCCAGGCAGAGGACCAAACAGACTGGCAAGAGGGAGAGAGAGAAAAGGTTGGCTTTGAGAAGGCTAAGGCAAGAGTGCTTAGACTCCTCTGATGAAGGGTCTGTCTGCAGGCAGCAGAAGCCCCAGGAAGGGAAGTGGAGGTCTGACCCTGATTCCCTGTCTAGCTCAGAGGCAGAGAGAGTCACAAGCCATAGAAGCCTCAGCCAGGAAGGTGCTGCAACAAGACTCCAAGGTAGGAGAAAGAAAGCAGTAAAGCCAAAACCCTGTGTTTCTTGCTCTGACTCTGAAGAGAGGTTTAGGCCTGAGAAAACCCGGATTAGGAAGAATGAGTTTTCAGGAGAAACTGAACAGGAGAAGCCCGTTGAAGTCCTACCTAGAGGAGAAGGGGCCATTCAGTGGAATAGGCTGTTTAACCTGTTAAAGAACATTAAGCATAAAGTGCCTGAGTGTTTTCAAACTTTGCCAAGATACAGCTCAGCAGAAAGCATGGAGGTAGAAGGTAAAGAAAGTGACCTGACTTCAGCTTGTTCTGAGATGGACTGTGATATGTGCATTGTGGCTAAGTAATGAAAGCCTGAGAGCAGTGAGAAGTTAGGAATTTTAAATACATGTGCTTTATGATTACGGAATTGAGAAGCATCATAAAGGGAAAAGAAAAGAAAGCCTGTATAAATAATTTTACTACAACACTGGTTGTAAGCTTTGCTTTAATAGGAGAAGATTATCCTTTATTTTCTTTAACTTGAGTGTACAACTGCTTGAAAGATTTGTTACCCGCTTGCCACGGAAGCTAATAAAATTCCTGTGTGCTTTGAAACAACCACTTGGTTCATTTATCTCTATACACAACTACAATCCTTGGTAAAGAGGAATTCAAGATGGCTTCCCGTCCCTACTAGGCGACCGCCTGGTAGGGGCACAACCGCCACACTTACCCTTTGGTAACCACCTCTTTTTTTTCTTTTTTGTAGTGTTTTTGCGCCTTTGGAGCATTCTTTCCCCTTTGGGAGCTTTTTCCCACCCACAGCCATTTTTCAATTTGATTTTGCTGAGGTGGTATTTTTTGGCATGTCTAAGCTAGTTAGCAGCTTTAAAAAAATGCACCAAATGTGGCAAGACCATTTCTGACACCGATTACCATAATTGGTGCTTGCAGTACCTTGGACACATCAAGGGCTGAAGCATCAGGAAAAGCAGAAGGAGTCCCCCCTCTTTGGCTCATCTGATTCAGCATCCTCAGTCCTGACCCCCTTGTCCACGCCTGAGGTGGTCAAGGGAAAAGAGCAGAAGGCTCATTTGGAGCAGAAAGGCTCAAGCGGAGAGGGACAATCCTTTGCAGAGATCCTGTCTGTCAAAAGGGGAGCAGGAGAAGATCCATGTGCAGCGCCCTCTTGGCGCGAGATGAACAGTGAGAGCCAGAAACGGCCAATCAAGTTTCTCCAGCGGGAGGACCTAACCCGGATAGTGGAGTCCATTCCCAGTATCCAGGAGGGCAGCCAAATGTCTCCAGATGCTCCAGTCATTGTGGAGTCCCCCACCCAAAGATTTACCGGCAATGTCTGCAGCTTCAGCATCGACATCCTCATCGGTGGTAGTTCTGGAGGAATGCCTATGAGCCTTAGATGCTCACTTAGTGGTGATGGAAGCCCTGCAGAATGTAGGCTTCATGGTGCGGAGCGCATCATCACCGCACTCCTTCCAGCCTATGCTGGACATCAAGGACTTGGCTTCCTCATTCCCGAGGACCGCTGCGAGTTCTTTAGAAAACCCAGAAGCTACTGGGTCAACAGGAGCCAGCATTGACTTGATGGCACTTAAAAGCTTATGAGGATAAAGCAGAATTGCTTAACAAATATATTTTGTTTTGTGTTCACAGATGAAGGGCCAGGAGTAGGACCTCAGAAAACACCCACAAGGAAGGACAGAAGTGATGGGGATCTTGAACGATTTTCAGATGACTCCGTTCGTAAGAAACTGGCTAAAACTGAAAGTAGACAAGGCAGTGGGACCGGATGGGATACATCCCAGAATATTGAAGGAACTTGGCTCCACCAACTAACCTTTTTAATGCTTCTTTAGAATCTGGAGTGGTCCCAGAGGACTGGAGGAAGGCACATGTGGTCCCATTACATAAGAGCAGAAGTAAGAATAAGGTTGACAACTACAGGCTGGTTAGTTTAACTTCTGTGGTGAGTAAATTATTGGAAACGCTACTAAAACAATGGAGTCCAATGGATCGTAGGATCTGAGGCAGCATAGGTTTACCAGGGGCAGGTCTTGTCAGACAAATCTGATTGATTTCTTTGACTGGATGGCCGGGGAGTTCGACTGAAGGAGAGCGCTAGATGTAAAGCCTTTGACATCGTTCTACACAGGTGATTCATAAACAAACTGAGCACCTTAGGGATGAACCCTAAAGTGACTGACTGGATTGGTTGAGTGGGAGCTGACAAAGGGTACAGGTAAATGGAGCATACTCTGAGGAGAAGGAGTTACCAGTAGTGTGCCGGAGGGATCTGTCTCTGGTCCGATTCTTTTTAATATCTTTGTTAGTGATATTGTAGAAGGGCTGTCAGGTAAGGTTTGCCTCTTTGCGGATGATACCAAAATCTGGAAGGAGTAGATAACATGAGGAGGGATCTTGCTAAGTTTGAAGAATGGTCTAGAATTTGGCAGCTGAGATTTAATGCTAAAAAAATATATGGTTATGCATTTGGGCTGCAAAAATCTAAGGGAGCTGTACAGTAAAGGGAACAAAGTACTTATGTCTACAAAACAAGAGTGGGACCTGGGCATGATTGTTTCTGATGATCTGAAAGTGGCTAAACAGTAGATGAGGCAACGGTGAAAACCAGAAGGATGCTTGGGTGTATAAGGAGAGGAATGGCCAGCAGAAAAAAGGAGGTGATAGTGCCTCTGTACCATATTTGCAGTATTGTGTGCAGTTCTGGAGACCACCACCTTCAAAAGCAGAGTGTGGCTACTAAGATGGTTAGAGGTCTTTGTTATAAAGCATATGGGTACAGACTTAAAGATCTAAATATGTATGTATTAGAGGAAAGATGGAATAGAGGAGATATGATAGAGACGTTTAAATATCTCCATGGCATAAATGCCCAAGAGGGGAGAGCCTCCTTCGATTGAAAGCAAGCTCTGCTACAAGGGGACATAGGATGAGAGTGAAAAGGGATGCTCCCAGGAGTAATATACAGAAATATTTCTTTACGGAAAGAGTGGTAGATACATGGAATAGTTTCCTAGTGAAGGAGTGGAGACGAGGATGGTATCTGAATTCAAGAAAGCATGGGACAAGCACAGAAGATCCCTAAAGAATAAAAGGGGACTATTGTAATGTTTATGGAAGGGCAGACTAGATAGGCTATGTGGTATTTTTCTGCTATCATTTTCTGTGTTTGTTCCCATGCCTGTGATGGTACTTTCCATCCCAGCTGCAGGCGCAGCCCAGCCTAAGCTGATTGTGTTTTTTTGACGAGATCTTCAGGAGCATAGCCGGTCGACACTTGTCTGAGTTCCCCCCCACAGGTGGGGAGGGGGGCAGCTCGTCCACTTTGCCCACTGGTGGCCTCTCATCTCAGACGCCTGGGTGCTAAATATTGTCCAAAGCGATGTTTGGTTGCATTTCACCCAGCTGCTGTCCCCTTACAATCCTGGGGAGTACCCTATGGACCCCATGCACCGGAACCTCCTGCAGACTGAGGTCGTGGCCCTGCCGGCCATCCTTGCCATTGAGCCAGTTTCCCTGGCCTAGATTGGGCAGAGCTTTTACTCCAGGTGCTTTCTGGTCCCCAAAAAGACTGTCAGGTTCCATCCCATTCTGGATTTGTGAAACCTCAACCAGTTCCTGGGGTGTGAAAAGTTCAAGATGATCTAAAGGGCGATGCTGCTCCCATTCCTCCAAGACGACTGACTATGCTCTTTGGGTCTAAAGGATGCATATGCACATATTCCGATCCACATACATCAGATACTAACTTTGTTTCGTGCTGGGTGGACAGCACTATCAATACCAGGTGCTTCAGGTTGGCCACAGTCCCCAGGATCTTCACAAAGTGCCTGGTGGTCATGACTGCCTTCCTTCAGACCCGGGGTGGGGGGAGGGTTTGTCTTTCCAAACCTGGACGACTGGCTTGTAAAAGGCCCCACGCTGGCCAGCACATGGCAGTCCACCGAGCTCGCTATTAAGGTGCTTGAAGGGCTCTACTTCGTGATCAACTATCCGAAGTCCCACCTCCAGCCGGTACAGCAACTGGAGTTCATCAGGGCCCTTCTTGATACTACTCGGGCGAAAGCATTTCTGATGGCGAATTGCCTGCACCATCTCATCGAGATGGTGGGCACGTTGCAGCGCCAGCACCACACCACAGCCCATGGGCTCCTGAGAGCCCTCAGACACATGGCGGCCACTGTGCATGTCACCCGTCACAGCTTGCACCTGCATGCGGCAGGCTCAGTGGATCTTGCAAATGCAATGGCAGCAAGCCTCAGGCTGCTTGAGGGACAGGGTTGTGGCCGCCTGTGGGACAGGGTTGTGATCATTGTGCCACTCGTGCACTTCCTGGAGTAGTGACTCATCCCCAGAAACCTGCGTTGGGGCCCCCTGTTCTAACCAGCAGTGCCCTTCAGGCTGCTCATGATGGATGCCTCCAACCTTCGCTGCGGCGCACACCTGGATGGTCTCTACACCCAGGGTCTGTGGTCTAAGAGTGAGAGCCTCCATCAGATCAACTTCCTTGAGCTTCAGGCCATTGCAGATGCTCTCTGTGCCTTTTGGGCACACCTGCCGAATCAGGCGGTCCTGATTCAGATGGACAACTAGGTGGCCATGTTCTATATGAACAAGCAGGGGGGTACAAGCTCATACCTCCTGTGCTGGGAGGCTGTGCACTTCAGGAAGTTTGCCCCGCTCCACAGCATGGAGCTCAGAGCAATGTATTTGCCCAGAGCAAGCAATGGCCTAGCTCAGGGGTGGGCATTTCCAGTCCTGGAGAGCCGCAGACCAGTCAGGTTTTCATGATGTCCCTAACGAATATTCATGGACCTATTTCCATATAATGGAAGGCAGTGGAAGCAAATAGATCTCATGAATATTCATTAGGGACATCATGAAAACCTGACTGGTCTGCAGCCCTCCAGGACCGGCATTGCCCACCCCTGGCCTAGCTGATTGCCTCAGCCAGATTCTTCAGCCACACGAGTGGACCCTCAAGAGGGGAGGTGGTGGAATGGATGCTCCATTCTGGCAGCATCCCTGCTGCCTTGGAGGAGAGAGGTCAGGTGACAAGAGAGCATTACCCTGGTGTGGCAGGAAGTGATCCTATAGCTAGGACCTGTCCTCCAGGTGATGTAAAACCCTCTCACACCGAGAGAGTTTCTCCAGGGCCAAGTGCTCATGAGGGAAGGGTTAGGACAGCCGTTATAGTTGGTGATTCGATCATTAGGCATGTAGATAGCTGGGTGGCTGGTGGACGTAAGAATCGCTTGGTGACATGCCTGCCTGGTGCAAAGGTAGCGGACCTCACGCGCCACCTAGACAAGGTCTTAGATAGTGCTGGGGAGGAGTCTGCTTTCTTGGTATATGTCGGTACCAATGACATAGGAAAATGTGGTAGGGAGGTTCTGGAGGCTAAATTTAGGCTATTTGGTAGGAAGTTGAAATCCAGAACTTCCAGGGTAGCTTTCTCCTAAATGCTTCCCGTTCCACGCGCAGGACCCATAAGGCAGGCAGAGCTCCGTAGTCTCAATGCGTGGATGAGACAGTGGTGCAAGGATGAGGGTTTTGGATTTGTTAGGAACTGGGGAACATTCTGGGGAAAGGAGGAGCTCTTCCGAAGGGGTGGGCTTCACCTTAACTGGGATGGAACCAGGCTGCTGGCATGAACCTTTAAAAAGGAGAGAGAGCAGCTTTTAAACTAGATAATAGGGGAAAGCTGACAGTTGCCCAAGAGCGCATGGTTCGGAACAATGTGTCCTTGAAGGATACTACCAAAAACAGAGAGGTTCCAAAAAAGAGTAAAGTAGCCCAAATGCCCTTGAGTATGGAGCAGACAGAGTTTAAAGATTCCAAATTACCCATGCCTACCAATAGCCAGATTAATATGAATAAAATAGTCTCTAAAATGTTTGTATGCAAATGCTAGAAGTCTAAAAACTAAGATGGGAGAGTTAGAATATATAGCATTAAATGAGAGATTAGATATGATTGGAATCTCAGAGACATGGTGAAAGGAGGACAACCAGTGGGACACTGATACCTCGGTACAAACTATATCGTAATGATAGAACTGATCAAATTGGTGGAGGGGTTGTGCTCTGTTAGAAGAAGGCATTGAGTCAGAAAGGATTAAAGTTTTGCAGGAAACAAAATTTGCTGTAGAATCTGTATGGATTGAAATTCCATGTAAAAAGGGGAAGGTGATGGTGGTGGGGGTGTACTACCGACCGCCTGGCCAGAATGAACAAATGGATGATGAAATGCTCAAAGAAATCAAGAAAGCTAACAAAAGCTACAGCACACTAATAATAATGGGTGATTTCAATTACCCTGGTATTGACTGGGTCAGTGTCACGGCAGGACATGCTAGGGATATAAAGTTCCTAGATGAAATAAATGACTGCTTCTTAGAGCAGCTGTTCATGAACCGACCAGAGGGGAAGCCATATTGGACCTAGTCCTTAGTGGAACACCAGATGTGGTGCAAGAGATAAGGGTGTTGGGGCCACTTGGCAATAGTGATCATAGCATGATCGCGTTTGATTTAATTAATGGAGGAGGGATGGTAAGGAAATCCACAGTACTACCTTTTAATTTTTGAAAGGGAGACTATGATAAAATGAGGATAATAGTTAAGAAAAAACTAAAAGGAGCAGTTGCAAAAGTTAGACTTACATCAAGCTTGGGTGTTGAAAAATACTGTCTTGGAAGCCTAGACCAGAAGTATTCCACGCTTTAAGAAAAGTGGAAGGAAGTTCAAAAAACTGCCAGCATGGTTTAAAGGTGAGGTCAGAGAGGCTGTTGCCAAAAAGGCATCTTTCAGGAAATGGAAAAAAGAGCCAAATGACAAACTGGAAACAGCACAAGCACTGGCAAGTTAAATGCAAGGCATAGATAAGGCAGGCAAAGGGATAATTTGAGAAGAAACTTGCCGTGGAAGCAAAAAACGCATAATAAAGACTTTTTCAAGTACATTCGTAGCAAAAAAACCTGTGAGAGAGTCAATTGGTCCATTAGATGATAGAGGGGTAAAAAGGGCAGTAAGAGGGGACAAGGCTATAGTGGAGAGACTGAATGAATTCTTTAGTTCGGTCTTTACTGAGGAAGATGTAGGGATGTTACCTATGACTGAAGTGGTATTTGAAGGTGATACTGCAGAAGAATTTAAAGAAATATCGCTACACCGGGAAGATGTATTACAACTTATTTGATAGACTGAAGAGTAGCAAATCACCTGGACCGGATGGTATACATCCAAGGGTGTTGAAATAACTGGTATATGAGATTGCAGACCTGCTATTATTAATCTGTGAACTATCATTAAAACCATCTGCAATACCTGAAGATTGGAGGATCGCCAATGTAATGCCAATTTTTAAAAAGGGTTCCAGGGGTGATCCGGGAAACTACAGACCAGTGAGCCTGATGTCAGTACCGGGAAAAATGGTAGAAACCATCATAAAGAACAAAATTACTCAGCATGTAAATAAATCATGGCCTAATGTGAGACAGCCAACATGGCTTTAGACAAGGAAGATCTTGTCTTAACTAATCTGTTGGTTTTTTTTTTTTTGAAGGTGTGAATAAACAGGTAGACAAAGGTGAGTCGATTGATTATAGTATATTTGGACTTTCAGAAAGCCTTTGACAAAGTCCCTCATCGGAGACTTTTGGGAAAACCAAAGAGTCATGGGATAGGAGGCAGTGTACTATTGTGGATCAGGAACTAGTTAAAAGAGAGAAAGCAGAGGGTAGAGCTAAATGGCCAGTTTTCCCAATGGAGAAAGGTGAATAGTGGTGTACTCCAGGGATCTGTGCTGGGTCTGCTGCTTTTTGACATATTCATAAATGACCTGGAAAAGGGAATAACGAGTGAGGCTATCAAATTTGCAGATGACACAAAAATATTTAAAGTTGTTAAAACCCATGAGGATTGTGGAAATTTGCAAGAGGATCTTGATAAATTGGAAGACTGAGTATCGAAATGGCAGATGAAATTTAATGTGGCCAAGTGCAAAGTTATGCACCTAGGGAAGAACAACCCAAACTATGGTTACATGATGCAAGGTTCCACATTACGAACTACCACCCAGGAAAAAGATTTAGGTGTCATTGTGGATAACGTTAAAACCCTCTCTCCAGTGTGCAGCGGCGGCCAAGAGAGCAAATAGTATGCTAGGTATCATAAGGAAAGGAATGGAAAATAAAACAAAGGATATTATAATGCCTTTGTATCGTTCCATGGTGCGACTGCACCTTGAATATTGTGTGCAATTCTGGTCGCCATATCTTAAAAAGGATATAGTGTTATTAGAAAAGGTACATAGAAGAGCCACCAAAATGGTAAAGGGGATGGAAGGATACCCCTATGAAGAAAGGCCAAAAAGGTTAGGGCTCTTTAACCTGGAAAAGAGATGGCTGAGGGGAGATATGATAGAAGTCTATAAATTAATGAACTGAGTGGAACGGGTAAATGTAGATCGATTGTTTACGTTATCAGAATATAGGAAGACTAGGGGACATGCAATGAAACTACAAGGTAAACTATTTAAGACTAATAAGAGAAAATATTTTTTCACTCAACTTGTAATCAAACTCTGGGATTTGTTGCTGGAGGATTTTGTAAAAGCTGTTAGTGTAGCTGGGTTTAAAAAAGGCTTGGACAAGTTCCTCGAGGAAAGGTCCATATACCATTATTAAAAAGGGACCCAGGATATCACCGCTTGACCCAATACAAGCATTGTGGAACCTGTGTCTTTTGGGGAAACTGCTAGGTATGTATGACCTAGATTGGCCACTGTTGGAAACAGGATGGGTTCGATGGACCTTGGTCTGACCCAGTATGGCATATCTTATGTTCCAGGAATGGGGCACTCCCAATGTGGACCTGTTCGCTACAGTAGAGAATGCCGAAGTAGCTTAGTTCTGCTCTTGGAGACCAGCCAGTAATTGTCTGGCTCTAGATGCCTTTTTTTCTCCACTGGGGGGAAGGCCTGCTCTATCTCTACCCCTGATTCCACTCGTTGTGAAGATGATCCTGAAGTTCCAGGCCAACAGGGAATCCATGATTCTCATCCCTCCCTACTGGCCTTGACAACCGTGGTTCCTGCTACTGCTGCAGCTCTTGCAAAGGGAACCCCTCCTCCTGTGCTCTGACCCAGACCTCATCTTGTAGGAGAGTGACTCCTTGTTGCATCCCAACGTCCGCCCCCTATTGCTCACGTATGGATGCTGAGTGGATAGCCTTCAAGGGTCTTGCACTTCCTGAGGGCATCATTGAGATCTTGCTGGCGTCCCACAAAGAGTTGACGCATAAGGCCTATGCATTCAAATGATGCCAGTTTGCCGTCTGGTGCACTGGTTGGGTGCTGAATCCTTTTGTCTGTCCCGTAAACTGGAGTATCTCTTGTACCTCTCCAATTCTGGGCTCGTTGAACCCTGTGCATGTTCATCTCAGCGTGATAGGAGCATTCCTGCATGGTAGCCCGATTAATGCAGGGCTTGCTTCTTTTGAAGCCTCCAGTCAAGCCCCCTACGTTTGCTTGGGATCTGAATGTGGTCCTCTGCCAGCTCATGCGGGCTCCTTTTTCAGTCGATAAACGTGTGCCCTTTGAAGTGCTTCACTTGGAAGGTCCTCTTCCTGGTGGCCGTCATGTCGGCCGGACATGTGAGTGAGCTCCAGGCTCTGGTCGCACAGCCTCAATACACCAGCTTCCACCAGAAACGGGTGGTGCTCTGCACGCACCCCCGTTTCCTGCTGAAGATGGTCTCAGAATTTTACCTCAATTAGTCCCTGTCCTTCCAACATTCTTTCCCCAGCCTCATGCCAGTGGAGGTGAGGCAGTGTTGCACACACTGGATTGCAAGTGTGCGTTGGCCTTCTACCTGGAGAGCATAAAGGCACCCTGCCAGTCCTCTCATTTATTTGTCTCCTCCTACCCCAATAGGCTGGGTGTTGCTGTTTCAAAGGATACGCTATCCCTCTGGCTTACTAATTGCATCACCCATGCATATTCCTTGGCTGTTCTGAGTATTGATGGCCATGTCACGGCTCACCATGTGATGACTACATCGGTAGCCAACCTCCCTTTTGTCTCCACAGAGGAGATCTGCAGGACTGTGACATGGTCTTTAGTCCTTTACTATCTGGATGGGGATTCCCAATAGGACAGCAATTTTGGCCAGGCCGTGTTCCAGCATCTCTTTGGGTATTGAGAGTCAACACCTGCCTACCAGCCTTCTACCAGGCTACTTGCTCAAATTCCCTTGGTCGATGTCGACTGCATCAGATGAATCCCTCGCCGGGACTATCTCTCTGGTCTTCTTGGCTTCTCCAGTTCTCAATATCCAGTTGGGCTATTTTTTTCTCCTCTGGTTCCAGTAGCCTCAAGCTTGGGATTCCAATACATGAGGACTTATTTCCTGCTTGTTCATGGAGAAAGCACAGTTACTCACCTGTAGCAGATGTTCTCTGTGAATAGCAGGAATAAGTCCTCACAACCCTCCAACCTCCTGGGAAGTTGCTTTTTTGGCTCATGCTATGTGATCTTACTGGAGAATATGGTGCCATGGTGGGTAGGAAGGCAAGTGCGCATGTGCGATTTACTTCCCCAAAGCTTCCTTTGGAAGCTGGGAAGCGTTCCATGTGGGGCTCCGGCAGTGACATAACCCATAAGTGAGGACTTATTCCTGTTATTCACGGAGAACACCTGCTACAGGTGAGTAACTATACTTTCCTTAGCATGCATTCGATTTGTTTGGGTGTCTTAAAAATTTTAGTGCTCACAAAATCAATTTTTGTATGCATGTAAACCTATGAAGTAATGCGCTTAAAATCTATTTTGTTTGGGCTTAAAATTTTCTAATGTGCATAATACTCATTTTATTAAAATGAATATGTGAAATGAATGGGGGCGGAATAACCACTCAAAAACAGGGAAAAATGCTAGAAAATCCAGGTATGCTTTGTATCACCTGCTTAAAGAAACCATGACCCATTATCTTGTTGGGGGGGGGGGGTCTATTACAGTGGCTGCTATAAAATTGGCTGACGGGTAGTGTGGTTGAATTTCTGTGTTACATGGTCATTGTGGGGATGTAGCTTAGTGATTAGAGCAGCAGCCTGGTGACCAAGATCAGGGTTCGATACCCTCTGTTACTCCTTGTGGCCTTGGGCAAGTTGCTTTATCCTCCATTACCTCAGAGAGAAGGCCTGGCAATCTACTTCCAATTGCACCTTGCCAAAAAATCCAGGAACTGTTGGGTTGGCAGGAGTCAGCACTGACTCAACGGCACACATTGAATTTTGCCTCCTGGATCCTGAGATCGGAGAGAATGCATGTGTGAGTCTGGGGTGGGGAACCCCAGCGAGGACTCATAAGTCTGCAGTGACTAATCCAAGAATCCTCCCCAGTCAAGGAGAAATCACTGCTGTGAATTTTAAAGTAGGATAGGGATTTCTTCTATTTCAGATGTCTACTTCCTGGGATAGTGGTTCACTCGTCTCTTGTCTTCTGGGGCCTGGCTGTATTTATTTAAAAAAAAAAAAAGGTGTTTGCAGTTCTCACCACTGAGGTCTCTCTGAATTTTGCTTGAGGCACAGACACAATTTTTTGTTTCCTCTTGGACTGAAAATGACAAGGGCTCCAGCAGAGTATATGGATAAAATAACTGAGAAATGTATGGAAGATTTACAGCATTTGTTAAAATAAGATTTGTAGTGGGAGCTGCTTTAATCTCCCATTAAAATGTAGTGCTAGAGGGGAGAGAACATGGTAACTTTTTTGTGGCTTCATATTGGCAAGCTTTCCTCCTGTAAAGGAAGTGTGGACTCCTCAGCAGTGGAGTGGTCAGGCTGTTGCTCAGTGTTACATGGTTGCTTGGATGCCAGAGTGCAGAAATTGTGACTACTGATATCAAACCATGTTGAAGGCAGGGCCAGCCCTAGAATTGGTTAAGGTGTTGGCATCCTGTATGCCCCCCTAGCTGTTAGAATCTGTTGTTTAGCTTTGAATGCCTGCTCTTTGCTGCCCTCCAGAAACTGCCACCCTAGGCAGTTGCCCATTTTGCCTAGTGATTGGGCTGGTCCTGGGGGGAGGGTAGTAATGAAAATAATTTTACTTAGTAATTCTGATTGGATAGCTGCAGTTTCCAGGTTCCATCACTAGGTGTCAGTGTTGCCTCATAGCAAAAAGTTATTTGAAAATTGATCATAGGCAGAGCATGGGACAGTCCCTTTCATTTTTTTTTCACTTTTTGGCTGACAAATTTGGAAGGACCAGCCAGTTTTAGATTATAAGAAAATAGTGATTAACTAATAATCTGTTCCAAAGCCTTTTGGGGGGGGGGGAGGGGGGTTTCTCCTTGTGGGGAAAAAAAAGACAGACTTGCTTGTTGTTTCTGACCTTGAGCCCAGGAAATTAGCAGGCTAGTGGTTCCCAAATTTGGCCCTTGAAAGATGTTCTCCTTCACAGGTCTAGTTTTCAGAGTAACTAGAATATGCACAATTAATTTGGTTTTTAGAGCAAATCTCCCAGACCTGGCTATTCTGAAAGACCAGATTGGGGGAATCACTGGATCTATACTTTTCTTGCTTAAAAATCAGGAATCATGCACATTCCTAATGCCAAATTTTTACCTTTAAAATGAGAGAGTGAGCAGGGAATCCGCTCTGCAGTCCCTCTGGAAAGCTGAACTCGTGTCACAAGCAGAGGTTGGTGACCTTGCTGCCAATATCATATCTGCTTTACCACCTGAGAACAGTAAGGGGGGGGGAATCGATGATCATCCAGCCAAGGACTTGCTGCTTGCACATCTGTTCCTTCTGTTATGTCATTGTGCTACACATCCTTTTTGTTTATAACAAGTTATTTTGAAAGGCAAAATAAAAGTTTTATTACAAATATTTGCTTGCTACATCATGTCCTGTTTTTTCCTCTTTTTTTGGTTTTAAAATCAATTTGCCACTGCTTTTGGGAACCCACTGTGGTTAAGGTTCAGGTCCTGACCAGTTTACAGCTGAATAAGGTTAGAATAAGAGGTATCCATAGGGCGATCTGTGCCATGGGAACTGTTTTCTCAGAATGGACTTGGCTGATTGGAGGTGTGGTGTGGAGGAGGAGGAGGCACATCACAGAAATATCGAGATTTTTGTATTCAGTAGTTTTCTTCTCAAAGGTGGGAGCATTACACGAGCAAAGCTGAATACAGCTGAGTTGCTTTGCTTAAATACATTATTTGTATTCCTCTTAGCTCAAAAATGGTGTCCAACAAGGATCATACCTACAATTGTGGTCAACATTAATTAGCACTCTTGCAGTTCAACCCCTTAATGTCCAATATCTCTTTAAAAAAAAAAAAAAAAGTGGCCAGTGAAATGGCTTTTGGACTATAAATGCACACATATTTGACACACAAAAGAATCAAATAAAACAATGCCAATTAAAAGAAATAGTATAAAAACTGGGACATTGTGAGGACATGATTATTGGCACCCTAGTTTGAACAGAAGAACCACATTCCTATTGCAGTAAAATTAAACACACCTGTGATCAATTGTCCGTACTCGCATGATTTGAATCAGTGAACGATGGCTCTAATGTTTAAAATGACCACATTCGCTCCCTGTTCCATTGTCACAATGGTGAATACAAGAGAGTGCCTAAGGCCATCAGAAAAGCCATCATCACCAAACATCAAACTTCAAAGGGGTACAAGGCTACCTCCAAAGACCGTGGGATTCCTGTGTCTACAGTTTGCAATGTTAAAAAGTTTTCTGCTCCTGGAACTGTCAAGAACCTCCCAGGACATAGTGGGAAGAGGAAAATTAATCCAAGAAGTCTTCAAAGGTTAGTGAGAACTGTTGGAAAAACACCATGTACAACATCCAAAGAGCTTAAGGCTGACCAGGAGCAATCTGGAGTGGCGGTTTCAACCCGCACCATATGCTGCGCACTAAACAAAGAAGAACTTCATGGGCGAAGGCCAAGGAAGACTCCACTACTCAAAGACAGACATAAAAAGGCACGCCTGATCTTTGCCCAAACCCACCTTGAGAATCCACAATCCTGGGAAAAGGTTCTATGGACAGATGAAACCAACTTGATTTCTTTGGCAATGCAGACCAGCAATACATTTATAAGCAAAGAAATGAAGCTTACAAGTTAAAAACTCCCTTCTTACAGTTAAATATGGTGGAATTTCATAGTGTTTTGGGGTGGTTTTGCTGTCCCAGGAACTGAAGGCCTGGAACATATTAAAGGAAATCATGAAGTCAGAGGACTACCAAGGTATTTTGAGTGAAATGTGCTACCTAGTGTCAGAAAGCTAGGTCTGGGTCGAAGGTCATGGGTCCTCCAGTAGGATAATGACCCAAAACATACATCCAAAAGTACAAAAGAATGGTTAAAAAGGAACAAATGAACTGTTTTAAACTGGCCAGCAATGAGTCCTGATCTCGGTCCAATCAAGAACATGGAAACATGATAGCAGAAAAAGACCATATGGCCTATCTAGTCTGCCCTTCCATATGAACTACAGTAGTCCCCTTTTTACCTTTAGAGATCCTCTGTGTTTGTCCAATGTGTTTTGTTTTTTTTAATTCAGATACTGTCCTCGTGTCCACCACCTCCACTGGGAGACTATTCCATGTATCTACTGCTCTTTTCTGTAAAAAAAAAAATATTTCTGCATATTACTCCTGAGTCTATCCCCTTTAACTCTCATCCTTTGTCCCCTCATAGTAGAGCTTGCCTTCAATTAAAATAGACCCTCCTGTGCATTTATGTCACAAAGGTATTTAAATGTCTCTATCATATCATTCCTATCCCAACTTTCCTCTAAAGTATGTGTATTAAGACTGTCTGTCCTCATATGCTTCATAACAAAGACCACTAACCAGTTTAGTAGCCACCCTCTGCATCGACTCCACCCTGCCTATATCCTTCTGAAGATAGTCTCCAGAATTGCACACAATACGCCAAATGAGGTCGCACCAGAGACTTATACAGAGATATTATTACCTCCTTTTTTCTGCTGGCCATTCCTCTCCCTATACACCCAAGCATCCTTCTGGCTTTCACAGTCACCTTTTCTACCTGTTTAGCTACTTTAAGATTGTCAGACATAATTACGACCAAGTCCTGTTTTCTTTTGTGGACAGAAGTACCTCATCCCCCTACACTGTACAGCTCCTTTGGATCTTTGAAGCCCGAATGCAATGCAATGCAATGTGTGCCTTTGAGTCAGTCCTGACTCCTAGCGACCAGCCCGAATGCATGACCCTGCATTTTTAGCATTAAATTTCTGCTGCCATATTCTAGACCATTCTTCAAGTTTAGCTAGATCCCTCCTCATGTTGTCGACTCCTTCCTGTGTGTCTACTCTCTTGCAGATTTTGGTATTGCCTGCAAACAAGCAAAGCTTACCCGGCAGTCCTGCAATATCACTCTCAAAGATGTTAAACAGAATCGGACTAAGGACAGATCCCTGCGACACACCACTGGTAACTGCCTCCTCCTCAGAGTGAGCTCTATTTACCGGTACCTTTTGTTGCCTCCCACTCAACCAATTTCTAATACAATGAGTAACTTTAGGGTCCATCCCTAGGGCGCTCAGTTTGGTTATAAGTCACCTGTGTGGAACGGTGTCAAAGGCTTTACTGAAATCTAAATACACCACATCTAGGGCTCTCCCTCAGTCCAACTCCCTGGTCACCCAGTCAAAGAAATCAATCAGATTTGTCTGACAAGACCCGCCTCTGGTGAATCCATGCTGCCTCGCATTCTGCAATCCATTGGACTCTAGAAACCTCACTATTCTCTCCTTTATTAGCCTTTCCAATAATTTAATAACCACAGAGGTGATACTAACCAGCCTGTAATTCTCAATGTCATCCTTGCATCTGCTTTTGTGTAAAGGGACCACATGTACCTCTCTCCATTCCTCTGGCACCACTCCCATCTCCAAAGAGGCATCGAAAAAGTCATATAGTGGAGATGCTAGAACGTCCCCAAGTTCCCTCAGTATTCTTGGATGTATCACATCTTGACCCATGGCTTTGTCTACTTTTAGTTTAGCTAGTTCCCCTCGAACACAGTCTTCTGAAAATCGTTTGAGGTTTCCGTAGTTTCTGTTGCTATTTGTGGGTGTTTTCTCTTGCTACAGGCTCTTCATCTGTGAACACAGAACAGAAATATTTGTTAAACAATTCTGCTTTATCCTCCTCAGTTTCTGAGTCTGACAATACCACTTTTGCCCTTCCTCCTCTCACTAACATATCTAAAAATTGTCTTATCCCTGCATTTTATTGCGTTGGCTATTTCTTCTTCTTTTTTGTACCTTTTGCTTTCTTGTCTACTTTGGAGATACTTAGGAGAAGCTAGCAAATATAGATGCCTTTCTTCCTCTCTCTGCAATCTCTTGTATTTCATGAAGGCCTCCCTCTATTTCTTCACCTTCTCAGCTACTACTTTTGAGAACCATAGCTGCCTCCTTTTTCCTTTTACATTTATTTACCTTTTTAAAAAAAAAAAAGGTTTGTTGCCTTTAAAATATTCCCTTTCAGATTTGCCCACTGTTTTTCTACGTCCCCCAGCTGTTCCCACCCCTCTAACGACTCTGAGGTATTGTCCCATCTTTACAAAGTTATTTTTCCCAAAGTCTAAGACCCTCGCTTTTAAATTTATTTTATCAGCCCTAGTATTAATACTGAACCACACCATCTGGTGATCACTGGATACGAGTTGATCTCCCACTGTAACATCAGAAATACTTTCCCCATTGGTAAGCACTAAGTCCAGTATGGCCCTATCATGTGTGGCTTCTGTTACCAATTGCCTTTAAATTTCTCCCTGTAGAGAATCCAGGATCTCCTTACTTCTAAATAACACCGCAGTAGGGATGTGCCAATCTACATCCGGCATATTGTAATCACTAATCAGTAGCACTTCTCCTTTCATGGCAATACTTTGTATGTCTTTTATTAAATCTCCATTCACTTCTACCCTTGGTGATGGGGATCTGTATATAATTCTAATGCAAATGGATTTCCCTTTCGCTCTTTCTAATTTAATCCACAGTGCCTCCTCTTTTCTTTTTAAGCCCTGCAGTTCTATAGTTTTAATATTATTTTTAACATATAGTGTCACACCACCTCCCCTTCTTCCTACCCTGTCCTTCCTGAATAAAGTATAGCCCGGTATAATTAAATCCCAGTCATGGTTTTCTTTGAACCATGTCTTCGTAACTGCCACTAAATCCAAGTCAGCCTCTTCCAATAAAACCTCAACATCTGGGATCTTATTTCCCATGATACAGGCATTTATACGTACTGCTTTCCAGATGTTGCCCCTATTACCTATTTCTATAGAGGTAGTTAATGTTTCACTTAACTGCGGACTTTCACCACTTACCTGGGGGCTCTCTTCACCCATCCCCATTAAATCTAGTTTAAAGCCCTCTTCAGTAGGTTAGCCAGTCTACTGCTGAAAATGCTTTGACCCTTCTTGGACAGTTGGACACCATCTGTGCTCTGCAGCCCTTGGACCATCATCCCATGGTCCAGGAAACCAAAACGCTCTCGATGACACTATCCACGCAGCCTTGCATTCATCTCTAGGATGCGAGCTTTTCTGCCTCAGCCTTTACCCTCAACAGGAAGGACTGAAGAGAACACAATCTGTGCACCTATCTTCTTCACCATCTGTCCTAGAGCCATGAAGTCACATTTGATATGCTTGGAGGGATACCTAGCAGTATCATTTATGCCGACATGGACGAGCAACATAGGATAATAGTCAATAGGCTTGATGAGTCTCGGCAAACTCTGTAGCATCTTGGATTTTGATACCTTGCAGACAGCACACCTCTCTGGACATCAAATCTGGTCGGCAGATGGACACCTCAGTACCCCTCAGGAGATAGTTTCTAATCACCATTACCCTTCACTTCATAGTGGTGACTGACTCTTTAACTTTGGTGTGCTTGAGCTGTGGTTCCTCCCTTTCCTCGGATGCTTCCGCTTCCAGGGATGCATACTGGTTCTTCAATTCAAGGGCTGGAGGAACCTTTGGAAAGAGCTGAAATCTGCCATTGGTAAAAGGAATCCTGGAAACATTCATGAGCTGGAACAAATCACAGTTGAAGAATGGAAGAAACTACCAGCAGACAGATGTACGAAACTTATAGATGGCTCAAGAAACATTTGGAGGCAGTCATCACTGCTAAGGGTTGTGTATCCAAATATTAGTGAAGGGTGCCAGTAATCCTGTTCAGGCCATATAATTTTTTCAGAAATTACTACAGTGGTGTGCAAAAGTCTGGAATCACTTGTGAGTTTTGCATCGTTCATACTTTCTAACGTTTTTTTTTTTAATTTTGCGTTAGCCCAGCATTTTCATCTTTCCACCACGTTAAGAGATACATTTGGCTATTAGAGTTGACTTTTTTTTTGCATTCCTTGCTTCCAATTTAAATACTTTACAGACACTGGGAGATAGCTACTGCGATTTTTGTGGATCCTGCGTCAAAACTGGATTGAGATTATCCAATATGCACATGTTAGTTCTGACCACTCAGGAGGCTGGTTTCACTAACCAATCACAATGCAGATATCTAGCCAACAGTGCAGCTATAAAAACATGCGGAATTTTTGAATTTCATACGCTTTCTGGATCGACCATGAAGATGACTCAGACCCCGACGTTGGAGGAGCATGTTCGTGTGTCCTTTATGAGTGAGGAAGGATTTTCAAGTCGTCATATAGCCAGGAAAGTTGGCTGCAGTCAGAGCACTGTTAAGATTGTACAGAAGAAAGAAACAGGTTCAGTGGTGGACAAGCCTCGTTCAGATCATCTATGTGCATCAACATCACACCAGGACCGCGCACTACGACACATTTCACTGACTAATCGCAAGTTGACCTCTCCTCAGCTACTTCGAGAGTGGTCGGACAAGAGTGAGGTCAGTGTCAGCTCATCAACAGTTCATCGTCGGTGACTGCAGTTTGGTCTCCGGGACTGCAAAGCACAGAATAAGCCACTGATGACTGACATACAAAGGTGCAACCGGATCGTGTGGGTGAGAAAGCACTCAACCTGGTTGACTGAAATGTGGGAAAAGGTGCTATTCAGCGATGAAAGCACCTTCTGCTTGTTTGGTAACCAGGCCCACACCTATTGTGGCGGCGCCCCGTCGTCTAGGCGGCTGCCTAGTGGGGTGCGCCGGTCATCACTCTTTTTTGTGTAGTTGTGGCCTGCTTTGTAAGCAGTATGAGTGGATGAGGACACAGGACAATTTGTAAAAATAAATTGCTTTTTATTGTTTTCTTCGTGGAATCAATTTTTGACAAATGACCATGATAAGGCAAACCAAAAATATAACCAAAAATAGGATACTTTCTCCAGTAACTTTCTTAGCAAAAATTCTCCAAGTAGTTTTCTCCACTCTTGTTAACTTTTCCTTCTTCCATTTAACAAAACCAGCAAAATACTGTTAAGTGCACAGTTCAACAAAACTTCAATAAGACAGTTTTGAATTCATATTCTCAGCTGCTGCAGATTAGGATACCAGTCATGTGCTGCCTCTTAGTTTAAAACCAATAGCCTTCTTAACCGGGCTTTAGCAGTGGTAAAACTGGCTGCTTTTAAACACGAGATTTCTATCTTCTTGTCTGCCCTTCTCCTAGACATTCATTGATACCAGCACATATGTTATCTTCTTAACCTGTATCATACAGCCTTCCATAAAACCATTGCTCACACAAAGTCCACACTCCATTGACTCTGCTGAAGACACTGGACTGTCTGGATAACGCTCCACTTCCATTTCTTCCGGTGAACTATAAAGCTCAGGGCTTGGGGCAACTTCTGGCACACTCTGCTGCACTTCTTTTAAAAGTTTAAAAAGCTTTCCCCATTTTAGATTCTGGCTTCCACTTTTAACTGGGTCAGAACCTCTTGCCCTTCTCTCCCTTAACAACTCCACCTCAGGGAATTTATGAGTTGTTTGGCTGGCAGAAACCCTCCTTTTATCAGACTTTCTGTACTGTCTGTTCAAGGGCCCAGGACTTGAGCTGCTGCATTCAGAATCAGACGTATAGTCCTGACTTCTTCCCCAGCTCCTTTCTTGCCCACAACCTTGACACTTGCCTTGGGAGTTGTGGCTGGTCCCCTTTGAACCACCAGGTCTCACAGCCTTGTAATGCTGCCTCTTCCCCTGGACTCTCTGGACTCTCTGCCTCTCCTCCTGGCTTCTGGCCTGCAGTCTTTCCTGCCCTCTGGCAGTCTCTCTCTGCAGTCCTTCCTGTGCCTGAGCACGTCCTGCTTGCTTTGCTGATTCAACTGGTTCTCTTCCTTGTTCTGCCGGTTCTGCCTCACTTCCTGTGTGACGCAGCTTAAATGTTCTGTGGCTTGTTTCCTTCCCTGGCCCCACCCTCTCTCTGCCTGCAACTGTTCTAGAGGCTGGGTGTGGCTTCAGGCTAGCCCTGCTAGTGTGTGCTTTAGTTTCTCTTTCTACCTGGGAGCTATGTTTTGGTGAGCCCATCCCCCGTTTATGAAAAAAAACCTCTCTTTTTTCAGTTTTAAAGGGCTCTGCTGCATGTGCATCACCACACTATGTGAGGAGATTTCCTGAAGAGGAATTCAAGCCTGAGTGTCTCAACCTCACTGTGAAGTATCCTTTGAAAGTCATGGTCTGGGGCTGCATGGCTGCCAATGGCGTTGGACGTTTTCACATCGTCGATGGAATGGTCAACGGGGCCAAGTACATCACCATACTGCAAAGGTGCATGGTGCCATCAGCACACCAGCTGTTTCCTGGCCAGTTCCTGTTCCAAGATGACAATGCACCCTGCCATCACTCCAGAGAGGTGATCAGCTGGAAGCAGCGGAACAACATCAAGTCAATGGACTGGCCTGCCTAGTCTCCAGATCTGAATCCAATTGAGAACCTGTGGCACAAGGTGGCCTTGGAAATATCCAAGAGGCATCCAACATCAAAGCATGAGCTAATTGAGTCACTCATTGCAGCTTGGAACCGCGTTGTCACCAACGATCACCTTTTCAGACTGGTTCATTCAATGCCGACAAGGTGCAGTCAGGTGATCAAGAACAAAGAGTGGCCCATCAAATACTGACACACAAAAGAACTGCTGTAAAGAGCAACAGAAATACCTATCACTTCCAGGCAAAATGACCTCAGATGGCTTAACCCTGCATGTAGTGAAAAGTCACTATAGGGATTAGCAGACGCTCACATCACTGGTCAAAGCCTCCCACACACTTACCAACTTTATTATTTATTTTTACCAAAACAGTCCTTAAACCACAACTTCACCTTTGGGAAAAGACAAATTAATATTTTTTAAAACGTTCATCTATAACCATACAGGCACCAACCACTCACACTCACATTCAATCGATTCAATCTTAAAGCGTCTGAGATTTAATCAGCTCAGCAAGGCAAAGCTCAACAGAGCAAAGCTGGGCACCATCGGGGCTACCAAATAACACCTATAATGAAATAACAAAATAACAAAAAATTCAGACATCTAATTCGGCAACACAAGCACAAATTTCCAAAAACTTATCTTCAAAACGATGTCTTGCACCCGGCGGAATCCTCATTCTTCAAAGTTGATTCACACCACAATAGGTCGAAACGACCTCCAGCGCGGGGAATATTATTATCTACTATAATCACTACCGTATTCCATTACCAATCGCTACTAAGCCCTACAAAAGCTTTCGTTTCGCCACTATCCGGCTTCATCAGGGACTACACAATAAAAATAAACCGCCACTGTGATAGCTGCTCAAGACATGACTCCCCCGCTATCCACAAATCAATGAAATGAGCAACAAGGCAATTGAACAACTGAAAGAGGAGCAGAGCAGCACCATGAATAAACTTGGAGAGACAACTGCTGCTTTTGAAAGTTATAAGGTGTCAGTTACTGGAGAAATGGAAAGTCTGAAGATGACAAGGTCGATATTGGTAGAAAAAGTTGCAGAGGCAGAGAAAGTGGTTGAGGATACCCAGCAGCACCTGCAAGAGATGAAGGTGGCTAAAGATAAAGCCAAGGAGGAGTATGCCAGGCTTCTACTGGATGCCCCAATGAAACTAGCAGTAAAGGAAGCTGAAATGAAAATATCTTTAGAGTCCCAACTTGTAAAGACGACAGAATTCCAGAGCCGCACAGATGAACAGAATGAATCTATTAAGAAGTATCTTGAAGAGATAGAAGATTTAAGAAATGAGACTGTAAATGATGAGAGAATTATTAAACTTGGAGAAGAAGTCTGCACATGGCGCTCTGTTTGAAGATTTGCACAACAAAGTCAAACCTTTCCAGCAACAACTGGACGCATTTGAAGCGGAGAAGAATGCTTTGCTTAATGAACATGGTGCAGCCCAAGAGGAACTGAATAAATTGAGTGATGCATATGCAAAGCTATTGGGTCATCAGAATCAAAAACAGAAAATCAAACATGTCATGAAACTAAAAGAAGAGAACACTCAGTTCAAACAGGAGGCTTCCAGTTTGCGCTCACAGCTTGCCAAAGGGAAGCAAGCAGGAACAAGACTTCAGGAGCAGTTGAATGCCATGCAGGGCATCCACCGGTTTGATCCTTCCAAAGCGTTTCAGCATGAAAGTAAAGAAAACATGGTCCCTAAAACACCCCTTAAAGATGGTAATAGGAACATCTAGCTGCTGGTCCCATTCTGATGTTTGCTTGGAACAGTTTCATGCTAGTAGATGTGGCGGGGGAGTCATGTTTTGAGCAGCTATCGCAGTGGCAGTTTATTTTTATCACGTAGCCCCTGATGAGGCCGGATAGTGGCGAAACGAAAGCTTTTGTAGGGCTTAATAGTGATTGGTAATGGAATACGGTAGTGATTATAGTAGATAATAATATTCCCCGCGCTGGAGGTCGTTTCGACCTATTGTGTTGTGAATCAACTTTGAAGATTGAGGATTCCACCGGGTGCAAGACATCATTTTGAAGATAAATTTTTGGAAATTTTGTGCTTGTGTTGCCGAATTAGATGTCTGAATTTTTTGTTATTTTGTTATTTCTTTATAGGTGGTGTTTGGTTGCCCCGACGGTGCCCAGCTTTGCTCTGTTGAGCTTTGCCTTGCTGAGCTGATTAAATCTCAGACGCTTTAAGATTGAATCGATTGAATGTGAGTGTGAGTGGTTGGTGGCTGTATGGTTATAGATGAACGTTTTAAAAAATATTAATTTGTCTTTTCCCAAAGGTGAAGTTGTGGTTTAAGGACTGTTTTGGTAAAAATAAATAATAAAGTTGGTAAGTGTGTGGGAGGCTTTGACCAGTGATGTGAGCGTCTGCTAATCCCTATAGTGACTTTTCACTACATGTAGGGTTAAGCCATCAAATACTGAGCCATCACTGACACATAAAAATGGCCTTTTTCAAGGCCACATACATTAATTTGAAGGAAACCTGGAGTGCGTCCATAATATTTTAAAGCATACTTACAATAATATATTGTTGGCCAACGATGCACATTATGCGATTTTCACAGAAAGTCTATCAACAGGACAACTATGGGGAACAAGCTCAGAAAATAAGGGCCAAACCAATACTAAAAGTTGGCCCTAATAGCCAAACTATCACTTATCGTGAGATACACAGAAAAAGCCACTGGGAGGAAAAAGAAATTAAGATATAAGGTCATGAAGTTGAAAAATCGGCAAATTTACAAGTGATTCCAGACTTTTGCACACCACTGTATGTCTAAGTTGCACAGACATCCTTTTTTTGTTGTATATTTTATTTATTTATTTACATTCTCTTATATACCGCGCTATTCTGCATCAGTGCGGTTTACATTGAACAAACTGAAATTACATTGAACAGGGCATTATAACTTGGAGATGACTATTTTACAGGGAACATGGGCTATGGAGGGTTAAGTGGCTTGCCCAAGACCACAAGGAGTGCCTGTGGGACTAGAAACCCCAGTCCTTCCGGCCCAAGGTTGCTGTCCTCTAGTGGGATTTGAACCCCTGACCTTCCGGCCTGAAGTTCCTTGCCCCAACCACTAGGCCACTCCTCCACTCCACTGTATACCTTTGAACATGATGTTAAAATATTATGATGACATACAGTTGGAATAGTTCCAATTATTTCTCAAGATATTGTACACAACAAACCTAAAATACAAGGGTACCAATAATGTTGACCACAACTGTACTAGAGACCGGAAAAATGTGATAGGCTTGAAAGTCCCAGTCTTTCTCCTGATCTTGTCCTTCTTAGTGCATAGTGGCTGGTCACCTCTGTATGATCTCTTTGGAATAGTTATTTGTTTTTTGGCTTCTCTTTCAGTAATTATTGCTTTGCCTCGAAGGTCTGGGCTGTGTGTCTCTCCCTGTTACACTATTTCTCACCGTCAGAGAAAGTCCTGGCTACCCTTATCCATGGAGCTTTGCAGAGAGAGCACATCTTAGCTCAGCGAGCTGTGGTGGTCTCACACTGGTTTGTGATGAGATCTTGGAGACACTTTTGGTCAGAAGTTGTGGTGTGGCATTTGATTTTCTGTCCTGCCTAGGACTTGAGTGGAGAGGGAAGCTGGCAATTGCAGAGTGCATTGGTTTCTTGTTAGCAAATTAGCTTTATTTTCCTATTAAAAATATGTACATTATCACCAGCACAGAGGCTGCCTATATCTTTAACAGGGGTTAGAAGATGTCGCTCTTTATTTTACCATGGACACTAGAGACCCCTGGTATTGGGGAGAGGCAGGAGAGCTATAGCCATGATGGGAGAAGGAGGAGAAAGGGATGGTAGCTCATGAAAATTAAATCTTTATTTTTATTTTTTTTTTAAATGTATAAATTGTCTCTGAAGCTTAGCATACCCAAAGTGAAGTACAAAAACAAACATAAAATACAATATTAAGCAAACAAATAATCAAAAATAACGGATAAAAATGAGACCCATCTCCCAGCCCACAAACAGAGACGGACAACAAAGATCAGTCCACCATTAAATTGATATTCATATGGCTAACATTTAACAAAGGCTAGAGACCCTCATCCCCTATACCACGTTCAGTTTATTTGATATACCACCTATTGTGAAATTACATCTAGGCAGTTAACAAAAAAAAATATGTAGAATAAAATAACGGGAAAATAAAACAAATAGGACAAAAAAACAAGACAACAAATGAGGAAGAGGGGGGAGAAGGCCTAGGTTAGAGTGGGCATCAGGACCTTATTCTTCTTGAGGAAGGCCGTTTTGTAATCTTCGTGCAATAATTAAAAAGGTTCAATGGACAATAGGTTATTCTTTGCTTTTGTGCTGTAGGTGCATCCAGTTTGTGGAGGAATAGCCTAGTGGTTAGGGCAGCAGCCTCAGACCAAAGAGACCATGTTTCAAATCCCACTGGCGCTCCTTGTAGCCTTGGGCAAGTCACTTAACCCTCCATTGCCTTAGGTACAAACTTAGATTGTAAGCCCTCTAGGGGCAGGGAGATGTCTACTGTACCTGAATGTAACGTGCCTTGAACTACTACTGGAAAGGCATGAACTAAATACTAATAAATAACATTTCCTGACTTAAACTGTTAGCCAATTCTGTACATAAGTTGGACCCATACCCCTCATAACCCCATAACTTTTTAATTATGCTGTTTTGGTCATTGTTAACTAGGTTCTGTGTTTTTCAACCGACCGCTGTCCATAATCACTCTTGCTAGTAATATTTTAAATAACTTGTTGCCTATCCATCTGCATCCCAGGCAGACGGACATAAAACACACTGTCACGTTAAGTTCTCTGTAAACCATCCTGAATCGAAGGATGGTTTATAAAAACTGTTAAATAAATGGCGTTATGGCAATCAAATACACTTTCAGAAAAAGTATGCGTTACCTGTCAAAGTGCAGCAGAAAGGGGCAAAATTGAAAGACGAGTTTCAGCCTCTTTTTGTAGGCATTTTAATGAAAATCTATTATCCAATGTAATTCCTAAATCCTTAATCTTAAGAAGGTGTATTACTGAAGCATCCCTTATAAGCTTCTCAAACAGATCATACCAGGCTACCTCCCCAACACATCAGATTTATTTGGATTAGTTATCACCAATTTGCGTTTGTCAAAGCATTTAAGAACAGCCCATCCTGGATCTTTCCCTAAAAGTGGGCCCAATGAGTACCTCGAGATAGGGCTGAATCCCAGGGATATACTGTTCTCCACAAAAAATAGAGAAGGTGACAGCACCAATTTTTCATACCCTATCAGAGATAAATAAGAACACATCCTTTGCCACACAGTGCCAAGCTCTCATTTGGAGAAACTGCCCCGTGCCAAGCTCCTTACACCTTTCCAGCAGGATCATGTGATCGACCAGGTCAAATGCATCGGACAAGTCCTAGCAGCAGAACCAACATTGACTTCCTTTTATCCACACATACAGCCAACATTGGCTTCCTTTTATCTACAGACTATCTGCTAGATTTATTGATAACCTAATCTTTTTACAGGCACATTCTACTGTTTCCATTTTGTGTGAAGCTAGATGTACAGTACATATCATTTCTTTATGCACAGAAGTAGTGCCCGACTCCTGAGACCTGCAGCCTCACAGAGTTTTGAGTCCATAGCACCAGAGGCATGGGCCCTTGATCAAGGCATTTTTACTCGCAAATTTTTATCAGTCATTTCCTATGGGTTTGTTTTTTTTTATTGTGAGTTCATTTACTGAGCACTTGCAATCCTGTATGGGGAAAGTGTGACTTTGCTGCTCATTGGTTTGGCTGAAAATAATTTTAAGGTCCCCAGGTCTTGTGTAAAGTCTTGATTTAGAAAGAAACACAAGGTTGGATATGCAGACCTAGTGAGAGAGACAATGTGTGAGATAGTCCAGAGGACCACTGCCTCTCTGCTACCAAGAGAGAAAAACTAAGCAGTAAAGGAGGATTATATTTATATCTTCTATAGCAGGGGTTCTCAACCCAGTCCTTGGAATACTGGAGGGCAGTGTATGCAAATCTCTCTCATGCATATTCATTGTGTTTATCCTGAAAACTTGACTGGTTGAGAACCCCTGCTCTAGAGCCATGCAGCCCTAAGCTTCCCATGTATACAGATTCCTTCACCGGCAGCCTCTGCGTAGTGCGTACTCTTAATAATGGTTGACTCGATGCCCTGCCCATGGGCTCACAATAGATGCAGAACATGAACTGGTTGCTGTCGTCATAAACTGCAAGAAAGGGGCACTCTTTCTTTGCGAAGAGTGCTTCACCCTTAGCCTTCAATTAATTACTTGCCACCCAGTTGTCTCTGGCTTGCTGACGCTTACTTCTTTCTGCCTTCAATAAAGAAGGTGCTTTGGTTTCTCTAGATGTGTGTTTTCACTGCTGCGGCCATGTGGCCCTTGAGCCTTTTCATAAACGGAAGACTTTTCTCTTCTTGGTGAAAAGCCCTGAATGAGTTCCCACCGGATGACTTTCTTGTACCACTTCTCGTGGATAGCCCCAGTACCGGGGAAATAGAACCAGAAACACACATTCCCCCAAGCTAACAGAAAATCAAAATCTTCCCAGAAAAGAATAAGCAGGAAAAGCTACTGCCTAAAACGGGAGAAATGGTGGTAGCAACAAAATCCGTTATATAACCTGAGCAGAGACGACAAGGATTAGCGCCAGAACCCCATGCTTTATGGCAGACGTGTAATAAAGAGGGCTTTGAGGTGGCGTCTGTATTATTATCCCCTGTGATGGCTTGCATGCACTTCCACTTATCTGTTAGACATCCCAGTCTTGCTGCCCTACATTGAGATTTCTGGCTATCGCATTGTCTGTTCACCTCTGGTTCTTTTGGTATGTCTGCATATCCTGTATCTTGTAACCCATCTGCAAAGGGAACATTAACGCCACTAAACAAATTGGCACAATTTGCCAGGTAAAGCAGAAATATTTCTACGGGGCACCCTGGAAATGGAGCAGTGTTCAATGGAGAGGCAGGAATCCATCTGCCACTGCATTGTCTGTGCTGGGAGAGTGAATGGACATGTCCTGAGTAGCAGTAAGAGTGTGTTAAGAGCAAGAAAGATTAAAGGTAAATTTGTCCACAGATCGATGGTATGTGGATTCAGGATTGGTGTCCCTACAGCATTTAAGTTTGTGTTTTTTCCTTCTCTGGCACAACCTCTTTCTTTACTCTCTCCATCTGTCTCATGAAGGAGTCGTCATTATTAGCAGCCAGCAGGTTCTATAAGGTGCTTCCTGCATTAGGACAGCTGCACCCTCTTGTGACTGAGGGAGCAGGATGCTACTCTTTGAACGAGCACTGTGGATATCACTATATGAGCAAAGCATAGCTCAGCCTTCATCCCATCAGAGCTCGGAGACGCTCCACAGCCTAGCTTCCTGTCTCATGAGCAGCACTGTCAGCCCAAGGAGAAAAAAACCGGAGCTGAGCTGGGATCTAGTATGCAGTCCGAACCAGAGATAAAGCCACTGTTGCTCTCTTGATAATACAGAGCTCAAAGCAAGAGGGGGAACCCAGCGCTACCACCCTGCAGGCAGATTGCTAACTTATAGAAGAGCCGGTAAATGGTTCCAGCTGCAGTCTGTGACCCAAGTGCTGTAAAGCTTTTAGCAGAATGACCATCATCAAGCGGCAATATCTGCAATAAACAGCCCTGCACATGTTAAACCTCCCTAGTATCACTCTTCCGTTCCCTAGGACTTATTTTCCACACACCATTAAATAGACAACCCTAGGGATAGTTAAACAAATACCCAGCTCTGAGCCTTTGTTTGCAGGTTTTATTAAGAGCTGTATCCTCTGTCTTTATGCTGTTCAGGTGGTTCATCATAAGAAGGAACTATGGTACACTATGAATTTCCAGTATCCAGTCCCAGAATAGTAAATGCAATAGATGTTTTTATAGCAGACTCGGTGAGAGCCTTCAGATTGCCCTATCCTGTTAGCAGACTTCCACATCTCCTGTTAGTGACCCCTGCTTTGGGATGACCAGTAACACACTCTGTGTTACCTTCAATAGTTTTGTGGTTCAATGTTCAGGGGCTCAACCATAAGCCAAATGATATACTGGGGTAATGTCGGCCTTGCTGCATTTCCACTGTAGTAATAGCCTCAGACTGCAGTCCCAAGACTGGATTTAAGATTACAGTGCACATAGGTAGGACCCAGGGAGTAGGTGTGAAAGATGAAGGGCCAGCTTAGAGATTGGAGTGCTGGGATAGGATGGCCTAGTTTTTGGGTACCTTCAGAATTTTGAGTCCTAGACCAGTGGTCTTTACTTCTGGTCCTCAAGGACCACCAACCAGTCAGGTTTTTGTGATATCCCTAATGAATATGTATGAGAACAATTTGCATGCATACTGCCTTCATTGTATACAAATCTTTCATGCATATTCTTTAGGGGTATCCTGAAAACCTGATCTGCTGACTGCCCTAGACACTTACCTGTGTTTGTACCTAGATGCAGTCCTCACACTTTTTCCATTATGGTTCTTTGCTTGCTCCCCAGGCCCTTTGCTTCCTTTCTGATTTATGTTCTATACTTTTATACCCTGTACCAAGTATGAGCTTGCTTTTTCTTTCTTCCCTACAGACTCCTGAACAATAAGGGACCACCTGATGGGGACAGTAGCAACCAACGGCAGAGGGTCTCCCTGAGCCGAATCCCCCCAACAGAACCAGAACAACATTTAACTAACGTCAAGACTCTCATCAAGTCCTTTGACATGGGATGTCAAGGTACTGGGCCCCTGGGTGACAGTGCACCATCTTGGGGGAGGAATGCTGTGTCTCTCGCCTTCTGGTGAAGGGTTGTGGCCCCATCATGGCTTTGGACCTCAGGAGGAGGAGAGGACTCCAGAGGAAAGGGTGTGGTGCTACAGGTGTTGGGAGAAAGTGCTCTGTCTGCAGTGATCTGATAGAGAGATATGGTGCTTCCAGCACCCCTGGGAGAGGCTCTATGCAGTGTGAAGTGTGCATGTGGAAGGAACAGTGACCAAAGGACTGGGAATATCTGTTTAGAACCAAAGAGTGACATTTCATCTTGTTCCTTTAGCAGGAGGTGTTGGGCAGAACATTCCGGTTCACAATGTCTCTCGCAGCCTTCTAAGTGGAATCCCAGTGCGTACAGCCCCTGCAGCTGCTGTCTCGCCTATGCAGGTAATGTTTACACATGCGTAATCACAGAAAAGGAACTAAGTCACCACATGCATCGTTTAGACATTCTTCTTCGCCTTTTCATGCTGCTAAACTCTGGCCCAGCCTTAACTTTGTTTGACATTTTGTTTTTATTGAAAATATAGACTACACACATACAGTTTTCTACAAAAGTTTAGACATCCCAGTTAAATAGTATTTTTCAATGAAATTTAACTAACAAAATCTCTCTATATAATAAAAGTTAAACATGATATCTTTCAATATTTGCTGATTTTTAACAGGTTGAAAATAAAAGAATGAATATGGGATATGTAAAAGTTTGAACATCTTTCCAGTCTATTCATTATTCTTTTTTTTAAGTTACTAAGGCCCAAAAAAATAATGAACTCTTTAGGCCTTCAATTGGTCAGGTGAAGACAATTCCATAGTTGGGCAAATACTCAGACCCTTCTAAACTCAGGTTCTGATTGTCCTATCTACTCTCAACATCCATGGCCTCCTAAGAAGCTGTCTGAACATTTTGAAAATGTAGGAAGGGGCTATTTAAAAAAACATCTAAACGCTTCCAGCTAGCAATTTCAACTGTCAGAAACCTTAAGAGATGGAAATTACATGGAGCTGTTGAAGACAAGGCAAGAAAAATTTGAGACAACGGCCCAAAAAAACAGAACCTACGAATCATTTGAAATGACCTACTAAAACATTTAACGGGCATTGGATTGATTGTCTATTGTACAGTGTTGTTGTATAAGCTGCTAAGAAGGAAGTCTTGTCTACAACTTTGTCACAAAATTCTGGGCCTGCTGCTTTTTAACATATTCATAAATGACCTGGAAATAGGATTAACAAGTGAGGTGATCAAATTTTCATATGACACACAATTATTCAAAGTTGTTAAAATGCAAGAGGACCTTGATAAATTGGAAGACTGGATGTCCAAATGGCAGATGACATTTAATGTGGCTAAGTGCAAAGTTATAACCCAAACCATGGTTACATGATGCAAGGTATCGCCTTAGAAATCACCACCCAGGAAAAAGATTTAGGTATCATCTTGGATAATATATTGAAACCTTCCACCCAGTGTGCAGCAGCAGCCAAGAAAGCAAACAGAATGCTAGGAATCGTAAGAAAAGGAATAGAGAATAAAACAAAGGATATTATAATGCCTCTGTATCATTTCATGATGCGACTGCATTTTTAATATTGTGTGCAGTTCTGATTACCATATCTTAAAAAGGATATAGCAGAATTAGAAAAGGTACAGAGAAGAGCAATAAAGATGGTAAAGGGAATGGAAGCATACCCCTATGAGGAGAGGCTTAAAAGGTTGGGGCTCTTCAACTTTGAAAAGAGACAGCTGAAGGGGGTTATGATAAAGGTCTATAAATTAATGAATAGAGTGGAAAGGATAAATGTAGATCGGTTGTTTACTCCATCAAAAAGTAGAGACTAGGGGACATGCAATGAAGCTGCAATGTAACCCATTTAAGACTAATAAGAGAAAATATGTGTTTACTCAATGCATAATCAATCTCTAGAATTTATTTTATTTATTTATTTAAAAGGATTTCTATACTGCCTTATCCTTAAAGCCATTCACAATAAACTAAACATGTTACATAGAATGAGGGTTTGGGGCTTGCAGTGGGGTCTTATAATGGGGCTTTGTACAGTGTGTTCAAGTTGTGATTATTGTAGTATAACTATGCACAAGGTGAACTAAATACAAAATGAGCTATTTACATGATGTAATTCTGAAAACATTCAAAGGACTCAATTGACTGGGTCAGTTAGCGAGGGGAGGAAGTTGGATGGAAGGAACAGTGAGAGGGGATTGTGAGGGATGTGGGGGCGGGGGGTTACTACAGCTTTTACGACATTCGTTACTGGAGGATGTAGTAAAAGCTGTTAGTAAAGCTGGGTTTAAAAAAAGGTTCCTGGAAGAAAGGTCAATTAACCATTATTAAACAGGACCCGGGAAATCCACGCCAAATCCCAGGACGAACATTGTGGAACCTGTGTGCCTTTTTGGGAACCTGCCAGGTACTTGTGACCTGAATTGGCGACTGTTGGAAACAGGATACTGGGTTTGATGGACCTTGGTCTGATCCAGTATGGCATCTCTTATGTTCTTATGTAAGGATGCTGGAAGCTGTGGCTGAAGCAGCTCCGGCTTCAAGGCCTTTGGAAATGGCAGTCATGGCGGAATAACACCTCTGGGCCTTTGAGGCCCATATGACAGTGGTGTTGGCAAAACAGCAGGCTGGTCCTTTGGTGCCCATGGCATCGTTGCCACACATCGTGCAGCAAATCCTCGAGATCCATGCATTGCCCGTGGAGGCAGTGGCATTGGAGCATCTGTTGCAATAGATGCCTGGTCCTACAGGGGCCATATCTCTCTCGAGTGTATTGGAATTCTATGTTCCAGTGAAACCTAGGAAGCACTCGATACCTCATCGATCCCGTCGACACTCCCCCTCTCTGTGCAGTTGGAGGGAGCGTCAGGCAGAGTCCCAGCAATATTTTGACTTTCTTTTGGAGTTGGACTTTGACAGCTGGGTGACCAATGTGAAATCGGGGGTCCTGTCAGATAATAGGTCTCCTGAGCTTCCATCGGCTCCCTCTCCTCCACATGAACATTGGAAGTCTCCTCCAGAGGACATGTCTTTCCAGGATTTCATGAAGGATATGGATATGGCCACGGCCAACCCATTTTCTCTGGAGATGGAGGGTGAGTCCAGAGTGGAGAAGCTAGAGATCCTCCAACAGTGCACAAAGAAATAAGGGTGCATTTGGCTCCTCCCCCATTCTGCCTGCCCAATCACTGCTGCTTTTAGTGTTGCCTTGACAGTGGCAGCAGCAGCATCCAATTGAAAAAAAGAAACCCACGGGTCTTTTCAGATCGGCCATTCAAGCGCAGCGTTGCAAAGACCCACATTTGACTAGCTGGTTTGGTCCCTCCCTCCTCTGATGTAAGCATTCGTCAGGGGAGGGGTCAGACCTGCATGCAAGCGCAGCGCAGAGTCGGAAAGACCTGCATTTTTTTCCTCAATTGGATGTCACTGCTTCTACTGTCATGATCTCTGCCAAGGCAACACTAAACGTGGTGGCAGCAGCTGGACGAGGGCAGGCAGCGCAGAGGAGAGCCGGCTGGATTTGAGGGCGAGATGGGGAGATGCATGGGGCAAATGACAACCCTGTGATTGGGGAGGAGGAGGGGGCATTCCAGATGTGCAAGTCACACAGGGTGCATTTATGGCTTGGTATGGCTCTGTCCTCCTGTACCCTTGGGCCTCTAAGGAGGCATTGATGGTGCCAGTGCATCAGATCCTGCAGAGACTGCAAATGAGGATGTGGGAGAATCCCCTCACGGTGCCCTCTGTCAGCTGGAGGCTAGGCTCAAAGTCCCAGGTCCCAAAGGCCCCAGGTTTTGAAAAGCCTTAGTTCTCGTACCACTCCTTGGTGGTGGAGTCTGCCCTTGAGAATTAAGAGCAATAAGACTCACTTCTTGACACCCCTGAATAGGGAGGCTCAGACACTGGACTCCTTTGACAGGAGGTGCTTCCAGAGCTCAACGCTGGTGGCCAGAGTTCTCTCATACCAGCTATATATGAGCATGTTCTTGAAGGACATCATGCTGGAGTTTGCCGAGCTGGGATCATTCCTCCTCTGGAGCAGCTGGACTCCTATCATGCCCTGGTAGGCCATGGCAAAGGCTGTTCAAAGTATATCGTCCAGACAACTTATGATGCCTTTGAATCAGCCTGCAGGGCGATGGCAGTGGGTATTGGAGCCTGCCATCTCACCTGGCTCCACTCTTCATACTTGAAACAGTTTGTGCAGAATAACCTGGCAGACATGTCATGCTGGGGGAAGAACCTCTTTGGCAAGCAGGTGGAGGCAGAAGCTGCTTCGATTCTATGATAAGGCGGTATATAAAAATTTGTTAAATAAAATTAATAAATAAAATAATATAGAGAAGCAGCATATCACCCTCACCAGGCTTTGGAGGAAACATCTGACCTCTCTCGCAAGAGGTACCAGGGGAGGTCAGAAGAAGATCTACTACTAGCGTAATCGCCGGTACTTTCCAAGCCTCAAAATTCTCAACAGAAGGTGCAGGCTTATCGTCAGCAGCGACAAGAAAGCCTCAGAAGGCTCGGCCTGCTCTGCAGCCCAAGCCAGGGTCAGGGTTTTTACTGCTTCCTTTGGAACATAGCCAATCTACCAGTGACCGCATAGGGCAACCCTCCGGTGGGAGGACAGCTCACCCTTTTTGCCCACAGGTGGCCTCTCATATCCTCAGACTCATGGGTTCTGCAAATACTCCAAAACAACTATGTGCTGCACTTTTACCAGCTGCCACCCTCTTTTCCCCCCCCCCCCCCAATGGAGTATCCCCTTGACCTTGTGCATCTCAACCTGCTGCAAGGAGAAATCTCCACCCTTCTGGCTGATCTCGCCATTCAGTCTGTGCCTCTGGTTCAGGTCGAGCGGGGGTTTTACTCCAGGTACTTCCTGGTCCCTACAAAGATGGGGGAAGGGGATTTCAGCCCATCTTGGACCTCAGAAACCTCAACACCTTCCTAGTGTTAGAAAAATTCAAGATGGTCTCTCTGGGGACTCTGCTCCCTTATCTTCAGAGAGACGATTGGCTATGCTTCCTGGATCTCAAAGACGAATATACACACATACTGATCTATCCCACCCACAGGAAATATCTCTGCTTTGTCCTGGGGGAACAGCACTTCCAGTACCATGTGATTCCTTGCAATCTGACCTCTGTGTCCCATGTCTTTACAGAGTGCCTCGTGGTGGTGGCCACTTATTTCAGGACACTGGATGGCTGGTTCATAAAAAGCACCACTCCAGACAGAGTTTGGCAATCAACTCGGTTGACTATCCAGGTGCTTGAGCTATTGGGGTTTGGAGTCAATACCCCAAGTCCGATCTTCAGCCCTCCCAACAATTGGAGTTCATAGAGGCTGTCCTCGACATGATTCGATTAGGGCCGTTTGCCCTTTTGCCCTCTGGACCATCTGCAGCAGCTGAGGCATTGATTCACAATACCCAGTGGAAGTGTAAGTCAATGGCTAATGGGATGCTGATGGTGCTCGGTCATATGGCTTCTTCACTCCCCTGGCTTGTCTGTTGATGAGATAAGCTCAATGGACTTTGAGTACTCTGTGGAAGCAGGCCACTGGCTGCCTCCATGACTGGATGGCAGTCACCATACCTCTGGTCCAGTCCCTGCACTGGTGGTTGGATCCTCAGAACCTGCTCAAGAGTCTTTCCTTTCAGACTGTGCCTCCCCAGAGGACACTGAAGACACAAGCATCCAAGCTGCATTGGAGGGTGCATCTGAATGGCCTTCGCACACAAGGTGTGTTGTCCAAAGAGGAGAGCCTCCACCAAATCAATTTTTAGGAACTACGGGCCATAGCAGACACCCTTGGGACATTCCAGGATCACCTAGCCAACCAGATTGTTGGTCTGAATTGGAACAATCAGGCAGCGATGTACTACGTAAACAAGCAGGGAGGCACAGGGTTATATCTTCTGTGCTGGGAAGTGGTCCCCTTCTGGAAGTTTGCGATCACTTACAGTATAGAATTGAGAGCCACCTATCTGCCCAGGGAACTGAACTCCCTGGCAGATGCATCCTCCAGCCGCCTGAGTGGACTCTGAACAGGGGGGTTGCGGCCTGGATATTTCAGATGTGGGGGTACCCCCTTGATAGATCTGTTTGTCACTCTGTACAACGCCAGTTCTGCTCCAGGTCGCTTCGAGTTGCTGGCTAGTGCCAGATGCCTTCCTCCTGCACTGGGGAGTGGACCTGCTATATGCATATCCTTCTATTCCTCTCATAGTGAAGACCTTGTTGAAATTCCAGGTTGACACGGGCATGATTTATTAATGTGTGTTAACGCAATTTAACACAGACCCCCATTATTGTCAAAGGGGCCCTAAGTTTGGACCTGAGACCATAGAGGGTTAAGTGACTTACCCAAGAAATACTGGTAGGATTTGAACCCACTGTGCAAACCGTGCTCTCGCAAGCAGTGGTATTTCTGGGAGGGGTAGCGTAGAACAGCATGGCACCGTAAGCCGACCAGGCACAATTTCAGTGGCGCAGTGAATAGGCGCTATAGCTGGAGGTGAACTCGGCAGCAATCAGCATCAAAAAGAAAGACTCATGAGCCTTTCAGCCCACATACATGCTGGTCATCCGATGCATCTTCCTCCCTTATCCCACAGGGTAGAAGCACATCGGGCATTTAACATGTAAATACATTCAGAGACAGTGTGCTGCTTTCTTCTTTTTGAATTGCTGGTGATGGTGGCAGCAGCAAGGGAGGGGGAGAGAAAGAAAGGGGAAGATGCTGGACTACCAGGGGATAGAAGGAGAGGGGGACTGGAAGTTGCTGGACTATGGGAATGAAGAAAGAGGGCATAGGAGTAGGTGAAAAATAGGGGAGATGCTTGCCTAGGGGTGGGATGGAAGAGGGAGGGGATGGAGAGATGCTTCACTGAGGGATGGAAGAGAAGAGAGGGAATGTGGAGATGCTTGACTGGGGGAGGGTGGAAGAGAAGAGGGGAGGGGACGGGGAGATGCTTCACTGAGGGATGGAAGAGAAGAGAGGGAATGTGGAGATGCTTGACTGGGGGGGTGGAAGAGAAGAGGTGAGGGGGCGGGGAGATGATTCAGGGAGGGATGGAAGAGAAGAGAGGGAATGTGAAGATGCTTGACTAGGGGGGTGGAAGAGAAGAGAAGAGGGGAGGGGACGGGGAGATGCTTCACTGAGGGATGGAAGAGAAGAGAGGGAATGTGGAGATGCTTGACTGGGGGGAGGGTGGAAGAGAAGAGGGGAGGGGATGGGGAGATGCTTGACTGAGGGTGGGGCTGGAAGGGAAGAAGGGGAGATACTGAACTATGGGAGAGGGATGCTGGTCCATAGGAATGGAAGGTTTGGGGAAATGGTGGACTGCAAGGGGAAGAGAGGGAGATACTGGACTGCAGGGAGGAAAGGAATAAGGGAGATCCTGGATGGAAGGAAGATGCTAGACTGTTTTGGGGGCGGGGAGAGTGTAGATGCTGGACCACTGGGTGGAGAAGGTTGGAAAAGAGTAGGGACAGGAAAAAGGGGTTGGTCATGCTTCACCATCACCCCCCTGTTTGACTACTGCAACTCTATAGAGCAAGGTCTGCCGAAGCATTCTATCTTGCCGCTACAGCTAGCACAGAACACACAGCATGCACAATCCTCAGAGCATCCAAACACTCCCACATCACCCCCATACTGAAATCCCTCCAATGGCTACCCGTAGCCTCTAGAATTACATTCAACGTCCTCACCATCATACATAGAGCCCAGAACAGCCTCACAGTCCAGCACCTGCAAACGTCCATCAGCACCCCCAAGACCAACAGGCCACGCAAACAAAGCACACTGAACCTCCTCAGCTTGCCACCGCTGGTCTGCAAGTGCACCCAACATGCCAGTCTATGAGCCTTCAGTCTATGCCCCCACACTCTGGAACACATTGCTACCCATCCTGCAAAACATCCAATCAAGTAGAGCTTTCAGCAAACACCTAAAAACCTACTTATTCCAAGAGCACTATGGCATACATAGTAATATAGTATATGACGGCAGATAAAGACCAATGTGGTCCATCTAGTCTGCCCAGCAAGGTGGCAAGAGTAGGTGCACCTGCTTCTCCGTTCAGGTCACTCCTCTCCATGCCTTTGTTGAGGGGTGTATCCACTTCTCTGTGTAGGTCATCCCTATTTGCTGAGATATAAGAGATAGTTATGTTTATTTTGATTTTATCCTGTTGATGTATAGGAATTCGCTGTCTGTCCCATGCCATTTTGACTTCTGTCACTGTATTTGCCCCCACCACTTCCATCGGGAGGGCATTCCAAGCATTTGCCACCCTTTCAATGAAAAACTATTTCCTGACATTGCCATTCATATACCAGCACTCCTGAGGTGCCCTCAGTTGAATATCCACTGCACCCCTGTTAAGCCTATTACAACCTGCTGGCACTATGCTAAACTATTGTAACCTACTGATACTATGCTAAACTTTGCTAAACCTAGTCACCCGCCTTCCCATTAGCCTGCTTCTTTATACCCACTGTAACCTACTGCAACACATGTAACCCATTGTATCTCATTGTAACCCACTCTCACTTATTTTTTGACGACTGTTCACTGTTTTCACTGGTCGAAAAACGGTATACCAAAACCAGTTAAATAATAATAATCATGCTTTACTATGGATAAAATAGAAAGGGGGGGGGGGTGAGAAAGGAGATGCTGGGAGTAGAAAGGAAGAGAGGGAACAGGAGAGGGGATGGTGAAATGCTGGACTGCAGAAAATGGAGAGTGAGGAGAGATACTGGGCTCTTTGGTGTGGGGGGGGGGGGTTTGAGAAAGAAGGGACATTCTGTGCAATGTGGATCCATGTGGGAGCAGACATGAGGGAATTGGCAAATAGGGGATATCCTTCCATCCCCTTTACCATTTTGGTGGGTCTTCTCTGTACCATTTCTAATAACGCTATATCCTTTTTAAGATATGGTGACCAGAATTGAATATTGTGTGCAATTCTGGTCACCATATCTTTAAAAGGATATAGCAGCATTAGAAAAGGTACAGAGAAGAGCCACCAAAATGGGAAAAGGGATGGAAGGATACTCTGAGGAAAGGCTAAAAGGTTAAGGCTCTTCCACTTGGAAAAGAGACAGCTGAGGGGAGATATGATAGAGGTCTAGAAATTAATGAATGGAGTAGAACGGGTAAATGTAGACTGGTTGTTTATGCCCTTAAAAAGTAGAAAGACTAGGGGACACGCAATGAAGCTACAATGTAACCCATTTAAGACTGATAAGAGAAAATATTTTTTCACTCAATGTATAATCAAACGCTGGAATTTATTACCGGAGGATGTAGTAAAAGCTGTTAGTGTAGCTGGGTTTAAAAAAGGTTTGGACAAGTTCCAGGAGGAAAGATCCATAAACCATTATTAAAGAGGACCAGAGAAATCAACTGCTTACCCCAGGACAAGCATTGTGGAACCTGTGTACCTTTTTGGGAACCTGCCAGGTACTTGTGACCTTGACTGGCCACTGTTGGAAATGGGATACTGGTCTTGATGGACCTTGGTCTGACCCAGTATGGCATTTCTCATGTTCTTATGTTTTGTAGATGAGTGATAAGAGAATGGACTGCAATAAAGCTAGGGAGATAGTAAAAAGGGGGTAATCAGAGAGTGTGTGTGTGAATAAAAGTCTGAAAAAAGGTTGGAGGCAGGGGCAGGGGACAAGGCCGTGCAAGGATTGGAGCTGCCCTAGGTTCGCCCTCCATGCTACTGCTCCACCTTGGCTCCCCTACTGCATTTCTATTGCTTCCGCTCCTCTCTGGCGCCTGCAACAACAGCAATAGCCCCCGAACCATGACACAGCATTTACTAACACTCAGGTGCTGTGTTGCATTTTTTTTCCTCTTCAGTGTGTCATTTCTGCCCCCCTTCAATGCCACTTCCAGTTTGAAGCAGCGCTGGAGGGAGACCGAAGCAATGCATTGTGAAGAAGAGGAAACTGTGTCACAGCACCTCAGTATGTTAATAAGCACTGTGTTGCAGTTTAGGGGTTATTGCTGCCATTGCAGGCCCCAGAGAGGGGGCAGTAGTGGATGCCCTCAGAGGGCCAGCGCCCTTGATGACCACTTAGTTTGCCTAGTGGTAGCGCCATCCCTGGGAGGGGGTGGCAGACCGGGAAGGAGCAAGAGCTGGTGAGGAAATGAGAGACAGATGAAAATAGATGATTGTTGGAGTGGAGTGGAGTACAGAGGGTAGAAATCTCACAATGGAGAATGAATGAAAGAAGGGAAGAAGAGGATGGGGAAGTAGTGAGACACAGAAATGGGGAGCGCTAGGCGAGATGGGCAGGGCTGGAGGAGAGAGAGAAGGGGATAGAAACTTGATAGGTGAAAAGTAAAAAGAGAGACACAGGACTTGAGAGTTAAAAGGAAATGACATTTGAGTGGAAAGAGAAGCAGAAAAGAAAGAAATGGAGGAAAGAGCTAAAAGGGAAAGATCAATATGTCAAAGCCAGATTGGGGGAACTGAAGGAGACAGGAGAAGAGGGTAAATAGCAGACACTGGAAAAAGAAGACCAGAGAGGAAAGCAGAAAAGAGAATGCAGCTGGCATAATTGGAAAAATAAAATGCCTAGATAACTCAAAAGAAAACACTTTCTTCTACCTTTGTTTGTAAACTGGAATATGTTAGCTTTGGGAAGAATGCATCTTGATGCCTTCATATTTTGTTCAGTACAAGTTGAAAAGCATTTTTGTTTTAACTATGGCATGTAGTGTACCACTGAGAGAGGAGAGAATGTAGGGGCTAGATACTTTTATTTTTATGTGAGTTAGGAGCGTGATTCTCTTAGTAAAATGTAATAGTTTAATTTATGTTGTGGTGGAGAGAGGAGAGGATATGTTTGTAAATCACTTTGGATTTTTGTTTAGGGGAAACAATCTATATATTTACAAATAAATTGTTTGAAGCTGTGCTCTTGGAAGAGACTATAAAATATCCAGTATACAGCAGTTACTCTTGTTCCTTGCTCACCAATTATGATCCTGCCACACCACCACTGAAACATTGGCTTCATGTGGCTTGTTCCATCAGATTAAAGGTCCTACAGGGCATTGTCTACTGGGTCCCCTTAATACTGTATCTATCCAATTTTCTCATCCCATATGCTCCTGCTTGTTCTCTTTGATCACAAAATGGGAGGTGTCAGACGCTTGCTACCACAGTCCTTATTAGGCGGTCATTGACAAAAACAAAAGTTTGATCACCTTCCAGAGCGAGTTATACTAGCAAGTATCATCTAACAGAATTGTTACCGCCCCACTCTTAACCTACAGAGGTAGAAATTTTTTTTTTTTTTTTTTGGGAATGGCAACCGGATCTCAGACTATATTAGAGCGGGAAGTCAAGTTTAGGATAAAATCCAGAACTTTTTGCTCTCAGATTGCATCAATGATCCGTTACGTTGCCTTACGTTACTCTTCTAATTGATTCGTTCACTGACTGTTATCTTCTTTAATATGTTACTGTTCTAATTGATTCGTTCACTGAGCGTTATCTTCTTTAAATAAAGCAAATGTGCTGACACTGTTTAACCCAAACCAGATTTCATACATAGCCACTATTAGTACACTTTTAAATAGCGGCACCAGAGTACTTATCTGGTTCGGTCAGTTTTCCCCAACGCCAACCAATGCACCGTTGCGTTTCACTAGAGTGTTTTTTCAAGGGATCATGTCCGTATTCAGCTGTCACGCCACTCTAAAAATATAGAACAGATATACTGATGAAACTACCTCCTATATGCTGTCCATTTCTCATAAATTAGTATTTCATCATAATTCACTCACGTTTAATTCAATCGTGGCTGTCGTCTTACATATGGTGTTCTTCACAGTTTACTACTAAGACGCCGCGCATGCTCCCTGTATGGCTGAGTCCTTATATACACCAGAATCAGTGATAATGATTCCCAGGTTAAACTAGCTGGTCAATCAGACTTAAAAGTGTGGCTTCAATGAGAGGAAAATATACGAGGGGATCCCATGGTATAGTTAAAATTTAATACATTATATTTATGACCACATCCAATATTTACTGGTTGCGATCCCATTGAGGGTTCACTCTTGTTGGTCATAAACAGGCTTTCCAGTCAATTTGGAGATTCAATCCTAGAGGTATCACAGATTGTAGGGTGAATATCCATTTCTGTTCTTTGTAAAGTAGCAGTTGTTCTCGGGATTTTTTCCCGCTACCTTGCATGACTTGCTCAATGCAGAAACATTTCAACTCTTCAAAGGAATGCCGGAGATCAAGACAATGAGCCACAATTGGCGCTTCTAAACGTTTGCATTTCAGTCTACTGCAATGTTCACGAATCCGCACCTGAAACGAACGTGTAGTTTGTCCTACATAAATCAGATTGCACGGACATCGGATACAATAAACCACCTGTGTTCAAATGCAAGACGTCTTGCTACGCAAAGCATATTTTCGATCTTGATGTTCAAAATAAGTGCATTCTTCTGTGATTGAGCAAATATTACATTCTCCACATTTGTAATGGCCCGTTCCTTGTACTCCCTCGATAGGGTCCAGTGGTCTCAGTACAGCTGGGCTCAGGAACTCTTTCAGGTTTTTCTGTCTAGTCCATACACACCGTATGTTTTTATTTTCAAGACCCTTCGTGCTATGAAGTACACTCTCATATTTCCGAATAATGCATTGTATCTGAACACTATAAGGTGAATGACTAGTAATCAAATTGATCTTGCGTTCATCCTCTGTCCGTCGGGGGGTTAAGGTCAATAAGGATTCCCTATTGTATAGTGCTCTCTTGTATGCTTGTTCTATAATCCTTATGGGATACCCTCGTTCTTGAAATCGAGATTTCAATCGAACTGCTTGTCTCTTGAAATCCTTAACGTCAGATCAGTTAAGGATTTCAAGAACGAGGGTATCCCATAAGGATTGTAGGAAAAGTTTGTTCTACTATTTTCTGGAACCTTACAACCTGAATGTGCTTTCTGGCTTTCTGCTGCGTCACACCCAGTGCAGGGAAAGCTTGTTCCACCATTCTCTGGCTTCTCATAACCTGAACCTGCTTTCTGCCCAGGTGACTGCAAGGTAAGCTCTTCCTTTTCTCCTGTATCTATGGGTTCTGTGCTGGCCACTGTATCACAGAGGATTCTCTTCTCGCTTTCTTGTTAGTACTTAGTCTTTGGAATAGTATTTCTTCAAAATGAGCCTTCATACTCCATGTTCAAGATGGACCTAAAAACTTAGGGCTTTTTAATAAAAAAAAAAAAAAAAAGCTGGGCTCCCAAATGTCTTATTTTCAGCCAAACTCAGGAGCCTCTTGGATCCTTTAGTAAAGGGGGCCGCTGGCAGTGTGAGCTCTGGCATGCGCTGAGTGTATGCTAGCACAGCGCCATGACGGCGCGAGATGGGTTGCGAGTGGGCGTGGTAAACTCGGCACAGTTAGCGCTGTGTTCATACCATACACTAGCTGCATTAGCGCAGAATCACTTAATACTGCCTCACTAGGTGGCATTAAGTGCACCCACACTAATGTGCTGTGCGCTAAGGGACAGGGCTCCCTGTTAACTGCTGGGAAAAGGCCTTCCACGCCCCCGAATGTTAACGCAGTGCTGTTGCACCTAATGCACCATTGTTTCAGAGCTTTTGCTGCATTAGGTGCAACACTTTAGCGCCCTTAAGTAAAAGGGCCCCTAAGTTTTCAGTTGAAAATTCATCCTACTACAGGCGCTTGAAAGTCATGCCTATAAATTTAGAACTGCCATTCATTTGCCTAGGTTTATAGACTGAGTGCTGATTTTCAGGACTTAACTTTTCCCCCTTCTATTGCAACCCACTTTTTGTGCTCCAAAATTTAGGAGTTTGATGAAATTTAGAGTATAAATGTAGGCAATCGGCCCTAATAAATGTTCAGACACCAATTTAAGAGCATTACCGCCTGATATTTAATTTGGTGGTCAGTGGTCAGTGTGTTGGGTTTTTTATAAACATCAGCCACTGCGGCTGATTGAAATCCAGATATTCCGCCCCAGTATCTGGATAGCAGCTGAATATCCCAATAATGTAGTCAGTGCTGGCACTAGCTGGATAGCAGGAATATTCTGCCGCTTTCAGCATGGCCACTTTGCATACCACTTAGGACAGCATTTTTTATTGGGATAGTGCTGCTGAAAATCTCTGCTAGCCAGATAAATGCTGGCTCCGCCTCCAGATAGTGTCAAGGTGGTGAGAGAGGATATTTGGCGGCACTCTCCAGAGAGTGCCACTGCATCACCTTCTCATCGGGACTTGTCCAGTTAGCGGTCCCTATGGTCCACAGAAGTCCTTTTAAATATTGGGTTGATAGTTATTTTTAAGCTACCGCTAGCTTAGCCGTCAACATCACTGATACACACAAGCCCTCACAGCACGACAAGCTATGTTGAAAAAAAGTGAGAAGCCTCTACAAAAGGTGAAGAAGCAAAAACGGCCACAATGGATGACTGAAGAAACTGAAAATTGCCCAGAAATGCAGAGAAGCTAAAGCCAGAGGAGAAAGAGAGGAAATCGCAGAGCTCAACAGAGATTTCCAACGTGCAGCAAGACACGACAAGGAGAAGTTCTACAATGATGCATGCAAGGAAATAGAAGCAGAAACTATTAGAGGAAGAACAAAATCTGCTTTCCTAAAGCTAGGAGAGTTAAAGAAAAAATTCCATTCTCTAATTGGAATGTTACAAGATGCTCAAGGATCCATGTTGAATGATGCTGAGAAGATCAAGAAAAGGTGGAAAGAATATACCAAATGGACCAATGGCTATTTCAACCTGCATCTTATGATCAGGAAACATTGGTGATGAAAAGTTGAGGCAGCATTGAAAGCCTTATCAAAGAACAAAGCACCGGGCATTGATGGCATTCCCAGTGAAGTAGTACAGCAATCAAATGCAGCTGTTAACATACTACAAGGCTCTGTCAGGAAATTTGGAAGACAAATTCATGGCCAACTGACTGGATAAGATCTGTGTTTATACCAATACTAAAGAAAGGTGATCCAAGTGACTGTTTAAATTATTGCACAATCGCTCTGATCCCACATGCCAGCAAGATTCTACTCAAGATTATTCAGTAAAGACTGCAACCATACCTGGAAAAAGAACTGCCTGAAGTGCAAGCAGGGTTCAGGAAGGGCTGAGGCGTGAGAGACATCATCGCGGATGTGAGCTGGATCCTTGAAAAGATAAAAGAATACCAAAAGGATATCTATATGTTTTATTGACTATAGCAAGGCTTTTGACTGTGTAAACCATGAGTAACTCTGGGCCACATTAAGAAGCATGGGTATACCAGAACACCTGTTCATTCTCTTGCACAATCTTTACATTGATCAAGAAACAACAGTTTGTACGGAACAAGGAGAAACAAAATGGTTTGAAATCAGCAAAGGTGTACGACAGGCTGTATACTTTTCTCCTACCTGTTTAATTTATATGCTGAACAAATCATCAGAGAAGCAGGACTGTGTAAAGACAGCCAAAGTGTGAAGATTGGTGGAAGATTCATCAACAACCTTTGCTATGCTGATGATATCACATTACTGGCTGAAAGTGAAGACGATCTGAAACATTTGCTTCTCAAGATCAAGGAACATGGTCTTAAAATGGGCCTGCAGCTTAATATAAAGAAGACGACAAAGATCCTGACAACTGGCAAAATCAGTAAGTTCATCGTTAATGGAGAAGAAATTGAAATAGTGGACACCTTTAACCTACTACGATCAACAATCAATAAAGAAAGGGCAAACAGTCAAGAAATCAGACGACATATTGCTCTTGGCAGAATGGTTATGAAGGACCTAGACAAGATTCTCAAGAGCAAAGATGTCTCTCTCCATACAGAGATTCAACTTGTTCAAGCCATGGTATTTTTAATAACATATGGATGCAAAAGTTGGACAGTGAAAAAGATAGACGGGAAGAAAATTGAAGCCTTTGAATTATGGTGCTGACAATGAGTACTGTGTATACCAAGGACAACCCGAAGAACAAACCAGTCAGTACTAGAGACGATCAAAGCTAAGCTTTCTTTAGAAGCTCAGATGACAAGACTTTGACTTTCATACTTTGGACACATCATGCAAAGAGAGAAATCATTAGAGAAAGACATCATGCTTGGCAAGGTAGAAGGTCAATGCAAAAGAGGAAGACCAGCAATGAGATGGGTCGATATAATAACAGCAGCTATGGGTGCCACTCTGTAAACAATGAGCCACCAAACACAGTTTAGAACAACTATCCAGAGGGTCGCCATGAGTCGATATCGATTCGATGGCACTTAACAATAACACAAGTTTTAAGGGCATGTTTACTAAGCTGTGCTGTTAGAGGGCACGCTAATGGGCCAAGATAACTGTGTGCATGCTAAACAGCATGGGGTTAATTGCATGCTATCTGCTTAGCGTGCGACATGGTGGGAAATGGGCAGGGTAGAGGCAGAGTGCAGGCATGTCTGCACATCTCAGTGGGGGGGGGGGGGGGTGTTTGACAATGTGCATTTGCTGTCAATGTTGTAATGCCACTTCAGTGGGTGGCATTAAGTGGGTCCATGTTGCCAGCGTCGCGTAGTACGGTCTGAATCATGCCGGATCTGCTGGGGCTATACTGTACACACTCCCAACAGGCAGCGCAGGACTTTTGCACATACTGCATGTTGATGTCTACCCTAAAAGCATAATACCTGCAAAACCCTAGCGCACTTTAGCAATCATACCCCTTAGAGTTAGCAGCATAAATCCTTTGGTTATCGGGCTGCTATGTTTTACTTTGGCTTTTGGAGGGGATAGTGGCTGTTAGTGATGACAGACCCTTGCTTTCATAGCTTTTCTTTCCTTCACTACTGCTCTTTTATTATTGAAATTCTTACTGTGAACCACTTTGTTGTTGTCTCAAAAGGTGGTTAAGGAAGTGCTATAAATAAATAAATTTTTTGGCTATAACGCGAGCCTTTTCAGTAATAGCTTACGGTAAGTTATGTTCAGCTACAGTAGGCAATTCCCTGTGTCCAGAGGGCCCACAGTCTTGTTTCCAAGGCAGTGGAGGATTAAGTGACTTGCCCAAGGCCATATGAAATGTCAGAGGGATTTAAACCCTTGCTTTCCTCATTCTCAGTCCACTGCTTTAACCTTTAGGCTATTCATCAGCTCCAAATACATTTCTCCAGTGGTGCAGCACGTGCAGTGCCTGACCTCTTGCGATTCCCAGTTCGGTTTCTGACTGCATATGTCTCTTCCTAATTTATGGTCCCTCATTTTGTATTTGGTGAGAAATCTGTCAGTGTTTTACATGTGTGACCACTTTGCAGTGTTCTGTTAGCGTGTAGTTTCTGTGTAGAAATCTGTAGCAACCCTACTTGTTCTGTTTTCCCAATAAATATATTGGTGTTCTAGATCCTGATATATTTTAATAGGCAGGGAAGGTGCTAGTTGAGTTCTGGTACTGTTGTTTTAGTATGGCAGGTTTGCCTTATAGGTTCTGAGTGATCTTTTTGCAGGGTTTAGTAATGCTTCCTAATATACCTGGCAGTGAGCACTGCAGAATAGTTTAGTTTAGTTAATATTTGATATACCGCTTTTCGGACTAGCAAAGCAGTTTGATTTAAAATAATAAGAAATCAGGAATGGAACTCCATTAGCTGATAAAAAAGGGTAGCCCTATAGAAACTTTTCTTTATCCTCGCTGTACATGTAAATGGTATTTAGATACTCATGAAATTATTGCTGACACCGAAGAGAATCTCATGAAGAGCTCCATTGAAATCCACCGAGAGCAGCACAGTAATCATTCACACAGGGCAGCAAAAGAGATGGTGCTGTTCCTGTGGAACCCTGCTTTCCCTGGGTCTTAACCAGCTGCTCTGACCATTAGGCTACTCTTCCCTGTTGGCTTAAATAAGGGGATTTATATGCTCATCTCATCTCTACTCAAAAGTAGTGGAGAACCAGGGAGGGATCTAAATTGATCAGACTGGATAAACCAACTGGTATTGCTCTGTTGTCATTTTTGTTACTGTGTATGGGTAGCTGATCCTGTGATGCCATGGCCATCTGGGGGCGATCAGAATCACTAATACCTGCTTGTTCTGGATCTTGAAGAGGGTCTTGGCCACTAGAGGAGTCGGTAAGAAAGCGTAAAGGAGGCCCTCTGACAACAGGATCAGGAAGGCATCCGCCGCCACTCTCCCCGGGTGCAGCTGACGTGAGCAGAAGCAGGGTAGCTGCATGTTGTCCGGAGAGGCGAACAGATCCATCATGGGCCTGCCCCAGAGGCGGAAGAGTCTTTCCGCCACCCTGGGGTTCAGATGCCATTTGTGCAGATGCAGGACGCTGCTGAGTTTGTCTGCTAAGTAATTATCCTGACCAAGGAGGTATACCACTCGCAGGAGCATTCTGTGGCACACAGTGAAGTAGAGCAGAGCCACCACCTCCTGACAGAGGGGGTGTAAGCCTGTGCCCACCTGCTTGTTTACATAAAACATGGCGACCTGATTGTCCATCTAGATCAACACAGGTCAGTTGCACACAGATGGCAGAATGCTCGCAGGGCCAGGGAGATGGCCCTGAGTTCCAGGAGGTTGATCTATAAGTGGTGACTCCTGAGACCAGGTGCCTCAAGTGCAGAGTTCTCTGCAGTGCGCCTCCAACCCAGGAAGGAGGCGTCTGAGGTCAGGAACATCTGTGGCGCAGGCACTTGGAATGGCATCCCTGCTTGGAAGTGGAGTAGGGACTACCACCAGTTGAAGTCTGCCAGTTGGCGGGTGACCCTGACACTGTCGCGCAAGCTGCCCTTGGTCTGAGTCCACTGGGAGTGGAGGCACCACTGGGCCACTCGCATATGCAAGCGGGCTAGGGACGTGACGTGGACTGTTGAGGCCATATGGCCTAGTTGGCGGAGGAGGACGTGCGCCAATACCGACTGGTGAATCTGCACCTCTCATGCCAGTTGTACAAGGTGATGTGCCCTCTCTTTTGGAAGGAAGGCCTTGACTTATAGTGTGTCCAACTGGGCCCCTATGAACTCCAGGTTTTGGGCTGGAGAGAGGTGGGATTTGGGGTAATTGATAATGAACCCCAAGTGCTGAAGGAGGTGAATTTTTGGCCCTGTGGCCTGGCTAGCCTTGGGGGCTGTGCTGCCTCTGATGAGCCAGTTGTCCAAGTAGGGGAAGACGAAGGCCCCTTGCAGGCAAACGTAGGCGGCCACGACCACCAGGCACTTTGGGAAGATGTTCTAGATGAGGAGGCTAGGCCATGGAAGTACCCTGTACTGGTAGTGCTCTCCTCCCACTACAGGTATTGTTTGTGGGTGGGAGGGGTGGATCAGGATGTGGGTATATGCATCTTTCAGGTCTAAGGAGCATAGTCAGTCTCCTTGATGGAGGTAGGGCAACAGTGTTCCAAGGGAGAGCATCTTGAACTTCTCCCTCATCAGAAACTTGTTCAGGTTTTACAGGTCCAGAATGGGCCTGAGGCCCCCAGTTCTTTTATTTATTTATTTATTTACATTCTCTTATATACCGCGCTATTCTGCATCAGTGCGGTTTACATTGAACAAACTGAAATTACATTGAACAGGGCATTATAACTTGGAGATAACTATTTTACAGGGAACGTGGGCTATGGAGGGTTAAGTGGCTTGCCCAAGACCACAAGGAGCACCTGTGGGACTAGAAACCCCAGTCCTTCCGGCCCAAGGTTGCTGTCCTCTAGTGGGATTTGAACCCACGACCTTCCGGCCTGAAGTACCTTGCCCCAACCACTAGGCCACTCCTCCACTTTTGGGGACAAGGAAATACCTGGAGTAGAATCCTTTTCCACATAGATGTTTGGGTACAGGTTCTACCACCCTGTCCTTGAGCAGGCCTGCGAGCTCTGAGATGTGTAAGATCTGATGAAGGAGAGGCCACACCAGTTCGCCTGGGAAGAATCCTGGGGTTGTTTGCTGGAACCGGAGGAGATAACCCTCCTTTACCGCCTGAAGGACCCACTGATCCATGGTGACCCCGTCCCACCTGTGGGCTGGGGAGGGTCTGCCTGGGAAGTCAAAAGTTCCCCCCAGGTTGGGTGGGGGCTGTGGCTTCTGAGCCTTTGGCTTTCTCAGCCCGTGGCCCTGATTCTTGGGCTGAGGGCCTTGCTGTTGCTGCCCTGAGAAGGGCTGGTAATGGCCTTGGTGAAAAGACTCCTTTTTCCTTGGGAAAGGTGGTCTTTTCTCCAATGGTTTATTTCAGGGGAAGGTCAAGGTCTTCCTTGAGAGCCACTGCCTGGTCATGACCTCAGCCTCAATATTGGTCTCTTGTTGGCCCTGGGTTTGTCAAATAAGTTTTCACCAATGCAGGGGACAACCAGCAGTTTTTCTTGCACCCATTGCTCTAGGTCAGAGGTTTGCAACCAGGCCTGGCACTAGGCCCTGCTGCTGCTACCCAGGCTGCAGGCTCAAAGCCATCATAGGCAGCGCGGGACAGGAACTTTGAGCAGTCCTGGATCCTGGCTGTCAGGGCTTGGAACCTCTGGTTCCCCAGTGAGGCCTGCAGAGAAGCCTGCCAGTTCTTGGATGAGGCCTTTGAGATACATGCCTATGTATAGTTCATAGGCCTGTATCTGACAGCCCAATATGGAGCCCTGGAAACACTTGTGCCTGAGGGCGATGAGAGCTCGGGCCTCCCTGCCTGGGGAAATGGAAGACTAGTTCTTCTGACTGTTGAGCTTCTGCATAGAGGACACCACGACCATGGAGTTATCTGGGAGTTGAGACTTTTGGAAGCCGGGGTCCTTCTTGAGTGTTAGACGGTGTTGAGATGTCAGCTGACCATCGACACCGAGGCCAGGGTCTCCCACATCCGCAGGAGCAGTCGCTCGAGGATGGGCTGGACTGGCACCGTAAGAGTCTCCTTTGGCGGGGACTCATACTGGAGGATTTCCAATTCTTTGGTGCGCAGGTCCTCCTCTGATTCGGTTGGGTCCGAGAGGGCCCAGGCCATGTCCCAGATGAAATTGTGGAAGGACACATCCTCAGGGGGGAGAATGTCACCAGGGCTCCAGGGGAGACAGCTCCAAAGAGATGTCTCGGTGTGGAGAGGTCTTGGGAGAGGCCTCGATGTCTATTTCCCAGTCAGAGCCGGAGGGCATCGGACGCCAAGGCTCGGGACTCCCGCACCTCAAGGCTGGCCCCGAGGAACTGGGGTCCCCCGGTGGGTCTCGGGTTAAACTTCTGGAAACTAGCCGGGGAGGACTGGACTCCCGATGATCGGGACCATGACATCGAGCAGTGCCGGTGACACTCGGAGCCTGGCTCGACGTCCGGGGACTCCCCCGCAATCAGGGCCTGGTTGTCGGGGCAGATGATGGGGATGAGCCAGACATCACCTGCTGCAGAGCCAGGATGGCAGAGATATTCTGCTCCAGTGCTGCCATTCATCTCGATGCCAGAAGGCTCTCCGCAGCTGTCGGCATGGGCACCAAGGACCTCGGGCCCAACGCCGGCACAATAGCGAGTGCGTCTTCGATGAGGACCATGGTCTTGAGGAGCCTCACACAGTCACCGCCGACCGAGGACACCTTGAGGGGGCACTGCTCGGAGTCACCCAAGTCCCACCACAGGACCTTATCAGGTTTCACTGGTGGAGCCTCAACTGGTTTCAAGGACTTTTTCTTTTTCTTCGCAGTGTCTGGCGTCTTTAGGTGCTCTGCTTGGGGCTTAGTGTCGAAGCCGGGTCTGAGTTGGACCGCAGGAACATCCTTTCTTGCAACTCTGACCTTTTCTTGTTGGTTTCTGAGTCATGGCCTGGCACAGGTCACAGGTGGCACTGTCATGGTCTGGGCCGAGGCAATGCAAGCAGCAGTCATGGGTGTCTGTAACAGACATGGTCTGACTGCATCGGTCAGTTTTTTTGAACCCACGAGGAGACACTGTGGGAGACACCTGGATGGGGTAGACGACCCCCGGGCGAAAAAGGGTACGAACACCTGTTGAGGCAAGCATCAAAAATTAGGGAGAGAGCCGAGAACAGTGCCAGGGACGGCACCAGCTCAAGGTGGGAAGAGGAATCAGTATGCAAACTGGGGAAAAAACACACTTTTAGGATAATTTTTAAAGGATTTTTCCGGGGAAACAGGACAAGAGTCTGTTGGGCTCTGCGGAAAAAAGGAGACTGAGCAAAATGGCACCCTTGGGCGGGAAAGGGACCACGCATGAGTGGTAACATTCTCAAAGGCTTTCTTTGAAAGCTGGGGAAATGCTCCGCACGGGCTCAGTTGGCACCAACGTCGTCTGACTTCCTGCTTGTTCCTGGAGAAAGAATTGTTTTTCAAGTATGTTTGTGCTTTGTTAAAATTAAAAAAAAAATAATAATAATCCTGCAGCGCAGACCGGTGTCTACAAAAGAGGTGAGCAATATACCCATGACATCACAAAGCCATTCTCATATTTACACAGGAGTCCAACTTTAAGACAAGCAGCTTTTTCTTTCTGCTGCCAATGTTTCATATTTATGAATAAGACAGACTTAGCCCCATCATGTATGCAGATTTAAATAAGTACGATCTTTCCAATTATTTAATATTTGCTTAATGGAAACTGCAATTAGAATATTCATTAATTTAGCTTTGTCCCTGGGAAATACATCAAACGGTGCCAAGGACTTCTAGAATACAGTATTGGAATCCTACATTTCAGCAGTATGCTTATAACGCCAACATCTGTTGCCAAAATCGGGAAAGATTACTACAGTGAAATAACATATGGGATAGAGTTGCTTTTCCAGTATTACGGCAGCATTGCCAGCTGTGGAGATTTTTGCTAACTTTGATGGGCCCATACTGCTCTATGCAGTCCTCATACTTTGAGTGGCCCACTTTCTTCTGCACCAATACAAACACCTGGGCCAACATTTCTCCCATTCGCTGTGTGTTAAACTAGACACACAATGATTCTCCAACCCAGTTTTGATACAACTGATATCTTCCTGCTACAGTGGCGAAAGATGACAAATCTGCTGGCTAAGATGTGTTAACATGCAAGTAGTTGGTCTATAATGCTTAGCAGTATGGAGAGGAAGGCCTTGGAAGACTGCCTGCAGTTTCTCTTTCTCTGCCATCATCTACTAGAGGTCAGTTTTACAAAAAATGTTCAGTTCCTAAATGCTGAATTTAGGTACCTACCTTTTCAGCTAAAAATGTCCTAAATTTAGATTTCTAATAAAGTGTTCCTAGTTTTGGCATCTAGGTTAGGGGCCTAGTATTGAAAATTAGTGCTAAGCACTTAACGTTTTTTCCCACCATGACTCTCCCTCCATCATCCAGTCGTTCACTTTTCAGAATCTTAGATGTAGGTGGTCTGTCCTAGTTGGTTTTCAAATGAGGATTAACACTCAAGAATCTAAGCTCTTTGAGAATTCACCTCTGTGTAACTATGTTACGGTACTGTTTCTTGCCCGAGCAGGAATTTTAAGGATTTCTAGTTCTGGGCAGGGAGTCAGAAAATTAGGACTGGAGCAAAACTTCTCAATAGCATAGGATTACATTGGCAACAGCGAGAGTGTGAAGTAAAGCAAAAAACTGCGACAGAGGGGAAGCTGAGAGAATAGGACCCTTAGAGTTTCATTTCTCAGAGGTCGTGTCTCCTTCCTGATCTGGCGGATCTGAGACTTCCTTGGTGTGCTATACTGGAAGCACAGTGTGAACCATGAATGGAAGCCGGGGATGAGGTAATGTGTGGGAAGCAGGAATGACTAGCCCCATCCCCCCTTCCCCTTTGTGCATGAAAGAGACCTCCAATCCTACAAGCTTTTCTTACATAGAATCAAAAAAAGGAGGACTATAATGTGGTTAAGCCACCCGCTCAGACAGCTGAGACCTGGCATCGAGCCATACAAACTTTTCCCAGTTTTTAGAAACTTTTCTTCTTTCCTATTAAAGATCTTTCTGTGAGGTTTAAGTGGGAGAAGAAAGAGGCACTCTCAGGACTGACGGTGACTGTGCTGCCATTCCCTCTTCCTTCCACCATCACCTCTGCATCCTTCTGCCTTATCTTTGTCCCATGTTCCCAACTTGCTGTTGCCTCTTCCTCACATTCTCTTGCCTTTTCCTGTGCACACTCTCATCTCTCTCTGTTTTATTTTTGCTAAATCATCTCTGATTTTATAAACCACGCGGGAGAGTTGTGCAGTCAGAAAGTTCATCTGGTTGACACTGTTCTCATCTTGGCAGTGACGACTGGTGTGTATGTGTGATGGTGAATTGGACCACCAAAAAATAAATTAGAAATCAGAGATGCAAAAGTTTATGAAGGTAGTTAATAGAGCGGAGGTGGAGAAGGTCCGGTAAGATAGAGGAGAAAGCATGGGAGGAGGGCTGAGCTTGCTGATCCACTAGTTTAGTTTAGTTTATTGTATTTGATACATCGCTCTTTGTTTGCTAACAGGCAGAGTAATTTACAAGCTTTTTTAAAGTTCAGTAAGAGCAAGAAAAGAAATCCATAATTTGATAGGAAAGTACCTAAGTAAACAGTAGAGGTCAGTAGAAAGACAGAGGACAGCACATAGGGTATTACATGTAATATTGTCAAAGCGAGCCTGCTATCTCACCCCCGCTTTAGATGCTTCTGTGAATAGATGGGTTTTAAGCAAGGTTTTAAATTTTTCAGATTTCTGAGTTGATTCTAGCTTGACCTTGGCAGGGGATGGGATTACCAAACGGTTACCGTGTAAGGAATGTAAACAGCAGGGGAGGAGGGCATAAAGTGATATGAGATCTGAGAGGTATGTGGGGGCTTCATTATGGATACTCTTAAGGGTTAGGGTAAATATTTTATGATGAATACGGGATAGGACCGGCAGCCAATGGTGTTGAATAAAAAAACGGGGTTATATGGTCATACCGCACAATCGCTCTGATCCCACATGCCAGCAAGATTCTACTGAAGATTATTCAAAAGAGACTACAACCATACCTGGAACAAGAACTTCCTGAAGTGCAAGCAGGGTTCAGGAAAGGGCGAGGAACGAGAGACATCATTGCGGATGTGAGATGGATCCTTGAAAAGACTAAAGAATACCAAAAGGATATCTATTTGTGCTTTATCGACTATAGCAAGGCTTTTGACTGTGTAAACCATGAGAAACTCTGGGCCACATTAAGAAGCATGGGTATACCAGAACACCTGATCGTACTCTTGCACAATCTGTACATTGATCAAGAAGCAACAGTTCGAACGGAACAAGGAGAAACAGAATGGTTTTAAAATAAGCAAAGGTGTAAGACAAGGCTGCATACTTTCCCCCTACCTGTTTAATTTATATGCAGAACAAATCATCAGAGAAGCAGGATTGTATGAAGACAACAGAGGTGTGAAGATTGGTGGAAGACTCATCAACATCCTTCGCTATGCTGATTATACCACATTACTGGCTGAAAGTGAAGATGATCTGAAACATTTGCTTCTCACAATCAAAGAACATAGCCTCAAAATGGGCCTGCACCTTAATGTAAAGAAGACAAAGATCATGACAACTGGCATAATCAACAGGTTCATCGTTTGAAGGAGAAGAAATTGAAATCGTGAACAACTTTAACCTACTTGGATCAACTATCAATAAAGAAGCAACAAGCAGTCAAGAAATCAGACGACGCATTGCTCTTGGCAGAATGGCTATGAAAGACCTAGATAAGATGCTCAAGAGCAGAGATGTCTGTCTCCATACAAAGATTTGACTTGTTCAAGCCATGGTATTTTCAATAACAACATATGGATGTGAAACCTGGACAGTGAAAAAGATAGACAGGAAGAAAATTGATGCCTTTGAATTATGGTGCTGGCGGCGAATACTGTGTATACCATGGACTGCCCGAAGAACAAACCAGTCGGTACTAGAGGAGATCAAACCTAAGCTTTCTTTAGAAGATCAGATGACAAGACTTCGACTTTCATACTTTGGACACATCATGTGAAGAGAGAGATCATTAGATAAAGACATCATGCTTGGCAAGATAGGTCAACGCAAAAGAGGAAGGCCAGCAATGAGATGGATCGATACAATAGCAGCAGCTACGGGTACCAGTCTGTCAACAATGGGCCCGCCTGACTCAAGACCGAACAAAATTTAGGATAGCTATCCAGAGGGTTGCCATGAGTCGACTCCGACTCGACGGCACTTAACAACAACAACATGGTCATACCGCTTAGCATGTGCAAGGACCCGTATAGATATGTTTTGTATTGGTTGAATTTTCTTTAGTTGATAACTTGGGAAACAAGCATAAATAGCATTGCAAAAGTCTAATTGAGCTATTTTCTGTACTGAGAAGAATGGATGATTGTGTGATCGATCAAGAAAAGGAAGTAGTGCCTGGAAATGGCGAATGTTTGTGTGACCAGGAAATAACTTTCTCAAGGCATATGGTGAATATGGGTGAGATCAAAGGACAGACTATCTATTGGGCGAGAAGGAGGATATTGTCCACATAAATGTAGCAGGAGATGCCTAGTGATTGGATAAGAGTGGCTAAAGGGCTTAAAAAATATTAAACAGTAGGGATAAAAGGACTGAGTTTTTCGGTACTCCACAATGCAATGCGTGGAGGGTTGATGATTGCTGATTCCCTAGAACTCTGAAACAGTTGGAAAGGTAAGAAATGAACCCAGCTAGTACCTTTGTTTTCTATTTCTAAATCCAGTAAGCATACTGTGCCTGCATCATCTCTTTAATCAGATGGAAACTGTACTTGTTCAGTCACTGCAGTGCACACGTGGTTTTCAAAGCTTGAACTAACTGTGCCCTGAACAGAAAGCAAGGGCCAGTGCTGGTTTCAGTGATAATTCCCCTGAGTTCTGCTTTCTGTTGCCCCAGGACCTGGTGCAAGGTTACCAAGCACACTAGGTGAAGTTTCAGCCATGCACTCCCAAACTTTCTCCCTTCTTTCCACCCACACCCTCCCAGACTCTGGAATATTCCCCTTTCTCTCTTTTTCATCCCAGGAACATTCCTTCCTTGCTCTTGATACCACCTTACTCCCTGATTGAAGCCAGGAGCAGAGGCCTGCAGACAGGATGTTGAGGCAATGTTTAGTGATGCACACTTCTCCTGCCGGCCAGTTGTGTGTGTGCTCCTGTGCCTCTGCTTTGACTATATGGGCTGGCTTTGCTATTCAAGACCATCCTCTGGACTACTACCACCCTCTGCCTCCTGAGAGTCGTACACTGGCTCGGAGAGCAAGAGACCACTGCCCAATGTGGATGGCTTGATAGGTCTGTGGAAGCAGTAGGCCAGCCCTGCAGCTGCCACTCCCAAAACTGTGGTACTGTAGGTAGCTATCTACTGCTTCTGCCTTGCTTTTATTTTCAATGTTGTAAATATTGTAACAATATGTATATATGTAATTGCACCTGTAAATATTGTATCAGATTTTTGTGCAGTGTGAACCCAGTGTGAATCTTGGCATGCAATCATTCTGCATTAACTGTTGATTACCCCTCCTGATATGTATAGTCAACCGCTGCTGATCGCTGGAAGCAGCGGTATACAAATGTTCTCTAAATAAATAAATAAATGTTTCTTTATCCCGGGATGTGTTTTGATCCTGTTTTTTGTATTGCAGCGACACTCCATATGTGGCAGTGGCAGGCAGGCTAGCAAAGGACCAGGAAACCAGGCCCACCTGCGAGAGATACTTCATACAGGTATGGAATCTCTACAACATCCAAGCCTTCCTAACACCATAAACCAGTCATTACGAACCTTGATGTACCCCACAGCAGAGGGCTGCAGGACTTAGAGGGATCCATGCTCTCTTCTGCACATTGAAATAATGTGAGAGGCCTTTAAGGTTGAAGGGGAGATATTTGCAGAGTGCTATGACTAAAATTATCTCTTTGTGTTCTCATTGGATGCCACTCTGCTTCCTTCATTTGACTGATCTAGGTGCCTTTTGAATATATATAAAAGCCCTGGCATATTGGTAGTAATAGCATGTTCCATGTTAGGGAGGGAGTTCAGTGGTATATCAAGAAATTGCACAAACATAAACATAAATGTATAACAAGGACCTATGTAATAGTCCCAGTGAGGCACATATTTTATACAGACAACATAGATGCCCATGGGACTTCATAAAATAGCTCCCAGAACCAGCTGCTATAGCACACACATCCTCTCACAGATATTTGCACCTGCTCTGAGGAAGGTGTAAATTTGTGTGTGATATTCTATATGCGGACACATGTATTTTATAAAATATGATGTATGTTACAACTGTACTCCTGCTCTGCTCAAACTACATTCCTGGGAATGTCTGTGTGCAATGCATTCATAAGTATGTATAAATTAGGCATGTACAAGTATGCACAGTGACGTACCCAGCCCCTTGGCCCCCAGAGCAGACACCCCTCCCCTACCTCATGCAAGGCCTACATTTCTGCAGCAGCACAGCAAGCTTACCTAAAAGCCAGGTGGATTGCCTCACTGCTTCCAATGTAAGCCCATTGACTCTCTCTTGTCTGGCTAAAATCTTGTGAACTGTGAGACTTCAGCTGGGAGAAAGAGCCAATGGACCTACATTGGAGGCAGCGTGGTAAGCCACTCAGCTTTTAGGTAAGCTTGCCGCGCTGCTGTGGAAGTGAGGGCCCGGTGGTAGTGCACTCCCCTCCTGGCTGGCACCCACCACCCTGCTCTTTGTATGCCACTGATTTTATAAGAATAAGTTTCCTCATATAAAACCTGTTTTACACAAGGAAAGTGCTTGATACTGTAAAATTAGCCAAAAACATCCAGGGGATATGGAGATGGGAGAAGTTGGTGGCACTATTCTAGTAACTCCTGATGGCAGATCCTAGATGAACTGCTGCCTACAAGACAGCATTATAGTGCCTGGCAAGCTGGGTCAGGTGAAGAAGCGTAGGGAGAGACCCTGTTGAATCTAATATATACCACGTCTCAGCAAGGCAGCACTACACTAGAAGTATGGTAGGTAGGATAAAGGAGGCATTCCTGAAGGGCTCACTGCAAAGCAAGATAATACTCTGCCTGAAAGCTCTCAAAGCAGTTAAGGTATTCTTTTTTTTAAAAGCTAATTCTTGAAGGGGGTTTTGCTGTTCATTTTTAAAGAACAAAGTCTTTTTTTTTTTTTTCTATACAACAAAGGGGAACTTTTTTTGTGTGTGTGCTTGTGGGGTTGGGCAAGGCTCTTGTCAGTTCAGCGATGTTATATACATGTAACGGGAGTTCTCCAAGGACAGCAGGATAAGTCAGCCACACCTGGTGACATCATCTGATGGTGCCATACACGTCTCCTTAGTCAGTTGGCCCAACCCACTGGCCCGTCCCTAGCCAACCAATACATCCCTAGCTGAGATATTGCTGTTAGGTGGCGGGCGTTTGGCTGACAAGCTGACCCCTTCCAGGGGAGGTGGGTGGGTATGTGTGCTGACTTATCCTGCTGTCCTCTGAGAACTCCCATTACAGGTAAGTAACATTGCTTTCTCCAAGGACAAGCAGGATGAATCTGCCACCCCTAGTGCCTCCCCAGCTACACACTTGTGCTGCGGTGGAAGGGGAAAGGCTGTATGGTGTTTTGGATGGAAATGGTAGGGGCTTTTGTTTGCACAAGGTTACTTGGTTCGGTCAATAATCCACTTGTGCGAATCAACAACATGTGCAAATCAGTCGTGCAAATCAATAACATTGTGCAAAATCACATAGAGCATAGAACATGTGCAGAGGGCGAACCATTGGTTCTTACGACACCTGCCCCCATGGTTCTTACGACACCTGCCCCCATGGTTCTTACGACACCTGCCCCCATGGTTCTTAGTCAACAACAGCATTCAAGGGTTAACGATGTCACTGTATAGGCCCTGTGGCCCTTGACCCCCTGGGAGGAAGACAGGTGGTGATTCGGTGGTGTGCATTGGGTGCGCCACTGTTTTGAGCCAAGTCCAGGACCACTTGTCCGAAGGTGGTGTCTGACCGTGCCTCCAGATCGAGGCAGTAGTGCCATTGGAACGTGTGGTTGGAGGACCAGGTGGCTGCCTTACAGATGTCCATTACTGGCACAGCACACAGGTTGGCAATGGTTGTGGCCAGTGCCCATGTTAGTGTGCATTCGCTCGTGGTATGTCTTGTGCCCCTGCCCAGTCTAGGCAGAAGACGATGCAGCTGGAGATCCATAGGGACAAGGTCTGCTTGGTGACTGGGCGTCCTGGTCTGTTGGGATCATAAGAGACAAAGAGTTGTGTCCCCTGTCGGTCACGTGCCATCCTGTTCAGGTAGATGTGCAGGGCTCTGATGCAGTTCAGGATGTGTAGCCTCTGTTTCTCTATGGAGGTGCGAGTTCTCCTTGGACAAGCAGGATTCGTAAGCCACACCTGGTGACGTCCTCCGACAGCGCCGTACATGGAAGTGCTCTCTAGAGCTCAGACTTTTCTGAGCATGTGCCAGAGGCCCAACCCACAAGCCCGCCCCTAGCCAGCCAGTCTTTTTTTCTTCCGCCGTACCTTCCACACGTGGATTCCTGCTCTCCTACTACAGCCAGAGAAGAAAGAAACAAAGAACATCTACTCACAGTAAGAGAATGCCTTCAAAACCAGGATTTAAAAAATGCTGCCTCTGCTCCAGAAAGATGAGCAGCTCCGATGCCCACGACTGGTGTGTTAGATGCCTAACCACCAGGTCTCTGATTGCCAGCACTGCTCACAGATGTCTCCCAGAGCCCTAAAATCCAGAGGCCACACTCTGAAGGACTTCCCCTCGTCACAGCCGCCTCCGGAGGTCCCCCCGATGGCTCGCAGCTCTTCACAGACCTGGGATGTGCCCTGAAGGGCCTCCATCCCTGGTTGCACAACTCTGGACCCACCGGCCACCATGGAGGCTCCCGCTGTTCAAAAGCACAGCTATCACGCCTCCTCCAGCAGTCAACCGACCGCAGAGACTCCGGCGACGAAGAAGCATACACACAAATCCTCAGGACACCACAGTTCCTCTGGTGCTCCCCGCAGAGATCAGGCACACCAGGCTAATCACGCGGCTCCTGGGGGCCGCCATGTTTCTGATGTCACCGCCAAAAGCTCCGCCCTTTCTCCTTCCATTGGCCAGCATCACGGGCTGGCAAGCTCTGCCTCCGAGTCACCCATTGGCCAGCCGCATGGGTCTTCCCTGCAACATCACGGCACGCCCCCATCCCCTGTGCTGATGCAGGAACCTCCAGCAACACTGGCACCGTCTCCTCACTGGCACCACAGCCACACTGCAAGAAATCTCAGGACAGTGATTGCCGGGGGAATCGGGGCAGAGACCGGAGTCGGGCGCACAGGCAAGAAAGGCACTGCCACTCCCGCAGTCCGACGCATCCAGAAAGGATCGCAAATCCCACAGATCCCACCAACGAAAAAAACGGCGCGTTTCAAGCAGCCCAGAAGCCAGGCCACATAAAAAGGCTGCATCTATAGCAAACAGCTCTAGCCCTGCACGAGGAAGTCAACAGATGGCAGCACCCAATACCTCAGCGAGAGCACTTCCTAACCAGGGAGCTATACTACAGCCCCTGTCCAGCCTCACAAACCTCCTACGGGATGGCCTCATGGATGCCTCTGCTATCCCAACCGCAAGCTCTGCGGGACCTCGAGACTCCACCCACAACTCCACGCAGCATGTAGAGAGCGCCTCAGAGAGCTCCGAGCCCCCTTCCTTCCTCAGCATAGGAGAAGAAGAGGAGGAGATGACCCCACTTGGATTCGACCCCCCCCCCCCAACAAGAACACTCAATCTGCCTCAACGTCTGATTCAGCTGGGGAATCCACGGTAACCTCTACTGACCCAGAACCGCCCACACCAGCTCTGCCTCCGGAAGACCTCACATATCCCAAGTTCTTGCGCAAGGTGGCATCCACCTTAAGCCTTACACCATCGGAGCCCTTGGACCAAGCCGAACCTGAGGTTCTCATGTACCTCAGTGCACCAAAAATGCCAGTCACCTTGCCAATCCACCAGCGCCTTTTGGATACACACTCCAAGCTCTGGCAGAACTCAGCCTCATCGCTTGCGTGCACCACTCCATCATCGTGTCCTCAGCCTTGAAACGCATTAAGTCATGGCACAACCATGCCAACTCACCCCCCAGGAGAGACCCTAAACTTCTAGACGATGTAGGGAAAAAAGTCTTTCAAGGGTCAATGTTGAACGCAAGGATTGCGGCGCACCAGTTCCAGCATATACTCTTCCAAGACTATCTGCTGGCCACTTTCAAGGATACCATTGCAGCTCTCCCACCCAAGGCAAAAGCAAAAGCTACGTCCACTATTGGGGACCTCAAGGAATGTGGAAAACACCTGATAAGCACAGTGCATGACGCTTTTGAGATGGTCACACGTACAGCCGGTACTGTCATCTCCACCCGGCGGCTAGCATGGCTGCGGGCTTCGGGCCTGCGTGAAGACACCCACGAACGCATTGCGGATGCCCCCTGCAATGGTGAGTCACTCTTTGGAGAAAAAGTCACTGACACTGTTAATGACATGAAGAACCATTGCACCACCCTACAGACTCTCGCAGAAGATGGTCTAGAACGTAGCTCCAATGCCAAGGGAAACTACAGCCCCCTACCCCACACACAAAAAATACAACTCCTACCTCTTGTCCTCCTCAGCTCTCTCTTGTCCTCCTCAGCTCTCCAAGGAGGGATTGCAGCTGATCGCCACCCCCCACATCGCTCCTGCAGTCTTCTGCTGCCACGTGCTGTCCAATCGGGGCAGCCGCTGAGGATAAAAAGCAGCACGACCCGGACCGAAGCCTCTCTTGTCCTCCTCAGCTCTCCCAGGAGGGATTGCAGCTGATTGCCGCCCCCCACATCGCTCCTGCAGTCTTCTGCTGCTGCGTGCTGCCCAATCAGGGCAGCCGCTGAGGATAAAAAGCAGCGCCAGGAGGCGCTATTGCTTAACTGTTACAATACTTTGATACTATTTTACTCAATCCATTGCGTATTGCCAATCTGTTAGTTTTAAACTTAGATAGGTTGTGTAGTGTAGTAGCTAGGCTATCTCCATTTAGAACATTAGAGACAGTTGAAGCATTAGAGTCAGTTACAGAACCTTCTTGTTACCCCCACAATGCTTCTACCCACCACAACCGCACTCACATATACCTTTGCCTGCTGCTGCATGATACTTGCGCTGATGCACGGCTCGCAAGCCCTTATTTCCTCCCAAAACCCCATCCCAATTCTACATGGTTCATGGAGAAGACACCATGCACCCCCCCATCACCAGACAGAGCGATCTGGACACAGGCTGTACCCACACCTAATCTATATCGCACTACAACAGTCCCACCCCCCACAGCATGGGTCATACACCCCTCCCTGTGACCTTAAATGTGCTCTCATAAACGTCCGTTCCATCCGTAAGAAATGGCCAGCCATAACCGACTTACTAGCCACCCACAATCTCGATATCTTATGCGTTACTGAAACATGGATGCCAGCCTCGGACTCTGTTCTCCTCCATCAGTATGTGCCCCCTAATTTCTCCATCCACACATGTCACAGAACTGACCGAAAAGGAGGAGGAACACTTATCCTGACCAAAGATAACCTACAATTTCAGTAAATCACCTCCAATAGCACCCCTCACCTCGATTACATCTCCATAGCAAACAAACACTGCACCATCAACTTGCTATACAGAGCACCTTCCCCAGCTCCTGATGACCTCTCCTTAATCATTGACCTTGCCTGCAACCCCATCAATCCACGTACAGCAAACTGGGTGTTGGGTGATTTCAACCTCCCTGCCCTTCAAGACACCCAATCCGAGGCCTTTCTCGACGCCCTTAAAGAATTAGGATATACCCAACTGGTTGACTCCTCCACTCATATCAAGGGAAACATACTTGATCTTATTTTTGCCCTACAGGTAGCCACCCGTTACATGCACAAGATAAATCTCTCACTAAGCTCAGTCCCCTGGTCTGATCACAATCTAATCAGATTCTCAATGCCCTATCACTTCATGCCCAACTGCCTCCCCACCCCAGACGAACTAACCACATCAAACGCCAGACGCTATCGTCCATTCAACAAAGAAGAGATCTTTGAGAGAGCACACCCTCTCCTAGAACCTCCAGAACGAAACCTCGATGACATGCTATCCTTATGGAATGAGAGCCTCAATGCTGTAATTGACACCCCCTCCAGCAATAAAATGCCCAGCAGAAGGAAGAAGGCACCCTGGTATTCACCCGATCTAACGGCATCTCTCCGTCGACTCAGACAGCTTGAGAGATGATGGCGTCGATCAAGGACAACCGAAAACCAAGAAGCTTACACCGCCCATCTTGATGCCCATAGAATGGCCGTATCCACGAGAATGAAACAGTACCACGCAGAGATCTTGCAACGATCCATAAACAAACCCCACGAGCTCTTCAATCTTGTTAAAACCTTGGCAAAGGAACCTTCCCCCAGCCAATCGCACCATCCAGACCCACAGGAATATGCTAATTATCTACGAGCCAAAACAAGCCAAGCTGCCACTCTCTCAAGCTCTCAACCTATTGGCCAATCAACTCTATATCCCCCATCATCCTCCCCCCATCAACCCTAGTAAATACTCAACATATTATTACCTCCTTCTCCCCCCAACTGTAAAGGATATCCAAGAAATCATCTTGACCATAAATACTACCACAGCACCAAATGACCCATGCCCTGCACACTGGATAAAAGCCCTACGGACTGAACTTAGTCCTTTTTTGTCCAAACTGATAGGTGCTTCATTCCTATCTGGAACATTCCCTCGGAACCTAAAGCAAACATCAATAAGACCGCTGCTGAAGAATAGTAAGCTCGGCCCCGCAAAGATGGACTCCTACAGACCAATATCAAGCATCCCCCTCCTAGCCAAAATCATGGAAAAAATAGTCTAACAGCAACTGACTGATCATATCGAAACAAACGCACCCCTTGACCCTTGCCAGCACGGATTCAGAGAGTCACACGGAGTGGAAACCTTGCTGACAACTCTATTTAACTCCCTTACAATTGGGATTGACAATATCGGACAAGGCTTTGCTCTCATCTTCCTCGACATCGCAGCAGCCTTTGACTCGGTCAGCCACAAGTTACTCTTATACCGCCTTGCCGATAAGGGTGTCTACAGAAGTGCACTCACCTGGTGCGGATCATATCTTAACGACAGATGGCAACATGTTCGCTCTGGTCCCTCCACATCCATTCCATTCCTGCAAGAGAAAGGGGTTCCTCAAGGATCATCACACTCAGCCCTATTGTTTAACATCTATATGCAACCCATCTGCAACCTCATCTGGTCGTTCAACATTAATTGCCTGGTATATGCTGACGATGTCCTAATGTTCACCCCAATATCCACAGAGCAACCAGACCTCTCCCAGCTTTCAGCATGCTTCGATGCTGTCGAAGACTGGCTTCATACGCAAAAACTCAAAATAAACCTCAAAAAGACAGAGGTTCTCTTCATCAGCAAAGATCAGACATTCGCCCCTCCCGCATCACTCAAGGTACGCAATGCAGAACTCATTTCCAGGACGACAATTCGATACCTTGGTGTAACACTCGACCAGCGCCTAAACATGCACTCCCAAATAGGCAATACCGTAAGGGCAATTTACCACAAAGTTCGGACACTACGCCACATTAAATGGATTCTAGAACAAAATTACTTCCGAACAGTCTTTCAAGCCCTAATAATGCCTCATTTTGATTACGCCAACTCTATACTGCTGGGCCTCCCTAAGAGCTCCCTAAACCCCCTGCAGCTCGCGATGAACGCTGCAGCCAGAGCACTCTATGGAGCATCAAGAAGTGAACATATCACCCCCATCTTCAAATATCTACACTGGCTCCCGGTACAGTACAGAATCACATTCAAGACCTTAACAATGACATTTAAGGCAATTAATAGAAGCACATCCACCTCCCTCTCAGACCTTATACACCCCACCCCCCTCAACAGATCAAGGAGATCTACTGCCTGCAATACCATACTTCTCCCAGAAGCCATCACCAAATGCTCCAAGACTACAAGAAAACGTGCCTTTGCACTTTATGCACCCTCCTGCTGGAACGCCCTCCCACCAGACCTCCGCGCCATAAGCAACTTCTCTCAGTTCAGGAAGGCGCTCAAACATCATCTCTTCCTGCAACACTTCACCATTTCAGACAACATCACCTAGACACCCTCACCCCGACCCATAGCAGATTACACAGAGTAACCCCTCCACCCTACAATTAGTGCACTTAATCCATCCACTATAACCATCCCTAACAAACCTCGGAGTACCAATAGATTTATATACTTAATCCATCCACTACAACCATCCCTAACAAACCTCGGAGTACCAATAGATTTATATAGCCACCATTGAGCTTTTGTAACTACCGCCGAATATTATGGGAAACCATAATACCAATTTGTACATAGGGTATATAGTTATCCTGTTCACCATGTTTTATCTTCCCTGTTCATTGTAAGTCCAATGTCAGACTGTTCTGCATTGCACAACTTATGTTACTTGTAAACCGCGCTGATGATAAATAGTGTGGTATAGAAAAGCATTGAAATAATTAAATAAATAATAAAATGGCAGCCACCGCGCTACAAGCAGCCAGCATACCAATCCTCATATGGAGCATCACACCAGCAAAAGCACCAAAGGGACAGAAAACAAAAGAAGCAACCGCCCCCACCTGGGAAAAGCGGCCCTTCTTTTTGACAATCAACACGTGGAGGAGCAGACATCGCTCCCGGTGGGAGGATGATTAACTACCTTCTGGGCCTCCTGGCGACTTATCTTTACAGACACATGGGTCCTACAGATCATCCGGGAAGGCTACCGCCTACGCCTCCTGTCTCCCCCTTGCCCAGGCCAACGAAAGACCTCTGCTGATGCACCAAGAGTTGATACATCTTCTGGCATCTCAAGCTATCGAACTGGTCCCCACCAACCAGAACAATATGGGCTTCTACTCCAGATTTTTCCTGGTACCCAAGAAATTGGAAGGGGTGCGCCCTATCCTCAACCTCAGGTTCTTGAGCAAGTTCATCTACAAGGAAAAATTCTGTATGTACTCACTGGGCTCGATCCTCCTGCTCCTCCAAACCGGAGACTGGATTGTATCCCTGGACCTGCAGGACACCTACACTCATGTCCCAATCCACCCAGAGGACAGACAGTGCCTGTGATTTCAAGCCCTGGGAGGTCATTACCAATGCAGGGCCCTGCCGTTTGGCTTCTCCTACACCACGGATATTCACAAAATGTGTGGCCGTCGCAGCTGCGCACCTGCGAAAGCAAGGCATCCATGTCTTCCCATACTTGGACAACTGGCTTCTCTCATCGCCATCAGCACGGGGAACTCAGGCGGAAGTCAGACAAACCATCCGCTTCCTCGCCTCCCTCGGATTCCTGGTAAACTACAGGAAATCACACCTCGTCCCCACTCAATGCTTAGAATTCATTGGGGCCGACATAGATACCGTAAAAGAAAAGGAGTTTCTCCCCATGCGGTGGGCGGGGAAGTTGGCCACTCTAGCTATGGAAGTCTCCCTTCAGACAGTCTCAATGGCTCGGACCATCTTGCGACTCCTGGATCACATGGCCACCACCAGTCAAGTGTTGCCTCTAGCGTGGCTGCACATGCGCACCCTTCAGTGGCACCTACGCTCGTGTTGGAACCAGCACACGCAGCCCCTCTCCACCAACATCACCCTCGATGTACGGACCAGGAGGAGTCTCCAGTGGTGGACGGCCACACAAAGCCTCACTGTGGGGAAGGATCTACAACCTAGCCACCAGATCACCATCACTACGGATGCGTCCAATACGGGCTGGGGAGCCCACATGGGCCACCTATGCATGCAAGGAGCCTGGATGACTGCAGAAGCGTGTCTCCACATAAACCTCCTGGAGCTCAGGGCCATAAAATATGCCTTGCAAGCCTTCCAACCACACATCAAAACAAAATCGGTACTCATCCAGATAGAACATGGCTACTTGGTTGTCCATCTCAACAAACAAGGAGGAACGGGCTCATGACCCTTGTGCAAGGAGGCCCTCACCATCTGGGCATTCCCTAACAAATTGCTGCTGGCTACAAGCGTCCTACCTGCCGGGCGAACAGAACTCCTTGGCGGACAGATTAAGCCGACAGCTGAGTCCACACGAGTGGACTCTGAGCCCCGCGGCCACCAGCGACATCTTCCGCCACTGGGGCCAACCCCAGATCAACCTTTTCACGATGGAGCAGGACAAGAAGTGCAACCTATTCTGCTCCAAACGCCCATCAGCCCACAGCATAACTTCGGATGCCTTTGACATGTACTGGGGGAAGTGGTCTCTAGTATACGCATTCCCGCCCACCCCCCTGATCTCCAAGACTCTGCAGAAGGTGATCCAGGATAAGGCCCACATCATCCTTGTGGGCCCCATACTGGCCCCGCCAGATGTGGTTTCCAACCCTTCTACGCCTCACACAGGAGCAACCCTTCCACCTTCCTCTCTGGCCATCCCTGCTCACCCAGGATGACTAACTCGCCCTGCACCCCAACTTGAGGGCTCTTGCGTTAACAGCCTGGAGATTGAATGGATGAACCTCTCATCACTTAGCATTTCGGAGGAGGTTCAGCGCATTATCCTGGAAGCCAGACGCCCTTCCAACAGGAAATCCTACAGACTCGAGTGGAAAAGGTTCAGCCTATGGTGTGTCTCCAAAGGACTTAGCCCGTCAAGTTGCCCTGTGCCTAATGTCTTACAGTACCTCATGGCACTCTCTGAACAAGGGCTAAAAACTACCTCTGTCCGTGTCCACCTATCTGCCATTGCAGCCTTCCACGACTGTGAGGGCGACACAACCATTGCCTCCTTACCCCTGATGGTGAGCTTTATGAAAGGGCTTAACAGCTTGTGACCTCCTATACGAGCTCCCGTTCCAGCTTGGGATCTGAACGTTGTCCTACAGCAGCTGACTCAACCGCCCTTCGAGCCTATGCTTTCAGCCTCGATGAAGCATTTGACATGGAAAATGCTCTTCTTGATAGCTATCACATCCACTCGCAGAATCAGTGAGCTTCAGGCGCTGGTGGCACACCCCCCATACACTCGGCATCTCCACGACAGAGCCCACCCTGTGTACTCACCCCATATTTATCCGCAAGGTAGCTTCTGAATTCCACATCAACCAAATCATCAAGCTACCAACGTTCTATCCGGAGCCACACTCCTCCCTCGAGGAGCATAGGCTCCACGCCCTGGACTGCACCAGGGCCCTCCGAACCTATATCCTCAAGACAGGCCCACTTCAGAAGGGCTCTCAACTGTTCGTGTCCTACGATCCCAACAAGCCAGGACGCCCTATCACGAAGTGTACCATGGCCCAATGGATCTCAGGCTGCATCAGTCTCTGCCACGAACTGGCGGGTGCACAAGCTGCACCTAATGTAGGGCCACACCAACTCAGGGCGCTGGCAGCCACCATCACGAACCTGCGCTTCATCCCCCCTGATGGACATATGCAAAGCTGCCACTTGGTCCTCGGTCCACACTTTCCAGAGACATTATTGCTTGGATTTGGACACTCGGGCGCATGCCACTTTTGGGCAAGCGGTACTCCACCGCCACCAGTGGCCCCGACAAAGGCCTGTGACTGAACCACTGAGCTAGTCACTTGACCCTAGCATCACTGTTATAACATATCCGGCCATGTTGGCCTTGCTGTTCAGTCATGTTGGCCACCCAGTTAACGTTCGACTATGTTAGCCGACACCGTTGTTAGTTGTGTGCACTGTTTCCTGCCTTTTAACCATGTTCTGGCATGAAAATAAACACTAGTTTGACCTCACCTAGTCTCGGCCTCCCTCTCCATGGCTACATCATGCTATTGCACAGCTAAGGAGGCAGCAGGTGTGGCTGACGAATCCTGCTTGTCCAAGGAGAAAGCAGGGTTACTTACCTGTAACGGGAGTTCTCCGTGGACAGCAGGATCAGTCAGCCACACAATCCCACTCACCTCCCCAGGCCGCGGTCGGCCTCCACACACCCATAGCCACGGGCACACCAGGCACAGCTAGAGACTCACTGGCTAGCTAGGGGCGGGCTCATGTGTTGGGCCTCTGGCATATGCTCAGAAAGGTCTGAGCTCTAGAGAGCACTTCCGTGTATGGCGCCATTGGAGGACATCACCAGGTGTGTTTGACTTATCCTGCTGTCCATGGAGAACTCCCGTTACAGGTAAGTAACCCTGTTGTACTGGATGGAAGGACAGCAACTCTATGGTCTGGTTGAGATGAAAAGCGGATGCCACTTTTGGGACAAACTTGGGGTGCGTCCAGAGAGTGGCTTGGTCCTGATGGAGTTTGTGTGTATGGTGCTTTTGACACGAAGGCCTGCAGTTAGCTAATCCTCCTGGCAGAAGTGATGGCCACCAGGAAGAGTGTTTTCCAGGCCATGTATTTCATGTCCGCTGAGTGCAATGGCTTGAAAGGCTCGCCAGTCAGCTGGTTAAGGATGATGTTGAGATCCAGCGGGGCACCTTCATGAAATGCATGACCAGAGGGAGCGTAGTGATGGAGCAGTTTCCGGCGTGGTCGTGGAACACGGTGATCGCTGACAGGTGCACTCAGATGGACTGTGTTTTCAAACCACTGTCATAGAGTGAAGTGAAGTATTGTAGGATCTGGGCCACTGGGCATGAGAAAGGGTTCAGCTGCCGTGCCGCACACCAGATGCAGAAATGTTTCCATTTTAAGCCATAGGATGGGCGTCTGGCTGCCAGCACAACCTCTTGCACTTCTGCGGGCAGATTGAGGGATGCCCGGGTTAACCTCTCAGCCTCCATGCTGTCAGCATGAGAGCTGGAAGGTTGGGGTGAAGGGTCACCCTGTTGTCCTGTGAGATGAGGTCTGGGTGCTGGTGGAGGCGTACAGGCAGCGGAGGAGTGAAAACAACATATGCCTAGGCCAGTGTGGGGGCAATGAGGATGGCATCTGCTTTGTCCTGAATGATATGTTGCAGTGTCCTCGAGATGAACCATGTGGGGGGGGAAGGCGTACATGAGTGACCACTCCCCTCATGGCATATTGAAGGCATCTGCAGCTAGACTGCGGGTTGATGGACACTTCGAGCAGAAGTGGAGACACTTTTGTGTTCTCTTCTGTGGTGAATAATTCGATCTGAGGGTGCCCCCACCGGAGGAAGAGGGAGACTGTCTCCTCTGTGTTGTGTCCACTTGTGAATGTCTAGCTGGTGACTGAGCTGATCGGCTAGCTGGTTCTGTGGCCCCCCCCCCCCCCGGAAGGTAGGAGGCCTGCAGCAGACATTGTTTGGAGAGAGCGAAGGCCCAGATCTTGACTGCTTCCCTGTCCCCTCTTGTTTGTTGATGTAGAATATGGCAACCTAGTTGTCTGTCTGGATCATTACCATCCTGGCTGTGATGTGGTTGTGGAAGGCTCTGAGTGCATAGTGTATTGCAGAGTTTCAGCAAATTGATGTGACAAGTGCATTCCTGCCCTGTCCAGGCAGGGTGCGAAATTGTCGGCAGTGAGCCCTCCAGTCCACCAGTGAGGCATCTGTGGTGATGACTAGGTGGTGTGGGAGTGCTTGCAGGGGCCTGCCCTGGAGCAGGTTCCTGTGGTGGGCCCACCACTGGAGAGACATCTTGACTCTCTCATCCAGCAGGATCAACGTGGACAGCGGTTGTGAGTGCTGGTTCTAGTAGGTGTGGAGGTGTCATTGGAGATGATGCATGTGTAACCTGTGTAGCTGCAGCCATGTGGCCCAGGAGGCACAGCAGGGTCCGTGTGGAAGTTTGGTGGGCTGAACGGATATTCTTGGGGAGCTCTATGATAGAGTGCACCTGTTTTTTCGGGAGAAAGGCCCTTGTCACAGCCATGTCTGTCTGCCCCAATGAATTCGAGCCACTGGGCAGGTCGGAGGTGTGATTTCTGGCAGTTTACCAGGAAGCCCAATGAAGACAGGAGGTTGACTGTTTTGGTCACCGCTTCCTTGATGCGTTGACTGAATGGGGCTGAGATCAGCCATTTGTCAAGGTAGGAGAATACTACGATCCCCTGCTTGCAGAGGTGTGCTGCTGCCACTGTGACACATTTGGTGAACACCTGCAGGGCTGGAGATGTCAGAGAGCAAGACCCTGTACTGATGGTTCCGCAGGACTTGGAAATGCAGGTACTTCTGGTGTTCCGGGTGGATGGGCACATGTGTGTAGGCATCCTGCAGGTCCAAGGAAGCTAACCATTCTCCAGCCTGTAGCAAAGCCAGGATGAATCCCAGGGAGTACATCCTGAATTTCTCCCTGTAGATGAATCTGTTGAGCTTCCTGAGGTCGAGGATGGGGCGGACCCCTCTCGACTTCCTGGGAGTACCTGAAGTAGAAGCTGTCATAGGTTTTGTGAGGTGGTACCGGTTCTATTGCCCTGGACATCAGCAGCGTCAGGATCTCCATGATGATGGTGGGAATTAAGTGAGGTGGAATGATGCTAGAGGGCCGGGATCATTGTCGGGGGTAGAAGAGAGAAATTGATTCGATACCCTTGTGTTATGATTTGCAGGACCCACTTGTCCATTGTGATGGTGCTCCAGGAGGCGGAGAAGGCCATCAGCCTGCCACTCACTGGTAGACTGGCCCAGGTGTGTCTGTCAGAAGGACGGGTTAGGCCTCCTCCCAGCTGAGGTGGCTGGTTTCTGTTATTTATGCTCCTTCTGGCGTGGCTTGGAGTAATATGGGGACTGGTAGGGTTGCTGCTTGTATCTTGGAGTCTGCCACTTGTGATAGGAGTTGTACCTCTTAGTGGGGGGTGGGGGTTGGGTTTTTGGTGGTAGTCCCTTTTTTGGTTGGCATTTGTGCGTTCAAGCCCATCTTCTGCCAGGGTCTGCAAGGTGTTGCAGTGGTCCTTGAGGTCATTGACAGTGTCTTTGACCTTGACTCCAAAGAGCGAAGCCCCCACGCCAGGGTCATCTGCTGTGTGGTCGTGGGTGTCCTCATGAAGTCCTGATGCTCGCAGCCACACCAGGCGTCGAGCGGAGATGGCAGTTCCCGCCATTCTGGTGGCAGAGTCAAAGGCGTCAAAGGTCGCCCGGACCTGGTGCTTGGTGCACGCTCCCAGGTCAGCCAGTGCAGGGCATGTTGCAGTTAGTGGGGCACAATCCTGGCCCTCAGCATGGCCCCCTGGAATGCCTTCTTGCCTACGCTGTCCAGTAGCTTGAGACCGCAGCCCGGTGGGTGGGCATTCCTGGAGGAATGTGTCTTTTTAAGGCAGACTCAACCATGATGTAATGGTAAGGGAGCTGGGCCTTTTCGAATATGGGGATTGGCCAGACTTGATACTTAGTGTCCAGTTTGTGTGAACAAGTTGAGTTGGATGCCGGGGTCTGCCAAAGTTTCACCAGGTCGTCCCAAAGCAGTTAGTGGACTGGCAGGGAGGTCAGGGTCTTGGGTGCTTTGAGGAATTTAAGGGCTGTTTGGACTTCATCCCTCAGATCTGGGGCATCTCCGGTGCTGAGTGACGGGGCAGACCTGATCCTGTGTAAAAAGTTTGGGTTGGTAACATCCTTAGGTGACATGGGTTGGGGGTTCTCTGTGGCCTGGTCCTGCATGGAGGAGTTAGTGGTGAGGGCATTCCCTGCTTCTGGGGTTTCTAGGGCTGCTGCTGCTTCGCCTTCACTGGCAACGGAGGGCTGTGCTGGGGATAGAGGGAGGATAGGAACCGGTGCTCTCTCTATGTCAGAGGGTGGCTGCTGCTGTTCCGCAGGTGCAATGGGTATAGCCCCCTGGGGTGCAGTGGCTACTCGCTTGTTAAGAGGTAAGAGACAAGCTGGAAGAACTCAGTCAGATAAGGAGGGTTCTCTTTCCCAGATTGAGCTCTGAGGGGGCCCGGGTGAGGAAGGGCTGTCTGGAGTGCCTGGTGTCCCGAGGTCTGCTGGGCTGCTGGAGTACCTGGGTCTTCCGAGGTCTGTTGGGTTGCAGGAGCTTGAGTCTGTGTTGCGCTGTCTCTTGTTGTACCTCCCGCCACTGCCACCATGCATTCTGTGGCGTTCTCTGTCTTTTCTGTATTTGCCTCCATCACAGCGCGAGTGTCTGTGCCTGTCCCGGGGTCTACGCCTTCCATCAGGTCTGCAGGAGGAGCTGTGGTGTCTGTGGGTATCGTTTCCGTGTCGGAGCCAATGCAGGCTTGAGGCGTGGCTTCTGCACCGTGCAATGCGAGAGCGGGAGACAGGCCTGTGGCACTGAGGATGCTCTCTGCGGGCTTCTGATGCTGTGTCAGGCTGTCAGCGCTATGGCTGGAGGGACAGAGCCTGACCCAGAAGGTAAGGTAGTATGGCCAGAAGAGCTGGAACATTGTCGGGCAGCGTGAAGGGATCCTCCATGGTGGGGCAGCCTGGTTTCGGAGGAGGTGCGGAGGTGGCCACAGGAGTGCTCCTCGGTGTAGAGAGGGGAGTGGAGGCTCGGGTGAGCGCATCCCTCGATGGTTCAGCAGAGTCCTTACCGGAGAGAGATGCAGCATCAGTGAGGGCCTCCGTGGGGTCAGAGTTCTGTAGGAAGCCTTGGAGGGCATGTGCCCTAGATTTTCTGGCCCGTGGCGACATCTGGGTGCATGCTGCGCATTCTTCAACTTTGTGATTCTTGCCCAGGCGGCGGAGGCAGCACTCGTGGGGATCAGAGTTACTCATTTTCCAGGCACACCAGCAGCATTTTTTTTTTTTTAAATTTTTTATTTATAAAGATTTTTCAAATTTACAATGAAAACAATCATGTACATAACATAATTTGTAATAGGAAACAACTAACAAAATAAGTCAAATTATAAACCACTTCAAGGAGGGGTGCTGCTTGAATTAAACAAAAGTGAAATGGTTCCAAGAGGAATCTAAAACAAAATACTCCAAAAGAGACCCTACTCAACTTTATCCTTAAGAAATTTGAACAAATGTTTAGGATCAAAAAACAAATATCGATTACCCTGATGAATGATAAGACATTTACATGGAAAGCGAAGATGAAAAACCGCGCCAGCGGCCAGCACACGCGGACGCAGCTCTAAAAACGCTTTGCGCCGCGACTGTGTGGTCCTAGACACGTCAGCAGCATTTTTAAAATCCGGTTTTGGCATTTCAGGATAGTCTGATCTTCTATTTCTTGTAATATCCTGACGTGGTTTTTTTGTTTGGTATTTTTTGGTATCTTGAAGATGGTAATTTCAGAGAGTAGGTGAAATCCATCTTGTAGGCAAGGTGGAAGAAGAAGAACTGGCTGGCTAGGGGCGGGCCAGTGGGTTGGACCAACAGACTCATGCTCAGAAAGGCTTTGTCTTTCTGAGCTAAGGAGAGTAGCTTCCATGAATGGCGCTATCAGATAACGTCACCAGGTGTGGCTTACTCATCCTGCTTGTCCTTGGAGAAATTCACAGCTAACTCTTTGAAGCCACTGACCTCATCATGTGTTAGGGAATCTCGAATGATTTTCAGAAGACTGTGTTTGAGAGGAACTAGCTAATCTAAAAGTAGACAAAGCCATGGATCCAGATGGGATACATCCAAGATAACTGAGGGAATTTGTGGACATTCTAGCGGCTCCGCTCTCTGACCTTTTCAATGCCTCACTGGAGTTTGGAATGGTGCAGAGGACTGGAGGAGAGGCACATGTGATCCCTTTACACAAAAGCGGGTGTAAGGATGACATTGAGAACTACAGGCCAGTTAGTCTAGCCTCTGTGATTAGTAAGCTGGAAAGGCTAGTAAAGGAGAGAATAGTGAGGTTTCTGGAGTCCAGTGGATCGCAGGATCCCAGGCAGCATGGATTCATCAGACGCAGGTCTTGTCAGATAAATCTGATAGATTTCTTTGACTGGCTGACCTGGAGTTGGACCGAGGGAGAGCCCTAGATGTGGTGTATTTAGATTTCAGTAAAGCCTTTGGCACCGTTCCGCACAGGCGACTTATAAACAAACTAAGCACCCTAGGGATGGACCCTAAAGTTACTCATTGGGTTAGAAATTGGTTGAGTGGGAGGCGACAAAGGGTACAGGTAAATGGAGCTCACTCTGAGGAGAAGTGGTGTGCCACAGACATCTGTCCTTGGTCCAATTCTGTTTAATATTTTTCTTAGTGATATTATAGAAGGACTGTCTGGTAAGATTTGCTTGTTTGCAGATGATACCAAATCTGCAATACAGTAGACACCCAGGAAAGAGTCGATAACATGAGGAGGGATCTAGCTAAACTTGAAGAATGGCCTAGAATATGGCAGCTGAAATTTAATGCTAAAATTGCAGGATCATTCATTTAGCCTGCAAAAATCCAGAGGAGCTGTACATTGTAGGGGGTGAGGTACTTCTGTCCACAAAAGAAGATGGGACCTGGGCATAATTGTGCTTCACGATCTTAAAGTAGCTAAACAGGTAGAAAAGGTGACTGCGAATGCCAGAAGGATGCTTGGGTGCATAGGGAGAGGAATGGCCAGCAGAAAAAAAGGAGATGATAGTGCCTCTGTATAAGTCTTTGGTGTGACCTCATCTGGAGTATTGTGTGCAATTCTGGAAACTGCACCGTCAGAAGGATATAGGCAGGTTGGCGTTGGTGTAGAGGGTGGCTACTAAAATGGTTAATAGTCTTCATTATGAAGCATATGAGGACAGACTTAAAGATCTTAATATGTATACTTTAGAGGAAAGGCGGGATAGGGACGTTATGATAGAGACATTTAAATACCTTTGTGGCATAAATGCACAGGAGGGTCTCTTTCAATTGAAGTTGAGCTCTGCTATGAGGGGACATAAGATGAGAGTGAAAGAGGATAGACTCAGGAGTAATATGCGGAAATATTTCTTTATGGAAAGCGTGGTAGATGCGTGGAATACTCTCCCAGTGGAGGTGGTGGGCATGAGGACAGTATCTGAATTCAAAAAAGTATGAGACAAACACAGAGGATCTCTAAAGTAAAAAGGGAACTATTGTAGTTGATATGGAAGGGCAGACTTGATAGGCTATGTGGTCTTTTTCTGCCGTCATGTTTCTATGTTTCTAAATAACTGGCCACATGTTGCCCAAGATAAAAGGGTGTCATTCAATGCTTATGCTGGTGGTAGTAGTGCAGAATCTTCAGGAGGAGATAATATCGCTGGTACAGCAGTAGGCAGGACCGATGCTACCATTAGGCAAACTAGGCTGTTGCCTAGAGCACTGGCCCTCCAGGGGTGCCCATTGCTGCCGCTGTCTCCCCTCTCTGGGATAGACAGCTACAGCAAAGGCTTTGAAACAGTAGGAAGCCGGCATCAGAGAAGGGAAGAAGCAAACAGTCTTGTGGCGCCGAAGCTTGATAGTATGTGCTCTGGGGTTGTTTGTGTCTATGGGTGCAGCTGTCAGTCCCGGAGAGGAGCAACAGTGAGGGGGGGCACAAGGGATGAGGTTGCCCTGGCAGTAGGCCATGGGGAACATATTCATGGGCCCACTACAGCAGAAGATAAACCACAGAAACTAATTAAAAGGTTAAAACGGCTAGAAACTGTTAGGTGGACTGCTGAAGATAAAAAAGAGATGATGTATTGCTACTATGATGCCACAAACTCTGTATTTGATTACAGAGCGTATGCAAAGAATTCACCAAAAATGAGCAAACAATCTTTGACATAATGCAAGTACTACAGCAAGTGTTAGCGGTAAATTTGAGAAACCGAGATCGTATGTCACATACCCTGACATATGAGTGAAGTTCATTACTGTCATGCTATGTTCAAAGCTAAGCCAATTTTAAACACCGCCCCATAGAATTTCCTTAGCTGCCAATGAGAACTAAAACCCATTTAGGGAGCTGAGACTGCATGAGCCAGCTTATCAGGCCAGGAGAGAGGTCGGTGTTGGGGGCCCCTTGGAGCTCCAGTTTCCAGTTACGGCGCCTGCAAGTGACATTGGCTGAGTTGCTCACATAAATCAACGCACAGTCAGAGGCATGCAGCCAGGGGCATGACCTAAAGGGCTTGTTGTGCCCCTTGGGGAGCCCTTTGGAGCTTATTGGAACCCCAGGACAAGACCTCTCCCTATCTTCGGAATACTGTGAGCAGAACCGTACCGAGACCTGTGCGAGTGGTGCGGCCGCACAGGGTGCAAAGGCTTAAAGGGCGCATTTCGGTTCTCTGCCATTGCCTGCCGCTGCCACTTTTTCGGCGGCAGGCAGTAACGGAGAGATGAAATGCGCCCCTTAAGTCTTCACGCTGGCACACTAAGCAGGTCTGGTCTGAACGGGAGGGATCAGACCTGCTTAGCGTGCCGGCGACTTGCAGATCGGGCGTGTGCCCCCCCCCTCCCGCACCCCTATAAAGTGTCTAAATGGAGGTGCGGGAGGCGGGGTGCGCGCTGGATGTGCAAGTCACACAGGGTGCATTTCAGTCTCAGTAAGGCCCTGACTGTGAGTATGTGATGGGCTAAGGGAAGACATACGGCCAAACCCAAGCAACCAATGGCTTCAGCCCCTAAAGTATATAAGGCTCAGTGGACGAGCATCTTATAGCAGGCCCTCTGTCTGTCCCAGCTTTATTTATTTATTTATTTTATTTATTTATTTAGCTGTATTTATATCCCGCTTTTCACCGGGTCAAAGCGGTCAATTGGGAGATACATTTAACACGAGGGGATATGACACACATACGCTAATACTTACAGGGAACATGGGCAATGGAGGGTTAAGTGGCTTGCCCAAGACCACAAGGAGTGCCTATAGGACTAGAAATCCCAGTCCCTTCGGCCTGAGATTGCTGTCCCCAGGTGGGACTTGAACCCCCGGCCCTCCGGCCTGAAGTACCTTGTCCTAACCACTAGGCCACTCCTCCCCGCTTTAGTTGAATCTTCCCCGGAAGGTGCATCTTTGAGCACTCCTGAGAGGACTTCTCCATTACCCCTTCAACACGGAGGAAGTCTGTGGTTGAAGAACTGACTAATTCTTCACAAAGAAAGACTCACTCTTGTTACATAAGAACATAAGAAATGCCATACTGGGTCAGATCAAGGTCCATCAAGCCCATTATCCTGTTTCCAACAGTGACCATTCCAGGTCACAAGTACCTGATAGGTTCCCGAAAAGGTACATAGGATCCACAATGCTTGTTCTGGGGTAAACAGGGAATTTCCCAGGTCCTCTTTAATAATGGTTTATGGACATTTCCTCCAGGAACTTGTCCAAGTCTTTTTTTTAAACCCGGCTACACTAACAGCTTTTACTATATCCTCTGGTAATGAATTCCAGAGTTTGATTACGTGTTGAGTTAAAAAATATTTTCTCTTACTACTCTTAAATGGGTTACCCTGTAGCTTTATTTTGTGTCCCCTAGTCTTTCTACTTTTGATGCAGTAAACAACTATCTGCATTTACCTATTCTACCCCATTCATTAATTTATAGACCTCTATCATATCTCCCCTCAGCCGTCTCTTTTTCAAGTTGAAGAGCCCTAATCTTTTAAGCCTTTTCTCATGGGGTATCCTTCCATCCCCTTTACTATTCTGCTGGCTCTCCTCCAATGTGTGTTATATACCTCAAAGGTTATGCCAGGTGAATGGATAAACTTGTTTCCTTGCCTAATTTAATTCAGTTTCTGGAGGACTCTGGGGATGCAATCACTACATGGGCTACTCTGTTTGGTTTCTTTTGTTAGTGAACAGGATAAAAATGTGATGATATAGAAATATAGAAACATGATGGCAGAAAAAGACCACATGGCATATCTAGTCTGCCCTTCCATATCAACTACAACAGTCCCCTTTTTCCCTTTAGAGATCCTCTGTTTGTCCCATGCTTTTTTGAATTCAGATATTGTCCTCATCTCTACCACCTCCACTGGGAGACTATTCCATGGATCTACCACTCTTTCCATAAAGAAATATTTCCACATATTACTCCTATTCCCTTTCACCCTCATCCTATGTCTCCTCGTAGCAGAGCTTGCTTTCAATTGATAGAGACTCGCCTCTTATGCATTTATGCCACGGAGGTATTTAAACATCTGTATCATATCTCCTCTATACCACCTTTCCTTTAAAGTATACATATTAAGATCTTTAAATCTGTCCTCATATGTTTATAAAGAAGACCTTTAACCATTTTAGTAGCCACTCTCTCCACCAATTTCAATCTGTTTTATATCCTTTTGAAGGTGCGGGCTCCAGAATTGCACACAATACTCCAAATGAGGTTGTACCAGAGACTTATACAGAGGCATTATCGCCTCCTTTTTTCTGCTGGCCATTCCTCTCCCTATGCACCCAAGCATCCTTCTGGCTTTCACCGTCAACCTTTCTACCTGTTTAGCTACTTTACGATCGTCAGATACAATCGGGCCCAGGACTCGCTCTTTTTTGATGGACAGAAGTACTTCACCCCCATACTATACCGCTCCCTTGGATTTTTGCAATCCAAATGCATGACCCTGCATTTTTTAGCATTAAATTTCAGCTGCCAAACTCTAGACCATTCTTCAAGCTTAGCAAGATCCCTCCTCATGTATTTTACTCCTTCCTGGGTATCTACTCTATTGCAGATTTTGGTATCATCCTCAGAGGCAAACCTTATCTGACAGTCTTCTACAATATCACTAACAAAGATGTTAAAAAGAATCTGACTAAGGACAAACCCCTATGGCACCGCATTAGTAACCACCACTTCCTCAGAGTGAGCTCCATTTACCTGTACCCTTTGCTGCCTCCCACTCAACCAATTTCTAACCCAATCAATAACGTTTAGGGTCCATTCCTAGGGTGCTCAGTTTGTATATAAGTTGCCTGTGTGGAACGGTGTCAAAGGCTTTACTGAAATGCAAGTACACCACATCTAGTGCTCCCCCTCTGTCCAACACCTTGGTCACCCAGTCAAAGAAATTAATCAGATTTGTTTGACAAGATGGGAGGAGTGGCCTAGTGGTTAGGACAAGGTACTTCAGGCCGGAGGGCCGGGGGTTCAAGTCCCACCTGGGGACAGCAATCTCAGGCCAGAGGGACTGGGATTTATAATCCTATAGGTACTCCTTATGGTCTTGGGCAAGCCACTTAACCCTCCATTGCCCATGTTCCCTGTAAGTATTAGCGTATGTGTGTCATATCCCCTCGTGTTAAATGTATCTCCCAATTGACTGCTTTGACCCGGTGAAAAGTGGGATATAAATACAGTTAAATAAATAAATAAAATAAGATCTGCCTCTGGTAAACCCATGCTGCTTTGCTGCTTCAGATCCTGCAATCTATTGGACTTCAGAAACCTCACTATTCTCTCTTTTAGCAGCGTTTCCAATAATTTACTCACCGCAGTAGTTAGACTAACTGGCCTGTAGTTTTCAATGTCATCCATACTTCCGCTTTTGTATAAAGGGACCACATGTGCCTTTCTCCAGTCCTTTGCGACCACTCCCGACTCCAAAGAAGCATTGAAAAGGTCAATCAGTGGAGCCACTAGAACGTCCCCTTCAGTATTCTCAGATGTATCCCATCCGGTCTCATCGCTTTATCTACTTTTAGTTTAGCTAGTTCTTCATGAACACAGTCTTCTGAAAATTGTTAGAGCTCCCCATCGCTTCTGTTCCTCCTTGTGGGTGTTTTCTGAGGTTCTGCTCCTGGTCTTTCCTCTATGAACAGAAAAAAAAATATTTGAGCAATTTCGCTTTATCCTCATCAGCTTCTACATATTCCATATCCCCCCCCTTTGCCCTTGAGTCTGACAATACCACTTTTGCCCTTCCTCCTCTCACTAACATATCTGAAAAATGTCTTAACCCCCCATTTTATTGCATTGGCTATTTCTTCTTCTTTTTGTATCTTTGCTTTCCTGACTACTTTGCTAGCTTCTCTAAGTTTTCCCAAATATAGATGCCAGTCTTCCTCTCCCTGTGGCTTCTTGTATTTCATGAAGGTCTCCCTCTTTTTCTTCACTTTTTCATCTACTTTTGAGAACCATAGTGGCCTCCTTTTCCTTTTTTGTTTGTTTACCTTTCTAACAAAAATGTCAGTTGCTCTTTAAAATATATCCTTTCCATTTTGCCCATTGTTTTTCTACATCCCCCAGCTGTTCCCATCCTGCTAACTACTCCTCGAGGTATTGTCCCATCTTGGTAAAGTTAGTTTTCCTAAAGTCTAAGACCGTCTCTTTTGAATGGATTTTATCAGCCCTAGTCCTAATACTGAATCACACCATTTGGTGATCACTGGATGCAAGATGATCTCCCACTATAACACCAGAAACACTTTCCCCATTGGTAAGCACCAAGTCCAATATGGCCCTTCACGTGTGGGTTCTGTTACCAGTAGTCTGAATAGTTCTCCCTGTAGAGAATCCAGGATCTCCTTATTTCTAGATAACACCGCAGCAGGGATGTGCCAGTCAACATCTAGCATATTGAAATCACCTATCAGTAGCACTTCCCCTTTCCTGGCAATACTGCACATGTCTTCTGTTAAATCTCCATCCATTTCTCCCTGTGAGTGGGATCTGCATATCACTCCAGTGTAAATGAATTTCCCTTTCCCTCTTTCTGGTTTAACCCACAGTGCCTCCTCGCTCCCAATTAAGCCCTGTAATTCCTTAGCTTTAATCTTATTTTTTACATATAGTGCCACTCTCCCTCCTTTAAACAGAAAGATTATATATTCATGTTTCCTGATGTTGCATGTCTTACACAGGCAAGGCGGAAACAGTTTCTTTCCTTGCGTTCTAAGGTTTTGGCTGCGGTGGGCTACTTTTTAATCTTAGATTCTCCTGTAAGTGTTTAATATCCTTTCAGGGAAATAATTATGTTTCTTAGACCCTACTCATTTGGAGAAGCTTTTGCTCGACTATAAGAGCGAGTAGTCATCAGGAGGCAATAAGGCATTAGCATATTAATAGTGGCCAACATATAGAGGGTCTCTCTCTTTGGAGTTCCTTTTTTTTGTCTTATTAGGTTTCTTCTTCCCATGACTGATTATGTATTGTTTCTGTTATGGATTCTAGTGAAAATTTTTGTTCTTTATTTTGGATGTAAAATTTTAAAATCCTCAATTAAAAAAAATAAATTAAAACCCACCTCCACCCCATTCCTGCTGTAGGAATGGTCTGTGTCATAACACAGCTAGAGACAGACGAGTATGTTCAGTAATGAAATCGGCTCCCAAGAGGGATGAAGAGCTAACCAGAGCAGATTAGAATGCATCATGAAACGCAGGGACTTTGAAATTTGAGGGACTTTATTTTCTTTTTTTAAGTGCCCTCAAGTCTACTACTGCTACTGAGCATTTATATAGCGCTACAAGTCGTACGCAGCGCTGCACAGAGATGTAAGAGACAGTCCCTGCTCATCAGAGCTTACAATCTAGTCATGACAAACACAGAAGGTGTAGGCAGGGATAAAGCAAGGGGAAAGAAAAGGAGATCAGGTGGGTCAAGATCCAAAAGCAGCAGCAAAGAGGTGAGTTTTCAGCCTGGATTTGAAGAGGGTTAGAGAAGGTGCCTGGCGTACTGACACAGATAATTTGTTCCAGGCGTAAGGCGCAGCAAGGTGAAAGGAGCAAAGTCTGGAGTTAGCATTAGAAGAGAAGGGCACAGAAGCCATTTGCTAGAAGAGCGGAGTTCCCGAGGTGGGGTGTATGGAGAGATAAGAGAAGAAAGGTAATGAGGAGCTGCAGAGTGAATGCATTTATAGGTCAGCAGGAGAAGTTTGAACTGGATGCGGAAACAGATAGGGAGCCAATGAAGTGACTTGAGAAGAGGAGTAATATGGGCATGACGAGGCTGACGGAAGATTAGCCGCGCAGCAGAGTGTTGAACAGAATGAGGAGGAGAGAGATGATTCAGAGGGAGACCAGTAAGGAGTAGGTTACAGTAGTCAAGACGGGAGGTGATTAAGGGGTGGATAAGCGTTTTAGTAGTGTGTTCAGAAAGGAAAGGGCAGATTTTGCTGATGTTATAGAGAAAGAAAGGGCAGGTCTTAGCTATCAGGTGGAGAAAGAGAGAGAGGAGTCAAAGACAACCCCCAAAATTGCGAGCCGAGGAAACAGGAAGGAGTATTTATTATTTATTTATTTTATTTTTATTTAACTGTATTTATATCCCACTTTTTACCGGGTCAAAGCGGTCAATTGGGGGATACATTTAACATGAGGGGATATGAGACACATACACTAATACTTACAGGGAACATGGGCAGTGGAGGGTTAAGTGGCTTGCCCAAGACCACAAGGAGTGCCTATAGGACTAGAAATCCCAGTCCCTCCGGCCTGAGATTGCTGTCCCCAGGTGGGACTTGAACCCCCGGCCCTCCGGCCTGAAGTACCTTGTCCTAACCACTAGACCACTCCTCCACAGAGATTGAGAAATGAGGAAGAGGAGGGGAGGTTTTAGGGGGAAAGATAAGAAGTTCAGTCTTGACCATGTTCAGTTTCAAGTGGCGGTGAGACATCCAGGCAGCAATGTTGGAAAGGCAGGCAGAGATCCGCGTCTGGATTGCCGGAGAGATTTCAGGCGTAGAGAGGTAGATCTGGGAGTCATCAGTATACAGATGGTACTGAAAGCCATGGGAAGAGATAAGCGCACCAAGGGACTGGGTGTAGAGAAAGGAGCAGACCCAAGACAGATCCTTGGGGTACACCAACTGGGAGAGGAGGAGGAGCCACCAGAACACACACTGAAAGAGCAATGGGAGAGATAGGAGGAGAACCAGGATAGTACAGAGCCCCTAAAGCCAAGCGAGGACAGGGTATCGAGGAGAAGGTTGTGGACAACAGTGTCAAAAGCAGCAGAGAGGTCAAGAAGGATGAGGACAGAGTAAAGGCCCTTGGAGTTTGCCAGGAACAAGTCACTGGAGACTTTGGCAAGAGCTGTTTCAGTAGAGTGTAAAGGACGAAAGCCAGACTGTAAGAGATCCAGGAGGGCATGAGAGGAGAGGAAGTCAAGGCAGCGGCGGTGAACCACATGTTCAAGTAGTTTAGAAATGAAGGGAAGGAGAGAGATGGGTCGATAATTAGGACAGGTGGGATCAAGTGAGAGTTTCTTGAGGAGAGGTGTGACCACAGCATGCTTGAAGTCTGCAGGGACTGTTGCAGTGGAGAGCGATAGGTTGAGAATATGAGAGATGGAAGGGACAACAGTGGAGGAGATGGGGCTTAGACAGGTGGGGATAGGATCAGAGGAGCAGGTGGAGAGTTTGGAGGATGAAAGAAGGTGTGCAGTTTCCTCTTCAGAGATCACAGGAAAGGAAGAGAGGGTAGCAGAGGTAGGGGGGAGAGTTGGGAGTGAAGAGGAGGAGGTGATGTAGCTGACTTTGCGGGGAATTGGAGGGTGATTTTGTGGATTTTGTCATGGAAATAGCCAGGATTTGGGCAGAAAGGGAGGGAGGGATCAGAGGTGGAGGCACTTTGAGAAGAGAGCTCAGAGTAGTAAAGAAACAACGAGGATCAGAGGCAAGAGTTAGTCAGATGGACATAGTAGTCTTGTTTGGCAAGAGCTATGGCTGACTGGAAAGAGACAAGCATGAATTTGAAGTGTAGAAAGTTTGCAGGGGAGCGGGATTTGAGCCAAGCACACTCAGCAGAACGGGCACAGGAACGTAGATAGTGGGTAGTGGATGAAAGCCAGGGCTGGAGTGCAGAACGTCTCACAGGACTGACATGGGCAGAGCGAGAGCATCCAGAGCTGAGGAGAGTGCAGCATATAAGAAGTTACTGCCTCGTCAACAGACTTAGATGACATAGTGGAAGAAAGAGATGAAGAAATAGTGAAAGAGAGAGCCAAAAGCTCGATAGCATGAAGATTTCTAAATAGGTTGGAGGAGACAGGACGAGGCTGAGGCAATGGGTGATGAAGATCAAAGCTTGGTGATGGTCAGATAAGGGAAGAACTGAGCTACAGAAGTTTGAGGGTAAGCAACTAGAGAAAAATATCAGGTCAAGGCAGTGGCCATGTTGGTGAGTGGGGGCAGTGGAACAAAGTTGGAGGTCAAATGAGGAGGTAAGGGAGAAGAGCTTTAAAGCATAAGGATCAGAAGGGTTATCGACATGAATGTTAAAATCCCCAAGAATAAGAGTCAGGTAAGAGGAATCCAGAAAGAAGGAAAGCCACGAGTCAAAGTTGGTGAGAAAGGTAGAAGCAGACTTGTCAGGAGGTCGATAAATAACGGCTACCCGGAGAGGAAGTGAGTGAAAAGGCGGTTGGAGTGGACTTCAAAAGAGAGAAAGGAGTGAGATTGAGACAGCAGGAGGGGTTGGAATTGGCAAGAGGGAGAAAGTAGAAGCCCAACACCACCACCACGGCCAGTGGGACGAGGTGTGTGGTAGAACTGATAGCCCCCATGACAAAGAGCAGCAATAGATGCAGTATCATCAGGGAAGATCCAGGTCTCAGAGCAAGCAGATGTAGGGCATTAGAGATAGAGATCATGAGTAAAAGCAAGTTTATTAGAGACAGAGTGTGCGTTCCACAAGGCGCACGAGAAAGGGAGAGTGGAAGGGGAAAGGAGAGGGATATGGATATGATTAGAGATGTTGCGTGAAGATCTCTTCACAGAGTGAGACAGAAGTCTAGGGGGGCCAGGATTGGGATTGATATCTCCAGATGAGAGAAGGAGGAGTAGCAGAGTACGGGGTAGAGAGGAGACAATGTGGTGGAAACGAGGAAAGTCAGTGCTGACTTCTGATGACCCAGCAGCCCCTGGATTTTCTTGGCAAGGTATGACCAGAAGTAAATTGCCAGGCCTTTCTTTTGAGGCAGTGGAGGGTAAAGTAATTTGCCCAAGGTCACAAGATGTGTCAGTGGGAATCAAATCCAGATTTCTTGGTTGCTAGGCTCTTGCTCTAACCACTAGGCTATTCCTCCACTCAGAGACCTTATAGAAGGACTAAATGCTTAGAACAGGAATTCTCAAACAGTTTGAGGGCCACATTGGAGTTTGCTGAGTGAGGGAGTGGGGTGGTAGTCCATCTTCCCCTCTCCTACCATAAATGTGGCTAGATTCTGGGACCATAGATTGGGGACTCATGGCATAGAGGGTAATAGTACAGCATCTCCCCTCTCTTCCTTCTTCTCTGTCTCTTCTCACCACATGGTCGAGCATCTTTTCCTCTCTTTTCCATCCCTACCTCTGACCCCCCCTCCCCATCCAACATATCATCCAGGAGCGGCCCAAGGGGGCTGTGGGGCCATGCGCGGAGATTCATTGTGGGGCCTCATTTTCATAATGAGCCTCATTTGCATAAATATTTGCATAATGTCAACATGTGCTTTTAGTAAACATGCCTCTTAATGAGTGTCTGGATAAAGAAAGACTACCAGATTTCCAAATTACTGACTTGCAGTGCCAACCGCCAGGCCCATTAGGAAGTATTATAAACACTGACCATTTAGAACCCATAGCAAACCCACCGTACGATCATAACAGCACTACCAGGACTCACAAAGCACCAAACCCTACCTATCAAAAAGGCAACACTGCAAATATTAAACAAATACATCTCCGAGAATACCAATACATCTCACTGGGGGAAAGAGAACAAGTGGGACTGTCAAATAGAAACTACATGAACAGAATACCTCAGCTTGGTTACACATGCAGAACATAGACCGTCACCACAAACAAAGAACACGGGATCACAATTTAAAAATAGGAAGATAATAATTAAATTGGAAACCCCAAAAGCCAAACATGAAATGTACAACACTGGAGAAATAAAGCTATAAATTAATTTCCTCTTGCACTAAACAACAAAGCAAAGATGTTAGAAATACACATTTCCCAGACCTGACATATTCCAGTTAATAAATTAAAAATAAAAAATATTTTTCTATCTTTTGTTTGGGAATTTTATTTTTCAGTTGCAATTGCTCCAGTCACTTTCTTCTGGTTTCTTCATGACTTCTGTGAGCTGTCCATTTGTCCTAGATTTTTTCCATTCTCTCTATATATCTGCTTTAACATACTGATTTTTCCCCTTTTGCTCTTTTCCCCATTTAGATCCACCTAGCATCCGCTCCCTTCTAGTCCCATTCTCCCATGCCCCACATTAGCCTATTTCTGGTCCTAGCCCCCCCATATGCTCCTTTCCAGTCCCATTCCAGCCCCCCATCAGCCAATTTCCAATCCTAGCCCTCCCATCAGCCCACTTCCAGTCCTATCCCAGCCCCAATCAGCCATTTCCTGAAATATTCCAGTCCATCAGCCCATTTCCAGTCCAAGCTCCCCATTGACCATTTCCAGTCCTATTCCAGCCCTCCATCAGCCCATTTCCAGTCCAGGTTCCCCCCATCATCCAATTTCCAATCCTAGGCCCCCATCAGCCTATTTCCAGTCCTGTTCCAGCCCTCATCAGCCCATTTCCAATCCTAGCCACCCCCCATCAGCCGATTTCCAGTCCAAGCTACCCATCAGCCATTTCCAGTCCTATTCCAGCTCCCTATCGGCCCATTTTCAGTCCTAGCCCCCCCCCCCCTCCATCACAGTCCATTTCCAGTCCTAGCCCCCCCTCACAGCCCATTTCCAGTCCCAGTTTATCCTCACATCACAGTCCATTTCCAGTCCTAACCCCCCATCACAGCCCATTTGCAGTCCAAGCTTTCCCCCATCACAGCCCATTTCCAGTCCTAGCCCCCCCCTCCGCCCGCCGAAGAGCCCCGCGGCCATCTAAGGGGCTTCAGAGGGCACCGAGAAAGCCCGCACGAGGCCCCGGCTCCCTCTACACAGCCACCAGTGTGAAGAGTGTTTTCCCTGACACTGGCGGCTGTTTCAGTGAAGCGCGCTGAATGCTGGGAAAGGTTAAAGGGCATTTCCCAGCACTCACATGCTTCACAGAAACAGCTGCCAGTGTGAGGGAAAACACAATTCACGCTGGCAGCTGTGCAGAGGGAGCCAGGGCCTAGCACGGGCTTCCCCAGCTCCCTCTGAAGTTGTCCATTTGTACGAGTATGAAGTTCACGTAGGGCCCCCTGAAGCATGGGGCCCTGTGCGAACAAAAATCTCCAGGAACAAGCAGGAATGTAGTCTTCACATATGGGTATCGTCGGTACTGACGGAGCCTGCGTGGGCATGCTCCCCGGTGTCCAATTAGAAAGCTTTTGGGAGCATCCCACAGCACCTGCATGCTGCCTTCCCACCTTTCCCAACTGCCTCTCTCCAGTTCTTCGTTTTCCGCGGAGCCAGCAGGTTGTTGTTCCTGTCACCGCAGAAAATTCTCCTTATTGCCCTTCTTTTTTGTGGTCGCGTCTGCCTTCCTCGACGCTCTACCGGTACCGCCGGTTTTTCTTTCTGTCTTTTCTTTTAAAGGTCCAAAAATTCCTCCACAATGGAAAAACCCTCTTCGGGTTTCAAAAAGTGCACCAAGTGTGGCGGTACCATTCCCGTCACCCATACCCATGAATGGTGTTTAAAATGTTTAGGTCCTGACCACTCTATCACGGATTGTGTGTCCTGTGCCATGATGTCTAAAAGAGGTCGGCAGGACCGAGCGGCAAAGCTCAGTACCCTGTTTCCCTCTGATGCAGCTTCGGTGGCATCGACGTCTTCCAGGGCTGCTTCTTCCTCCCGTGGATCTCAGGTAACTAAACATAAATCCAGCCGGTCCTCGAAGGGTAGATCTCCTTCTAAGCATCGAGATGCCTCTGGCGTTGCCCTTGAGGATTCTGCACCGGCAAAATTGCCCCGGCGGGAGGCTTCGGCTTCCAAAGCATTATCGGGGCTCCAGGACATTTTCGAGACCTCAACCTCGGCAGAACTACTGGTGCCATGCTCTGGGGTACCGGCTGTTTTTTCCAGTACCGACATCCAGGCATCAGCAGCGTCGATAGACCAGAGATTCCTGGCTATTGAACGCAGTCTGGCGGCTCTCCTTGCAGCATCGACACCCTCGGAACCGCGTCAGAAAGTTCAACCAGTACCGGTACCGACAACATCGACATTGGTGTCCACATTGCTGGCACCCAGTCATGCGATGCCCTCCGGTACCGATACACCGGTACCGATTACTCCCGGTACCGACTTCGGTCAGTACAGGTATCGGGCTTTTCAAGAGCATCCGGACAGACGGTACTTCGAGTCCTCAGAAGAATCTGAGGATTCTGACAGTTCTGTCGATGCAAGAATACTTCTCCCAGAGGAGCCTTCCTCCCCTAAGCGCAGGATGTCTCCTTCAGAGGATATTTCCTTTCAGGACTTCATTAGGGAGGTGGCTCGAGGTCTGTCCATTACTGTGGCTCCTGAATCAGAGCCCAGAGCAAAGGAGTTGGAAATTTTACAGTATCCCAAAGCTCCTAAAGAGGCAGCTACTCTACCCATCCATGAGATCTTGCATGATCTCTTGCTAAGAATGTGGAAGACGCCTCTTACCACTTCTCCTCACTCTCGTAGACTGGATACTATGTACCGGGTCCTTCCTTGTCCTGGTTTCCAGAAGATTCAGCTTCCTCACCACTCTATTGTAGTGGAATCAGCTATGAGAAGGATCAGGAGTGCAAAGAGACATGCCTCTAATCCTCCAGGACGCGAGTGCAGAACTTTGGATGCTTTTGGACGTCGTACTTTCCAAGCTTCCATGCTTTCTGCCAGGATCAGTTCCTATATTTTATATATGGGAATGTTCCTGAAGGAAGTTACAGGGGATTTAGAGGTTCTGAGCCCTCTTCTTCCTGAGGATAGAAGACAGAATTTTCTCACATTGGTCAAACATGCCCAGGATGTTTCTAAATTTGTCAACAGTGCAGCTTTTGACTGTTTTGAGTGCATAAGCAGAACCTCTGCCATTGCCATAGGTGCATGTGGAATTGCCTGGCTCCAGGCATCTGATTTGGAGCTCTGGGTACAAGACAAACTGGGCAATATTCCTTGTCCTGTTTGGTAAAGATTGGCAAGAAAAGGCCAATGAGTTGGATGCTGACAACTCCACTTTGGATAGGCTATCCAAAGCCACAGCTGATCCTGCGAGAAAGAAGTCTTTCAAGAAGCCTTTCTTTTCAAAAAAGAAGGTTTTATCCCTCTTATTCCCAGCAGGGATGTTCTACAGGTCAGCCTACCCGGAAGGGTCAGCAACCATCTAAACAAAGGAAAGCAAAGACTGCTAAGTCTCAACCGTCTCAGCAGTCTCAGCCTCCACAAGGCCTTTGACTTTCATCTAGAGAACTTAGCCTTCCTGGCCCTGAATGGACCAGAGCCTTCCACCATTACAGGAAGGTTATGTCACTTTGCCCCCAGGTGGGAGCAGATAACAGCAGAACAGTGGACACTCCATTATAAGAGAGGGGTACAAGCTGCACTTCCTGTGCATACTCCCTTCCACCATGGTAAGACAGTTCAATTCTCAGACCTCTCTCATCATCAGGAGGTCACTATGCTTCTTTCCCAAGGGGCAATAGAAGAGGTACCCATTCATCAACAGGGTACGGGGTTTTACTCCCCCTATTTCCTTATCCCAAAGAAAACAGGGGGATACAGACCTATTTTGGACCTCAGAGAATTGAACAAATTCCTGTTCAAAGAGAACTTCTAGATGATTTCTTTAGGAACTCTGCTGCCATACCTTCAGAGTCAGGATTGGCTTTGTTCTCTAGATCTCAAGGATGCGTACAATCATGTTCTCATCCACCCGACTCACAGGAAGTTCCTTCGGTTCCTTTTTCAAGGAAAGCACTACCAAAACAAGGTGCTTCCTTTTGGCCTGGCCTAAGCTCCAAGAGTGTTCACGAAATGCATGGCTGTGGTAGCAGCATTTCTCCGCACTCTAGGGATATTCGTCTTCCCTTACTTAGACGACTGGCTCATTCGAGCCCCATCAGAAGCAGAGGCCAGAATCTCCCTATCTTGCACAATTCATGTCCTTCAGTATTTGGGTCTTGTCATAAACATCCCAAAATCCAGTCTAACTCCCACTCAGTCTCTAGAATTCATAGGAGCTTTGCTGGATACCAAAAAGGCAAAGGCTTATCTTCCCCAGGCCCGTTGCCTTCGCATGATGCAGTTAGCTTCTCAAGCAGTGCTAAAACTTCATCTCACTGCCCGAAAAATGCTACAACTACTAGGCCACATGGCATCTACCATGCATGTGGTCCCTTATGCTCACCTCCATATGAGAGCAGCCCAGTGGACTTTATCCACTCAGTGGACCCAGGCATCAGGGTGCCTGTCAGACAAAATAGCAAACACAAGTCGCCTTATTTTGTCCCTCCAATGGTGGCAGTCCACTCAAAACCTGTTGCTGAGGTCCCCATTTCAACAACCCTTACCCCAGGGAACTCTCAGAACAGATGCTTCACCAATGGGTTGGGGAGCTCATTTGCAAGACCTCTCCACCCAAGGCGCTTGGACTCCACAGGAGACTCATCTACATATCAGTCTCTTGGAGCTCAGAGCAATCTTCCTTGCTCTTCGAGTGTTCCACACCCTGCTCAGCTACAAGACAGTCCTCATTCATATGGACAATCAAGTAGCTATGTTCTACGTGAACAAACAGAGGGGAACAGGCTCTCTGTCGCTTTGCAATGAAGCTTTGCGACTATGGGCCCTCGCCAGAGAGCATCAGATTCATCTCCGGGCAGTGTATCTTCCAGGCATACAGAACTCTTGGGCAGACAGACTCAGTTGAGTTCTGCTTCCACACGAATGGTCTCTACATGTAGACCAGGTGACCAAGATTTTTCAAATTTGGGGAACCCCGGACATAGACCTCTTTGCAAGTCCGTTGAATGCCAAACTTCCCCAGTTCTGTTCCAGAATCCAGGCTCAGGGCTCTCAGGCCAAGGATGCTTTCCTCCTTCACTGGGGCCAAGACTTCCTTTATGCCTTTCCACCCATTCCCCTAATTCCCAAGACCCTATTCAAGCTTCAGAGAGACAGAGGATGTATGATTCTCATAGCTCCACATTGGCCTCGGCAAGTGTGGTACCCTCTGCTTCTACATCTCTCTCAAGGTCCCTCCCTGCTATTAGGATCTGCTCCAGATCTCCTATCTCAGGAGAACGGGATGTTATGGCATCCCAATCCCCAGTCTCTGCATCTCAGGGCTTGGTTGCTGAAGGCCTAGATCTCCATGATCTTAACCTCCCTCAGCAAGTGAAGGATATCATTTATGCTTCCAGGAAGCCTTCCACAAGATGCTCTTATGCTTTCAAGTGGAATAGGTTTACCATATGGTGTTCGCAGAAGGGTCTTAACCCCCTTGCTGTGCCTCTGGAATCATTACTGGAGTATCTACTTCATTTATCCAATGCAGGACTTAAGACTAACTCAGTGAGAGTCCATTTGAGTGCTATTGCAGCTTTTTTCAAGCCTCTAAATGGGCAACCTATTTCCTCCCATCCTCTTATAGCAAGATTTTTGAGAGGCCTTCTTCTAACTAAGCCTCCCATTAGGCCACCACCTGTGGCATGGGACTTAAACTTGGTTCTTGATCAGCTCATGAAGCCACCTTTTGAACCCTTAGCTACTACCTCCTTGAAATTCCTTTCTTGGAAGGTTATCTTTCTCATAGCAATCACATCAGCACGTCACATCAGTGAGTTGCAGGCACTAGTGGCTAATCCACCTTATACAAGGCTCCATCATGACAAAGTAGTCCTTAGGACTCATCCACACTTTATGCCAAAGGTGGTATCACCTTTTCATCTAAACCAAGCGGTCTACCTGCCTGTGTTCTTTCCAAGACCTCATGCATCAAATGCGGAAAGGAATCTTCATACTTTGGACTGTAAAAGAGCTTTAGCCTTTTATTTACGAAGAACACAGCAACATAGAAAGTCCTCTCAACTCTTTGTTGCTTTTGATTCTTCTCATTTGGGACTTCCAGTCTGCAAGAGAACACTCTCTAACTGGATTGCTCAGTGTATTTCCTTTGCCTATCAGAGTAAGAACCTTCCTCTGGAGGGCCATGTCACAGCTCACAATGTGAGAGCCATGGCAGCTTCAATGGCTCATCTGCACTCTGTGTCTATCGATGACATCTGTCAAGCAGCTACCTGGGCCTCAGTTCATACCTTCACAGCCCATTACTGCTTGGACAAGGACTCCCGCCGGGATGCCTTGTTTGGTCAGGCTGTTCTCCAACACCTGTTCCATACCTAATCAACTCCTACCCGCCATCCCTTGTTGGATGCCAGAGATCCATGGGGGGAAGTGGAGCCCTTTCTCAGGGGCACACAACGTCTGGAGTCTCTCCCTGGCATCTAAAGCTAGGGAGTCCCCATATGTGAAGACTACATTTCTGCTTGTTCCTGGAGATAGCATAGTTACTCACCTGTAACAGGTGATCTCCGGGAACAGCAGGAATTTAGTCCTCACAACCCACCCACCTCCCCTAGGTGTTGTATCTCTCTCTTTTTCTCTTTCGCTCTCTCTCTCTCTCTCTTTGTCTCAGCTTTAAACTCAACTGGAGAGAGGCAGTTGGGAAAGGTGGGAAGGCAGCACGCAGGCACTGTGGGATGCTCCCAAAGGTTTTCTAATTGGACGCTGGGGAGCGTTCCGGCGCAGGCTCCATCGGTACCGACAATACCCATATGTGAAGACTAAATTCCTGTTGTTCCCGGAGATCACCTGTTACAGGTGAGTAACTATGCTTTCTCGCACAATGGATGGGCCGGCCCTGATATCGTCTTCTCTTCCCTCCCTTCCCCCAGTGGTCCTGCACCTCCCCTCTCCCTTCTGCCAACACTGTTGCGTCCTTCCGCCATTTGGACGGGCCAGGGCTAGGGCCCATGTGGCATGGGGCGCACCAAACAGGCCAGGGAAAACAAGTTCATAGGCCAGTTTTCATAATTTGGGAACCCCTAGTCTAGAGCATCTGCTGTTATTTCTACTACTTATCATTGCATTGTGCTATGAGGCATATGCAGCACAGGACATGTACACATAAGAGCCAGTCCATGCCCCACAGAGCTTACAATCTCTTCAAGACAGACAACAGAACAAACGAACTAGGAGAGAACATAGATGGAAATAACATCTACATAATCACCAACTACCATGATCTTTTCACGCCAATGTTATACCTAATAATTATGTTACATCATTCTGTTGCCAGTTATTTAGCCTTCAGTTACTCCTTGCTTAAACCTCCAATGTTATATAACTTGTTAGCTGTACTTATGACCAGTTCTTTTGAGTTTCCTTCATTTCATGTACATTGTTTAGTTCTATGTAAATCGCTTTGATTTATTGATAAGGCAGCATAAAAAAATACTCAAATAATTCTTAAAGAGAAATGATTAAAATTTTCAAGGGTGTAAACAGGAAAATAAGGGGGCCGGGATCCAAAAGCAGCCTTGAAGAGAAGAGTTTTTATCCTGCCTGGATTTGAATTAGACCAGAGATGAAGCCTAACATACCAACTTGGGTAGTCTATTCCAGACCTTACAGTGCAGCAAGGTGGAATGAACAGATTCTGGGGCTGGCAGTAAAAGAGAGAGGCATGGATAAAAGTGGTTTCTTCTGAGCAGAGTTTACAAGGAGAGGTGTAGGGAGAGATAAGAGAGGCGAGGTGAGAAGGAGCTGCCGAGTGAATGCACTTGTATGTGGGTAGGAGAATTTGAATGTAACATAGTAACATAGTAAATGACGGCAGATAAAGACCAGCATGGTCCATCCAGTCTGCCCAGCAATACGGCAAGAGTAGGTGTATGTGAGAATGATTGATGGCAAGAAAACCTGAAATGGAAGAGGCTGTGGTGGAGTTTAGTGTGGTGCCTAAGGGCTGAAGTAGCCACTCAGCAGAGGTCACAGTGATAACAAGGAGCTATAGGACGGGGATATGGGGAATAGTGGGGTACTGGTTCCCCCTCCTCCAGTGCTGGGCAACTCCTCCCACCTCTCACTTGTACCGTGTCACATCCATGACTGTAACGCTGCTAATTTTTGTGCTTGGGTTTCCTTTTCTGCTTTGTGATATTGATAATGTTTTTCTAGATTTTTTTCTTAAGAAAGGAAATCCTCCTAGATCTAGTTCAGCATATTGAAAAGTCCCCCAGGTAGGTGAGATGTGTGGTCACACACTTAGCAGGGAGCAAGGGATCCAGGCGTAATAGAAGCCATTCTCAAAGAATAATGAGACATATTTCCGGTTTGGAGAGCACAATGCACATGAAGGATATTTTGTCTTGTGTGTAATTCTGCTTCTCCCTCTGGTATTTAGTCTAGCTGAATTTTGAAACCTTCCGCCCAGTGTGCAGTGGCAGCCAAGAAAGCAAATAGAATGCTAAGAATCATAAGGAAAGGAATGGAGAATAAAACAAAGGATATTATAATGCCTCTGCATCATTCCATGGTGCAACCACACTCTGAATATTGTGTGCAATTCTGGTCACCGTATCTTAAAAGGGACATAGCAGAATTAGAAAAAGTACAGAGCGACCAAAATAGTAAAGGGGATGGAAAGATATCCCTACGAGGCAAGGCTTAAAAGGTTAGGGCTGTTCAACTTGTAAAAGATATGGCTGAGGGGAGATATGATAGAGATCTGTTAAATAATGAATGGAGTGGAACAGGTAAATGTAGATCGGTTGTTTACTCATTCAAAAAGTAGAAAGACTAGGGGATACACAATGAAGCTACAGTGTAGCACATTTGACTAATTGGAGAAAATATTTTTTCACTCCATGCATAATCAAATTCTGGAATTTGTTACCAGATGATGTAGTAAAAGCTGTTAGTGTAGTTGGGTTTAAAAAAGGTTTGGACAAGTTCGTAGAGGAAAAGTCCATAAACCCTTATTAAAGAGGACCAGAGAAATCCATTACTTGCCCCTGGGATAAGCAGCATAGAATCGGCATACCTTTTTGGGAACCCAACAGGTACTTGTGACCTGGATTGGTTGCTGCTGGAAACAAGATACAGAGCTTGATGGGCCCTTGGTCTGCCCCAGTATGGCATCTCTTATGTTCCTTTGTTCCATTCTCTCCATGTCGTGTTGCCTGTGGTAAATCTTATTAGTTTGGAGCAGCTGCCCTGCACTGTTCCAGCCTTCCTTCTCTGCTTGTGCGAGACCCTTACCCCAGAGTTGCTGTTCTGCAGGCAGAGCCCGTCCAACCATTAGGCAAACTAGGCAATTGCCTAGGGTGGCAGCTTCTGGGGGATGACTTAGAGCAGGGCATTCAAAGCTAAACAATAGATTCTGACAGCCGGGGAGACGTAAGGCGTAAGGTTTTCCTAGGGTGCCAACACCTTGAACCAACTCTGGGGCCCACCCTGCACTGCAGCCAATGCTAAAGGCCCTGGGCTGCTCATCCACAAAAGTCTGTATATCACTCTTGGGAATCTTCTTACCGTGAACTTACATGGATTTTTTAAAAAATGAAAATGATGAGAGAGAACAGTTTCTGTGTCACAAACGTATTGAAGGCCTGCAGTAAGAAGTATATAATAGTGTCGCAGTGGAATGGGGTGGGCCACGGTCTCGCCAATATTTTGCCCAACACAGCATTAACAACTAAAGAGCTTCAGGATGATGCTAGAAATTGGTTTGTTTGGACCCTCTAACCAAATCGATATTCCGCTTCCCCTGTTGCCATAGGCTGATGCAGATGAGAGGTTTTAAGTGTGGAAAATGCTTTATAAAATAAAGCACGTTTTATATGTGAAAAAGAGCTCTCGTAAAATTGTGCACAGGTGGATGCGCCTAAAAAGTCAGCATAGCAGAAGATGGTACATAACCTTTATGCAGACCATGTGTAGGCGTGGTTTGGGCAGAGTTCTGATATACATGTGTATTTTATGAAATATGTATGTACACACCCAAATTTATACCTTTGGAACGGATGTAAATTTATGTAAGAACATAAGATTTTGCTATACAGGATCAGACCACAGGTCCATCAAGCCCAGTATCCTGTTTCCAACAGTGGCTAGATCACAAGTACCTGGCAGGATCAGATAAGATAGACAGATTCCATACTGCTTATCACAGGGATAAGCAGTTCATTTTCCTCAGTCCACTTTAATAATGTTTTATGGATTTTTCCTCCAGGAACATGTCCAAACCTTTTTTTCTTTTAACCCTGCTACACTAACGGCTTTCACTACTTCTTCTGGCAACAAATTCCAGAGCTTAATTTATGTGCTGAGCGAAAAAAACAAATTAGAGACCAAAAATGCAAAAACATTATGAAGGTGGTTAATGGAACAGAGGTGGAAGTGTCCAATAAAGTAGGGGTTAACAGAACAGAAGGCGTGGAGAGGTGTACCAAATGGTGGTGGTGATGGGGAGGAAAAAGTAAAGGGTGAGGACTGATCTTGCTGATCCACTAGTCTTAAATGTGCTAGTTTGTACTTTGTTTACTCTTTCAAAAAAGTATAGACTAGAGGACATGCAATCAATCGATTCATGTTTATTCATTCTACTCGACTCGTTATTTATAGACCTTTATCACATCTTCCCTCAGTCATTTCTCTTCCAAATGTAAGAGCATTTGTGTGCTACTGGGTTCTGGATGACTATTTTGTAAAAGCACAAGTGCATCTATGTTGCCTTTATAAAATAGGCTTAGAATAAGCACCTTTTTCCAACTTTGACATAGGTGGTGTTTTAGAAAATTACTACTGAACAGAACAGAGGTCAAAAAATTGCTGGTACCAAAGGGTACAGAATCCTGGGTTTATTTTTCTGGCGGACATTACAGTAGCAGGGTCCAGTCTAGTTATGAATTTTGGCCTGCTAGGATCCAGCAAACCAAGTTTTCAAGAAGTCTCAGACGATTTGCTGACTCAAGTCTTCTCAAGTCCTTCAGATGACTCTGCACTACATTGTTGACTTTAGGCATTCCAAACCCTTTTATTGCTAGTATTCTGGTTCCACCCTTTTCCTTGTGAAAGTTCATCTTGGCCACTGATACATATTAGCTGTGCCTTCAATAAGGAAATAGAGACCCACGAGGGATCTGTGATCATGAAAGAGGTATCCTAGAATAACATTCTTCTTAGCGACCTCCCTCACCAATCCTCTGAATACTGTAGTAACACAACAGTTGTGCTGTGTGTGCCTTCCATTGCTGTACTCCAGCAGAACATCAGCTGTCCCCAAAGCTAATGGGTTAGTTGTTTTATTGCATAGCTACTTAAGTTGCAGTAATCTGTAGAATAGCAAAACCATTCTAACTAGTGGTTCAGAGTTATGGGGTTGATTGACTTGCTAAGGATGACCACCCTCCCAGCTATATCTCCTATTTTAAAAGACTATGGAGATGAACTTGTAACCCAGATATTTTCAGCTAGGGATGAGCAGTCAATGACATTTCCTATATTGTTTCATGTGTTTCTGAAAACCCCCCAAAATTTCATCATTTCCCATCTGTTATTATTAGCATGCACTACCACTAAAGAGTGTGTGCTATTCACCCCTAGCACACAGTATCATATGATTGTGCACACAATTTCCTAAAAAACAAAACTAGGAAGTGAAACAAAATGAAAACCTTTGGCCAGAACAGCCCTACTTTCAGTTGTCATCTCATTTCTGGGACGACATGCTCATAGGAAGCTAGCACTCGCTCCAGAGTGACCTCCTCCTGCAGAGACTTTGGTGGCATCACTCCCCAGCTAAGGCTTCAGTGGCATCTCCCTCCTAGGCACCTCATTCATTCCCATAGACCTCGGTGGCATCACCCTCTCAACCTAACTGACAGCTTCTTTTCCCACAGACATGTTAAAGAGCCGAGCAGAGAAACTGAAGCCTGACTATTTCCTTCTCAAAAATCCATCTCTGGAGTCCTTGGGCAAATCTCTGTCACTCAGCTTTGGCACCAGAATGCCAGTGTTGGCTTCCAGCAGCTTCAACTCCCAGAGCAAACTGAGGTGAGGAGCTAAACACTGGTTTTCTTCCCATGCCTTCTGGGTACCATCCTCCTCCTTCCCGATTCCCATTTCGTTCTGGGCTGTGTGCTCTCTCCCCCTCTCTCCCTCCCCCTCTCTCTCTCTCTTGTTCTGACATTTGTTTTCCTCTCTTGCAATGTTCTCAAAGCCACTGGTGAAGTAAATCAAATATAGTTTCATGCAGGGGAGTCACCTGCTGTTTCGCATTCTCGCTGATGTGAATGTTGTCACTGTTTTCCTCTGCATCCCTGGGGAGCCACAGCAAGGGATTAGACTGTGCTATGGTGGTCATTGACTTCTACTGCTTTTGCTGCCTGGTGTCCATGTCACTCTTAGAAATGTGTGAAAATGTCTCCAAAAACTTGTGATGTTGCAAAATGGGTGTAGATCTATAGTGTGTTACAGCAGGGTATATAAAAGAGATCCCATGCAGAGCAAGTCAAACCAGTGGTTACTTCTATAAACTGCATAGAATTAAAAAAAAAATTCAGACAGTTCAGATAATAATTATTAGTGTGGTGGGTATGTAAACTGGATGCTCTAGGGATGGTCAAGATCATGAATGGTGTCTTTGTCCTTCTCTCGCCAGTCTTCTCCCTGTACTATTGAGTTAAACGAGCAAAACACTTCAGTTAATCGTCTCTGCTAATGTAATTTGTTTGTGTTCAGATGGATTCTTTTGTAGGAAAGTTAATGAGAACTATAATCCCATCCCTTTTGGGTTTCCTGTAGTTAAATCCGGTTTTACATGTTACCATATGCACAAGTACAGGTACGTGTCTAGGTGTATCAAGGGCAGAGAGTAGGCAGAGTTGGGGCGAAGTTGTGATATTTATGCGCTTATATTGAAAATGCGCAGGTACGCGCACACACTGTGACACTAGAGCAGTTGTAAAGGCTAGGGATGTGCATTTCTTTGAAATGACATAGGAAATCTCATTTCCTGTAACCTTTAACCAAAAACCACAAGAAAAAAATGAAAATTTTGAGTTTTCTCCCATGTCACCAGTAGTTTGCCCTGTTGACGATATTGCCCCCAAAACAAAAAGAAAAAAAATTACTCAAAACAAAAAAGTCCTGTAAACAGCTTTAGAAACTAAAGAGGTTATAAAATATGAGAAGACGTTGTTTTCATGGTGCTGGAGCCCAAAAGAGCAAAAGCAAGCTGCTGGATGAAAAGCCCCGCCTCTGTGGTTTTAAAAGTTCATGCCCAAGATCATCTTGGGTGAACTCCTAATAGTCTGGTCCAGTATAAGGTATTTATAACAGGATAACATGGCTGCAGGATTCCCCAACCACTCTGCAAATACTGAAGCTGCTTTGTTCATTGCAGTTTGAGAATATCAGGCAGGCCTTGAAAAAATTCAGGTTAGGCACCATTAATCCCCAGGACCTCTCCCCAGTACTTAGATTTGTCATTACTGCTTTTAATTTTTCCGGCAGAGCGAATCCTCTCTATCTCCACTTTCTGTGCCAGCGATAAGTTTAGAGGTCACTAGAACTGGATCTTATCATAATTGGATCTGCCGGTGTGTAATTCAATGTAATGTTTCATCAAAGCTTTATTCATATCTTAGAGATGCTAGCGAATGTGTCCCTTCTGAAGCTCTGGTTTCCCCAGATTGCAAATTCTTTCCTATTGACAGCTGTATATATTCTCCGTATTTTGTGGCTATCCTTCAATCTTTTCTGTGTGAAGGTTAATTTTAGTGACCTTGCCCCTCTTTGCACTGCTCACACTCGGTGTGCCCTTATAGTCCTCATCTCTTTACACTCTGTGGAGGCCTACCTTATGCTCACATGTCCCTGCTGTTTTGAGCCGATGGCTGTGAAGGGTAGAACAGCATGCATACATCTAAAAAGTCATGTACACTTACTGTTCTGCTCTTCCAGCCTAAGGCTCATCTCCTCATAGTCCACTTTAGCTAAATATACACCTACTATGGAAGGCTGCACATACTTTTACTAGGCCAAAGAGGGCGACTGGATGCCTTCATTGGTTGTCAAGTAGATGGATTGCTTTGAAAATCGCCCTCTGCTGCTGTATTTCATTGCTAGGAATATGACCTGATGTTATGCCCGATTTACCCTCTCATGTCCCTTCAGTGAATCCTCTACTGTGCTATCCATCATTAATATACAAATAAGACCCCCCAAAATGGGTCCCAATTAAATCTTTAAAAAAATTAAAACAACCAATATATTAAATAGTTCAAAAAGGCTTTAATAAGGTGATAAACATATTTAAAAAAATACTCAAAACTAGCAGGTTTTTAATCATCAAAATAATTGTAATTGAGGACTGTTGGTAAAGAACAGTGACTTAAAAATGTACATAAACAACCATTACTTGGTCCTAGTCCATGGCCAGCTTTGATTGACATTCTTCACCAATAAAACACGTAATTGTCCCTGCCCAGCCATAAAAGACGCAGAATGGTCCATGTTTTGAGGTTATGTTTGTCCTTTATGCCAGGGGTTCAAGAAATATCCTTCTTGATTCATTATTGAAACCCCACTCTTCTTCCACAGTAGAATTGTGCTGCTTCTGAAACCGAAAAACAGCACAAGTGAACTTTAAACCTTGTCAGAAGTCCATGAACCAGTGTCTGAGACACGTGGAAAAATCTGATAAGTCCCATGCAAATTCATTATACCAAAGACTGCTGTTCAATGGCAACATTTAAACCCCTTGGAGTTCCATTGTCAAGATTAAAGATTGAGTTGTTTGTGATAATTTAGCAACAAGTCTGTTGCCTCCCTATACTCCAGTTTTCATTTGTTCGATCTCTCTCTGTGTCAGATCACTGAAAGAGTACTTCTACAAACCTCAATTGTATAACATTGTGTAATTTTTGGTCTGAGCGCAAATTCTGTTTGACATAGAGCCATGCTTTTATCTTATGGTGGACCTGACCTGCATACAGCAAATTATGAGGGTCAATATTCAGCCTTGGACGAGACAGGGAGGCAGTGTTGGGTCTTCCGATTTGATAACCTGACTACTTGTTTTCAGGTCAGACTCAGAAGGATACAGTAGGATGAGTTCATCCTGGTGTTTCAAGGACTTCTGTGAAATTGAAAGGGATCTGAGGCCTCCACTGCACATTTCTTAATTTTATTTATTCATGTAAACCTTTGATCTCCAGGAACAAGCAGGAATGAGTCTTCACATATGGGTATGTCGGTACAGATGGAGCCTGCGCGGGAACGCTCCCCAGCATCCAATCAGAAAACTTTTGGGAGCATCCCACAGCGCCTGCGTGCTGCCTTCCCGCCTTTCCAACTGTCTCTCCTCAGTTTTCGTTTTTCCGCGGAGCCGGCAGGACGTACTCCTGTCACCGCAGAAAATTTCTTTTTTAATTCTTTAATTCTTTGTTTTCTTGTGGTCGCGGCTGTTTTTTCCCGCCTCCACCGGTGGGTTTTTTCTTTTCTTTTTCTCGAACTCAGGGAAGGTTTTCCCTCAGTTTCTGTCTTAAATTTTTTGGGCCTGTAAGGCCTCTCCATCATGGAGCCGTCTTCTCCTAAGAAGTGCCTTAACTGTGGAAATACAGTTTTCTTTTTAGACTCCAACAACTGGTGTCTAACCTATTTGGGTCCTGACCCTTTTCCTACAGAGCCATTAGGCTACAATTTTATGAGAAGAAATTTTCCATTTCGAGTTTCCCTCGATACCCAGTTCCCTTCCAGTGTCAGGGCACCGACCAATTCTTCTCTACAGGATCAGGTAACCCACAAACAGTCTGTTAAGACTAGCCAATCCTTGAGTGGTAGGTCTCATGCCAAGCATGATGACGGCTCCGGCCTTGCTCTCAAGACCCTATTGGCTTCAAAACCCCGGCGGGAGTCTTCGGTCTCCAAAGCCTTTCAGGGGTTTCAGGTTGTTCCTGGGGCTCACCCCTCACAGAACATACCTGAGCCATGCTCAGTGGTGGCATCCGCTTCGAGCGGTACCGATACCCCGGCATTGGCACCGGTGTTGAGTGATTCACTCTTCACCAGGGATCGTCATCTGGCGTCCTCGGTACCTTCGGGACCGGTCGATACGTCCCAGATTGACTTTCCGGTATAGACAGCATCGCCGATACCACCACCGATGTCGGTACCCTCCAGACATGCATCGATAGACTCACTCCCTTCGATGCCGAGTCTGGAATCCATATCTAGTCTAGAAGACTGGGTACCGACGCGTCTCGGAACCGACGCTTATCGATTCCGGATGCGCAGTACCGAGGATACTCACCAGGGGTTTTTGGTTGCCTCGGTACCGCTTGAGCAGCCTCCGATGACTGTTTCGATGGCGTTATCGCCTCCGATTCCGGCACAGCTATCGGTATCGCTATCGATGTTGATTCCTGCAGTGACATCGGGACCAGCCACTTCCATGCTTTTTTCAACAGGATCACTCCTTTCTATACCTAGTTTAGAGTCAATACCTGGCATGGACGATGCAGTTCTGCCTGTCTCAAATCGTGACTGCCAGTACCAGTATCCATCTAGTGGGGCTCTTTTTCTGCACCGGACCAGTACATCCTCTGGTGCCCAGGCTGCTACTTCAACTTTACCCTATCCAGGGATGATTCCCATTGGAGATCCTTCTTTTCAGAAATTTCTCCTTGACATGGCAACATTCCTTTCTATTCCTATCCCTGGCTGTGATCCTATTCAAGGCTCTCCTGCACAAAAGGGAAATATAATGCTTCCTTTACATCATTCTTTGCAGGATCTTCTTCTGAGAATATGGGAAACACCTTTAAGGGTTCCCTCACCTTCTACAGTAACTGATGTTCTGTATCAGGTGCCCCCCTCTCCAGGGTTTCAAAAGACTCAACTTCCCCATCATTCCATTATAGTGGAATCAGCAATGAGGAAGGTAAAAAGCAAGAAGAAGCATTCTTCTTATCCGCCAGGTCGTGCATCTAGAGCACTTGATGCCTTTGGACGTCAAACCTTCCAAACATCTATGCTGGCAACAAGGATTATCTCTTATATTTTTTATATGAGTCTCTCTCCAGGAGGTCACAAAGAAATTATCTCTTTTGACTCCTTTTTTATCAGAGCCCAGGGCTGCAGACTATTCCTTACTTCTTAGTCATAGCCAAAATATCTCTTGGTTTCTTTCTCGTGCTTCTCTAGATTGTTTTGAGTCTGTTAGCAGAACCTCTGCTATGGCCATAGGAGCATGACGTAAAGCCTGGCTCCAGGCTTCAGAACAGATGGGCACAACAAAGACTGGGGAATTCTCCTTGTACTGGAGAAAATCTCTTCAATAGGGAGGCTTTACATCAGGTTACTCATTGCTCCACTGACTTCCCTGTTTCTGGGGCCATCCTAAACCACCTCCTTCCCCAGTCAGTAGGAAGTGTCCTACCAAACCTTCTTTTTCTGAAAAAGAAGGTTTCACTCTTCTCCTGCCCATCATCCAGATGTTCCCAAGCAGGGGACACCTCGCCCTGGTCTGAAGAATCCAAACTCTAGCCAGGCTAAACAAACCCAGCAACCATAGGTTCCTGAAGGTTACAACCTACAGTTAACTTCTTCCTAGCAGAAGTTTGTTCACTGTTTTTTCTTTCAAAACTCTACACATGGTTTCCTTTCTTCAGGACATCTTTTTTTTCTCCTAGATATGCTGAGCTGTCAGGATATTCATGTCTATGGGTCACAGATTTCTCCTCTTCTTTCCACCCAGAAGAGAAGTTAACAACTATCCCATGATAGTTTTCTGTCCCAACATGAACATTTTTTCCTTCAGCAGACTTACCATATGGTAAGTCACCCTTCAGCTCCTGTTTCTCTACCCTCTCATCCAGGGTTTCCCCTGAATGAGTGGTACCATATCACTGCAGAGCTTCTCTAGCCTTTCATTCCAGTGTAGAGTTTTTTCCTTTGAATAAATTCCCTTCTTTTCTCTGGGCAGTTCATCAGACAGGGACAGGGCTTCTCCTTTCCTTTTGTCTGTTCTCTCTGTTTTACACAGGAAGATACTCTCTGCTGTCTCATTCAGCAGCTGCCCATGCAGGAGTTCCACTGATTAAACTACTGGTACTTTTCCACAAGTTCCAGTCTGTCTTCCACTACTTTCTGTCTAGCCTTACTAGTGATTCCAAGATAGTACTTCATCTATCTTGGATAATCCTAATCACTTCAGGCTTCTCACACTATCTTCTTTTCTTGCCATCTCCACTTCTTGGATTTGGCAACAAAGTTGACCTACAGCCAGTTTTATTTCCTAATTCTCCTGCATATGCTCTCTGCAATCTCACAGAAGCTTTCTACTATGGGCCCTTGCTAGAGAGCATGGGGTTTTGTCTCTGATGACTATTCTATGTGGTGGGAAAGGCTTATCAGTCATTTTCCATGACTCTGAGGGTTCTCCACACCCTGTTATCTCCTGTTATAATACAGGATATAAGCCTTTTCTGCGTGAATGTTCAAAGAGATTTCTAATCCTGCAGGAATATGCTCTTTTTTCCTTGCAGCTTGTCCTCATGGTATCCTACTCCTTTATGGACAGCACATATTATACTAGTAACGCATGATACCCCTTGTGTCCCTCCAGTGGGTCATCCTGGTATCTCCTCCTATGCGTTTTCTGTCCATTTACCATGTCAGAGTTCTACAAGACTCAGGACTTGCTCTTTACAGACTGATATTATCCTCTGTTTTTTCACGCAACCATCCTGGTTATTTCACTGGATAGCATTCCTGCACCATTTTAGCCCGGAGGAATAGATTCTCTATATATCTTCTCAAGTAGGTTCCACCTTCTTGTTATTAGATGAATCTTTCTCCTTCACATCTCTCATGTGAATGTTCTTATGGGCATATCTCTATCTGCTTAGTTGCAGACATGTATCTTCAGACATACATATTTATGTATGTATATATCTCTATATACTTCTATAGATACATATGTCTGTAAGCTGTGTGTGCATATGTTATGCCCCTATATATACCTATATATATACACACACACTATATATATGTGTGTGTGTATCTGTCGAGATGCTCCTTATAAGTAGATATGTATTTACATACTTATCTCCCTAACTGTCTATGATATAAAGGTTTTTACCTTCCTAGAAGTTCCAGACAGTAGGCTTGCATATGTTCATACTGTCCCTCAGCATGTCGGGGATATTATGCACACAACCACTACTGTGGTACTGACAGTTTCCATTTTACTCTAGGTCTCGCTATCCCTGAAGCACCATGCTTCAATATCTTTCCTATCTCTCACCAGCTAGGAAAGATGGCTTAGATCTTCAGTAGTTCTGAGGTTTCAGCCTTTCACACATCTGTCCTCCTTGGGAATACGGGCTTTTTCCCATACCCCTTCTTCCCTCCAGGACTGGGCTACTTGTCCAAATCGGTCAGTCTTCCTCTTTTACTCCTAAATGTTAATGACTCTGTAGCTAAAAGAGTTTTTCAGCTTTTTCCCATAAAGCTTTCCACTGAAGACTTGCCGTTTTTATACTACCCCAGTTGACACCTGGGTCACCTGCCAATTCCAGACCTTCACCTTCACTGGCCATGAGGTCACCTTAAGGATTCCTCTACTGAATCTCCAGTAGACTCCATCAATTTCTCTACTTCCTACAATCCATTAGGTAAGGTCCATATTGTGATTGTTCATTGAATAATTTTAATGGTACTTATCATACATACCAAGGACTCCTCTCCTGTAGTCCTTTGGTTCGCTGTTTTTTCTTACAGCTCCTCTCTTTTCAACTCCTACCCACCATCCCTCATGGGATGCCGGAGATCCATGTGTGGGAAGTGCAGTCCTGATCCAGGGACACACATTTTATGTGATCTCCCCCTGGCATCTATAGCTAGGGAGTCCCCATATGTGAAGACTCATTCCTGCTTGTTCCTGGAGATAGCACAGTTACTTACCTGTAACAGGTGATCTCTGGGAACAGCAGGAATAAGTCTTCACAACCCACCCACCTCCCCTAGGAGTTGTATCTCTCTATCTATCTTCCTTTCCTCTTTCTCTCTCTCTTTGTCTCAGCTATGAAACTCAACTGAGGAGAGACAGTTGGAAAGGCGGGAAGGCAGCACGCAGGCGCTGTGGGATGCTCCCAAAAGCTTTCTGATTGGACGCTGGGGAGCGTTCCCGCGCAGGCTCCGTCGGTACTGACGTACCCATATGTGAAGACTTATTCCTGCTGTTCCCAGAGATCACCTGTTACAGGTAAGTAACTGTGCTTTACTCGCCTGATCACTGCATAGGAATAAATAGCAGTTGAACCCATCTGTTCTTTATGATCTGGAGCAAGGTAGTTTCCTTAAAATTATAAGATTCTAATTTACTTAGTTTCATCACTCTTGGGGCTAAAGAAAAATAAATTTTATTTAACCAGTGCAGCATGACTGAGGCTCTAAAAGGCTTTTTCCCTCCCTCTGGGTCATCTGTAACACAAATTCCTAAATGGCGGGTAGGTTGAACAAAGCTGAAATGCAATGACTGGATGTCCCCTCTTAGCCTCTCCTCACGGCTGTGTGAGATGCAGAGTTCTAGGGATGTGCATTAGTTTGTCTTAAAACAAATTTAGTTCAGCAAATTGGATTTGATGCAAATCAAAAAATTCTAATAGTTGTTAAAAAATGTTTATGAAAACAAATATGCAAAATGATCCAAAAAAAGTCCAAACATTCTGGGAAAATGCCAAATAAGAAAAAATATTTGCACTGTGCATATCTCTACATAGCTCTAATATTGGAAATGAAGAGAACTGGATTCCCTGCAGGGTGTCACTTGATTTTCCCAGCAACAAAATTTCCCAAAGATAACTATATACACGAACTGTGAACATGACATTTATTCCTTCTGAAAGGTATTGGCATCTGAAACACATGTAGAGCTTTTGCTTTTAGATGCAATAACAGCTACGGGTGCCAGTCTGTCAATAATGAACCACCTGACTGAAGACCGAACACAATTTAGGACAACTATCCAGAGGGTCGCCATGAGTCGACACCGACTTGACGGCACTTAACAACAACAATGTTGACTCAATAAAAGCTATCTCAATCTATGGAAAATTCAGATACCAAACTGTAGCTGGGTCACATGGAGACCAGTGATACCAATGAGAGAGACTAATTGAATTCAAGTCATTGGAGCATGAGCCAGTCCTGTTTTTGTAACTGTGTCCCATTGTTAGTATAGCGTGACTGTCCTTTTCTTAGGGTCATAAAGCTTCAAGGCTCTTGTGTTACAGGACAAAACCAGCATGTTTCTGATGATCTGTTCCCTGCATTGCTTTCAGCTTTCATTCATAGCATCCTAGTGCAATAATTTTATTTTTGCTATTGGCTGGGGCAGGATTTAGAATGTCAGGCCTGGGTCACTATGTTCTGATAGTAGAGGAACGAGTTGGCACCACTGTGAAATGCTTACAAGTCTTTGCCTTGCAAGCCTACTGAATACCCTTTTTTTCCTTGCACTAGTGTGGAAAGAAGGGACCCCTTAGCTGCCCTGGCCAGAGAGTATGGGGGCTCTAAGAGGAATGGTCTGCTGAAGTGGTGTCAGAGGAAGACTGAGGGTTATCCGGTAAGAGAATAAATAGATTTTGAGGAAGGCCTGTATGGTAAGGTAGACATTTTCTGCCTCTTCATCTGCTGCTGATCGCTCTGAAAGTGTCTCTGTAGGTCATCTGTGATCAGTGATGCCAGCGCCCTTGGTCCACTGTGTCCCCCGTCATTGAAATCCTTCACTAACAACCCAACATAAGGGCTGATACTGAAGGTTAGGAATTAAACATTGGAAGAATTAGTACCTTGCATTCTGCTTTCTCTCTAATCCTGGTTTTCTGTTTCTCTCTCTCTCTCTCTCTCTCTCTCTCTCTCTCTAAATCATCATATTTCATCTGTACTGAATAAATATATTTTGCTCTTCTTTTCAAACAAACTTCTTACTGCCAGAAAAATGAATTGCAGTCAGTTCAGAAAAACATTTAAACAGCTGAATAATGTCAAAGCGATATGTGTCTGTTTTTTCTGCTCTCTCTGTGTCTCTTTATAGAAAACCACCTCAGGATCTGTGACATGCAATAACTGTTTTAATAATGGATTTTATTCCAAGCACTAGGCCACCTACTCTCTGCCACTGGAATTAAGAACAGTGGGAGCACTAGTTAAGAGTGATTTCCAGGGGGCCCGACATTAAAGACAGCAGCAGCTGCTATATCTGGATTAGTGCCACTAGCTGGGTCTATCCAGGGCAGTCCTAGGAATTATCCGGATAACAGTAATATTCAGTTGCACGATCTGAATGTCAGCACTGACAGCAGAAACATATATTCGGCACTGGCCAGTATTTAAAAAAAAAATAAAACTGGAAAGCTGTGGCTAAAAATTGACCTGCAAAACTTGAAGCCAACAAAAGGGAGCTGCCTGCTGAGTGAGGTGGTTGTAAAGGTGTGGGGGTTTTTGTTTTGTTTATACAGTTTGTTTTCACTTCCAGTTGAATAACAGATATAAAAAAGATGCTTGCATGACATTTGCTGCTTTTCACAGCAGGAGAGCAGGCAGGTTGTACACGTGTTAGCTCCTGGTCTCTAGGATGCTGTCAGGTTTTCTATCCAGTACGCGGCGGCGGCTCTGATGCCTCCTTCTGACTGCTGGTTGGAGCTTTGTTGGGTTCAGCTCCAGCACTGCCAGGAGCATGCGACGCTCTCTCAGAAAGTCAGCTTGCGCTGCTGCTGCTGTTTGCACTGTTTCTCTACACTTCATTGTTTTGTTGGGGGATTTTGCTCCTCTATAAAAGCTGACTCCTGCCTGATGGGGAGAGGTGCAATGGCGGTCCACTTGATGTGCAGAAATTGCCCAATTGTATCGGCTGTAGTGCGGAATCCCATCAAATTCTATGATTTAAAACCACATTCCTAATTGTGGCCTCAAAAGAGTAGGGGCTGTCGTTTTTTTCATAGTTGAGAAATGTTTTTTTCTCGCTCCCTCCCTCCCCTGTTCTCTCTCTAGCCTGTGTAGCGCTTGGCTAGCTATTAGTAATAACAGCTAAGCCCAGATCGTTGTTCTTAATTTGTAAGGGGTCCCAGGAGAGGTGGATATTCAAGCAGAATGTCCAGCAGAAACATTATACTGTTGTGCTGCCATTGACATTGATGCTTCCTGGTGACCCGATAACAAAAGATAAAGTTTTTCAAAGGAGACTTCATATTGTGTTTGGTTTCTGATGTAGTGAGGCAAGATGCCTGTGCTGCCTTTTGTTTATTGACAAGGAAATGCCTGAGCCTGGGGGAAGAGCATTTCCAAAGAGGATGAGTGTGCTTTGAGTTGGAAGGGACACACCCTGGAGGGGGTGTGTCAGATCAGGTTCTGGGACAACTAAGCTGGGGAAGTATACAGAGATGTTAGAGAGCAGAGCCAGTGTAAAAAAAAAAACATAACTGGACATCATTATTTTATTTATTTATTATTTAATTAGACTTGCTTCTATACTGCCTTTCTACAATTCAAGGCAGTGTTCGTACAAATAACAAATGTACAACAGGGTTTGGTCAGCACACTGATTTACATGAAACAGGAACAATAAAAAGGTACAAATTAGTTCAACAGATTAACTTCTGACTATTTAGTGCTATTTTTGTATATATACATAAGGAGAGAAGTTCTCCAAAGATAATTTACCCAAGCATATGGGTTGTTTGACAACTGCCCACCCTCCCTTCAGGAAAAAGAACACACTGGTGGTTCTTAAATGTTAGTACCACTGTCAGAACTTATTACTTTGCCTTGGGTGCAGTTGCTCTTTGTGGTCCCCCCACTCCCCCCTCCCAAAGATGCTGTCACTCTGTGGGACTGCCTGGTTTGCTTTATGGCTAAGTCAGCCCTGATAGAGAGGGGTTCTGAGAACCTCCAGTGACTGCCACCTTTCTATAGCAGTACAGATTTGCCCTGGATGTAACACTTGAAATCCTCATTATAAAGACCCCAAAGGATAATGTTATACCTAATGCCCCAAAAATATATCCTCTCAACCAATCAATGAATACATTCTTAGAGCACGTTATCGAAAGCACAACCATGAGTCACGTATTGGTGGAAGGAGAAAGACCTCAGTACTACATAGACATGGTGGCTTCTACAGCATTATGTACTACATCAATGGTCATAATAAAACCCTTCCATTCTACTATATACTGTAGTGCTCCACAGACAGTAAGTGTGTGATAAAAAATATATAAATGTTCTTATCTACACTCCAGAGTGTGACGAGAAGGTAGACCTCAATACCACATGGCTGCATCTTATTTATTTATTTATTTATTTAACACTTATTTATATACCGCATCTTCCAGCGATCAGTTGCGGTGTACAATTAACAACAGTTAACAATGCAGAGCTTGTTTTACATGGAACAGAATAACTTTTTACATAGAACATCTTAACATGCACACATAGGTTTAAAAACTAAGCAGAATAATTCAACTAACACAGATTGTGTAACAATTTAAACAAAGTACTGACTCTACCGCATAGGCAGATCATATCAGTTGCAACTATATACAAGTAGGGTATCAATGTATAGGAGTGGAGTGTTTATTCGATTATGTTTTGTGTGTTATCCCTTGAAGAAGGGAGTATACGCTTGATGTGGGGGGGTTAGTGTGAAAAACATTAAGTTAAGAACACTTATTTTTATCATACACATACTGTCTGTGGAGCACTAAATCAAAGAATGGATGGGTTTTTTTGCAGTTTTTTTATGAACACTGATGTAGTGCATAACGGCTTAGATGCAGCCATGTAGTGTACTGAGGTCTTTTTCCTTCCATCAACATGTGACTCATGGTTGTGCTTTTGATAACTTGCTCTAAGAGTGCATTATGTAATTACTTGAAATCCTTAGGCAGCTTTTGAATTGAAATCACCAAAGGGCTCTTTAGGAGGGAGATTTGTACTTTTTGTTTAAGGGGTCAGGGGGGTTTGGTGTTCTGCTAAGGACACAGTAGTGCATCTCATTAACCACTGGTAGTTCTTAAATCTCTGCAGTAGGTACAAAATGTCACTGCTAGGCTAACCTTTGAGCTGCATTGAGAGATCATATCTCCCTATATCTGGCAGAGCTTCACTGGTTACAGTATCATTGTGTGCGCAATTCAAACGACTGTGTTTATATGGACATGTGTGCATTATTGGGCACCAAGCAACTTAATGAAAAGATAGGGACTGTGTCCCGCAATGTTCTCTTTGGTCTAATCAGCAAAATTATTGGCTTGTCCTCCATTGAAGGCTGTTCATTAAATTTAGTTTTGAAAACAGATGTTCTCTATTGCCAGGACTATTATCAAGAAATCAACTCCCTTTTGAACTAAGCGACCACTCTTTGGGCATGTTTACTAAAGCGCACTACCCGGGTGTGTGTTTGATGCTGCACTACAAAGTAGCTACCTGGGCAGAGTGCATCTGGTTGGCATCTTGGTGGGGCGTGGGCGTTCCTGCCACAACACCACAAGCATGGGCCTTGAAAGTCCGCGCTGCTGGTCCTTGGCAGGGAGCAACTACCTCCAGCATAACGGGTGGGTGGCTGTAGTTGCTCTCTGCGATAGTATTAACATGTTGAGCTGTGCTAAATGCAGGGGAATGGCTGTCCCTGCCTCACTGAATCTAGCACACTGCACTGCCCCACGCAAATATTCAACAGTAGCCACTGTCTTGATACTGCCACTGAATATCTTGCCTATATTTAGCAACACAGTTGCCTACAGTGGTATTTAAATATTGGCCTTTTTGAAAATTAGGTCTTCTATATCCATAAAGAAAGTGACTAGCGTGTAAGTTTATGAAGTATTACTTAATAACCATAAGAAAAGAAAGGAGCAAAGCTATGATGGCATGTAATACGTTTTATGCATTAAAATACAAGAATATATATATTGCATGAAAATGATAGCGTTGGCATGATGAAATGATGATTTATTTTTTATTTAGTTCACATATTTTCAGTGGAAGCTCTAGATAAGTTACGCTTAGGTAAAGTAGGTATTTCTCGATCCCCAAAGGGCTTGCAATCTAAGAGCTAGATATTAAGTAAAGTGTTCTGCTACGTTGGTGGGTGCTAATGCTATTAAGTGCCTTTTAGTAAATCCTAGTCCTAAGTATCTGTTTGATGCAATGGAGGGTTAAATAACTTGCCCAAAATCATGAGGAGCAACAGTGGGATGTGAGCATTGGACTTCTGTTTCTCAGCCTGCTGCCATCTTGAGACAGATTTATTTTCTTCTCAGACAGACAGACAGATATTTTTCAACCCCTTATATATAATTTCTTTCCAAAATTCCATTGGGTGGGAAAGAATAATCTCCAGGAACAAGCAGGAATGTAGTCATCGCATATGGGTATCGTCGGTACTGATGGAGCCTGCGCGGGAACGCTCCCCAGTGTCCAATTAGAACGCTTTTGGGAGCATCCCACAGCGCCTGCGTGCTGCCTTTCCCAACTGCCTCTCTCCAGTTCTTCGTTTTCCGCGAAGCCAGCAAGTCGTGTTCCTGTCACCGCAGAAAAGTTTCCTTCTTTTTTATGGTCGCGTCTGCCTTCCTCGATGCTTTACAGGTACCGCCGTTTTTATCTTCTTTTCTTTAAAAAAGAAAAAAAATTCTTAGTACTTTTTTCCCATTTTTTTTTCCAGGTGCACGCGCCATTTTGGGCCTTAGACCTAAGATTTTTTTCCACAATGGAAAAACCCTCTTCGGGTTTTAAAAAGTGCACCAAGTGTGCTGGTACCATCTCCGTCACCGACACCCATGAGTGGTGTCTGAAATGTTTAGGTCCTGACCATTCCATCTCAGAATGTATGGCCTGTGCCATGATGTCCAAGAGAGGTCGACAGAACCGAGCTGCCAAGCTCAGTACCCTGTTTCCCTCTGATGCAGCTTCAGTGGCATCAATGCCTTCCAGGGCTTCATCTTCCTCCCGTGGATCTCGGTAACTAAACACAAGTCTAGCCGGTCCTCAAAGGGTAGATCTTCTTCTAAGCATTGAGATGCCTCTGGCGTTGCCCTTGAGGACTCTGCACCGGCAAAATTGCCCCGGCTGGAGGCTTCGGCTTCCAAAGCATTATCCGGGGCTCCAGAATGTTCTCGAGGCTTCAACCTTGGCAGAACTACTGGTGCCATGCTCTGGGGTACCAACGATCTTCTCCGGTACTGACATCCAGGCATCGGCAGCGTCGATAGACCAGAGAGTCCTGGCTATTGAGCGCACTCTGGTGGCTCTCCTTGTGGCATTGACGCCCTCGGAACCGCGTCAGACATTTTCAACCGGTACCGGCTCCGGTACCGATAGCATCGACATCGATGTCCGCATTGCCGGCACCCAGTCATCCGATGCCTTCTGTTACCTGTACTCCGGTACCAGTTATTCCCGGTACCGACTTCGGTCGGTACGGGTATCGGGCTCTTCAAGAGCACCCGGACAGGCGGTACTTCGAGTCCTCAGAGGAATTTGAAGATTCTGATAGTTCTGTCGATGCAGGAATGCTTCTCCCAGAGGAGCCCTCCTCCCCTAAGCGCAGGATGTCTCCTCCAGAAGATATTTCCTTTCAGGATTTTATCAGGGAGGTGGCTCGGGGTTTCTCCATTACTGTGGCCCCTGAAACAGAGCCTAGAGCAAAGGAGTTGGAAATTTTACAATATCCCAAAACTCCTAAGGAGGCAGCTACCTTGCCCATCCATGAGATCTTGTATGATCTTAAGTTAAGAATGTGGGAGACACCTCTTACCACCTCATCTCATTCTCGTGGACTGGATACTCTGTATCGAGTCCCTCCTTGTCTTGGTTTCCAAAAAACTCGGCTTCCTCACCACTATTGTAGTGGAATCAGCTATGAGAAGGATCAAGAGTGCAAAGAGGCATGCCTCTAATCCTCCAGGACGTGAGTGCAGAACTTTGGATGCTTTTGGACGTCATGTCTTCCAAGCTTCCATGCTTTCTGCCAGGATCAGTTCCTATAGTCTATATATGGGAATGTTCCTGAAGGAAGTCACAGGTGATTTAGAGGCTTTGAGTCCTCTTCTTCCTGAGGACAGAAGGCAGGATTTTCTCACATTGGTCAAACATGCCCAAGATGTTTCTAAATTTGTCAACCGTGCAGCTTTTGACTGTTTTGAGTGCATAAACAGAACCTCTGCCATTGCCATAGGTGCACGTAGAATTGCTTGGCTCCAGGCATCTGATCTGGAGCTCTGGGTACAAGACAAACGGAAATATCTCTTGTACAGGTGAGAACCTGTTTGGTAAAAATTGGCAGGAAAAAGCCAATAAGCTGGATGCTGACAACTCTACCTTGGCTAAATTATCCAAGTCCACAGCTGATCCTGCTAGAAAGAAATCTTTCAAGAAACCATTCTTTTTTAAAAAGAAAAGATATTATCCTGCTTATTCTCAGCAGGGACGTTCTGCAGGTCAGCTTGACAGGAAAGGTCAGCAACCACCCAAACAAAGGAAAGCAAAGACTGCTAAGCCTCAGCCATCCCAGCAGTCTGTTTCCACAAGGCCTTTGACTTTCAGCTAGAGAACTTAGCCTTCCTGGCTCTCGTTGGACCAGAGCCTTCCACCATTCCAGGAAGGTTGTGTCACTTTGCCCCCAGATGGGGGCAGATAACAGCAGAGCATTGGGCACTCTCCATCATAAAAGAGGGGTACAAGCTTCATTTTTCCAGCATGCCCCCTCCCACAATGATAAGGCAGTTCAATTCTCTGACCTCTCTCATCAACCTGTTAGGTCAGGAGGTCACTATGCTTCTTGCCCAAGGGGCAATAGAAGAAGTACCCATCCATCAGCAGGGTACAGGGTTTTACTCCCCCTATTTCCTTATCCCAAAGAAAACAGGGGGATACAGACCTATCTTGGACCTCAGAGAATTGAACACATTCCTTGTCATAGAGAAATTCAAGATGATTTCTCTCGGAACTCTGCTGCCATACCTTCAGAGTCAGGATTGACTTTGTTCTCTAGATCTCAAGGATGCGTACAACCCATGTTCTCGTCCATCCAACTCACAGAAGGTTCCTTCGGTTCCTTTTTCAAGGAAAGCACTACCAATACAGGGTGCTTCCTTTTGGCCTGGCCTCGGCACCAAGGGTGTTCACAAAATGCATGGCTGTAGTAGCAGCATTTCTCCGCACTCTAGGGATATTCATCTTCCCCTACTTAGACAACTGGCTCATTCGAGTCCCAACAGAGTCAGAGGCCAGGATTTCTCTATCCTGCACAATGCGTATCCTTCAGTATTTGGGTCTGGTAATAAACATCCCAAAATCCAGTCTATCTCCCACTCAGTCTTTAGAGTTCATAGGAGCTTTGCTGGATACCAGAAGGGCAAGGGCCTATCTCCCCCAGGCCCACTGCCTTCGCGTGGTGCAGTTAGCTTCTCAGGCAGTGCTAAAGCCTCACCTCACTGCACGAGAAATGCTACAACTACTAGGCCACATGGCATCTACTGTGCCTGTGGATCCCTATGCTCGCCTTCATATGAGGGCAGCCCAGTGGACTTTAGCCATTCAATGGACCCAGGCATCAGGATGTCTGTCAGACAAAATAGCAAACACAAGTCGCCTTATTTTGTCCCTCCAGTGGTGGAAGTCCACGCAAAACCTGTTGCTGGGGTCCCCTTTTCAACAACCCTTACCCCAAGCAACTCTCACAACAGATGCTTCTCCGAAGGGTTGGGGAGCTCATCTGCAAGACCTCTCCACCCAAGGCACCTGGTCTCCACAGGAGACTCATCTATATATCAATCTCTTGGAGCTCAGAGCAATCTTCCTTGCTCTTTGAGTGTTCCACACCCTGCTCAGCTACAAGACATTCCTCATTCATACGGACAACCAAGTAGCCATATTCTACGTGAACAAGCAGGGGGGAACAGGCTCTCTGTCGCTTTGCAACGAAGCTTTGCGACTATGGGCCCTCGCCAGAGAGCATCAGATTCATCTCCTGGCAGTGTATCTTCCAGGCATACAAAACTCTTGGGCAGACAGACTCAGTCGAGTTCTGCTTCCACACGAGTGGTCTCTGCATGCAGACCAGGTGGCCAAGATTTTTCAAATTTGGGGAACCCCGGACATAGACCTCTTTGCAAGTCCGTGGAATGCCAAACTTCCCCGGTTCTGTTCCAGAATTCTGGCTCAGGCCAGGGATGCTTTCCTCCTTTACTGGGGTCAAGACTTCCTGTGCGCCTTTCCACCCATTCCCCTAATTCCCAAAACCCTGTTCAAGCTTCAGAGAGACAGAGACCGCATGATTCTCATAGCTCCACATTGGCCACTGCGAGTGTGGTACCCTCTGCTTCTACATCTCTCTCAAGCTCCCTCCCTGGAGTTAGGGTCTGCTCCAGATCTCCTATCCCAGGAGGACGGAATGTTATGGCATCCCAGTCCCCAGTCTCTGCGTCTCAGGGCTTGGTTGCTGAAGGCCTAGATCTCCATAATCTTAATCTCCCTCAGCAAGTAAAAGATATTCTTTTTGCTTCCAGGAAACCTTCCACGAGACGCTCTTATGCTTTCAAGTGGAAAAGGTTTACCATATGGTGTTCGCAGAAGGGTCTTAACCCCCTTGCGATACCTCTGGAATCATTGCTGGAGTATCTCCTTCATTTGTCCAGTGCAGGTCTTAAGACTAACTCAGTAAGAGTCCATTTGAGTGCTATTGCAGCTTCCTTTAAGCCTCTAAATGAACAGCCTATTTCCTCTCATCCTCTTATAGCAAGATATATGAGAGGCCTTCTTCTAACTAAGCCTCCCATTAGGCCACCACCGGTGGCATGGGACTTAAACCTGGTTCTTGGGCAGCTCATGAAGCCATCTTTTGAATCCTTAGCTACTACCTCCCTGAAATTCCTTTCTTGGAAGGATATCTTTCTCATTGCAATCACATCAGCACGTCGCATTAGTGAGTTGCAAGCGCTAGTAGCTGATCCACCTTATACAAGGTTCCATCATGACAAGGTAGTCCTTAGGACTCATCCACACTTTATGCCAAAGGTCGTCTCGCCTTTTCATCTAAACCAAGCGGTCTACCTACCTGTGTTTTTTCCAAGGCCTCATGCATCAAATGCAGAGAGGAACCTTCATACCTTGGACTGTAAAAGAGCTTTAGCCTTTTACTTACAAAGAACACAGCAACATAGAAAGTCCTCTCAACTCTTTGTTGCTTTTGATCCTTCTCATTTGGGACTTCCAGTCTCCAAGAGAACACTATCCAACTGGATTGCTCAGTGTATATCCTTTGCTTATCAGAGTAAGAATCTTCCTCTGGAGGGCCATGTCACAGCTCATAATGTGAGAGCCATGGCAGCTTCAATGGCTCATCTGCACTGTGTGTATATTGACGACATGTGTCGAGCAGCCACCTGGGCCTCTGTTCATACCTTCACAGCCCATTACTGCTTGGACAAGGACTCCCGCCGGGATGCCTTGTTTGGTCAGGCTGTTCTCCAACACCTGTTCCATACCTAATCAACTCCTACCCACCATCCCTGGTAGGATGCCAGAGATCCATGGGGGGAAGTGGAGCCCTTCTCAGGGACACACAACGTCTGGGGTCTCTCCCTGGCATCTAAAGCTAGGGGGTCCACATATGTGATGACTCCATTCCTGCTTGTTCCTGGAGATAGCATAGTTACTCACCTGTAACAGGTGATCTCCGGGAACAGCAGGAATTTAGTCCTCACAACCCACCCACCTCCCCTAGGAGTTGTATCTCTCTATCTCTTTCCCTTTCCCTCTCTCTCTTTGTCTCAGCTTTAAAACTCAACTGGAGAGAGGCAGTTGGGAAAGGCAGGAAGGCAGCACGCAGGCGCTGTGGGATGCTCCCAAAAGCTTCCTAATTGGACGCTGGGGAGCGTTCCCGCGCAGGCTCTGTCGGTACCGACGATACCCATATGTGAGGATTAAATTCCTGCTGTTCCTGGAGATCACCTGTTACAGGTGAGTTACTATGCTAAAAGGCAGGGTGGTAACACGATGCAAGGTTCCGCTTTAGGAACCACCGCCCATGAAAAAGATTTAGGTGTTGTCATGTATAGCATGTTGAAGCCCTCCAGCCAGTGTGCAGCGGTGGCCAAGAAAGCAAATAGAATGCTAGGTATCATAAGGAAAGGAATGGAGAATAAAACAAAGGATATTATAATGCCTCTGTATCGTTCCATGGTGCGACCGCACCTTGAATATTGTGTGCAATTCTGGTCACCATATCTTAAAAAAGATATAACGTTATTAGTAAAGGTTCAGAGAAGAGCCACTAAAATGGTAAAGGGGATGGAAGGATACCCCTATGAAGAAAGGCTAAAAAGGTTAGGGCTCTTCAACCTGGAAAAGAGACGGCTGAGGGGAGATATGATAGAGGTCTATAAATTAATGAATGGAGTGGAACGGGTAAACGAAGATTTATTATTTATGCCATCAAAATATAGAAAGACTAGGGGACATGCAATGAAGCTACAGGGTAACCTATTTACGACTAATAAGAGGAAATATTTTTTCACTCAATGTTTAATCAAACTCTGGATTTCATTAATGAAGGATGTAATAAAAGCTGTTAGTGTAGCCCGCTTTAAAAAAGGTTTGGACAAGTTTCTGGAGGAAAGGTCCATAAACCATTATTAAATTGGACCCTGGAAATCCACTGCTTGCCCTAATATAAGCATTGTGGAACCTGTGTCTTTTGGGGAAACTGCTAGGTACTTGTGACTTAGATTGGCCACTGTTGGAAACAGGATACTGGGCTTGATGGACCTTGGTCTGACCCAGTGTGGGCATATCTTATATTCTTATAAGGCCCTTCACAGTTATGGAGGACAAGCATTTTGCAGAAAGTCTTCATTGTTGGTTCATGAAAAAAAGAACAGCAGTAGGCCAACTTTCAAACAGTGCCTCTGCTTACTCCAATACAGCAGTGTTACTGGTCAGTCAGAACAATAATGCCATCTAGCCTACAAGGTACGATTCTATAGCTTGCAAATATTCAGATATAGGGCCCAAACCCACATTACTAGCATGGAGCTTAGTAAACATGCCCCTTAGGCCTTTTAGGAATTGGCTTTAAACCTTTCTATTTGTGAAGGTGTTTGGGATTACTGGGAATTTAATTGAAGTTGGGATTTTTGGTGATGCAATAAAACAAAGTTGATGAGTTCTATGAACAAGTACAAGTTGAAATTGACAGAATATGCAAACAGGATATCCTGATAGTCATGAGTGACTGGAATGCAAATGTTGGCAACAAAGTGGTTGGAAAATATGGACTTGGCAACAGAACTGAAGCTGGAGAAAGACTGATAGAATTCTGCAAAACCAATGATCTATTCATCTCAAACACCTTCATCCAGCAACACAAGCGCTGACTGTATAAATGGATTGTACAAAAATCAAATTGACTACATCTGTGGAAGACAACAATAGAAAAGCTCGATAACATCAACAAAGACAAAACCTGGAGCTGACTGTGGTACAGATCACCAACTACTAATATACAAACTCAAGTTAAAATTGAAAAAGAGCAAGCAACTCATGAATGTAGCAAAATATGACCTTGAGAATATACCACTGGAATTTGACTTCCTGCAAAATGCTTTAGAAACAAATGACAGGGCTCCAGAAGAGTTATGGGATGACATCAAGAAGGTTGTGTTGGAAGAAAGCAAGAAGGCTCTACAAAAGGTGAAAACGCAAAAAAAGCCAAAATGGATGACTGAAGACACTCTGAAAATTGCCCAGAATCGCAGAGAAGCTAAAGTCAGAGGAAAAAGAGGCAATCCCAGAACTCGATGGAGATTTCCAACGTGCCGCAAGACAAGACAAGACAAGGAGAAGTACTACAATGACACATGCAAGGAAATAGAAGCAGAAACTATTAGAGGAAGAACAAGACTGACTTTCATAAAGCTACAAGAGTTAAAGAAAAAATTCCAGCCTCAAATTGGAATAATACAAGATGCTCAAGGATCCATTTGAATAATGATTGGAAGATCAAGAAAAGGTGGAAAGAACATAGAGTTATTATACCATAAAGATCAAGTTGACCAACAGCAGTTTCAACCTGTACCTTATGATCAGGAACTATTGGTGATGAAAGAACTCGTCGAAGCAGCATTGGAAAGGCTTATCAAAGAACAAAGCACTGGGCATTGATGGCATTCCCATTGAAGTATTACAGCAATCAGATGAAGCTGTTACTATACTTACAAGGCTCTACCAGGAAATTTGGAAGACAAATTCATGGCCCAACTGACTGGAAAAGATTTATGTTTATACCAGTACTGAAGAAAGGTGATCTGACTGTGGAAACTATCGAACAATCGCTCTGATCCCACATGCCAGCAAGATTCTACTGAAGATCATTCAGCAGAGACTACAACCATACCTGGAACGAGAACTGCCTGATGTGCAAGCAGGGTTCAGGAAAGGGCGAAGAATGAGAGACATCGCGGCTGTGAGATGGATCCTTGAAAAGGCTAAAGAATACCAAAAGGATATCCAAATGTGTTTTATTGACTACAGTAAGGCTTTTAACTGTGTAAACCATGAGAAACTCTGGGCCACAATAAGAAGCATGGGTATATACCTGATCGTTCTCTTGCACAAACTTTACATTGATCAACAGTTCAAACGGAACAAGGAGAAACACAATGGTTTAAAATCAGCAAAGGTGTACGACAAGGCTGCATACTTTCCCCCCTACCTCTTTAATTTATATGCAGAACAAATCATCAAAGAAGGAGGACTGTATGAAGACAACCGAGGTGTGAAGATTGGTGAAAGACTCATCAACAACCTTCGCTATTTATTTATTTAATGGGTTTTTGTATACCGCCTTATCATTAATTTAAAGCTATGTTGATACCACATGGTGAGTCCATACAAAAATTCGACTTGTCCAAGCCATGCTATTTTCAGTAACACATGGATGTGAAAGTTGGACAGTGAACAAGAAAGGCGGGAAGATTACCGATGCCTTTGAATTATGGTACTGGCAATAACTACTGTGTATATCATGAACTGCCCGAAGAACAAACCAGTCAGTACTAGAGGAAATCAAATCTAAGCTTCCCTTAGAAGCTCAGATGACAAGATTTCAACTTTCATACTTTGGACACATGCGAAAAGAGAGATTGTTAGAGAAAGACATAATGCTTGGGTGCCACTCTATCAACAATGAGCTGCCTGACTGAAGACTGAACACAGTTTAGGTCAACTATACAGAGGGTCGCCACGAGTCGCCACAGACTCGATGGCACTTAACAGCAGCTACAATAAAACAGCTTTATTTTGGTGGTAATTTTGTACAGAAGTCTGTATATATGATGGTTATAATATTAGGAGGGATAATTTTCTGTATTTTAATTGTTTTGATGTATGGATTTTAATTATGTATATTTTTCTGTAACTCTATATGTAAAAAATATTAAAGCCATAGAACTGCGAGGCTTAAGAAGGAAGGAGAAGGCATTGTGGGTTAGTATGGAACATCTATTTACATTGGTGTGAGATACAGATCTCCCTTGAAGGCAGAATAAATAAATAAATAAATAAAAATTTAATTGAAGATAATCACAATATTGCTATGAAAGAGACGTGCTATTAGTAGGAGATTTCAATTTTCCAGATGTTGATTGGGAATCCCTGCTACAGTGTCATCCACAGTGTTCCAGCTACTGATAATGGAACACACTTGGGAGGGGCCATACTGCACTTGATGCTTACAAGTGGGGGAGAATATTTCTGATGTGCTAATGGATGATCATCTGGCATCCAGTGACCACTGGATGGTGTGCTTCAGTATTGGGACGTATGTGGAGAAGGTTCATTCAAAAGCAAGAGTCCTAGACATCCTGAAAATCCTGTCAAGATGGGGGACTACCTCAAGGAGCTGTCAGTTGGACAGGAACATCTAGGGGAAATAGAACAACAGTGGTCAAAACTGAAAGGAGATACTGTACTTTAAGGGCAACAAACCTTTTTGTTAGGAAAGCAAATAAAAGTAAGAGGAAAAGGAGGCCATTATGGTTTTCAAAAGAAGTAGCTGAAAAGCTAAGGAAAAAGAGGTTGGCCTTCATAAAAGGAGATGTCAGAAAGAGGAAGACAAACAACAATGTCTGGAGAAGCTAAGGGAAGCTGGGAAAGAAGTTAAGAAAGCAAAGATGCAAATGAGAGAAAAAATTGCCAGTACAGCAAAATAAGACATATAGGAAAAGAAAAAAGAGCAGGGATACTAGAATGGAAAACAAATCTTTTATTATGAATGACATGGCTGTGTTGCGGCAAACAATTGCTTGCATCAGGGGCAGCCAAAACAATCAATACAAACATAACATTGAAAAGCATTTAAATATGTATCTGTATATAACAAAAATATTTATAAAAACATACATATAACACTTACTGTAATGGGTCAAGATATGAAAATATTGAAAAGACAAAATAGTAATAGTAAGAAATAAACAAAAATAAAAATTAAGAATAAACGTTAGATCATATGAAATCTTATGATCTAACATACACTTTTATTCTTATTTTTATTTTTGTTTATCTACATACTATTGCTATCATTCCCTTTCTTTAAAATCCCTCTTTTTGAATTCCCTTAAGTTATACTATTTACTATGCAGTGTTCAGACAAATGTAAGTTTAATTTTTTTATTGCTGTGCACATTAGACCTTATTCACTGCACACCAGATTTTGGTTTGTCACTAACATTAGCTCATTATATTAATTTTTGAAAATGTACAATTCTTTAAATACTAATTATTTTGTCTTTCTTGTGTTTTCATGTTTTGACCTATTATGGCATATATTATATGTATGTTTTTGTATTTTTTTGTTATGAACATATACATATATGAAAGCTTTTTCATATCTATATGTTTGTATTGATTGTTTTAGCTACCTATGATGCAGGCAATTGTTTGCCGAAACATGGCCGTTTCGGGCATAATGAAAGATTTGTTTTACATCTTAATATACCTGCTCTTTTTTGTTTTGGACTTTCTTGTGAGGGTGTCCCTTCGCTTGTTGCGTTTTTGTTCCAGCAAAATATTGGGACAAAGCTTTTTTTAAAGAAATATTATTAGCAGGAGGACGTGCAAAGGTGGCATTATGAGATTCAAAGGGGGGGGGGGAGGGTGGGCAGAATATTTAGAGGCTTGTTAGAATAAAGCAGAATTGTTTAAAGATTTTTGTTCTGTATTCACATATTAAGGGCCAGGAATGGGACCTTAGAAAGCAAATGCAAAGAAGGAATGGAAGCGAGGTAGACCTTGAATGATTTTCAGAAGACTGGTTTCCTGAGGAGCTAGCTAAACTAAAAGTAGACCAAGGGATGGGGTGGGATGGGATTACGGTCTGGTGTGATCCTAGGGGACTGGAGATAGGCAAATGTGTATTCTTTCCACAAAAGTAGAAGTAAGGAAGGGAATGGGAAATACAAACCAGTTAGTCTGACCTCTTTGGTGGGTAAATTAATGGAAATGCTGCTAAAGCAGAGGATGGTGCAGTTTCTGGAATCCAAAAGATTACAGGATCCGAGAGAGCATGGTTTTACTAGAGTTAGATCTTGTCAGACGAGTCTGATTGATTTCTTTGAGTGGATGACCAGAGAACTGAAATAGGGGAAAACGCTAGATAGTATACTTAGATTTTAGCAAGGCCTTTGACACCATTACATATCAGCAACTTATAAATAAACTAAGTGCCCTGGAGATGAACCCTAAAGAGAATGACTGGGTAATAAACTGGTTGAGTGGGAAACAACAGAAGGTAGTAGTAATTGGAGTTCACTCTGAAGATAGAGGCGTTGCCAGTGGTGTGCCATGGGGACTGATCCTTGGTCCTGTTTTTTTTTTTTTACATTTTTATAAGTGATATTTCAGAAGGACCATTGGAAAAGGTACGCCTCTTTATGAATGGTACCAAAATCTGCTATAGGATAGATACCTTGGAAGGTGTGGATAACATGAGGAGGAATCTAGCAAAGTTTGAATAATGGTCGAGAATTTAGCAGATAAGATTTAATGCCAAAAATGCAAGGTCATGCATTTGAGCTGCAGAAACCTACAGGAACACTACGGTATTGGGGCGGGAAGGGGGATGAAGTACTTCAGTGAACAAAAGAAGAGTGGGACTTGGGAGTGAGCATATTGGATGATCTTAAAGTGGCCAAATAGGTAAAAATGTTGAGGGCAAAAGCCAGAAGGATGCTTGGGTGCATAAGATAAAGAATGGCCAGCAGGGAAAAGGAGATAGTAACATAACATAGTAAATGACAGCAGATAAAGACCAGTATGGTCCATCTAGTCTGCCCAGTAAGATGGCAAGAGTAGGTGCACCTGCCGCTCCGTGCAGGCCACCTCTCCCCATGTCTATGTTTTAGGGGTGAACCCACCGCTCCGTGTAGGACACCCCTGTAGGTTGAAAAATTAGTTACGTTTATTTTGATTTTATCCTGTTGCTGTAAAGGGATCCACTGTGTCTGTCCCATGCCACTTTGAATTCCATCACTGTATTTTCCCCCACCACCTCCACCTCCACCTTCCAAGCATCCACCACCCTTTCAGTGAAAAAGTATTTCCTGACATTGCCTTTCAATTTACCTCCTTGCAGCTTCATGTTATGCCCTCTAGTTTTACAGTTCCCCCGTCTTTGGAAGAGGTTTGTTTGTTCATTATTTCTCTTTAAGTATTTAAAGGTCTGACTCATATCTCCCCTGTCCCTCCTCTCCTCCAGAGTATACATATTTAGGTCTTCAAGTCTCTTCTCATAAGGCTTCTGATGCAGGCTCCAAATCATTTTGGTCGCCTTCCTCTGAACAGTTTCCAGTCTTTTTATATCCTTTGTAAAATATGGTCTCCAAAACTGAACACAGTATTCCAAAACTGAAGACAGTATTCCTCACAAGTGACTTATACAGTGGCATTAGTACCTCTTCCTTTCTGCTGGTAATTCCTCTTTGTATGCAACCCAACATCCTTCTGGCCTTTGCCACCTTGAGATCCGCAGAAATAATCACACCAAGATAATAGATAATAGTGCCTTTGTATAAATTTCTGGTGAGACCTCATTTAGAGTACTGTGTACAATTCTGGAGACAGCACCTTCAAAAACTATATAAACAGGATGGAGTCAGTCCAGAGAGTAGATACTGAAATGGTCAGTAGTCTTGATTATAAAGCTTATGAGGATAGACTTTAAGATATTAATATGCATGCTCTAGAGGAAAGGCGATAGGCAATATGCCAGAGGGATTTAAATATGAGGTGGGCCTCTTTCAATTGAAAGGAAACTCTGGAGCGAGAGGTCATTGAATGAAGGTGAAAAGAGAGAGGAGTAATCTGAGGAAATATTTCTTTACAGAAAGGGTGATGAGTGAAAGAGTAGTCTAGTGGTTAGAACAGCTAGAGGTCAGGGTTTCATTCCCACTAACTCTCCTTGTGACCTTGGGGAAAATCACTTTACCCTCCATTACCTTGGAAGAAAAGGCTGGCAATCTACTTCCAGTAATACCTTGCCAAGAAAGCCCAGGGATTGCTGGGTCACGAGGAGTCAATGTTGACTTGACAGCACTTTAAAAAAAAAAAATCTTTAAAGATAGGGTGGTAGAGACGTGAAATAACTTCCTCGTGGAGGTGAGAACTGAAATCAGGAAAGCATTGGACAAAAAAACAGAAAATCTGAGGAAGGGATTGTAGAACTTAATAGTTCTTATAGATGGATAGGCTGGATAGACCAAATGCTCTTTATCTGCAGTTGTTTTCTGTGTTTATAATGCCCCTCGGAGTTTCAGTAGGTGAGACATAAATATAATAATAAATACCAGGGGAATATTGGGAAGCTGCCCAGGTTTTTGCCTTAAAATGAAGTTCTGGTAGCCATCCTGGTCCTGGTGAAAACTGGTGACTTGATAAGTGGTGATATGTTTCAAGGGGACACGATGGGACGAAGTTGGTGGGTATTTTTACTTTCAAACCTGCTACGGGTACAGAGCACCTCTGGGCATTGCCATCTGCTTTACATATTCATGGAAAATAACATGCACATATTTGAAAATGAAATATTGCATCTCCAGGAGCCTGCGCGGGAATGCTCCCCAGCGTCTAATAGGAAACCTTTGAGAGCATCCGACAGCACCTGCGTGCTGCCTTCCCGCCTTTCCAACTCTCCCTCTTCAGTTCTTCTGTCACCGCAGAAAATTTATTCTTCTTTTGTTTTTTGTGGTCGCGTCTGCCTTCACTCGATGCCTACTGGTACCGCTGGGCCTCTTTTCTTCTTTAAAAAAAAACAAAAAACCCCAAAAAACTAGCTTTCTAAAATATTTTTTTTCAGGGGCCTCTCCCCACTAGGCTCACTTTTCTTCAAACATGGAGAAACCAGCTAGTGGTTTCAAAAAATGTTCTAACTGTGGCGGTACCATATCCGTCGTCAACACCCATGAATGGTATCTTAAGTGTTTAGGTCCTGACCATTCTCCATTGGAGTGTCTCTCCTGCAGAAAGATGACCAAGAGGGGCCTGCAGAACAGAGCTGCAAAACTCGGTACCCTTTTTGCCGCAGATATGATGTCAGTCACATCAATGTCTTCCAGGGCTTCATCTTCCTCCCATGGATCTCAGGTAGCTAAACCTAAGTCTTCTAAGACTGGCCGGTCCTCAAAGGGTAGATCTCCTTCCAAGTATTGAGATGCCACTGGGGTTGCCCTCGAGGAAAGTTCACTGGCAAAACAGCCCCGGTGGGAGGCTTCGGTCTCCAAAGCATTAACGGGGTTCCAGAGGCTTCCACCTCTGCAGAACTACTGGTGCCATGTTCTGGGGTCGTGGCCGCTTCCACCGGTACTGACACTCTGGCATCGGCAAGAGTGATGGATCAAAGAATCTTTGCTATCGAGCGCAGTCTAGCGGCTCTCTTAGCAGCTTCAGTACTGCTAAGACTGCTACAGACGGTTCCACAGGTATTGGTCTGAGCCAGTTTTGCAGAAGCTGAGAAGCCTCCATTAAGCTAAGAACAAACCTTTCTATCTTCTCTGCTGGCTTAAAACTATAAATTCTAACTGATGATTTTTTGGGGGATTACTATTATAGCTCTTAACTGTGGTTTTAGACTAAGCTTGGGGACATTTAGACTACTTTCCTTGTATAGACTTACATCAGATATTGGTGTGTGCTCACGGTTCAGGAACAGCCTACTCGCCAGAGACACTTAGGTTCCTGCCCACCCTACCCCTCGCCCCACACACCCCAGGGGCTACATTGCCTTTATAGTGGTCACATACGTGCCATCTATCCTTTCTTACTTGGGTTAAAAGTCCACATCTTCTTCATCCTCCTCTTCTTCGTCTTCCTGTTCTGGGACTGCTTAACTAACATGTCATGTATTCAGTGCAATAACTGCGGTACTTTCATTCCAAGACGAATCATTTGGAGCCTAAGAGCTTGTCTTATGTGCCTCAGGTCAGCTGCTATGCATGATGAACTGACTCTACTAAGGAAAGACCTAGCTGCCATGCATAAAGAAGTGACTCTACTGAGGGAGGAAGTGGCTGCAATGAAACGCACCTCTTCTAGGATACAAACTGAACAAAGTCCACCACCGCTCCCACAAAGAATCAAACACCCCAGGAACAAATGGATCACAGTGGGTTCTGGAAGACTGTGACCTGTAACGCAGAGACATCCTATACATCAAGAGATATCCCTGCATAATGCCTTCTCTGCCTTGGCTAATGAGGATGCTCAATCCAATGAAACTGAAGGGCCCTTAAATGAGTCAGACAATGCCCAATCTCCTGCTAAAGCACCAAATATGAAGAAAACCTCACCAAACAGAAAACTACTACTACTTGGAGATTCCATCATCAGAGGCACCAACTTGGGAACACAGTTCAAAGGAGAGAAGATAGTCATGTGCCTACGAGGCTCGACAGCCAGCAGGAATACAAACCAAGTTGTTGAAGTACTTAGCACAAAAAGTGAACACTCCAAACTTGATGTTATCCACTTGGGCACAAATGACCTGGCTAGAAACAGTGCCTCTACAGTCCAAAAGGACTTCCAATCTCTGGGAGAGAAACTCAAGCTCATTGTTAACACTGTTGCATTCTCAGAGGTTCTGCCTGTTCTTGGTAAGGGGACAAAAAGGCTGCATCACATTAACAGTTTTAATACATGGCTCCAGACCTGGTGCAAACAAGAAGGATTCAGATTTATTGGCGCCTCGGGAAACAGATGGACCAACAAGAGACTATACTGTGCTGATGGACTACATATCTCTGTCGCAGGGAAAAGAATCATAAGTGAAAAATTCAGGCAGTATGTGGATATGCATTTAAACTAGAAAAAGAGGGTGACAGATGTGTCAAGACCTGCACACCACCCCCTGCAAAAGCAGAATAACATCAGAAACAGCCGCACTTTTAAACCACACATTAAAAACAAGTGGGAAGATGTGGGCAGAACAAAATCAATGCAAAATACACACAAGCCAGGTAAATGCTGGAAAGCAATGAGCACAAATGCTCGAAGCTTAGCCAACAAAGTTCCGGACCTGGAAGCCCTAATGGTGGAAATGGATTTGGACATTGTGGCCATTACAGAAACATGGTTTAATGAATCTCATGATTGGGATATAGTCATAGCTGGCTATAATCTATTCAGAAGAGACAGAGAAAATGGAAAAGGAGGAGGAGTAGCCTTTTTGGGTGACTTTAATCTACCTGATGTGGATTGGATTACTCCTTCTGCACATCTGGAAAAAAGCAAAAAATTGTAGATGCTCTCCAAGATGCATCACTTAGACAAATGGTCATGGAACCAACCAGGAAAAGCTCAATGCTGGATTTAGTGCTCACCAACGGTGATAGCGTGTCGAATGTCTGCGTGAGTGCCCGTGTGAGCAACAGCGATCATCACACGGTGTGGTTTGAGATAAAGGCCAAGGTACAGGCCAAACATAGCAAGCTGAAAGTCCTAAACTTCAAAAACACTGACTTCAATAAAATGGCCGAGTACCTAAAGGAGGAGATGACAGGGTGGAAGGAGATAAGGGAAGTGGAATTGCAATGGGCTAAACTAAATGTGGCAATAAAAAGGGCAACAGATAAATATGTAAATAAAGTAAATAAAAACAAGAGGAGAAGGAAGCCTATTTGGTTTTCCAAAGAAGTGGCTGCTCAAATAAAGGCAAACACAGCTTTCGCAAAATTCAAAAACTTGCAAATAAAAGAACACGGAAATGAATACAGGATCAAACTCAGAGTCAAAAAGAGAAAAGGATAGCAAAATCAAAGGCAGAGGAAAAGATGGCTAAAGATGTTAAGGGTGGCGACAAAACTTTCTTCAGGTATATTCGGAAAAGGAAGAAGATCAGAGTTGGAATTGCAAGACTCAGAAGTATTGGGAAAGGTCTCATGGAAAGTGATTTAGAAAAAGCGAAATTGCTAAACAAATACTTCTGCTCTGTTTTTACTAAAGAAAATCCTGGAGATGGACCAGCTGTGACTCCCAAATATAAAAATGGGAATGAAGTAGATACCACACCATTCACAGAGGACGAGGTGTTGGAACAACTTGCTAAACTGAAAGTGGACAAAGCCATGGGACCGGATGGGATACATCCCAGGATACTGAAAGAGCTCAGAGAGGTTCTTGCAGGGCCGTTAAAGGATGTATTCAACAGATCCTTGGAAATAGGAGAGGTTCCTCAGGACTGGAGAATGGCTGATGTCGTACCTATACACAAAAGTGGTAACACGGAAGAAGTGTCAAACTACAGACCCGTGAGCCTTACCTCGGTGGCGGGAAAAGTAATGGAGGTGCTCCTGAAAGAGCGAATAGTGAACTTTCTCAAAACCAACAGGTTGCAAGATCCGAGGCAACATGGTTTTACTGAAGGACGGTCTTGCCAAACAAATCTGATTGAGTTCTTTGACTGGGTGACCAAGGAACTAGATCAGGGGCATGCGATGGATGTCATCTACCTGGATTTCAGCAAAGCCTTTGATACTGTTCCTCATAGGAGGCTTGTCAGTAAACTCAGTAGCTTGGGGATGGGTCCCAAGATGGTAAACTGGATTAGAAATTGGTTGACTGACAGACGACAGAAGGTGATGGTACATGGAGCTCACTCGGATGAAAGGAAGGTGATTAGCGGGGTGCCCCAGGGTTCGGTCCAGGGCCCGGCACTGTTCAATGTATTTGTGAGTGATATTGCTGAAGGACTGAAAGGAAGGGTCTGTCTTTTTGCAGATGACACAAAAATTTGCGACAGAGTGGACTCCCCTGAGGGAGTGGATAACATGAGGAAAGATCTACAAAAGCTGGAAGAATGGTCTAATGCTTGGCAATTACGATTTAATGCGAAAAAGTGCAGTGTCATGCACTTGGGTAGCAGAAATCCAAGGGAAATGTAAGCAATAGGGGGCGAGAGGTTGGTGTGCATGGTTCAGGAGAAAGACCTTGGTGTGATTATCTCTGATGATCTCAAGGTGGCAAAACAGTGCGACAAGGCGGTGGCAAAAGCCAGGAGGATGTTTGGCTGCATAAAAAGAGGGATAACCAGCAGAAAGGAAGAGGTACTTATGCCACTGTACAGGTCGCTGGTGAGGCCTCACTTGGAATACTGTGTTCAGTTTTGGAGACCATATCTTGCAAAAGATGTAAAAAGACTGGAAACTGTTCAGAGGAAGGCGACCAAAATGATTTGGAGCCTGCGTAAGAAACCTTATGAGAAGAGACTTGAAGACCTAAATATGTACACTTTGGAGGAGAGGAGGGATAGGGGAGATATGATTCAGACCTATTAAATACTTAGAGGAACGATGAACAAACAAACCACTTCCACAGACAGGGAAGCTGCAAAACTAGAGGGCATGACATAAAGCTGCAAGGTGGTAAATTGAAAGGCAATGTCAGGAAATATTTTTTCACTGAAAGTGTGGTGGATGCTTGGAATGCTCTCCCGATGGAAGTGGTGGGGGCAAACATGGTGACGGAATTCAAAACAGCATGGGACAAGCACAGTGGATCCCTTTACAGCAACAGGATAAAAACAAAATAAACTGAACCATCTAACTTATTAACAAATAGGGGTGTCCTACATGGAGTGGTGGGTCCACCCCTAAACAAAGACATGGGGAGGGGTGGCCTGCACAGAGCGACAGGTGCACCTACTCTTGCCGTATTGCAGGGCAGACTGGATGGACTATGCTGGTCTTTATCTGCCGTCATTTACTATGTTACTAAGTCTACAGCCAACCCAGCAAAGAAAAGGTCAGTCAAAAAACCCTTTTTCAACAAGAAAAATAGATTTTATTTATTTATTTTATTTCTTTTTTATACCGCGCTCTTTTAGAATCAGTGCGGTTTACATGTATACTAACAGGTACTTTTTATTCCCTTGTCCCCGAAGGGCTCACAATCTAAGTGTACCTGAGGCAATGGAGGGTTAAGTGGCTTGCCCAAGGCCACAAGGAGTGGCCATGGGACTAGAGATCCCCGTTCCTCCGGCCTGAGGTTGCTTGTTCCCATGCGGGAATTGAACCCCCAACCTTCCGGCCTGAGGTAACTTGTCCCAACCATTGAGCCACCCCTCCCCCTAAGATTTTACCCATCTTACTCCCATCATGCTCACTGTCCAGTTCATGTTCCCCAAAAGGGGCAGCAACAGAACAGACAGCAAAGGAAGCCACAAGTTCCAAAAACTCAACTGGCTCAGCAAGCTCAGCCTCCTCAGGGGCTTTGACTCTTTCCTAGAGAACAGTCTTCCTGCCCCTGAAAGGTCCGGAACCCCTTAACATTCCCGGCAGGCTATGCCATTTTGCCAAAAGATGGCAACAAATAACATCAGAAAATTGGACTCTGTCCATTGTACGGCAGGGGTACAGGCTTCATTTTCACAGCATACCTCCTCCTACAATGGTAAGAGAATTCAATTCTCACGTCCCTGCCACCAATCGCTTGGGTCAGGAGGGTCGTATCACTTCTTGCCCAAGGAGCAATAAAAGAGGTACCCATATCCCAACAGGGAACGGGATTCTACTCCCCCTACTTTCTCATCCCAAAGAAAACAGGGGGACACAGGCTCATTCTGGACCTCAGAGAATTACACAAATATCTATTCCGAGAAAAATTCAAAATGATCTCCCTTGGAACACTCCTGCCATACTTTCAGAGTCAGAACTGGCTAGGTTCTCTAGATCTAAGGGATGCATATACGCTGTAAACGGGGGCGCTGGGTGTGAATGTCCACAGTCTTGGCAAAGGCAAAATACTATTATGACTTGCAGAGGATTGTGGGAGATGTAGTCCATTCATACCAGAATCAGCCATTCACAAAATAATGAGTTGTGTTGCTCGAGTGTAAGCAAAGAAAAATATATTTTATTCATGGGGTTAGTTCTCCCACACAGATTTACTTGGTAACACAAAAGGACACTTGCTTTCAGTATTGTACTCAGGAAAAACAAATCATGATATAAGCAACTGAACTTCTTAAGCAATCAAACAATAAAGACCTTGAGGGGAAACAGAAAAGGTCTTTTTGAGGGCTCCTGCTAATAACTTTTAGCAGTGCTCCAAAAGCAAAAAAACAAAACCCAAAAGTAACAAAAACTGTTCTTTTCCAAGGATAACTTTCTTCTATTTTCACACACAAACAGAAGTTTCCTTTCAGAGCTCACGTGCAATTGTGAATGGCTCAATTACCAATAATTAGCCAGCTGCAAACCCCTTTGCTGGTTCACTTTCTCTACGTGGCTCAAATCCTATCCTAAAGCTTTCTTGAAGACTTTTCTGGGTAGATAAAAGAACAAATTATAGTTCCTTTTGGTGGTTTTTGTATTATTGAAAAAGTATTTTACCACAGCAGCCTAGACAGAGAGCAATCCACGTATTCATTCTGATCATTTAAAATATCTCCTCCTTCTTCAAAAATCATAGAATCAATATCATGGTCTGGCTCAGAGGAATTCCTTAATGGATCACTCTCAGGATAATATCTGTTTCCCTGCTGTCTTCCAAGTGAAGAGCTAGGGCATAGATCAGTGTTCATACCTGAGCTTCCTTTGCTGTTAGGTTTCCTCTCCAGATATCCTGGCCAGTAAGTAGTCCAGCTTTTATGTCCAGCCTTCCAATCAAGATCCCTGGACACTGGGTCTCTCTTCACATACCTTCTTGCACTGGTCTTAGGGCCCCTTCCAAATGCAGCCGTCTCCCTCAAAGGTGCCGTCTGGGAATTCCTGGCTCTGTAACCCCACTCCTCTGGCTTCCTCCAGTCTAATGGAGTATGCTTGCCTCTGGAATGCCTCCCAACACACGTATTGCTGTGGACTCCTTCTTTAGACCTCCAAGATGTCTTTCTCTTTTTCCTTCCACGTTGCTGCTGCTTCTCTCTGTCCTTGAGCTCTGAGTTCCTGTTACTCTTCTCTATCTGATTCTGTGTAGAGTATGTTTTACTTTTAACTTGCTTAGAGGGATACTCCACCCTAGTACAGCCCAGCTGTGCTGAATCAAGCCCTGCCCTTGGAGATGAGTGATTGGGGATTACCTCATAGCTCTCCTGATTGAACACACGTTTCCCCACTTCAGCTCTTCTAGAGGCTGTTTGAAACCTGGTGCATTCTGGGACTGGTAGTCTTTTATGAAAACATTCTGTTTTAGTATTTCTACCAGCTAAGACAGGTTGCTTGTTCAGAGCCAATTCACCTCTTTTATAGCTCCCTCCTGAACTATGATAAGCTTCCTTATCACAACGCATATTCTCATCCATTCAGATCACAGGAAATGCCTTCGGTTCCTTTTCCAGGGAAGACAATTCCAATACAGGGTTCTTCCCTTCGGTCTGGCTTCTGCCCCAAGGGTCTTCATGAAATGCATGGCAGTAATAGCAGCATTTCTAAGAGCTCTGGGAATATTCATCTTCCCTTACTTAGACAACTGGCTCATGCGAACATCAACAGCTCTAGAAGCCAGCTTTGCTCTGTCTCCCCCAATGCGAATTCTGCGCTATTTGGGATTGGTCATAAACCTCCCAAAATCTCAGCTCACCCCTTCTCAATCTCTAGAATTCATAGAGGCTTATCTAGACACAAGACAGTCGAAGGTTTTCCTGCCACAGCTACGCTGTCTCCGTATAGTACAACTGGCATCCCAAGCAGCTATGAAAGTCTTTGACTGCTCAGGAGATGCTTCAGCTTCTGGAGCATATGGCATCCACTGTCCATGTGGTTCCCTATGCTCACCTTCATATGCGAGCAGCCCAGTGGACCCTATCCTCTCAGTGGAGACAGGCCTCGGGTCGCCTATCGGACAGAATCAGAAACTCTCCACGTCTCATTTCGTCCCTTCAATGATGGCAATCACTGGAAAACCTTCTAATAGGATCTCCTTTCCAGCAGCCTCTATGCCAAGCCACCCTAACAACAGATGCTTCCAAGTTGAGTTGGGGGCTCACTTGCACGATCTCGCCACTCAGGGTCTCTGGACCCCACTGGAGGCTTGTCTTCACATAAACTTCCTAGAACTCAGAGCCATTTTCTATGCTCTTTGAGTATTCCAGGCCCAGCTCAGCTACAATACAGTCCTGGTTCAAACTGACAATCAAGTAGCCATGTTCTACATGAACAAGCAGGGCGGAACAGGCTCTGTCGTTATGCAACGAAGCTTTGCGACTGTGAGACCTCACCAGAGAGCTTCAAATCCACCTCCTAGTGGTATATCTTTCGGGCATTCAAAACCTTTGGGCAGACAAACTCAGTCGAATACTGCTGCCACACGAATGGTCTCTTCAAATAGACCAACTGGATCGAGTGTTTTGAATCTGGGGAACCCCAGATATAGACCTCTTTGCAAGTCCACAGAATGCCAAACCTTCCCTGATTCTTTTCCAGAATTCCTGCTCAAAACTGTCAGGCAAGAGATGCTTTCCTCCTCCACTGGGGTCAGGACTTCCCCTATGCCTTCCCACCCATTCCCCTCATTCCCAAAGCGCTGTTCAAGCTTCAGAGAGACAGAGGTTGTATGATACTCATAGCTCCACGTTGGCCAAGACAAACGTGGTATCCTCTGCTTCTACGTCTCTCTCAGGCCACACCTCTGGAGTTGGTATATGCTCCAGATCTCCTGTCCCAAGAGAATGGGAATCTGTTGCACCCGAATCTCCAGTCCCTGCATCTCAGGGCCTGGTTGCTGAAAGCCTAGAACCCCTAGATATCAACCTTTCTCAACAGGTAAAGGATATCCTAGTGGCTTCCAGAAAGCCTTCCACAAGGCGATCTTACGCCTTTAAGTGGAAAGGTTCTTTGTATGGTGTTCTCAAAAGGGACTTAACCCCCTTTTGGTGCCTGTACAATTGCTACTGGAGTATCTTCTCCATTTATCAAATTCTGGTCTTCAAACCAATTCAGAAAGAGTCCATATGAGTGCCATTGCAGCTTCCTGCAAGACTCTGAAGGAACAACCTATCTCCTCTCATCCACTCGTAGCAAGATTCATGAGAGGTCTACGCGTAACAAAACCTCCCATTAAGCCGCCGCCGCCGCTGGTGGCATGGGATCTGAATCTTGTTCTCGGGCAGCTCATGAAACTGCCCTTTGAGCCCTTAACCACTATGGATCAGAAGTTTCTTTCCTGGAGAGTCATCTTCCTGGTTGTTCTCACTTCTGCAAGACACATCAGTGAGTTACAGGCCTTAGTGGCAGATCCTCCTTGTACAAGATTCCATCATGATAAGGTAGCTTTGAAAATTGCCCTCTAAAGGACAAAATATAATGATTTACTTTGAGTTCACTTGGGGTCCTTCACACAAATCCCACACGGGCAAATCTCAAAATCTGCAAAACTGATATAACTCACCTTTTTGTGTTAATCCTATAAATGGTATGAGATGGGGGCCAGCCTCATGCCACAGTGATAGATAAATTCAGCCTTTGATATAGTAGAAGTGGCAATATTGGCTAAAAGATGCGCTCGACTAGGACTGTTGGGGAAGATTCTAGGCTGGTTTGAGTCACTTCTCATGAAGGAAGTTTTCAGGTAAAGTTAAGAACATAAGATATGCCATACTGGGTCAGACCAAGGTCCATCAAGCCCAGTATCCTGTTTCCAACAGTGGCCAATCTAGGTCATAAGTACCTAGCAGTTTCCCCAAAAGACACAGGTTCCACAATGCCTGTATTGGGTCAAGCATTGATATCCTGGGTCCCTTCTTAATAATGGTTTATGGACCTTTCCTCCAGGAACTTGTCCATATCTTTTTGGAAACTCTTGATCTTAAAGTCTCTGGTATGGGCGGTCCCCCAAAGTTCACTGTTCTCCCCCTTGCTGCTTAACCACTGCAACCACTGGGATAAACTTGTATGGTCACGGATATTTTTTTCCTTTATATAAATAATATCCAGCTCTTAATGCTGCTTGGGAGTTTTCCGACTGAGAAATTGCTTGATTGAATGAGTGTTTGCCAAAGGTGTCGGCATGGCTACAGGATAGGCGGTTGGTTCTCTGTTCTAAACCCCCCCCCCCCCAGAAATGTCAGGCTTTGGAAACCTGGACTTGTCTCAGATCAGTCTTGAGTTCAATGATTGATAACATGGTAGTCCCTACTAAGGGGACCAGGGGTTCACTTAGATGCAGTGGGAAATTTTCAGGCACAAATTCAGAAGTTTCTGAGTGTTTATCATAAAATGTGACTGATGAGGCAATTAAAACCTTATTTGGAGGAAAATACACTTTGGACAGTGTTTCAGTCATTAGTTGTGTCTGTGATGGAGTACTGCAGTCTATTGTATTCTGGCCATCTCCAGGAACAAGCAGGAATGTAGTCTTCACATATGGGTATCGTCGGTACCGACGGAGCCTGCGCGGGAACGCTCCCCAGCGTCCAAAAGGAAAGCTTTTGGGAGCATCCCACAGCGCATGCGTGCTGCCTTCCCATCTCACTGCCTCTCTCACTTCAGTTCATCGTTTTCCACGGAGCAGACAGGACATCTCTCCTGTCACCGCAGAAAACGTTATCTTCTTTCTTGTTTTTTGTGGTCGCGTCTGCCTTCATTTGATCTAAAAAAACAAAACAAAACGTAAAACTCTTCTTCTTTTCTTCGGTGCCTCACCCCTCCTGGGGTTAGGCGCCATTTTGGGCACTAGGCCCAAAAATCTCCAGACATGGAGAAGCCAACTAGCGGTTTTAAAAAATGTTCAAACTGTGGCAGTACTATTTCCGTCACAGACTCCCACGAATGGTGTCTCAAATATTTAGGTCCTGAACATTGTCCAGTGGAGTGTCTCTCCTGTAGAAAGATGACCAAAAGGGGCCTGCAGACAGAGCTGCAAAGGCCGGTTCTCTTTTCACAGTTGATACAATGTCAGTTGCATTGATGTCCTCCAGGGCTTCATCTTCCTCTCATGGATCTCAGATAACTAAACAAAAGTCTGTAAAGACTAGCCGGTCCTTGAAGGGTAAATCTCCTGCAAAGCATCAAGATGCCACTACCCTCGAGGAAAGTACACGGGTAAAATTGCCCCGGCGGGAGTCTTCGGTCTCCAAAGCACAAACGGGGTCTCAGAAAGTTCCAGAGGCCTCCAGCTCTGCAGAACGTCTGTTGCCATGTTCTTGGGTCGTAGCCGCTTCCACCGGTACCGACCAGGCATCAGCATTAGCAATGGATAAGAGAATCCTTGCTATTGAACGCAGTCTAGAGTCCCTCTTATCTGCCTCGGTACCGCTAAGACTGCTACAGACGGTTCAAATGAGCTCGGTACCGACACCGGTACCAACTCCAGTGGCACCCACTCAGGTGGGACATCTTCCTCCCATGCCGAGCCTCAAGAGTTTCTCCGGCATCGAGGGGTTAGAACCGAAATGCCATGGTACCGATATTCATCGGTACCAGCATCTATCGATGTAAAGCTCCGACGAGTCTTCCAATTCCGATGACTACTGATACAAGAGCAGTTCTGTTGAAGGATCCATCTTCTTCTCCTGAGCGCAGAATGTCTCCTCCAGAAGACATGTCTTTTCAGGATTTCATACATGATGTAGCTAAAGGGCTTTCAATCACGGTTACTCCTGAGAAGGAACCTAGGGCAGAAGAACTAAGAATTCTGCAATACCCTATGGCTCCCAAAGAGGCAGCGATGCTGCCCATTCATCACATCCTTCAAGATCTTATGTTCAGAATGTGGGAAACTCCCTTAATGGTGTCACCGCATTCTCAACGCCTCGATACCATGTACCAAGTCCCACCTTTTCCAGGGTTTCATAAGACTCAATTACCACACCATACCATACGGAGAATAAAGAGTGCTAAAACACATTCTTTCAACCCGCCAGGCCGTGAATCGAGGACACTCGATGCCTTTGGGCGTCGATGCTTTCAATCCTCCATGTTAGCAGCTAGGATTAGCTGACATTCCCTTTACATGGGAATGTTTCTTGAGGAGGTTACAGCGGATCTGGAACGCATGAGCCCTCTTCTTCCTGAAGATAAACGGGGTCAGTACCTCACTCTGCTCAAGCACGCTCAAAATGTCTCCAAATTTGTGAACTGTGCAGCTTTTGACTGCTTTGAAGCTATTAGCAGAACCTCTACTATTGCTATTGGAGCACGGCACATTGCCTGGCTCCAAGCATCAGATTTAGAGGAGTTGGGTGCAAGAGAAGTTAGGAAACATTCCTTGCACGGGTGAAAACTTATTTGGGAAGGATTGGCAGACCAAGGCTAATCAGATTGAATCTGACAAAACCACCTTGAATAGACTATCAAAGTCTACAGCCAACCCATCAAAGAAAAAAACAGGCAAGAAGTTTTTCTTTAACAAAAAGAAAAAAATCTTACCACTCTTATTCCCATCCAATTCACTGTCCAGTTCATGCTCCCCAGAAAGGGCAGCAACCTAGACAACAAAGAAAGCTGCAAGCTCAAAGAGCTCAACCAGCTCAGCAAGTACAGCCTCTGCAGGGGCTTTGACTTCTACCTAGAGAACTTAACCATTTTGCCTCTGAAGGATCCAGAACCCTTGACCATTCTGGGCAGATTATGCCATTTTGCCAAAAGATGGCAACAAATAACATCAGAAAACTGGGCTCTGTCCATTGTAGGACAGGGGTACAAACTTCACTTTCTCAGCATGCCCCCGCCTACAATCATAAAACAATTCAATTCTCAAGACCCTGTCACCGACATCCTGTGTCCTCAGGGAGCAATAGAAGAGGTACCCATATCCCAACAGGGGAGGGGGTTCTACTCCTCCTATTTCCTTATCCCAAAGAAGACAGGGGGATACAGACCTATCCCGGACCTCAGAGAATTGAACAAATTTCTGTTCCGAGAAAAGTTCAAGATCTCCCTCGGAACACTTTTACCATACCTTCAGAATCAGGATTGGTTATGTTCTCTAGATCTAAGAGATGCGTACATGCATATCCTCATCCATGTAAATCATAGGAAGTACCTTCGATTTCTCTTTCAAGGAAACCACTTCCAATGCAGAGTCCTTCCATTCGGGCTAGCCTCTGCCCCAAGAGTCTTCACAAAATGCATGGCTGTAGTAGCAGCATTCCTGAGAACTCTGGGGATATTCGTCTTCCCCTACTTAGACGATTGGCTCATCAGAGCACCAACGGCTCCAGAAACAGTACAAGCTGTTTCTCGTGCCATGAGAATTCTCCAATATTTGGGTCTGGTAGTCAACCACCCAAAGTCTCACCTCACCCATTCTCAATCCCTAGAGTTTCATAGGGGCTCGCTTAGACACGCAGCAATCAAAGGCATTCCTGCCACAGCCGCGCTGTCTACGAATAATAGAATTGGCTTCCCAAGCAGTAAAGAAAACCCTCCTAACTGCCTGGGAATGCTTCAACTGCTGGGGCATATGGCATCCACGGTACATGTGGTCCCTTATGCCCGCCTACACATGCGAGCGGCTCAGTGGACCCTCTCTTTGCAGTGGACACAAGCCACAGGTTGCTTAACGGACAAAATCAAGAATTCAACACGTCTCGTTTTGTCCCTACAGTGGTGGCAGTCCTCGAAAACCTCTTGGTAGGTTCCCATTTCCAGCAACCACTGCCCCAGATCACCCTGACAACAGATGCGCCCAAGCTGGGTTGGGGAGCCCACTTGCACGATCTTTCCACTCAGGGTCTCTGGACCTCACAAGAGGCCTCTCTTCAAATAAACCTCTTAGAGCTAAGAGCCATTTACAATGCTATGATAGCATTTCAGGCCCAGCTCAGTCAAAAGACTGTTCTGGTCCAAACCGACAATCAGGTTGCAATGTTTTACATAAACAAACAAGGCGGAATGGGCTCTTTGTCGCTATGCAATGAAGCTTTGTGACTATGGGCCCTCGCCAGAGAGCTCCAAATTCACCTTCTAGCGGTATACCTTCCAGGCAGACAAGCTCAGTCAAATACTGCTGCCACATGAATGGTCTCTCCAGTCAGACCAACTGGCTCGAGCATTCCAAACATGGGGAACACAAGATATAGACCTCTTTGCAAGTCCACAGAATGCCAAACCTCCCCGGTTCTGTTCCAGAATTCTGGCTCAATACTGTCTAGCAAATGATGCTTTCCAGCTCCATTGGGGTCAGGACTTCCTCTATGCCTTCCCACTCTTTCCCCTAATTCCCAAAACTCTCTTCAAGCTTCAGAGAGACAGGGGTTATATGATTCTCATAGCTCCACGTTGGCCAAAGCAATCGTGGTACCCTCTGCTTCTGCGTCTCTCTCAAGCAACTCCTCTAGAGTTGCTCCAGATCTCCTTTCCCAGAAGAACGGGAAGCTTCTGCATCCCAATCCTCAGTCCCTGCACCTCTGGGCCTGGCTGCTGAAGGCATAGAACCTTTAGATATCCACCTCTCTCAGCAAGTGAAGGATATCCTTCAAGCTTCGAGAAAACCTTCCACAAGGCTTTCCTACGCTTTCAAATGGAAAAGGTTTTCTATATGGTGGTCAAAAAAGGGGCTTAACCCCCTTTCCGTGCCTATGGAGTTGCTTCTGGAGTATCTCCTCCATCTTCAAATTCCGGTCTTAAGACAAATTCAGTGCGAGTCCATCTCGGTGCTATTGCGGCTTTTCACAAGCCCCAAGATGGACAACCAATCTCTTCTCATTCACTTGTGTCAAGATTCATGAGAGGTCTACTATTGACAAAGCCCCCCATAAAGCCACCACCGGTGGCATGGGACCTGAATCTGGTTCTTGGGCAGCTTATGAAGCCGCCTTTTGAATCTTTAGCCACTACAACTTTAAAATTCCTTTCCTGGAACGTCATTTTCCTAATTGCAATAACTTCTGCTAGACGCATTAGTGAACTGCAAGCTTTAGTGGCTGACTCTCCTTATACAAGGTTCCAACATGATAAAGTAGTCCTCAGGACTCATGCCAGAGGTGGTTTCGTCTTTTCATTTAAACCAGTCTGTTTACCTTCCTGTATTCTTCCCTAGGCCTCATTCCTCCAGTGCAGAAAGGAACCTTCATACATTAGATTGTAAAAGAGCTTTAGCCTTTTACCTTCAAAGAACTGAACAACATAGGAAGTCTTCTCAACTCTTTGTTGCTTTTGATTCTAGTCATTTGGGACTTCCAGTTTCCAAACGAACCTTATCAAAGTGGATTGCAAACTGCATATGCTTCACTTATGATAGTAAAGGTCTTTCCTTCAAGGGCCATGTTACAGCTCATAATGTCAGAGCAATGGCAGCCTCAGTTGCTAATCTCCGCTCTGTGTCTATAGATGATATCTGTAGAGCGGCTACTCGGGTTTCAGTACATACCTTCACAGCCCACCACTGTCTGGACAAGGACTCCCATCAGGATGCCTCATTTGGCCAGGCTATCCTACAGCATCTCTTTCAGACTTAATGCAACTCCTACCCTCCATCCCGGTAGGATGCCAGGGATCCATGGGAGGAAGTATGACCCTGTTCACATGGGTTCACAGCTCGCTGGGGTCATTCCTCTGGCATCTTTCAGCTGGGGAGTCCCCATATGTGAAGACTACATTCCTGCTTGTTCCTGGAGATAGCGTAGTTACTCACCTGTAACAGGTGATCTCCAGGAATAGCAGGAATTAAGTCTTCACAACCCACCCACCTCCCCTAGGAGTTGTCTCTCTCTCTGCCTCTCTCCTTGGCTCAGCTTTAAACTCAACTGAAGTGAGAGAGGCAGTGAGGCGGGAAGGCAGCACGCATGCACTGTGGGATGCTCCCAAAAGCTTTCCTTTTGGACGCTGGGGAGCGTTCCCGCGCAGGCTCCGTCAGTACCGACGATACCCATATGTGAAGACTTAAATCTCCAGGAACAAGCAGGAATGTAGTCTTCACATATGGGTATCATCGGTACCGACGGAGCCTGCGCGGGAACGCTCCCCAGTGTCCAATTAGAAAGCCTTTGGGAGCATCCCACAGCGCCTGCGTGCTGCCTTCCCACCTTTCCCAACTGCCTCTTTCCAGTTGTTCGTTTTCCGCGGAGCCAGCAGGTCATTGTTCCTGTCACCGCAGAAATTTTTTCCTTCTTCTTTTTTGTGGTTGTGTCTGCCTTCCTCGACGCTATACCGGTACCGCCGGTTCTCCTTTCTTTCTTTTTAAAAAAAAAAAAAGAGAGTATTTTTTTCCAAACTTTTCTTTTCCAGGTGCACGTGCCATTTTGGGCCTTAGGCCCAAAATTTCCACCACTATGGAAAAACCCGCTTCGGGTTTCAAAAAGTGCACCAAGTGTGGTGGTACCATCTCCGTCACCGACACCCATGAGTGGTGTCTTAAATGTTTAGATCCTGACCACTCCATCACCGAGTGTATGGCTTGTGCCATTATGTCCAAGAGGGGTCGACAAAACTGAGCTGCCAAGCTCAGCACCCTTTTTCCCTCCGATGCAGACTCTGTGGCATCGACGTCATCCAGGGCTTCGTCTTCCTCCCATGGATCTCAGGTAACTAAACATATGTCTGGCTGGTCCTCAAAGGGTAGATCTTCTTCCAAGCATCGAGATGCCTCTGGCGTTGCCCTTGAGGGTTCTGTACTGGCAAAATTGCCCCGGCGGGAGGCTTCGGCTTCCAAAGCATTATCGGGGCTCCAGGATGTTCTCGAGGCTTCAACCTCAGCAGAACTACTGGTGCCATGCTCTGGGGTACCGGCTGCTTTCTGCGGTACTGATACCCAGGCATTGGCAGCGTCGATAGACCAGAGGTTCCTGGTCCAGTCTGGCGGCTCTCCTTGCGGCATTGACACCATCAGAACCGCGTCAGACGGTTCAACCGGTACCGGCACCGACTCCGGCACCTGTATCAGTACCGGTACCGACAGCATCGGCATCAACATCAGTGTCTGCTTTGCCGGCACCCAGTCATGCGATGCCTTCCGGTACCGATACACCGGTACCGATTCCTCCCGGTACCGACTTCGGTCGGTACGGGTATCGGGCTCTTCAAGAGCATCCAGACAGAAGGTATTTTGAATCCTCGGAGGAGTCTGAGGATTCTGACAGCTCTGTCGGTACCAGAATTCTTCTCCCGGAGGAGCCTTCCTCTCCTAAACGTAGGATGTCTCCTCCAGAAGATATCTCCTTTCAGGATTTTATCAGGGCTCGAGGTCTTTCCATTACTGTGGCTCCCGAAACAGAGCCCAGGGCAAAGGAGTTGGAGATTCTGCAATATCCCAGGGCTCCTAAAGCGGCAACCACTTTGCCTATCCATGAGATCTTACATGATCTCATGCTAAGAATGTGGGAAACACCTCTTACCACCTCCCCTCACTCTCGTAGACTAGATACCATGTATCGAGTCCCTCCTTGTCCTGGTTTCCAGAAGACTCTGCTTCCTCACCACTCTATTGCAGTGGAATCAGCTATGAGAAGGATCAGGAGTGCAAAGAGGCATGCCTCTAATCCTCCAGGACGTGAGTGTAGAACTTTGGATGCCTTTGGATGTCGTACTTTCCAGGCTTCCATGCTTCCTGCCAGGATCAGTTCCTATATTTTGTATATGGAATGTTCCTTAAGGAAGTCACAGGAGATTTAGAGGTTTTGAGCCCTCTTCTTCCTGAGGATAAAAGGCAGGATTTTCTCACACTGGTTAAACATGCCCAGGATATTTCTAAGTTTGTCAACCATGCAGCTTTTGATTGTTTTGAGTGCATAAGCAGAACCTCTGCCATTGCCATAGGTGCACGTAGAATTGCCTGGCTCCAGGCATCTGATCTGGAGCTCTGGGTGCAGGACAAACTGGGCAATATTCCTTGTACAGGTGAGAATCTATTGGGCAAAAATTGGCAAGAAAAAGCCAATGAGATGGATGCTGACAACTCCACTTTGGATAGGTTATCCAAAGCCACAGCTGATCCTGCAAGGAAGAAACCTTTCAAGAAACCATTCTTCTCAAAAAAGAAGAGGTTTTATCCCTCTTATTCCCAGCAGGGACGTTCTGCAGGTCAGCCTGCCCGAAAGAGTCAGCAACCACCTAAACAAAGGAAAGCAAAGACTGCTAAGCCTCAACCGTCTCAGCAGTCTCAGCCTCCACAAGCCTTTGACTTCCATCTAGAGAACGTAGCCTTCCTGGCTCTCAATGGACCAGAGCCTTCCACCATTCCAGGAAGGTTGTGTCACTTTGCCCCCAGATGGCAGATAACAGCAGAACATTGGACTCTCTCCATTATAAAAGAGGGTACAAGCTTCACTTTCTCTGCATGCCCCCTCCCACAATGGTAAGACAGTTCAATTCTCAGACCTCTCTCATCAACCTGTTAGATCAAGAGGCCACTATGCTTCTTGCCCAAGGAGCAATAGAAGAGGTACCCATTGCTCAACAGGGTACAGGGTTTTACTCCCCCTATTTCCTTATCCCAAAGAAAACAGAGGGACACAGACCTATTTTAGACCTCAGATAATTGAACAAATTCCTGTTCAAAGAGAAATTCAAGATGATTTCTCTAGGAACTCTGCTGCCATACATCCAGAGTCAGGATTGGCTTTGTTCTCTAGATCTTAAGGATGCGTACACTCATGTTCTCATCTATCCAACTCACAGAAGGTTCCTTTTTCAAGGAAAGCACTACCAATACAGGGTGCTTCCTTTTGGCCTGGCCTCAGCACCAAGGGTGTTCACAAATGCATGGCTGTGGTAGCAACATTTCTCCGCACTCTAGGAATATTCGTCTTCCCCTACTTAGACGATTGACTCTGATGGGGCTCGAATGAGCCAGAGGCCAGGATTTCTCTATCTTGCACAATGCGTATCCTTCAGTATTTGGGTCTGGTCATCAACATCCCAAAATCCAGCCTAACTCCCACTCAGTCTCTAGAGTTCATAGGAGCTTTGTTGAATATCAGAAAGGCAAGGGCCTATCTTCCTCAGAACCACTGCCTTCGCATGGTGCAGTTAGCTTCTCAAGCAGTGCTAGTCCCATCTCACTGCTCGAGAAATGTTACAACTACTAGGCCACATGGCATCTACCGTGCATGTGGTTCCTTATGCTCGCCTCCAAATGAGAGCAGCCCAGTGGACTTTATTCACTCAGTGGACCCAGGCATCAGGGTGCCTGTCAGACAAAATTGCAAACACAAATCGCCTTATTTTGTCCCTCCAATGGTGGCAGTCCACTCAGAACCTGTTGGTGGGGTCCTCATTTCAACACCCTTTACCCCAGGCAACTCTCACAACAGATGCTTCACCAATGGGTTGGGGAGCTCATCTGCAAGACCTCTCCACCCAAGACACTTGGTCTCCACAGGAGACTCATCTACACATCAATCTCTTAGAGCTCAGAACAATTTTCCTTGCTCTTCGAGTGTTCCACACCCTGCTCAGCTACAAGACAGTCCTCATTCATACGGACAATCAAGTAGCCATGTTCTACGTGAACAAGCAGGGAGGAACAGGCTCTCTGTCGCTTTGCAACGAAGCTTTGCAACTGTAGGCCCTCTCCAGAGAGCATCAGATTAATCTCCTGGCAGTGTATCTTCCAGGCATCCAAAACTCTTGGGCAGACAGACTCAGTCGAGTTCTGCTTCCACACAAATGGTCTCTACATGCAGACCAGGTAGCCAAGATTTTTCAGATTTGGGGAACCCTGGACATAGACCTCTTTGCAAGTCCGTTGAATGCCAAACTTCCCCGGTTCTGTTCCAGAATTCCGGCTCGGGGCTCTCAGGCCAAGGATGCTTTCCTCCTCCATTGCGGTCAAGACTTCCTTTATGCCTTTCCACCCATTCCCCTAATTCCCAAAACCCTGTTCAAGCTTCACAGAGACAGAGGCCGTATGATTCTCATAGCTCCACATTGGCCACGGCAAGTGTGGTACCCTCTGCTTCTACATCTCTCTCAAGCTCCCTCTCTGGAGTTAGGGTCTGCTCCAGATCTCCTGTCTCAGGAGAACGGAATGTTGTGGCATCCCATTCCCCAGTCTCTGCATCTCAGGGCTTGGTTGCTGAAGGCCTAGATCTTCATGATTTTAACCTTTTTCAGCAAGTAAAGGATATCCTTTATGCTTCCAGGAAACCTTCCACAAGACGCTCTTATGCTTTTAAGTGGAAAAGGTTTACCATATGGTGCACGCAGAAGGGTCTTAGCCCCCTTACGATACCTCTGGAATCATTACTAGAGTATCTCCTTCATTTATCCAATGCAGGACTTGAGACTAACTCGGTAAGAGTCCATTTGAGTGCTATTGCAGCTTCTTTCAAGCCTTTAAATGGACAACCTATTTCTTCTCATCCTCTTATAGCAAGATTTATGAGAGGCCTTCTTATAACTAAGCCTCCCATTATGCCACCACCGGTGGCATGGGATTTATACCTGGTTCTTGGTCAGCTCATGAAGCCACCTTTCGAACCCTTAGCTACTAACTCATTGAAATTCCTTTCTTGGAAGGTTATCTTTCTCATTGCAATCACATCAGCATGCCGCATCAGTGAGTTGCAGGCACTACTAGCTGATCCACCTTATACAAGGTTCCATCATGACAAGGTAGTCCTTAGGAATCATCCACACTCAATGCCAAAGGTGGTCTCGCCTTTTCATCTAAACCAGGCGGTCTACCTGCCTGTGTTTTTTCCAAGGCCTCATGCATCTAATGCAGAAAGAAATCTTCATACTTTGGACTGTAAAAGAGCTTTAGCCTTTTACTTGCAAAGAACGGAGTGGAACGGGTAAACGTAGATCGATTGTTTACGTTATCAGAATATAGAAAGACTAGGGGACATGCAATGAAGCTACAGGGTAAACTATTTAAGACTAATAAAAGAAAATATTTTTTCACTCAACGTGTAATCAAACTCTGGAATTTGTTACCGGAGGATGTAGTAAAGGCTTTTAGTGTAGCTGGGTTTAAAAAAGGTTTGGACAAGTTCCTGGAGGAAAGGTCCATAAACCATTATTAAGAAGTGACCGAAGATATCAATGCTTGACCCAGTACAAGCATTGTGGAACTTGTATCTCTTGGGGAAACTGCTAGGTACATATGACCTAGATTGGCCACTGTTGGAAACAGAATACTGGGCTTGATGGACCTTGGTCTGACCCTGTATGGCATATCTTATGTTCTTAAGTTCTAACACAGCAACATAGAAAGTCCTCTCAACTCTTTGTTGCTTTTGATCCTTCTCATTTGGGACTTCCAGTCTCCAAGAGAACACTGTCTAGCTGGATTGCTCAGTATATTTCCTTTGCCTATCAGAATAAGAATCTTCCTCTGGAGGGCCATGTCACAGCTCACAATGTGAGAGCCATGGCAACTTCAATGGCTCATCTGCACTTTGTGTCTATCGACGACATCTGTCGAGCAGCTACTTGGGCCTCGGTTCATACCTTCACAGCCCATTACTGTTTGGACAAGGACTCCCGCCGGGATGCCTTGTTTGGTCAGGCTGTTCTTTAACACCTGTTCCATACCTAATCAACTCCTACCCACCATCTCTGGTTGGATGCCAGAGATCCATGGGGGGAAGTGGAGCCCTTTCACAGGGACATACAACTCCTGGGGGGTCTCCCTGGCATCTAAAGCTAGGGAGTCCTCATATGTGAAGACTACATTCCTGCTTGTTCCTGGAGATAGCATAGTTACTCACCTGTAACAGATGATCTCCGGGAACAGCAGGAATTTAGTCTTCACTACCCACCTACCTCCCTAGGAGTTGTATCTCTCTATCTATCTTTTTCTCTTTCCCTCTCTCTCTCTCTTTGTCTCAGCTTTAAACTCAACTGGAGAGAGGCAGTTGGGAAAGGCGGGAAGGCAGCACGCAGTCACTGTGGGATGTTCCCTAAGGCTTTCTAATTGGACACTGGGGAGCGTTCCCGCGCAGGCTCCTTCGGTACCGACGATACCCATATGTGAAGACTAAATTCCTGCTGTTCCCGGAGATCACCTGTTACAGGTGAGTAACTATGTTTTCCTGCTGTTTCTGGAGATCACCTGTTACAGGTGAATAACTACGCTTTCCTGTTTCCACCATGAGGTTACAAATTTTGCGAAATATGGTCACCAGGTTTTTGACAGGGATTAATAGAAAGGAGAGGGCTCATTTGGCTTTGCAGAAGCTGCATGTGCTACCAATTCAAGAACAGACACAAGTTTAAATGACTATATTTACCAAAGTTGAGGGAGTCATTTTATAAGGGGCTGTGTAAAGCTATGTGCCATTAACACAACTTCAGTGACTTATGTGCTTACTTTAGCAGGTCACTATTCCGTAAGCATGTATGACTGATATCACATACTTTCACTGCGGGTGTGCACATGGGCAAGAGTGTACGCAGAGCGTATAGTTACATGTGTAAATTTACTTCATTTTACATATGTTTTTGAGAAATCTAGGCAAGGGTGTTTACTGCTCATTTTTGGCCACTTTCACCCCTACTTTATAAAGACTAGTAAGTATTTGCTAAAGCTAGGTCCCTGGTTATAGAATGACCCTCTTAAAGTCTTACCTTACTGAACCCAGTTCAGCTGGTATTGCCTGGTGCATGTTATACCTGTTGCAGGGTTCACTGTTTAATGACCCATTTGTAAGAGTGATGATTTGAAATTGCTGGCGGGCTAGGACTTTTTCGATAGCTGTGCCCACTCTGAAAGAAGTTACCTTTAGGTTTGCCTTCAAAAGTAAATCTATTGTGGTTTAGGAAATAGCTCAAGGCCTTTTTGTTCCCTCAGGGTTGATTCAGTAGTTGTGAAAGTGGGAGTTTCCAAGGGGGCAGAGGCGCTGTTGTATCTCCAGTATAATTGTTTCTTCCATTGGTTCCCAAATTGGGGGTCAGAAGCCAAAATGGGGTCACATCATCAGTGGATGGAGTCACAAAAATAGGGCTGCACCTCTTCCCTCTACTATGATCTATGCCTATTAGTGACAGCCAATATCGTTGAACATTGTCAAGCCCCCAGAAGTTGCTGCCCTAGATAATTGCCTAGTTTGCTTTATGGTTGGGCCAGCCCCAAAATGCAGAGGGAAAAAGAGTCGTCATAGCCATTCCACATTGGCAACACCTAGTGGCCATATTGAGGTCCAATGATTGCTGACTTCTGGAAGGAGCCTCGGTTCTTAGCCTCTGGTCTAAGATGGTCACGGGAATGACTGAACTAAAAGTAAGTGGGTTGGGGGAAGATTATAAATGAGAAAAAAATGCCTAGGTAACTGCAAATGAAGGCATATGCAGCAGATCCGAGCCCTGGTTCTGAATGAGTGGAAAGTACAAAGGAGCAGGAGGAATGTATTGAGCCAGAAAAACATAGTCCGAGGTGTACCTGAGGCTGTTTTTAGCATCTGCATGTGTAGCTGGTAAACTCTACTCTTCTTCCAACAAAGATTGTGCTGTTTTATGCCAGCTTCTCGAGTTCATTGGTTACTGATTAGCCTCCATCTGCCTGACTTGCTAGTATAGGGCAGGAAACACTGAATATGATGGGCACAGTATAACTAAATGCACTCATGGGTGGCTCTATCATTAGGCATGGTGAGGCGGTTGCCTCAGGTGGCAAATTCTTGGGGGTGGCAAGAAGTGTCCCAAATTACATTCCAGCTGTGGCTGCCTCACTCTTTCCTAAATAATGTCAGCCACCCCAGCCTTCTCCTCTTTCCCCAGCCACCACCATTGCCATTGCTGCTGCCACTTCCTGAGGTCAGCAGTAGCAGTGGCAGTGAAACGAACAGTAAATGCGGTGCTCAGCATCTTTTGTTCCCCGTCGGTGCTGTCATCTGTGCCACTGCCGCGTCTCCTAAACTCGACCGCAGCGGCAATAAAATCTACAGTCAACGTGGGACCTTTGAGACATGTGTGCTTCAAAGGCCTTGCCTGTCCTGCCCCCTCTGACGTGTTAATGGGGAAGGACCAGCAAGGCCTTTGAAGTGCGCATGTCTCAATCCCGCATTTATTGTAGATTTTATTGCCGCTGCCGCCAATTTGGGGAGAAGCAGCAGTGACATAGAAGACAAAGCAGGGCAGGAAAACAAATGATTCTGAGCCACTGGAGGTTTTTTTATGGGGAGCGGGGGAAGAGATACTAAGCGGTGGTAGGGGATACTAAAGATAATAGATGCTGAATGCTGGGGGAGGGGAGGAGGGAGATGAAAGATGTTTGATTATGGGGGGATCAGTGAAACAAAGGGGTATTGAACAAAGGGAGACAGAGAAGACATGCTAGACATGGGGGGGGGGGGCTATAGAAAGGAAGGGAAAATACTGGACATGGAGGGGGAAAGGAGATACTGGACAGGGTGAGAAAGGACTATACTGGACAGGGAGGGGAGGTGATGCTCCATACAGTGGGGATGCTGGATACAAGGGGATAGGGAGAGGGAAAGAGAGAAGGGAGAAACTGAACATGAGAGTAAGAGAGGGGAGATAAGGGAGAGGTAGGGAGGAGTGATGCTGGATTTTGGGGAGATATGGGAAGAGCGAGAGAGAAAATGTTAGATATGGAGAGATAAGTGAAAGATGGGAGATGCTGGACAGGGAGGGAGGATAGGGCAAAAGAGGGAGGATGCTGAACATGAGTTGGGGGGATAGAGAGAGAAGGGCAGTGCTGGACAAGAGGGGAATGGGGGAGAAAGAGGCGGCAGATACTGGATGAGGTCAACCTCAAAAGGGGAAGAGAGAAGGGGATAGATGCTGAATATGGGGAAGGGGGATAGTTAAAGACTGGGAAATAATAGGCTGGGAAAGAAGAGTTGGGGAAATGGAAGGGCTCTGTTAAGAGTTAAAAAATGGTTGCTAGATGTAGTAAAAAGAGGGAAATTGAGGACTGGAAGGTAAGAAGGAGTGAAATCTGAGTTGATAGAAGAATAAATGGAAGAACTCTAAAAGGAAGAGATCACAGCTATACATGAAAAGACGTGAAGAAGATAGGATGGGAGAGAAGTGGAATGGAGATTCTAGAAAGCGAGTTAGAGAGAAGAAAGCCGGAACCAGAGATTGAGATCAACATGATTCGAGAATAAAATGGCTAAACAAAAAGATAGAAAAAAGAACTTTATTTTCAATGTAGTGATTGGAATATGTCAGTCTTTGTAACTTAGGGGCACAAAGTTCAGAACCCTTAGCTGGACAGCCAACAGGAAGCTAGTCCGGATGAGGGTGCTGACTGCGATTTTCTGTGGTACTATCCAGATAGTGCCATTCACTATTTCCACAGACCTCTCCTGCAATATCTGGTTAGTGTAGGGGCAGGGCCGCCGCTGCCCATTATGCGAACTAGGCGGTCTCCTAGAGCAGCATCATTTCAAGGGTGGCCCATAGCCACTCCTCTCCGGGACCTGGGCAGTGTCATTAAATGAGCAATTTAATGCTTACTCAAAGCTTCCAACACTACTTTGGTGTTGTCGCTGGCTTGACCGGAGCGGGGCAGGGGTGGGGTGGAGAAGGGGGTCATCAGGATTGAGGGCTTATCTATTCTTGCACCTGCCCTGTGCAGGAGAAATCTGTGGGTGGAGCGAGGGTGGTACCACTGCCATCCTGATAAATGCCCACTTGTCTAGATGGCAGTTCTCCAAATAATTTAGGCCACATGTAAAGCAGGCCTACATAGTTATCAGGATACGTGGTGATTTCAGTCAGCATTTATCCGGATAGTGATGCTCAGCCCAGGTATTCAGTGGCAGTCACTATCCCGACACTGTTGCTGAATATCCAGATAATGTGGGTAGCGCTGTGGTCACCGGGCAGCCTGTTAAATATCGGACCTTTTGAAAACTGGCCCCTTCTGTACAGGGACATCTACATCTCTTTCAGTTTCTCTGGTATTGTACTACATGCATAGTCTGGCTTTTTAGGGTTTCAGTTCATTTTTGTCTGTGTTTCTATTTTTGATTTGTGGTCACTTATTCAGTACTTGATAAGGGTCTGTCTGTGTTCTGCGTGCGTGGCCGATGCAATGTGTGCTGTTAGAATGGACTTTCTATGTAGAGATCTCTACTGTAGTTATCTGGCTTATTCGGTTTTCCGAATAGGTGTATGGATGTTCCAAGGCCCAGTGCAGTACTGCACAAGATAATCCTCAAGAGTGCAACACTTTTCCCTAGATAGCTCATGGTTTTAATCTCTTACACAGAGAGGTTCAGTAGCTTGCTGGAGATTAAACAGTGAGGAGTCTTAGAACCTTTTTCTGTGTCCCAGTTAGAACAGGAGTAGAATCATGTACAACTCTTAACTCCTAAAAGCGAATATGTCAAGAGGCATTCTATGGAAAATATGTCGCACGTTCTCAGTTAGTTTTATTAGGCTATAAACTAGGTAAATTAAATGTTCATGAAAGATATATTGCCACAGTTGCAGAACTCTGGGATGTTTCCTAGGTCACAAGGTAGGCTCTCTACCTATGCGCCATCCCTTTTAATAAGCTTCAGCTATACTGAAAGCCTCTTACCAAAGGTGATGGGTCTCTAATTTGCAATTCCAATTGTACTGCAGTGAATTTAAATTAATCAGCCATTTTGTCAATGGAAGCGAGTATGGATCAACCAGGAATTGATCTACTTCCATCTGGTAAGATGTTAACTGCAAGGGGGGGAGGACAGGGGAGACAGGTTTTGCCACTACACTTTCCTCTGGGATTGCTGGAATTAGTTTTGGAACTTGGTGCATGTTAGTAACTGTTGTCTAGTAAGGTAAAAATTAATTCGTATGTAATTTTAATATATATGTAATTTGTTTTTTATATTTGTATTTTATTTCAATCTTATTGTAACCCACTCTGAATTTGTATGATAGAAGCAGGATATAAATCTCAGATTAAATTAGACATTAGGTTTATTTGTCCTGCTGCTGTGAGAGGAGGGTGAAGAAAGGATAATTGTATTTTAATGTTTTTTTTTTATTATTATAACCACCAGGGGGTGCTGGTAGGTGGGTGATCTGACAGTGCTGGTAAATCTGGATGACCCACTGGCTCACATTATAAATTTGTAGACTTGAGTAGGATTAATGAATGGAAATTATTTTATTGAGTAGTGAAAAAACATAAAATAAAGAGAAAAAGAAATAAGCAAGAACTCAACTGAGTCTAACCGTTCAGCTTTCTTTCAGTCTGAGCTTGCAGCCCCAAAGAAAAGGACGAAGCAACAAATGAAAACCCCAAGGGGGAAAATGGGGAAAAAAGAACCCTGGCTGTCACTATATTGGCTGGAATGGAGTTTAGTAGAAAAGGCCTGACGCAAGCATGGGCAATGACTCCCCTGCATGACTCAAATGGGGAAAAAAACCCTTAGCTGTTTCTAGCACCGTGCATTCATTAAAATTACAACAGGACCCTGACCCCGGAGTCTGTCTGTTCAGGAGCTGTTTAGGAAAGCAGTCTAACCTCCTGCACAACAGTGAAGCAGAACAAATCACCATGAGGCTTTTGAAACTTAGGCAAGCATTAAAGTGCTCTGCAGAGCAGTGCTTCACTACACAAATTCTGTGGGCCTTCCAAAATAACTAAACCCCTTTGTTTTCTTCTTGCTCTAATGCCTTTGTGAACACAAGTGCAAAAATAGCAGGGGAACAACCAGGGCCTGCATGACCTAATAAGTGGTTGCCTAAAGTGCCAGCATTCCCAGGGCACCCAATTGTCATGGTTGCTATCCCTAAGGGATAAGCAGCAGTGGTAATGGCATTCAATTTGCAATGCAGTACTTACCTGAACTCTATCTCAAACACATAAACCAACAATAGTCCCCCACCTATAACATCAAATACCTAGAGAAACTTACAAACATAAATAACACAGGTACACTAAAAAAAATTTTTTTTAAACTGCCTCTAATGTTTCGATTGATTTTTACGTTTTTTGGTGCGCTGAATCCAAATCTGGTAACCAATTTGCTCCATCACGTACAGATTTTTTGCTACATTGGGTTAGCAGTTTGAGGTGAACGTTTCAGATTGAGTGCGATCGAGATAAAAGTTTCTTGGATGAATTCTTTATACTAATTGTTTAGTAGTTATTCAAATAAGAATAAAGAAAATTGTAACAAGGCAGCACATAAGAATAGAGTAATGTCAACAAAACACACTGTGATGGTAGCAAAATTGTCTGCACTTAAAACAGCCACATACATGTGCACAAACATTGAGCATATAAGAGCGAGGTTAGACACAAAGCAAAGCAAAGAAATGTGCAAAAATGTTGTACAGGTATGTATGTAAGAATAGAAAACGCAAACCGCACCATTGCAATACATGAAGACAAACACCCGATGGTGTGAAAATAAAATTCTAATAAATGAGATCCGACACTGTGGTAATAACTAGCAAATTTTTATTTCAAAGTTTAGTAAAAACATGATATTTGTCAACACAGTTTAGATTTTAAAGTCATTCTTGGGTCAATCAATCTCCTGGTGGGCCCGTTTCTTCTTCCCCCGAATGCTTCTCTTGGTGCGCTGCTTGGCGTATTTTTCATCTGGGGTTTCCCGCAGCAGCAACCAGCAGAAATCGGCCATCATAGTGGTGTTCTATCTTCCTTGGTACCTTCTCTCTGCGTCCTTGATGTCCTGGTGAAACCTTTCACCTTGTTCTTCACTGTACGCCCCCAAGTTTTCGGGAAAGTAGTTCACATGGGAGTACAAGAAATGGACTTTCAGGCTCATGTTACAGCCTTGTTCTTTGAAGGCATTGAGCATCCTGGCAACAATATCCTTATAGTTCTCATCCCGCCTGTTCCCCAAGAATTTGAGAACAACATCCTTGAAGGAATCCCAGGCTTCTTTTTCCTTCTCAGACATCGTTTCAGCGAATGCTCCATCTGAAATGAGTTTCCTTATATCAGGGCCAACAAACACTCCTTCCTTTAGCTTTGCTTCAGAAAGTCGGGGGAACTTTGAGCAAAGGTACCGAAAGCACTCACCATCTTTTGGAAGGGACTTGATGAATTGCTTAATGAGACCCAACTTAATGTGGAGAGGTGGTAATAGAATTTTATCACGAGGTACCAAGCTCTCATGAAGAACATTTTTCTCACCGGGTCTCAAATACTCCCAAATTGGCCAGTCTTTTTTCCCCCAGTGTAGGTCGCGGGCCCGGCTATCCCACAAGCAAAGGAAGCAGGGATATTTGGTGAAACCGGATTGCTGCCCTAATAGCATGGATAGAATTTTAAAGTCTCCACAAATCATCCACTTATGCTCATAACGAATCTTCTGAAGAATCAGGGCCAAATTCTCGTATTTTTCTTGGAGAATAACAGAGTGAGCAATAGGAACTGAAGCGAATGTGTTGCCATTATGAAGAAGAACACCTTTTATGCTGTCTTTTGTCGAATCAATGAACAGCCGCCATTCAGCAGGATCATACTTGAGTTTAAACTTTTCCATCACTCCGTATATATCGTTGCAAAATACCAAATCTTCCTCTTTGCTGAAATACTTCAAAAATTGTGTCTCGCGGTTGCGGTACCAATAAAAAGTTGTTCCTAGTGACAATAGATTTTTCTGTTTAAGCCGAGAACCTAGCAGTTGGGCAGCATCTTTTTGGAGTCCTAAATCCCGGACTAAATCATTCAATTCAGCTTGAGAGAAAAGTCCAGGTTTCGGATCTGGTTCAGTTTCAAACTCGGAAGTACTGGACTCATCGGGAAAAGCCATCTGATGAGTCTCATCATGATCAGAACCGTCCACACAAATATGATCCAAAGATTTTGGTGGTTCAGGCACAGGTACTTCGTTGCTATGAGGCATAGGCCTAATTGCTGAGGGAAGGTTGGGGTAACTTATTATGTTCTTATTTTTTAAGTTGTATCCCTTCACAATGCAAGAGCAAAAATAGCAGTCACTGCTGTGGTCTCTTTGTTCACGCCACATCATAGGTATTCCGAAACGAAATGCTTGTTTTTTACCTTTCATCCATAAGCGTAGATCTTCCTCACATGTCTTGCACACTTTGTGAGGAGCCCACGGTTTGTCTTGATCGCCTAACTTCAAACCGAAATAGGCGAAATATACTTTTTTAATAAATGCAGAAATGTTCCTCTGCCGCTTTTTCACGGTATATTCCCCACAAATAAAACAAAAACTGTCCGGAGAGTTGACGCAACCTCTGGCTCTGTGAGCCATCACAAATACACAGCACTGCAAACTACAACTGTAGTGAACCACTTCGGAATAAAGCTGAATTACGACTGAGCAAACAAAATGTAATAATGAACTTGCAAGAAACTGAAATTTGACAGGAACGTTCATGTCGCAACCACCGTGTTTGAGCGAGCGAGCGAACGAGGCGAGGCGAACAGGAAAGAACATGCGCCAGCGTGAGTACTGGATTTAGCCCCCCGCCTCCCAATTGTCCTGTTAATGTATAAAATGAATACAAAACACTCTAAAATATCATGAGGGAGTGTTTCTAGTTAACCATTACAACCTCTATTTTGGGCCAAGAAAATAAACTGCAGTCGGCTAAAAAGAAATTATGTGAACATTCCTTATATGGGTAAGAAATCTAATTTTGCAAGAAAACGTGATGTGATGGAACATTTTGGCTATTTTTCCTGGATTCAGCACCCCAAAATCTATAGGAATCAGTTGCAAAACTGGAGGCAGTTTTTTGGTAGTGTACCTGTGTAATTTTTTGTTGGAACACACACCGTGAATTACTAAGCCCTCTCGTGGTGAAATGTTCCTTTTTTCTCTTTGTTTAGGGATGCAACCCTACCAAGCGTTAAAAGGGGAAATCAACCCCTCAACATCAACCGAAACCCTTCAACTTGCAGGAAAACCCTCCAGAAGGAAATCTCTTATCTGAATGCCGACATTCCCCCAGGTCTGTAGGCTTAGCGTTCTCCAAATCTCCACCAGCCAAATTCAGCCGTCGTTATAACTTCCTGAGTAACCAAGTGCATCCGTCGATGCGAATTCCCTGAACTCTATGGCACTGTGTTGCAGTTGCTGCCCTCTATGACCTGCTGCTTCTATGCCCTCTGATACAGACTTCCTTTTTTCATGGGGGGAGGGGGAAAATGGCAGGGCTTAAAGGACAGGAACTGCAATACAGTGCCGGAGAGTTCAGGTAAGTCTACATTGTGGTTTAAATGCCATTGCCTCCGTTGTAAGTCCCAGAGATGGGTGGCAATGGAGACAAGGGGTGGAGGTGCAGCAGGATTGAGGGCTTCCTGGGGTTTCTCTAATCCATGCACCAGCTCTAGGAACAGTGACACAGCCCTTATCCCGTTGGCAATTCAAATACAATACCATGGCAGGCTTTTTACTCCCTTGATTACAAAAGGCTCCAAGCTGTTCTCATAGCTGCAAACCTAACTCATTCCACCTCCATGGCATCTCCAAGATCCTCTTGCTCAGTGACCTATTCTGGAATGTCAGTTTCCATCTGTTCCTCTGGTTCCTACATAGCCCTGGAGCTTCCCTCTTCCTAAGCTGCAAATTGTATTTTATGTTAGCCCAGGGGAATGTCCCTACTACAGCCCCCTCCCTTGGTCTCCTGGGAAATTGATGAGTCACCCACTGCAGCTGACTGCTCTTGCCCTAAGAACTGCCCTATACACTTTTCCCTAGCTAGAGAGCTTGATTTATCTGCAAAGCTGTGTCTGATAGTTTTCCTATCTGAGGAAAGAGAAGGAGCTTGGTGTGTGGGGAGTTCTTATGCTGGCAGTTTGCTGTCTCTGTATTTCCCCTGCTTTACTTCCCTGCACAATATATTGATGTTGAATTTGTTGCATTTTGTTGATGTGTGATTAAACACCCTGGGTCCTTTTGGAGGAGGGCAGCATATAAAATAAATCTATATAATGTGATGTAAAGAATGATCAGCCAGTCAAGTAGCTCACTCAGCTCAACTATGATTTTTTTTCCCTCTTTGACATAAAGAGCAAAGTCTAAATCATTTAAAGTAAATAAACACAATGGGTTATCTGATAGAGAACAAATAGTTACTAAACATATGTGAGCATTGTCCATGGCAGACCTTTGATAGGAACTAGAAAATCATCTAAATTTATCTTATGTATATATTCAATTAGAAACATAGAAACATTCATTGATTCAAAATTCTGTTCACTAATTGTATTTACATTGTTGCTTAATCTATGTATACTAAACTGTCACTTTCTTACATGTAAACTGCCTTGTCACGTTGATAAGATGGTATATAAAAATAGCGAGACTTCCAGTAAGATTGTCATGGAGAGCAGATGCATCAAAAAGGGCTCCATCAGCTCACCCCCTCTAAACTTGGTAATCTAGCAAATTAAAGGCAAAATTTCCCCTTGTAGAGTGTTACAATGCAGAAAACAGTAAGACTAAAACCTATGAAAACAATAAAAGATTTATACACGGCCAGGAACAAGTCAGTGGGAGCAGCCATGGCAGCAACACAGGGCCCAGCCTCTCCTGCATCATCTATGGCCAGTGCGGGAGACATAAGTGGTGGAGATTACCGAGAGGCGGACCTACTCACAATATTGAGTGAGATACAAGATTCAAAAAAAGAAATAGTGGAAAAGGTACTGAGCAAGATAGAGGAGAGGTTTACAGCTGTGGAGGAGCGCATGGAGAAAGCTGAAGCCAGGATCAGTAGTACCGAGGATGCACAAACACAGCAGACAAAAACAGAGGGAATGGAGAACTGGGAGCGGCACTCAAACGTGCGTATCTTTGGGATTCCCGAAGGGGAAGAAGAAAGAGATCCAATAGCTTTTGTGAGGACATTTCTCGAGCAAAGCTTCCCAGGCTGCCCCTCTGCAGAGGCCTATGAAATAGACAGGGCACATAAGGAGCTCCGACCCTGACAGAGAACAATGCTAGACCGAGAGCACTTATTGTAAAGTTTTTGCGCTTTCAGGACAGAGAACACCTTATTCAACTGGCCAGGAGGATGGGGCACAAACTATACAAAACATGGAGGGTCTTGGTCTTTCCAGATATGGCAGCCAAAACCATGAGAAGGCGTTTTTGAGATTTTTACTTCTGGTGGTACCGTGAAGTTCATTTGAAAAACGGAATAAGCAATATGTACAGACGCTGATTTTTCAGTGAAGTTTCCAATTGGCTGCTTTGTGTATAGGATTTTCCTATTTCACACGCGTTGGAAATTTATTAACTGAAGGTGTAAGATTAGATATATGCGCAAGGATTATAAAACAGCTTTTTAGTCCACTTTGAGCCCCTGAAGAAGGCAACGAAACACGGCCTGTGTCGGGCCAGTGGCACATTTTTGGTTTAATAAAATTTTGGTTACCCTTCAGAGGTCTCCACGTCTCTGCTTTTGGTTTTGCACCTTATTCAACTGGTCAGGAGGATGGGGCACATACTATACAAAACATGGAGGGTCTTGGTCTTTCCAGATATGGCAGCCAAAACCATGAGAAGGCACAGAGAACTGATGAAACTAAAGGGAAATCTTGCACAAAAGGGCATACAAGTGACAATCTGGTACCTAGCATGGATTATGCTGATGGAAAACGGAGTGAGGCGGTTTTTTGCCAGCACAGAGGCACTGGAAAAACACCTGACACACAGGACACTATGATCTGAAATGTCCACACAAAAGAAACGACCAGTTCCAGTGGCCCCAGCAAGCAGGAGATAGAGATGTGCGCTGCAGAGCAGGAGGGGGATCTGGGAGGGCCATTGCCCCAACAGGTGCACCTACAGGATCACCTGAATGGCTTAGGGAGACAGCGGAGCAACAGGAAAGGAGTAGCCAGGGAGAATGAACAGAGACACAAACTCAGAATAACCTCCCAGCATTAAATTCTGACACAGTAGATGAGACTGTGAAAGTGGCAGCGGAGGCATCCTGGGGCAGACATCGGCTGACCTTGGGGGATGAGGCTGAATATACTTCTTAGATAACAGAAGTAAGGCGGAGGGAAAGAATTGTTTTGGGGGGGGGGGGGGCTGATCAAGATAGGGCTCTGAAAATGCCAGAAATTACAGAATTTGGAAATGGAGAAAAGTGGAATAAATGGACAGAGACAAGGGACAATGAGAAGAGTGGGAGATGGGATACGGTTGGGGGTTATAAGTTGTATTGACATGTTACGATGGCTCAGTGTGAAAGTAGCAGTATGAATGAATGCCAGGGAGAAGGTATGGAAACAATGCATACCATGAGGGGCTTCCAATTGCTTCGTTGAATGTCTGGGGCATATGCAGCCCCATTAAACGAAAGAGAATTCTAGCAAGCCCAGGGCTCAGGCAGATTTTGCCCTTCTGCAGGAAACGCACCTAACCAAAGACGAGCATGAAAAGCTAAAAGGCTCGGGCTACACCCAGATGTATTGTTAAGCATACAACTCCAAAAACCAGGGGGTAGTGGTGCTGATCCATAAAAGGGTCCCCTTTATTCTTGGGAAGGTGGGATGCAATAAGCATGGGAGAGTGGTCTGGATCACAGGTAGGCTAGATCAGGAAGAGGTCTCACTTCTAAATATCTATGCACCAAATGCTCCAAAGGGTAACTTCTACTAGCAAGCCATATAGGAATTCTCTAAGGTCGCCCGAGGGACTGGATAATGGGGGGTGGGGGGCAAACTGCACATTAGGGAAGGAGGATAGATCAAACTTCTCCCCAAAATCTCATGGGAGGGAAAGCAAAGAGCTGCGAAAGTGCATGAAACGGTGGGACTTGGTAGACCTATGGCAGGTAGAGAATGGTACACAGTGGGGTATACATGCTTCTCTCCCAGATTGGGAGCATACTCCCGGCTAGACTACATTATAGGGCACAGAGAGCAACTGGGAGCGGTGGGGGTCATCACGCTTCATTCACTCACAATATCGGACCATTGGATGGTGACCTGCTGGTGGATGCCTTTGGGGGGGGGAGGGGAATGAGGGCATAAGATGTGGAGAGCTAATACATCCCTACTGTAGAAAGAGGATGTCTGCAAACAGCTTAAGGCAGCATGGAAGGACTATCTCCTTTTAAACGATTCTGGAGACATGGGAGGGGACACTCTTTGGAATGCAGGGAAGGCATACGTGAGAGGCACCTTAATATAAATTGGAGCCCAAAAAAAGAAAGAGAAAAAGAGCAGGGGAAACTAGCGAAACTGATTAGAGACCTTCAGGCAGAATATAGTGTGAAAGGAGGGAGTAGGATTTACAGGAAACTTTTCAATGTGAGGGCTCAGTTTAATGCACTGGACACGGAGTGGGTGGAAAACTTGATGAAGGCCACCAAGAAAAGCTATATGGAAAGTGAAAACAAAGCAGGGAAACTTAGCATGGCAACTAAAGAAACGGAGGGAGGAGAGGTTGGTGGCTGAAATAACCCAAATGGGGGGAGGCGGGTATATGCAACCGTGGAAATATGTGAGGAGTTTCAGAGGTTCTATGAAAATCTATATAGCACAGAAGGGGTCAGGTTGCCAGATAAATTGACCCAGTACCTGGGAGAGGCAGGCCTACCCAGGTTAGCAGAGGAGGAGGCAGCAGCATTGGGGTGCCCGCTACAACGAGAAGTGTTGAGGGCGATTTGGGCCTTTCCCCAGGGGAAAGCAGTGGGAAAGGATGGACTGCCAGCCGACTATTACCACGCTGTGGCGGTAGAGGTTGCCCCAACCCTGGCCAGAATATTCTCTGGGGCCCTCTAGGGCAAACATCTTCCCAAGACCTTTACGCAGATGAATATTATAGTTCTTCCCAAGGAAGAGAGACCCTGAGTTCACTGTAGGAACTACCGCCGATTGCACTGATTAATTGTGATGCCAAAGTATTTGCAGATCTCAAAGACCTATTTTAGTTAAATTATATTCCATTAATTAATAAGTGGGAGACGATATGGAGAAAATGGGCGCAATTACATGTGAGCTGAATATAATTCCTAAATTTCTTTTTATGTTTTCCCAGCTCTTGATCCTCATCACTGCAACATGACTAAGGGCATGGGAGAAGCGATTAGTAAAATTTATGTGGGGCGGGAAAAAAGCTTAGGTAGGGATGAGGATGCTTGTTAATTCACGGGAGCAAGGTGGGATCAGGTTCCCCTCCCTAAGGTGGTACTATAGGGCAACTGTTCTTTGTGCCCTGAGGGGACACTATCTTCAGAACAGGGAGGCCACATGGATTGACATAGAGAGGGCCCTTCTGACACCCCTATCACTATTTGAATGGTCAGAGGAAAGATCGAAAGAAAGCAGAGGATAGTTGGGACCCAGAGAATTCAATACCTCCTTAAGGCCATAAGGCAGGTCATTGGGGATGAAAGGGAGAGAGAGGTACTGCCAGCAATGGTTTCTAGGTGGACTAAGGTGAGGGACATCTGCCCCTTTCTCAGGTGGGGAATTTTAGCGCAGTGAGATGGGATCTAGCAGCACCGGGAATAACTAAATTCAGTGAACTTGTGGCGGATGGTGGAATGCTTAATATGCAAGAGGTAGAAGGTCATCTGGGGAGGAAGATACCCTTCTTTCAATACTTTCAAATGCAACACTTCATCACTCACCCAAACAACGTGGCCAACCTGGGGAGACCCAATACATCACTGGAGTGGGTACTATACAAACATGAGGGAACAAAAGGGACGTTAGCAAAGTTGTATAGAACCCAACTGGAGGAAGCAGAACAGATAGGAGGGAAGCACAAACAGAGATGGGAGCAATGGGTAGGCCGAGCATTGGGAGAGGACACTTGGCAGCGAATACACACAGGAACACATAAATACACCTGGATCAGACCCTGGAGGCAGACACTATTCCAACTAATCTACAAGGCATATATCACTCCCTTACAACAATACAAAGCAAAAAGGAAAGAGGACCCCCTATGTTGGAGAGGCTATGCGGAGAGAGGCACATTCTTCCATATATGGTGAGAGTGTCCAGTGATAAAGCAATATTGGGACAAGGTAAAAATGGAGTGGAGGAGTGGCCTAGTGGTTGGGGCAAGGTACTTCAGGCCGGAAGGTCGGGGGTTCAAATCCCACTAGAGGACAGCAACCTTGGGCCGGAAGGACTGGGGTTTCTAGTCCCACAGGTGCTCCTTGTGGTCTTGGGCAAGCCACTTAAACCCTCCATAGCCCATGTTCCCTGTAAAATAGTTATCTCCAAGTTATAATGCCCTGTTCAATGTAATATCAGTTTGTTCAATGTAAACCGCACTGATGCAGAATAGCGCGGTATATAAGAGAATGTAATAAATAATAAATAAATAAAATGGGAATGTGGCCCATAGTAGGGGAAAGCACACCGGATGACCCAGTGGAGGTATTACTGGGTGCCCTTGGGAGGGGAGAGAAACAGGTAATGCTGAACCAGAAACTTCTTTTGGCCGCCAGAGTGGTGGTTGCTTGGAGATGGTGATTCAAGCAGGGCCCTAGAGTGAAGGAATGATGGTCCAAGATGGGAGAAGCCCTGCAATTTGACTGTATCATACAGCATCAAAGGGAAAGACAGGCATTATAAAAAAAAAGTATGGGGCCAATACATTAAGAGCTTAAAAGAGGAGCTACCCCAGCAAAACAAACACATGTAAAGTTCAAGAAAGAGGCGAAAGAGAAAAGGCTGCAAAATCACACAGCCAAGTTGAGCCAAGTTGGAAAGGTTTTTTGAGTTTTGCTAGGTGGAAATGCTGGTTAACATGATGTAACATAAGACTACATTAACGAAGGTCAGGCAACAGCCTAGATATCAAAAAGAGCATAAAGTGGACATGGGAAAACATGGTCACGGACAAGCCACGGTTTTGGACTATCAGAGCAGAGTGGACATGGGCTCTACAAAACATATCAGGGAGATCTATTATTAGTGAATTGCTTTATTATCATATAAAAGATATAAGATGTGTAAAAGTACCACAGAAAAGCATGAAACTGTTGTCTGTAAGTATACAATCCACAAACAATAAAAATATTTCATTTAAAAAAATAGCGAAATAAATAAAATGGCCATTTACAACAGAAAGAGGGCGTGAATAACAAGAGGAAAGATCTGAAAACACTGGAAAAATAGTCAAATATTTGGCTGTTACGATTTGATGTGAAGAAGTGCAGAGTCATGCACTTGGGATGCAGAAATCCAAAGGAATTGTAAGCAATAGAGGGAGAGAGGCTGGTGTGCATGGACCAGGAAAGGGACCTCAGAGTGCTAGTGTCTGAGGATCTCATGGTGGCAAAACAATGCGACAAGGCAGTAGCCAAAGCCAGAAGGATGCTGGGCTTCATACCGAGAGGAATAACCAGCAGAAAGGAGGAGGTATTAATGTCCTTTATTTATTTAAACGGATTTCTATACCGCCTTATCCTGCAATCAAGGCGGTCTGAACAGCAAACAATAAGATACAGTGTCTAGTGTGCACATGCAGTGAGTAGTGTATGCGTGTGACTGTGTCTGGACGTTGATTCTTGTGGTGCTATTTACAGCATGTGCTATTTACAATGCTATGGGTACAAGTTGTTAGTGAGGCCTCACTTGGAGTATTGTGTTCAGTTTTGGAGACTGTGGCCCCAATTCTGCGACTTGCAGGGTTGAACATCCCAGCAGGACAGGCAGCTCCGCAAGCCGACCTGCTCATATTCCCCCACAGGCTCTCTCTGCATGGCCAGAGCAGCAGTATGGGGAGAGCGGGCGGGGGGCAGGAGGAGGCGGAGTGTGGATGGGCCAAGGCAGCAGGACATACAGGGCTGATTCGGGTCATGACCCCGTATGTCCTGCGACTCAGAGGGAACGTGCTGCTTATTCCACCTCGAAGGTGGAATAAGCAGCTAGAATTGAGGCAATAGGGTCCGGCACAGCCCCCCCCCCATGGCTGGGACTAGAGCACGGTAGGTCCCTGCCTCCCAAGTCGGGCTTCGGCTGCCCAGCCTGGGGACAAGTGGCAGGGTCAGAGAGAATTGACGCTGCAGGGGACAATGGTGCATACGGGGAGGACGTCCCCACTTGAATGCAGGGGCAAGCTGGCTGTTGCAGTACCCAATCCTGCACCCGCGGGAATGTTTGCCTCCCACGGTGCAGAATCTGGTCCTAATGGGTCTGTTCTGCTCAGGGCCGTCCAGACGGCTCGGATGTGTCCCTAGTGGAATCGGGCTCTGTATCTCACAAAGGATATAAAAAAGAGTTGAAACGGTTCAGAGGAAGGCAACCAAAATGATTCGGAGCCTGCGCCAGAAGACGTATGAGAAGAGACTTGACCTAAATATGCATACTCTAGAGGAGAGGAGAGGTGATACAGACCTTTAAATACTTGAAGGGCATCAATGAACAAACAAACCTTTTTTCATAGAAGGGGAAGCTGTAAGGCAGTAAACTTAAAAGCAATATCAGGAAATACTTTTTCACTCAAAGGGTGGTGGATGCTTGGAATGCCTTCCCGATAGAGGGGGTAGGGGCAAATACAGTGACAGAATTCAAAATGGCATGAGACAGACACAATGGATCCCTTTATAGTAAGGGGATGAAATAAAAGCAAACTAAAATATCTTTTAATAGAGGAGGGCTGACCTGCATGGAGCAGCAAATACAACCCTAAACACAGGCACAAAGGTGGGTGTGACCTGCACGGCGCTGCAGTTACAACCACTCTAGCCATCTTACTGAGCAGACTAGGTGGATCATATTGGTCTTTATCTGCCATCATATACTGTGTTACATATATCTTGCTGCTTTCTGTGATCCTGTGCTGCTTTTTTTTTTTTTTTTTTTTTTTAACACTTACCTCTTCCTGTAGTCATGCCTGTTTTTTTTCTTCTGTCGGTGAATGTACGGAGCTGATCTGTCAATGCTGCAAAGAACTGCAGAGTCTGCATCCACTGCGAGACAGCATCTTACACATTTTTTTTTAATCTTTATCATTTTTCAATAAATCCAAGCATAATATGCCTGCATAGAAATTAGGGTACAAAGAAAATCAAACATTGTAACTTACAATAAAACAAAAGCACAATATATCAAGAGGCAATAAATCAAGTCTGTCCCTACCCCAGCCCACCACAAGGGAGAAAACCAAAATTAAGTACTTAATACCACTAGAGGACAGCAACCTTGGGCCGAAAGGACTGGGGTTTCTAGTCCCACAGGTGCTCCTTGTGGTCTTGGGCAAGCCACTTAACCCTCCGTAGCCCATGTTCCCTGTAAAATAGTTATCTCCAAGTTATAATGCCCTGTTCAATGTAATTTCCGTTTGTTCAATGTAAACCGCACTGATGCAGAATAGCGCGGTATATAAGAGAATATAAATAAATAAATAATACAAATTGTGAAGAATTTATAAACTTGTCAAACAGTCAAGCCAAACGTTTTCAGTAGATTTATCTAGACCGCCTCGGCCGAGCGGCGAGAATTCAAAAAGGCCAGCAACTGTGAGGGCTCAAAGAAAATATAAGAAACGGACTGCAATTTAACCATGCATTTACAAGGACATTTCAAAAAGAACTGAGCACCCACTCACAAAACTCCAGGACGGAGCAACAAGAATTCCTTCCTTCTCCTCTGAGTGTCTCTAGACAAATCAGGGAAAACACGTACAGATAACCCTTGAACAGCAAAGTACTCTTACGAAAAAACATTTGCAAGAACCAATCCCGATCAGAGGAGAGAGCAAAGGTTGCAATTAGAGTTGATGGAAAAACAGAATCACTCAAGGAAGTATCTAAAATACCCGATACATCCAGAGAATCAGCTTGATCAATCGCAGAAATCACCCCACCGCCTACTTCCTTTTTACCCAAGGGAAGGTCGTACAGTTTTGCCATCGGGGGATGGGACTCATTTGGAACCCCCAAAACCTCTACCAAATACTTCTTAAACATATCTTTAGCACTAATTAAAGCAGACTTTGGAAAATTAATAAGGCGGAGATTTTGATATCTTGATAGATTTTCCAACATCTCAATCCTTGTTTTTAATGCCAATGCTTCTTTCTGGAAGGATAAAGTTCCATCATCATAGGAAACAGTTTTTTGTTGTAGCTCAGTCACTGAAGATTGTAAAGCAGAAATTTCCAATGTATGCTGCTGCAATAAATTAATATGAGACTGAGATTGGACTGCCAACACTGAGACCTGTGGAGCCAAAAGTTCCCTAAGCTTCACAATAGCTGACCTAATAGTCTCCAACGTAAATACAGTACAGCTGGTCGTTTGAAAGAAAAAGTTACCACATTTTCAGGCACTCCAGTACCAACCTCTGAAAACTGCCGCTCCATTGCAAGGCTCCCAGACACTGAAGGGATCAACTCCAACCCTTCAGACCACCTCCGCGATGGTGAAACCCCCGAGCAGTGAGGGAGAGGAAACCTCTCCACTACTCAGCCGCGCAGTCAACCCTCCGTTCTCGCAAGACTCCACCACCCAGGTCGATGGCTGCACCAGGCTCTGCTCAAGGGAAGGCTCTTTCAGAGGACGCCACTGCACTGGAGGAGAGATGTCTGGCCCCGAACCTCCCATTGAGCTACTTAACTCCGGCAGGATACTAATGGGGCACTGTTCCACCTGCACTCCTGACTGCCGCGGCGTTGTGGAAACAAAGGCATCAAATGAACCAACCACTCGCGAAGGCAATGGGGAAGAAGCTGCTGGGGTAAGGGAGGGTTTTTTTAACCCCTTTAGCCTTCCGTTTACCCATGAGGGAAAAAAACGCCGCCTCTCAACGACACCCGTTAAATCGCCATCTTGGATTTCTCAGGCCAGCTCCCCTTTTTACACATTTTATAAGGCAAGAGAGTCTTGGCTTGCATAGCTCATGTCTGGGCTAAAGCTATGTGTTGTCCCCCCCCTCGTTTGTGACATAAAGGATTACATCATACATAGGAATCCTGAAGGAAGGAAGGGAAGGTAGAAGGGGGTGTTGGCCAGACATGTGCCCTATCTCTTAATGAGGAAGCTAATTTATCATCTAAATTCTAACCTCTTCACCCAGATGTCAGTATGGTGGACTTGCTCATTCTTGAGGCTTAGCCCTTGATAGGGGCTTGCTGAGAAGCACATACAATGGAGGAGTGGCCTAGTGGTTGGGGCAAGGTACTACAGGCCGGAAGGTCGGTGGTTCAAATCCCACTAGAGGACAGCAACCTTGGGCCGGAAGGACTGGGGTTTCTAGTCCCGCAGGTGCTCCTTGTGGTCTTGGGCAAGCCGCTTAACCCTCCATTGCCCATGTTCCCTGTAAGTATTAGTGTATGTGTCTCATATCCCCACGTGTTAAATGTATCCCCCAACCGCTTTGACCCGGTGAAAAGCGGGATATAAATGCAGCTAAATAAATAAATAAAATAAATAAATACATAGACACGTTCTTTTTACAAATAAGAAATTCTTTGATACTGGTAATCTCATCACATTTTAATGCTTATTATAAATTTAAGCTATATATCATTTCTAAAGTCAAAAGTGTCAGGAAATGTGGAGGGTAATTTTAATAAGGTATACCTAGCTTAACAAGCTATTTCACGACTGTTTTATAAAGTCACGTATACGTGCAGTTGACTTTCTAAGATAGGATGTGAGTGCAAAGGTAACATGCCAGTCCTATCGCTCGTGTAGATGTCTGTGCCTACTGTTTTTCAAGAAGATTCGTAAATTATAGTATTTTCTAATTTATGCATAAATCTTTGCACTCTGCCCAAACTCTGTGCCTGTGCACAACCACAGTGAAAATACATGCGATCAGCCTGACGTACATACTTTCTGAACAGCAACCGCGTCACATATGTGCAAACGTCTCGGTGCAGCTTATGAAATTACTGCATAAGTCTTGAGCATAAGCTAGCACTCTTGCCTTCACTCTCTGACCTTACTCCTGTCCCTGCAGTACCATGTGCCCTCCAATACTGAGTCCCACAACCATGCATACCATGCCAATTCACCTCAGTCCTGGTCTGAAGCACCCCTTGCCATTGTGGTACTGAGCCCTGCCCACCTCCACACACACATCTACCAGTGCACCTTACTCTTGTCCCGCTGCAGTCCTCTTTATTCCAGTACTGAGGCCATTCCCAATACCCATACACACACAAGTGAGCGCATGTCCCCGGGAACATAATTAAGAAGATTAGAAGTGCTGGAAACTGTCCCTGGTGGCTAACAGGTAGGTGGCAGGCCTGGAGGCGAGAAGAATCAGGAGAATCTTTCTCCTTTATTATAGTTTCCAAATGCAGGTTTCCTTGTGCACTCAGGCCTCAGAATATTAGGAAGCACCAGAAAGCGTTCTTCAGTATTCCTGCGCCTGATTTTTAGGATGCAGCGTGGTCACCAGGGCAGTCCTGGTTTTATACTTTTATTATATGCAGCCCTGGGAAACGCAGGTCAGACAAAAGAATGGGATGATGTTAGGACTGACTGTGTGCTCCCAAGTGAACTACAGCCAACTTCAACTGAACTTCTTCAAAACAAATATTTTAATCTCTGGTTTCCGATTCCTAGAGGTTATTGGCCCAGCATAGCCAGAGGCGAGAGGCTTATATGAGAAGTACCCCGATCCCAGAGTGATGTTTTGCCCTGCTCCTAATGGAAAGTGACACATTCAGAGCCTTGTCTCCTCTTCTCTCATCCTGATTTTACCTTATCTTATCAGGTTGTGCATCACCCAAGCAGCATCACCGCCATTGGGGACAGCAGCTAATTAGGACCTCTCTAGTCTGTTAGGGGAAGGTCTTGGCAGCTCATTCACAATTTGCTTCCTTGACTGTAGAACTCTAACAGCTATGTTGGTGATGGAGAAAAATAGATTCCTCATAGGCTGTGATGATAACTCTTGGAACACCAAAGATAAGTATAGTTTCGCTTTGAATAATGAGACCACATAGAGCCCTTCTCTCATATCACATTTTTCTAATTATTATGTTAGTATAATAAGCAAAATATTATAACCAGTGAATAATTCGATTTCCTTCCAAGGTGGGGTGGTGTGAAACTCTGGTTGAGAGTAGACGGAAAAGGTTTTGACCGCCGCCTCCTCATGAAATGGAATAATCCCTTTTTGAAGATAGGCATTATCTTTATAGGCATTATATTATAATTTATAATTATTATAATTATTATTATAATTTATAATTATAATTATTATAAATTATAATTTATAGGCATTATATTATAATTATCTTTATAGGCATTATATTATAATTTCATCATCATTATCTGATCTCCTGCATTACTCACAAAGTTCCAGATCCCGACGCTCCACAACAGAAAACACACTAGTGATCCCAAAATACCAATCAAAACTCAACCAGACAACTAGCACAAGAGCATTCTCATCCTTTGCCCCTAGATGTTGGAACATGCTACCACCCAACATCAGATCACAAAAGGACCTCTCACAATTTAGAAAAGATCTAAAAACACACCTCTTCCTACAACACTTCTCTGAGTATGAACTCCCTAAGTCATTCCCTCCCAACACGAACCAATGATCATGGTTAGTCAAGTACACCCCCATATTCATTTCTTACCCCATTTCAAATCCCCTTAGAGCCCCAAGCCTTTGAACTATAAACATGTGATTTCTTGCTGTAAATAGTTTGAATTCTTGTTATCTATTTAACCCCAGTTATCCAAGTTCATTCCCTGTTATCTGTAAACTTAACATATGTTCATGCTTAAGTACAATTTGTTAAAATGTAAACCGCGCTGATGACGAAGAGTGCGGTATATAAAAGATGTTAAATAAATAAATAGGCATGGAAAGCACAGTGTGCGCGAGGGATGTGTAGCAGAGACAGCGCTGTACAAGCATGATGAGCTATAACAAGAGGAGGAGTTTCTCTGTCACGGTTTAGAAGCATTTGAAGAGGCCTTGAATAATCTGGTTGAGCATTTGGAAACCAAATTCTGTGTAAGGACTTGCCCAGTCAGACCATTAACGGAAACATTTAATGCTTTTTCTCTCTCCCTTGGGGCATTAGACTAGCACCCAGAATCTTTCATTGTACTGGCCTTTGTCGTGCTGGTCACTTTTACCTTTTACATTTCTTTTCGGCGGTCAAGATGTATTTAATTTTCTCAGAAATGTTGCTGAGTCTATAGATGTCTTGGGGATGAGACTAAGAATACAAAAACTGTCTGCTCTAATCCTGGAGGACTTGGATGGGTAGAGGGATAATGAGCCTGTGTCTTCTAGGGCTGGAGGGCTCAGTGGATGGGTGCCAGGGACATTAAGCCTATCGTTCTAGGACTAGAGAGCTTCAGAACAGGCATAGCAGCTACAGAGCCTGTCATTCTAGCACTTGGATGGCTCAGGAAATGGACACAGAGATATAGAGCCTTTTCCTCTTAGGACTGAATGTTCCTATTTCTGCTAATCTCAATGAACAGGCAGCTTCTTGAAGTCTGCAGAGATCATGTGATTTGCCTACTGTTGCCATAATAGATGTGAACGGGGTATTATAGACCCCCCTTTAATTGTTCCTTCCGAGGAAAGAAAACACTTCATTGGGCCAGGGTATTTATTGAGACCATTCATCATGGTCTAATGAAAGGAACTGATGCCAAGGCAGCTTTGCAACTAGAATGCCAAAGCAGCAGCAACTGAACGGGGCAGCGCAAGCCTAGGCCGTTCCGCAGAGAGATGCAAGAGGAGAATGACAGCAGAAGGCATTTAAAAAAAAAAAAAAAAGGAAGTAATGTCACTTAACCAGATACTGTCTCATTAAATTTCCCAAGCCAATGTGGAAGCACTTGCATGGAGGTAGAGAGAGAACATGAGTATGGACTATGGTGTTTCTCTAACCTGGACAGCACCATCCTACCTGTGAGAGCTATCAGAAAACTGCATCCTAGCCCTGGGCTTCTGTTTCCTTCCTCTCTCTGGGATTCAGAATGTCAATATTTCTGTTTGTTTTTACAGGATATTGTAAAGACTAGCTATTAAAGTTTTAGCAGACAGCCACTTTAGGTATCTTTGTTGCAAAAGCAGACCATCCCGCGAGACCTGTTCCCTCTAATCTGGGGGTGTACTGCCAGGTCGGAGGGCAAGGCAGTGGTGCTAGTTTATAGCTCTGAGCTGCTGCCCTATTCCACTCGCTTGAAAGCACCTAGGTAGGACACATGTTGGAGAAGCTCAAGTAACTCTGTGCACAGCTGGAGGCCTCAAGGGTTGGGACTTGCCCATCCTCCAAAACTGATATTGGTGGATTGAGTTGAACTTTGTACTTTTCAAAGGTTCCCCTTTGCCATCTCATTTGCTGCTTGCTTGGCTGTTGAGGAACCAACAGTTGTCTTGGGTGAATAGGGCCGGCCCAAGGGTCTCTGCTACCCTAGGCAGACCCCCTTTCCCCCGGCCCTCCATGCTGTTGTGCCGCCCTCCCTCAGCCTGCCAGCTCACTATGCTGTTGCTGCTGCCATTGCCTTGAGGCTCGCCATGGCATCAGAAGGAAGCTCGCCATGCCACCCCACCCTCCAAGCATCCATTGTCTCACCTGGGTGAGGAGGGCGGCATGACAATTCCTCCCTTCCTTGCTTCAGTGAACTTTAAGGCAGCAGCACACATCCTCATAGCATGCCCACTTCTGATGCAACTTCCTGTTGCAGGTGGGCAGGAACGATATGCAGTGACTACATGCACATGTGCTGCTGCTTTAAGGGCCCCCACAGCACTGAAGCAGCAGCTGTGCCATGCTAGGAGAGAGGGATTGGCAGTCATGCCATCCGCCAGGTTGTGCTGCCCTTGATGAACACTTAGTTCGCCTAATGGACGGGCTAGCCCTGGCAGTGAATGTATCCAAAGAATCATGGAGGGTGAAATCAATGTAAGGAAGCTCATAAGCAGGGCCAGTGTAAGGACTGAAGGTGCCCTAGGAGGACCCTCCATGCTGCTGCCCCTCTCAGTGGCCCCCAAACCACGAAGCAATGTTTACCTGCAAATGCCGGCACTCCTTCACGGGTTTTATTGTCTTCTCTGTCCCGCTCCACCACCCTCTGGTGCAGACTTGTGGTTTGCATAAACTGAAAATCTGCACGCTAAGCACTATGGGGATGCTCTAGGCGACTGCCTAGTTTGCCTGTTGGTAGCTCCAGCCCTGTTGATAAGGAGTTCAGTGGCTCTGAGGCAGGCAGCACTGTGTGGGTGTCCTTTTTCTCGGAAGGAGACTAATCTCCCTCTTCTTGGCCTCAGCATTTTTAGCATTCCTGGGGCGTCAGTAGAAGTTTCCAGAAGTTGAATGGATGGGGGCGTGCTTTCATTGCCATTGGGCAAGGGGCTTCACATGCAATACAATGAAAGAAGCATCTTAACATGGTAGTTCCTGAAAGCTTGGTTGGGTTGAAATTCAATCCTGAGGGAGTGTTGCTGCAAAAACATGAAGATAAGAGGATTGCCTGAGTTTTTACCCTCTCAGTTAATGCCTGCGTAATTTTTAAAACCAAAAGGCAATAGTTTAACAAGGAACTTCAAGAAGCCCTTTCCAAAATATGTCTTGATTACTGCCTGGAAATAATGGATGGCTCAGCTCAGGCTGTGCTGCCTTGCCTAGGGAAACCATTGGACAATTAATGTTCTGAGCACATAGCATACAAGTTCATCTTCCAAGCCTTTCATAGAGATGTAAGCAGGCGAACAAAAGCCGCAAATCAAACTAGAAAACTCACACTGTATAAGGATAGCCTGACTCCAAGTGTTTCATTTCCAGAGTGGCTTTTAGCAAATAGAAACCCTTTATCCCATATTTCTCTCTTCTCTAAACTGTTTCTCTCTGCTTTTCCCATAGCGGCATGTGCTCCTATTCCACATGTGTAGGGTCCAAAGGATGCAATATCCCCAGAGGCTTCGCTGCTGTCTCTTGGTCTAGACATTGTGCACCCTCCTTGCTATTTTGAGTCCCCCATTATATAGTGACCATTCTCCACATGCTCACATTTAGCCTTTAAGCTCTTCCTTGTGGACCAGGCTTTAAAGGACTGTGGCAAGTAGGAAATCCATCCAATAAAAGGTACCACCTGCACCTTCTTTGACTCTATTTCTAACCATCTATGTGAGCTATAAGATGGCAGCCATGAAACAGAAGCCTACAATGTGTTGCAAACTGGAGCACTTTGTCCATGCCATATGCCCATTTGCATTAACCCATAAGGCGCTCCACCAAAATGCACCAGTGTATTTGTCATCCTTAATCATTCCATATTGTCCCACTCAATTCTTGCATTCAATGTATACCTTCTCCAGCCAGATCACATTACAAATCAACTATGAAATCAGATTTTTTCTATCTAGCACCACTGCTATGGAAATGTCTCCCACTGCAGCTTCATCTCCGAGATTCATATGTGCACTTTAAAGCAGACTTGAAAACATATCTGTTCAAACAAGCTTTTGAACACCGTAAAGCAGGGCCTGACGGGCCCTGCTGATGCCTACTCGGGATAAATGATGTTCTCTGTAGGAGTGTGAATGGTTGTGTGCTGTTCTTGACTGTGTGGTCACTTCCTGTTTTCTTCCTCCTTCCTGTCAACATTTGTAGTTCTTTTCACAACTTTTTAAATTAGTCTTGATTTTTGAACTTGTAGACCTCTTTGTATGCTTTGAAAAAGATGGTATATCAAATAAAATAAACCATTTGTACCTGTTATGACAGGTCTCGCCTCATCAGTGATCATCTCTCTGTCACTATAATTCCTTTGTGTCTCTTTCATGAACACATGCTTGAATTCTTTCACTAATTTGGCTCTTACCACCTCTGCTGGACCTTTTTCTTAGTTTTGGAGCTTCCCTTTTTCGGCTACATATACCATTCTCTCACCCTGGATACAATGAAAAATGTTTCCCTCATACTTTATCAAAACCTCCTGGATATTTGAACGTTTGTATCATGTCTCTCTTTTCTTCCTTCCTTTAAAAAGTACGGGAGGATAGTTGTGTTTTTAGCCGGTTGGCTGATCTAACTGGCTAAAACATGGTCAGTGTGATATTCAGCAGCACTAACCGGTTAGTGCCACTAATATCTCCACAGACCACCAAAATGACGCCTGTTAAAACTGGGGCAGTCTGTGGGCAGAGCACGAGTAGTGACAGGTGCTGTGCAGTTAGTGGTGATATTCAGCTGCTAACCGGATAGCTAAACCGGCTAAAGTTAGGTCAACTGAATAGCTGTCCTAACTTTAGCTGCTTTTCGCTAACCGGTTAGAAGCTGACTATCGCTGCTAACTGGATAGCAGTGCCGCTATTTGGCAAGCCCAGATGTTCAGCAGCAGAAACTGGTTATTTTCCACTGCTGAATATCCAAGTTTAGACAAAATGCTGGTGCTTCGGTGCTTTTTATTTAGCCTAGCTGCCACCGTTGAATAAGCCTCCCTACCAGGGCCAATGCAAGGATATGAGGTACCCTGGCAAACTCTCATTCCTACCACCTCCCTGCTCCTGTTCCTACTCCCACCCCAGCTGCTGGCCGCTGCCACCCCTTCCCAGAACCTCTAATGGCAGCAATGAATTCAAATGGCAACCCAGCGCTTACCTAAAGCTTCCACCGCTGCAGTGCTGTAGTTGCTCACGTTGACTAGCCTCTTCCGCCTCCTGCAATGCATACTTCCTGTTTATAGGTGGGCACTTCCATCCCCATGCAAACAAGAAGTCGGAGGAGGAGGAGTCGGAAATCTTTGGGCTGTCTCTGCTCAACTGCGAATATAAATCTCTGATTGATTCTTGTGAAAAATTGTCTTCCTGGCCTGTCAGTTGGAGACAAAATGTGCCCATGGTGGGGTAGGAAATGGGGAAGGGCATGGGTGTGCAAATTATACACTGGTCACTATGTAAGAACAGCGCTCTCACGTGTTCTCACAGACAATATCCTTTTACAAACTATTTTCTTCAAAGCTCTTTTACCTAGCAAACACTATGGGCCCGATTCTGTCCCGCATGTAGATTCCCTCTGTGCGTCCGGTCTGAACCGGATGCACAGAGGTGATCATGATTCAGATCCTGTGGGGCACGTCTAGTCCCGCGGGATCAGAATCGCAAACAGTCCTGCACGTGCAGGCTGGACTGCGATTCAGTCTGGCCTGCACGTGCAGGACTGCCCCTGACTAACTCAGTCAAGGCTCCTCAATGGAGCCGTGGCGCCATGGCATCATGTTGCCATGGCACTGTAGCTCCATTGAAGAGCCGCGATGCCGGCCACTTGAAAAGGGAGTTTATTCCCTGCAGCCTGACCCCCGATGTGGCCTCCTAAAGCCAGGGTCAGGCTGCGGGGAATAAACCCTGGCCTCCCCTACACCATCCGCGCTCCGGGCTGTTCAGAAAATCACGTCCAAGGAAGTTATTCCACCTTGGAGATGGAATAAACTTCCATGGACATTTCACCAGCCCTGGACGTACAGGGCCAACATTAGAATTGGCCCTGTACATCCAGGGCCAGCGACTGCCCACTGCCAGCCCAGACTCCGCCCCTTCGCCATCCCTTCCCTGCCACCGTCTAACTTCCCCACATAATCGGCAGGGAAGTTAGTCGGGGGCAGGAGCCAGCACAAATAGCTGGGATGGACGTCCCTGTCGGGCCATCCATCCCCGTTATGCATAGCACAGAATAACCCCCTATTGCTCTATGCACATACAATTGAGCCAGTCTTCCCCCCTCTTCAGCTTTTTAAACACACCCGCACATACTCTCACACACACACACACACACACACACCCAATGATTTTCCCTCTACTCTTTTTTTTCATTCCCTTTCCCTCCCTCTATCCAGCTAGCCTGAGATTTCTTCTCTCTGCCCCTTCCTTCCCTATTCCAGTCTTTCCTTTCCGGTGCTGATCACTATATTCCTTCTACCCCAGTAAAGAACCAAATAAACTAATTGGACACACGAATGTCAAGGCGATGACTGTTTTCATAAAGTAAAAGAAAATATTATGATATTTAATATGTAAATATATGCATATGCGCTCTTGTACATAATTACTGCACAATTTTAGAAACTTTGCAGTAGAGTGTTCCAGAGTCTTACCTTTAAACTGCTGGAGGAAACTGAGAGGGGAGGGGGACTGTGATTGTAAAGGCATTTAAATACCCCTAAGGAATAAATACAAAGGAGGTGGATCATTTTAGATGGAAAGGAGGCTCTGGAATAAGGAGTTATATGATGAGGGTGAAAGGGATTAGATTTGGGAGTAATCTAAGGTAACATGCCTTTACGAAAAGCGTGATGGATGCTTGGAACTGCTTTCCACTGGAGATGGCGAGGACAAGAGAAGCATCAGAATTCAAGAAAACATGAGCCAAGCACCAAGTATCTTGGAGGGAGAGGAAGGGACTGTAGAGCTGAGCAGGGAGTGTCGATGGTTGCCTGCCATCAGGTTTTGTTTTCACCTTCATCTGCCAGCCCTATCACAGAACTATCATACAGATCTAGCCTAAGATTGAAGGAGTTTGAATGACCCATCGGTAGTGTTCACACCTTGGATCTGCTACACACAAGATCTTACTATCTGTTCCATTTTATTTAAAATATGGAAGTAAAAAGTGTTGAGTTATGAAAATGTAGCAATGGCAAAATTATCCAGCCCAAAGAACCACATATCATGTTGGGGCAATTCTTCTGCCCCTTTGGCCAGCTGTCGCAAGAGGGACAAATATGCTGATCACCGTGGTGCCAAGGCCAGAAGAGGGGGAAACCATATGCAGCCCTTTCTTGAATCAGTCTGCAAGTCTTCCAGTATGTGAACTCAAAAAGTGGATGTCAGAAGCAACCTTTGCTCTACGTGCCATTTTGTCCTGGATTGCCCTGCTCCCATGTTTTTAGACCAGTGCTAGCACAAACTTGTAGTCCTAGCTCCAGGCTCTCATGGTCTGTATTTGGGGGAATAGAGGTTTTACTTCTGTTAGCCAAGGATGACAGGTCAAATAGACATTTCAGCCAAATTTATCCAAGTTTATCGTCCTGTTTTATGTAAAACCGAGCAGCCTGTTGTTCTGGTCTTTGTTTATCTGTGAACCGCGCTGATTGTAAATAGCGCGGTATATAAAAAACTGTAATAAATAAATAAATAAATAATAAATCAGATAATGTCTTATTACCCACAAGAGGATCTAAGCAGGTTACATCATTTAAGATAAAATACATTAATACAGCACAGTATAACATATGCAACTGATTTGATTTCTTTGATTGACTGACCAGAGAGTTAGATCCAAGGACATGTACTGGATATGCCAGACTCAGATTTTGGCAAAATCTTCAGAAAGCCGAGTAGCTTGGGGATGGGTCCCAAGATGGTGAACTGGATGAGAAATTGGTTGACTGACCAATGATAGAGGGTGGTTGTAAACAGAATTCATTGTGAAGAAAGGAAATGAATGGTGGAGTGCCTCAGGGATTGGTCCTGAGATTGGTTCTGTTCAATGTCTTTGAGTGATATTACCGAAGGGTTTAAAGGAAAAGTTTGCCTTTTTGCAGATGACATAAAGGTTTGCAACAGAGTGGACAACATGCAAAATGATCTACAAAAATGAGAAGACTGGTATAGTGCTTGTCAGTTAAGATTTAATGTGAAGAACTGCAGAGTAATGCACTGGGATGCAGAAATCCAAAAAAACTTTGTGATAGGGGTGAGGGGCTGGTGTGTATGGACCAGGAGAAGAACCTTGGGGTGATGGTGTCAGAGGATCTCTTAGTGGCAAAATAATGTGACAAGGAGGTGGTCAAATCCAGAAGGATGCCAGGCTGCATACAGAGATGTATAACCAGAAAAAGGAAAGAGATATAATCAATGTTCCTGTACAAGTTGGTGAAGCTTCATTTGAACATAAGAACATAAGATATGCCATACTGGGTCAGACCAAGGTCCATCAAGCCCAGTATTCTGTTTCCAACAGTGGCCAATCTAGGTCATATGTACCTAGCAGTTTCCCCAAGGGACACAGGTTCCACAATGCTTGTATTGGTTCAATTTGGAGTATTGTGTTTGGTTTTGGAGACCATACCTTGCTAAGAATATAAAAAACTCTTTGAAATAGTTCAAAGGAAGGTGATCAAAATGATATGGGGCCTGCACCAGAAGATATATGAGAAGAGACTTGAAGACTTAAATATTTATATCCTAGAAGAGAGGAGAGGGACAAGGGAGATATGAGACAGACGTTTACATACATAAAGGGTATTAACGAACAAGCCTTTTTCAAAGATGGGGAAGCTGTATAACTAGAGGCCATGAAATGAAGCTGCAAGGAGATAAACTCAAAAGCAACATCAGGAAATTTTTTCACATAAAGGATGATAGATGCATGGAATGGCCTCTCAATAGAAGTGATGGGGCAAAAATGGTAACGTAAGATATGCCATACTGAGTCAGACCAAAGGTCCATCAAGCCCAGTATCCTGTTTCCAACAATGGCCAATCCAGGTCACAAGTACCTGTCAGGTTCCCAAATTGTAGAGCGATTCCCTGCTGCTTACCATGCAGGAGTGAAGGAGTAGCCTAGTGGTTAGGGCAGCAGCCTAGGACCAGACTTGTCTTGCTTGGGCAAGTCACTTAACCCTCAATTGCCTCCAGTATAAATTTAGATTGTAAGCCCTATGGAAACAGGAAATACTTACAGTACACAGAATTCAGAATGGCATAGGACAAACACAAAAGACTCGTATATGGCAAGAGGATAGAATCAAAGCAAAATTAAATAACTTGCTGTTCAAAAAAAAGAGGGAGTGGCCTGCACTGAGTAGCAGGTAGAACCCTCACCACCTTACTGGGCAGACTAAGTGGACCATTTTGGTCTTTTTCTGCTGTCCTTTACTATGTTAATCCCAGCAGACATTGGATTGAAATCTGTTTTATTTTTTGTTAGGGTCCTTGGTTGCACAAGTCCACCAGATAATTTTTCAGAGTAAAATGTACCACATATTAGTTGAATCTCCTCTGCAGTACAGTTGCATGGCTGTCACATTTGATTGCTCAGAAGTTCTTCATGAATTTCCTGTTTTCATCTAAATGTAAAAAATATTTTCTCTTGAGAGGCAACAATAAGTATGGGCTGTGTTTCTAACTAATGAGAAGTAAACCATCCCCCACAGGTACATCTGAAGCACAGCAGGGAGGTTTCTTAAGAGTGGTTTGTGAATCTTTTTAGCGGTTCAGTTCAAAGCAAAATGTTGAGGCATCTCGTCCCACCCACTACTTCCCCTTAAATGCCATCTGCTGAACGTTGTGTTGAGCAGGTTCTACTTGGAAAGTCAGTTTATAAATTGGCAAATTAAATTTACCGAGCCTGAGTTGTTGCATGCGCTGAGTGTCCCTGAAGTGCTGAGGCTGATGAATTCCTCTGTCTCCCTCCTGCTTTTATTGTACACCACTTTGTGATAATTAGCAAAAAGCAAGTATGGCTACATAAATAAATGTAAAAATATTAACGCTTTTTTGATAAGGAGGCGTTATGTTCATCCCTAATAATATAAAATAATAAACATAAACATGCCTATTTTGTGTTCATGCATTTACTTATGCCTTGTGCGTGTGTGTGTGTGTGGTTTTATACTGTGTCCCTCATTGGTGCCCACTCCCAGAGCGTGATGTACCATGGGATTATTTTCCCCTGGGCATGGGATTTAGGATTTGCATTCGTAGTTCAGAAGTTACATGTCAAAAGGAAGGGGGTAATGGGGAAGTTTGCATGTCGTCGCTTTTTTTACTCACATTCTTGCCTTCCCTTCTTGCTTCTCTGGGATAGTGCCCTCAGCTATTATTGGCTTCATTTTTTTTTTTTTAATTTGAATTTAAACCCATACATAAAAAACTGAAAGAAAACGCCTAAAAAGAAAAAAAATATTCTGAATTTAACTCCCATGACAAGGAGATAAAATACATAAAACCACATTAGTCAAGATCTTAGACTAATTATAATCCGTATCAAACCCCACACAACTCCTCAATAGTCCCTGCGGCACAGTCATACCTTAATGAATATCCACAGTCTTTTATCTAAGAAAATTCTCCAAATAAATTAGATCTAAAAGTGTGTGTGTGTGTGTGTATATATATATATATATATATATATGACTATAAACCTTTACAGGGAAAGCTGAAGAACGCTGTTCTCCCAAGTATTAGTACATGAGGTTTCAGCTGGAGGAAGGACTTTTTTCATGCCTGTGTTGCCCTAGATATATCAAAGACACATTTTAAAAAGGCCATGTAGTTGCCACTTGGAGCATCCAAGTCCAAATGTCCAAAATTCCATGGGAGGGGCAGCAGAGAGAGGTCTTTTTTAGACTGCATTTACATGTATGCACTATCTCGGCCTCTGCAAACACAGAAAGAAGAAAAAGGGCCCAGACACATGAAGGGAGATGGACGATTTTAGAAATGCGCACAAGCAAAATATGGGCCTTGCCAGGATCAGTGACACAAACATGTCGGTGACGACACTTCAGAATGCAAAACAACAAAAACCCAGTGGAAATAAAACAGTTACAAAATAATTTTTTTGTCGGAATGGCCAGCCCAGTAGAGAGGAAAAACACCTCCTACCACCGTGTCCCGTCCTTTTTAATCATTTAAAAAATTAGATTTAAAACAGCTCTTGGTGGTAGGAGGTGTTTTTCCTCTCTACTGGGCTGGCCATTCCGACAAAAAAATTATTTTGTAAAACTGGGTTTTTTCCACTGGGTTTTTGTTGTTTTGCTATTAGAGCTCAGAGGGAAGGTCTTTGTGAAATTTTTTGACACTTCAGAATGTGCACATTTATATGTTACCACACACACATCCCAGCCTGCCATTTTTGAAACAGAGATGTGTAGTGCTGCGGCAGTATTCAAAGAGGCCTTGATTTTCATCTGCTCTTTTTATTAGACGAAAAAATTATTTTGGCAGTAAGAGGGAATAATATTATCCTTAGCACTTTCCATGTTTCTAGTCATACCAAGGAGCAGGTCTAGCTATGGACGTATCTGCTGGTGGTTTTAAACGTGCGGCGCCCTTCTGAAATCCTAAGGATCTTTTATTGTCGCCCTAGACTCCTCTGTCATGCTCTCGTGTGATATACGCATGTCTGGCACGATCATGTCTAAATTCAGTGCTTTATAAAATGGCTTTTGGGGGCATGGATGTGATTGGCACACCTGGATGGGTGTTTTTAGATGTGCAGGTCACGAATAGAGTGTCTGAAATGGCCCCCATCAGGGAATAGATTTATTTTCTGATCATAGAATATCATATCTTTAAAAATAAGATTTACAGACTTTAATCTTATCAAATTCAATAAGGAATGAGACTAAAAGAGTGGCTCTTGTGGAAATCTCATCAAAAAAGTGAACAGGTCAAAAACAGCCAACATCTCAAAGCCCTCTTTAGTCTCATTCTTAAGTAATACGTTAGAAAAAGCATCGTAGATTTAGAGATGTCTACAGTTTAAATATCAAAGATTCAAAAGTTCACAAAAGTATTCCCAAACATGACAGCAGTGGAGTGTTCAGAAAAATTAAATTAACTGTAGGTTTCTACTCTCTAGCAGTCTAATAGTGGAGAACGAAGCCATCTTTAGTTTCAACCATCCCTGTAACCTGGAATGAAGACACTTGATTTCAATGTGGAGAGATTTGGGCCTCCATCTGCCCAATTCTCTCTTGTATGTTTTTCCTACTTACTTAGCAGATAAAAAAAAAAAATAAATAAATCCTGTTCAGCAAAGGCCTGTAAGAGGGAGCCTACCCGGGTACAGTCCTTCAGATGTCCATTAATGACATCTCCTCTCCAGCTGAGCCTCAAACGCACAGACATTAAAATCACATTGTGAAGGAGGATTTCTTCTCCTCCCCCATCAGAGTTTTGTATAACATACTGACTAGAAACATCAAAGATACCTGATACCTTTGACTCTCGACAAGATTTAAGGCCAAGAGTCACAGCCTTCTCCTAGGACAAGCAGGATGAGTCAGCCACACTTGGTGACGTCATCTGACGGCGCCGAGACAGAAGTACTCTCCATAGCTCAGAAGGGCTTTCCGCCCTTCTGAGCATGGGCCAACTGGTCCTACCCCCCTGCCCGCCCCTAGCTAGCCAGTTTCAGTTCTTCCGCCTTGCCAGCAAGACAGACTTTTCTACTCTCCACCGAAATCTAATCTCTTTAAAACACTTACAAAAAATTCTCATCTTACAGCGTATGTATTATCAGTTTTAAACTTGTCATTAATGCTTTGTTCAAGCTTCTTGTTTCAGATCGCTAAAGGGCTGAGCTTGAGCTCCTAGACCAGCCATGTGCTCTCAGCAGGCAGCAGAAATCTCTATTGGTGTCACCACCAGCTCTGACACTGGCACGTGGCTCATGTACCTTCATGGGACACCGCCAATATCATTGCCAGCCGCCGCTCAGGGTGTGCCTAAGGGCCTCCACCCCCAGCCGCAGGATTAAAGGTCAACGCGACTCCCAAGACGCATTCCAGGACTCTGCTCCGGATGTGAAAACACTCGCGGCAGCCCAGGACGTGCCTAAGAAGGCCTCCGTCCCCGCCCTCTACTCCTCTGATGCCGCTCCGGATGTGGAAGCCCTCACGCGTGTGGACCATGGGGGCGGCCATGGGCTGCGGCCGCCCTACTCCAGCATGTGGGATTTTCCCTCTGCCGCCGCAACGGCTGCCGCTACAGATGTGCCTTGGGGCCTCCATCCCTAGTGGCAAAGCTTAGAGGGCCTGCAGCCGCCCGGGAGCTCCTGCCCAGGAAGTGGGTTCACCGATCACCGCCATGATGAAGACGCGAGGGCTGCAGATTGGGCTCTGCCCCCTCAGCTCTATTGGCCGGCCATGACGAGCGGCACCATTGGCTCCATGGTGACGGGATTGGACCCTGCCCCCTCCCACCAAGAATCACAGCCTTCTCTCGGTAGGAAGAGGAGGAGGAGACAGGATCCTAACATCAAGGCATAGGGAAACCCCAGACATCTAGGGGTATGTTTACTAAACCGTGGTAGCAGACTCTGTGTGAAATCAATGGGGCTGCGGCTCCAATATCACATGGAGTCCACTACCACGGTTTAGTAAACATACCCCCAAGAGTCAGTTACCTGTTTCTCCATTGTATTCTCTAATAAGCTTGGGAGCAGCTGAACATTCCTATCCATAGATTGTTACAATAATGGTAACTTTATTAAATTAATTACATTTTTTCATTTTTATTCCATCTATTCCAAGTAGTTCTAGGCGGAGTCCAAAAACTTGCCATACAAAATATATATATAAAACATAAAAATCTATTGCACTTAGGACATCTAAAATAACACTCGGTCTAGTTATTTAACAGAAATTTTCAAAATAAAAATGTCTTCAGTGACTCTCTGAAGGATAAGTAATTGGACAAACTTCTGCTCTCCGCAGACAGTCCATGGCACTCAATAGCAGCCCTATGACCGAATCTGTCCAACGATTATTTAAGAATGAAATTCCTACGAGATGGAACCATTAATAAGCTATTTGTTCTCAAACGATGGTTTCTAAAGGCAGATAAGAGCTGCACCACTGGGATTGTATTAAGCAGTTTCTGTGGGTATCGCATGTTTAAATGCAGAAAACGCAGGGATATACATGGGTAGGCACATAGGAGTGCAGCTGTTTTGACATGGTCAGGGCATAGTTTTGGTTTGGCAAAGAGAGAGTTGCAATGTATATGTGTGTTTTATAAAATGCGTGCGTGTAAGCAGAGTGTGCATGAATAAGCGTCCACTTCCTGCAGAGGCGATGTAAAATTACTGCCTGAGGATTTGTGCGCTACTGGGGCTGGTTCTGGAGCCTATGTTGCCTTTATAAATTAGGCTTACAGACGGTAATCCCCTAAGGTTATCCGCCATTTACGTGTGAATGAGGCGGTTGCTATTCTGAAAGTATGTGTGTCAGGCCAATGACGTGTACTTTCAATGTGGGCATGCGAATAGTCAGAGTTTTGGCGGAGCGCCCAAGTATACGTATAAATGATAAGATACAATGATTTATGCGCATTCTTTGTGAATCTAGATGCAGGCATTTCCACCAGCTCTAGGGCTGACCTAAGTGATCGTGCCTTAGAGTAACGCATGTGTTTGGCCACTTACGCTAGTATTCTATAAAGAAAAATAAGCACCTACTTTTCTTTATGAAATAGGCTTGACCTAGGTGCATAGGCAGGATTTTATAAAATTCCCCTCCATGTGGGCACCTTTTTTGGAACTTTGACATAGGCACTCTGTTATAAAATTAACCCCCATAAGGGTCTTCAAGACCACCAAAGTGATGGCAAGGAGGCTTGCCCTTTTGGTCATGCCCCTTTGGGTGCAAACCTACAGTTGTGCGCAGGGAGATTTACTGTTAATTGTCAGTTGTGGTGCTAATGCCGTCAGGGGGCAAACGTCTGCCCCAGAGAACCCAGTCTCCTTTCTCTTACTGGTAAACCTCCGGGCAAGCTCCGACTGAGCTCACCCACTAACAGCTCCACCAGCTTCAAGCTCTCACTCCAAGGAATAAAGACTTCCTTTTCCAGCTCCATGTCTTTAGCAACGAGTTGTTTATCTAACAGATGAACTAGCCGGCATGTCCTTGCCAGGCTGACAAGAGATCTCAGGCTAAGAACTACTGTGCTTGGGAAAGAATTTTTATAGACCTTGACCCTGTTTTTTGCTTCTTCTTTTTTGTTTTCAGACTTCAGTAACTTTGATCTCTACAAGGACTTTTTCACCTCTGTTGTTTGCGCCTTCCAGTTGCAGTTTTTAGGAAGCTCATTTCCTCTCCTCTGCTCCCCTACTGCTTTTTGTAGCATAAATTGTTTACAAAACAAAAATAACAAAATAGGTCGTTTTTTTTAAAGATTGCTATTTCCTCTGTGGAGCCCAGCTGACAACACTACAAGTTCACAACCTGCACCAACAAAGGGTGGTCACTTCTTCCAATAATATTTTTCAAATTGCAGTGTGTTATCTGTTTCCTGGACTCAAGCATTGAACAAAACTTGCTCAAGGTGACACGTCAGTAACCTCCCAAGCCCTTTCCTGGCTGAGGGGGACATGTGAGGGGTTTATAGCTTTGATGAGTGACGTGGGAATGTCATCTTACTTTCCTGGTTCCCAGTGCTCCGCTTAGCCCCTTGACCACCCTCATGGTACAACATCTGTTTTTAATATTTGCAAATGTAAGGGAGACTAATCCCCCCCCCCTTTTCTTTTTGAATTCAAGAAACTTTTGTAACCTGTCAATTTGTACATCTTGCCAAAGGAATACCAGTGAAGGGCAATTTTCAAAAAGGATCCTACTTCCTCACCATGGACTCGGATGGCTAAACCCTTGGTTACAAATTGTATATGCTATGTATACTAACTAGTCTCCCCAAGCAGCTATATTTAGCCATCTAAATGGAGGTATTCTCGAGGATGTTGCTTTGTGGAGGGAAAACTGCAAGCAAACCCTGAATATTCTAATGCATGTGCATATTTCTCGTCCCTACCCAACCCCACCTTTGCGCTGTCATACCTTTAGTAATTTTCCAGAGAAAAGCTAGTACCTAAGTAGCTTTTCTTTGAAAGCAAACTAAAGGTATACGAGTAGCAAAATAGCTGCAGATTTTGCCCCTGTTATTTGTGCATGGGTTGGTCTGGGGAGAAACCATAGAACTGAGTTTTCGATTATAGGCACAAAAAGGCACCTTTCTTTCCCACCCAAACACTTCCCCCCAGGGATGCCTACTTTAACAGCAGCTAAGCCCAGCTACCTTGTGAAACCACAGGCTTCTGTTTATGTGCTGTGCCCAGGGCAAATTTCCGACTCAGGAATTTGTACACCTAACTGCAGTTAAGCTCCTAAATAAGGCAGTCACCTAGGGAACCAGAATTTAGGGAGTAAAAGGACAAGTACAGACAGTTGAATGAAGCAACATGACTGATGGGGATCCCTAGGCCCTGCTGGCTAAAGCGAGCTGAGCCAGGCCGGTGGGGCAGTGGGATCCTGGGCTGGGGCCCTCTACTGCCCTTCCTTCTGCTCCTCCAAGCCAGCACCGCAAGCATGTTCACAGCAACAGTGCTTCCTGCGGCTGGTCTTGTCCGTTCCCCAGTGGGAAGCCATTAAGTATGTTGTGGTTGGTAGGGTAGGGCAGGGCAGAGGTGAGCATTAAGCTGATTTGCCTTGTGCCTAGATCCTTATGGAAACTATTCTCATGGGTTTCTGGCCCAGTGGTGGGATAAAACATATTTTGCAGCTCTAACTACTTTATTTTCTATTTCCCCCTTGGGTTACACAACCCTTTTCTTGTTCATTCTTTTACGGGAAGTATCTTATTTTCTCCATCAGAGGGGGTGCTTATTTTGCAAAACTGTCTTTCATATTTTGCAGAGTGCAGGGCAGGAGGAAATGTGTCTGTATTTCTCCAGTGTTGCATTGCATGCAGAGATTGGTTCCTGGGGGTTCCTAGTTCACTTTTTATGAACATAGTTCTATTTCTAGTATGTGGTCCCTTCTTAAGTGTGTTTTGCTCAAGCAATAGCACCTAATAGGAAGGGTCCATCTGTCTGTTGGCAGACCAGAGAAGCTAGCCCCACTGGCAGAATAAAATGGGTGCTGCGTTAAAGTGCCAATGGGGAGCCCAAACCCCCCCCCCCCCCATCAGCTGAAAAGATCAAGACAGCCACTCTGCTGCTGGTGGGGAACCCAAACCCTGCTGACTGGAGAAACAGAAAGCCACTGTGGTGACAGAGGATGAGGCACAGCTGTGGCGAGCCCAATTCCTGCTGGCCAGAGAAGCAAAGCCACCACCGCAGGAGCAAAGAAGAGGCGACACTGCCAGTGGAAAGCCCAGCCACTGCTGGCAGGAAAGGCTTAAAGCCGCCAGGATGGTAGTGAAGACGAGCAGTGTTGCTAGAGGGGAGCTGAACCCCCACCGGCCAGAAAGGCTGAAAGTTTGCCATGGTAAAGAGGTGTACAGGTATAAAGGGGATGGAGAGTTCAAAGGGGGAGAAAGGGGATGGATAGTGCAAGGAGGGGTGGAAGAGGAGCGTGCAAGGGGGGAGAAGAGAATGCAGAGGGGAAGGAAAAAGTTGGAGAGACAATGTGATAAGGAGGAGAGGGAGTGAGAGGCTGGTGGCTAGTGCAGGGTGCAGTGAGGCTGCAACAGGGGTGGAAAGAGTGTGCGTGGGGGAGGGGGATAAAAATGAAGAGTGCAAGAGGGTGGGAGGTTGAGGAAATGAGTGTAGGGGAGGGGGATAGTACCTATGGAAGGAACAAATAGCCAATACAGAAAAACATGAGGACACACTCTTTTTTTATGTATGTTAGGGACAGGAGGAAGTGCAAAGGTGGCCCTGTGAGTCTCATAGATGAAGGGAAGGAGTATGTAGAGACTGACGAAGATAAAACAGAAATTGTTTGACAAATTATTTTTGTTCTGTGTTCACAGATGAAGGCCAGGAATGAGATCCCACAAAATGAACACAAATAGAAATGGAATTGAGGTAGTGAGGGATATTCAGCAGTGGCGGCCTAGATTCTAACCCTAGCTATTCAATACTGGGGCCGCATCCAACCATTGGCACTGAATATCTGGTTCACCAGAACCCAGAAGCTAACTGGGTAGCAGCGATACTGAACTGCCGTCCGGTTAGCTTCTGCTGGTAAAGTTAAGCCGGCCTTTGCCGCACCTCACCTGCATGTCGCTAACTGGGCAGCGGTTCAATATCGCTGCTGCCTCCGCCCTCCCCCAGAATTCCCGTGACACACCCTGATGCTAACTCCTTAGCAGTGGCCGCACCCGTGGATATCCAGCGGCACCAGCCGTGTTAGTGCCGCTGAATTCCAGCTCAGCGGCATTTACATGGTTTGCAGAGAATGGTGCAGTTTCTGGTTTATTAGAGGCAGGTCTTTTCAGATGAATTTGATTGTTTTCTTTGACTGAGTGACCAGAGAGTTGGATCATGCGAGAGCACTAGATGTGCTATACTTAAATTTCAGCCAGGCCTTTGACACCGTTTCGCATTGGTGACTTATAAATAAACTGGGACCCTTGGGATAGACCCTAAAGTGACTGACTGGGTAAGAAACCAGTTGAGTGGGAAGCACCAGAATACTAGTAAAAGGAGTTCGCTCTGTGATAGGGGTGTTACCAATGGCGTGCCTCAGGAATTGGTCCTTGGGCTTGTTCTTGTGAACATTTTTGTAAGTGATATTGTGGAAGGTCTGTCAAAAAAGGTATGCTGCTTTACAGATGAAAACACAAGGGGGAGAAATAAAGGGGGAGAGTCTGGAAAAGGAACAGAAGGTGGAGGGGCAGTGGGAGATGCAGTGGAGGGGAGGAGAATGGGGAGAGGGGGAAAGAGTAGAAGGGTTGGAAGCCTGAAAAGAAGGGGGCATGGGGGCAAGGGGTTAGAATATCTATGCTAAGAAGTACATCCTCACACCCCACACACACAGGTCCCGTCCCCATCCCACACACACAAACACTCACTTCCTCTTGGCCCCTGCAGCACACCACACACCCTACCCACCTCCATACACAGATATACACCCCTCGCCACATGTACATGTGTGTACACACACACATCTTCCCCACTGCTGCTGCCATTATCACAACCACACAACACATGCAAGCATTGCACCACACATACTTCGGATACACCACCCTTGCACCACAGGCACATTCACACACACACACCCTCCCTACATGCACACTCCTCCCACCACACACTCCTCACTACATCTGCACTCTCTCAAGCCAGAATGTATACATTGCATCACTCAGAGATGCCACATAAGTCCCACAGCCCCACTCCCTAATGAGAGCCACTTTACCATGTCTATTAACCCTTCCCCAAAGACGTACATGAGCCTGCAAACGGAGGAAGGGGAATCACACTGTTTTGTCACATTCTAAGTGTGCACTTTTCAGCTTATTTTTAACTGCTCTCTTGCACTCCACTCACGTCCTTCTGTTGGTTCTGTTTTCCCTTTGCTTTTGATCTCATTTCACATTTAGCAACCACAGTCACTTACGGGGGTCGGTCCTAGATAGATAGCACCAGCAACAACACAGGCAGTGCAGACAGACAGAAGGCAAATGTAAGCATCAGAGCAGCACAAGGAGACCCCATTGCTGGGGATAGTTGTTATATCCAATGATTCCTTGTTTTGCACTGCCATTTAGTGGCTTCAGAAATGATTGACAGCATAGCCTGTGGTGGTCAAAATTAAGAACATAAGATATGCCATACTGGGTCAGACCAAGGTCCATCAAGCCCAGAATCCTGTTTCCAACAGTGGCCAATCTAGGTCACAAGTACCTAGCAGTTTCCCCAGAAGACACAGGTCCCACAGTGCTTGTATTGGGACAAGCAGTGGATCTCAAGGGACCCTTGGCTGCCCCTCCATATATTTATACCTTCCAGCTTTTGCAGAGCATGTTTTGTAGGGAGTGTGACAGGGAGTGGCAGTTAATGCCTCTCAGCCAAAGATCACCGCTGTAATGTGGAGGTTTGAGAAGAAATGGATATCACTAGAGGGAAATGGTCGATAGCCCATGATTGAAGGATTATAATAGTATCCAGCAAGGTAGATAGGGCAGGAAACTCGGCGCCAGGCAGCAAATAAGCTGATAATTTTTCTAAATAACTTCTCACCCCAGAATAAAATAATAAACTTTCATAATGGTGAGTAGCTGGTGGGGATATTAGGGATAAAATGTAGTAATCACTAATGTAAAATGTACTGTAATTATTTCCTATTTCTGAATGCAGAACCAATTAGCTTCACTTCTGATTATTTAGAGGAATAGCTCTTCTGGTCAGCTGCTCTTGTATTTACAGAAAGAGCTTATTAGCAGCTGCCATGGGAAGTCATTGTGCCATGCTGAATGCCACAGTGCACTAAATGCCTCAGTAGTACACCTTCTGTAACCCTCTGTGGGCTCCGTGGAGTAAGCAAATCCAAGCCAGAAAGACAGTGCCAGTGGCTTGGTGTGATGGTCTTGCTCCTGGCCTCTGTGGAGCATGAAGGAGCCCAGACATGTGCTCTCAGTTCAGTAGCAGGACGTCCTTCGGACTGCCTCTAATCCCATGAGCAATGCACCACCCAAGCTTTCTGTAGTAAAGGATAGTGTCAAGATCTGTCCTGGAGAAACCAGAGAGAGTTTTGTCTTACCGGTGCACAAAGGAAAATATCTGTGAAAGTGACATTGGAGGTCACCTTATCAGGCCAAGAAAATATTGAAGCATGGTATAGAGGATGGCTCTTGGAACGGCATAAGAGACGAGCCAGCACCTATGGATCAAGGCCATGGTTGCCCACTGTTGTGTTTACTGACAGCTCATGGGTGTAGTTTGGGGGGAAGGGGAGGAAGCATTGCTCCCCCCCCCAAATGAGTTGCCCTGATTATGGCTTGACGCTTGTCTGCCCTAGATGATACGATCTCCCACGGGCAGATAGACCGGGACTTTGTCACCATCAGGGCCATCCACTTCCTTTCTGCCTATGGGATATCGGATCCTTGCAGACAGACAGGCTTCATGGCCTTCATCAAGGCAATTCATTTGGGGGACAATGCGTGTGGCAAAATCTCCTTCTGTTTGCCTGCGGGAGATTGGATCCCTTGTGGACAGAAGAGAAGGGGCAGGCCAGAGACAGCCTACGCATGGGGATCCAATCCCCCACAGGCAGAAAAGAAGAGGAAGGTCTGGTGGCCTGCAGCACAATAGGTTGTGTGCATGAGGGGAAGGGGGAGAAGTTCAGGTAAGGTAGAGAAGGCAGGGGACTTATTTAAAAAAGGAAGATGAGAGATTTTAGGGAAGGGGATGGGAGTGCTAGGGGGGTTGGTGAAGGGGAAAGAGTCTGGAAGGATAACAGAGGAGGTGAGCCAGCAGGAGAGAGGTCAGAGGGGGAGGAAAGAGTGCAAGGTGAACATAAGAAATGCCTTACTGGGTCAGACCAAGGTCCATCAAGCCCAGTATCCTCTTTCCACTGTTTCCAACAGTGGCCAATCCAAGCCACAGATACCTGGCAGGTTCCCAAAAAGGTACACAGGTTCCACAATGCTTGTCCTAGGGCAAGCAGTGGATTTCCCTGGTCCTCTTTAATAATGTTTTATGGACCTTTCCTCCAGGAACTTGTCCAAATCTTTTTTTAAACCCAGCTACATTAACAGCTTTTACTACATCCTACAGTAACAAAGTCCAGAGGTGTTGCCAAAAGGTGCATGCCCCTCCCCCAGAACATACATAAGCACCCCATCCCCACCCCCACACCACACACACAGGCATCCCACCTCTGCATGACAGACACGCACATGCTCAGGCACCCTACCACCACATGACGGACATGCACACACAGGCACCTCATCTTCATACCACACACACATACAGGCACCCCACCTTTGCACTACACACACAGATTCCCCACACCCCACCCACACAAAGGCACCTACCACATCTCCCATGCATAGACAGGCCACACCACTGTTGCACCACACACATGTACAGACACTTAATTTCTGAAGCTCATCTGTATGTCTGTATTTCTGTCTAAAGATGCCACATGGTATAAGAACTCTGGCGCTGGTCTCATGAGACTTGAGAACATAAGACCAGCATGAGAGTAAATGGGGTGGGGGAGGGTGTAAGGAGGTCACAAGCACTGGCTCTTAAGATTTTGGCCTGGTTCTTAAATCCATACAAAATTTGTCGAGTTCTGAATTAGAGGTACAGTATGTTTGCAATTTTGGCACCAGCTATAGGCTGCACAGCTGCACAAATAAAGTCCTGTCTCCATGTGCACCTCTCTGCTAGCTGCTGCTTTTATTTTTGCTGAGCAGTAACATGAGGCACAGTTCTCTCTGATCCCATATGCAGGCAACACTGCCTCTCACCATGATCTGTCCTCTCCCTTGATCCTGGTGATTCTTGCTTAGGGATGGGCTGCAGGGGGAGCCAGCACTGAACCTAATCAGCAACACAGCCGCCTCTATGGAAGTGCCAACGAGATCAATGGAGGGGGAAGACTATGGGGAGAGGCTGAGCCACCAGCATGTGGGATCAAAGAGGCCTATGCATCTCATGCTACTGCTCAGCAAAGGTGAGATAAAGTGTTTCTTGTGTTACACTACATGCCGAGCCTGGCTTGTTGGGGTTTCAATTTAATTTTATCTACATATGTCTACATTGAGTTTATTATAATTTATTCTGTACTTGTTGAGGGTCTAAGTGTGTTTTGCACTGTGATTGAGACCAAGTGTTCTGTTAGGATGGAGTTTCTATGTAGATCTGTAGTAATCTGTCTTGTTCAGTTTTCCAAATAGGGGAAATGATGTTCTAAGGCCCACTGCAGTATTGATGGTGCTGCTCTTTTTCTGGGTAGGCTTCTTATTGCGTTAATTTTAGAAGCTGGTTTTATTATAGTATAGTACAGTTGCATTATAGGTCTTCAGTGACCTTTTGTAGGGTTTTGTGTTAGTTCACAATCTGCCTGCTACTGGAGAGGCTGTTAATGAAATAATACTAGAATCAGATTTTTTTTCCTTGTATGTTGGGTTCTATGGTGATGTGTCCTAGTTCTGCTCGGCACCTACTGTTGGATGCAAAATAAATGCTCAAAAAGAAAACGAGAGAACCATAAGGCAGTTTCTAACACCAAAATAAAATTAATTATTTATTGGGGTGGTAGAAACTGTGCTGTGATTCTCTTCTTGTCCCTTGGTGTAAGAGCGCCTTACATCTCCTTTGTTTCTGCAGAATATATATTTATAGGTATCAGTAGTTTTTAATCTTGGAGTGCCAGGCTAAATAACTAAACAGCTGCAGTTGTTGCTGCATTTTAATTATAGAGCCTGGGAATATGTTGCTTTCCCTTTTTTTGGCAAAGCCACTGAATGAGAGCTTCGGCTCCTTCTTTGAGCATCTTGGGGGGCGCCAGCTCATCTCTCGCCTGTTTGTTATACCGGCTTCCTATCCATCTAGTATTTTTTTTTTAAATAACCATAATGAATATGCAAATATGTTGTCCCACCCTTTGCCCCCCCTAAATGAAGCAATCAAACTACGCCCATGTGACAGCCAGTATAATTCTTTTCATAGAAACCTAGAACATGATAGCAGAGAAAAGCCATGCAGCCCATTCAGTCTGTCCATCAACTCCTCCTGCTCAGTTTTACAGATGCCTTCTCCCTCAGAGATCCCCTGTGTTTGTCCCGTGCTTCCTTAAATTATGATACTGTTATGGTGCTGGCGGCGAATACTGTGTATACCATGGACTGCCCGAAGAACAAACCAGTCGGTACTAGAGGAGATCAAACCTAAGCTTTCTTTAGAAGCTCAGATGACAAGACTTAGACTTTCATACTTTGGACACATCATGCGAAGAGAGAGATCATTAGAGAAAGACATCATGCTTGGCAAGATGGTCAACGCAAAAGAGGAAGGCCAGCAATGAGATGGAGCTATACAATAACAGCAGCTACGGGTACCAGTCTGTCAACAATGAGCCGCCTGACTGAAGACCAAACACAATTTAGGATAGCTATCCAGAGGGTCGCCATGAGTCGACTCTGACTCGACAGCACTTAACAACAACCAGCTTGCCTCCTCCACTGGGGAGGCTGTTGCATGCATCCTCCACACTTTCTGAAAAGAGAGATTATTCCTTTCACTCTTATCCTGTGACCCCTTATTCCAGAGCCTCCTTTTTATTGAAAGAAGCCCTCCTCCTTTGCAAGCGAAAATGTCATGAAAGACTGGGCCTGTGTCTTTAGTGCCAGGGGCTCAGGCTTTGCGAGGCCGTAACACTCAGGAGTTGCAGGATGGTATCGATACATAGAGGAGAGAATCCTGAAATTCTTAAGTCCATCAATGCACAAAATGTGTCTGTAAAAAAAAAAAAAAAAAAGGATTAGGTTATATCAGTGAAAATCTGGCAGACTGTCAATAAAAGATTTGCAAGGCGGGGCTCAGGTTTAACATTATACTTTGCACAATAGGTTTCTGTAGATTGTTGAGCACAGTTCTAACAAGTACAGAGACACATGACGGGGTATTTCTCAGGCAAATCATTTGCACGTGCCTTGTGTTCTTTGGACTTCAAAGACATCCCCTTCTCTATGGCCCTCTCAGGTTCATGTTATTTTTGGGTTTGTTTGTTTTTTTTGCTGTTTTGCTTCCTTAGAACATTGACATCACCAACTTTAGCAGCAGCTGGAACGATGGATTGGCTCTCTGTGCCCTGCTACACACCTACCTTCCCTCACATATCCCCTACCAGGAACTGAGCAGCCAGAATAAGGTAAGGGCTGAGTTTCTCTACCACTTCCTCGGCTGTTTTGCACTGTGGTTTTGCTTTAGAGTGTAGAGTAGTGCGTTTCCACAGGTGTGAGCTGCAGGGAGATATCTGAACCAGGGCCAAAAGGACCAGCTGGTTGCCTATAGTTTTCTAAGAGAGATGATGAGCATTCAGCACAGCTAAGTTTATAAAGAGGCATACATAAATGAGTGGTTTAAAGGCATAGGTGTACATTCTTTATTTAAGAACATTTGTACCCTGCCAATCTCAAATTCTAGATGACTATCCTGAGCTTGTTCTTACTGTATTTGATATTTAAATATACTATATACTGTAGTAGGTAATATATACTGCACCAACTATATGCACTTATATGCTGAAGCCCTGTTGCTGGGGCATGGGAAACCTTCCAGCTTCTAAGCATTCAGCTATCGCCTTCAGTACTGGTGCTAGAAAACTGTGTTTATTATTTATTTAGGGCCCGATATTCAAAGGGCATTTACATGGCTTACAGCCCAGTAAACCGTGTAAATGCCCTAAATCGGGATATTCAACGGCACTTACATGGTTAGTGCTATTGAATATCCCCTTTAAAGCTCTGTGGTTAGCATCAGGATGTGTTGGGAGAATTCTGGGGCGGAGCAGAGGCAGAGACTGCTGCTAACTGGGTAGCGGCGATATTGCATTGCTACCCAGTTAGCGATCTGTGGCTAAAACCAGGCCAGCCTTTGGCTCACCTAGTTTTAGCCGCAAATGCTGACTGGGTAGCATTGCAATATTGCCCCTACCCAGTTAGCTTTGGCGGCTCCAGGGCATATGCGATAACATAGGCTATTCAATGCATGTGTTTAGCTCTCTATCTCTCTCCACTGGGAAGGGAGCAGCTCCATTACAAGCTCTACTTGGCACATTGAAATGCTTGCTTTGTGAGTCCTGTCTGCCTCTTCATATATTTATATTTATTTATTTATCATTGTTAGTGTGCTCTTTTACCTCTTATCTCATTTTGTACTTTTTGCAATATTGTTCAGCTCTCTCTTGCTCCTCTTCTGCCTTATTTATCCCTCCCTCCCACCCCTCAGCCCACCCACTCCATGGCTAGCATTCCCTTCTATCTATTCTGTGCTCATTACCACTATTACTCACAGGTGCACTCTCATCCTCTGAGATCTCTCTCCTTCCTATCCTTCATATATTTCTACTGACTTCTGTTCTCCATTTCTCTCTTATGGCGCCACATCACTTTCTTTTTCTTTTGTTAACACTTCCTAATCTTCTCCCCTCAAATTAATAACCTCAAGCCCCCCTTCCATATCTCCCTTTTACCATCCCTACTTCTCCCAGCATCTTGTTATCTACCCTGTCGTCAGCTCTTGAGCTCTACCATTTTCTCCCTCTCATTCAGCCTTCTCCTTTCTCTTAAACAACCTGCTGTCTCCTCTTTGCCCTGCTCTCTTCTACTACTTCTCCTTCTGTCTTCCAGAGATATCAATTCCAACCCTGGCCCCCCTAGACTTTTCTCACATTCCCATGACAGATCCTCATGCAATTGCTCAAATCTTATTCATATCCCTCTCCTTTCCCCCTCCTCTCTCCCTTTCTCATGGAATATACACTCCATCTCAAATAAGCTTGCCTTTATTCATGATCTCTTTATCTCAAATGCTCTCCATCTACTTGCTTTAACTGAGACCTGGCTCCTCCCAGAAGACTCTGCTTCTGCTGCTGCTCTCTATCATGGTGGCTATCAATTCTCCCACACACCTCATCCCATTGGCCGTGGTGGTGTTGGGCTTCTACTCTCTCCCTCCTGCAAATTCCAACCCCTCCTTCTACCTCAGTCTCACACCTTTCCCTCCTTTGAAGCCCATTCAATCCATCTTTTCACTCCACTGCCTCTCTGGATAGCTGTTATTTATCGACCCCCCTGCTAAGTCCACCTCTATCTTTCTCACTGACCTTGACTCATGGCTTTCCTTCTTTTTGGACTCATCTTCCCCCTCCCTTATTCTTGGAGATGTTAACATTCATGTTGATAACCCCTCTGACCCATACACTTTAAAGTTTCTTTCCCTTACCTCCTCATTCAACCTCCAGCTTTGCTGTATTGCCCACACTCACCGACACGGCCATTGCCTTGACCTTGTTATCTTCTCTAATTGCTTACCCTCTAACTTCTGTACCTCAGTTCTTCCTTTATCTGACCATCATTTACTAAGCTTAATTCTTCATCACCCCTGCCTCAGCCTCGCCCAGTCTCCTCCAACCTCTTTAGAAATCTTCATACTATTGACCCACTGGCTCTCTCTACTACTGTTTCGCCATCTCTTTCCTCCACTTTCTTCCAGTATGTCATCTGAGTCTGTTGATGAGGCAGTAGCTTCCTATAACACTGCACTCTCCTCTGCTCTGGATGCTCTTGCCCCGCTCATGTCACATCCTGTGAAACGTACTGCACTTCATCTCTGGCTGTCTTCCACTACCTGCTATCTATGTTCCTGTTCCCGCTCAGCTATGTGCACTTGGCTCAGACCCTTGTGGACTTTCTACACTTCAAATTCATCTTGCCTCCTACCAGTCAGTCATAGCACTTGCCAAACAAGACTACTATGTCCATCTGACTAACTCTCTCGCCTCTGACCCTCACCGTCTCTTTACAACTCAAGGCAATCCGCCTCTGACCTCTCGTTCCCTTTCTGCCCAAACCTTAGCTGACTATTTCCATGATAAAGTCCACAAAATCACACTCCAATTCCCCACAGGGTCAGCTCCATCACCTCTTCCCCTCCTTCACTCCCAACCTTTCCCCTCAACCTCTGCTACACTTTCTTCCTTTTCTATGATCTCTGAGGAGGAAACCACACACACTCTTTCCTCCTTCAAACTGCACCTCTGATCCTATTCCCACCAGTCTCCTAAGCGCCATCTCCTTCACTTCCATCTCTCATATTCTCAACCTCTCGCTCTCCACTACAACTGTTCCTGCAGCCTTTAAGCATGCTGTGGTCATAACTCTCTTTAAGAAGCCCTAACTTGACCCTACTTGTCCTTCTCACTATCGACACATCTCACTTCTCCCCTTCGTTTCTAAACTACTTGAACTACTCTCAGGCCCTCCTGGATCCTTTACAATCTGGCTTTCATCCTTTATGTTCTACTGAAATGGTTCTTGCCAAAGTCTCCAGCAACCTATTCCTGGCTAAATCCAAAGGCCTTTACTCGATCCTCATCCTTCGTGACCTTTCTGCTGCTTTTGACACTGTTGACCACAACCTTCTCCTCGATACCTTGTCCTCACTTGGTTTTAAGGGCTCTGTGCTATCCTGATTCTCTTATCTCTCCTATCGCTCTTTCATTGTTTGTTCTGGTGGATCCTCCTCTACTGCTATCCTGCTCTCAGTAGGTGTACCCCAACTGTCTTGGGTCTCTCTCTATACCCAGTCCCTTGGTGTGCTCATCTCTTCCTATGGCTTTCAGTACCATCTTTACGCTGATGACTCCTAGATCTACCTCTCTACACCTGAAATCTTTCCAGCAATCCATGCCAGGATCTCTGCCTGCCTTTGACATTGCTGCTTGGATGTCTCACTGCTGCTTGAAGTTGAACATGGCCAAAACTGAGCTGCTTATTTTCCTCCCTAAACCCTCCTCTCCCCTTCCTCCTTTCTCAGTCTCTGTGTATAACGCTGTACTCTTCCCTGTCTCCTCAGCTTGCAAACTTGGAGTTGTCTTTGACTCCTCTCTCTCCTTCTCCACACACATCTATCTGATAGCTAAAACCTGCCGTTTCTTTCTCTACACCATCAACAAAATTCACCCATTCCTTCTGAACAAACTACTAAGACACTTATCCACTCCTTAGTCACCTCCTGTCTACACTATTATAACCTGCTCCTTGCTGATCTCCCTCTGAATCATCTCTCTCCCCTTCAATCTGTTCAACACTCTGCTGTGTGGCTAATCTTCCGCCAGCCTCGTCACGCTCATATCACCCCTTCTCAAGTCACTTCATTGGCTCCCTATCAGTTTCCGCATCCAGTTCAAACTTCTCCTGCTGACCTATAAGTGCATTCACTCTGCAGCTCCTCACTATCTTTCCTCTCTTATCTCTCCCTACACCCCTCCTCAGGAACTCCGCTCTTCTGGCAAATTGCTTCTATCTGCGCCCTTCTCTTCTATCGCTAACTCCAGACTTTGCGCCTTTTATCTTGCTGCTCCTTATTCCTGGAACAAGCTACCTGAGTCTGTACATCAGGTGCCCTCTCTGACCCTTTCCAAATCCAGGCTGAAAACTCACCTTTTCGCTGCCGCTTTCGGATCTTGACTCACCTGGTCACCTTTGTGTTTCCTTACCATTCTCCTTAGCTGTATCCCATGTCTACAGCGACTGTGTTGTCTGTCTTGACTAGATTGTAAGCTCTGATGAGCAGGGACCATTTTTTACATGTCTGTGCAGCGCTGCGTACGTCGTGTAGTGCTATACAAATGTTCAGTAGTAGTAGTAATGCCATCACCATGGCACTGAATATTCAGTGTTAAGGGTCGGTGCACAGGGTTATGTGGCATAACGGCGCATAGCTACCCAACTGAATATGGGGCCCTTAATAACTTTTATAGACAACTTTCCTGGTTCAAGGACCATTCAAAATAATGAACCAAGTGAGTTGAAAATAATTCTTCAAAGCATTCCAGCAGTAAAGCAAGTGTCCCTCCTCCTCCTCCTCCCTTTGGAAACTGCTGTTATGATCAGCCATGCGCAGCAGGGCACCCAAGTTTCACCCTAGCCAGTAACCTTTTGCATTCCTTTGACTGAATGTCTTTGAAGCATTCTGCTTACATATCTCTTTGTGATTCCTGACTAGACTAGATACAAAGCACTGTGTAACATGCAAACAATTATTTTAATACTGTTCAAGAAACCTTAAGCCAAGCAAGGAGAATGTTCGCTCCAGAAAAACAGCCAAAAAGAAGTGAACTTGATGCTCTCTGCACAAAACATTTTTGCTATAGATACATAGAGGTCAATGTAATAAGCGACACCATCTTTAGCACAGCGGTTTACTTCTGATTTTCCCATGCTGATCGTACTTGCAATGTAGGAAGAGTTTTCTTACCGTGGAAAAATTATCAGTAAAACCACTGCACTAAGGGGTAAAGCGGTGCGATGTAAAATGGCCAAAATCCTTAATTTTTGTGTTACAAAATTGTTTTAAGAGTGCCAAATTTTGACATGCTTTTTTACTTGCCTTATAGCACCAAATATTTACTCCAGCTGAGAGTGGAAAGAAGATTCTAGCAGAAGAGCAAAAGGTCATCTGAAGTGAAGTGCAGCACATCACCTCAGGTGGTCCTTTCTGGTAGAGATCTTTAGTGGGCCAAGAAGCCCAAGACAACTCCCTCCTATGCCCAAAGAGCTCTCTGCTGGCTCAGTAGGCCCTAGGCCCCTATCCACCTTGGGTCAAGAGACCAGATCGATGCCCACTCGCTCCTGCCTGCAGCACTGCCATCTTGAAAAATGGCTGCACCTGACCCCTAGCCATATGTCAGATGTACTCCTTATTTGGTAGGATGACTCCTTTTAGTGCTTCCTGTACAGCTAGAGGTCAGGCAGAGCCATTTATCAAGATGGTAGCAGGAGAAAGAGGATGCAACTGGACACCTGTCTGAGACTAGCTAAATATTATAGGCCAATAGGCGGTGCCACAGCATCAGAGGCTCTCTGGTCTAGGGCCTCTCTCTGCTAGCTGCGTAGGTGAATCAGATAGCATTGAGGTGGAGGGGGTCTTTTTTTTTTCTTCTTCTGTCAGAATGTCAGCTAATACCCCAATCAGTACTGAATACTAACTAGGAATTGGCTAACGGATTGACATGAAAGGAGAAAGTTAAAAAAAAACCCTTCTGCCTCATGCAGAAAACGGCAACATGTTACTGCGTCACTGTGCATCATTTTTTTTCTGTCAGTGCATGTTCTCTTAATGCTATGGTAATTTGCATACCATTAGTTTATTGATGGGAGTAAAAGCTTTCTTCAGCACATGCGTTAGAACACTGCACTGAATTTCAGCGAAATGCTGTATTACTGTACATTGGCCCTAAAATGGAGCAAATGCCCATCAGGCCCTAGGACTGGCCCAGCAGTCCTACAGATACCACTGATTCAGCATGCTGTGTCAAGCTGTCACTTTAGTGACACAATGCAGTTTTACTTTTCACTGTAGTTAATCAGCTGTGCATTTGTAGTGCGAGAGCAGCGAGTGCAGGACGGAGCTCCCAGTTTTGGCTCTGAAAGCCTCTTCTAAGCTCGCTTGTCTTGCATAATGAAATGGGCTAGGGAATCTTGGGGAATGGATGGCAGAATCCTGTTCTCTTGCATGGCCCCTTGGGAAAGTTTCTTTTTCTTCCGTGTTTCTGCATGTTTAGCATCTCTTTCCCTTTTTAAAAAATCTTTGCGCTACTTGTTGTTGCACTGAGCTGGTGGGATTTAAAGGAGAGAGAGGCAAAGGATGACTTTGGTTTAGTCGATATTAAATAGACCTGTTAGCACAGCTACTCACCTGTAGCAGGTGTTCTCTGGGAACAGTAGGAATAAGTCGTTACGTATGGGTGACATCATCGATGGAGCCCACACGGGAAAGCTCCCCAGCTTCCATAGGAAGCTTTTGAGAGGACCATCGCGCATGCATGCCTGTCTTCCCTCCTGAAAGGAGTCATCTTACCTCACTAGGATGACATAGCTTAATCAAGCAAGAAAGAATCAACTACACAGGGAGGTTGGAGGGTAGTGAGGGCTTATTCCTGCTGTTCCCAGAGAATACATGCAACAGGTGAGTAACTACGCTTTCTCCAGGACCAAGCAGGAAGTAAGTCCTCACATATAGGTCTCTCAAACTACAGGCTACCGAAAAACTGTGAAAAGTGTAACGGGGCAACCAGAATAATGAACCGAGAAAAACAGCAAGGACCTGCGTGTGATTGTGTCTGACGATCTTAAAGTAGCTAAACGGGTAGAAAAGGCGACGGCTAAAGCTAGAAGGATGCTTGGGTGCATAGGGAGAAGAATGGCCAACAGAAAAAAGGAGGAGATAGTGCCTCTGTATAAGTCTTTGGTGCAATCTCATTTGGAGTATTGTGTGCAATTCTGGAGACCGCATCTTCAAAAGAATATAAACAAGTTGGAGTTGGTGCAGAGGGTGGCTACTAAAATGGTTAGTTTGCCGAGACTCATCAAGCCCACTGACTATTACCCAATGTTGCTAATCCATGTTGGAACAAATGATACTGCCAGGTATACCTCGGAACGTATCAAAAGTGACTTCATGGCTCTGGGACAGAGGGTGAAGCAGTTAGGTGCACAGGTGGTGTTCTCTTCAATCCTCCCTGTTGAGGGTAAAAGCCAAGGCAGAGAGGCTCGCATCCTGGAGATGAATGCATGGCTGCGTGGATGGTGTCATCGAGAGCGTTTTGGTTTCCTAGACCATGGGATGCTGTTCCAAGGGTTGCAGAGCAGAGATGACATCCATCTGTCCAAGAAAGGTCAACGCATCTTCGGTAGTAGACTGGCTAATCTACTGAAGAGGGCTTTAAACTAGATTCGTTGGGGATAGGTGAAGAAAGCCCCCAGGTAAGTGAAAGCCCCCAGGTAGGTGATGCATTAAATACCTTTATGGAAATGGGTAACAGGGGTATCATATGGAAAGCAGTGTGTATAAATGCCCGTAGCATGGGAAATAAGATCCCTGATGTTGAAGCTTTGGTGGGAGTGGCTGACTTTGATTTAGTGGCAGTTACAGAAACATGGTTCACAGAAAACCATGACTGGGATGTAACTATACCCGGCTATACTTTATTCAGAAAGGACAGGGTAGGAAGAAGGGGAGGAGGAGTGGCACTATATGTAAAAACTACTATTAAAGCTTTGGAATTACAGAGCTTAAAAGGGAGAGAGGAGGCATTGTGGGTTAAACTAGAAAGAGGGAAAGAGAAATCTATTTGCATTGGTGTGATATACAGACCTCCCTCACAAGAGGAAGAGGTGGACAGAGTTAATTGAAGACATACGCAGCATTGCTAGGAAAGGGGAAGTGCTACTGATAGGAGATTTCAATATGCCAGATGTTGATTGGCACATTCCTGCTGCAGTATCATCTAGAAGTAAGGAGATCCTGGATTCTCTACAGGGAGAACTATTCAGGCAATTGGTAACAGACCCCGCACGTGAAGGGGCCATACTGGACTTGGTGCTTACCAATGGTGAAAGTGTTTCTGATGTTCTAGTGGGAGATCATTTTGCATCCAGTGATCACCAGATGGTGTGGTTCAGTATTAGGACTAGAGCTGTTAGAATCCATTCCAAGGTGAGGGATCTTAGACTTTAGGAAGACTAACTTTGCGAAGATGGGTCAATAACTCAGGGAGTCGTTAGTGGGATGGGAACAGCTGGGGGATGTAGAAAAACAGTGGGCAAAACTGAAAGGGGATATTTTAAGGGCAACCAACATTTTTGTTAAAATGGTAAAAAAAGGCAAAAGGAAAAGGAGACCGCTATGGTTTTCTAAGGAAGTAGCTGAAAAAGTGAAGAAAAAGAGGGAGGCCTTCATGAAATACAAGAGATCACAGAGAGAGGAAGACAGGCATCTGTATTTGGAAAACCTTAGAGAATCTAGCAAAGTAGTCAAGAAGGCAAAGATTCAAAAGGAGGAGGAAACAGCCAATGCAATAAAATGGGGGGATAAGACATTTTTCAGATATATTACTGAGAAGAGGAAGGGCAAAAGTGGAATTGTCAGACTCAAGGGTGTAGGGGGGGAATATGTAGAAGCTGATAAGGATAAAGCGGAATTGCTTAACAAATATTTTTGTTCTGTGTTCACAGATGAAGAACCAGGAGCAGGACCTCAGAAAACACCCACAAATAGGAACAGAAGCGAGGGACATCTTGAACAATTTTCAGAAGACTGTGTTCGTGAGAAACTAGCTCAACTTAAAGTAGACAAAGCGATGGGACCGGATGGGATACACCCTAGAATACTGAGGGAACTTGGGGACGTTCTAGCAACTCCACTGACTGACCTTTTCAATGCCTCGTTGGAGTCGGGAGTGGTGTCAAAGGACTGGAGAGAGGCTCATGTGGTGCCTTTACACAAAAGTGGAAGGATGTGGTTGAAAACTACAGGCCACTTAGTTTAACTTCGGTGGTGAGTAAATTATTGGAAACGCTGCTGAAAGAGAAAATAGTGAGGTTTCTGGAGTCCAGCGGATTACAGGATCCGAGGCAGCATGGATTCACCAGAGGCAGGTCTTGTCAGACAAATCTGATTGATTTCTTTGACTGGGTGACCAGGGAGTTGGACCAAGGGAGAGCTCTAGATGTGGTGTATTTATATTTCAGTAAAGCCTTTGACACTGTTCCTCACAGGCGACTTTTATAAACAAACTGAGCACCCTAGGGATGGACCCTAAAGTTACTGCTTGGGTTAGAAATTGGTTGGGTGGGAGGCGACAAAGAGTACAAGTAAATGGAGCTCTACTCTGAGGAGAAGGATGTTACCAGTGGTGTGCCCCAGGGATCTGTCCTTGGTCCAATTCTTTTTAACATCTTTGTTAGTGATATAGCGGAAGGGCTGTCGGGTAAGGTTTGCCTCTTTGCAGATGATACCAAAATCTGCAATAGAGTAGACACCCAGGAAGGTGTAGATAACATGAGGAGGGATCTAGCTAAGCTTGAAGAATGGTCTAGAATTTGGCAGCTGGGATTTAATGTTAAAAAATGTAAGGTCATGCATTTGGGCTGCAGCAATCCAAGGGAGCAGTACAGTATAGGAGGTGAAGTACTTTTGTCCACTAAAGAAGAGTGGGACCTAGGCGTGGTTGTGTCTGATGATCTTAAAGTAGCTAAACAGGTAGAAAAGGTGACGGCAAAAGCTAGAAGGATGCTTGGGTGCATACGGAGAGGAATGGCTAGCAGAAAAAAGGAGGTGATAATGCCTCTGTATAAGTCTTTGGTGCGACCTCATTTGGAGTATAGTGTGCAATTCAGGAGACCGCACTTTCAAAAGGATGTGAACAGGATGGAGTCGGTGCAGAGGGTGGCTACTAAAATGATTAGTGGTCGTCATTATAAAGCATATGAGGACAGACTTAAGGATCTTAATATGTACACCTTAGAGGAAAGGCGGGATAGAGGTGATATGATTGAGATGTTTAAATACCCCCGTGGCATAAATGTTCAGGGAGAGAGCCTCTTTCAATTGAAAGCAAGTTCTGCTACGAGGGGACATGGGATGAGGGTGAAGGGAGATAGATTCAGGAGTGATATGCGGAAATATTTCTTTACAGAAAGAGTACTGGATCCATGGAATAGTCTCCCAGTGGAGGTGGTAGAGATGAGGACAGTAACTGAATTCAAAAAAGCATGGGACCAACACAGAGGATCTGTAAAGGTAAAAATTGGACTGTTGTAGTTGTTGATATGGAAGGACAGACTAAATGGGCCATGTGGTCTTTTTCTGTCATCATGTTTCTATGTTTCTATGTTTCATTATAAAACATATGAGAACAGACTTAAGGATCTTAATATGTATACTTGAGAGGAAAGGCAGGTTAGAGGAGATATGATAGAGACATTTAAATACTTCCATGTCGTAAATGCACAGGAGGAGCAGGGCCGGCCCGTCCATTGAGCAAGAATGTTTTTTGCACAGGGCCCCGCGTTTCAGGGGGCCCTGCGCAAAAAAATCTTGCATCAGCGATCAGCCCAGCTAGGTTAAAAAAAAAACACAAACCGGCTGCTGCTGCCGCCGTGGCAGCGGCAGAATCGAGCACCCCGTGGGGCCCCCCCTGCCCTGCAGAAACCTCCTTTCATCATCAACTCCCTCAGCGTCGGCTGCCAGAGCCACAAAGGGAGAGCTTCTCCTCTAACGGCTCTGTTAATCCCGCCGCGGGGCTGATGGGAAATCCATCCCCCCCGCGGCGGGATTAACAGAGCCGCGAGAGGAGAAGCTCTCCCTTCGTGGCTCTGAAAAGCCCATGCTTTGGGAGCTGATGCTGAAAGGAGGACTCTGCAGGGCAGGGGGGGGGCTCTGCGGGGTGCTCGATTCTGCCGCTTCCACGGCAGCAGCAGCCAATTTGTGTGGGTTTTTTTTATCTAGCTGGGCTTTTGGGGGGGGTTAGGACTGGTAATGGGGTTATGGGGGTTAGGACTGGAGGTGCGCTGATGGGGGGTTTAGGACTGATAATGGGCTATGGTGGGGGCTAAGACTGGACGTGGGCTGATGGGGGGTTAGTACTGGTAATGGGCTATGTGGGCGGGGGTCTAAGACTGGAAATGGGCTGAAGGGGGGTAGGACTGGAAGTGGGCTGATGGGGGGTTAGGATTGGTAATGGGCTATGGGGGGCTAAGACTGAAAATGGGGTGATGGGGGTTAGGACTGGAAGTGGGCTGATTGTAGGATTTGGACTGGTAATGGGCTATGGGGGGCTAGGACTGGTAATGGGTTGTGAGGGGGGCTTAGGACTGGTAATGGGCTATGGGGGCCTAGGATTGGTAATGGGCTGGGGGGGGTTGCTAGGACTGGAAATGGGCTGAGTAGAAGGGGGGCTTGAACTGCAAATAGCTGATGGGGAGGGGACTTGGAATGGAAATGGGCTGAGTGGAAGGGGGGGCTTAAACTGCAAATAGCTGATGGGGAGGGGGCTTGGAATGGAAATGGGCTGTGAGGGGAGGGAGCTAGGACTGGAAATGGGCTGTGAGGGGAGGGAGCTAGGACTGGAAATGGGCTGAGTGGGAGGGCTAGGACAGGAAATGGGCTGATGGAGGGGCTAGGATAGGTTTGGAAATGGGCTATTGGGGGGTGCTAAGATTGGAAATGGGCTGTAGTGGGGGCTTGAATTGAAATGGACTCATGGAGGGTCTAGAACTGGAAGTAGGCTCATGGGGGGCTTGGGTTAGAAATGGGCTGAGGAGGGGAGCTAGGATTTGACATGGGCTGATGGTTGGGCTAGGAAAGGACTAGAAATGGGCTGATGGGGGGCTGGGATTGGAAATGAGCTGATGGAGGGACTCGGATAGAACTGGAAATGGATGGGGGAGCTAGGACTGGAAATGGGCTGATGGTGGGGCTAGGATAGGATTGGAAATGGGCTGATGCAGGGACTAGAAGGGAGCTGATGTTGGGGGAGGATTAGAATGGGATGGAGCTGGGAGAGTGAAATGGAGAGGGAAAAAATATTTTGTGTGTGAGGGAAGACAAATCTACAATTGGCCGGATATTGGGAGAGTAAGTGGGGATTGAGGATGGAGGGGTAAAATTTGAGTGGATGAAATAGGAATGAGGAAATTGCAAAAGGAGAAAGATTAATATGTTAAAGCAGAGGTAAAGAGAGGATGGAAAAAAACTAGGAGAGAAGAAAGGACAAATAGACAGCAGACGATGGAGAGTTAGCAGAAGACATGAAGAAACCAGAAGAAAGTAGCTGGAGCATTTGCAACTGAAAAAAAATGCACAAAAGGTAGAAAAATATCTTTTGAATTTATTAACTGTAATATGTCAGCTCTAGGAAATGTGCATCATTAATGTCTGCGCTTTGTTTAGTACAAGAGGAAATTAATTTATAGTTTTATTTCTACAGTGTTGTACATTCCAAGTTTGGCTTTTGGGGTTCCCAGTTTAATTATTGTCTTCCTGTTTCTAAATTGTGATTCCTTGTTTGGTGATGGTCTATGTTCTGCATGTGTAACTGAGCTGAGGTATTCTGTTTATATAATTCCTATTTGACATTGCCACTTGTTCTCTTTCCCCAGTAGGTCATGTATTGTTGTTCTCTGAAATGTATTGGTTTAATATTTGCAGTGTTTTTTGATAGGTATGGTCTGGTGCTTTGTGAGTCCCTGGTAGTGCTGTTAGGATATGGCGGGTTTGCTATGGGTTCTAAATGGGCAGTGTTTGTAGTAGTTCCTAATGTGCCTGGCGGTTGGCACTGGATTATTGTAATGTAGAAATCTTTTAGTCTTTCTTTATCCATACACTCATTAAGAGGCATGTTTACTAAAAGTTAGTGTATGGTAACATTATGAAAATATTTATGCAAATGAGGCACCTTATGCAAATGAGGCCCCGCACTGAGTCTCCGCACATGGCCCCGCACCCCCCTTGGGCCGCCCCTGAGGAGGAGAGCCTCTTTTGATTGAAAGCAAGCCCTGCTATGAGGGGACATAGGATGAGGGTGAAAGGGGATAGACTCAGGAGTAATATGTGGAAGTATTTCTCTACAGAAAGAGTGGTAAATGTGTGGAATAGTCTCCCAGTGGAGGTGATAGAAATGAGGACAGTATCTGAATTCAAAAAAGCATGGGGCAAACACAGAGGATCCCTAAAGGAAAAAAAAGGGGACTATTGTAGTAGCTGATATGGAAGAGCAGACTAGATAGGCCATGTGGTCTTTTTCTGCCATCATGTTTCTATGACAAATCGCTGAGAGGTTCTGAGAGTCAGGGTCTAGCAGGACATCAACAGTAGATCGACTCTATGAAAGCCTGGATGGACAGAAGGGCTGGTGGGAAGGAGTTGCTCTAATTCCCAAAGAGGTGTAGGAGTACAGCTTGGCTGAAGTTGCTGTCACGCCGGGAATCTCCATCCAGACCGTAAAGGGCTGTGAAGATGTGGACGGAAGACCACAGAGCAGCCCTACAGATCTCCACTGTGGAGACAGAGCGCAGGTTGCCGAAGCAGCCATAGCAGGAACATTGTGCGCCATGACATGGCGTTCCAGAGTAAGCCCAGCTTGAGCATAAGCAAAGGAGGTGCAGTCTGCCACTCAAATTGAAAAAGTGCATTTTGATATCACCACGCCCAGATGATTGGAGTCAAGTGAAACAAGAGCTAGGAGTAACGGCAGTGGGCTTTCATTCTCTCCAGGTAAAAAGCAAGCGTTCTCCTACAGTCCAAGGTGTATAGCGAAGCCTCAGCTCTGGCTTCGGTCCATACCTTTGCAGCCCATTACTGCTTGGACAAGGACTCCTGTCAGGATGCCTCTTTTGGCCAGGCTGTTCTCCAGCATCTCTTTCACACTTAGAACAACTCCTACCCGGGTTTCGATGCCAGAGATCCTTGGGAGGAAGCATGACCCACCGCAGCCTGGGTTTCGCAGCTTCTGGGGTCATTTCCCTGGTATCTCTAAGCTTGGGAATCCCCATATGTGAAGATTACATTCCTGCTTGTTCCTGGAGATAGCATAGTTACTCACCTGTAACAGGTGATCTCCGGGAACAGCAGGAATTGAGTCTTCACAACCCACCCACCTCCCCTAGGAGTTGTATCTCTCTCTCTCTCTCTCTCTCTTTCCTTCTCTCCTTTGTCTCAGCTACAAACCCAACTGAAGAGGGAGAGTTGGAAAGGCGGGAAGGCAGCAGCGCAGGCGCACTGGGATGCTCCCTAAAGCTTTCCAATAGGACTCTGGGGAGCGTTCCCGTGCGGGCTCCGTCGGTGCCGATGATAACCATATGTGAAGACTCAATTCCTGCTGTTCCCAGAGATCACCTGTTACAGGTGAGTAACTATGCTTTCTTGGACTGTTCATCCTGCAGATATCACATTAAAACTAGCAGCCACAAGTTTCCAGTGCTAGGAAACATATTTTTCTCAGCTGCTTAAACAGTATTTTGGTTTTCTTTATATTCTGAGGGAGCTGGAAGATTAAGGGTTTGGAGGGGAATTTTATAATGGGCACCTAAAAAAAAATGTGAATAGTGAGGCAATTTTATGCTTATTTTATGAAACAGCATGAGCACTTGGAAAACATGCAACTGCAACTGCTCAAATTTCCACCTTCTCCAAAACGGTTGTTAATGCACGCACACACGCGTGTGTGTGTATGCAGGGATTTTTTAAAGTCCACTCTTCCCTAGTTTTGCCCCTGGGAATATCTAGCAGAGTGCATACTCTCATGTAGATAGACAGCAGGCAATTTTAGAAAAAAACCTTTTTTGCATGTAAAAGAGGAAGTCACACACGGAAAAGCCTTTCTAAAATAACCTCCTTGAGAAAACGATCTTTATAATTTTGAAAAGATGCAGCCTAGGGGAAGATAAGGTGACTCATTGTGCTCCATAATGAAAGTCCTCTGGGGCCTCGGCATCACGTTCTGACTTAGTCAGCTGATCGACATTAACTTTTCCTGGTTCTATCCCCTTGATTTTCTTAGAAAACTGGAAACTACAAGTCCAAGGATGACATGGTGGAGGGGGTGGAAACAAAACTGGGTCATCCGGTCCAGAAGATGTGGGATCATTTGGCTACTGTTGTACTGGCCTAGAAGAGCACCACAAGACATGGTGTTCTAAGAGGAGAGCAGGAAGAAAAACACCCCTTTGTAGAGGTTGCATGAAGTAAGGCCCACGCTCCAATACCTGAAACTTCCTATCGCAAGCAACCATGACAAAGTAAAAGCAGAAATTCCCCAAACTTTGTTTTTGTTTTTTTAATATCTCGGAACCCGATCCTAGTCTTCTGTTTCCGGAATCTGACTTGCATGACTGAATCCCTGCACCTAGAGACATTAAAGAAAGCGATGTAATCTTCCTGTTACGGGAGGTCTTTCCTAATGGATTCCTGTCACGTAGGAAAATATTGTAATTACTCAGGCCCTGGAGAGGGGAAGAAAACTCATCGCTGCCTGCAATTGTTTTTTCAGATTCTGGGCATGAGTGAACTGAACACAGAACTTGCAGGCTGTGAAGGGTTTAGGGTAATATTTGTGTGTTCCCAGGATATTTCTGCTTCTGGTTTCAGTGGCTACCATGCGACCCGGCGATTCCGAGCAACTGGGATAGCAGGGGATCCACGCACCACTTTACAGACATATAGTGAAATATAATTAAGCTTCCATATTCTATGCCTCCTCTTCTTAACAAGCAGGGCCAGCCCAACCACTAGGCAAATTAGGTGTCCATCTGGGGCAGCAGAGGTTTGGGGGCACACAGCAAGAGAGCAGTACTTAGCAGCAGGCGTGGAAGAGGTGTGGAGCCTGCTGCCACTACCACCATCGCCCTACTTCCCCCCTAGGCCCAAAGAAGCAGGCAGTAAGTCAGCAGGGCGTGGGGCCTTGCAGCAGAGGAGTTTCTGCTACTACTACTAATCCTTTATATCGCACTATTAGGTATACACAGCGCTGTACATATACACGTAAAAGAGAGCCCCCCTGCTCCACAGAGCTTACAATCTGCTAAGTAAGACAGACAGAACAACAGGGGACTAGGGAATTCTTAAGGGAAATAATTAATTAAAACACGCATGGGTGTAGCCAGGAGAATAAGGGGATCAGTTTCCAAAAGCAGCCTCGAAGCGATGAGCTTTTAGCCTGATGTACTGACTCAGGGAGTCTGTTCCAGGCATACGGTGCAGCAAAGTGGAAAGAACAAAGTCTGGAGTTGGCAATAGAAGAGAAGGGCACAGATTAAAGTGATGTTTCTTGATGAGCAGAGTTTCCAGGGAGGGATGTCTCCAACTATGTGTTTCTTACCATTCCCCTAGACCTATCCTTGTCCCCAGCTGTTATGTTGTCTGTCTTTACTAGACTGTGAGCTCTGATGAGCAGGGACCGTCTTTTACATGTGTCTATACAGCGCTGCGTACACCTTGTAAGACTATACAAATGATAAGTAGTAGGAGTAGATAAGAGGAGAAGTAGTGAGGAGCTGCAGAATGAATAAAAGCTGCTGTGTCCCATCCCCTCCAACAGGAAGTTTCCATTGAAGGAGGAGGGGTTGCAGTCACTGGGGAAGTATGGTGACAATGGACGCTGAGAAGGAAGGGTTCATGGAGGGGAGTGAGGAAGGGAAAAAGAGATGCTGGATACATGGGAAGGGAAGGGGAGATGTTGGACTGCAGGAGTGGGGGGCTAGGACTTGAGCCATCCTAGAGGGGACTAGGACCTTGAACCACACTCCAGGGCAGTGCGCACAGCTTAAGGTTCACCTGGGACATTAGAGACTGTTGAGCCAGCTCTACCTATAAGCTGGCTGCAGGGTCCAAGTACATTCTTAGCCAGATTCTCTGAGGTATCCGCCATGCAATTTTATGAAGGACCTTTTCTGCATGTAGCACTGACTTTACATCAGGGTTCCTGCTAAGTAGCTCAAAACTGCATAGGAGTCCTCTGTCTGCTTTTCTGTCAGTGAGGTGGAGTGCTTCGATATTGCACTTTCAGTGGAGAGGGAGAGGCAATGTACAACATTAAAGCATCACCCTGCCCCCTCCTACTGGTAGGCAGGGGCAGCCCTAGGGGGGTGAGGGGCTATGTTGGGAGATTCATTGCAGGGCCTCATTTGCATAAATAATTGCATAATGTTAACAAGTGTCTTAATGAGTGTCTGGATAAAGAAAGACTACCAGATTTCACATTACTAAACTCCAGTGCCAACCGCCAGACACATTAGGAAGTACAAGTTGTCCAACAACGAGCAAACACCTGCAGAGCAGTGGACAGACCGAAGGAGCCGTAGTTGCGTAGTTGGCGGTCAACATAACTTTATTGTAAAATCCCAAATCCCTCATTGCAGAGTTTTCTTTCAAATGAAAAAGGCTCTCTTGTGCATTTGGGGGTTTTACAATAAAGTTTTGTTGACCGCCAATCTACGCACATTGGGAAGTACTACATACACTGCCCATTTAGAACCCATAGCAAACCCGCCATATCATAACATCACTACCAGGACTCACAAAGCACCATACCCTACCTATCAAAAGGCAACACTGCAAATATTAAACCAGTACATCTCAGATAATACCAATACATCTCCTACTAGGGAAAGAAAACAAGTGGCACTGTCAGACAGAAACTACATGAACAGAATACCTCAGCTCGGTTACACATGCAGAACATAGACCGTCACCAAACAAAGAACAAGGGATCACAATTTAGAAATAGGAAGACAATAATTAAACTGGGAACCGCAAAAGCCAAACTTGGAATATACAACAACACTGGAGAAATAAAACTATAAATTAATTTCCTCTTGTACTGAATAAAACACAAAGATAACGATGCACATTTCCAGAGCTGACATATTCCAGTTAATAAATTCAAAATGAAAAAGTATTTTTCTACCTTTTGTTGTTTGTGCATTTTATTTTTCAGTTGCAATTGCTCCAGTCTCCATTGCCTGCTGTCCATTTGTCCTTTCTTCTCTCTTCTAGTTTTTTTCCATCCTCTTTCTACATCTGCTTTAACATACCAGTCTTTCCCCTTTTTCTCTTTCCTCCATTTCTTTCTTTATTCCTTTTTCATCCACTCAAATTTCACCCCTCCATCCTCATTCCCCACTTACTTTCCCAATCGTAGATTTTTCTTCTCTCCCACACAAAATATTTTTCCCCTCTCCATCCTCACTTCCCCAGCCCCATCCCTTTCTAGTACTTCCCCAGCCCCATCCCTTTCTAGTACTTCCCCAGTATCAGCTCCCTTCTAGTTCCAGCCCCACCCAGCATCCGCTCCCTTTAGTCCCATTCTCCCATCCCCCCACATCAGCTCATTTCCAGTTCTAGCACCCCCCATCAGCCCATTTCCAATCCTAGCCTCCCCATCAGCCCATTTCCAATCCTAGCCCCCCATCAGCCCATTTCCCATCCTAGCCCCCCATCAGCCCATTTCCAGTCCTAGCCCTCCCATCAGCCCTTTCCAGTCCTATTCTAACCCCCCCCAGCCCATTTCCAATCCTAGCCCCCCCCCCCATTAGCTATTTCCAGCCCTAGCACCCCCCCCCTCAAAGAGCCCCCATGGCTGTCCGAATGGCTTTTAGAGCAAGCCAGAGAGGCCCCAGCTCACCTCTAACAGCTGCCGAAGTGAAGAGTGGCTTTTTCTTCACTTCGGCCATGTTGTAATATAGGCTACTGGTGCACTAAGTGCCAGGAAACAGGAAGTTCCCTTTGACCTCCGGCACGCCAGTGGCCTATACGTCAACACAGCTACTGAAGTGAAGAAAAAAGGCGCTCTTCACTCCCCGGCTGTTCGAGGTGAACCAGGGCCTCTACAGCTCCCTTTCAAGCTGACCCTGCCAGTGCCAAATGCGAGATGTTGTTGGCACAGGGTCCCCTGAAGCGCGGGGCCCTGTGTGAACAACATTCTCGCACAATGGACAGGCTGGCCCTGCTGGTGCTGCAAAGGACTCCCATGCAGCTTCCAGCTGCTTAGTGAGAACATTGCTTTATATGTGAAAAAAGCTCTATAAAATTATTCCCCGTGGGGGTACTTGCAGAACAGTACAGAAAGGTGCCTATTATAAAGGCAAAAAAGTAAATACACAAATCCTGAACCCTTAATGAATATCTATGTGGACTTGAAAATAATTAGAGCAGTTATAGCTTCTAGTAGAAGAGCCCAAAGTATTTAAGGCCACAAAGCCAGAATTGCTTAGATCTCATCATCGGTCCAAACAAACTCGTAAGTGGAAATTATAATGGCCAAAAACCACTTTTTTTGTTACAAAATTCCTTATTTTAGTCTTGAAGGACTACCAAAAAGGGACTGTTACTGCTAGAAAGAAATCTGAACTTGTATTTACTTCTGGGAAATTCTCTAAATCTTGGGGAAAAGGGAATTCTTTGGCTTAAAGCTGATACACTGGATTCTAAAATGCACAGATTTATTTGCTAACTCAGTCAAGACTCAGTAGCACCAGAGAGTTAATAATTTAAATCAAATCAGAGTGTAGCAGCATAGAAGGAAGAATAGGGTAAATATTCTTTAAGCAGAAAGAAAGAAATTGTTTCTAGAGACCTTTTCAAAGAGGACTTCCAGTTAGGGGGCAAAAGACCTGTGAAATTGTTTTAAATAGGAGTTAAAGCAAAGTAACAGATCAAAGGGGCAATTTGAAAGGCTCCCTCTATCAAACCAAGGGCTGTGTGAATCACCCAGGAAACTGTTAAGAGATTACTTTAGAAGCACAGGTCAGGACACTGTGTAGCAAGCCAACTTTTACTAAGTGTTCTTTCCCTCCCATGCACCCCAAGCATAATCTTAGCTTTATAGGTTCTTAAACCTATTAAAGGGGAAGAGGTGGTCAAATTCTCTTTCAGGTTCAGCTAGTTATCCTCACCAGAAATAGACTGATTAATCTTGAGGTGAACTAAGTCCCTTAAACTTAATAGGAACAGTTGTATCAGTACAAGTATCCCTAGAAACTTTAAGTAAGGAGACAACTTAAATAGGTAAACCAAACCTTAAAACTAAGATGCAGACAGCAGTCCAGCAGTGAGATGTGGGCTATCCAGTCTTTTTCATTGAGTATCGCATGTACGATTTTCTACCAGTTGGTGAGGGGTCTTACGTATGCACTAGGTGCAAGGAGCTATTTGCCTTGAGGGAACGAGTCCAATCTACGGAGGCTAGAGTGGAAGACTTGGAGGACATAAGGAAGACAGAGGTATATAGATGAGACCTAGAGGGATGTAGTACTGAAGTCCCACCTCTAGTCTGGCAGCCTCTCAGTTGCCATGGAGGAGAGAGGTCATGTGAAAGGAAAGCATCACCTTGGTGTGGCAGGAAGTGATCCTGTAGCTAGGACCTGTCCTCCAGGTGATGTCAAATCCTCTTGCACCGAGGAAGTTTCTCCAGGGCCATGTGCCCACGAAAGAAGATTTATGACAGCCGTTATAGTTGGTGATTCGATCATTAGGCATGTAGCTAACTAGGTAGCTGGTGGACATGAGGACCACCTGGTAACATACCTACCTCACGTGTGACCTAGACAAGGTTTTAGATTGTGCTGGGGAGAAATCTGCTGTCTTGGTACATGTTGGAACCAATGACATAGGAAAGTGTGGGAGGGAAGTTCTGGAAGCCAAATTTAGGTTTTTAGGTAGGAAGTTGTAATCCTTCCAGAGTGGCAGTCTCCAAAATGCTTCCCATTTTACGTGCAGGACCCAAAAGGCAGGCAGAGCTCCAGAGTCTCAATGCGTTGATGAGACAATGGTGCAAAGAAGAGGGTTTTGGATTTGTTAGGAACTGGGCAACATTCTGGGAAGGGAGGGGCTTTTTCGAAGGGATGGGCTTAACCTTAACCAGGATGGAACCAAGTTGCTGGCATTAACCTTTAAAAAGCAGATAGAGCAGCTTTTAAATTAGATAAGGGAAAGTCAACAGTCGCCCAAGGGCGGATGGTTCAAAAGGATGTATCCTTGAAAGATACTAGCAAAAGGGGGAAGATACGGCGTTTTGACATTGAGGTTCCAATAAAGCTAAAAGTAACCCAGATGCCCTTACGTACAGAGCTGAAAGATTCCAAATTATGTCTATCAACTGATAACCAGATTAATATGAATAAAATACAACCTCAAAAATGCCTGTATGCAAATGCTAGAAGTCTAAAAAATAAGATGGGAGAGCTAGAATATATAGCACTAAATGAAAGGTTAGATATAATTGAAATTTCAGAGACCTGGTGGAATGGGACACTGTAATATGTGGGTACAAACTATATCACAATGATAGGGTAGATCACATTGGTGGAGTTCTGTTAGAGGTGGCATTGAGTCACATAGGATTAAAGTTTTACATGACACAAAATACACTGTAGAATCTCTATGGATAGAAATCCCATGTTAAAAAGGCAAGGCGGGACACGGGAGGAGGCAAGATGGCGGCGGTGATTAACCCCGGGTGATCTGGCCCCCTCGGAGGTGTCCTGCTTTTGGCGGTTTTGCACCTTCAGCGGTTGAGATGGGACAAAGGAAACGTAAGCGAGCTTCCCTACCCTCGGGTGAGGCTCTTACCGGCTCCGTCAGGCAGCAAACGCTTCCGATGTGTGGATTTGTGACCCCGGGTGTTGGAGCGGCATCTTTGGCAGGTCTGGTGTCTGTTCCAGACCTGAGCACATCAGAGGTAGTGCTTTCCCCTGAACAGTGGCCCCCCTCCCCCCGCCATGCCCTGGAAGTGCTGCAGCAGCTTCTGGAGTGCTTCCCGATGGCGTGAAAACTAGTACGCCGGTACAGGGGAGTGAAGAGGGCTCCATGGCTGGCTGTATTCACTTGACTTCGCCGCTGGAGTAGGATTGAGGACGGAGGCTGTTTCTTCTTTGGAGGACAGCCCACCCCAGGTTGGCTATGCTTTGGTGTCCATTGGTGGTGCTGGTATGTTGGTGAAGCCCCAGAAAATTACATAGGAGGTGCTATGGGATGCTATTTCCACCATGAATTCTTCTCTTGTGGCTATTTCGACTTTTGTAAGTACTGAGACTGATTCCTTACGTACACATATTCAAGAATGTTCCAGAGCTCAGCAGGAGCAAGTGGGAAAGTTGGTGCGGCTGGAAGGAGATCTTGAACAGCTCTGGGAGTTGCATGGTGCCCACATTAAGGATAGGAATGTGACTTCTAGGAGATTGGAATACCTTGAGAATCAAGTCCGGAAGAACAATCTGAGACTGATTAACTTTCCTAGATCTCCATTACATTCGCCCATGGAGATGGTTTGTAGGTACTTCCAAGAGGCCTTGAAGATCTCTAAGGATGACCTACCACCTTTGACTAGGGCTCAGTACCTTGGTGTGGCCCGGGGCAACCAGGGAGCTGTTGGTGAAGCACCAGTAGAACCCAGAGACCTTACTAGGTTTTTGGAGAATTCTCTGGAGCTGGTTAGGGCTCGCACCACTCTCCTTGTTACTTTGGCTCTTGAATCTGATAAATCATTAATTCTTCATTCATATTTTAGAAATTTCATTGAGCAGTTTTTGGGCTCTTATGTTCGCATTTTCCACGATCTTGCTAGGGGCATCCAGCTAAGGAGGAAAGAATTCCTTTGATGAAACCCAGGGTCCTTTCCCTTGGCGGGTCATTTTTGTTGAAATTTCCTTCTAGATGTCATGTTTCCTATAAAGAGAAGTTATATTTGTTTTTTGAGCCCCATCAGCTACTGGGGTTTCTTGCAGCTAGGGAGGATCCTCTGGTTGTTGGCTCCCATACGGCTGATGCATAAGTCTCACACTGCTATGTAACTATTTTCTTTTTCTATGTTAATGTTTTCCTGACGCCTCCTTCCGTTTTAATAATTGTGGGCTAACTTTGGCTAATGTTGTATTTCCTTTCCTTTATGAATGGTGTTTATTACTGTTTCCTTTGTTTTCGCCAACTTTTCCTCATTCAGTTTCTTGAATGTATTGGAATATTCAATAAAGATTTAAATGATAAAAAAAAAGGCAAGGCGATGTCAATGGGGTGTATTACAGACTACCTGGCAAGAATGAACAGATGAATGATGAAATGCTATGAGAAATCAGGGAAACTAATAAAAGTTACAACACAGTAATAATGGGTTATTTCAATTACCCTGGTATAGACTGGGTCAGTGTCACAAGCAGGATATGCCAGGGAGATAAATTTTCTAGATGAAATAAGACTGCTTCTTGGAGCAGCTGTTTCATGAATAGACAAGAGGGAAAGCTATTTTGGACCTTGTCCTTAGTGGAACACAGGATCTGGTGCAAAAGATAAGGGTGTTGGGGCCTCTTGCCAATAGTGATCATAGCATGATCATATTTGATTTAATAAATAGAAGCAGGATGGCAAGGAAATCCACAGTACTAACTTTTAACTTTCAAAAGGGAGACTATGATAAATTAAGGAAAATAGTTAAGAAAAACTAAAAGGAGCAGCTGCAAAGGTTAAAGATTCACATCAAGCATGGGTGGTGTTTAAAAATACTATCTTGGAAGCCCAGACCAGATGTATTCCATGTTTTAAGAACACTGGAAGGAAGGCCAAAAAACCGACAGCATGGTGTAAAGGTGAGGTCAGAGAGACTGTTGCAGCCAAAGAAACATCTTTCAGGAAATGGAAAAATGAGCCAAATGATGAAACTGGGAAACAACATAAACACAGGCAGATTAGATGCAAGGCATTGATAAGGCAGGCAAAGAGAACATTTGAAAAAAAAGCATGCTATGGAAGCAAAAATGCATTATAAAAACGTATTCAAGTAGATACATAGCAAAAAACCTGTCAGAGTGTCAGTTTGACCATTGGATGATAGAAAGGTAAAAGGGGTGCTAAGGGAGGACAAGGCCATAGCAGAAAGATTGAATGAATGAATTCTTTGCTTTGGTCTTTACTGAAGATGATGTAGGGAAGTTACCTATGCTTGAAATGGTATTTAAAGGTGATATATCAGAAGAATTGAAAGAAATATCGATAAACAGGAAAGACATTTTACAAGTATTTAATAAACTGAAGAGTAGTAAATCACCTGGACCACATGGTATACATCTGAGGGTGTTGAAAGAACTGAATGATGAGATTGCAGACCTACTATTAATAATCTGTGAACTATCATTAAAATCATCTGTAGTACCAGAAAACTGGAGAATGGCCAATGTAACGCCAATTTTTAAAAAGGGTTCCAGGGGTGATCTGTGAAACTACAGACTGGTGAGCCTAACTTAAGTACTAGACAAAATGCTAGAAACCATTATAAAGGATAAAATTACTGAACATGTTTGTAGATAGTCTTGGTTTAATGGGAGAAATCCAATATGGATTTAACCAAGGAAAGTCTTGTCTTACTAATCTGTTATATTTTTGTGAAGGTGTGAATAAACAGATAGATCAGTGGTTCTCAACCCAGTCCTCTGGGACCCCCAGGCCAGTCAGGTTTTCAGGATATCCACAATGAATATGCATGAGATAGATCTGTATACAATGGAAGCAGTGCATGCAGATCTATCTCATGCATATTCATTGTGGATACCCTGAAAACCTACTGGCCTGTGAGTCCCAGAGGACTGGCTTGAGAACCACTGAGGTAGACAAAGGTGAGCTGGCTGATATAGTGTACCTGGATTTTCAGAAAGCCTTTGACAAGATCCCCCATGAGAGACTCTTGGCCAAATTAAAAAATCATGGGATTGGAGGCAGTGTACTGTTGTGGATCAGGAATTGGTTAAGAAATTCAATGCAGAGAGTAGGGCTAAATAGCCAATTTTCTTAATGGAGAAAGGTGAATATTAGAGTACCCCAGGGATATTTGTTAATGACCTCGAAATGGGAATAATGAGTAATCAAATTTGCAGATGACACAAATTATTCAAAGTTGTTAAAACCCAAGAGGAATGTGAAAAATTGCAAGAGAACCTTGATAAATTGAAAGACTGGACGTTCAAATGGCAGATAAAATTTAATGTGGACGAGTGCAAAGTTATGCACCTAGGAAAGAACAACTCAAACTATGGTTACACGTTGCAAGGTTTCACATTAGGAACCACCACCCAGGAAAAAGATTTAAGTGTCATCGTGGCTAATATGTTGAAATCTTCTGCCCAGTGTGCAGCGGCAACCAAGAAAGTAAATAAAATGCTAGGAATCATAAGGAAAGGAATGGAGAATAAAACCAAGGATATTATAATGCCTTCCTATCATTCCATGGTGCAACTGCACCTTGAATATTGTGTACAATTCTGGTTGTCGTATCTTAAAGAGGATATAGCGGAATTAGAAAAGGTACAGAGAAGAGCCAAAATGGTAAAGGGGATGGAAGGATACTCCTATGAAGAAAGGCTTAAAATACTAGGGCTTTTCAACTTGTAAAAGAGATGTCTAAGGGGAGATATGATAGATGTCTATAAATTAATGAATGGAAAAGAACATGTAACTATAAATCGATTGTTTATGCCATCAGAAAGTAGAAAGATTAGGGGACATGCAATGAAGCTACAATGCAACCTATTTAAGAGTAATAAGAGAAAATATTTTTTCACTCAACATTTAATCAAACTCTGGAATTTGTTACCAGTGGATATAGTAAAAGCTGTTAGTGTAGCTGGGTTTAAAAAATGTTTAGACAAGGTCATGGAGGAAAGGTCAATAAACCATTAAGAGGAGCCGGGAAATCCACTGCCTGTTCCGGGACAAGCATTGTGGAACCTGTATGCCTTTTTGGGAACCTGCCTGATATTTGTGACTTCAATTGTCCACTGTTGGAAATAGGATACTGGGCTTGATGGAACTTGGTCTGACCCAGTATAGCATTTCTTATGTTCTTATGTAATTTATATATTTTTTGAAAAAGTTTTTCCTCTTTCAAAGTTCAAAAAATTCCTCGATATTTCATGAAAATATCACATCCCAAAAATTCATCGAACACTCACATCAGCGACAAACAATATCAAAAAAACATCTCAATACAAAAATATCTGACACAACATTGTGTTTCGCCTTATCTGCATCAGGGATATAGATGATCTCAAAACTTTCACATTAGTCCAGGTCCGCTCATATTCAAAACAGCTGTAGGCAGATGAATATACTGAATAGCAAGCGTTCAACTGCTCATCTGTATAAGAGATGGCCAGAGAGGATCACATGCCGCAGACAGCCATTCAAAATAAGCAGATATACCGGAAGAGGGAAATTAAAATCAGTGTCATCCACTCTATAGTTTGATTTAAACCCAAAGGTTCAATTGAGCATAAGTTAAACCTTCAAAGGTATTCAAGTTCATTTTCAAGTTCGGAGTGGAGGAGTGGCCTAGTGGTTGGGGCAAGGTACTTCAGGCCGGAAGGTCGGGGGTTCAAATCCCACTAGAGAACAGCAACCTTGGGCCGGAAGGACTGGGGTTTCTAGTCCCACAGGTGCTCCTTGTGGTCTTGGGCAAGCCACTTAACCCTCCATAGCCCATGTTCCCTGTAATATAGTTATCTCCAAGTTATAATGCCCTGTTCAATGTAATTTCAGTTTGTTCAATGTAAACCGCACTGATGCAGAATAGCGCAATATATAAGAGAATGTAAATAAATAAATAAAATAAATATCCTATTACCCCTATGATTTATTTCTTATAATGCCCAGAAACCCCCTGGAAGACCTATTGTATCGACTTGTGGGTCAGCATTTGATCTAAATTTCTTGATGTTTTTCTTTGCCCTGTTAAAAACCATACTTCTTTTATACAAGACACAGCACATTTTTTAAGATTGCTTGAAGATTGTTCTGAAGTCTCCTCTGTGTCATTTCTGGTGATTATGGATATTTCTGCGCTTTATATGAACATCCCTCTGGATAAAATCCTTGACATTTATATTACATACTGTGAGTTGTGCGGAACAGGCACGTCATATTCCTCTAGGCTTTGTGGAAGATGTGGCCTCTCTGGTCCTAACTCGTAACTATTTCTGGTTTAATGGGACTTTTTACCAGCAATGCCAAGCTGTGGCTATGGGGGGCTTCCTTAGCTCTCTCTGTGGCCTAGCTTAATGTGGCTCGTTTTGAGGACTTTCTTTTATATACATCTGTTTTTCCAGTCTATTATCATGTGGAAGCGTTATCTGGATGACATTTTTTTATATGGTCCAGTTCTGAATCTGGACTTCTGGAGTTTAAACAGTGGCTGAATTCTTTTGATGAGAATCTTCTGTTCATTATGAGTTACCATCCTACCGTTCTTGAATTCCTTGATGTACTAGTTGAAAAGGGGTCTGCTGGGTTTTCAACTAAAATATAAAGGAAGAGTGTTGATTGGAATACATTTCTTCAGTTTAAAGGTTTTCATCCCTACCCTTTAAAAATGAACTTTCCTACCAGTCATCTTCTCCGGGCATGAAGAATTTGTTCTATTTCTACGGCTTTTAAAGCTACATCTCAACTTTTGATCCAGAGGTTTGCTGCTAAGGGTTACACACGGACCTCAGTAATGTGGGCGTTTCATCATGCGAAATATGCTCAGCAGGACTTGCTTTTGCATTACAGTCAACCAGTAATGGACGAGTTCCTGGTTTGCATTTTACCTTATTCGACGGCATTTGATCAGATAGTCCAGTCTATGAAGAAACACTGGTCTATTCTTGGCTTGCACTCTATTCTAATGGATTTCCTGAGATTACTTACAAACGGGGATGCAACCTGAGTGAACTGCTTACCAGATATTCGTTACCTAAGGTTCAATCTGCTACCCAGTTTGGCCATTATACCTGTGGCAACTGCTCTTGGTGTGAGCATGCAATGATGGATGAATCTTGATCACATACTGATGGACTGACTTATAAGAGCCAGGGATACTCTAATTGTAAAACATTGTGGGTTGTTTATATGAGCTTGTGCCCATATATGATGGCGTATGTGGGGCATACTAAAAGAAAAATATGTGTGCGGCTCAATGAGCATAAGAGGCGCATTCTGAATAAAATAGGTACTGCCCCCTTAGTAACCCACTGGATGCAGTCAGGTCATACTATTCTGGACATTCGTTGGTGAGTACTTGATTGTATTTCTGCTACTTAGAGAGGGGGGATATGGAGCAAAGACTTAATGAACGTGAACATCTTTGGATGTTTAAATTATGTTCAATTGAACCTTTGGGTTTAAATCAAACTATAGACTGGATGACATTGATTTGAATTTCCCTCTTCTGGTATATCTGCTTATTTTGATGTCTGTCTGCTGCACGTGATCCTCTCTGGCCACCTTTTATATAGATGAGTGGTTGAACGCTTGCTATTCAGTATATTTGTCTGCCTACAGCTGTTTTGAGTATGAGCGGACCTGGACTAATGTGAAAGTTTGGAGACCATTTATATCCCTGATGCAGATAAGTTGAAACACAATATTGTCAGATATTTTTACATTTTGATATCTTTTTGATATTGTTTGCCAGCTGATGTGAGTGTCTGATGAATTTTTAAGATGTGATAGTCTCATGAAATATTGAGGAATTTCTTGAAATTTGCAAGAAAAACTTTTAAAAAAATTTATAAAATACATTAAATAAGGAAATTTGTGAGAAAAAATATACTATAAAGCCTGTCTTTGGGCATTATGATTTCCACTTGAGACAGCTTGGACCAATGATGAGATACAAGCAATTCTGACTTTGTGGCCTTAAATACTTTGGGCTGTCCTGCTAGAAGCAATATTGCTCAAATTATTTTGAGGTCCATATTGATATTCATTAAGGGTTGAGGATTTGTGTATTTGCTTTTTTGACTTTAATCCTATCCAGTTGAGACTCTACTTTTTGCTAATATGTTATAAAGACAACATATGAGTTTGTGCCTTTTATAAAATAGGGTCTCAAACTAGCCCTAATGGCACATGATTTCTCTTGCACAAATTTATACTTGCTCCAAAGAAAGCGACCACCAGATCAAGAAGAAACCATCCTGCACCTGGCAAAGAGGCCAAAGGTAACACTCCAGTTTAGTCAATCTGAAGAGAAAGCAAAGCTCTAATGCTTCTCATTGATATTAAGTGTTCCTTTCTGCAGAAGCAGTCGGCGTCACGATGCAAAGTCATAGCCTCAAAGAGAGTGAGATCGATGGGCATGTGACACCATTACTTTAAAGAGGAAAGTCAGCTAGTACATATAATCTGAATCTCTCCAATATATATATATATAGGAGAAAATGTAAAATAGGCATGAAACACTCTGTTTAAAGGCTAAAAATTACCATATTTGTAATCTGAATGCATCTGCAGGGCTTCTATGTCATTGAGTTAATCCTGTGCTGATACATCCATTGGAAGGTTCCTTGAATGTCTTCCTGTCATGTGACACTCCAGTGAGGCGGGATCTTCTCAGTTTAACATATTTATGCATTGCCTATGGCACATGGGATTAGACAGAAGTCCTTGTCCTCATGTGGCTTCATAACCTGCGCTCGCGTGTGACCTCATTAGATGGTAGATAATTAACTTGCTGTTCTGTGATAACTGTTACTCCCGTCTTGTTTTTATAGAAGAGAAACTTCCTGCTGGCATTTCAAGCTGCCGAAAGTGTAGGCATCAAACCTAGTCTGGTGAGTACCTACTGCCCAAAATTCAGTTCTTGAAGGAGGTGGATGAAGCAGTGGCGTTCCAATGTTATCTGGCATCCAGAGCAAGCGACACCCTGCCTCCCACCCTGACAATGCATCTCCGGTGACACTCTCACCAGCTCCCCCAAAGGCCCTCAGAGAGGAAGCAGCGCGGCAAACCTACCCTTTGCTGTCTTGCCATACTTTCTCCTCTCCATGCCTGGAGGCTGTTCTTTCTGGCTGAAGTCTCACGCTGTTCTCATGAGACTTCAGCCAGGAAGCTTACTGTGCTGCGTCCTCTCTGGGCCTAGAGAGGACGCAGCACAGAAAGCCAGCAAAAGGTATGCTTGCCAAATGCACCTCCTCTGTGAGGGCCTAGAAGCAGCTCCTCCCCCTCCTAGGCCTGCACAGCATCTGGGGTGGGTCGCACCTACTGCCCCACCCATGGTACACCACTGGTATGAAGCGTTATGAAAAACTCCAGCACTCCCTTCACACCCTCCAGAATATTCATTTAGCTAAAGTAACTATGAAACTAAGACTTTGTTCTAGTTGGAGACTTTTAAAGCATATCACCAGACATTTCTGAAATAGATTTTCATCAGGAGTCTATAAAGGCTTATGTTGAAAGATTTAAAAAAAAAATTTAAGTCCTTCAACAAAGGATCAATTGCTTTTAAAACAATTTGATCAAGGCAATGTAATTACTTTTAAGACTATTCCTTCAAGGATCTGTAAAGGAATTATGCTCTGGATCTGTGATAAAGCATAGTTACTCTCCTGTAACAGGTGATCTCCAGGGACAGTGGAATGTAGTCTTCACATATGGGTGATGTCACTACCGACTGAGCCCACACAGGAACGCTCCCCAGCGTCCAATAGAAAAGCCTTTGAGAGGCACCTGCGCATCTGCCTTCCCGCCTTCCAAACTCCCCTCAGTTGAGTTTGTAGCTGAGAGAAAGAGAAAAAAATAAACCAACCCTACAACTCCTAGAGGAGGAGGGTGGGTTGTGAAGATTGATTCCTCCTGTTCACGGAGATTACCTGTTACAGGCGAGTAATTACGCTATTTCCAGGAACCAAGCAGGAATGCAGTCTTCACATATGGGACTCACTAGCTCCTAAGTAGCAGACTGGCATGGCAGGGAGAGCAGTGTGATCCTTGAGGCTAAAGGTAAGAGCCAAAGAGTGTGGACACAATGTGACCCATTGGACTCAATTCCAGGAGGCTATACTCCCTCTAATGATAATCTCAACTCCTACCCTCAATCCCGGACTTCTACAAGAGGCCAGACTAAGTCCCAAAGAGTTGCTGGAGTACAGCTTGGCCAAAGATAGCATCCCGATGGGAGTCCCTGTCCAGACAATAATGTGCAGCAAAAGTATGGATGGAGGACCAGGTAGCTGCCAGACGGACCTTGTCTATGGATACTGAACAGAGGTTGGCTACTGTGGTGAGGAAACCACTATTGAGGCTATGGATACACAGGAAAATGAGCCCTGTACCTTTAAAAACGAAAGCATTCAGGGTTTCCCCGGTAACCAGGAGTCTCTGACTCACAACATAGTCACCCTTAAGCCCCGCCCACAGCAGCACGTCAGGGTTAGAGAGAAGCCTGACTCTTCTCACGTGTGCTGGGAGCAAGGCGTGGCACAGAAAGGAAAGCACTTTAAAACGCTGGCTTTTAGAAAGTCAGGGAGAGTAGCTGAGGGAGGAGAAAAAGCTGGAGCTGATGCTGACCATTGGGGAGAAGGCAGCTGGAGAGAAAGAGATGGTGCCAATTCTAGTTGCAGCTCCGGGAAGAGTTACACCCAGGGAAGAAGCCAGCCAGTAACCTTAAGAGATAGAAGGGCTGCTGAGCTCAAGCTTCCAGGTGAACAGGGGGAACTGATTGGAAAGACTCCAAGGCAGTCCCAGCTGAAGGAAAGGCTGTTTCAACCACGGGAAGTCTCTGTAGACGGAAGGCAGCGTGACTTATACCAGGAGAAAGGAGAATTGCTGAATACTCCTGACTTAAGGCAAGTGTGTCCTCCCCAGTTCCTGCCTATAAAAAGTTTAAGAGAATTAGCTCCAGAGATAAAGGCTAATTCTAGCTATCAGTTAAACCCTAAGGGAAAGAGGGATATTTTAACTGACTATCAATATGCTCAGCTTGCAGAGGAGTTAGGACAGAAGAAGGTTCTACTCAAAAGCTCAATGATATGATTCAGAGAGAAAACAGTCAGCTCTCCAGACAGGTACCCTATGAGAAGTGTGAAGGGGATAGCATCGAGGAGATGGAAATTGGAGACTGTTTTGAGGATAACCCGTGTGAAATGCAATGTGCTTATTGCAAAATAGCTGACTCAGAAGAATGCTAAACTTTAAAAGCTGTCTGAAGTATGAATGTCATGAAAGAAACCTAAACTGTGTGAAAGGCACGGCAAGGGGGAAACAGCTGAATGCTATTGTCTCAACTGATATCGTGTGAAGCTAAAAGCTGAAGGAAACAGTCAGTGGACAATTTTTAAAAGCTGTTTTTGCTTTAAGAAATGTTGTTTTTGTAAGAAAGAAGTTTTACGAAGCTTAAGTTTGAAGAAGCTGCATTTGTTAAACCCAGGCAGCAGTGTGCTTACCTTATTGAAAGTTAAAAGCTTTTGCGTTGGAGCAAGTATCCTATTTTTGTTTCCCATTCGAATCCTGTATATATATATATTGGGACCCCTGAAGATATAAATAAATTTCTCTGTTTTCGCCTGACCACTTGACTACAATTCCTTTGCCTAAATAAGTAAAATACTACAACTCCCAGCAGCCCTCCTGGCGGCCATTTTGAGGGAAAAACTTATTCAAGGTAAAAAGGCGACTCACCCTACAATTCGCTGATGCGGCAAACTGATGTGACGGCGATGAGGAAGATTACCTTTCAAGACAATAACTTCAGTGAAGTGGTAGTTAAAGACTTGAAAGGAGGCTTTAGAAGTTAAGCTAGAACCAGGTTGAGGTCCCAGGCCACTGGAGGTGGCTTAATGGATGGCTTGGACAGCAGGAGACCCTGCATGAAGAGTGCTACTAAGGGGTGTGAGGAGATAGGCTGTCTGCCCAGTGGTTGTGATAGGCCACAATGGCACTAATATGAACTCTGACTGAATTGGTCTTGAGACCTGCCAAGGACAAGTGGAGGAGATATTGTAGTAGAGATTCCACTAGGGAGACAAAGGGGTCAGTGCTCTTTGGGAAGCACCAGAGGGCAAACCTTCACCATTTGAAGGCATAAGATTGCCTGATGTACTGCTTGCGAGTACTATCCTTTCAGCAGCCATGCCGTGAGGTAAAGGGCATGAAGATTGGGATGGAGAGGAGTTCGGGCACGCATCCGAGTCTGAGAGGTTGAGTCTGCACAAGACGAACATGCAGAGAAAACCATGGTTGCTGGGGCCAAAAAGGGGCTATGAGGATCATGGAGCCCTTGTTGGCCTGTAGTTTGAATAGTGTTTTGGGTATCAAGGGGATAGGAGGAAATGCATAGAGCAGACCCTATTCCCAGTTGAGGCGTCTGGGGCCTGTCTGTGCAGGGATGGAAGCCTGGAGCAGAAGAGTGGAAACTGCGTGTTTTGCGGAGTGGCAAAAAGATCTGTGAGCATTGTATCCTACATTTGGAAGATCCAAGCAGCTGTCTCCCGATGTAGGGTCCACCCCTGTGGACAAAGGATTTGGCTTAGCCTGTCCGCAAGTACATTGAGTTTGCCTGGGAGGTACACCGCTCTAAGGTGAATGCGGTGGCAAAGAACCAGAGGCAAAGCACTTCCCTGTCCCTCCCTGTTTGTTCACATAGAACATGGCAACCTGGTTGTTCTGGCTAATACCTATTGCCCTGACAGTTGGGTTGGAAAACCTGAAGGGCATTTGTTAGAGCCCATAATTCTAGGAGGTTGATCTGCAGAGCAAATTCTTGTTCACAGTCCCTGTGTGGTGAGGTCGTTCAGATGTGCTCGCCAACCCAGCTTGGAAGCATCTGTTGTCAGGGTGCATTGAGGTGGAGGCATCTGAAAAGGTGACTCTCTAAGTAGGTTCTGTAGAGAACACCACCACTGAAGAGACTTTTCTCTGAGATGGCCCTTTGCTTGTGTCCATTGAGAAGATAGAGTCCATTGGGTCATAGGGGACAACATGGACGGTAGATGCCATGTGTCTCAACATAAGTAGCATTTCTCGAGCTGTTACGTGGCTTTGCTGTTGCATTCCTTTTGTCAGCTCAATAATGTAGGCACAGATATCTTGAGGAAGAAAAGCTCGGGCCTGTTGAGTGTCTCAAAACACTCCGATGAACTCCAGTAGCTGAGCTGGAGTGAACTGAGATTTTAGGAAGTTTAGGACAAATCCCAAATGTTGGAGCATCGTGATGGTGCGATGAAGGGAGAGTTTTACCTTCTGAGGGGAATCTCCCCTGATTAGCCAGTCATCTAAGTAAGGGAAGACGAAGACCCACAAAGTGCAGAGATAGGCAGCGAATACTGCTATGCATTTTGTGAATACTCGCAGTGCAAAGACTAAGCCAAAGAGCAGCATCCAATATTGGTAGTGGTTCTCATGAAACATGAAGCACAGATACTGTCTGTGCTGAGATGGATCAGTAAGTGCATGTATGCCTCCTTTAGGTCTAGAGAACATAGCCAATCCTATCTCTGGAGGTATGGGAGAAGAGCACCCAGGAAAATCATTTTGAATTTTTCTCAGACCAGAAACTTGTTTAGGTTTCTGAGATCCAAGATGGGCCTGAAGCCTCCTGTTTCTTTGGAATGAGAAATATGGAGAGTAGAAGCCCATCCTTTCTTGAGGAGGAGGAACTCCTTTCTATGGTGCCCTGGGACAGCAGAGTAAGTGCTTTGAAGGGGATGGGTGGGATAGTCCCCTGTGAAGCTGGTAGGGGATAAGGTCTCGAAGTGAAGCAGATATCCCCTTTGGACGATGTTGAGAGTCCACTATTATGAGGTGCCACCTGTGAGCATAGGAACAGAGTTTGCCTGGGGCATTTTCTCCAAATGGGTTAATTTTGCGGATACCATGACAGTCATGAACCTCACTTCTAAGCCAGGGTATGTGGAGTATGATCATAGTCTCTCAAATTTACTGCTAATGCTTGGTGCAATACTTGCATCATGCCAAAGAAAGCTTTCTTCTGGCGTTCGTAAAATGTAACAGGTATGGGAAGTTTAACAAGATGTGCCTGGAAATTCTTCTTTATCAAGCCTGTCGCTCCCAGTACAATGGGAAAGATTTCTGTATCCTCCTGCCACATTTTCTTCATCTCAGACTGCATTTTTTGGTACTGCCTGCTATGTCAAGGGGCTGGGGACCATCCAGAGGCAGACTGGCAATGCTCTTTAGGAAGGAGTCAGAAACCAGGCACAGGTTGTACCCTAGCTGGTGGTTGAGGTTTGGGAGCCTTGGGATTTTTGGGCTGGCGTGGGCTCTGCTGCCGCTGGTAAGCAGCTGAAGGTAGGAAGGAAAGATATCTCCTCTTCTTACAATAGAAAGGTTTCTTAGGAAGAGCCTTTTTTTTGGGAGGGATCAGCTGTTTTTCTGGAAAGGCGTTTGAGGTTGAGATCATCTGTCTCAATCTTCCTGGCAATTTCTCTCCAACCTTTTCCAAAAAGGTTTTCTCCTATACATGGGATGTTGGCCAGCTTGTCCTGGACCCACTGTTTGAGATCTGATGCCTGTAGCCAGGCCTTTCTCCAAGCCCCAGTGAAGACTGCTGAAGCTCTGCTGGTGATTCAAACGCATCAAAAGATGCCCTGGTAAGAAATTTTGAAGTATTCTGACTTTGTTTGATGAGTGTCTGGAATGCACTCCTCTTATCAGAAAGCATGGGGGCAAACGTCTCCAGATCCCTGGTGACTTCTTTAGAAACATGCTCATGAAGGAGTTTATCCTAGAGGCCAGCATGCATGCCTGAAAGCATTGAAACCCAAAGGCAACAAGTGTTCTCGAACCTTTACCCAGAGGCATGGAAGAGTGATTTTTTTAAACTCTTTATTCGGCACATCATCAATTCCACCACTATTGAGTGGTGTGGGAGCTGAGACTTCTGGAAGCCTGGACACTCTGAAACTCAGTACATGGTATTGAGCCTCTTGCTGATAGGCGGAACTATGAGAAGGACCTCCCATATGCAGAGCATAACATCTTGTAAGATGCAATGTAAAGTAGCTGCCTTCTTGAGTGTGGGAGGATATTGGAGTATCTCCAATTCCTCTGCCCTCTGTTCCTTCTCTGAAGTTACTGTGATGGCCAGTCCTGCTGCCATGTCTCGATGAAGTCTTGGAAAGACATATCCTCTGGTGGGGACATGCGCCATTCATGTGGAAGGGACGGATCTGAAGGGATGTCTCGAAGTTCTTGGGAATCCAGTGAACCCTTGTCAGAGTCAGAAGTGGAATCAGAGTCTGACAGAAAGTCAAAGTATTGACGGTCTTATGTTTGACCTCGATGCTTCATTGATGTCAAGAGCCAATGCCGATACAGATGCTCAGAGGTATCTGCATCAGGAGCCATGGCCGCGACCGCCGAGAGAGCTCTCCTCCCCCTTCGGCGCTCCTGCCCTATCAGGGCAGTGGGAGCAGAACACCGGGCTCCATTTAAGCGGCGTCCCTCGCCTCCGGAGGGAGCCGCGACCGCCGAGAGAGCTCTCCTCCCCCTTCGGCGCTCCTGCCCTATCAGGGCAGTGGGAGCAGAACACCGGGCTCCATTTAAGCGGCGTCCCTCGCCTCCGGAGGGAGCCGCGATCGCCGAGAGAGCTCTCCTCCCCCTTCGGCGCTCCTGCCCTATCAGGGCAGTGGGAGCAGAACACCGGGCTCCATTTAAGCGGCGTCCCTCGCCTCCGGAGGGAGCCGCGACCGCCGAGAGAGCTCTCCTCCCCCTTCGGCGCTCCTGCCCTATCAGGGCAGTTGGAGCAGAACACCGGGCTCCATTTAAGTGGCGTCCCTCGCCTCCAGAGGGAGCCGCGACCGCCGAGAGAGCTCTCCTCCCCCTTCGGCGCTCCTGCCCTATCAGGGCAGTGGGAGCAGAACACCGGGCTCCATTTAAGCGGCGTCCCTCGCGGGCGCGCCCGCGCCTGGCGGGCCCGCGCCTGTGGGCCTCGCCAGAGGGCCCTTTGGCATGGCCCTTAGGCGCGGCACAAAGGCGCAAAAAAAACCAACAAAAAAACGGGAAACGACAAGCCCAACGCCAAAAGGACCCACATTACATCCAACAGCGAAAACACCTCAACCACTACACCAAAAACAACACCACCAACCCCGCAGAGAACAAGACCTCACCACCCCAAGAACACAGGCACGGCACGAAGGCGAGCAGAAGGAAACAACCAAGTGAAACAGCAACGCCGACAGCATCACAGCAGAACCCAACAAGAAGCAGACCGAGACCGAGACGAAGAACGACAGAACCGCAAGTAGAATTCTCACAGAACATCACACATCTACCACCACCAAACTCTCACTTCCACTACACACGCCCGAATAGATCCGGCCCTCCCTCCACGGGAAGGCTCCCTCCATGGGACAGGCTCCTGCACCAAGGCGCTCTCCGCAGATCCGGCTCCCCCTCCACGGGACAGGCTCCCGCACCAAGGCGCTCTCCGCAGATCTGGCTCCCCCTCCACGGGACAGGCCCCCGCACCAAGGCGCTCTCCGCAGATCCGGCTCCCCCTCCACGGGACAGGCTCCCTCCACGGGACAGGCTCCCGCACCAAGGCGCCCTCCGCAGATCCGGCTCTCCCTCCACGGGACAGGCTCCCTCCACGGGACAGGCTCCCGCACCAAGGCACCCTCCGCAGATCCGGCTCCCCCTCCACGGGACAGGCCCCCGCACCAAGGCGCTCTCCGCAGATCCGGCTCCCCCTCCACGGGACAGGCTCCCTCCACGGGACAGGCTCCCGCACCAAGGCGCCCTCCGCAGATCCGGCTCTCCCTCCACGGGACAGGCTCCCGCACCAAGTTCAGCTCTCCTCAAACAGACAACAGACGAAGACCTAAGAAAACAGACATCACCCTAACAGAACATCACAAAAAAACCAACATGCACACCACATACTTCCTCCCCCTCTACCTACTCGTCACACAACTCACCCCACCAACCGCACACCTACACTTCCCACAAGCAAACACAACATGGCACCCCCCAACTGCGTTACAATATTTAGTACCACAGCACACACACAAAGAGACACTCAGAACATCCCAGACAAAGCGACCAATCAGACACAAATCAAACCCCCACACCTGCACAAAGGAAGCATAGGTAACAGCAACCTCCTCAACAAAGACAACAACGATTGAGCTCATAAACGCCAGATCCGTCCGCAACAAGATACACACTCTTGTAGACCACATAGAAGAGAGACAGCCCGACATAATATGCATCACAGAGACATGGCTCAACCCTACCGACAATGTACTACTCAACCAACTCGTACCGGACAACTACTCAGCGTACAACTGCCCACGCACCCACAAGCGTGGAGGAGGAGTCCTGATAATAGCGAAAACAAAACTAAAGTTCAAGACACAGAACCTCACCGATACACAGCAATGTAACACAATCAGCATCAAGAACAAGAACATTGCAATCTGCCTAACCTACAGAGCACCCAGAGCTCCACCCGACGAACTAGCCTTCGCACTCGAAGAAGCCTGTGCCATAACGACAAACAACAAACCAGCACTACTGATTGGAGACTTCAACCTCAAGTCCACCAATGCCAAAGACGCAGAGGCCTTCCTGCAAGCAATGACCTCACTTCAATTCACACAGATAATCAATGCACCAACGCACAGACATGGATCATCCCCAGACCTCATCTTCGCATCCAATTACCTAACATCAAGAGACCTAATTTCTCCCCCCACCATCACCCCAGTGCCATGGTCTGACCATTACTTAATCGAGACAAAGCTGCGATCACAAGAGGATCAGACAAGCGAAAGAGCAAATTTCTCATACACACAAAGACGATTCAAGCATTTCGACAGGGACGAATTCATACAGGACACAATACAACACCTGAACATTACTACAGACGACCTGGAGGAACAAGTTTCCAGCTGGAACAGCATTTTAGCGAACGCCGCCAAAACATCTGATGGCAGGACCGAGAAACAGCATCACAACAAGAGACAAAACAAACCATGGTACTCAGCAAAAATACGACAGGAAAAGAGGGAGCTCAGGAAGATCGAACAGAGATGGAGAAAAAACAAAGCAACCGCCGACCAGCATCTTTACCTAACAAAGCAAAAACAATACAATGACCACATCAACCAATCAAAGAGGGAATACCACACAAACATGATAAATACTTCCATCAACAAACCCAGAGAGCTGTTCGAAATAGTAAAGATCCTCACAAAAGAGCAAACAGCAGAAGGGGAAGTACAAGTTGATCCACAGGAATTCGCCAACCACATCAAAGAAAAATTTCACTCCACAGAGCGAACAACACCTAGTGGGACCACCCGGACGGACGTACACTCCAAAACCTGGGGCACATTCTACTCACCCTCAACAGAACAGATATCCCACATCATCTCTACAATCAACACAAGCACTGCTCCTACAGACCCATGCCCAGTGTCATGGGTCAAAGCCACCAAATCAAGCTTCATCCCCACCATACAAAAAATAGTACACAACTCACTCACTCAAGGACTCATGCCAAAGCAGCTAAAACTTGCCTCAGTAAGACCAATCGCAAAGAAAACAACACTCGACAAAAAAGATCCAGCAGCATACCGACCAATCTCCAGCATACCCTTCCTCGCAAAAATCATCGAAAAGACGGTTCAACTTCAACTTCAGGAACACATCGACAAACACGAAACACTTGACGACAACCAACACGGATTTCGTCCCAACCATGGAGTCGAAACACTACTGATATACCTCTTCGACAGCATCCTGAGAATAATTGACAACACCAGGAATGGAATCATAATGATCTTCATCGACATCTCCTCTGCTTTCGACACAGTGGACCACAACACGCTCCTGGAAAGACTAAAGATCACCGGTATACACAGTATCACACTGAAATGGTTCCACTCGTACCTAACGGAAAGACAACTGCAGGTCAAGGTGGGACACAACACCTCCCGACCCATAAATGTCCGACAAGGAGTACCTCAAGGATCCGCACTCTCAGCACTCCTATTTAACATCTACATCCAACCAATATGCAACATCATGAAAGAGAACAACATCCAATACACAATATATGCAGACGACATCATGATATACACCCCGATATCAATCGACAACCCGGACTTCTCTAAGATAACAGACTACCTCACCCAGATGACGAGTTGGTGTCAAAACAACAACCTCGCAATAAACTACAACAAGACCAAAGCTTTAATCATCACCCGGAACCAAAGCTTCATACACCCACCAAATATAAAGATACAAAGCACCACAATACCAATAAGGTCAGAGGTGAGATACCTCGGAGTTACTCTGGACAATCAACTCAATCTCAAGCCACACATAGACAAAACAATCCAGAAGGCCTACTACAAGATGCGAATCATCAGGAGACTGAAACCACTCCTCGCCCCAGATCACTTCCGAACCGTTTGTCAAGCCCTGATAACCCCACTACTGGACTTCTGCAATCCAATATACCTCGGACTACCGAAACAAGCCCTCAAACCACTCCAACTGGCACAAAACACCGCAGCACGAATCATATCCGGAACCGCAAGACAGGAGCACATCACACCCACCTTAAAGGACTTACACTGGCTCCCAATCGGTGCACGCATCAGATACAAAACCATCATAAACCTATTTAAGATAAAACAGCACACATCAGCCAACAGCCTGCACACCCTCATACAACCAGACACCAGCACTCGTCCTAGAAGAAAACAAACACACAACCGAGTCAGCACCCCAAGTGAATACAAAAACACACGCAAAGACACAACGGACAGAGCACTCTCCATGGCTGCTCCAACAATATGGAACAAACTACCAGACGATTTGAGGGCAACCACAGACCTCAAGGACTTTAGAAAACAGTTGAAAACCATGCTGTTCATAGAACACTATGGACACATCACATAACCCCAGAGAATGTATAACAGCACATAACCCCGCCTAAACAATGTATGTATGGAAAATGTATTTAGAACCACTGTATATAGCCCTCTTTGTACATAGCTCATACCAATCTAGCACACAATACAACACTCACCCAACTAAATTTCACCCTCACTGCATGTATAACACACTCACCTTACCCGATTGTTTGCTGTGATACCACCTTGATTATTAAGACAAGGCGGTTTAGAAATACTGTTAAATAAATAAATAAATGGCAGTCTTAGCCTGCTGAGTACCGGTGATATCGGTTGGTTCCAACAGAGGCATCAGCCTCAGGAGTTCTAAAGATGCGATAGGCAGGGTGCCAAAGCCTGCACTGCTGGAGCTGTCGATACCTGGCAGCCTTTGTACCCACAGTATGTGGCTAAACCCTTCTTGAGAGCCAGCAGGCGCTGGTCCAGGAAGACAGCCGATGTCTGGGTGGAATCGCCAATGGGACTTTGAGTCACTGTCCCAGAACAATGAATCGGTAGCTCTCCAGAGGTCGATTCCTTGGGAGCGTCCCGGAGCCCCTCCTGTGCTTTGGAGGACAGGTCCTCCTGCCGGGGCTGCTTGGCTGGCTGATCTGCATTGGAAGCACCCCTAGAGAAGTCTCAATGCTTGTGTTATGATTTTCCTCTGGTCTCTATATCTGTTTTCGATGTCAATGCCTTTTAAGAAATCACAGACTTACTCTTATGTTTGGACTTGGAAGAGACGTGTGAAACCCATGAGAAGAGGTCGATGTCCTCGATGAAGTGGAAACTACTGAAATTGAGTCCGGGACGAGCAGGGATCCATACTGTATGGCTCTGTTCTTTAGGCCTCTCTTTGTCATATATTGGCACAAGTACAAGAATTTGGTAAATAGTCAAGGCCCAAACATTTTAGACACCAGTCATGTTTATCCGTGACTGATATGATACCGGCACATTTGGTACGTTTTTTTAAAACCACTAGTTGGTTTTTCTATTTTAGAAAAAATATCCCTCAGGATTGAAGAATATGAAGGCCTGAAGGCTTGCTTAGTGGTTAACCCACAGGAAAAGAAAATAAATAGAAATTTTTATAAGTAAAAAAGAAACATTTATCAGGACCAGTGTCAATTCTGATGGAACTGGAGTCGACAAAAAGGCAGAGCACGGTAATACAACCAAAAAGAAATTTTTTTCGGCGGTGATAGGGTTTTGCAACCTGCTGGCTCCATGGAAAATGAAGAACTGTGGAGAGGAGTTGGGAAGGTGGGAAGGCAGATGTGCAGGTGGAGTGCTTCCAAAGGCTTTCCTATTGGACGCTGGGGAGCGTTCCCACATGGGCTCTATCGGTACTATCACCCATATGTGAAGATTGCATTCCTGCTTGTTCCTGGAGATTAGAATTTACCCCCTTTGAATGCATTGTGAGATCTCAGTCACACAAGTCTGGCTGGAGGGTAATAACTTGCAAGGGTTACAAGAGTGGAAGAGTAAGTAAGGGGCTGTGGGTGCAGTGGTGAGATTAATAAGTCTATTACAGGTGTGCATACCAAATTGATCATTCCTTGATGGCAGCAGAACACGTAAATAGTTTGTGTCACTGCATAAAATATCAGTGATTTAAGGTATCAAATGCTTTCATGCATTAGAAAATACACAGTCTGGAATGGATGTTATGAATTATTATTTCCTGATGACATTATAAACAGCTGAGGCCAATACTCTGCGATCACGCTGGAGCCTTCCTGCAGACCTTGAGAGGGGAGAAATATTTCTGGGAGCTCCTGCTTTTGTGTATGAGGTAGAGATGAAGGATAATATTTGAAATGGGCATTGGAAGAAGCTGTAGGAAATTAATTCTCATCCCCATCCTGGCTGTCGTCTCTTCATTTGAGGCCAAGACTCTTGTCTGCCTGGTCCACAGTTATCTGTTGTACTAATTTTTCCCGTTCTGGGATTTGGAAGCTCACATGGAGTTCAAGTGTCAAGAAACCTTATGTGAGATCTTCTGCCACAGTGTGGTATGCATTTAGAGTAAGTGTATAAAATCACAACTAGTTAGCGCGCATTTTTGTGTGTGTCTATTGTGCCTAACTTATAAAGTGATGTATGCACATATTTTATAAAATAGGGGCATAAGAAACATAGAAAGCATCCAGAGCTGCGGCAGCAGGAAGACCAGAGGAGGGCGCCAGAGAGCGAGGAGGTAAGCCCCTCCTTCGCCTCTCTGCACCACTAATCTGACACCCCGTCTTGATGGCGTGGGAATATCGATGTGTTTAAATTTAAAAACTGCTCCGCTGAACATCCAAAGCTGTGGTGGCAGAGGAGGACGCTGGAGAGCAAGGAGGTAAGACCCTCCTTCACCTCTCTGCACCACCAATCCAGCAGTCCCCTCTCACTGGCAGCAGGACATGCCTTCCCCCACCCTGCAGGGTGCCCCAACACCTAAGGGTCATACCAAAGGACCCTTTGATGTGGCCCTTAGATGGGGACCAGAACGGTGCCAACACCCTCGCAAAAAACTCATCAGAGAAGCAGCCTAACCTGGCAGAACCCAATCACAATCATCCACAGACTCATGAAACCGGCTCATCCTGAAGAAAGATCATGCTTCAACCTCACACCCTCCTTTACTCTCTCCTTGCCCTCCTCATCCTTACCACTAACACAAACTCCTTTTCCCATCCCTCCCCAAGCCCAGTGCTCCTTCCCCCCCCCCACTACAACATATACAATCTTCCCCCCTTCTTCCCCATCCCTATGACATACAGCTACTGCCCCCTTCCACACACGCAACACACAAAGCCTCATCACTATCTCATTAAACAAAAACCCAATCACTCACACAACCAAACCACCGAACAAAAAAACCCTCAACTGCGCTCTCATTAATACACGCTCGGCAAAAAACAAATCACTACTATATGAGACCTCCTCATCACGCAGAACCTGGACATCCTATGCATCATCTAGTCCTGGCTCTCAGAAATACAGTCTTCCTAAACCAAATCAGACCCCCTTAGTTACAGTCACGTCCACTGCCAATGCACGCACCACAAAAGAGGTGGTGTCCTCATCCTCGCCAAAACAAACCTGAATTTCAACAAACTAGCCACAGAAAGCACTGCATCCTTGGACACCCTCACAATCTCCAACAAAAAAATTAACCATCTACCTAGCCCTACCCACTATCCATCCCAACCAATGACCTCTCTGACCTCCTGTACATCACACTCGAAAACAACAAGAAAATCAAGGACTTCGTCCTACTAGGAGACCTCAACCTCCAATCAGTTCCAGCACCACGACAAACAGCTTTCGTGCAAGCCATGGCATCAGCTGATTTCTCACAAATCATAAACTCACTTACCCACAACAAAGGCAACACCCTCGACCTCGTCTTCATAGCAAAAACTCTGTCCACATCTACCCACCTCACCAATCCAGATCCTCCCAGTACCCTGGTCCTACCACAGCCTAATAAGCTTCCATCTTCCCATCAGCGCATCTCAAAAACAAATCCCATCTTCTAACCACCACACGAGATACTTCAAGCAATTTGACAGAGCATTCTTTCTCTCCCACATCTCCCCATTTCTCAACACTGAAATACTGGACTTGGTCACTACCTTGACCTCATGGAACCGAACCATCACTGAATCAGCCTCAGCCTCTGCCCTCCCATGACCTCCAGTGCATTAAAAGACCCCATGGTACACCCCAGACCTCCGTAAACTCAAATCTCAACTCCGGATACAAGAATGCAAATGGAGGAAATCTCACCTACCATCAGACCAATCCTGTTACATGTCTCTTCTAAGGGAATACAACCACACCACAAACCGTTCCAAGCAAAGCTACCACACCAAACTAATTCAAAGATCACTCAGCCAACCAAGGAAACTATTCATCCTCCTAAAAGAGCTCATGAAATATCCCTGTGAAGACACCTCCAAAGGCTCCATCACCCCACAACAGCTGGCTGACTACTACTCCACCCATCACCCCCAACCCATAACTCAATCAAGTCTACCACCCCAACCTACCCACCCAACTCACTCATGGACCACCTTCGACCCCATCACAAGCAAAAACATAGAAAGCATCATTTCATCCTTTAACACTAAGGGCCTGATGTTCATCTGGGTGGGGCTATGCACCACATCGATGCATAGCCCGCCCCCTTCTGCCTAACCTGGATTTTCAATGCCAGGGTCATATGTGGCCCCGGCATTGAAAATCTGGGTCTCACCGCACAACCCAGAAACCAAAGGAGCTAGCCGGGTAACATTGAAAATCGGTGCTACCCGATTAGCCCTTTCCTCCACCCCAGAACGCCCCTAACATGCCCCAGTGCTAACAGCATAGCATCTGGGCACATTAGGGACTTAACCGGGATTTTCGAAGGGCACTACCTGTTTAGATGCCCTTCAAAAATCCAGGATATGGCATTTACACAGGTAACTAGGGCAGTTAGCTGTGTAAATGCCTTCAAAAATGCCGGCCTACAACATCTCCCCTGGACCCCTGCCCGGTGAGCTGGATTAAAGCCACCGTCCAAACTCTCCCCATTCCTTACCAAGCTCATGCCAAACTCCCTACAGCATGGAGAAATTTCAACCTGTCTAAAAACCCACTTGGACCCCACTGACCCCTCCTCCTGCAGACCCATAGCCAGCCTACCACTCATAGCCAAGATAATCAAGAAGACAGTCCAGTGTCAGCTAGAAGAATATCTTGACAACCATGCACTACTAGACCTGCAACAGTAGGATTCCTGCTCCACCACGGAGTGGAAACCCTCATAACCGCCCTCATGAACAACCATATAAAAGGAATTCAAAACACCACCCAAGATTTTATACTAATCTTTCTTGATACCTCAGCAGTGGTAACAGACATGATTAACCACAAAATTCTCCTCCAGTGCCTACAGTCAATGGGAATCAAAGGTCCTGTACTAAGCTCGTTCCAAGCCTACCTGCACAACAAACTCCACTGGATAAGGGTTGGATCACGGTCATCAAACTCCTACCCTCATACTCAAGGTTCCACCCTCTCAGCACTCCTCTTCAACATCTACATGCAGCCACTCTGCTCAGTCATCCAGTCACACAATATCAACTATCACATCTACACTAATGACATCATGCTATACGCATCATTCAACCTAAACAAACCTTTCTAGAATGAGCTACAACAATGCTTTGCAGATGTCTCTCAATGGCTGACCACAAACCACCTATCCATAAACCTCAAGAAAACCGAATTCCTATTCATCTCCAAGAACGAATCATTCACCCCACCCACATCCATCAATCTCAACACAGAAATCCAAGTCTGGCCTGAAGTAAAATATTTGGGAATCATCCTAGATCATTACTTCACTCTGAAGACACAAGTAATGAACACAGTAAGAGCAATCTACTTCAAAACCTGAACCCTCCAGCACCATCAGACTTTCGTTCCACCCTAGAGGCCCTCATTATGCCACACCTAGACTACTGCGACTCCATCTACCATGGATTCCTCCTCCCCCTGCAAACAGCCCTCCACACAACAGCCCGTATCATCCAAGGTGCCTCCAGATTCGACCACATCACCCCCATCCTCAAACACCTTCACTGGCCCCACTACAGATTAGAATACGATACAAAATCCTCTTAATGATATTCAAAACACTCATCCACCTCTTGTCCCCCTACCTTCAAATCTTCATTGGACCACCCCAGACAAACTGACCACGAAGGAACACTCTAGCCATCCCCCAAGCAATAACAAGAAGCACTCAGCAAGCATGTGCCAGATCCTTCAAGCACTATGCTCCCACATCCTAGAACTCCCTCCCTGACTCATTAAGGATCACCAATGACCCTCTCATGTTTCGCAAGCTCCTCAAAACCCACCTGTTCATCCTGCACTTTGGTCCCACCTCCACCTTACTTATCCTATGACGAAGAACACCTTGTAAATAGTTGAAGGCAGCTGCCTCTGCCTAACCTCATTGCGAAAATTACAGTTCCTGATACCTCCTTTCCATAACCTTTTCAAAGTTCTATGTACACCACTTTGACCATTGTGAAAAGCAATATAAAAGTTGAGCCAAATAAATAAGTAGAATAAGTAGTTGGATACACATGAAAAATTGAGGTGCAATCAGTTACACCAACCCTAGGACTGGTGTAAATGCCCACGCCTAGATATTTTAAGTTGCACATTTACGTTATAGCATCCTACAACTTTCACATATATATTTGGACTTTGCTCTGCTCCTGTGCACGTCCACAGTGAAAGTACATACCATTGACCTGATACGCATACTAACAGAATAGCGATCGGCTAAAGAGTGCATGTAAAGACCCAGCCACGTCTGGAAATCACTGAAAGTACATGATGTATGCACAAGTGTCTTTACGCGGCACCTTTAAATTATCTTACTGAATTCTTAGGGCATCTGGGCTTCTGCCTGGACTGCTTATGACACAATGGGGTTAAGGAGCTGTATTTCTTTCTCCTTTTAAACTTTTCTAATCTCATATTGGAACTGACTGTCAGACCGTGATTCTTAGGACTAATAGAAGTTGATTGGCCTGTGTGCAGAGGTCACTTCTGGGCATTATTTTTTGCTGAGGACCAGCTTGTTCTAATTATCATTACTAGGAAGGCCGTGACTGTAGGTTCGTTAGGAAACTCATTGGCTTCTGCTCCCCAGTGCGATTGCAGCAGATACACAGCCCAGCCCAGCAGTATGACGCTGGTTGGCAGGATTCATTCACAGATTCACAGTCACCCCTGGGATGTGCAAATTGAATGTGAAGGGTCTTTGTAAGACATAAACAGCAAAGCAGCAGGGAGGAAGAAAACTGGACTGAAGGTTGTCAGAGGAAACCTGGAGAGAAGCAGGACTGATTCTTGGTCCTTTTTCTGCCCACTGCCATCATCCCTATCAGCACCTCAGAATTTACTACTGCTTATCATTTCTACAGCACTACAAGGCGTATAGTATGCAGCGCTGTACATATACACATGAGAGATGGTTGCTACTCAATAGAGCTTACAATCTAAGCAAAGCAAACGCAACGAAACGAACAGGGGACAAGAGAGAGTTTAACACACATGGGTAATTAAACAGGCATTCTTTGGTATTGTATACGTTTTATAGCCTCTTCCTATGACATGCCTGCTTAACAGTATTTACAGTACATAGTACATTTTTATGACACTGCATAGCAGCTCATAAAAACATCTTTCTTTTTCCCACTAGCTTTTGGCAGTCTGGCTTCAAGTCAACCATCTTGCCTCCTTGCATATATATGCAAACAAAATCGTATCTCATTTCTTTGTATTTCATGAAACATTTTACACCCTTGTGTAAGGCTGACAGATAAAAATGAAGAATATTGTCTTGAAAATTACATCATAATTTTCTTTTTTATTCACATCTTTTTTTATTACAAAAAAATACTGATATTATTAAACACAACACAAATAAATAATTCTACCCAATCTCCTTATCCTGAACAGCTTTATTTATTCATTTATTAGGATTATTAACCACTTTTATGAAGAGATCAGGGTCGGCCCGAGGCATCTGCGGAAATGTTGCTCACATGGCCCTGCTCCACTAGAAGCCCCAAGCCCAGCCACCCGCCTACTTTAAAAAAAAATTGGGACGCCCAAGAGAGCCCAATTGGCACTCCTTCAACGGGGCAGGTAGCGTAGCTGCTCCTTATCCTTGGCCACTTCTACAGTAAGATCGGTCTCCTGCTGCTTTAGAGGACCAAAGACAGATGTGGGAGCTTTACTCTAAGCATCGCCATGAGCTCTGCCGGTCCCACCCCCTCAACAGAAAGTCAGCATCAAAGGGGGCGGGACCAGCAGAGCTCACAGCGATGGTCACTGTAAGAAAGTCCCCCACGGCTGTTTTGTGTTTGTTTCCTTTGCTGCTGTTGCTGCCGCAGGAGACCGTTCTTTGAAAGCAGCAGCAGAGGGAGTAGGGATTGGAGAAAGATGCTGGGCTGGAGTGGGGAGAGGAATGGTATTTATGGGAAGACACATGATAGAAGTGCTGGGCCGAGGGAGGGGGGTTGAGGGAAGGATGGAGGAAGTGCTGAATTAGAGATGAGGGGGAGAAAAGGGACATGGGGGCTTGGAGTCAGACACAAGAGCGGGAGTAGGGTGGCAGAGAGGATATGGTGACTTGGGATAGGGAAAGGAAGGACAGGGACACAAAGAGTTGATACTAGGGTCAGAGAGGCAGATAAGGGCATATGCTTGACATGGAGAGAGTAGAGAGACAGGGGAAATGCTGGACACATGGGGAAATAATGAGACAAAAGAAATGGTGGATGGAAAGAGGATGGAGAGAGAATAGATGTTGGGTAGAAAGCAGGGCTGGCACTAAGGGCTGGCAATCGGAACAGTTGCCCTGGGCCCCCCTATACCACAGGGGGCCCTGAGCCTGCTTCAAGCTGAAGGAGGCATAGGCTGTAGGTGGGCTTTAGGGGCCCCCTCACCAGTTTCTGCACTGGGCCTCTGTATGTTTAATACCAGTCCTGGTGGAAAGGGTGGTGGAGGGAGGGACGAAGAGAAGATGTTGGATGGAAGGGGTGGGGAGGAAGGAAGAGAGGAAATACTGGATGGAAGGAGGTGGGAGAGGGAGAGATGAGGCTGGATGGAGAACAGAGTGAATGAAAGGTTAGTTAAAGACTGTGGAAAAAGAGCAAGGGGAATGGGCTAGCCAGGGTGATGGAAGGAGATGAAGAGCTGTAGATAGAGGCATTAAAAAGAGGGACAGTGAGGACTGGATAGTAAGAATTAATAAAATCTGAGTGGACAGAAAGGCAGAAAAACCAATGGAAGAAAACTAAAAGTAAAGTTCAGTGTCTGAAATGTACTGGAGGAAACAGATGTCAAGAAGAGAGAGAGGAAAATGATAAATGGACAGAAGCCCTTGTAAAGAAAGCTACGAGAAGACAGAAAAAGACAGAAACCAAAGACTGGAGTCAACATGAGTAGAAAAATTAAATGGCTGGACAAGAAAGGTGTAAAAAAAAAAAAAAAAAAAAAATCTTTAAATTTGGTGATTGGACTGTGTCAGTTTTGGAATCTGCTGTCATCGTATTTTGCCCAGTCCAGGCAGAAAAGCATCACTTCAATTTCTCTGGTGCTGCATGCAGAGTCTGGCTTCTTGGGATTTGTCAATGTACTTTGGTAGTTTGTGGTCCCTTATTCTGTTCTTGGTGAGGGTCTGTCTACGAGGTATGTTCTGAAGTGTGTGACGGGCCAGGTATCCTGTTAGTATGGAGTTTCTATGCAGGAATCTGACTTGTTCAGTAGGTGTATGGATGTTCTAGGTTCTGGGTTGGCTCCTTGTTATGGGCTTTTGGAAGTTAGTGCTGTTATGGAATGGTAGATTTGCACTAAGGCTCCTGTATTGTGGATTCTTGCTTTTCTTTTTATTCCTTGTGTGGAATCAACAGTAGGGTGTTGGTGGTTGGTAGTGCAATATGGATTGTCTTTGAGATTTGCAGTTTTGTGTTCTTGATGTTGCCAGTCTGAAGTTTTAAAATATTTTGTCACACAGAGCAGCAGTTACAACCATTCTAGCCATCTTACTGGACACACTAGATGGACCATACTGGTCTTTATCTGCCATCATATATTATGTTGCTATGTTACTTCACATTCGAGGAAATCTCAAATTTTAACAGAATGTCTCTTAATTGTTTTAGTAGCCTGATAGCTTCACTGCTGCTGATTTCTGGGCTTTTGCAGCTCTGATGAGATCCAATTCAGCCTAGGCACTATGATTCATTGTTCTCATTTTATATCTTCCCTCATCAATAAGCTGAGCATAGCGCTGAACAAATAAATCCAGAATACAGATATTTATAATGGTTTATTCTTTTGTGGGTGTGTGAAAGTTCATTTTGATTCATGATTTTTGTTATGTTTATTCTATTGTAACGATTGTTTTAATAAATTGTGTATGCATGTATGTTTGGAAGCCACCTAGGTTTTTAGATGGGCAGCATATAAGTGCTAAAATTAATTAAATTTATGCAAATGAGGTCCAATAACTATGTTAAATATTTATCTGACACCCCAACTAGCCTGTTCCTCCAGGGCTCCCTACCCAGCATATACTAGCACCCCAAATAGCCTGCTACTCCAGGGTTCTCTACCCAGCATATACTGGCACCCCAACTAGCCTGTTCCTCCAGGGCTCTCTACCCAGCATATACTGGCACCCCAACTAGCCTGCTCGTCCAGGGCTCTCTACCCAGCATATACTGGCACCCCAACTAGCCTGCTCCTCCAGGGCGCTCTACCCAGCATATACTGGCACTCCAACTAGCCTGCTCCTCCAGGGCTCTCTACCTAGCATATACTGACACCCCAACTAGCCTGCTCCTCCAGGGCTCTCTACCTAGCATATACTGACACCCCAACTAGCCTGCTCCTCCAGGGCTCTCTACCTAGCATATACTGAGACCCCAGCTAGCTGCCTCCTTCAGAGCTCTCTACCTACCATATATTGACACCCTAGCTAGCCTGCTCCTCCAGGGCTCTCTACCCAGCATATACTGGCACCCCAACTAGCCTCCTCCTCCAGGACTCTCTGCCTAGCATATACTGCCACCCCAGCTAGCCTGCTCTTCTAGGATTCCATACTTGTGGATTTAGGGGCTCTAGTTGAGGATACTGAGTTCTAGCTTCTCTTTAAGTGCCTTGCAGAAGCCATGCCTTGTACAGTATTTGCCTCCACCACACAGGGCAGTTTTAAGAATGATAGAGGTGGCTAATAAGTCAGCTGACTAACTCAAGGATTTTGATCTAAATGGCCTAATATAGGATGCTGAAAAAATGTGTGTGTCTTTGGACACATCATGCAAAGAGAAAAATCATTAGAGAACAACATTGCAATTGGCAAGGTTGAAGGTCAACATAAGAAGGCCAGCAATGTGATGTATGAATACAATAACAGCAGGTATGAATGCCACTCTTATCAACAATTAGCCACCTGACTGAAGACCGAACACAATTTAGGACAACTATCTACAAGGGCGCCATGAGTCGATATCAACTCAATAGCACTTAAGAACAACTGGAGATAAAGGAAATAGGGAGGGTCTACGCATATGTCTTTAATTTTCAAATGCCTGCATATAATTACATCCCAGGCATGTGGTCTTACGTTTACCTATGCAGCCCATAGGAAGCTTGATGATTTGTTTAGATATTGCATTTTAATGTCCTCTTCTTACCCCTGTAATGTGGGGTTTGTTGTGTCCCACTATGAGTGCCTTTGTCTATGAATGGCTAATATATTTAAATGCATAAATCTTCAGCTGTAGCAGGTGTAAGATTGCACCTGCAACCTTTTTACTACATTTTCAAAGAATAGTTACTGGTTGGTTTCTTATAGAAAATTTGCTAAAATATAGAAAGTACTCACATATCCTGCCACCAGGCAGCTCACCTAAAATTGCCCGAGAATATCCAGGCAGCATGAAATGAGACAGTGAGAAGTACTGGGGAGAGAATGAAGCAAGGAGATAAAGACATGCTCACAGAAAAAAAAAGATAAAAACATAGGGAGAGCAATTTTCAAAGCCATTTCTGTGGGCAAAAGAGTAAATTATCCACAAAAATTGGCTAGTTGAAGACTGCCCACCCTCTGAGCTGTTCTTTACTCCCTTTAATGGAGGCTGTTCATTAGGGCTGTGGTTGAAACAGTGTGCATACTTTTATATTTTCAAAAGAACGCCTGTGGTTTGGGTCAGATGTTTCTTCCTTGGGTACTTTTCAATGTGAAGTGCTGTTACTTTGAAAATGAATGGAATATCCGTGGTTAAAAAGTCTTTAAAGATTTTGCAGCTATGCAGGTAGCATAAGACAGGCAGTATTCAAGGGGTTTTACAAAGGCAAACTCTTGTTTACCTGTACAAAACAGGCTTTCCACAGTTGTTCTAGGCCCCTTGTGAGGAAATATATCCAGGCTGTCAACACTGCAAGTACCTTTTCCCTGACGTGAAAAGGGGAGGGGCCAGAGCAGGTCCAAAACAGCACACTCGGGGATTTCATTTGCATATCTCTACAACAGCTGTTCATAGTTTTAACCCACATATTTTGCACCTGTTAAAGTGCTCCCCGTGGCATGGGCCAGTGCTGGTAGATTTTCAGAAGGAAACTCTCAAATACCTGTGCAGCAGCAGACAGCTGGCATCTGATGAGAATAGTTCATCCTAAAATCTCAGAGACTTGCGAAAATGCAAGTGGCCACTTGAGCATGACAATATCTTTCTGCCGCCTCTAGAAAGGTTTTCAGGTTTCTGCTGCCTCTTATTGCCAATGCAGGGCAAAAGGGTACAACAGGTGACAGCAGGCTGGCTGGCATCTTCCTTTACATTGACTCTCCTCCTTTTCTTTTACAGGAACTCAGCGAGATAATTTATTCCGAACGTCCAGACTGGCAGAGGGTCATGCAGTACGTGGCACAGATCTACAAATACTTTGAGACATGAGACTGAGGAAGGCGAGAGAGACCGACCGCAGTGCCACAGAAGCATTTGCTCACTTTAGAAGCTCCCTTTGCTTAAGAGTTATCCAAAGTCTTGGGAGGACCTGCACAGTTGTCCCCACGTGAGGTGAGGCATTTCTGTATGAGCGGACATTTATACAACACCAGAGACCTGCAAAGAGCCATGCAAGAAAGGAACCTTTTGTCATAGGCGCCTCTAAGATCGATCTGTGTTTAATCTTTACGTATTTGTTTCATTTGCTGAATGTTCTCGTTAAAAGATTTATGGTGGAAACCGAAAGTCCTGCAGGGTCGTTTGTAGCTTACAAACTTCATTGTGACTAACACAAAGGGCCCCGAGCTTCAGAGGAAGAAATGATGAGCTGTTCAAGAGAAATTAATGTGAGATGCATTTCAGACTTAATTTATTTCTACATAGGAAGAGGTATATTTTAGATACATTGTTAGAAATCTTTTGTGCCAAAAGAGTAGTTGAATTTTCCCTTATAAAATCCCCTATCCACCTTTACCACCTACTTAGCAAGCCACAGATAACCCGTCTATATCTCCTCCTTATAACTTAGTCCAAAACAGTGGAAGGATTACACTGTGAGAAATGAGGTGGCAGAATGTTTCTTCCAGGCTTGTGCTGCTTTTAAACATTACCAGATGTGAATGCTCTTAAGACTGTTATAGTGCCAAGAGATGGTGTCTGCTTTGGCCTGTCCACCTCGCCAAAAGAACTGTGAGAAGGGAAAGGAAACAGAATACTGAGATACAGATAGGTGCGCTCAGTCCCCTCTCTGTCCTCCCCCCGCCTTCCTGAACCCCTCCTGCGAAAGCAATCAGCTTGGTTGACCCAGGAAGCCTCCCCATGGGACACTCAAATACATAGAGAAATAAGTCAACCAATAAGTCGTAGGTGAGAACGTCATATTGGACTGACTTAATACATTTGTGACTAGCCTTTGACAATTTTATGGCCTTTGTCCTTGAAAGCCACTCAGAAATGTGTTATTCCTGCAGTGACGTTTCTCCTACCAGAAGTTCACTGGCCTTTATTTCTGCTTTTCTATGATGGAAAGAAAACCAGCATTCTGCAGTGTGAGTTAATTTCTGATAAATAGTTCTCCCCTTTATTATTTTGCTTTTTATGAAACATTTTGGCTTTTATCCTTTAAGCCAGTGGTTCCCAAACCTGTCCTAGGGACCCCTAGTCAATCACGTTTTCAGGATATCTACAATGAAATATACATGAGAGAGATTTGTATACACGGGCACCATCGCATGCAAATGTATCTCATCATAATTCATTGTGGATATCCTGAAAACCCAACTGCTGGGGGTTCTCCAGAACGGGTTTGCGAATGACTGCGTTAGGCCATGACTCTTGATTCGGAACATGCCAGGAAGCTGAAATGTTACAAGAGCCCCCGAAGAGCACTGCCCCATTTCTGTATATTTGACATAAGATGATAACCTCAGGGCTGGCACAACCATTAGGCAAACTAAGTGGTCACCCAGGGCAGCATTTTCTGGGAGGTGGCAAAGGGCAGAGCATTCAAAGCTGAAGAATAGATTCGAACAGCTAGGGAGGGCATAAGGCTTAAGATTTGCCTAGAGCGCTAATACCTTGAGCCAATTCTTGGGCCAGACCTGAATAACCTGAAGGGGATAATTTCACATTTCAAAAAGGGATTCATTTATCTTACTATGGAGTTGGGAGACTAAACTGGGAGAGGGGTAAAAAATTATAAATATTGAAATCTTGTCCTGTAATAACAAAGTAACATGAAGTCCTGTCACTTACACCATCCAATCTAATTACTTGTGTCTTCATTTTGGATTGCAATACTATTGGGAAATAAAAACAAAATGGAGTGATTGGTCAGTCTGCAGCATGTGATCGGAAATGGCCTCCTTTTGGATATGATCAGTGGGCACTAGTTAATGCAAGACAACTTTGGCAAAGCATGATAGTGCCGCAGTGACTCTATACTGGTCTGGGCTTTCATTTCCCTGTAGTGGACTCATCCGTTGGAGTGTTCATTTAACTACTTGGATCTACTTTCATAGCACTAAAAATATGGACTTTTAAAAACTTGATTGTTTCAACTTTAAATTGTATTTCTGCACATTTTGAAAAATCTCAATAAAATATGCTTTTTAATGAACTTTTGCTTTTAGTTTCCCTTCACAGTTTTTTCTTTTTCAATTTAATAAAAAGTCCTAAAAAAATGATATCTTCTGTAAGCAGAATTTCCCCACAATTATTTTTCTAATGTATCTGTAGTGGGAGCTGCTAGATCCTTTGCTTTAGAACTTTGTCCAAAAATGCTATCGCTTTCCGCTCATTTGTTCTCAAAACTTCCCTTTCTGTGAAGCCTTGCACTGGAAGATTAAGCTTGCTCCTTCACTGTACGCCACCCACAGATAATTTTTAGGCAGGTGGCAATGAGCAACCCCAGATTCTGACACAACTAGCCATCTTGACCCTGTCATAGAACATTTTGGGTCTGGGATTTGCACTGCTGCATCATGTTAAAAACCATAGTAGTTTCACCTTTCATCTTTACTCCATACCAGCACCCTCGTAATATGAAGAATCAAGGTATTATGTGCCAGTCTTAAAATGCTTACAGCAATAAGCCGCAGATATGCAGGGCTTTGTATGATATGGCCATATATACTGCATGGGTCTTACTTGTGTTATAAAGCCTGTGTCGCACACAAGGGTAAAAGCCTAGCACCCTGTTGAGATTTGTCTACCTGCCTGCTTAGCAACTCTTTCTGGCATATAGGGAACACCTTGAGAGTCAAAAATGTTTGTTGTGTAAACAAATCCACCTTCATGCAAATTTCTTTCTGTGGAATGAAGTTGAACTTGTAGTGATTTTTCTTTAAGTAAATAAATGCTATGTTTTTCACTCTATGGACAGTGGAGGGAGGTGGGAGAGTTCAAGTTTTAATTTAAGCTTACTTTGAGTTTGCTGTGTTCTTTGAGTTTTCTGTAGTGCTGTTTGCTTTGGGTGTTTTTGGGCGGAAATGAGAAACAAGGACATAAGTACAAAAAAAATAAATCATTGCCAGCAGTGGACTCCACTTCCATTCCAACTGCAGTGGGAGAAAAGGGAAGCCATTAGCCATGTTTCAGAACGGTTCTGGTCTGTGAACTGGCAGAAGGTCAGCACTGTGTTGGAGAAAAATCAATCAATCAATCTCTCTGTGCCGTGTAATGTACTTGTGTTTCACAAGTATACTAGTGGTCAAAATTTATCACAGAGCAAAAAATTGTCAAAAAGAAAAACACAACTCTGCACACTTAACTTGAAAGCATAACAGTATCATCCAAACTGATGTGTTTAAGTAAAAACTTTAAACAGAGTTCACCAATCAATCAAGGCCCCACAGACAGAAGCAACTAGTAGGTCTCAGACTCAGCGGGCAAAAAAACAAAACCCTGTCAGTAACAACTGACTGGGCATAGACCTTATTGCATCAACGACCTTTGATACTTTGTTGCTCTGAAGGAGGCATCCACTAACTCTTGAACCAAAATAAACAATTTAGGCTCAAAATTACTCAGCAAAAATTATATAGAGAGAGTGGTCAGCTTAACTTAGCTTTAGAGGCATTGCTTGAAAAAGTGCTTGGCCATCGCCTTATCCCCAACGCTCTCACTCGCGCAATCTTGCGTTTCACCCGAACAGGTTTCTTCAGGGGGTGGCTAAAACACTATAATACAAACATACAAAAATACATCAGATTTTAAACAGTACAAAAATACATCAGATTTTAAAAGTACATACTTTCATTGATGATATAGGTAATCACATCCAGTGCAAAGGAAAGAGGAACATGCCTCACAACGCATTGATTGAAGACCATCCAAGCTTGCCAACTGTTTCAAGACGCCGCGCATGCGAACTCTGCATTTTATAGAGTGAACAATTATGATTGGCTCATCCAATACATTAGGAACTCAAGTGCAGGCTTCCCATTCAACCTGCAAATTGAGACCATAGGGGGCTACCGAACCCACCCGATGGATCCAATGCTGCTCATACCACAAAAGGGTACAATCCCTAGTTTTGCCTTTTTGTGATGAGCTGATTACATCCAGACAAAAACACTGTAGCTCCTGAAATGTGTGATGCAGCTGCAAACAATGATCCACAATCGGAGCTTCGCGCCATTGACATTTTAACCTACTCTTGTGTTCATTCATACATACTTTAAACATTCGAGTTGTTTTGCCGATGTATGCTAGACCACAAGGGCACAGAATGAAAGTATGTACTGTTTAAAATCTGATGTATTTTTGTATGTTTGTATTATAGTGTTTTAGCCACCCCCTGAAGAAACCTGTTCGGGTGAAATGCAAGATCGCGCGAGTGAGAGCGTTGGGGATAAGGCGATGGCCAAGCACTTTTTCAAGCAATGCCTCTAAAGCTAAGTTAAGCTGACCACTCTCTCTATATAATTTTTGCTGAGTAATTTTGAGCCTAAATTGTTTATTATTTTGGTTCAAGAGTTAGTGGATGCCTCCTTCAGAGCAACAAAGTATCAAAGGTTGTTGATGCAATAAGGGCTATGCCCAGTCAGTTGTTAATGACAGGGTTTTGTTTTTTGCCCGCTGAGTCTGAGACCTACTAGTTGCTTCTGTCTGTGGGGCCTTGATTGATTGGTGAACTCTGTTTAAAGTTTTTACTTAAACACATCAGTTTGGATGATACTGTTATGCTTTCAAGTTAAGTGTGCAGAGTTGTGTAATGTACTTGGCCAAACAATTGGGGCAACTGGAATCTGTAAAAATGAAAATGGCGCCAGCTCTGGAGCGCACTCACACGGTGGAGTGGTGGGTGGTGAATAGAGGTCTCCCCAGCTGGACACAGAAAGACAATGATGGAACCAGGCAGTGACCAGGAGATAGAATTTATTTGTGGCATGCTGGTCTGGCCTTAGATCTACAGCAAGGTAGTGGATAACCTAGGCAAACCTTCAGCCCTACACACACCCAAGGATTTGATAAATAAACTCAGCAATCATGATCATCTGAACACCACCCTTTCTACAAGAATCCTGTAAAAAAGCCTAATTGGTCATCTTGGCGGGGGGGGGGGGGCAGTGAGGGGGGGGTGAGGGGAATGGAATATTCGGCGGTGACAGTTTGCCTTTGCTGCTAAACCTAAAACCCACATATGCAGTGAGGGAGCCATATCTGGCAGCAGCATTAAATACCCTGGTCAGCAAGATAGCATCGAAGCTAAGCGGCATTGGCAATGTCCAGTCGTTGCCTGGTTACTTCTGTAGTGAAAGTTAGGACAGCCTTTAAGGTGCCTAACTTTAACCGCTTAGGGGTAACCATGCAGTAGCTGAATATTGCCACTGCCCGCTTATCCTCAAGTGCTGCCCCCACCCCACCCCTGGAATGCCCTGATAATAGCCAGCTAGGATCAGGGCTTTTAGTGGCACTAACTGCTTTAGTTAAGCAATCGTCATCAGGGGAATTCAAATTATCCCACAAGGGGAACAACCAACCAACCAAACCCAACACAGTGTTTCGGCTACGCCTACTTCAGGGGTTCAATGGCAAGCTAAAATCATAAACATAAATGCAAAAACAAATGATATTCCATAACAAAATAACAAAACCATCAATGATATATAATAAAAATATAAATATATAATAAAAATCATTTAAAACACATTGTAAAACACGTGACAGTTTATAAACAATAGTAACCAAAAATTGTGAGCTAATAAATACAATATAGAATAACTAAATGTGTAATAAATAGCAATAAATAAAACAATAAATATAAATGAAACCATAAAATTCTTAAAATTGTGAATAAATTAAGATAAAACATGATTATCACACTAAAAAATGTTAAGGGATGTGACTTATACAAGAAATAGATGAAAAAACAGATATATATGAAAAAGGGAATTCAACCTTGTACCACTTGTAAGCATAAGACCATCTGTTCCAACCTTTGTGCAATTTATAATAACTAATGAGGAGAAAAAAGAAGAAACAGTTTAAACTCATAACGCGTACACCATAAGAACATAAGAACATAAGATATGCCATACTGGGTCAGACCAAGGTCCATCAAGCCCAGTATCCTGTTTCCAACAGTGGCCACTCTAGGTCATAAGTACCTAGCAGTTTCCCCAAGGGACACAGGTTCCACAATGCTTGTACTGGGTCAAGCAGTGGTATCCTGGGTCCCTTTTAATAATGGTTTATGGACCTTTCCTCCAGGAACTTGTCCAAACCCAGCTACACTAACAGCTTTTAAACCCAGTTACACTAACAGCTTTTACTACATCCTCCAGTAACAAATTCCAGAGTTTGATTACACGTTGAGTGAAAAAATATTTTCTTTTATTAGTCTTAAATAGTTTACCTTGTAGATTCATTGCATGTCCCCTGGTCTTTCTATATTCTGATGACGTAAACTATCAATCTGTTTACCCGTTCCACTTCATTAATTTATAGACCACTATCATATCTCCCCTCGGCCATCTCTTTTCCAGGTTGAAGAGCCCTAACCTTTTTAGCTTCTTTTCATAGGGGTATCCTTCCATCCCCTTTACCAATTTGGTGACTCTTCCCTATACCATTTCTAATAACGCTATGTCCTTTGTAAGATATGGCGACCAGAACTGCACACAATATTTAAGGTGCGGTCACACCATGGAACGATACAGAGGCATTATAATATCCTTTGTTTTATTTTCCATTCCTTTCCTTATGATACCTAGCATTCTATTTGCTCTGCTATTTGCTTTGGCCGCCACTGCACACTGGGCAGAGGGTTTTAACATGTTATCTATGATGCCTAAATCCTTTTCCTGGGTGGTGGTTCCTAATGTGGAACCTAGTTTAGGTTGTTCTTTCCTAGGTGCTTAACTTTGCACTTGTCCACATTAAATTCCATCTGCCATTTGGATGCCCAGTCTTCCAATTTATCAAGATCCTCTTGCAATTTTCCACAATCCTCATGGATTTTAACAACTTTAAATAGTTTTGTGTCATCTGCAAATTTTTTTAATCTCGCTCGTTCTTCCCTTTTCCAGGTCATTTATGAATACAGTCAAACCTCGGTTTTCATGATTAATCCGTTCAAAAAAGTCTGACTAAAACCGAAACGGACTAAAACCGAAGCAAGATTTCCCATAAGAAATAATGTAAATTCAATTAATCCGTTCCAGACACCCAAAAATATTGACAAAAAATACATTTTATAGAGAATAACTATATTTTTACATACAGAAAACAATGAGAAATACATATAAATGACTAATGAAATGGATAAATGAACATTTAACATCACATTTAACTTTATTGAAGACTCTTGTTGAGGGGAGAGGGAGGAGGAGAGGTTATTGTTTGGAAGGGACACTAATCTGATCGCTGACTCCATCTCAACAGCGTACCCCGCAAGAGAAAGAACTGCCTGCCACATTCATTCAACATCTCCTGCTTACCCATTCAACATCTCCTGCTACCCTGCTACCTCCGAGCCTGAGGGGGCGCTCCAGAGAACAGGCAGGCGGTGGAGAGATCAGGGCCTTCCTCTCTGCAATCCTTGCATCTCTGGCTCGAGGATGTTGCTCACCTGACTTTCGCATCTAAACACGCGATCGGTGAGTCCGGGGGGGTAGTGCTGCCGGGACTGGGCAGGCAGTGTATGCACACTATTGCAGTACTGTTGGTTTTCAGATCTGGCACACGCGATCGGTGAGTCCGGGGGGGGGGTAGTGCTGCCGGGACTGGGCAGGCAGTGTATGCAGACCAGCGTGTATTGCAGTATGAAAACCGAGGCGATAGACGAAAACCGAGACAAGATCTCAGTCTGAAAAGACGTCGAAAACCGAAACCGACGAAAACCGGAGCAACCGAAAACCGAGGTTTGACTGTATGTCAAAAAGCAGCGGACCCAGCACAGATCCCTGGGGTAGTCCACTATTCACCTTTCGCTATTGGGAAAATTGGCCATTTAGCCCTACTCTCTGCTTTCTATCTTTTAATCAGTTCCTGATCCACAATAGTACACTGCCTCCAATCACATGACTTTTTAGTTTTGCCAAAAGTCTCTGAGGGACCTTGTCAAAGGCTTTCTGAAAGTCGAGATATACTATATCAACCGACCCACCTTTGTCTATCTGTTTATACACACCTTCAAAAAAACGTAACAGATTAGTAAGACAAGATCTTCCTTGTCTAAAGCCATTTTGGCTGTCTCCCATTAAGCCATGATTATCTATATGTTCAGTAACTTTGTTCTTTATGATGGTTTCTACCATTTTTCCCGGTACTAACGTCAGGTTCACAGGTCTGTAGTTTCCCAGATCACCCCTGAAACCCTTTTTAAAAATTGGTGTTACATTGGCCATCCTCCAATCTTCAGGTATTACAGATTATTTTAATGATAGTTCATAGATTACTAATAGCAGGTCTGCAATCTCATATTTCAGTTCTTTCAACACCACATTGCAATAAACTAAGTATTTTGCAAATCTAAGACTTTCCATGTGAGAGGAGCAGGAGTGAGCCCCGATATAAATAGATGAAAGATCAAGCCTTTTACAACTAAAAAAGAGAACTAAACAGAGGAGGGGTAGAGGAAAGAGATGTACCTGGAACAGAACGTAAAAACGTTTACCTGCACGCTGTGCTGACTTCCACTTCAGCCGAAGGAGAAATGCCAGCATCTGCGCAGTATCGAACTTTTATTTGGCAGGAAATAGGTGACCCCTGACCCTAAGAAATGTATATGTAGCTCTATTGAAAGCTATACTTTGTATAAAAGTGAATATCAGAGGAGAAGGATTGCAATTGAAATAAACTATTGCACACCAAAATGAAAATTCCTTAGGATCGCGGATATGCCGCAATGACATCGGGCCAATACCTCAGGGAGTCGTTAGTGGGATGGGAACAGCTGGGGGATGTAGAAAAACAGTGGGCAAAACTGAAAGGGGATATTTTAAGGGCAACCAACCTTTTTGTTAAAATGGTAAATAAAGGTAAAAGGAAAAGACCGCTATGGCTTTCGAAAGAAGTAGCTAAAAAAGTGAAGAAAGAGAGGGAGGCCTTCATGAAATACAAGAGATCACAGAGAGAGGAAGACAGGCATCTATATTTGGAAAAACTTAGAGAAGCCAGCAAAGTAGTCAGGAAAGCAAAGATTCAAAAAGAGGAGGAAATAGCCAATGCAATAAAATGGGGGGATAAGACATTTTTCAGATATGTTAGAAGAGGAAAGGCAAAAGTGGTATTGTCAGACTCAAGGGGGAGGAATATGTAGAAGCTGATGAGGATAAAGCGGAATTGCTTAACAAATATTTCTGTTCTGTGTTCACAGAGGAAGAACCAGGAGCAGGACCTCAGAAAACACCCACAAACGGGAACAGAAGCGAGGGACGAACAATTTTCAGGAGACTGTGTTCGTGAGAAACTAGCTCAACTTAAAGTAGACAAAGCGATGGGACCGGATGGGATACACCCTAGAATACTTAGGGAACTTGGGGATGTTCTAGCAGCTTCACTGACTGACCTTTTCAATGCCTCATTGGAGTCAGGAGTGGTGCCAAAGGACTGGAGAGAGGCTCATGTGGTGCCTTTACACAAAAGCGGAAGTAAGGATGTAGTTGAAAACTACAGGCCAGTTAGTTTAACTTCCGTGGTGAGTAAATTATTGGAAATGCTGCTGAAAGAGAAAATAGTGAGGTTTCTGGAGTCCAGCGGATTACAGGATCCGAGGCAGCATGGATTCACCAGAGGTAGGTCTTGTCAGACAAATCTGATTGATTTCTTTGACTGGGTGACCAGGGAGTTGGACCGAGGGAGAGCCCTAGATGTGGTGTATTTGGATTTCAGTAAAGCCTTTGACACTGTTCCTCACAGGCGACTTATAAACAAACTGAGCACCCTAGGGATGGACCCTAAAGTTACTGCTTGGGTTAGAAATTGGTTGGGTGGGAGGCGACGAAGAGTACAAGTAAATGGAGCTCACTCTGAGGAGAAGTATGTTAGCAGTGGTGTGCCCAGGGATCTGTCCTTGGTCCGATTCTTTTTAACATCTTTGTTAGTGTTATAGCGGAAGGGCTTTCAGGTAAGGTTTGCCTCTTTGCGGATGATACCAAAATCTGCAATAGAGTAGACACCCAGGAAGATGTAGATAGAATGAGGAGGGATCTAGCTAAGCTAGATACGAGGATGCTTGGCAGGCCTCTCCGACTCCGAAGACCCGGGACGGCTATCGGGGCTATGCGACCTGGCCCTCGAGGAACCAGGAGTGTCCACCAACACCGCCCTCGTGGGTTTCTTCTTCCTGCGATGTTCCCGCGAAGGAGACCCCCGCTCAGAGGAACCCCGACACTGCTCGGGGCCGGAGTCCCGAGACGTCGAGGCCTCTGACGAGGTCCGGGCCCGTCCGGACGCGGAGTCAGAGAAGATCCTATCCTTCTGGTGCTGCCGACGACTCAACGCCTTCGAGGACATTTTGCCACACGGACCACAGATCATCGGGTCATGATCGGGTCCGAGGCAGCGGAGGCAGCAGTCATGTGTGTCGGTAAGAGACATAAGTTTCTTACACCGATCACACTTTTTAAACCCGCTGGTAGCCATCGGGGGGAAAAAGGGCCCCTGCGAGGTCAAAAGACCGGGCTGCCAGTGAAAAAAGAAAAATGGCGTGAACGCTAGTCACAAAGGACAAAAACCGAAAAAGAGAGAGTGGACTCAATACCGGCGTATCGGGCCAAGGCGGGAAAGGATCCGGCGTCGAACCGAAGGTAGAAAAAGAAAAAACAGGGAAATCAACTTTTTCCTCAGCGAAAAACGAACTACGTCCATCGGGCTCCGCGGAAAAAAGAAGACTGAGCAAGATGGCACCCTTGGGTGGGAAGGGGACTGCGCATGCGCGCTGCAATTCCCAAAGGCTTTCTTTGAAAGCTGGGGAAATGCTCCGCACGAGGGCTCTGTCGGCGCCGACGTCACCCATATGTAAGGACTGACTTCCTGCTTGGTTCTGGAGAAATCAAAATTTCTCACTCCTACTACATTCAACCTACACAATATCAATTTACCAGTCAAGCAGGAAGTTAAATACCTAGGTGTTATTATTGACAGAGCCCTCAATATGACGTTGCAAATCAAACATACTGCTAGGATGATATTCTACAAATTAAAAAACATACAACACCTCAGACCAATTCTAGACCCCCATGATTTAGAACAGTAGTCCAAGCAATAGTCGCCCCACACTTGGACTACTGCAGTGGTCTTCAAGGTCTACCAAAGAAGACTGTTCATACACTTCAACTCTCCCAGAATGTCACTGACAGGATTATTTCTAAAGCTAGGCTAACCAACCACATAACTCCAATACTCTACAATCTCCACTGGCTCCCCATAGCTACCAGAATAAAATACAAGTTAGTTGTTACTACTTTCAAATTGCACAATGCCATCTTCCCCTCCCACCTATCCACCATACTTCATCCACAAATAGACACAAGAACTAGGCAAAAAAATACCTCCTAGCAATACGCAAAACCAGACAAATTACAAGTAATAGAGCGTTCAGATTCACAGCCCCCTATGGAACTCCCTGCCTGACTCAATCAGATCAGTCAAGGACCTCCTGACATTCCGCAAGGAATTAAAAACACACCTCTATTCTGAGTATTATAATACTTCCTCCTTCAATAACACATTTCATACTACTACCCACCCCCTCCAACTCCCACCTCCCAATCCTAATTCCTTCACCTCACCCCTCTTTCCACAAGACTCTGTAAATAGTTAAGAGAACCAGCTACTACCATGCCATAGTACAGGTGTTTACTGGAATGTAAATAGTTCTTTGAATCATTGTATAATAGATCGATATGTTCCATGTGATGGAGTTTCATTGTTCAATGTAAACTGCCCCTGATCGCTGGAATCATTGATGGTTTTGTAATTTTGTTATGGAATATCATTTTGGTTTTGCATTTATGTTTGATATTAGCTTGCCATTGAACCCCCAAAGAAGGCATAGCTGAAACACGGCCTGTGTTGGGTTTGACTAGTTTGTTCCCCTGGTGGGATAATTTGAATTCCCCTGGTGATGATTGCTTAATAAAGATTGCTCCTATCTAACACACCTAGACTTGGTGGTTCCACTTTTTACAAGTAACTTGCTTTTTGGTTGGACTTCTACTAACTGCATTAGTGCCACTGAATATCCTAGGTCTGCTAAATCGCGTTAATCACTCTAAATATCGGGTCCCATGCTTTTATATAATTCTGTTTTATTGAAATGTAAAAACACATGGCAACAAACAGTGTAAACCAAACAGTGCAACCCTTACATGCAGATGTAGTACAGCTTATTATTTATTCACAAATTTTGTCCCCATTTTATTGCTTGTACCTTCCCTCCTCCTCCACCTCCACCTCTCCTGTTCCCCCTTGTGTGAGTGAGCTGTAGTTTCTGGGTGCAGCGAGTTAGAAAGGAATATCCCCAGGCACTGCGATGGTTCCTTCCGCTGCCCCCAGGGATCCCCCCTGTACCATAAACCCCAGCTCTCATATTAACCATCTTCTCTTAAACACTCCCCACCCTTCTCCTCCCTTCCTCCCCCCCCCCCCCGACAGATTCAGCTGACAGACCCCGATCCCTCAAGTGTTCCATAATTCCCCCTTGGGGCCCTGGGTGCAGCTACCTTATAAGGTACTCTGAGCCACCAGTGTGGCGTTCCCGCTAGCAATTCCCCTTTCCATTACACTATTCTCTGTATGTGGGGATTATGGCCTCTCTCCAATGTCTCAGCAGTATTTGCTTCCCCACTAGGTATGCCTTCCTCACTAATAGGTGAGCTCCAGCCCTTTGGGATTAAATGAGAGGGGGCAATTCATCGAGCACAATCGGCGCTCCTGTCCATTGCAATGGTTGTCCTCTCAGGGCTTCTAAATAGCTTTGTAGCTTCATCCAATATATTTGGATCCGTTTGCACCTCCATCATATATTCCTCAAGTCAGCCATCAAGGTACTGCAATGGGGGCATTCACAATTCTGCACCACTCCGCTATGTAAGGCTGTTTTTGGAGAGAATTGTACCCTATTAAGCAAATGGTACTGTTGCTCCTGCAGTCGTGAACTCCTCACCAAACCTGGGATATGTGCTACCACCCACAGCAGTGCTCCTGATTTTACTGTAATGCCCAATTCAGATGCACAATGGCACTCTGTCAAGGTATAGTACGGCAAAGGGGCCCTTTGTTGCAGTTTGTGCTAACTGTGAAATCGACATCCACTCCCCTTCATTCAACTCGAAAAAATGTGGGATCTGAGCCAAGGTTTCTGCTTTCAAACCTTCCTGCGGAAGGGACTTAAGATAATATCTGAATTGCAGTATGCAAAAAGATGAGCGGGCTTTAAGTCAAATTCTGTGCGTAGGGTAGGGAAGGGTTTCACATGTCCTCCTAGGTCTACTGCATGACCTAATCGATCTAACCTGTGTCCCTCCCAATCGCAGAAAGGTTGGTTCTCTATGCCCGGTTAAAATTGGGGGTTACCTCTCTTATAGTGAGAAAACTAGTGGTAGTCGGGTCAATATGTCACTTGGAACAAAGCTGCCTCCATGTTCCTCTCAGGGGAGACACTATCAAACTATGAGAAAGCCAATGTGATAATTCTCAAATTCTCGTCTATCTACATGTAGTACTGCTGACAGAGAATAGGGTGCTACAAAGGCCTGTGCTGTAAAAGGTTTGGAATTCTCAAGCCAATCTTGTATATGCCAAAGCTGGCAGGCCTGAGCATAACACAAAATGTCAGGAATCCCCAAACAGGAGTATGATTTATTTGTTTTTTTTAAAATCAGAACCTGTTCTTCCCCCTTGTTTCTCCTTTTTCTCCTCATTCTTCATTTTTGTTCATTTTTTAAATTTATTTATTTCTTAATGATTTACTTTTAATAATGCTAGGTCTTTTATCTTCTGTTTTATTACTACCCATGCGGATGATATTATGGAACGGATGGGCTGACTGGGTATGTCTGTATCACGGCAACACAAATGTTTGGTTTTTTTGGGGGAGGGGTTATTATATATTTATAATTTTACAAATTAATCAAGCAACAATGCTTGTACATAAGATATATCTTCCAAAAACAGAAACAAAAAAAACAATACACAGCAATACAAATAAGCAAGAGATATCTATAGTCCCCAAATGGGAGGTGTGAAACGAATAGCACAAATAGGGTGAGGAATCCCACTGATATTTCAAGAAACATTTATCACAGATAGCAGCAGAGGGCCCAAGACTCAATCCTACATATGAATGACATTATCCTCAATATGCTTTTATTAGTATAAGCATCCACACCAACCCTTAGTAAGTAAAGAACTTAAAGATCTAAACACAAGCTTAAAACTAAGATGCAGATGGCAGTCCAGCAACGAGATGGGGGTTTTCCAGTCTTTTGCATTGCGTGTCACATGTATGATTTTCTCCCAGTTGGTGAGAGGCACTGTTCCCTCTAAGCTGTGCACGTGTGCGCGCGCACACACCTCACCAAGTGAGCGCACATACTTTACAACAGAGCGCACAAAAATTACAGCTCTGATTCTGATAGAAAACACAGACATCTTAAAATTTAAAAGTTATGATTGTAATTACTAGAAATTTCCCGCTTCATCGTCTATTTTCATTTAATTTGATTAAAATCAATGTGGTGTACATACTGTATTCTGACATGTAGTCAAATTTTAAAGTATATAACTCCGAGTGTCGTTATGTGGCGTACAAAAATTTAACCTTCCTTCAAAAGCTGCACACAGCTGATATTTTATGCGCACACAGCCTACAGAAAATTAGAGGGAACATTGGTGAGAGGTCCTACGTGTGCACTAAGTGCAAGGAGCTCTTTGCTCTCAAGGAACGAGTCCGTTCTCTAGAGGCTAGAGTAGCAGACTCAGAAGACCTAAGAAAAACAGATAGGTACATAGACGAGACCTACAGGGATATAGTCCTGAAGTCCCACCACCAATCTGGCAGCATCCCTGTTGCCATGGAGGAGAGAGGTCGCATGACAGGAGAGCATCACCCTGGTGTGGCAGGAAGTGATCCTGTAACTAGGACCTGTCCTCCAGGTGATGTAAAACCCTCTCACAACGAGGAAGTCTCTCCAGGGCCATGTGTACATAGTTTACATGTTATCCAAGTTAATCTCCCTGTTATCTGTAATTTACGGTGTAACCCCACTGTAAAACTGCTTTGATGTTCCATGTAAACCGCACTGATGTCGAATAGCGTGGTATATGAGTATTAAATAAATAAATAAATGTGCCCATGAGAGGGACGGGTTAGGACAGCCGTTATAGTCGGTGATTTGATCATTAGGCACGTAGATAGCTGGGTGGCTGGTGGATGTGAGGATTGCCTGGTAACATGCCTGCCTGGTGTGAACGTAGCGGACCTCACGCGTCACCTAGATAAGGTCTTACATAGTGCTGGGGAGGAGTCTGCTGTCTTGGTACATGTCAGTACCATGACATAGGAAAATGTGGTAGGGAGGTTCTGGAGGCTAAATTTAGGCTTTTAGGTAGGAAGTTGAAATCCAGAACTGCCAGGGTAGCGTTCTCCGAAATGCTTCCCGTTCCACGTGCAGGACCCAAAAGGCAGGCAGAGCTCCGGAGTCTCAATGCGTGGATGAGACGATGGTGCAAGGATGAGAGTTTTGGATTTGTTAGGAACTAGGGAACATTCTGGGGAGAGGAGGGGGCTCTTCTGAAGGGATGGGCTTCACCTTAATCGGGATGGAACCAGGCTGCTGGCATTAACCTTTAAAAAGGAGATAGAGCAGCTTTTAAACTAGATAATAGGGGAAAGCCGACAGCCACCCAAGAGTGCATGGTTCGGAAGAAGGAATCCTTGAAGGATACTACCAAAAGCAGAGAGGTTCCAAAAAAGAGCAAAGTAGCCCAAATGCCCTTGAGTATGGTGCAGACAGAGCTTAAAGATTCCAAATTACCCATGCCTACCAATAGCCAGATTAAAATGAATAAAATACAGTCTCTAAAATGCTTGTATGCAAATGCTAGAAGTCTAAAAAATAAGATGGGAGAGTTAGAATATATAGCATTAAATGAGAGGTTAGATATGATTGGAATCTCAGAGACATGGTGGAAGGAGGACAACCAGTGGGACACTGATACCTGGGTACAAACTATATCGTAATGATAGAACTGATCAAATTGGTGGAGGGGTTGCACTCTGTTAGAGAGCGTATTGAGTCAGAAAGGATTAAAGTTTTGCAGAAAACAAAATTTGCTGTAGAATCTCTATGGATTGAAATTCCATGTAAGAAGGGGAAGGTGATGGCAGTGGGGGGGTGTACTATCGACTGTCTGGCCAGAATTAACAAATGGATGATGAAATGCTCAAAGAAATCAAGGAAGCTAACAAAAGTTACAGCACAGTAATAGTAATGGTTGATTTCAATTACCCCGGTATCGACTGGGTCAGTGTCATGGCAGGACATGCTAGGGAGATAAAGTTCCTAGATGAAATAAATGACTGCTTCTTGGAGCAGCTGGTTCATGAACCAACCAGAGGGGAAGCCATATTGAACCTAGTCCTTAGTGGAACACCAGATCTGGTGCAAGAGATAAGGGTGTTGGGGCATCAGGAGAGCCTGGAAGAGAAGGCGGGGAACGTGCATCTGGGGAGAGAGTCACATCTAGACCAGAAGTCGCTGAGGTTTCCTCTACCGGTGCCAAAATGCCAGCTCGAATCTCCCTTTTCATGGTCTCGGAGAGCTGCACAAAACGATCCATGAGACCCACTGAGGAAGGTAAAGGCTCGATGGGGAAAGTTCTTAATTTGCCCTTACGCTTAGGCATTGCAGCTCAGTCACACCTCTGCAGCCATCTTGGTTAAGCCATGTTTTTATACTATGTTTTTTATTGTTCTCAAATTACAGACATTATCATGTTCTGCAGATTATATGAATGATTCGTGTGTCTACTCTTGAATCCAAGCACTGTATATTCTAAAAAATAAGCCATGTTAACACATTCACTTGAATAATGATGGGTTCGGCGTTTTAATTCACAAATGGATATTAGCTACACAGTTTTCTTCATTTATAATTGTTCCCCTTCCCCCTCTTCCTCCTTTCCCTCTTCCCCCCCCTTTCACCCTTCCCCCTCCACCCCCTCCTTTTTCCTTCCTTCTCCCCCTTCCTCCCCCTCCCTTCCCGTGGCTTCTCTCTTCCCCCCTCCCTCCTTCCCCTCCTCTCTGCCTCAGCTATCTTCCCCCCTCTTTATCTATTTATCTTTTTTTACTTTTTCATGATTTTTATATAGCTTATCAATACATATTTGTTTGGACATATCATATACTTTTTGTGCCCATGCTCTATTTTATTATGCTTTGTTTTAATACATTTTATATATCTGTATGCCTTTAAATGAGTTCCCATACAGTATGCGCCATATAGTTCTCATATAGTATGCACCATATATTTATTTATGTATTTATTTAGCTGTACACTTATCCCGCTTTTCACCTTTTCTTATCTCTTTTTTTTATTTGGTGTGAATATGGTAATCCATACTAGTTAATTTTGTATATATTTGATCTTGAACTGTTGCCAGGTCCCTACTGGATGTGCACCCCTTTGGTTTGCTTTTATTTTTTCTCCTTAGTACTTTCCACATATACGTCTCCCTCAATTATAATACGTGATTGCTTGTCTCCTCAAGAGCAACATAGCAATGCGATTTACACGATGTATTTACACTTTTATTGCATCCATTTTATTTACTTCATTATTTATTTATTATTGGATTGGATTATAGACACAGTCTAAAGAATACTCCCTGTTTTCACATTTTTTGTCCCTCCTTTGTTGCCAAATATGATCCCTATTTGAGCTGCCTGCATCGGCAGTACAAGCTGTTCAATTATTACAGTTTCCGCTCTGTTTTTTCCTGCTGGTCTTCTTTGACACTCCTTTTTGCATACAATGTTTTTATAAATAACACATTTGGTCCCTTATGAATCCTGGTTTTATTTTAGTTTTGTTTTTCCCTTCTTGGGTGACTGCTGCACTTTGGCCTCTAATACATGACGCAAAATCCTGCTGGCTTTAAATAAACGCTGTGGTTTCAATAGCGATTCTTGCTCTAGTAGCGATCTGAGACACTATGCTCTGTGTTTAAATAGTTCTGACATTTTCCGTCAAAGGTATTTTTTGTACAATCCCATTTTTAGATATACAAAGCTGTCCTGTCTTCTTTGCAAATTATTTTGATTGCATTTTACTTATCTTTATATAGGTTCCACCCTGGCAAATAGCATTGTTCTCATATAAATGGCAACGTAAGCTTTTATTTTTTATCTTTGTCCTTGTTCTTTCTTCTTTATGATAAGTCGTCCTCCTTGTACTAAATTAATTGTATGTGTATTGGAGCAAGTTTTCTTGTCAGACTGTGACTTTCATATTCTGGATCGATCATGCCTATCCTTACAGCAATAGTTGAATGCATTTAGTTTTTAAATGTGTGATATGTTGTTTCTAGATGGGTATGAATGTCGCCTATGCCTTTAGGATATTGATCCCCTAATGTTCAATGCTCTAGCCTTATTTATGTATATGGTTTTTACTTCTTTTAGTTATTTTATTCCATTGTGGATATATGATGTTTGTTATTTATTATGTACAATCAGTTCCTTATTTATTTCATCTTTAATTAACGCTATAATATATTTTTAATTCTTTACTTTTCTTTCTTATTTTTTGTTTGTCTTTCGAGGCTCTTCCCCCTGAAGAAGGCTCACAAGCCGAAACGTGTTGGAGTTTTGTTTGAATAAAGCTGTTTGGAACCATACTGGTATAGAGACTCCTGCTTGTTTGGTTTCTTCACTCCCATGCGGGAATAGTTTGCTCTCTTTGGTACTTGGGCAATAGCTGGAGCACATACAACAAGCTTTGGGAACAAGACCATATGAAAAGCATCAATTTGCCCCATCAGTGACAATATACCACAAAAACCCCAATCAGCATCAGTGACAATGGCAAAGACACCCGATCATGTATTTTTATGGTGATTTGATGGAGTAAGGCGATGAAATTCCTCTTGTAAAGTGACCAAGAATTGCAAGGCAACTGTATTCCTAAGTATCAGAAGGCCTGATCTGCCCACCTTAGGGGGAACCCATTCCCCCATCGGTTGTGCATACATTCCGACACATCCAGTGCTTACGATTTGTCCATATTTAATTTTTGTCCCAATATCCGACTAAAGCTACGAGAGTTAAAGAAAAGGTTCCAGCCTCAAATTGGAATGTTACAAGATGTTCAAGGTTCTATGTTGAATGATGCTGAGAAGATCAAGAAAAGGTGGAAGGAATATACAGAGTTTTTATATGATAAAGATCAAGTGGACCAACAGCCGTTTCAACCTGTACCTTATGATCGGGAACCATTGGTGATGAAAGAAGAAGTTGAAGCAGCATTGGAAGCCTTATCAAAGAACAAAGCACCAGGCATTGATAGCATTCCCATAGAAGTATTGCAGCAATCTGATGCAGCTGTTACCGTACTCACAAGGCTCTGCCAAGAAATATGGAAGACAACATCATGGCCAACTGACTGGAAAAGATCTGTGTTTATACCAATACTAAAGAAAGTTGATCCAACTGACTGTGGAAATTATCGCACAATCGCTCTGTAACCGGGTAAGGCGGACACGTCGCCTCCCGCCCCTCTCAGCCACCCCCATTAATTTTCCCTCTAAACCACTAAATTCAGAACAAAACACATAACACTCTTGGACTTAAACTGGTCGCAGCTTTAATAACCTTTTTACAAACCAACCAATACAAATCAACACATTATAACTCCCCCCCTCCCCCAAGCAGAGTGAGCCCTCACCAGCCATGTTAGTAGCAAGGTGACGCCGCATCTGCTTCCGCCGGGTACAGGCCCGACAATTTTCCACGCCCTCCCTCATCCGGCTTCGCCATATTAGCAAAAACCTGAGGGATTAACCGGGTCAGGGGTACCCCACCCCCGCCCTCATGCTTGCCACCGGCTCCGGACCCTGGAAACCTCCGGGATCCCGCCACCGGCTCAGGTCAGCCACGACCAGAGCCGCCCTCCAAAGGTAAGCTGCGACCAGCCCTCGCCCCAAACCTAATACCTTCCAAGGCCTCCTGCCAATCGTTAAGAAGTAAATCCAACCCCACCGGGGACAAGTGCACTCCATCTGGCCTGTAGAGGCCAGCGCACTCAACGTCCACCCAAGGGTGCAGAATTTGACAGCCTCCCTGCTCTCCCACCCATCTGCCAATTTGACGGTTAATCTTTGTCACACCCCGTGACCACTGTTGTTGAGCCCAACAGGACGGCCTTGGAATGATATCAGACCAAACCAATATTATGCCAGGAAACATCCCCAACATCACCCCAAAGTCCTTTTTAACTGCCCGAATCAACTGTCGGCAAGTCCAGGAAACCAGATCGTTGCCACCTAAGTGGAGCAGCAAAATGTCCGGCGTGCCTCTTGAACGCTGGTGGTGCCAAAGCAAAGGCAAGAGCTGGATCCACTGGAGTCCGCGCTCACCCAGCCATGTGACGGTCACCGCAAGCTCTGGAAGTCCCAAATTCGGCCCCATCGGCTGCGTCACTGCTCGCCGACCAGCCCAGAACACAAAGGATTGGCCAATCACCCAACAGCAACACGATCCTTGCCCTTTATCTGCAACAGAAAGAATAAAAAAGTTAGCGGCCCCCCCCCCACGCCCCTACAGGCGCACGTAGCTGTGGAAGGCCCGCGACCGCCATCTCCCTATCCGCTGTATCTCTTGTTCCGGCAGTCCAGCAGCTGCGGTACTGGTCGCTGCCCCAATCCTGAAGGAGTGAGGAGCGAACGCACCAGGATCCTCACCTAACAGCCGTAAAGACAGCCGTAGCACCGCTGTAAACTGGAAGCACGTAAGAACCCGCGCATCCTGATGTATAAAAAGGCTACCGTCGGTATCAGGACGCACGCGTAAGTACTCTTGTAGTAAAGCAACAGGACACGAGGGAGAGCCCTGCACCGCTGTCAATTCCACCCACGTACCTCTCCCCGCCTGATCCGTCTTAGAACGGGCAAGGCGGATACGAACCCCACCCCCGATCAATTGCACTTGATGTATCTGAACCTCCCTCCCATTGCAAATCCGACCCGACTCCGCAACCAGTTCCCCCACCCGAAACGCGCCAAAAAAGGCTACCGAAAAGACAGCCCGAAAGAGCACCCTTTCATAAGAGGATGAAACCACTTGAGGCAATGCGCCGCATAAACTCCGTAGCAAGTCGTACGTGATAGGGCGCCGCCAATCACCCGGCAAAGGGCAGGACCGCTCCCAACCCCGCAGAAGTGCACGCGTTAAAAATCTCCCGCCCACCGCCCCCCACCCTAGGGCCCGCGCAAAAAAGGAGAATCCCGCCAAATTCCTCCGGACAGTAGTACGCGACAGGCCTGCAGCCTTAGCTGCCGACACATACCCAAAAGCTGATCAGATGCTGGACCACACTGCCATCCCTGAAGTACCAAGAAGGACACCACACTGCAGCATCCCCGTTGATAAACTAACCACGTTGCTGAAGAGACAGAATTCCGCAGCAGCTCCATCATGTCACGAGGCCAATCCGCCATAAGTGCTCCGGGACCGATGTTCCCTCTTCGTCCGCATCCAGCGCCAAGGTCCGAAACAGCTCCCACTTAAAACGGGAAAGAGCATCAACAATCTTGTTATGACTCCCAGGAATATGACGAGCCTTAATCACTAGATTCAACTGCAAGCAAGCGAAAACAACCTGCCGCATCAGGTCGGCTACAGGCCTACATCTTGGGGAATAATTATTGAGCACAGACACCACAGCTTCATTGTCGCACCACCAAAGAACTTTACGATTTCGGAGTCTGCAGGCCATACAGACAGAACCACCAAAATGGGGAACAACTCAAGGAAGGTAATATTCTTCGTAAGCCCTGCATCCCGCCAGGACTGCGGCCAGCCCTCCGCGCACCAAGAGCCCCCAAAATAAATTCCCAAGCCCAAACCCCCAGCCGCATCAGTATACAATTGCAGATCCGCAGAAGTCACCTCCCGGCCTCTCAGAACCGTGGTACCATTGAAGTTACTTAGGAAAGCGTCCCAGATCCTCAGGTCCGCCCGCAGGCTGCGTGACATCCTGATCTGATGATGGGGCTTAGTAACACCCGCAGTAGCAGCTGCCAGCCGACGCAAGAAGACTCTCCCCATCGGGATAACTCAGCAAGCAAAGTTACGTGAACCTACCAAGGACTGCATCTCTCGCAACGTCAGCTTGCTGGAAATCAGCGCATTCGCAACCAACACCCGCAGCCTCATAACTTTCTCTTTCGGCAGGGGGGCTACCAGTGCCACGGAATCCAATTCAACTCCCAAAAAGGTAAGAGTGGTCGCAGGACCTGCAGTCTTACCCGACACTAAGGGAACACCCCACACCTGGGCTAATCGCACAAAACCATCCAACAACGCCCTGCACTGCCTCGTCTGCGCGGGTCCAACAAAGAGGAAGTCATCCAAGTAATGCACCACCGTGCCACACCCCACCCAGTCGACAAATGCCCAATGTAAAAAAGAGCTAAACTGTTTGAAATGAGCACAGGAAATCGAACAACCCATAGGCATGCTCTTGTCAAAGTAAAATTTTCCATCGAAGCAAAACCCCAACAAATGAAATGCCGACGGGTGCACCGGCAATAAACGGAAGGCGGATTCAATATCCACTTTCGCCAGCAAACACCCAGACCCAAATGCTCTCACGAGCTCAACAGCCTCATCAAATGATGCGTAACATACTGCGCACAATTCCCTAGGAATGTGATCGTTGACCGAGGAACCAATGGGGAAGGAAAGATTATGTATTAAGCGATACTTTCCCGGCTCTTTCTTTGGAATGATACCCAATGGAGATACCACAAATTCAGTAAAAGGCTGCTCGCCGAAAGGGCCCGCTACCCTACCCAAAGCAATCTCGGTTGCCAACTTATCCCGCACCAGGTGCGCAAAGCACCACACGGAAGGCGAATTCCGAGCCTTGTTTGCCCCTACGCTACCTACCACTGGTATGGGAAACCCCTAAAACCATTCTCTAAAAGGCAAATTACTTGTCTCCTAGGATATCTCTTAAGCCATGGACCTAAAACATCAACCTCAACCGGAGTGGGAGCCAAACTCCAGAAGCCTCTACTACTTGTGGGGGGGGGGCGCAATGGCTCCCCTGACACTCTTTTTGACACATTTGAGTGCTGAGTGGCCCCCATTACAGATAGAGCAAGCGTGCCGGAATTTGCAATCTGGAAAGGTGCATGAAGACTTGTTGAACCGCCAGCACAAGTCCCCCGTTCCCCCCCCCCCCAGGGTTCTCTGCAAAACAGGGGCACGCCCGATCGAAAGGGCCGGTCCCCCCTCGCGGTGACAGACATTCCACCTTTTGGACCGCCCGAACCTCCGCCTCCAGGTCTGATCGCCATCTGCGTCAGCCAAAGATTAATGTCTTGCGTTCCCCAGGAAAGCATTTGATTCTCTTCCATCTTATCACGGAATTTCTTATCATAGTTGAGCCAAACCCAACCTTCATGAGTCTGTGATGCCTCTAGGATGGAATCCGCATAAGCCAGGAGCATACCATACTGCTCCGGATGCGCATGCCCCCATACACTAGCCAAGCGCAGGAAGGAACGCGTCCAATTGACGACAGTCCGCGCCACTCTTAACCCTACCTGCCTTCTCATCCTCCTTCCGCTTCCTCCGACTATCCCCGACCGTTTTTGATCCTCAAGCAAACGGAAAATATCTAAGTAGCGCCGCTTCATAATCTTCCTCCGAAGATTCTTTGGCACTCCCTCCCATAACTCAGAGAAAGCCACCACCGTAGGCGCCGCTCCAGCCTGTCCGGCACGTCCCGCATTTCTAGTAACCTCCAGACCCCGGCCCCATTCATCCGAATTAGAACCGGACGAAGACTCAGAGGTTGAAGAAGAGGAGGATCCCGAACGCCTATGCCGATGACAAGAATGCCGCCTCCCCTTCCTCCGCCACTTCTTACCTTTTTCGGCTGACCGAGTATCACCTCCCACCGCAGCACCAGCATCCCGCACCGCAGCGCCAGCATCCAACTCACCTGCAGCAGTTGACGCCACCTCGGTAGCCACTCCCGTCTCCTGTCGCATCGATGCTGAAGCTTCAATTCCTCCCACTGTTCCGCCCGGCAAGGGACCTCTGCCAGTGCTCGCCGTCACGCCATCCGTCTGTCCGGCAGCTGTCATCCAAGGATGTCCCGAGTAGTGCCATCCGGTAGATACATGTGGAGAAAAAACAGGAAAAGGCGAAGGGACACCTGCCAGAGCCCATGGTGGCTGCCACGCCACAGCCACTCTGCACGGGAAAAGCCTTGACCCCCGCCCTGCCAATGTTCCCAAGCTGGCGAGTAACCCCCCCCCCCCCCCGCAGCAGCCGATAAACCCCCTGGACTTGCTGACTCAAAACCAGTACCGCCCCCTTGCTGGTTTGCACCCTCCCCGCCCACCGCAGGGACTGGGCCAATACCCGGGCCACTTAAAGACCCGTGAGCCACTCTAAGCCCTGAAGCACCTCTTGCTGGCCCCCTAGACCTGCCTCGACTACCCCGAACCACAGGGTCCCCCGAAACCCCCCTCTGCACCTGCCCCTCATGACCTGAACCTCATGACCTGAACCTCCTAAAGAGCTAGCGCCCCGTATGGATGCCCTGCTATGGCTAGGAGCTCTGCCTCTGGGCCCCCCCCGGCCTCTGATGCCTGGAGAAGATGGCCCATGGGGCCCACTACCATGCCCAGACACCCCTCTGCCCCTTTGAGCCGGTTGCCCGTCAGGCCCCAAGGGAGATGCCCCGGTTGCCCCGCTATGGCCAATGTTGCCCTTGACAGACTTTTTCCCTTGTCTAGGGCCCCCTTTTCCTCCTCTGCCAGACATTGCAGGCTTAAAGGCTGGAGGAACCTTTAATTCTGTGTTATTCTCTGTTTTTCTTTTCTTTTTTTTTTTTAATACCCCGCACAACTCAACCTGCCTACCAACAAGTGTTTAAATATACATAGACTTTTTCAACTGCCTTGAACCACTTGACTGCTGAATTAACTCCCCGCCGTCGCGCTCCACCACACTGACGCTGCTCAGCCCGGGCCGCTGCCGCTGGCAGAAACAAATTCTTGCAGCCAGGAAAACAAACGCCGCAACGGGAACGCTGCCGTCAAGACTCCTCTGCCGCTGACACGCTGCCCAATGGAGCTCCGACAGCCACGTCCAGCGCCTCCAGCCTCCAACACCAACTGCAGGAGCAGCGCCGAGTCCCCGCACCACCCCCCCTCGCCGCCCAAGGTCCCAGCCCTCTCATTGGCTCCTGCGCGTTTAAAACGCCAGCGGGAGCCAATGAGGCCGCCGGACCACGCGGTCCTCTCCTCGTCCCACGCGCCGCCGGAACACGGGGGCGCAAGCGGACTGCCGCCCCCCCCCCGGTTAGCAGCGGCCACGGGAACGGGGACCCGCGGCCTTACGAATCCCATATGCCAGCAAGATTCTACTGAAGATTATTCAAAAGAGACTACAACCATACCTGGAACAAGAACTACCTGAAGTGCAAGCAGGGTTCAGGAAAGGGCGAGGAACGAGAGACATCATTGCAGATGTGAGATGGATCCTTGAAAAGACTAAAGAATACCAAAAGGATATCTATTTGTGCTTTATCGACTATAGCAAGGCTTTTGACTGTGTAAACCATGAGAACTCTGGACCACATTAAGAAGCATGGGTATACCAGAACACCTGATCGTTCTCTTGCGCACTCTGTACATTGATCAAGAAGCAACAATTCGAACGGAACAAGGAGAAACAGAATGGTTTAAAATAAGCAAAGGTGTAAGACAAGGCTGCATACTTTCCCCCTACCTGTTTAATTTATATGCAGAACAAATCATCAGAGAAGCAGGATTGTATGAAGACAACAGAGGTGTGAAAATTGGTGGAAGACTCATCAACAACCTTCGCTATGCTGATGATACCACATTAGTGGCTGAAAGTGAAGATGATCTGAAACATTTGCTTCTCACAATCAAAGAACATAGTCTCAAAATGGGCCTGCACCTTAATGTAAAGAAGACAAAGATCATGACAACTGGCATAATCAACAGGTTCATCGTTGAAGGAGAAGAAATTGAAATTGTGAACAACTTTAACCTACTTGGATCAACTATCAATAAAGAAGCAACAAGCAGTCAAGAAATCAGACGACGCGTTGCTCTTGACAGAATGGCTATGAAAGACCTAGATAAGATTCTCAAGAGCAGAGATGTCTCTCTCCATACAAAGATTCGACTTGTTCAAGCCATGGTATTTTCAATAACATCATATGGATGTGAAAGCTGGACAGTGAAAAAGACAGACAGGAAGAAAATTGATGCCTTTGAATTATGGTGTTGGCGGCGAATACTGTGTATACCATGGACTGCCCGAAGAACAAACCAGTCGGTACTAGAGGAGATCAAACCTAAGCTTTCTTTAGAAGCTCAGATGACAAGACTTTGACTTTCGTACTTTGGACACATCATGCGAAGAGAGAAATCATTAGAGAAAGACATTATGCTTGGCAAGATAGGAAGGTCAATGCAAAAGAGGAAGGCCAGCAATGAGATGGATCGATACAATAACAGCAGCTACGGGTACCAGTCTGTCAACAATGAGCCGCCTGACTGAAGACCGAACACAATTTAGGATAGCTATCCAGAGGGTCGCCATGAGTCGACTCCGACTCGACGGCACTTAACAACAACATCCGACCAAAACTCTGAAACTCCAAAAGCAGTCTAGGTAAGGAGGAATATGCTGAATAATACGTGCTAGGAGGTTGTCTGCAAATGCTGACAATTTAAATTCCAAGCTCCCTATCTTCACTCCTGCTATATCCTGGCAAGCTACCATCCTCCACACAAATAATTCCAAAGTCAATATAAAAAGGAGAGGGGACAAGGGGCAGCTGTAGCTCAAATACTTGCAAAGCATAAACATTGACCCTCACCTCTGCTGTTGGTTTGGCATACTGCCAGCTCACCATTTGGATGAAGGAGTCACCCAAGCCATACCGAGGCTTGAGTTGATACTCCCATCCAACTCTGTCAAACACTTTTTCCATGTTGAAACTGATTAGGAGTGATGGTATTTGCTTTTCAAGCACCCTTTCCAAGGAAGCTATGATTTTTCGCAGATTACTGGCTGCACACCGCCCCTTCCTGAAGCCCATCTGTGCCCTGTGAACCAACTCCTGAAGGTACCTAGCCAGCCATTCTGCTAAAATTTTAGCCCAGTTGTGGCCAGCTCTTTTCCGCACAGCCCGAGTAATCACCGAGGCCACCTCCTCTATCATAATGGATGCGCCCAAGGAGGCTGCCTGCTGTGCCATAAGGTTGGGAAGGGGAAGATCTCTAAGATAGTTTGTTATGATACTGGAATCTACCAATTCCTTCTGGTATATAGTCTTATAGTATGCCTGGAACTGTTGTGCTATTATGGGAGTATCAGTTTGCAGGTGATCCATCTCATCGTGAATGGTATGGACAGATTGTGTTTTCTTGGGGCTCTGCAGACAGTGTGCCAACATCCTCCCAGTTTTATCCCCATACTGAAACCATTTAAGTTTGTAGTATTGTTCTGATTTAATTGTATGTTGGTGAGGACCTTGTTTAGAGTAGCCTGTTCCTCCAGAAGCTTGGCTTTTGCTACTCTGTCGGGCCTATGTGCATATTGCCTACGAGCTGCCACTACTTGGCGTTTAAGTTGCACCACCCAGGAGTCTATAAGCTTATGTCTTCTAACCATGTAGGCTATGATGTTGCCTCAAAGTACCACCTTTGCAGCCTCCCAAAATAACTCCAGAATATCTTGGTGATGGCTATTGTGTTCCTGATAAACCTGCCACCGTTCCTTAATATAAAGGTGAAAGCGATCATCCTTGTACAGCTGCAGTGGGAATTGCCACATTCAAGGCCCCCACGCTATGGCGTGCCAACTCAGATCTATCCAAATGGGTGTGTAGTCTGAGATTTCATTTGGGCCTATTGTTGCCTCATCTTTCTGGGATAGCAATGTAGTGGATGTGAGGAGGTAATCTATATGGGCGCTAATCCCGTGAGCTCTGGAGAGATGTGTGTAGTCCCACTCTCCGGATTGAAGTAACCTCCATGGGTCCACCAGTCCCACATGTCACTGGAATCTCTGTAACATAGGTGTAATCCAATGGCGTGCCTCCCTGTCCTTCCTAGAGATATCCATTAAAAGATCGAATACTCTGAGATCCCCTCCCATTATAAACCTGTCATCAGGCAGCTGCTCTAGGGTGGCAGCCAGGTTTGCATAGAACGGGGGCTCTGGAGTGCCCGGTCCATATACATTTCAAAGCATTACCGAGTGACCCTCCAGTTTCCCCCCTCACCATGACACATCGCCCCTGTGGGTGTGCATACTCCTTAGCACATGCCTATGTATCAGGATAACAATCCTGCCTCTGCGTCCCTGTTCTGGGGCTCCATATACTTGACCCACCCAATCTCTCCGGTGTGTTTCCATGCCATCTGATGTGTTTCCTGAAGGAAGGTCAAATCCCCACCCCCCTCCCTCCGGCGTGCCAATGCTTGAAAATTTTTGGAGCATTTAATTTGGGTACCCAGTCCACAGACATTCCACGATAGGACTCTCGGCCTTTTTCTGTATTGGACCTCCACTTTACTCTGTTATATATACTACAATTCTGGGAAAATCCCCCCCCCCCAGCCCAGTGAATCCCTTTGTATAATACCATCCCCGTGGGTCGCGTTGTCTCCCTGCCAAATCCATCCTCCTACTATTGAACCCACCCTTCCTCCCTCCCCTTCTCCCCTAGACTCCCCCTTCTGCCCCTTCCACTGTCCCTTTTGCACAGACATACTGGGATCCTTGATGCATTGGGGCTTGCTAGACAAGACTCCTCTGCCCATTCCCCCCCAGACACCCACCCAACCCACCCTCATCCATACTATATCCATTCATTCAACCTCTCTTACATCTTTCCCTGGAGCTGGCTCTCCTTCGTGGGCCCATGTTAGCGGGGATCAATTCATGTGCTCTCTTCTAGGGTCCCTCTTTCAATGACACTCCACTTCCCCCTGCAACCTTCCAGGCTGCAAGAGGGGGTACTAACCACATTCTCCACTGCTCTCTTCTGCCCATAGCACATAGATCCCCTGGTCCTCTCCTGGGCTGCCAAGTGTCCCTTTGTAGTTTGCAGCCTAACCTACCAGCCCTCCCCTCCCATTCCACCCATGCTGCCCCCATCCTTCAAATGTCCACTACCTTGAATTGCTTTTCTACCCCCATTCATATGACTCTCACACTCAGTCATGGCCTTTCTCCCCCTCGTGTCACATGTCAATTTCCCTTTTTTGCCTTGCTGTGCCCTAAGAGTTATATGGAAGAAAAGGCACCGTTATTTCTGGGCCTATGCATCAGTAATAGTCCCCTGTTATGTAGCATCCACAACAGTAACATCAACTCATCTTAAAACAATGTATACTCACAACCCTGAATGAGACTGTGGAGTTACTCCAGTAGAAGAGTCCAACTATACATTCAAACAATATATTCCCCTTACAGTACACTTGCCAGTCTTCAGTGCACATACCCACTCCCTCCCCCTTACAACAATATCTCAGCTTCCCTCTCCTCTTGCCTCCCACTCCGAAGGAAGAAGGAAGGGGGTGAGACACTGCAAGGATGTATCGTAGTCCAACCCCACACCCCCGACAAAGATCTCACTTCTTGGGGTGGGGTTGTATGCCCATTCACCTCTTGCATGTGCGCCTGCCTCTGGCACCCCAATTGAACACATTGCATCTAAAAACAAGGAGCCACAGTCATCATTTCCCAATCCCGGGAAGGCCTCCAACTCAGGCAGTCCATGGGCCCACTCCCACCCCAGCCCTCAAACAATTTCATGTTTCTCCTGGGATATTGTAACAGCATTTACATTTGTTCAACTTGTTTGGGAGCTGGTACTGTCGTCAGGTACCCCCAGTGGCCAGTGGCTGTAAGGGCATGCTGAGCATTTTTATTATTTTTAAGGAGCAATGGCTCTTTAAGGCCCAGTGCAGTTTGGTCCTTGGAGTTTTAGCTCCTTGTGAGAACAAATTATATAAGCCAAAAGTGGAGGGTAATAAGGCTTTATTTCCCCTTTAACGCAAGGGTTCACTAAGACATAAGAAAATAAAGATAGTCCTTCTTTATAAAGGGTTCCACCAAATAAGCAGGCAAACAACTGTTATAAGCTTCACAATTGAATGCAGGGTTTAACTGAGGATTCCTTCATTCCAAAGTAAATTAAACAAACAGGCAAACAAACTGTTATAAGCTTCACAATTAATTGCAGGGTTTCTTTTATATTTACAGTTCTACTAAGGACTCAAGACTAGTAGTAGCACAAAAAGTACAATCCATGGATTCATCTTGAGGAATGGGAATAGTATTCTCAAACTCTATTTCCATGGATTCTGCGTCACTGGCTTCTCCCTCTGAATAAGTGCTTTCCCTTGCGGCTACAAGTTTACAGGGTCTGTCCCTGTTTCTTTGCTTCCAGTAAGACTCTTCTGTTAAGCCCTTAGGTATTGTTTTGAAAAGCTCTGCTTTGTTCCCTCTTCTCATATACTGAGTGTCTGCTTTATCAGAGTTTCTAGGAGCAAGGCTTTCTTTTAAAAGTAAAGAGCCACCATACCTTGGCTTCCTGCAGCTGCTACACCTGAAGCTTTCTCTCTGACGTACTTCTCTCGGGAGACAGGTTTTCTTGTGCAGTGCTTTGCCTTCCTGAAGCCCAGGAAAACCTGGTGAGGATTCCCAACCTCTGTGCTTCTGTGTAAAGGTAGCTTTGCTATAGGAACCTCTCCTCCTTGTACCTTGTAATCCTGGTCCAGCGAATTCAGGTGAATGTAGGCTTCTCTTAAAGCATGGCTTCTTGGTTTTCTGTGCTCCTCTTTCAGCTGTTACTGCTCTTGTTGTGCTGCTTGATCCAGCTACGTTACTTGGGCTGTGAGTGTCACTCCTTCCAGCCAAACTGCTTCTCCTGGCAGCCTCTCTCTGGACTCCATCTCTCTGTGCTCTGCCCCTTTGGACTCTATCCCTCTGGATAATCTCCATCTGGATTCTGTACCTCTGGGCTTGCTCCGTGTGGACTCTCTCCTTCTCCACACTCCTTCTCCTTCCTTCTGGCTGAACTGCTGCCGGCTGAGTTCCCTCCGACTGGATTCCTCTTGGCTGAATTCCTCTTGGCTGGATTCCTCCTCCCTTGATTCCTCCCTCCTTCTGGGCTGCCTTTCCTTTATAAAGGCATTTTACCTTTGAAACTCCCGGGCTTGCCTTCAGGTGCAGCTGGTTAACTCTCATACAATCAGTGGCTGAGCGTGTTGACTCAGCCTCTGTAGAATTACTCCTGCCCCCTCTAGCTGTGCTGCGAGGTAATTGCATCTTCTGCACATCTACAGCTCTATGAAAGGCAGGGTTTTTTTCTAAACCTGCACCTTCCGTGGCTCCAGCCTCATGACAGTACATACATACAAGACCAAACACAATTTAGGATAGCTATCCAGAGGGTCGCCATGAGTCGACTCCGACTCGACGGCACTTAACAACAACAACAATAACATACATACTTATTGCTTGTTGCTTCTAAAGCAGGAACAATTCCATGGGCGGCAGCGTTCAATGAGCACTGAGTGAACGGTGGGGGGTGCTACCCTCCTCCCCAACCCATAAGCCGACCCGCACCATCATCCCCAGCCGCCAATGTGAAAGGTGCAATCAGCTGCACCACCCCATGTCCAACTTAGGCAGTTCAATATCCAATGTCCAGTGGTCTGGTCCAAACCCGGCAAGACAGCCCAAACAGGCGGGAGAACCCACAACAATCCCCTCTCCCACCTTCCAGACCTGCCTTGTCTCCGTGAATGGCTTTCAGGCATCTGAGGAAGCAGGTCACAGTAGTCCATCCAGGAATGCAATGGCTTCTGCTCTTGTGTTAAAATAGTGGTGTCGGCCTTGGTGCTCCACCCATAGTTTCGCGGGATATTTCAAAGAAAAGTGGTGCCCACTGGCTGCCAAGCATCTACAGATCTCAGCAAAGGCCTTCCAGCACTGACTAACCACCATGGAGTAGTCCTGGAAGATCAATAGGTCCAACTTGTTTTGAGCTGTACTTTGCCGTTCCCTAGCCCCCTGGAGAACAGCCTCCTTTTGTAAATAATTGTTAAAGCAGGCAATTACAACATGTGGGCGGTTATCCCCAGCACACATCTGCCCAAGGTGGTGCACCCGCTCCAACAGAATTTTCCCGCCTTGTTCTCTGAGGGCTAGGTTATCGCAATCCATGTCTCCATGAAGCCTCATAGCTCCCTATCAGTCACCGATTCCATGACACTGACAAATCGACTGGAAATGGACTGATGGGGGGGAGGGGGTTAGGACTTGAGGTGGGCTGATGGGGTTAGGACTGGTAATGGGCTGTGGGCTGTTGGGGGGGGTTAGGACTGGTAATGGGCTATGAGGGGGCTAAGTCTGGAAATGGGGTGATGGGGGGGTAGGACTGGTAATGGGCTATGGGGGGCTAAGACTGGAATTGGGCTGATGGGGGGGGTTAGGACTGGTAATGGGCTGTGGGCTGATGGGGGGATTAGGACTGGTAATGGGCTATGGGCAATATTCCCTCTAATTTTCTGTAGGCTGTGTGCGCATAAAATATCAGCTGTGTGCAGCTTTTGAAGGAAGGTTAAATTTTTGTGTGCCACATAACACCACTCGGAGTTATATACTTTAAAATTTGACTGCACGTCAGAATACAGTATATACACCACATTGATTTTAATCAAATTAAATGAAAATAGACGATTACTAAATGAAGCAGGAAATTTCTAGTAATTACAATCATAACTTTTACACTTTAAGACGTCTGTGTTGTTTTCTATCAGAATCAGAGGCGTAATTTTTGTGCGCTCTGTTGTAAAGTATGTGCGTTCGCTCGGCGAGGTATGTGCGCGTGCACACGCGCACAGCTTAGAGGGAACAGTGGCTATGGGGGGGCTTAAACTGAAAGTGGGGTGATGGGGGGGCTTAGGACTGGAAGTGGGCTGATGGGGGCTTAGAACTGGTAATGGGCTATGGGGGGCTAGGACTGGTAATGGGTTGGAGGGGTTGCTAGGACTGGAAATGGGCTGAGTGGAAGGGGAGGCTTGAACTGCAAATAGCTGATGCGGACGGGGGCTTGGAATGAAAATGGGCTGAGGGGAAGGGGGGCTTGAACTGCAAATAGCTGATGGAGAGGGGGCTTGGATTGGAAATGGGCTGAGTGGAAGGGGGCTTGAACTGCAAATAGCTGATGGGGAGGGGGGCTTGGAATGGAAATGGGCTGTGAGGGGAGGGAGCTAGGGACAGGAAATGGGCTGATGGAGGGGCTAGGATAGGACTGGAAATTGGGTGTTGGGGGGAGCTAAGATTGGAAATGGGCTGTGGTGGGGGCTTGGATTGAAATGGACTCATGGAGGGGCTAGAATTGGAAATGGGCTGAGTGGAGGGGAGCTAGGATTTGACATGGGCTGATGGTGGGGCTAGGAAAGGACTAGAAATGGACTGATGGGGGGCTGGGATTGGAAATGAGCTGATGGAGGGACTCGGATAGGACTGGAAATGGATGGGGGAGCTAGGACTGGAAATGGGCTGATGGTGGGGCTAGGATAGGACTGGAAATGGGCTGATGGGTGGCTAGGACTGGAAATGGGCTGATGCGGGGACTAGAAGCGAGCGGATGCTGGGTGGGCTGGAACTAGAAGGGAGCTGATGTTGGGGAAGGATTAGAATGGGATGGGGCTGGGAGAGTGAAATGGAGAGGGGAAAAATATTTTGTGTGGGAGGGAAGAAAAATCTACAACTGGTCAGGTATTGGGGAGAGTAAGTGGGGATTGAGGATGATGGAGGGGTAAAATTTGAGTGGATGAAATAGGAATGAGGAAAGAGCAAAATGAGAGAGATTTGTATGTTAAAGCAGATATAGAGAAAGAATGGAAAAAACTAGAAGAGAGAAGAAAGGACAAATGAACAGCAGACAATGGAGAGTTAGCAGAAGACACAAAGAAACCAGAAGAAAGTGGCTGGAGCAATCAAAACTGAAAAAAATGCACAAAAGGTACAAAGATATCTCTTTATTTTGAATTTATTAAATGGAATGTCAGCTCTGGGAAGTGTGCATCATTAACGTCTGCGCTTTGTTTAGTACAAGAGGAAATTAATTTATAGTTTTATTTCTACAGTGGTGTTGTACATTCCAAGTTTGGCTTTTGGGGTTTCCAGTTTAATTGTCTTCCTGTTTCTAAACTGTGATTCCTTGTTTGGTGATGGTCTATGTTCTGCATGTGTAACTGAGCTGAGGTATTCTGTTTATGTAATTCCTATTTGACATTGCCTCTTGTTCTCTTTCCCCAGTAGGTCATGTATTGTTGTTCTCTGAAATGTATTGGTTTAATATTTGCAGTGTTGCCTTTTGATAGGTAGGGTATGGTGCTTTGTGAGTCTTGGTAGTGCTGTTACTATACGGTGGGTTTGCTATGGGTTCTAAATGGGCAGTGTTTGTAGTAGTTCCTAATGTGCCTGGCGGTTGGCACTGGATTATAGTAATGTAGAAATCTTTTAGTCTTTCTTTATCCATACACTCATTAAGAGACATGTTTACTAAAAGTTAGTGTATAGTAACATTATGCAAATATTTATGCAAATGAGGCCCTGCACCGAGTCTCCGCACATGGCCCTGCACCCCCCTTGGGCCGCCCCTGCCTGGAGTTGTATATATATGTTTTTTTCTATGATTTTAGCCAAGAAAGGTAGACTGAAGATGGGTCTGTAGGTGAATGGGCTGGTTTTATCTAGAGTTTTATTTTTTAGTATTGGGCATGTGATAGCTTTTTTAAGGTCAATGGGCATGCATTCTTGAGAGAGAGAGAGAGAGAGAGATGTTAACTATCATCAGTAAGCTAGGGGCCAGTACATTTTATGCATTTTTAATCCATTTAACAGGGCAGGGGTCAGCTTTTGATGTGGTGGTGTTCATCTTTGATATGGCACGTTTGAGGGAGTCTAGATGTATTAGATAAACTTATCCCAGATTTATGTGGGCTGTGTAATATCAGAAATATATGCAGGGGGTGTGTTTGAAGTTGAGTTTGACTTTGACGCATAAAAGTCAGAGTCTGTGGTGTGATAGTAGTTGATTCAGTTGAAAAGCCTGGGTGAGTTGTGAGAGATTTTACAATTGAGAATGGATCTTTGAATTTGTTAATTGATTTCATAAGGAGAGTTGTGTGGTATTCTTTTTTTAGCTTGGTTAATCTGATGTCTGTATTTTGTGAGTAAGCATAAGTATTTGTCTCTGTTTTCAGTGGGTTTTTTTGGAACACCATGTGTGTTCAAGTTTTCTTAGTTGTCTTTTGATTAGTCTTAACTCATGTGTGTACCATTGCTTAGAAGGATTTTTAGAGGTTTGATATGAGATCAGTGGCTTGGTTGCTATATTGGTGATAGAGAGGTTCCATTTGTCAATTAAATCATCGAGATCTTCTGTGCTCGTGTGTATGGATTGAAAAATCTTGCCTGTGAAGCCTTCTTTATCAAACTGAACATATTTGGAGCATTCTTTAACATTTCTTTTTTGAGTGTGGAAGAGAGGTTGAGTGATCTCTAGCATGAATTCTATGAGGTGGTGGTCTGACCATGGGACTATAGTGATAAGGGGTGGGGGGGTATATTATTATGTAGCTGGATATCTCGTGGTATAAATATGAGATCTAGTATGTTCCCTTTTTTTGTGCATTGGGCTGGTGATTATTTGTTTTAGTCTAATTGTTCCATGGCCATGGTAAAGGAGGACGCTTGCGAGTTTTGGAGTGACGGGAGATTGAAATCACCAAGTAGTGCTACTTTTTTTTTATTTGGTGATATGCTATTTCAATATATTTATTTTAGGCCTGATTCTGTGCCATGAATAGCGGGGATCAATGTCCCAACGGCACGTCTATCCCCGCTATTCGTGCCTTCCCCTGCCGCGTCTAACTTCCCCGCCGGTTGTGCAGGGAAGGAGCGGTTTGGTGGCGGAATCTGGGCAGGCAGTGGGTGGTCACTGGCTCTGGACGTACAGGGCCGATTCTAATGTTGGCCCTGTACGTCCAGCGCCGGCGACATGTATGGGGAAGTTATTCCACCTTGGAGGTGGAATAGCTTCCTTGGATATATTATATTTTCAATGCTGGGGCATGGATGGGGCAAGGGGGGTCTGGAGGATATTCCCCACAGCTTGACCCTGGCCTTAGGAGGCCAGATTGGGGGTCAGGCTGCAGGGAATAAGCTTTTCATTTCCGGCAGCCGGCATCGTGGCTCTTCAATGGAGCTGCGGTGCCATGGCAACATGATGCTATGGCGCTGTGGCTCCATTGAAGAGCCTTGACTGAGTTAGCTGGAAAGGTCCTGTACATGCAGGCCAGACTGAATCACAATCCCAGCCTGCACATACAAGACATCCCATGGGGCTAGACGTGCTCCGTGGAATCAGAATCGCGATACCCTCTGTATGTCTGGCTCAAACCGGATGTACAGAGGGGATCTACATCTGGAACGGAATGAGCCCTTTTGTGTATACTTTTTTCTTTATTACTTGGATCTATTTTCCTGTAATGTGGATTAATTGGTTTGTATCTCTCAACTAACTGGCCTTTGTGTGGTAGCCAGGTTAACTGTTACTTTAAATTAAATATCTCTCCTGCTCTGTCCCCAGAACGTGCTGCATTTTAAACTTTTTTTCCTGCTCTAGCCTACCTGAGGGACTAACCCCCTCCCCCCCTGCTGAGGGTACAGGACAGGGTACCTTGTAGACACCCTCTTTTAATAGGTCTTATTTCCCTCCCTCCTCAACACCCACCCGCCCCTGGGGTAATTGTAGCTTTATAGGTACTTACATGTCCTAGAGGAAAGGGGCTGCTCTCAGGTGCAGCTCTTTATCCAAATCAGTCATACATTGAGGACCTGAGATTAATTAAGCTTCAGGTGAACAAGGTATATTAGAGGTATTAGATACACTTTTATTAGTATAAGCATCTACACCAACCCTTAGTAAGTAAAGAATTTGAAGACCTAAACACAAGCTTTAAACTAAGATGCAGACAACAGTCCAGCAGCGAGATGGGGGATTTCCAGTCTTTTGCATTGAGTGTCACATGTATGATTTTCTCCCAGTTGGTGAAAGGTCTTACGTGTGCACTAGGTGCAAGGAGCTCTTTGCTCTCAGGGAATGAGTCCGTTCTCTAGAGGCTAGAGTAGCAGACTTGGAAAACATAAGAAAGAGGTACATAGACGAGACCTACAGGGATATAGTCCTGAAGTCCCACCTCCAGTCTGGCAGCATCCCTGTTGCCATGGAGGAGAGAGGTCATGTGACAGGAGAGCATCACCCTGGTGTGGCAGGACGTGATCCTGTAACTAGGACCTGTCCTCCAGGTGATGTAAAACCCTCTCGAACTGAGGATGTTTCTCCAGAGCCATGTGCCCATGAGGGAAGGGTTAGGACAGCTGTTATAGTTGGTGATTCAATCATTAGGCATGTAAATAGCTGGGTGGCTGGTGGACGTGAGGATCGCCTGGTAACATGCCTGCCTGGTGCAAAGGTAGCTGACCTCAAGCACCACCTAGACAAGGTCTTAGATAGTGCTATGGAGGAGCCTGCTGTCTTGGTACATGTCAGTACCAGTGACATAGGAAAGTGTGGTAGGGAGGTTCTGGAGGCTAAATTTAAGCTTTTAGGTAGGAAGCTGAAATCCAGAACTTCCAGGGTAGCGTTATCCGAAATGCTTCCCGTTCCACGTGCAGGACCCAAAAGGCAGGCAGAGCTCCGGAGTCTCAATGCATGGATGAGACGATGGTGCAAGGATGAGGGTTTTGGATTTGTTAGGAACTGGGGAACATTCTGGGGAAAGGAGGGGCTCTTCCGAAGGGATGGACTTCACCTTAACCAGGATGGAACCAGACTGCTGGCATTAACTTTAAAAAGGTGATAGAGAAGCTTTTAAACTAGAAAATAGGGGAAAGCAGACAGTCGCCTAAGAGCGCATGGTTCGGAAGAAGGTATCCTTGAAGGATACTACCAAAAGCAGTGAGGTTCCAAAAAAGAGTAAAGTAGCCCAAATGCCCTTGAGTATGGTGCAGACAGAGCGTAAAGACTCCAAATTACCCATGCCTACCAATAGCCAGATTAATATTAATAAAATACAGTCTCTAAAATGCTTGTATGCAAATGCTAGAAGTCTAAACAATAACATGGGAGAGTTAGAATATATAGCACTAAATGAGAGGTTAGATATGATTGCAACCTCAGAGACATGGTGGAAGGAGGATAACCAGTGGGACACTTTGATACCTGGATACAAACTATATTGTAATGATAGAACTGATCAAATTGGTGGAGGGGTTGCACTCTGTTAGAGAGGGCATTGAGTCAGAAAGGATTAAAGTTTTGCAGGAAACAAAATTTGCTGTAGAATATCTATGGATTGAAATTCCATGTATGAAGGGAAAGGTGATGGCAGTGGGGGTGTACTATCAACCGCCTGGTCAGAATGAAAAAATAGATGATGAAATGCTCAAAGAAATCAAGGAAACTAACAAAAGTCACAGCAGAGTAATAATAATGGGTGATTTCAATTACCCCGGTATCGACTGGGTCAGTGTCACAGCAGGACATGCTAGGGAGATAAAGTTTCTAGATGAAATAAATGACTGCTTCTTGGAGCAGCTGGTTCATGAACCGACCAGAGGGGAAGCCATACTGGACCTAGTCCTTAGTGGAACACCAGATATGGTGCAAGAAATAAGGATGTTGGGACCACTTGGCAATAGTGATCATAGCATGATCGTGTTTGATTTAATTAGTGGAGGAGGGATAGTAAAGAAATCCACAGTACTACCTTTTAACTTTTGAAAGGGAGACTATGATAAAATGAGGAATATAGTTAAGAAAAAACTAAAAGGAGCGGTTGCAAAGGTTAAAGACTTACATCAAGCTTGGGTGTTTAAAAATATTATCCTGGAAGCCCAGACCAGCTGTATTCCACGCATTAAGAAAAGTGGAAGAAAGTCCAAAAAACTGCCAGCATTGTTTAAAGGTGAGGTCAGAGAGGCTGTTGCTGCCAAAAAAAGCATCTTTCAGGAAATGGAAAAAAGAGCCAAACAACGAAAACTGGAAACAGCACAAGCACTGGCAAGTTAAATGCAAAGCATTGATAAGGAATGCAAAGCGAGAATTTGAGAAGGAACTTGCTGTGGAAGCAAAAACATGAAATAAAGACTTTTTCAAGTACATTCGAAGCAAAAGGCCTGTGAGAGAGTCAATTGGACCATTAGATGATAGAGGGGTAAAAGGGGATGTAAGAGAAGACAAGGCTATAGCAGAGAGACTGAATGAATTCTTTGCTTTGCTTTTTGAGGAAGATGTAGGGATGTTACCCAAGACTGAAGTGGTATTTAAAGGTGATACTGCAGAGGAATTGAGAGAAATATCGCTACACTGGGAAGATGTATTACAACTATTTGATAAACTGAATAGTAGCAAATCACCTGGACCGGATGGTATACATCCAAGAGTGTTGAAAGAACTGAAATATGAGATTGCAGACCTGCTATTAGTAATCTGTGAACTTTCATTAAAATCTGTAATACCTGAAGATTGGAGGATCGCCAATGTAACGCCAATTTTTAAAAAGAGTTCCAGGGGTGATCCGTGAAATTACAGACCGGTGAGCCTGACGTCAGTACCGGGGAAAATGGTAGAAACCATCATAAAGAACAAAATTACACAGCATGTAGATAGTCATGGCCTAATGGGAGACAGCCAACATTTCTTTAGACAAGGAAGATTTTGTCTTACTAATCTGATATGTTTTTTTGAAGGTGTGAATAAACAGGTAGACAAAGGTGAGTCAGTTGATATAGTGTATCTGGACTTTCAGAAAGCCTTGACAAGGTCCCTCATCAGACTTTTGGAAAAACTAAAAAGTCATGGGATAGGAGGCAGTGTACTAATGTGGATCAGGAACTGGTTAAAAGTTAGAAAGCAGAGAGGGTAGGGCTAAATGGCCAATTTTCCCAATGGAAAAAGGTGAATAGTGGAGTACCCCAAGGGATCTGTACTGGGTCCGCTACTTTTTGACATATTCATAAATGACCTGGAAAAGGGAATAACTAGTGAGGTTATCAAATTTGCAGATGACACAAAACTGTTTAAAGTTGTTAAAACCCAAGAGGACTGTGGAAAACTGCAGGAGGATCTGGATAAATTGGAAGACTGGGCATCCAAATGGCAGATGAAATTTAATGTGGACAAGTGCAAAGTTATGCACCTAGGAAAGAACAACCCACACTATGGTTACACAATGCAAGGTTCCACATTAGGAACCACCACCCAGGAAAAAGATTTAGGAGTCGTCATGGATAACATGTTAAAACCCTCCGCCCAGTGTGCAGCATGGGGCCAGGCACAGCCTTGTTTCAAGATGATGGTACAGGGGTAGGAATGTATGGGTCTTGCTCTCAACTCCCAACTTTTAAGGTAGCAGACAGCTCCCAATGCTTCCAGGGAGGATGGGGGGGGGGGGGGTAAGGGCCACCAAACAGTTTTTTTTTTGTTCAGGAGGGGGGATTGCATTCAGTGGGAACATTGCGATGGGAAGGAGGCCTGCGATCATGGGTCTGGTCATCTGAGTTGAAGTGTCAAACTTCATCTCGGATCTTTTGGCTCCCTGTCGCATCTTGTAGTAGTTATCGCCAAGTTCAAGATAAATTGATTTAATGGTACAAGGACTGTGCTAAGAGATACTGAGTGCTAGTCAAAGAAAGTGATATTTAATAGAGACATTATTGTATTATTGCATTTTTGCATGTTTGCACTTTACTGTATATAAAATAAGGAGCTTTTTTCCAGGATCTGTGATGCTGGTCTATGAGTGCCAAATTGAAGTATGATCCATAAGTTCATCACTTGGTGGACACTGAAATCCTTTTTCTCTTTGATTTTGGATTCCAAAGGTTTAATTGTGTGCATCCTTACACACCTGCCTAAAACTGGATGTTATAAGAAGAGTAAAAAAAAAATACTAAATTTCAGTGCAGTTTTTCTACATTGGGAGCAATTAAAAATTCATTATGTTGCTTGCAATTAGCATGCCCACGGTGTTATGCTTTACTGCAGAGGTTTTGCTGGTGCTTTTCCCGGCTCACTTGCTTTCTCCATCAGAGAGCCAGATTAGCATGGGAAATCTCTAGCAAAACACTGTTTGCCCCTTCAAGCAATGGATCAGAGCATACAGCTAGCAGATTACATATTACAATCACTAACCTGAAAATAAAATGTATTTTCCTACTTACAAGATAGGAGAAAAGGGCTGAAGCAGGAAGAGTAAGTATTCTTTGATCGGCAGTGTCTACTCCAATTGCACTCCTCCCTTCCTGTCTCTGACTGACAAGAGGGGAGAGCAGGGATGGATTCAGAAGCAGAGCGCCTCTTCTTTCTCTATCTGCTCTAGGCTCAGACTCATCTTCATCCTCTTCCCTCCTGGTCTCTGCATTCTTCCTGGTGGTGATGGAGCAAATGCAGAAAGCAAAATGCTGCTCTCTGGGATTCTCTAAGAGCCTATTCCAAGCCCTACACCTAACTACCCCCACCAAGGACTTTCCCGTGGCAAACTGGTTGAGAGGCACTGCCATAAGTGAACATCCAGTCCACTAGTATTCATCTATGGCCTTCGAGGGCTACAAACACATCCGATTTTCAGGATACATCTAATGAATATAGGTGGCATATTAAAATGGTTTAGCCGTTAGCAGACCTGCCTACCTGCTAAACCACAGTCGGCAGGATATTCAGTAGCACTAACGTGTTTAGTGGCGTTGAATATTCCTCTCCTATGTGGTGTAAATGCTCCAAAGCTAACCACTTAGCATAGAGGCATTCCAGGGGTATGTGGCTGGATATGGCCCTTCCCAAGGATCCTCATGGCAAACACACACCCGAAGACAGATAAGCGCGCGCGCACACACACACACACACATACCTCCCATATGCCTGATTCTGTAAATGGGGGAAATGCAGCAAGTCTACACTTTTCAACTTGCTTTGTTTAACTCGCACATTTGCAGTGGTAGCTCAAGATGAATTACATTTAGATAGAGTAGGTATTTCCCTGTCCCAGAGGGCTTACGATCCATGGTCACCAGGAGCATCAGCAGGATTTAAACCCTGGCTTTTCTGGTCATTAGTCTGCTCTTTGACCACTAGGTTACTTTTCCATTCCACTTGAGTTTTCAGGATATTCTTAGAAAATATACAAGCATATTCATTGAGGATATCCTGAAAACCTGACCCATCTGTGACCCTCAAATACTGAAGTGAAAACCACTTGTCTAGTCCAGTAATTCCCAACCCCGTCCTCAGGCACCCCCAGGCCAGTCAGGTTTTCAGGATATCCACAATGAATATGCATGAGATACAATGGAAGCAGTGCATGCAGATTTATGTACATCTATCTCATGCATATTCATTGTGGATATCCTGAAAAACCTGACTGGTCTGGGGGGTCCAAGAGGACTGGGTTGAGAACCACTGCTCTAAAGGTTCAGTATATGCAAATTTCTCATGTATATTCATTATCAATTTATTCTAACAATTCAGCTGGTTATGGGATCCCCAGGACCGATTTGGGAAGCCCTGGTAGATGATTAGGTTGGTTCTGCTTCCCAATAAATCAGTTAAGGAAATGAGAGAAACTGATGGTTTCTAAAGAGCCGTCTATGACTCCCAGACCTTGGCTGTAAAATACCAAATTTTGTAAGCTAGAATTAAAACGTTAACAAGCACTAATTCCTCTTTGCATGGAGTTAGAATTCATACATGTATGCTTGCTTCAGAGTCTGCATATATTTTATTTATTTATTTATTACAATTTCTTATGTACCGCACTATTCTGCATCAGCGCGGTTTACATGGAACAGAAAAATCAGACAGGATAACATGTGTCTGAGTTTACAATTAACCGGACATCAAACTTGGATAACAAGGGAGAGTTACAAATAACAGGGTATTATAGCTAGTTTTACTTGGGGATATGTTTACTAAGCCAGGCTAACAGTTAACCCATGCTATTTATAACTAGGTTCCATGTTATTCAATGGGACCCAGATACTAATAGTCCAGATTAACAGTTAGCCTGGTTTAGTAAACATACCCCTAAGACTCTATAAATGTGTCTTTAATGCTAAATCCTGACCTTTAGGCTCAAACATAAGTTCCTTGAATCTTTATTTTTAATGGAATTTTCTAATATTTTGATGAAAGGTGATCTTAATTGGAGATTGCATGGTAGTCATTAATCCATAGTTATTTGCTGATTCCTGTACTATTAGACTGCTTATGTGAGTCATAGAATATATAGTCAACTTCTTTGTATCCATCACTAAAGTCACATTTCTTTCTACTGATGAAAACATACTGGTACTTGTGAGATGGCCTCAACAAATTCATGCCCAGTGTAGAAGCCATCCTTGAGCAATGGCCAGATGAGAAAGTGTTGCAGGTCTCTGCTTGGGGAGAATATTGGTTCTTAACCTAATGGCTTGGATATCAAAGTGATTTATGGCCTTCTAGGTGCTTCCTTCCTCTTCCACCCCTGATGCCCCAATCTAATTCCAGTGGCAAGATCTGTGGGAATTCATGGGTGTACTGGTAATACTTGAAGTGCATATATATATATTGCCATGGTGTGACTGTACATAGAGGGCCTGATTCTGTCCTGCACGTCCATCCTCTTTCTACATCCGGTCTGAACCGGACGTACAAAGGAGATCGCAATTCTGATCCCGCAGGGACACATCGTAATTCACTCTGGCCTGCATGTACATTAGTAGTCCAACCACCATTTAATTAGATTCAATCTCCCACATTTCAATAGAATCACAACCCAACAGCCGAAACAAAGACTAACTACAATGTTCAGGAAATTTGACAGGGAAAAATTTTTAGGACAGATATTACCACATATTCCTGAAACAGTAACAGACATCCATATCAGTATTGATAACTGGAACGAGACTATAAAAAAAGCAGCTATGCTTCCTAGCTCTAAAACAAATCCAGATCCAAACAGAGAGACTCCCAACCTTGGCACTCGCAAGAAATTAGACAAATAAAGAGGGAACTTAGAAAGATTGAAAAAAGATTGCGGAAAACTAACTCAAATAATGACAGAAATTTATACAATGAGAAACTAAACTACTACAGAAAAACAATAAATGCATCTAAAAAAGCCTTTCATACAAAATTACTAACAAATTCCCTCAATCGTCCCAGAGAATTATTTGAAATAGTTAAAGTATCAAACCCTCCTAATATAGATGTCACCCCTATTAACCCACAAACTCTTGCTGACTATTACATAACTAAGCTCTCTCCACTATCAGACCCTCCAATTCCACTAATTTACTCCAACCCAAAGCCTGATCACATATGGGATAAATTTCATACTGTAACACTAAAAGAACTGGATAAGGTGATCTCAGATATTAACACAACCACTTCTAGTCTTGATCCCTGCCCAGTTAGCTGGATCAAAAATACTAAACCACTCCTAGCGCCCTACATTCTAAATATAGCAAATTTTTCTCTCACATATGGTACTATGCCAACCATCCTAAAGAGAGCCTCAATTAGACCTATTGTGAAAAACAAAAAACTAGACAATCTTGATCCCTCTTCATATAGACCTATCTCTAGCCTTCCATTTATGGCAAAGATTATAGAAAAAATAGTATATAATCAACTTCAGGATCACATTGAACTTCATGCCCCCTTAAATTCACACCAATACGGCTTTAGACCATACCATAGTGTAGAAACACTTCTTGCAGTTATCTTTGATGATATTCTAAAATACATTGACAAATCAAAACAAGCAGTATTACTTATATTTTTGGATATATCGGCTGCCTTTGCTTCAATTAACCATTGTATCCTTTTTGAAAGACTCAAACAGATTGGTATACATGGCACTATTCTTGCATGGTTCCAATCATATCTAACTGATCGATCACAACAGGTAAAAATAGGAAACCATACATCTAAAACCTATACGCAAAAACAAGGAATCCCACAAGGTTCTGCATTGTCAGCTCTACTCTTTAACATATATTTACAACCTATATGCCACATCATTCAACAGTGCAAATTAAAATATGCAATTTATGCCGATGATGTTATGATTTATCTCCCTATGGACATAGACTCCCTGGACTTCTCCAATATCAAATCATGCTTCACTAAAATGACGCAATGGCTAAATGAACACAATCTTCACATTAACTTCAAGAAAACAAAAGCATTATTTGTTTCTAGAAATCAAAAATGTACCCCTCCAACAGAAATAAAAATTGAAAACATAAGCATCCCCATAAAAGATGAAATAAGATACCTTGGCGTTATCATAGACAGAACGTTAAGTCTAACAACACACATCAGGAATACAACAAACACAATATATAATAAATTAAGATATCTTAAAAATCTAAAACCATTATTATCAAATCTGGACTTCAGATAAGTCCTTCAAGCCCTGATCCTGCCTCACTTAGATTTTAGTAACATAATTCTTCAAGGTATTCCAAAACATGCTTTACACCAACTAAAAGTAGCACAACATGTTGCTGCAAGAATGCTTATAAATGCAGGTCCAACTGAACACATAACCCCTATACTGTACAAACTTCACTGGTTACCTATACAAAGTAGGATAAAATATAAAGTTATTTATTTATTTGTAAATCTTTTATATACCGCCATTTCCTAAGATCAGTGGCGGTTTACATCAAACAACATGAAATACATAAAACAGAGCTGTGATAAACAGGTACATTGAACAGTAATCAACTATATACAAGTAATGATAATCAGGTATATTGAACTGTAATCAGAACTATATACAGGTAGTATAGACAATGTTTGGAACTATTTACATATATACATATTAAATTTCGTCATATGTTCTATTTTAGGAGTAGTATTGCGAATATTAAAGCAGGTATAAGTTATCATAACAACGTTCAAACTGATAAGAGATATAGCCCCATCACATCTAACTGATCTACTGACAATTCATTCAAGGACCAGAACAGTGAGACAAAGGAACCTGAACACACTACTTGTTCCAAACAACTTTTCAAAACTCAATAAAACTACAACAAATAGGGCATTCAGCTTCAATGCTCCTTTAATATGGAACGCTCTGCCAGATAAACTCAGAGATATCACAGATCTTTCAGCATTTCGAAAAGATCTTTAAACTCACCTATTTATAGAGTACTTTGGAGACTCATTCCCAATAGATGAAATATTTCCCACTTAAACTCATGTATACTCATATTCATTAATTCACAACTTACTTTTTCCTTTTTCTTACAATACCCAATTCTCCACATTATCACATTTACTCTTTACACTAATAATTCTAGTTAACTACAATACATTTTTCCTTGCTCAGATAAGATAAGATTTTTGAAATTTGTAAATATTTAAATCTGTATATATGTTTAAACTATCTATATACCTAATCAGCATTTACTCAGCATTGTAACCCTCAAATTACCATTTTTATTATATACAATTTCATGTTCACTGTAATTTCAATTGTTTGAATAAGTTTCAATGTAATGTTCAAGTTTTGTTCTATGTAAACCGCTTTGATTTTTCTGAAAGGCGGTATATAAAACCGTTCAATAAATAAATAAATAAATAATTCAGTCAAGGCTTTTAAATGGAGCCGTGGTGCCATGGCGTCCTGTTGCCATGGCACCACGGCTCCATTTAACAACTGTGACGCCGGCCGCCAAGAAAAAGAGTTTATTTCCCGCAACCCGACCCCCAATCTGGCCTCCTACGGCCAGGGTTGGGCTGTGGGGAATAAACCCTGGCCCCCTCTGCCCCATCCATGCCCTGGGCCTTCCAAAAACATTTTTCCGGCCCCAGACATACAGGGCTGACATTAGAATCGGTCTTGTTCATCCAGAGCCGGCGACCGCCCACTGCCTGCCCTCTCTCTGCCCCCATGCTACCCATTCCCCGCCCCCGTCTAACTTCCCCACACAACCGGCGGGGAAGTTATTCAGGGGCAGGTGAAGCCACGAATAGTGGGGATGGACGTCTCGTCAGGCCGTCCATCTCTGCGCTTCGTGGCTCAGAATAACCCCCAGATTGTCTATTGTTCTCCGTTTGCCCTTTGAAACTACAATGAGGCAGTGTTTGTAGGTGTGCAAGAGTGGAAAAAGTCATGGGAACAGAGGGGGGCAGGGAAGAAGAATGGACAACAAGCTATTGAAACATTACTCACTGAAGCCTTAGAAGCGCTGCAGGTGGTTTTGAACAGTGTAAAAAACACCAGAAGAATGTTGTGTCCTTGATGTTATCGAGCACAGATGAAAAGTTTAGCCATCGCCAACGGATCTTTCTGTCACTGCTGGGCCCTTTCCCTGCTCTCTATGATTGACTCTTCCAGCAAGGAGAGGGACCCCCTTCCTTTCCCTCCGTTATTATTGATAACTTGGCTACAGTATGGACCCCCTGCTGACAGAATTCCTCTCTCACTGACCAGTTTTTCAACAATGGGTTCTCAAACAAATCCTGTAGCATTAGAAACTAATAAATTGGGAAAGAGATGGACAAGGGCACATGTCCTTATGACTACTGTATCAAATAGTCACTGTTTTCATTTCACACGCCTTCCACCTCTCAGGCTGTGTCCCAATAAAAAATGAAAAATCCTGCGCACTTGTAAATCTTCCATTAAAAAATTTAGATCATGTGAGCTATTGTTTTAGTATCCTTCTGGATACTTGTGATCCAGACAGGCCGCTGTCAGAGAAAGGATGTTGGGTTGAATGGACCTTTGACATGACACACCTTGACATTTCTTACGCTCTTATACCCCAGTTCTGCCAGTTCTGAGGCCATGCAAATAGGGAAATAGCTGAAGATGTTTGGGCTGCGTTAAACACAGCCATTCAGATTACTGTTGGAATATCCAGCTCAGTCCTCGGTAAGATTTCTTGCACACACCAAAGTTCAGCGGGCTCTTTTCCTTTTCGGTTCTTGTTATTGTTCCGTCTCACCTAGTTTGCGGCATCCTATTGATACAGGTTGCAGGCACTTGCAATGGTTTTACAAGGGGAAACAAATGTGTGTGTGTGTCGGTAAAAGGTTTTTCTACCTGCTATACTCTGTGATTAGAGGAAAGGCCCCAAAGATAATTATAAAAGATTTTTTTTCCAAATAGGCACAACATAAGGAAAGCCCCTTTTATAAATCGGGTGTTTGTGATTTTGCAGCACACAATTTATGCTATTTACTAACTTCTAAATTTGCTGAATTGACTTTTTGGCAAAATAAAGAAACTAATTTTGAATCATGCATACAGGACAGTGTCAATTATGCGTCTCCTGAATACACAGACCAGCGGGCATAGCAGATTGCATAAAGCACGGTCAGATCCACTATTCACACCAGAGCCAGGATCAGCTTTTTCGCAGCCTGAGGCAGATGGTCAGAATTATACCCCCACTTTTTTCTTTGAGCTTGCTTTAGTTGTGACAATGTCGTTTATCATGTATTTCACACAATGCACTGAGTTTATAAAATATCAATATAATAAAAGCAATTAATATTGATAATAGGAGTGTAGGAATAGCTTAGTGGTTAGAGCACTGACTTGATAACCAAGAGATCACAGTTCACTTCCCACTAGCACTCCTTATGGCCTTTGGCAAGTCCCTTAATCCTCCATTGCTTCAGAAGAAAGGCCTGGCAATCTGCTTCTCGTCACACTGTCAAGAAAACCCAGGAGCTGCTGGGTCACCAGGAGTCAGCGCTGACTCAAAGGCACACATTGCATTTACAATAGATTCTAGAATAGCAAATAAAAAATATAAACATACTAGCAACAGAAGTAATACTAACCACAAATAGAACAAGTCGTCTTCTTTCTACTCTCCCTCTTAACTCCCATAGCCAGTGTCCCTTTTTTCAGCTCCCTTCCCCACTATCCTTCTCTTTCTTTTCAATCCCCTTTCCCTGGCCAGCATTACCCCTCTCTTCAACCCTCTCTTCCCCCTGCCACCCTCCCCTGTCCATCATGCACCTCTTTCAATCTCCTATCAACTAACCTTTTTATCTCCCCCATCCCTTCTGCTAAGATACCACCTCTTGCCAAGCAGCCATCTCTCTCTCTATCTGCGAACTATTCTCATTTTTTTCTCCATCCACGATTCCGTTTTCTCCCCTACTCTCTAAGGATCAGCATATCCCTCTTTCTCTCTCTCTTCTCTCAATCTCTCCCTCCCTCCACTGCCAGCATTCCCCTTTCTTTATAAATGACATACTCTGTAGCACCTTTCTTGTGTTTAAAACCACTTAAAACTACCTAAAAAATTAAAAACAAATAGAGTTTTTGATCTTTGTGCCTTTAATTGGCTTCCCTTGGACATGTAATTTTGCAATACTGGGCACTTACACATACAAAACCCCTAACGATGCTGCTCTTTTTTTTTAATGCATTTCTTTTTATAAATATTTGTATTTTTCCTGTAGCCTTAAATGTATTCTGCAAAAGGTTCCATGTTCAATGAACCTTTTTTAAAAAAAGGTTAGGGAATGTGAATATCCTCACTTGGATGTGCCTTTTGCGAAAGATGACATGCAAAATTGAGTTTTTTTATGTGTAATATTTCTGGTAACTATATGGCAGGAAGATGTATTTGTATGTTATTTACAAGCTGGGCATATGTGCAAGCTTTATAGGACCATTTCAACATGGCCGTCCTACCGCTGGCAGTGCTGATATGCTTTCCTAAGCATCTAGTGCAGTATGGTAGCAGCATAGACCATTAAAAGTAGAAGTAACTGAAATAAAAAAATAAGATTTTGTCCCTGATTAACATTCAATCAGACTCCTGGCAGTAGGGCTGCATTTACATTTTCGGTGCCCAGCCATGTTCATCATGGCTTAGGTCCTCCCCTTGGCCGCGCCTCCTCTTCTTATTGATGCCCTTTGCTTCCTTGTGAAAACAGAGCATGGGGCCTGTCTGCCCTGTGGCGGTGGCACCCTGTCCGTCTTCCTGCATGACTTTCCCCTTACCATGCAACCGATGTGAGAGGTGGGGTGCCTCAGGGCCTGTCGGAGCACAAGACAGGCAAGCCCTGTGCTCACTTTGAGGTTGTTGCTTCTGCTGTGGCGGCACAAGAAAACAGAGAGCAAGCCTGGAGAGAGGCATAGCAGTAATGCTCCAGCACCTAAGCAGTTGCCTATACCTATGCCAAAATCTTGGCCTGCCTATCAGGGAGCAGAAGTGAGCATAGGGCTGACCCTTTACTATAGGTGTAGGATCCAGGGCAGTTGTCCTGATTCATCCCCACTTACTCCCAAGGACAGACCTGAGTGGGAGCCTGTAGTTCTCTGTGTATGTATGCTACAAGACGGAACCTCTTTGTTACGTTTCTCTGTTTCTACGTCCTTCATTGCTGAATAAATCTGCTAGCTCACTCTTTATAGTCCATGGAAAATTTGGGAGATTTCTTTCTGCCTTCCTCACTGGTCCTGGTGAGAGGGCTCCTTGCAGTGATTAGTGTATCTCATTCTCCCTGTTCCCTGCCTCAGTGGGCAGTAGTGCCGGAAGCAGTGGTGTAAATTCCACCCAAGCAGCTCCTGCAACGTGGGAAGAGGGGGGAGGCAGGAAGGCAGCATGGCAAACTTTAACATGCCCTGCTGCCTCCGCTCCTGTAAGTTTGCAGCAGATCTAGCCGCTGTTACTGTACCTACCAAACTGAAGTCTCATGATAACAGCCACAGCACGACACTTCGGACCAGCAGTTAGCAGCCACCGGTCTGCTGCAAATTTACAAGAGCAGAGGCACTGCAGCTAATATGAAAAAGTTTGCTGTTGCCATATGAGGGAGAGGGGCTGTGTAGGGGAAGGCATGCCACCGTGAAAATGGGGGCTCTCATTGGAACTTACACCACTGGCCTGACGTAGAGAAAGAAAAATATAAATGCTTGAGGGATTTCAAAAACTGTTTGCAGTGAACTTAGTAAATAAGTGTATTTCCTGTGCTCAGAATAGCACAAAAGGGGGATCTAAGAAACAGATCAAAATAGAAACTAATGGGGAAAAAAACGCAGCCAAGTAATTCTCTCAAAGTCCCCTCCTTTACTTACAGTGAGCTGCGGGTTTCTTTTTACATACTCTATTTAAAAATAGAAACTCGATTAGGCCTAAATAGCACAGTTTATGATCTAAATATGCAACTAGTCACTTCCGTGGTAATGGGCCTATTACTATGCAAACTGAAAATATCACATAGTCAGTTGTGTTGTGTGGGGCTTTTAGCCTCTGTCATAACTTGTTGTAAAGGTGCTGCCCAAGATAAGTGAAAGGAGACCAGTGAGATAACAGATGTATTCAGCAATGACAGTCTACATGGAGACAGAGAAACATGACAAAGAGGTTCCCTCTTGCAGCATGCATACACATAGACCAGGCCTGGATTTAGGCGTGGGCAACTGTCTTGAGTGCCAGATTTTGAAAGTACCAAATACCCAGGCCATAGATGAGCCTGATCCAGGGCTGGTACGATCCAAAAGGTGGTCACCTAGAGAACCCACTTTCTCACAGTGACCCACTGTTACTGCTGTAGTGGCAGCAATACCCTTTAAACTGCAACATGGTGCTTAACTGATCTCTCCGGTGCTGTGCAGTTTCTGGAAGTCTGCATTAGAGGGGACCGAAGCAACAAATCAAAGAGGCCACGGTACTGGAGAGATCGGGTAAGGGCTGGGTTGTAGTTTAAAGATTATTGCTGCCGCTGCAGTTCCCAGAGAAGGGGGGGGGCAGCGGCAGCAATGGGAGCGACAGGACTGAAGGCTCACCTAGGGCGCCTCATATCTTTGCACTGGGTCTGGCATGATCCCACTTATATTTGTGCCATGTGCCTGTGTTGCTTCCAAGGGGCACTACTGTGGCATTTTAAAAGCACTGAACCACTGCCACTGAATATTGGCCCCATAGTGTTGTATGTGATCCAATACAAAAAATGTGAAGAGGAGTGCTACATCGGAGAAACAAGCCAACAATTGAGGACACATATCTATCTTGGTAGATATACCCAGGGCCAGCCCAACGGTATTTGACACCCTAGCTGAACCATCAGCCATGAACCCCTACCCAGCTTGTAGTCCATCTTCACCCCTTCTCCCAGGTCTCCAGCATCTCTCTCCTCCTTTCTCCCCATCCCAAAGTGTCCAGTATCTCTCTCCTTTACTCCCCCCCCCAACGTATCTCTTCTCCCTTCCCAGGTGTCCAGCATATTTTCTCCCTTTCCTCCCCTCCTCAAAGTATCTAACATATTCCCTCCTTCCAAGATATCCACATCTCTTCTTCTCACCTCTCCACCCACAACTGTCCAGCATCTCTACTTATCCCCCCCCTTACCTTCCACTGTTGCTGCTCCCAACATGGCTGCCCACTCTACCTCCACTAGAGCTGACTCATCCCTACCTAAAAGCAGCACAATGCAGCAGCAGCAGTAGGCCTTTGAACACCTGTGTGCATGCTTAAGGTTTACATATCCCATCCCCTCTAACAGTGAACGTCGGAGGAGGTGGATATAGAAGGCTTTAAGCATGCTGCTCTTAGGTAGGAATGATTCAGCTCTGGCATGCTTTCAAAGGCTCACCATATTGCTCTGCCTGGCCAGTCACTATCGCGCCGCTGCCACCCCTCAAGGAGTGCCATCCTGTGTGGATATCTAGTCGGCCTAGTGATTAGGCCCAGCCTGGGCATGCCCTAAACTATTAAAGATAAAAAAAAATAGAATGGCAGTGTGATGGGTGAACATTTGTCAAAGAAGATCTTCAGCCTTAATGGCCATACAATAAAGATACTGAAAGGAAGCTTCAGGAATATACAAAAAAGGAAAGCATTTGAAATTAGAATGATCAACTACTTTGAAACCGACACAAAAAGTCTCCATAGAGACCTTGGCTTTCTTGGATATAAGGCCTTTGAACTGTCTTATCACCTCTGTCTGCCTCCCCCCCCCTCATTCGTTGAACTTTAATGACATATGCAGACAGCCTAAGACCTAAATAAGTCCGTATTATTTAAACCCAGTGTAACTGCATTGCTTCTTCATTGACCCAATGAAGGAAGGATAAATCTCAAAAGCTTGTCAAGTATACATTATTAGTCATAGAAACATGATGACAGAAAAAGACCACATGGCCTATCTAGTCTGTCCTTCCATATCAACAACTACAACAGTCCACTTTTTACCTTTAGAGATCCTCTGTGTTGGTCCCATGCTTTTTTGAATTCAGTTACTGTCCTCATCTCTACCACCTCCACTGGGAGACTATTCCATGGACCCACTACTCTTTCCGTAAAGAAATATTTCCGCATATCACTCCTGAATCTATCTCCCTTCACCCTCATCCCATGTCCCCTCGTAGCAGAACTTGCTTTCAATTGAAAGAGGCTCTCTCCCTGAACATTTATGCCACGGAGGTATTTAAACATCTCAATCATATCACCTCTATCCCGCCTTTCCTCTAAGGTGTACATATTAAGATCCTTAAGTCTGTCCTCATATGCTTTATAATGAAGGCCACTAATCATTTTAGTAGCCACCCTCTGCACCGACTCCATCCTGTTCACATCCTTTTGAAGGTGCGGTCTCCAGAATTGCACACTATACTCCAAATGAGGTCACACCAAAGACTTATACAGAGGCATTATTACCTCCTTTTTTCTGCTAGCCATTCCTCTCCGTATGCACCCAAGCATCCTTCTAGCTTTTGCCGTCGCCCTTTCTACCTGTTTAGCTAACTTAAGATCATCAGACACAACCATGCCTAGGTCCCGCTCTTCTTTAGTGGACAAAAGTACTTTACCTCCTATACTGTATTGCTCCCTTGGATTGCTGCAGCCCAAATGAATGACCTTACATTTTTTAACATTAAAGCCCAGCTGCCAAATTCTAGACCATTCTTCAAGCTTAGCTAGATCCCTCCTCATGTTATCTACACCTTTCTGGGTGTCTACTCTATTGCAGATTTTGGTATCATCTGCAAAGAGGCAAACCTTACCCGACAGCCCTTCCGCTATATCACTAACAAAGATGTTAAAAAGAATCGGACCAAGGACAGATCCCTGGGGCACACCACTGGTAACATCCTTCTCCTCAGAGTGAGCTCCATTTACTTGTACTCTTTGTCGCCTCCCACCCAACCAATTTCTAACCCAAGCAGTAACTTTAGGGTCCATCCCTAGGGTGCTCAGTTTGTTTATAAGTCGCCTGTGAGGAACAGTGTCAAAGGCTTTACTGAAATCTAAATACACCACATCTAGAGCTCTCCCTCGGTCCACCTCCCTGGTCACCCAGTCAAAGAAATCAATCAGATTTGTCTGACAAGACCTGCCTCTGGTGAATCCATGCTGCCTTGGATCCTGTAATCCGCTGGACTCCAGAAACCTCACTATTTTCTCTTTCAGCAGCGTTTCCAATAATTTACTCACCACCGAAATTAAACTAACCGGCCTGTAGTTTTCAACCACATCCTTACTTCCGCTTTTGTGTAAAGGCACCACATGAGCCTCTCTCCAGTCCTTTGGCACCACTCCCGACTCAACGAGGCATTGAAAAGGTCAGTCAGTGGAGTTGCTAGAACGTCCCCAAGTTCCCTCAGTATTCTAGGGTGTATCCCATCCGGTCCCATCGCTTTGTCTACTTTAAGTTGAGCTAGTTTCTCACGAACACAGTCTTCTGAAAATTGTTCAAGATGTCCCTCGCTTCTGTTCCTATTTGTGGGTGTTTTCTGAGGTCCTGCTCCTGGTCCTTCATCTGTGAACACAGAACAAAAATATTTGTTAAGCAATTCCGCTTTATCCTTATCAGCTTCTACATATTCCCCCCCCCCCCTGCACCCTTGAGTCTGACAATACCACTTTTGCCCTTCCTTTTCTCACTATATATCTGAAAAATGTCTTATCCCCCATTTTATTGCATTGGCTATTTCCTCCTCCTTTTGAATCTTTGCCTTCTTGACTACTTTGCTAGCTTCTCTAAGTTTTTCCAAATACAGATGCCTGTCTTCCTCTCTCTCTGTGATCTCTTGTATTTCATGAAGGCCTCCCTCTTTTTCTTCACTTTTTCAGCTACTTCCTTAGAAAACCATAGTGGTCTCCTTTTCCTTTTGCCTTTATTTACCATTTTAACAAAAAGGTTGGTTGCCCTTAAAATACCACCTTTCAGTTTTGCCCACTGTTTTTCTACATCCCCCAGCTGTTCCCATCCCACTAACGACTCCCTGAGGTATTGGCCCATCTTTGCAAAGTTATTCTTCCTAAAGTCTAAGATCTTCACCTTGGAATGGATTCTAACAGCCCTAGTCCTAATACTGAACCACACCATCTGGTGATCACTGGATGCAAAATGATCTCCCACTACAACATCAGAAACACTTTCACCATTGGTAAGCACCAAGTCCAGTATGGCCCCTTCACGTGCGGGGTCTGTTACCAATTGCCTGAATAGTTCTCCCTGTAGAGAATCCAGGATCTCCTTACTTCTAGGTGATTCTGCAGCAGGAATGTGCCAATCAAATCTGGCATATTGAAATCTCCTATCAGTAGCACTTCCCCTTTCCTAGCAATGCTGAGTATGTCTTCAATTAACTCTCTGTCCACCTCTTCCTCTTGTGAGGGAGGTCTGTATATCACACCAATGCAAATAGTCCAATGCAAAAGTATTGCCTATATCTTGTTTGTTGACCATTACTTCCACATATCCAAGTGGATTAACACATCAACTACAATTCTCTTTTTCTACATAGTTGAGCTCTGTAATTTGTTGCCAGAGGATCTAATAAATGCAGATAACATAACTGGGTTTAAAAAGTTTTGGATAAGTTCCTGGAGGAGAAGTCCATAAAGCCGTGGTATAAACAGCATGGAATCTATCTATTTGGGATCTTGCCAGGTACCTTTGACCTAGATTGGCCACTGTTGGAAACAAGATACTAGGCTTGATGGACCTTTTGGTTTGGCAATTTGTATGTTCTTAATCAATGAACCATTGACAGCTCCCTTACATTATTGCCTCAAAGACTGGGACATCTCATGACACATCGGTCACTAAGAGCTGCTGTACCATATGGGTCAACTTGACCCCTTCAGTTCAGGGCTTCCTAGGACTCTGAAACAGTACCAATTCATTCATCCTCTTTTTATGTTGTATCTCCAGTGTATAGACACATATTTCTCTTTGTTAGAATGCAATCTAAGGCTTAACTGAATATGGCTGTCTTTGGCCTACCAGTTCCAAACTGTCTGCTCCCCACTTCTAATCCCCTTTTTACACATATCATTAGTGAACAACAGAAATAGATAATGGGCTCAGAATGTTTTGGTTGCTATTGTGTTGTCTATCTTAGTGATGTTTGTCATTTTCTGATTGTCTCGGTTATGTGATGAAGTCTACGTAGGAGAAACACATGCAGGACTTTTTATTCTCTTTTCTCATTGCAGGAACTAAGCATGTCAAAATTAATTATAAGCAAAGGAGCTGGGTGTCACAGAGCAGACAGAAAAAGTGACTCAAGAGGACTTTCAGATGGAATTTACATCCTCCCGATCTGCTTGTGCAAATGACTGCCTCCCTCTAAAATCTCAAAGTATTTTGTATACAAAGCTGAAATCAAAAACATATTTCTGATGACAGGGAGGGTAGAAGAGCTTATGTACATGCTTTATAGCTCACGGCATGAACCAAAGTCAGTCCCTTCTCTGATCGTCACTATCACTGTCATCAAATATAAGTCATTTTCTGAGCAGATACATTTTATGGATGTTGTAGTTTTCCTAAGACAAACTTCTCATCTTTACCAACATTTCCCTGCAACCTGTCCCTCCCTTATAGGCGTTTGGCTCTCCGGATCAAGTCACACCGAGAGTGATATTCAGTGGTACTATCTGGATAGTGACAGGGTGGTCCCTAAGTGTCGCTATGAATTATCCAGAGAGTAGCAATTTTCAGTATCACTATCTGGATAAGAATCCACATAACTGCTCCTCATGACTAAAAACGCAGTATCGCATCAGCTATCCCTAATGACAGCAATGTTGCCAGAGGACTCCCATGCAACATGGCAAGAGCGTTGCTAAGAAGAGGTAAAAAAGAAAAAAAGGAGGTAATATTGCTCTCATGTAGGTCATTAGTGACACCCTACCTCACCTTGAGTGCTGTGTCAGTTTGGGAGGCTGTATGTTTGTAAGGACATTGAGAGAATGGGGTTTAGAAAAGAGCTATTAAGACGGTACAAGATCTGAACCCCAGGCCCTACACAGAGGGATATAAAACATTCAAAACCTCCTCGCTGGAGAAAAACAACAGTAGGAGAGAGATCATAGAAAAGCTTGAGAGTCACATGATGCAGTAAGCAGAGGACATGCTGTCTGAGGGGTTGGCCGATTTATCCAGCACCATCATTGAGAATTAGCAAGTAAGACAACCTCACTCACTCCTGCATATGTGCGAGGAGATCCTGTCCATGGCAAGTCTGTTTGCGCTATTGATGGCCTCTAAATGTCGGTGGAAGCCAAGATGGCAGTTGAGCACATGGATCAGCACCAAGACCCGGTGCATGTGGCACTGATTCTGGAAGTTACTGCGGCAATGGATCAGGTGTTAGAGTCATAACTTTGCAAAACCTAGGACAAACTGGAAACGATTCAGGGGCTATGTCAACTGTGGAGCACTGAATATCACAGGTTGAACAAAGAGTGTCAAATGCAGAAAAACACACGCAGGTCATGGCAGTTAAACTGAGGCAGCTGAAAGAGACAGTGAATGACTGCAAAGCAGAAATGGAAAGCTTAGAAAACCACACGAGGCTTGGCATGTCTAAAGGGGTTTAGAATGGTGTTGGGGAGCTGGATGACCCTGGATGCATGTGCATGTGATCTAGCCCTGTTTTGGCAGTGTCAATAGGATGAATAGCACGAAAGCTGTGGAGCAGCCTGATCACGGCAGACTCCTGCCTGCCCATGAGAGATCGGATCCGTGCAGGCAGGGTGGAAGGCCACTGTGATCGCAGCAAAGACTTCTCCATCTGCTCATGGCAGCCTTCCCCTGCTACCCATGGGGATCTAATCTCCCGTAGGCTGATAATCGTGGTGGCCTTCCACCCTGCCCGTGGGAGATCAGATCCCTGCGGGCAGGAAGGGAAGTCCACCACGACAGAAGGAGTCTGCTGCAATCGCAGCCATTCCCTTCTTGTCTGCCTGCAGGAGATGGGATCCCTGCGGGCAGAACACGAGGGGACGGCTGTGGGGGCTAGGGGCAGACTTAGGGCGGAGCTTGGCCCCCCTTCAGCAAGGTTTTCCACGACCCTTGCCTTAGATTATTTCTGAGTACGTCTCCTTTCACCTTCATCTTATTCCCCCTCATTCCAGAGGTTCCTTTGATTGAAAGAGGCTCACTTCCTGTGTATTTATACCACAAAGGTATTAAATGTCTCTTTCATATCTCCCCCTCCTGTCTTTCTTCCAAAGTATACTTATTAAATCTGTCCCCATGTGCATTATGATGAAGACCCCTGACAATTTTAGTAGCCACCCTCTGCATCCACTCCATCCTGTTTATATCCTTCTGAAGGTGCGGTCTCCAGAACTGCACAGAGTACTCTAAATGAGGTCTCACCAGAGACGTATACAGAGACACTATCACCTCCTCCTTCCTTCTAGCCCTTCCTCTCCTATGCAACCAAGCATCCTTCTGATTTTCTGTCACCTTTTTTTACCTGCTTGGTTACTTAAGATCATCAGATATAATCACCCCTAGTCCTGCTCTTCTCTCATGCACAAAAGTACTTCACCTTCTATACTATACTGCTCCTATGGTTTTTGCAATCTAAATGCAGGGTGCTGCATTTTTCAGCATTAAATCTCAGCTGCCAAATTCTAGACCATTCTTCAAGCTTCTCTAGATCCCTCCTCTTGTTCCATAGTGTCTGTCCTATTGCAGATTTTGGTATCATTCACAAAAATGCAAACTCTACCTGACAGCCCTTCAGCAACGTTGAAAAATGTTAAAAAGAACGGGCCAAAGCACAGCTTGACCCCTAGTGGTAGACATATGGTACTACTGCTAGAAGTCACTGCCAAATAAGGGTGCATTCTCCTTATTTGGCAATTTGAACCTCAAGACTATGGGGTATGTTTACTAAACCGTCTTAATGTTACCAGCGTTAACTCCAGCGATAATGTGAAGAATGCCATAAAAGGAGTGGGCGTTCCGGTCTTAAGGTAGCATTTCAGGTTATCACGCGATAAAGTCCGTTATCGCGTGACAGAGGGAGCCATGGCACGTTAATGCGCGTTAGCCTTAATTAGGCATGCTGACCTGCAAACACAGCAATGGAGGTGTAGCACACTGGTTAATACAATGACTACTGAAACAGGGGTCATGAGTTTGATCCCCCAGTGGGCTTAATGAGTAAGGCTGTCTGAGGCATTACCCTTTACTTTAAATCAGTGCGTCTGAGGCATTTTCTTTTTAATTTAAATTAGTGCTGCCAGCAAACACACCCTCACAGTGCCGTAACCTAAGGTGCCACATAAGGCGCCCTATAAGGCACTCCAGAGGGCACATTATAAAGTGCACTGTCCGCAAGGCACCTTATAATATTCCCTATAGGGCGCCTTATAAGGTGCCTTATAGGGCGCTTTATAGGATGCTTTAGCGGACAGTGCACTTTATAATGTGCACGGCACCCACCTAAATGGGGCTAGGCCATGGTCTGCTGTGGGCAGATGCCACTGCCCCCTCTGCCACCAGCACCCCTCCGCCATGCACTGTGCCCCAGCTGGACCACAGCATGTGCCACCTGCAGCCCTCTATATCCCATTTCCAGCATCTGTACAGTTGCCCTTTCCTACATGCCCACCCTGCTGTTACTGCACATGTGCATGCCATAACAAACCTGCCCAATATAGATGTGAATAAACCCTGATCAGCACTATTTCAATGTGGGATCATTCACTTTGTAGGGGTAGAGAGAATAGACCCTTCCAAACATGATACCTTATTTTTTGAGCTTTGTCAATGGTGTTGCTTTGTTTATCATTAATATCACTTTTGGCCAGCTTGGTTATTGGGATTTTAAATGTGGTTCAGGTCATTTTCTATGTTTATTTGCCTTTTTGTTCCGTGCACATGTATCACTACTATCACGTTTTTGGGTTTCCCTGGCTTTGTTGTACATTGCTGACTGAAATGGTTTCTCTTTCCTGCAAATGTGCCTTAACGCGAGGGTTTCACTGGCGTTAGTGTTCAGACCCAGATTTCACAGCGTTAGTATGCCTGGAGCCTCTCCCCTCCCACTCTCCACCCATTGACCCCTTCTCTCTGCCCTCTGGGAAGCCTTACTCCACCCTTCAGAGCCGGATTTCACAGCGTTAGTGTGCCTTAACGCCGCAGCCTCGTTATCGCGCGCTAAGTGATGTTATCGTGTGATAATGTTACATTATTGCGCGATAATACCACCGCTGCGATGTTAAGATGCTTTAGTAAACATACCCCTATGACTGGGGGTCAGCCTGCATCATTTTGAGGGGTGATGGGGCAGGAGTGAATGGGGATTGCTCCTGTCTCCACCACCCCTCCCCCTCACACTTTTGAGTGAGTTGGGGGTGGCAGAGTAGGGCAAGCCTTTCAATTTGTGAAAGAGTATGGCATCAGGGAAGGGGGGGGGGTTAAAATGTTTTAGCCCTGCAATGGGGCTGGGGAGGGGGATGTTGGGCTCACTGTTCCACAAGGGAGATGTTTATGTTTGTTTATTAAAACTTGTTATACCGCCCAACACCATAGGCACCTGAGCAGTTTACAATAAAACTTAAAACAATTTAAAAATGAGGCTGCGGGAAAAGGAAAAGGAATGCCATTAAAATAATAGGAAAGAAGGAGAGAGGAAAGAAGAAAGAAAGCAATACAAAGCAGCAGTCACAACACAACATCATGGGATGGGGAGGGAGGGGAAAACAAGGACGGAAGGTCAAATGCTAGGTTAAAAAGGTGGGTTTTGAGCTGGGTTTTGAAAGATTGATAAGATTCAAGAAAGGGATCCAGGGGACCTCAATTCAGGCTGCAGGGCCCTTTCATTTTCACCTGCTGCCATGTGAATGGGCATGTGGGGTGGAGTGGGGCGAGGTGAGGTGGGGGGGGGTTTATAACATGGAAACTTTTGAGCTGTTATTTTTTTCAGTAAAACTGGGCCCGCAAAGCCTCTCTCACATGCTCCTTTTCATGTTTGTATGCATTAATCTGTTGCTTTGCATGATTTTGCATCACAGAAATTCATTAATTAATTTTGAATTTATATAAAAATTCACATCAAGCAGACTTTGCACAAAGGTTACTATGGCAAAGTGTACTTTTGTGACATTACAATGCGTATGAACTCTAATGTTTTTGTATGTTTCCAAGCATTTTGTGCAATTTTGCACAAAGTGCACTTTGACGAAAGCTCTTTGCACCTTAGTACATAGGACCCTCTACCATGTAAACATAACAATAAAAACAGTACAATATGTAATAACAAAACATGGGCCCGTTATTCTTCTGGGGTGGCTATGCACTGCTACGGCACATTGTGATCGCTGCCAACCTTTAGTCCTAAATATTCAATGCCGGAGTCATATGTGGCCCTGGCATTAAATATTCGGGGTCGCCACACAGCCCACAAACCCACAGAAGCTAAGCGGGCAGCAGTGATAATGAACTCCTGCCCAGTTAGCTTCCATGGGTAAAGATAGGCCAGCTTTTTCTGCGCCTATCTTTTACCCATGGGTGCCAACTGGGCAGTGGTGCAATATTGCTGCTGCCCGGTTAGTGACTGGTGCCACCCCCAGAACACCCACAACACGCCTCGATGCTACATGGTTAGCATCGGGGCGTGTAGCGGAGATAAACAAGGACATTCAGCGGCACTAACCATGTTAGTGCAGCTGAATATCCCTCTAAGCGGCATTTACATGGTTTACAGGTCTGTAAACCGTGTAAATATCTTTGAATATCGGGCCCTACATATGCCTTATGCCCTACCCCAAGGAGCTTCACAAACCCCCCTCCATCTATCAAGCCAGGCTAGGAAAAATCCAAATTTTTAATTTGTAGCAAAATTGTTGGTATTCGATAATGTTTTTGATTGCCCCAGGAAAATTACTCCATGATCCTGGTGAATCCCAATAGAATGACCTTTGCCAGTCCTTCGTCCACCTAAATAAATTGTCCAGAGGTTTAAAAAAACATTCACACAATCTTTAAGGTTACTTGGACCCATATCATTAAGTGCTTGAATCTGGAAAATAATATGTTCTATAGGGAGCCAGTCTAAGGATATCGACAGCGGGGTGTCCGCCGCCCTCTGCCATCTTGATGCATAGCATAGGTAATACCCATGCAGCTGCATGTACTGGGCAGTATGTTTTTGTTAACTGAAAAAAAAAAAGATTTAGTCATGGAAGTGCCAAAATATTTCACAAGCTTCACTAAATCACAAAAAAGTAAAAAGGAATTTCTAGGGCAAGGGGTGATGATATGAAGGTGGAAAGGGAAAGATTTAGAGGAAACGAGAAAATGCTTCTTTACCGAGAGGTTGACAGATGTTTATTTATTTATTTATTTGACTGGGCTTTTATACCGCTTTTCACCAGGTCAAAGTGGTTTACAATCAACTCAGAATACATCAAATACATCAAACTATGTACAATTAGCTTATTTACATCACTATGGATGTGGTATGTTATGAGTGTAGTTGTAGCAGTGATGTATCATGATTATGAGTATGGAGAGAACTGTGGACGCCATGGGGCTGGGTATGTCTATGTTGCTGGTCCAGAATGTTCAAGGAACAGATGGGTCTTGAGCTGTTTTCTGAATGTGAAGAGTTCTGTGCTACTTCTGATCTTATTGAGGAGAGAGTTCCAGAGGGTTGGTGCATTGAGTTTTAAAGCTCTTAAGGAGGTATGCTGAGTGCTCTTTGTTTTTGTGTGGGGGATGATTAGTGTGTTCCTGTCAATTTGTCGGCTGGCTCTGTTGGATTGGAGGAGTATTAGAAGGTGGGAGGAGGAGTATCCATTTAGGACTTTGTAGATCATCATAAGGGTCTTGTATTTGATGCAACTGCTTAGAGGGAACCAGTGGAGTTGCTTAAGGATGGGTGTGATATGTTCATGTTTTGGGGCTACTAGTAGCGTGCGTGCTGCAGTGTGAAGAGCTGCGTAGTGGTGAGGTGGTTGATTGTGGAAGTCCTCTATAAATGGAGTTGCAGTAATTGAAGTGTGGAAGGATCAATGCTTGAAGTGCTGATCTGAAGTAAAAGGGGTCCAAGATTGGGCGAAGGCATTGTAGGATACGGATTTTGTAGTAGATTGTATTCACAGTTTTCTTCACCTATTGTTTAAAAGTGAGGTTTTGATCTAGGGTGATTCCTAGGTATTTTACTTCTGGTTGTACCTTGATTTGGATGTCATTTAGAATGATGGAGGTGGGTAGTGTGAATGTGCTGTCCTTGGTGATGAACAGAGCCTCTGTTTTCTTGTAGATAATGGAGAGGTGATTCCTGGCAAGCCAATTTGACATGTCAATGAAGCAGTGTTGTAGTTTTGTTTAGATGGGTGTTTGGTGTTGAAGCGGGTGTAGATCATGATGTTGTCTGCATAGAGGTGGTAGTATAGGTTGTGAGCCTTGATGAGAGTGCATAGAAGTTGGAGGTATATGTTGAAGAGCAGAGCTGAGAGTGGAACTTTGTGGGACACTCTAGGTTTGAGTATAAGGGGTAGAGGAGATGTCACCCATCTTGATTCTCTGTTAATGATTGGATAAGTAGGACTGAAACCATTTTAGTACAGTGTTTTGAATTTCGATGGATCGTAGGCATTGGAGGAGGATGGGTTGATTAACTATATCGAATGCTGTGGAAATATCAAGGAACCCTAAGATAAATCCTTGTTGTACATTTTGTATTCCTTGGATGAGTCTGTTTAGGAGAGAGAGAAGGAGGGTTTTGACTCCATGGTGGGAGTGGACTCCATGTTGCTGGGGGTCATGTGGGGCCTGTTTTTCTATGTAGTCTTGAAGCTGTTGGCAGACAATGTTTTCAATGATTTTGACCATGAAGGGAAGGCTGGCAAATTGATCTGTATGAAGTTGGATCCATTGGGTTAAGGTTGGTGTTTTCTTGGGTGGGACGAATGGAAGTGATCTTGAGGCTGTTTGGCATGAGTCCATGAGCTAGGGATATTTGGGTGATTTTTGTAAGGATGGAGCCGAGTTCTGTTTTGGTTGCATTGATCCAGGTTACTGGGCATAGGTTGAAGGGAGATGTAGTTGTATTGAGGGAAGTGATGTTATCAGTGCTGATGGAGTCGAAGGATGACCAGGTAGTGGTAGTGTTGGAGGATTGAATTGGGGGGGGGAGGTTGCATAGACTGGGTTGATGTTGTAGCTGTATGGTCTGCTAGTTGTTGGGGGTTGATTGAAGTGGATTGAATGGTCTTGGTGGGAAGTTTTGTTAGTTGTTTTATTAGGATGAAGAGTTTTCTTGGTCATTGGAGGGAGGAGTTGATCATCTTGGTGTGGTAATGCTTTTTGGCATTGTCAGTCACTGTCCGGTATTCATTTAGCAGGTTAATGTACTGGTTATGGTCGTTAGGGTGTCTGAATTTTCACCATTTCCTTTAAAGTTTTCGTAAGTGGGTTTTGATTATTTGAAGTTCAGGCGTGTACCATGGGGTTTTGGGTAGCTTGGGGTTTTTTTGTGAGGTATGAGGTTTGGTGCAGCTGAAGCTTTACTGATGATGTTGTCCTAGTTTGTTATTTAGGATTCCAGATCATTTGTTTTTGCCAAGTAAGGGGAGTATTTTGTTGAGGAATTCCTCTGTTGAACTGTTTGAATCTTCTTTTTATTTGCTGTGGTTGGGAGTGTGTGGGTTGGTTGATAGATGGTAGGCAGAAACTTACAATACTGTGATCAGACCAAGGGACCGGTTGCATTTGAATGGAGCAAGGGAGGCTTGTTTGGAGAGTGTGCTTGTTAATGAAGAATAAACGACTGGCATAGATGGTAGAAATCAGTAGGGAATGAATTCAAGCTTATTTGGGAGAGATCTAGAAGATGGTGGTAGGAACAGGGTTTGAGAAGTTGCAGAATTACAAACAACCCACCTTGTAGTCCCTCAAGAGCAAACATAGGGGAAAAGTTGTACAGAGAAAAAAAGGTTCAGATAAAGAATACACAGTCCAGTGACACACAAGCCTGCAGTGGGTTGGTGCCAGCAGGTTTTTGGTGGTGGTAAAATTCTGTTCAGTAAGGTGATAAAAAGATAACATGGCATAACTAACAGAAGCCATGATCTAGTAACACCTTAGAGATAATAGGGTACTTAGAATCACACCAGAAAGCTACCTAACCCACAATGCCTCTCCCTCCACCCCAGACTCTCATGACCTACCCATCTACGTAACACATACCGCTACTACATTCCCTTTCTTACTGTGTCAACAATCTTTGTATATAGTTCAAACCCTGCTACTTATCAATCCTGATCACCAGTTCTTGTTTACCATTCAACATATACTCAAGTTACTGAATACTATACATAGTTTACTGTTCAATGCATACCCAAGTTTATGTTCTATGTAAACTTCCTTGATAATCTGAAAGGCAGTGCAAAAGAAACATTAAAATAATTAATTAATTAAAATTATTTATTTATCTAGACACCAATTAGATAGATGCCAGCAGGTTGAAAATGTCCAGCAAGCTGACAGGAAACTAGAATGCTGGATTTTCAAGTAATAGCCTCACTAGTTTCTGTAGAAACATAGGCCCTGTGGTCTTTTTCTGCCATCATGTTTCTATCTAGTCTGCCCTTCCATATCAACCACTACAACAGTCCCCCCCACCTTTTTTTTATTATTATTATTATTAAAGATCCTCTGTTTTTGTCCCATGCATCTTTGAACTCAGATACTGTCTTCAGCTCTACCACTGCAACTGGGAGACTATTCCACGGATCCACCACTCTTTCCATAAAGATATATTTCTGCATATTACTCCTGAGTCTATCCCAGGGGTGGGCACCTCCGGTCCTGGAGGGCCGCAGACCAGTCAGGTTTTCGGGATATCCCTAATGAACATGCATGAGATATATATGCATTAGAGATATCCTGCCAACCTGACTGGTTTGTGGCCCTCCAGAGCTGGATTTGGAGACCCCTGCCTTACACCTCTGTCATTTAAGATTGTGAGTGGGCAAGGTGCAGATGTCCTAGACATCGAAAGGGTATATAGAATGTGTCACATTCCTCCTCGATTCTCACCACCACTAAAAAGTTGTCTAATAGACAATTTTTTTGGTGGGTGGTGAGAAATGAGGAGGACTGTGACAAATTCTATATACCCTTTCGATGTCTAGGACATCTGCACCTTGCCCACTCATGATCTTAAATGACAGAGGTGTAAGGCAGGGGTCTCCAAATCCAGCCCTGGAGGGCCACAAACCAGTCAAGTTGGCAGGATATCTCTAATGCATATCTATCTCATGCATATTCATTAGGGATATCCCGAAAACCTGACTGGTCTGCGGCCCTCCAGGACCAGGTTTGCCTACCCCTGGTCTATCCCTTTTCACTCTTATCTCATGTCTCCTCATAGCAGAGCTTGCTTTCAATCAAAAGAGGCTCTCATACTGTGTATTTATGCCACAGAGGTATTTAAATGTCTCAGTTGTATCACCTCTATCCTGCCTTTCCTCTAGTCTAAAGTATACATATTAAGATCCTTGAGTCTGTCCTCATATGCTTTATAATGAAGACCACTAACCATTTTAGTAGCCACTCTCTGCACTGACTCTGACCTGTTTATATCCTTTTGAAGGTGCCGTCTCCAGAACTGCACAAAATACTCCAAATGAGGTTGCACCAAAGACTTATACAGAGCTATGACCTTCTGCTGTTTAGATTATTACAAAGCTTGATGAGAGAATATATAAGGGGGAGGGGGGTGGCTCATCTACCCAGGGTGGTAGAGAGCAGATAGGGACTATAAAAGCTGACACAGATAAGGAGTGAAATTCTATGGCTGACAGCTGGGATATATCCTCCTGCTGATAGAATCAGGCTGTGGGCCACTGGGCCACCTCTCCTGTTTATCTGTTAATAGTATCAGACTGTGGTTCCTAATTTCCATCAACCAAAACAACAGTTCCTTGCTTTTAATGCCTTGTTAAATGTGATAAACCCAGCTATTTCTTTCCTATTCTGTACTACAAAGTGCACATTTAGTACATGGATGTGTTAACCTTAGACAGACTTTAAGTTTGAAAAATATGTAAACACCCATCCTCCCCCTCATCCTGAAAAAAAAAACCCAGTCTTAAATAAGGAAAGGAAGGGTAGCTAATTTCTAAACTGTTTATTTCTACAAAAGCGTATTCTTTCTTTCACTTCCAAAGGAATATAGATGCCTAGAATGTTTTGATCTTTGAAAATTAAACTTCAATTCAGTCTGTGCCTGGATATCATTTTACCGTCTGTGTCTAGAAAAGGCTTCCAGAATGCAGCAGAACTTTGTGTTCGAGCTGCGAGAGGAATGTCTGAAACTCCTCTGGGTGCTGAGAGTGAAGGGAGGTTTGACACTGGGCCTCTCTTCCTGGCTTGGCCCTTCCGCTCCCGTTGAGGAGAGTGTTGAGATAAGATTACCGAAGGACAGAAAACGCTTCCAGACTTGCAAAACGGATCAAAGACCAGCTCATGGGCACGCAGATAAAAGAAAATACGTGTAACATGACTGGTATTAAAAACTCTTTTGCTTATGAATGACATTAAAAGGTATTCTGAGTTCTTACCTGTCTTGGATTTTTTTTTAATATAATTTAACTTATTCTATTGCAGCCGCCTTTGTCCCTAAACAATTCCTGCCTCTCTTTTCCTACGGTCGAGATATTTTTAGAAAACCAGAATTATTTTGAGCAGGGTTTTATTTGGTGTCCCTTGCTGTTTAAGTCATCCGCGTTCTGCCTTTTAACCCACCAGAGAAAGATCTTAGCCTGGCCGGGAGCAGGGAGTACAGGAACTGCTGGAAATAGAGGAGGGGAGGCAGGTGGAAATGGGGGGCTATGAAGATTAGGGGACCTGGTGCCGCACTAACAATAACAGGAGAACACTTTCTTGGAAAGCGCTCAGAAATAAATCACTCAGAGGGGGGCAGCGTTGGCAAAAGAACATAAAATGCATCATGCTGGATGAGACCCGTTAATGGTCCATCGAGCCCGGCCTCCTGCCAGGGGCACCTGAAGCAGGTACTTCACTGGGGAGATCGATTTGCTTTTGCTTACGCCCAGAGGTAAGAGGTGGCAATTCCCATGTTTTCCTGGCCAATAAGTGGTCCTGTCCTCGGAATCTGACTTGTCCAACCCCCGTTTAAGCATTGCTACGCTATTCATTTTGACCACATCCTCTGGCAACAAATTCCATGACGTAGTTGCGAGTTGCCTGCCTCAAGCCCTCTATACAGTCTTAATTTTGTTTTAAATCGGTTTCCAGTTAATCTCAGATTTTTCCTAACACCACATTCTGCAAAACCTGAAAGCGTGCAAAACTATCGACAAATCACAGGCTGACTTGGCTCCTCTCTCTGGCCGATCTCTCCTCCATACTCTGGTCCCACGGTAGACCCGTTTTCTTCGGTGTAGTCGTTACAGATCCATATTTGACATACCCTTCGCATAATGGAACATCGTTTTAACCATTCCCACAGACAGCGTAAAAAGGTGCAAGACGGAAGAAAACTGGGCTGACATTTTTACAGGCATTAAATTATTTTTAGAAATGTCAGGGGTTTTTTGCTCCATTTTTGCAGCCTGTAAATTTAGAAATCGTTGACATCCCTAGATGTAGAATTGCGAGATCCTTCAGATCATCAATAAGACAACACGTGGGCAGAAGTCTCCCCCAAGCAGCGTTGCAGTGCAGGAGAGGGGAGGGGGAAGAAGCACAAAAGAGGACCAGTGACCCTCAATCTTGAACCTGCTGTCCAGAGCCATCATGATACCACTGATAGCCAGCGTGGGGAAGCTGCGATAGAGCCTGGCACCACAAGATGTATCTAGTTCTAACTTTACAGAACGTGAGCGAAACATTTCTGGGAAACATCTGAGCCTGGGACTGTGTTACATGAGCTGTGCTCCTGTAGATCTGAACGAGGAGCAAGAAGGCTAATGCCATGCCAAATCACTCCTGTAATCATTAACTACTAACTTCCCCTGTTTATAGTACTTAAGGTGAGGGATTGCTGTTAGGAAAACTGTTTCTGGCCATTTCTGCTAATGGTTCATTCAATGCCAGGCTGGTGCACACTAGTGTGAGACAGCTATGTTTCCCCAAGACTTACAGCAACCAGTACAACAGGCTGCTAGCCTGTCATTCATCTGAAAAGTGCACATTAGTTCTGTTTATGGCTACCTCTCTACTATGTTCTGCTTCAATGGATTTGCATCACTTTTGGTAAGGTAAATGTGAAGGCAAATGAGAACTTTCGTGTTCAGAAAATGAATATTACATGTTTATATTTTCAACATACAGAACATTGTGTATATTGGTCTTTAAGATTCATTGCTCCCTAAGTAGTCTTGAACCCTGCAGATGTCACAGTATTAACTAGTTCCACTCTGCCAAAGACTCCACCCATACTAAATACTGTACTATGAGGAGGATATTCAAAGCTATTTAGGCAGTTTACAGACCTGCAAATCGACTAAATGATCAGGATATTCAGCAGCACTAAGGTGGTTAGTGCCACTAAATATCCCCATGTGACACTACTAAACACCCCGACACTAGTCGGCTAGCATCAAGGCCTTCTGGGGGCGGAGCAGGAGTGATGCCCAGGGATAATCAGCTAGTGGTGATATTCAGCTGCTAGCCAGTTATCCCAAAGCAGGCTACTGAAAGGCTGGCCTGAATGTTTGCCAATATTCAGCTGCTGTACAGTTAGCCTGGCAATATCTGGCCAACCCAGATATTCAATGCTGGCAGCCGAATACGGCCCTAGCTTGGACTGTCTGGATGCAAGCATGGTGGGCCCCCCATTATAACATAGATGGGGATGCATGTGGTTCTGACTGCAGAGGAGGAAGCAGACGGTAAGGAGAGCTGCTTGCCAGCTCCTCCAGCTGATTGGAAGACAGTGTGGGGTGGGGGGGAGGAGGTGGGGATGGATTGATCTCTGCGAGTGTTGGTGGCTCTGTCTCACTTCTGAATCATTTCTGTCAGCAACTGATTCAGGGGAAAAAATCTGCCTTGGTTGGGAGTCATTGAATTAGCACATGTTAAAGAGCCCCTCCTAAACATTATAGCCCTAGGTGTGTGCCTAATTTGCCTGTGTCTTAATCCTGCCCTATACTGACCCCACCTGTACCAAATACTATACTGTCTGTGCTTACAATGTACTCATGGCATTAGAACCCCCCCATCCAAATTCACCTGGAACTCCACCCTAAACTTACGCTCTTTTGATGTCACAACTGTCACTCAGCCAGACGCCCCACCCACACCATTTGTGGCACTGTGTGAGCTTACCTAAGGATCAACAAAAATACTGAAACATAGGAAGATTATGAAACGTGCTTCCTTTATGTTATACTGAAAGTCTAAGCTTCTCCAAACAGTATAATAAAACATTGACATCCCAATCTGTGTTTTGCAATACTGTGCTATCCATGATGAAAAGTGCAATATTCAGAGTATGGTCTTCAAACCACCGTTCTCCACTGCTTCATTCTTTTCGATGCAGGCACTCCTTTCCAGTTATCTCTGACCTTCACTTCCACTTCCTATCCGCTTAACTGTGGCTACCACAGGGCTCAATGTTAGCCACACTTTTTTTCAACAGTTTTCTCTCCCCACTCGCCCTCCTAACCCAACAACTCAGAATTTCAGCACATTACTATGCGGATGATATTTTACTACTCTGGCACACGAGTCCCCTTCCCTCTGACCTCGCTCCCCTTAATTACTGTCGGCGGGTCTGGATTGTTATATCATCTTCGCTGGGCTTCCAAATTATGAACTACAAAGACTACAGCTAATGTGAAATGCTGCCATTGGACTGCTAGCTCATGCCTCCTCTGCTCCTCCATTTCCACTGGCTTCCTGTTCGGTACCATAGTCAGGACAAACTCCTCACACTTTTTCACAAAGCTCTACATACTGGTATACCATCCTATCTGTCTTCTCTCATTCTCTTCCATACCCCACATTGTGTTCTTTGGACAATTCCTGCCAATCATCACCATCCCCTTTCCCTCACGAGCTAGGCTATAATCCACACACCACTCTGCCTTTCATTTCCTCAGCCCCAGCCTTTGGAATGACTTACTCCCGGATCTCTGCCTTGAACCATCCTACACCAGATTTAAAGCCCATCTCAAGACACTTTTCTTCCATAAAGCTTTTGATCTCTCTTTCCCTTGATGCTCCTGGGAGATCCTTGTACCTTTATCCCCCTCCCCCCTCTTTCCCTGCTTGCTTCCTTAGGTTATGATTGTGGATATCTCCTTTTCTGCTACTGATGGATTTCTTTCCCTCTGTTTATAATTTTATTGTAAATATCTGTCAGCATACAGTCCATGCAGCTGTGGACTCTGGTGAATTCAGTCTACAAAGTTAAACTCTGACCCCCTGGTGATGTCAGTCTCTAGGACCTGTCTGCAGCCCCTCCTTGCTAAATCAAGAAGGGCAGACCTTAAAGGGAGTGGCCAAAGACAATAGCAGACCTCAAGGGGAACTGCTGGAGAGGCACTATAAAGGACAGACACACTTCCTGCTTCTCTCTCTCTCCCACCATCCATCGGACATGAAGGACAGGAAGCTCTGATACTCAACTCCCTTCACCCCTCCCCCTCTCTCTCTACCCACATGTTCTGGCCTACCATGCGGCTCTGACCCACATGTTCTGGCCTCTATCTCTCTCACACTTCACACTTGCACACACAGATTAATTGATGCACACTGAAACAGCTCTGTAACCATCACTATATACCTCTGTTCAATACCTATGTATTAAGCCTATTTTTACATAAAAACCTTTCTCCAAGCCACACCTGTTTACTTGTCTTATTACAAACCCTCCTGCGTCTGTGAAGTGAAATGAACCCAGGACCAAGCGGAAACTGGACCAGAAGATTACATATTCAGAAGATTACAATATCAAGCTCAATAGACATAGAACACTGGCTGATGCATGCTTGTTTATGACATTCCAGTACATTGCACAGGAATCCAGGACTTGCAGTTGTGTTCATACAGGAAATAGTGCAGTGACTACCACAGTACCCAAGTCTAAAATATCACTATTGTATCTGCACATCAGAGACCTTGCGTGCAAAATTTGTTGGTTCTGCTCTCCAGTCACAGAAAGCGAAATTATTCACCCATAACAGGTGTTCTCTGTGGATAATAAGGTAAGTCCTCACATATGGATGATGCCACCAACAGAGCCCTCAAGTGGGAGCATTTCCCAGCTCCTACTAGCTTTTGGAAAGCTTCACCACACATGCACACATCTTCCAGTCTGCCATCATCATGCCATTTCTCCTCATTCAATTGAAGAGCTGAGTAAAATCCAACTTCAAGGGGAGGAGGGAGGTTGAGAGGACTTATCCTGCTGTCTACAGAGAACACCTGCTACATGTGAGTAAGTTCACTTTCTCTGCTAAAGGTTGCCTCTAACAAAAAAGAGGAAAAACAACAGTGTGCCGGAACAGTAGACACATAGAACTGATAAGCCCAATATTCAGCAGCGGTGACTAGCTGTTGTAAAGTGGCTAGCTGTCTTTGCTGAATTAAAACCCCATATGTTCAATCAATGCCAGGGCCATATCTGGCCACTGACATTGAATATCCAGGTTGGCTCAGCAGCAGAGAAGATAACCAAGCAGCGTTGATATCCAGCCACTGCCCAGTTAGCTTTGACAATGAAGGTTAGGCCATTCTTTAAGGTGCCTAACTTTCCCCAAATAGAAATAACCGGGCAGCAGTTGAATATTACCACTGCCCAATTATCGCTGGGTGCTGCCTCTGATCCACCTCCAGAACACCACAATGCTAGAAGGAAAGATCTAAGATCCTCCACTCACACCAAATGGCAAACCTCTTCTACCTGAAAGTGTAAGACCTCCTTGGATAGGCCCTCTTAAATTCCTAAAGAATGTTGGTAACACCAACGGGCAGGCTCAGAGAGGACAATGTTAGCCTCTCAACATCCAAGCTGTGAGGGCCAGGGACTTGATGTTGGGATGCAAGATTGTGCCACTTCCTATGAAATTTGAGGTGGTGCATGACCCAGGTGAGGAGTTCCAGGAGGAAAGGGAACCAAGTCTGTTGTGGCCAATAAGCAGTGATAAGAATCATCATGCCTCTGTCACTTTTTGAGTTTAAGCATGATCTTTACAATGAGGGGTATTGGATGATATGCATACAGAAGACTCCCTCCCAACACCCCCCCCCCCCCATACAGGAAGGAAGCATCCAAGGCTACTTTGTTTCCACTCTGGAGCAGAACTGAGGTACCTCAGCCTTCTGAGGCATGGCAAAGAGATCTATTGGGAGTATGTGCCCCACTCCCAAAAGATGTAGAGGACCACCTCCCTGTCCAGGGTCCATTCGTGAGGTTGAAAAACACAACTCAGTCTGTCTGTCAGACAGATACATGATCCTTAGTTCCATCTCCTGAGAGATGCTAACGTTCCACATTCTGATTGTCTCCCAACACAGGAAGTATGAACCAGTTCCTCCCTGTTTCTTGCCTGTTTGAATCACCACAATTTGGTTCGCCAAGTGATGTCAAATATCTTAGAGAGTTTGCTATTGCTCTCAGTTCCAAGAAGTTGATCTGTTGGAGACTTTCTTGAGAAGATCAAGTACCCTGAATGTGGAATCTGTTGAGATGAGTTCCTCAGCCCAGTTTTGACATCTCTGTCATGAGTGATTTTTCATAGGGTGGAATTTGGAAAGGAAGTCCCTTGGCCAGATTGGAGTGGAGAATCCACCAGGATAGAGATTCCTGGAGGGGATGAATGACAGAGAACATGCCACTGATCTTTCTGGTAATTTGGGTCCACTGAGTGCTCAAGTTCCACAGAGATTGTCTCATATAGAGATGTGCCAAGGGTGGATGATGTGAACCATTGAGGCCATATGGCCCAACATTTTCAACATGGTGCATGCTGATGTCTGCTAACTCTTTTGAACTTCCTGCACTATCACTGCCAAGCAAGTTAGTCAGTCATGCAGAAGAAAGGTTTTTACTTGAGTCATGTCCAGCAGAGCTCCTATAAGCTCCAGTTGTGGAGGAAGTTGAGATAGGACTTGGAATAATTGATGACAAACCTTAGTAGCTCCAACACCTGGGTGATGATATGCATTGATTATCGAGTTCCTTCCAGAATGGTGCTCTTGAGTGGCCAGTCATCCAAATAGAGAAACACATGCACTCCCTGTCTGCATAGAAATGCTATTAATATGGCTAGCATTTGGTGAAAACCCAAGAAGCTGATGTGAGACCAAAGGGTAGTACAGAGTACTGGAAGTGATGTTTCCCTATGATGAATCTGAGACACCTCCTTTGAGTGGGATGTATCTGTATGTGGGTGTAAGCATCTTTTATATCTAGAGAGCATAGCCAGTCTCCCTTTTGGAGCTGTTAGTGTAGCTGAGTTTAAAAGAGGCTCAGACAAGTTTCTGGAGGAACAGTCAATAAAAAATTATTAAAGTGGACTGGGGAAATCAACTGCTTACCTCTGGGATAAGCAGCAAGGAATCTGTCTACCCTTTGATAACCTGACAGGTACTTGTGATGCAGATTGACCACTCTTGGAAACAAGATGCTGGGCTTAATGGACCTTTGGTCTGACCCAGTATGGCATATCTTATGTTCTCATGTTCTTGGAGAGAAGGAAGAAGGGTGCCTAGAGAAACCATTCTGAATTTTTCTCAGACCAAATACTTGTCCAGGTCTCTTAGGTCTAGGATGGGATGGAATCCACCCAACTTTCTGGGGACCAGGAGGTACCTCGAGTAAAATCCTCATCCTTCCTGCAAATTGTGTAAATATGATATACCGCATTTTGGTCACACCAAAGCGGTGTACAATAAAAATACTGCTCTGCAGGGGCATTCCAGGGTGGTCCCCATCCTAATCAGACAGTGGTGATATTACGCCACTGCCCAGTTAGCAATATGAGGCAAATGTCAGGTAGTCAGGTACAGGAAACCCTGGCCTAACTTTCGCTGCAGAACCTAACCATGCAGTGGCAGAATATCGTTGCTGCCCACTTAGCTTTGTGGCAATTCAGGCAGCCTAGATATTCAATGGCAGAGCCTGGATATGGTCCTGGCATTGAATATCTGGGTTTTAAGTTCAGTGCCAGCAGCTAGCTGCTTTAGCAGCGCTAGCTGCCGGCACTGAATATCGGCCCCTAGGTCTGTGGATGCCCCCAGTGTGAAGATGTCAAAGTCTGAACAGAGGTGTGGTGGCGGCATGGCTGGGACGTTCCCAGGAACCAGGTCATCACTGCCTGATCTCAGAAATGTCCTAGATGTCCAGAGTCGTGTATAAGTTTAGACCTGCGTCAGGCACGAATAAGCATCAGGAAAGTGCTCATTTTGGCTGAGAAGCATCCAGAGAGATAGAACTCTATTGTCTCTAGTACTCAGCACAGTCACAATGATAGCAGCAGTGAGATTTGAACCCTGGCTCTAACTCACTACTCTAACTATTAGGCTAGACATCCAAGTTCTGAGATACTATTCTGGGGATGTCTATGTAGACACCGCGCCGACACTCGTATCAGGCATGCCCATGTTTGTGAAACATGCCTGCACCTGGACATGCCTGCTTTTTTTCCAAGCATTCTAGCTTAGACATCCCAGATTGCACTTGGATGTCCTTTCTAAAATGCCCCTCATTATGTGAAGAGAAAGATCATTAGAGAAAGACATCATATTTGGCAAGGTTGAAGGTCAGCACAAGAGAGGAAGACTGGCAATGCGACGGATTGATACAATTAAAGCAACTGTGAATGCCACTCTGTCAACAATTAGCTGCCTCACTGAAGATCAACATAGTTTAGGACAAATATCCAGGGGGGTCGCCATGAGTCGACATCAGTTCAACACACTAAATAACAACAACAACAACAACAATAAGTGGCTGGGCCACTGTTGGAAACAGGATACTGGGCTTTATAGCCCTTGCTCTGACCCAATATAGCATTTCTTATTTTCCTATTATACTGAGGTAAAAAAGGACAGGCCCGATTTCATTTGGGTGGTGCTATGTTCTGCACTGGTGCATAGCCTGCCTGCTGTCTGTCTAATCTGGATTTTCAATGCCATGGTCATGTGCGGCCCCGGCATTGAAAATCCAGTTCTAGCCAGACAGCAGCAATTTTCAATGCTACCCACTTAGCCCCTGCACCTGAAAAACAGCTGAGGAAAAACCTCACCTATCTTTAAGGCGCAGAGAGCTAAGCGGGTAGCACCAAAAATCGCTGCTACCCATTTAGCCCTTTCCTCCACCCACGCTCCACCCCAGAATGCCCCCAAAATGCCCCAGTGCTAACTGCATAGCATCTGGGCACTTTAAGAACTTATCCAGGATTTTCGAAAGGCACTACCCATGTAATCCCTAGTTACCCATGTAGGTGCCTTACAAAAATCCCGGCATTTACATGGGTAACTAGGACCATTACCCATGTAATCCCTAGTTATCCATGTAAATGCCTTCAAGAATGACACCCGATAGTCTAGCATGTGACAGCAGGCAAGGAGTAAAAAAAGACCTGAAAAATTAGATCGAAATTTGTGACATACTCATGCAAGGTAGTTTGATAACGTGGATTAGGACTGCTCTCTGACAAGCTCCATGGAGAAATGGCGCAATGATGGCAGATGGGAAGACGTGTGCATGCAGGTGAAGATTTCCAAAATCTTCTAGAAGGAGCTGGGCAATGCTCCTATGCAAGGGCTCTGTTGGCGACATAATCTATACATGAGCACTTCATCCTGCTTGTTCACAGAGAATGGAGAGAAAAACTTACCGGAGCCCAAGTATATTATACAGTAAAGGTCTTACAAGCAGCAACAGAGGGGTTGTCCTGAGTGCATTGCTTTGTTTCATTTCAATAAAAGACACTTTCAACTCTTCATTGCTTCTTTCAGGTCAATCATCACAGAAGGCAGTGAGTTCAGGCAGGGAAAACAAAATAAGAGCTGTCCAGGGAAACTTGAAATGGATATTCCAGCACCATTTTGCCTCAGTTGAACTAGTTTCCTTCTACCACCCTGTGTTCAATTTCTGCCTCACTTAAACGGAATCTGTTTTTATTTTTCACTCTGCACAAACTCCATGGGCCCTGGGATCCTTTTATCTACTTTTAAGACCTTATAAATACACCAGCCAGAAATGTTCCAGAGAATCTGGGAACATTTGGTCACCTAATGTCATATCATTCTGCAAATGCTGACCCTACTCTAGCTTTATAAGGCAGATAACAAAAAGCAAAATGTATTGAGCTCTAAAAAATGTCAGAACAGGACCATGAAAATTGGATCAGTTACCATAAGATGGTTCAGAAAGAACTTGTGGTACTTCATGTACTGAGAATTTTTTTCATAGACACAGAATGGGACAGAACTTTAGTAACTGGGCACCACAGTGCCCTTGAATTACCGCCACCCTGCAGGAGCGTGGCAGAGCTGAAATTGTGTTACTTTTACAGGAGATTCAGATATAGTTGATGCTCTCTCAGGTTCTGAAAATGTTGAAGACTTGGTTGCCATTAAAGGTCTTTTGGCACCTTCTCCATCGTTGAGATATTAATCTTGCCTTTGTCTATTTCTAGCTGCTCTTTCCCTTCTTGTCCTCAAACCTCGAGAAATATCACAGTATGTTCTAAGATACTGGAGCATTTTCATGTCCATAATTACCCCTTATCTAATATTCCAGTTAGCAGCCTGCAATCACAGCCTCACTAATCCAGTCACTCTAATGGTAAAACAGTTATTCTCTTATGTCAGGGTTTCCAAACTGAATTATTTGTTACAATCAGATGCAAATTCCTATGTTGTATCTTTCTGTGATATCCTTCTGCTTTTTCATGACATCTGGTGCAACATTGTCTAACTGAACTTCCAAATCCTGTACATCTATATGCAAACAATAAGTCTGCTATCAGCAGTTAAACATATTTTCTTGGGTCAGTGCAGTCTATATAATGCCCCTCAGTCTTTCAAGCCTCACTCTCTGTCTCCAGCTACAGATCCAGCAGCCTCCCATTCTTGGCCAGTAAGAGCAAATTCTTTTCTTTCCTGCTGTACGTCAGACTGTGTCAAAGACTGAAAGATTGCACATTTGTAACTAATGATTGTTTCTTCTTGTTCTCATGTTTTGTCTTGCTCACTTTCATTCACTGCAAAATTCTACCGATTCTTGGAGCAGCTGCAAGACTAAACAGGATTCTGTCAGCACCGTGCTGCACTCTCCTAATGCAAAAAGTACATGGAGCTTTCTGTCAATATCCTCTTGGGAAGTGCAGGGCAAACAATTTTAAATTTTTTTTGTCTTCATTTCATTTTTTTAAATAGGGTGCCCTATTATACAATAACATGCATTGTTCACACATGTGTGAATAGGGTGCACTAATACTGCTTTTGTTTAAAAACAAATTATTCTTATTTCCATGAACCTTAAACCCTAAATTACCCACAAAGTACAAAGAACTATGTTGAAAATGCAGCAGAATATAAGAATCTGTACTGAATTAAATTAAAAAGACCTCTTATGCTTTGATTTCTCACATGTAGGAAATCAGAAGGTCATGATACCTTTAGAAGGTCAACAAGATGGATGTTGTAGTATTTGAACTGGTATAACCACAAACGTCTGTCTAGATGTCATCAGAGGAAAGGAATATGTAGTCTTGAAAGCTCTTTTCGTTGGTCCCATACCGTTATCATAGCCTACAAAGGATCCCGTTTTCTTCAGGACTGATGCAGCCACTGTGCTGAGGGCAAATAGCAAAGCCAGGGCCAGTGTAAACAGTAGGTGAAGTAGACACAATTTGGGGAGCAATGGCGGTAGCAGGAACTAGTGCTTCCACTGCCCCTGTCTGGCTCTTTGCTGCAGTCCAGCAGCAATTGACACCATGAAGCAACCCCAAACTCCTTTGTGCACTATTCTCTCTTCCACTCCCCTACTCCTTGTATCACACTGTACCACTACCTCTAGCCTGTTGAAGCGTCAAGAATGAGTGCCGCAGAGGGGACAGTTCATAAATATGCTATTGCTGCATACACTTTGCAGGGTCTCTTGAGCAGGGCATGGAGGATGTTCTTCCAGTGACTGGAGCACTGCCACTCTGCAAATCTTTTAGGTCCTCGACCCATGATGCTTAGTGCATAACCCAACTTCAGATAAGAGGGAAGAGCCACTCTATGTGGTGCAGCTTGTTTGGCACCAGAACTGGAAGAACCTCTGGTAGGAGGGAGAGAGAGAGGAGTGGCTGATCGAGAATGATGAAGCCAGTGGTACTGGGACAGAGGGGTAAAGCAGACAAAGATACTGGAAGGGGTTGAAGAGGGGGGAATACATATTCTTATGGGTTGGGAGCAGGAGAGGAGAGAATATTCCTGGGCCTGGGTAGCGGGAAAGGGGGAGAAAAAGATGGGGGGAACCCCTCAAGCTGTATGTCGGGGAGTGGAGGGGAGAGTGCAAGGCTAAACTTCACTTATAATACTTAACACTACTGCATCAACCTTGGCCAAAGTGTGCAGCACTTACAGCTCCAAAGAAATCTTCAGGTCTCTGGTACATGTGTACGAGCCCTCAGGTATGCTTTCTTCCTTCCCCAGGTGATTCGTTGATCCTTCAGGAGCATCCTTTAAGAGTCAGTCTGTTAGTAGGCTCTTGCTTTGACAATGGTCATTGTAAGATCATGTCCTTAATGGGTTTTGGTGGCAGTCCCATATTGTACAGGTTCTCAGTCTCAGCCAGACCACCATTGGACCATCCTCAGTTCATAGCTCAGGTCCTATTTTTGGATATTAATGCAAAGTCTGAAAAGCAATCCTTTAAGATATGGTCCACATTCTTTTGAAATGTCTGCTTCCTTCCTGCCCCTCTCCCAAAATGCAGAGCCAGCCTCTGCTGGCTTGCATGAGTGTCACTTAGACTAGAGCACTGTCAGCTGATGTAATCATAGAGCCTCATCTTATAAATTTAATTTTAGGCTATCAATAGACCAACCTATGCAAAACCCTCTCATACAAAATCATTGTGGCCAGTGTATTTTTCCTGGGAAAAATGGTGCCAGTACTCATATGTCACTAACTAATACATGAGGGACATGGGTCAGTTTTAGCAGGCAATGAAAAAGATGCCGGCACTGAGTATCCTCTCAAAAAAAAAAGCCCCTATTGTGGATAATCTGAAAATCAGAGCTGTGAGATGAGGCTCCGAGACTGGGTTGGGAAACACTGACTCAGAGTGAATATCTAACTAGATATCCTAAGGAACAAGTGACCAATCTTGGCTTTTACAACTCTCATTGCAAGTTATCTGTCATGGAGAAACACCCAAAATGCTTTGACATAGGAATTGGAAAACTAGAGTTGACACATCAGTTCCTTATGGCTTAGATCCAGATGATCCCCCAGTCAACAGAACAGAAAGTGAGCAACTCAAGCAGAAGACTCCCAAATCCCATCTTATGCCTTCATTTCATCTACAAATTTAAATCCAACTAAATGTTAATGTTTAGCCAATGCTATCGATTGACTGGTCATCTGCATGCTCCACGGAGGCTCTTAGCAGAATTCCTTGGAGATGTTGCTACCACATGTGGCATCCATGTTCAGAGGTCACTGAGCAGGGAGAAAAGGCAATGCTATCATAGTATTGACTTCTTTCCATTTTCAACACATTAGATTAACATTTATCAGGTGATCCCAGCACAGACACACAGCCAGAGAACTGGGAAACCGCTCATTCAGATTTTGAAATGTACTGCCATTAGTAACCACAATACTGTAATCTGCTTTCAGTGGTCATAAAAATTCATTGGCTGGATTTTCTTACAGGAATGGGGTAGGGAAGACAACAGGGTGGGGTGGGGTGGACATGGTAATCAAACTTTCATAGAACTAATTCAACAGAAAGTGAATAGAGGAAGACGCTTCCTGTGCAAAACAAGATTCTCTTTAATGGCTTTGTTACTTTACCCTCATAGCTTCAGAAAAGACTAAACTCTCAGATCTATTTGCTAAAACATTAAATCTCAGTATGCTTCTGACAGGATGACCCCAAAGTGCTTTATGTAGTCTTGCGAGAGGGGGCTTCTGAGGTTGACTCTGGGTGGGGACTCCTATCTATCTGGCCGGGGCAAGGATTGCAATGGAATTAGTGCCTAGTACAGCAGCTCACAAACTTTTCCTACATCCATTTGGGTTTTATTAGTATTTTGCTCATGCCTTTCAAGAGATCAAGCCCTGGAGGGGTTACAATCTAAGGCTGTACCTGAGGCAATAGTGGGTTAAGTGACTTGCCCAAAGCCACAAGGAGTGTCAGTGGAATTTGAACTCTGATCTTTCTGATCCCAGTTTGCTGCCCTAACCACCAGGCTACTTCTCTGCTCTACTTCAAATATTCACATTGAATACACGTGAGATAAATATTTGCATATACTGGGTTTCTGATGTATGCAAATTTATGTTGTGTATAATCATTTGCAGAGTTGCCAAGTTACCCAGTTCCACAAGTGAAATATTAAGCCAGTCCTAGATTTCTGACAAGCTCATCCTGATGCATTATGTGCCCTCAGCACCAATTCCAATGGGTAAAATCAAGGACTACAAATACCTTACTGCATTGCAATGCAAATTTTAAACCAAAAGCCGCAAAACATTTCACTCCTGGAACTCTGTAATTTGGCAGCTCTGCATTTGAGAGATCCTGAAAATTCAAGAGTGGGGAGGAGGAAGGGGGTGTTACCAGAACAAGTTCAGGAAGCCCTGGCTTGCAGCCTTTGAGAGATCTAACTAGCATCTGAGCAGGTAACTCTGAGAACAGTGCATTGGAAATGTAACCTGCATTCTTGGCCACAAGGGGCACTGTGCTGTACATAGTATATAAAGAGACCAGCATAAGCCATGGTGAGTCAGAACAAGGCCTATCAAGCCCAACATCTGTTTCTAACTGTGGCTGATCTGGCTCACAAGTGCCTGCAAAATCCCAAAAACTAGATCTGTTTTTCATAGTTCATTTTCAGGGATGAGCGATGGCTCTCTCAAGTCTACCTAGCTAATCATTAAGGTCTTTTCTTCCAGGAATTTATCCAATTTGGAAACAAATTGGAGGTAACCTAAGAGAGTCCAATGAACGGAGGAGAGACAGCACAGGGAAGGATGGCAAAATGAACTCTTCATTTGCTTCATGTACAGCATTTCACTCTGTTTCTGTGCAGCTGCAAAATGCACTCAAGTGTCAAAGTTGCTTAAGGTGTAGCACCGCGTGTTTTCAAAGTGGTAAACTTCCTCAACATATCAGCTGACCCGGTTCTTGGCTTTAGATGCTCGTCTTTTACTGTTATGCCAAACTCTCATTTTTCTTTTGTCGCCTGCTCTTCATTGATTTAGACTGGACTCTTACTTTCTCTGCCTCAGAGCTAGATTGCCTGAAGTCAGCTGCCATGCTAGTGAGCCCATTATTAGTACATAGGTCCCAATGCGCAAGTCCCATTACATAGAACAGGACTTGTGGTAAATGATGTGTGTTAATGCTTAGCACAGGCAATGCAGTATCACCTTTTAATAAAGCCAGCTCTCAGGGTGGTTCAGCATTTTTTCACCGTTCTCCTCCTCTTTTACTTAACATCTATAAGGGTAGGAGTGGCCAAACAGAAGATGCTCTATAAAAACCTGAGACGCGAATGTTCCCTCAGGCATGAACTATAAATCAGAATGAAAAGGGGGGAACCTTAATAGTTTTGATTGTTTAATTACCAGTTAAACAAACTGATTTGTTTTTTGTTTTGTTTTAACAGCTGAAAATCAGCGGCGTGCATGGATATCCCTAATGAATATGCATGAGATATATATATGCATTAGAGATAGCCTGCCAACCTGACTGGTTTGTGGCCCTCCAGGGCTGGATTTGGAGACCCCTGCCTTACACCTCTGTCATTTAAGATTGTGAGTGGGCAAGGTGCAGATGTCCAAGACATCAAAAAGGTTAGATAGAATTTATCACATTCCTCCTCGTTTCTCACCACCACCAAAATATTGTCTAATAGACAACGTTTTGGTGGTGGTGAGAATCGAGGAGGAATGTGATAAATTCTATCTAACCTTTTTGATGTCTAGGACATCTGCACCTTGCCCATTCACAATCTTAAATGACAGAGGTGTAAGGCACGGGTCTCCAAATCCAGCCCTGGAGGGCCACAAACCAGTCAGGTTGGCAGGATATCTCTAATGCATATATATCTCATGCATATTCATTAGGGATATCCGGAAAACCTGCAGGGTTGCGGACCTCCAGGACCGGATTTGAGTAGCTCTGGTGTATGCTACCATTTCTGTAGGCCAGGGGTTACTATGTTTATGTTACAGCCCAAATGCATGATTACTGAGCTCCCAAGAGTTGGATAACTTAAAATACAACTTTTTTCCACTCGAATGAGTGTTGAAATACTGTTTCTACATGGCTACTAAAGGTAAATAGGAACTTCTATAATGCATGAAACTCACAGATGAATGTGGCTGTTTTGCTTTTCAAGTCATCTTCTCCTGTTTCCAAACTCATGTTTGTTTTATTTTCTATCTGATACACACATTACCTCATCACCCCATTATCCCTCCTTATTATCCCTGCCTGCCTCCAGTGTCTGCAGGTTTAAAGCTCTCTGATCCCCTGATCAGCTTCAGGATGAAAAACTGTCTGGAACAGGGTTCCTTGAAGAGAAGGTGAAAGGAAGTAAAGAAAGTATTATAATTGCCCAGGACCCCACCATCACAAGGGGTCCCCAATTACTAAGGGCCTCTTTTACTAACACTTAACTTGAGCTATCTGCTGCCTGGCCCATTTTATTCTTATGAGTTACATGGCAGATAGCTAGAGCTACACGTTAGCAGAAGAGGCCCTAGATGATGTCTCTCAAGCAGAGTTTTAATCTTCCTGACAATGGCTGTGCCCAATCCTTGTTTTCGGCCTCCAACAAACCAGGCAAAGAAAATACCACTAAGAGCACTAAAATGCAAGAAAGACAGAGAACAACAAAATATGTGCAGATTTTGTGAAAGGAATGATCAAACCTGCCTGGAAACCTGTACAGTAGAAACTTCTACACACCCTTCTGAGCTATAAAGAAACAGTGGGCATCAGTTCCCCCTCCATAAAGGTGCATCTGAGAAAGGAAAGATCTGTGCTTTCAAAAGCCTGGGTGCAAAATCCTCTTTGAATAATTCTTAAGTTGGTATAATAAAAGGAATCTCAGGCTAGAAAGAGCCCAGTTTTCTCCAACAACGCAGAACTACCAGAACTCCACATTGCACCAATATCCCTGCTAATAAGATTTAAGAAACCCCAGGCACAAGGTGTGGTCAGAAGTGTATATAAATTCATTATGAAAAGGAATCCACTCTGGTTTAATTATAGTATTTAATCTCCAGTTCTGTCTGACCTTTATATTCTTGCCTCAGTAGGAGGCTCTGCCTTCCTGGTCCCCACCCTGCTTTTCAAGTCCATCACCTGTCATTAAGCCCTCTACTCTTTTAACACCAGTCACAGGCCAGCCTTCCCCCACCTCCTCCATTACTTATGGCACCTGTTTTGTACCATAATGGAATCTGTGCAATGTAAACCCTGAGGTCATCTGTTTACTGAGTGTCCTGGGAACAGCCTTTACATCTTTAACCTTTAACATCTTTAAAGGATACCTTTATTCTAACTATCACATCGTGCCCAGTCCACAATATACGAGCTGGCAGTGATTTATTGTTCTACTTAGCTGTAAAATGGGGGGGAAATGGTAAAATGACGTGGCAAATAGGATGGGGAAGTGATTTGGGATCTGGCTCAGGAGTTTTTTTAGGAGTAGCTCAAGAAGGATACACAGGTACAGTAGACATTTTCCTATCCCTCGGGACAGGGGGTTCTCAACCCAGTCCTGAGGACACACCTAGTCAGTCGTATTTTCAGGATAACCACAATGAATATGCATGAGAGAGATTTGCATACAATAGAGACAGTGCATTGCAAATCTCTCAAGTATATTCATTGTGGTTATGCTGAAAACCTGGCTGGCTAGATGTGTCCCGAGGACTGGGTTGAGAATCTTTGCCTTGGGGGGCTTATAATCGAAGTTTGTACCTGAGGCAAAGGAGGGTTTGGCCAAGATCGCAAGAAGCGGTGGTGAGATTAGAAAACCGTGGATTAAAAAACACTGTTGAATCTATCACTTTCTTTTTCTGATGTCTTGGGCTTTGAACTTTGCCAGAGCAGAAAAATGAACGCGTTTCTAGGGAGACTAAAGCCATTACTGGGTTTTGACACCTCCTCAGGTTTGTACGTTGGTATCTACAGTATTTCTGCCGTGGCTATAGAAAGAGCAGGACCGCAATTACCACAATGCACTAGGCGGGAGAATTGAAAAAAGGCTTGGGCGCAATCTCACACAGCCGTGGATTACTCATTAGCTTTGTTTTGGCTTCTGGAGGCCCCCGTGAAGCCGTTCTGCTTCTGAAAGAAGGCAGGGGACGGGAGAGCGCTTCCTTGGGATGGGCAAGGGCCGGCGCGGCCTGTAGGTGGTGCATTACGGTAAAGGAGGAGAGCGAGGCGTTCCCCAAAGCGGAGCCGCCGCATTATTAAACAGAGGCAGCTCCGGATCATCTGCCCCTAAGTTACGTAGAGCCCAGGCAGCAGAGATCATTCCTAGCGCGAAACTTTAAGAGAGAAAACTTGTAAGGTACAAACTTGTGCAGAAAGGAAAGTCAATGTATTTGACTTTACCTCTGATGACTAGGAGCGGTGAAGACGGGAACGTTTAAAAACTTCTCTCTGCACTTTAGAGAAATTGCCAGCGAACTAACCGAAAGGAAAGCGGATTACAGGGGAAAGAAAATAACTGGCGTGCCCAGGAAGCTAGAGAAGTGCCTGATCGGGAGAGGGAGGGCGTTGGAGGAGTCTGCTGTCCTCGCCCAGGGTGCTAATTGGACCACTTGCAGCCCATTTTCCTTTCTTTCCTAATCCTAGAAACTGCAACGGGTTTTAGCCATATCTCGGGCTGCAGGAGGGAGAAACCAGAGACCAGGAGCATCCAGGTGTGCGGCGCCCGGAGAAAAGAAACCGGAGCAATAGCGACTCGATCGGCTCTTCTAAAGCGAAGATGTCCTATCCGTTTATCCACGCCTTCGCCCTCCGACAGTGGAGGGGGGAGGAAGTAACTCTGGATTAACCAAGAAGGGAAGGAGTGGGATGAGGCTGACGAAGATACCGTTTTATTTCTAAAGCTGCTTCTCGGAGGAGGCGCAGGAAAGTTCATTCAGTCCAAAAAAAACGGAAGCTCCGAAAGGTTGAGAAACGGAGCAACTCCGTGATCCAATTCTCTGTTATGTCAGAACTGGTTTTCGTTTGAGGTGTTTTTAATTTTCAAACTTTCGTATTTTAAAAGCACATCGAGGTTCAGCCGCCTCCCTTCGTGGCCCAATTTGGAAAAGGAAGCTTCTGTCCCACATGGCGTGAATTGTTCTGGGCGCTTTTAGCCATTGCAGATTGGCTTGTATGCATATACCGTATTCGTCTATATCCCTGTTAGAGATATCTTTAAACTGTGAAAGACGAGGCTTGTCGCTGAAGCCTCCCAAGTGCTGGGACCCTGTGATGTGAAGGAAGAGAAGCCTCCCGCCTTCCCCCTTCCCCTCCCCAACACAGTTTTTCTGTCCGCTTACGCTCTGGAAATGAGTGTGAGTGCCGGCTACATATCCGTGGAGGTGTTAATCGCTGTACTTTCCATTGTGGGCAATATCCTAGTCTGTTGGGCTGTGGCCATCAACAGCACTTTAAAAAATGCCACCAACTATTTCCTGGTGTCCCTGGCAGTGGCTGACATTGCGGTGGGGCTACTGGCCATCCCCTTCGCCATCACCATCAGCATCGGCTTTCAGACGGACTTCCACAGCTGTCTCTTCTTGGCCTGCTTCGTGCTGGTGCTGACCCAAAGCTCTATCTTCAGTCTGCTGGCCGTGGCGATCGATAGGTACCTGGCCATCAAAATCCCGCTCAGGTAAGAAGACGCAGAAGCCTCCCGGTGGGGTGGGGAAGGACCAAAGAGCGAAACCGCGGGGTGTGCCGACTGCTGCCACAGCGCTTCTGCGCTCGGACGTGTAAAAACCAGCGTAGCCTATGTGTTAGGACTAATAGAGCCGAGCAGATTTTACTGCAAGTGTTACTTGACCAGCTAAGTGTGAGTTTCCCGTGGCTTTTAGCAAAGTTTTTGTAGGCAAGATCTGTGAAATAAAAATGTAATGGGATTCCGCTTCCCCCCTCCTCCTCCTCCTCCCCATCGCGATGTATTTCTGAAGAAGCGTTTTCGGGGAGGAAGTTACTGCTCCCAAAAATCTGGACAAGTTTCACTTCTCAGTCTTATCTCAACCAGGACCCGGCACTCAGCTGTGAGGTTTTTATTCACTAAATAATATAATGGCATTTTGTATAGACAAAGTCAAATTGACAGTAACGTTATATCCAAACACTCGCCTTATAGCACCAGGTAATCCTATTATGAAGGTTTCGTTGTATGTCGTTACTTGTTTTGTCTAAGCGTTTTATCCAGACTAACCACCCTCCGAGGTCGCCGCGCGTAAGACTGCGTAAAAGACAGGTTGGGATTGCCTGGACAGTAAGTGGTGTAGAAAATCTAAATCTTATTATGCTAATTATGAGACATTTCAAGTAAAATGTGAAACGAAAATAACCCATGGAGTCATGGAGGAAGTAATTAGCTTGAAATGATTTAATCCTTGTCGGCATGTGTGCTTTCGAAGTGTGCGGAAATACTCGGTACTTCTAGAGTTACGGACAGAATCCTTAACCTCCTGAAACATGCTCGGAGCTTTATGGTGGGATCGGTTCACTTTGCAGCGTATTCTGAGAAGGTTGTATTTTGTGAAAAAAATAAAATAAAACAAATTCTCCTTGCTGTTTAAAATCCAGAACCGCTCTGTAAGCTGCCTCGCTCACGTTTTGACGGAGAGGCGCCCCTGACACGTTATAGCTGCCTGGGAGCCGCGGTTAAGGATGCTCCGGAGTGAATTACGGTCATGTCCAGTTACTGGAGGATCTGATGAAGCAGGGACAGACATTGGTACTCTAATGCTGCCCTCGGAGCTAGGAGGCACTTCTCTAGCACCTTTGCATAGTATCGCTGACTTTAGTTCCTGTCTTCAGAACTATGGGCTAAGTTTATTGCTGAAGAAACGCTGAACTCGGCTTCCTTTTGCTGAAAGCCATTACAGTGGGGTGGGTGCTGAGCCTAGTCTGCTTGGATTATTGCTGGTTTTAATGTTTTGCGGTGTGGTGTCTTTAATACGATTGTAATTTTTCTTTTTTTTTTGTTTGCTGCCATTGTAAACTGCTCTGGTATGCAATTTGAAGGGTGGTATAGAAAGTTTAATAAACCATAAACCCCTAAAATAAATCTCCATTGTGGCTGACTCTGTTTAATAAACATCCATAAGACCACGGAAAAGTTCTTTGGAAATATTTGCATGTAAGGTCATCCTCTAGCCTTTGGCCAGGCAATTCAAAAGGATGTTTCTGTAGATTGTGCTAAAATATACATTCTTTCCATAAATAGAACATAAAAAGATGCACCCATAATGCTGTGTGGCCTGAAGGGTGCGGGGGGAGGTGGGTGGACTTTCCAGTAGACAATCCCGGGGTGGGAGAGAGTCACCCGGCCATTAGAAGCAGCACTAGTATGTGGCCCTGTCATTAGTTTACGACTGCAGTGCCTACAGCAACGCATGATTTTTGGAGGTAGATCCCCTCTCCCCACACCCCCAACTGGCTATGTTTTTGAAGGCAGACTCCAAAGTCAAAGGAAGAGCAGCTGTAGGGTTGCAAAGGTGGCATAATGGAAACAGCACTGAAGTAGGGGTTCAACATTAAAACCGGAAGTCAGCAAATAGAAGCCACAGCACAGAGGGACTAGGGTTGCAGGGATCCAGAGGAAATGAGTTACAAGTGGACAGGCATAGATGATCCTTGGATGTGGGGAAGCAAAGGTAAAGCAGAAAATCAGCAGGTCACTGTCTGCAGAAACCCTGCGCTAAAGCTCTAGCATAGGGTTGCCTCATGCGAGCTTAAGACAAGTTTTGCTCGCCAATGCTGTAAGCAAACAGCATGAAAATGAGCTGTGCACAAAAAGTCTGCATTAAGAACCGCAAGCCATGCGCATGCATACAAGGGTCTGCATTAGCAGTACCTATATCTTGTGCAGAAAGAGTTTGGCACTTATGCACATGTGCTGGAATGCTATCTGGAGCTCAGCAATATTCTGCTCAGAATATAAACGGCGTTCTGCACAAAATAATGATGATGTATCAGACAGCATTGTAGTACATGTGCATAACCTTGTCCCTGCTGTTTTTCATGGCTGCCTTCAGCAAAGCCAGAAAAAAGTTGTGGGTGGTGTACACTTAAAGGGGCATAAATTCCTCAAGCACTGACTGCAGACCTGTGAGCTAACCCTTGCTCAGACCTTGCATTAAAACTATAGCATTGAGCTTGGCCTTCTGTGCACTTCTTTGCATCCGTGCTGCAGTTAATTGCTTCATCATCCATTTAAATATATTTAAATGTGCTATGTGCTGCTGTCTGCTGAAGGCTTTGTGCATGCTTAGCTTGTGGCAGAACTTATTCTTGCATTGGTAGCACACAAAATTGTGTTAAACTTGAGCTAACCTGTGCAGAAAAACCTAGCACCCTTGTCTGTATTGGCTGCCAGTGTGCTGGAGGTTTCTCTGCCTTCATGCTCTGTTTCAGGCTGTCTGACTGGATGCTGATGGGGACCTCCTGGTATTCTTTTTCTACATACAAAGGCAGCCACTTTCCCCTGCACTGTGTCAGCTCACTGCTCAGGAAAAAGCACTGGCAGAATTTTGGCCACTGACTAGAAACCTTTAGAACTAACCTGATCTCTTGGGCAGCGGGAAGCTGACTAGTGAGGTGTCCATTAGACTGCAAGCCTTGGAGCCACACCTTGGACAAGGGGAGCAACCCCACGGTCTCCCTGGCAAGGATTACGGCACCCTGCTCCTTCCTTTCTGCATCATTCTTTACCTGCCTTTTCTGATCCTGCCTTGTTCCCATCCCATTTACCCAGCTACAAATGACTCCCATGGTGGTTTCGGGTCTGTGGAGGATAGTTACAGGATGATGGGGCAGAGGCACAGGCAGGGCCCCCTCCCCCTTCTCGGTTAGTTTATGGATTTCTCTAATTTTGATTTGTCTTTTAGTCGGGTGCATTAGGCATCCAGCAGTTCATTTATGTTTCTGGATTAGTTGTGCCCAGAAGGACATGTATGTGGCCCCTTTTCATGAGAACGACTGAAAAAATACTTGTGCATGAAAAGCTCCAGTGAGCAGAACCAGTTTGCAGCTTAGATAATCGGGAAAAAGCATTGGCCAAACTCCAGCCACTGATTCCCAATAAGCAGGAGTTGCTTCTCTCTGGAAGAACCAGAACCATTTGGAAGTAATGTGATTTTCTTTTCCAAGCAGTTTTGTCAGTAAGTGCTTTCCTAACTAGGCATGACTTCATAGTTTCCTGATAAGTGCAAGATTGCTATTGCAGATTTCATTATTTAAGGTGTGAGGCCATTGTATTACTACATTTAGTTAAGGGGCACCAGGTGAAATTTATCTAGGTGGGGGGTGGGCAGAAAGGTAAAATGATTATCAGTGTTTTTAATTGTAGGCAGAATTTGGGAGGCAGTTAACTGCCTAGGGACATTGTCCTGCTTGCCCTAAAACACACTACATTTCATATCAACACCTAAAACCAATTTCTGGGCTCTAGATTCTTAATCAAGAGTTTATTCCCTTGTCATTGATTGCTTCTACAGAAGAGAGGTACATGTAGAAGTTACCTTTAAGATGCACAAAGTGTAGCCCGTGTTTGGGGAGTGGTATATGATTTCCAGCAGTTGCACATTTACCTGGTAATTGCTCTGAAATTCACAAATAGTCCTACATTGAAAGACCAGATTTAGAAAATGTTTTCCTAAAGGCCATACCAGGCCCCAATACCCACATGTAGAAATGGAGGTCAACAAACAGTAACTTAATCCAATCCAAAAAACCTTACCTAATCTATTTATGCCTGGGCTTCCAGCATTCTGCTCCCTTTATCAGGTCGGTGAAGAATAAATTGAGTGGTGTCTTACAAACATGAGTAGATAGTGGTTAGTTTCCAAAGTTGTAAATCCCATAGGGAAATATGGGGATATATATTGACTGAACACAATTTGTGCTAATTTAACCCTTTTTGTTGCATGTTCATAAAGCTGTAAGGAGTTGGAATTTAAGAAGTTAGGATGAAGGGAACAATGGACAGAGGTGGTGTTAGTAATGAGTTTGTTCCACACAAAAGGAGGGATGGTTTAAACAATTTTTTAAGCAAAAATAAAGCCCATCTCACTCACTCACACACACAGCTCAGATTAAGGGGGCATTATGCACTTTTATGCCGTGATAAAGTATGGTTGCAGTATCTGTTGTGTATTTTCAGCTCTAGAGAGAGGGGAATAGTTGAAGACTTGTAATCTGTGCTCTCATCTGTAAGTAGTGGCTTGGGTAGGGGCAATTATTTCTTTCTGTAAAGAATCCACTAACCTGCTGAAAATGGGATGACCCCCCTCCCAATTTCTGTTGCTTGCCTTTCATTTGCACCTCTGATGTGATACAACTGTACTGAACACCAAAGCATTACTGTTTGACTTTTATTTACATAAAGAGGTTAAGTGGCTGTTCCAGAACTTAAGAAGGAACGTAGGAGGTTTGGCAACATAACATCTCTTCTGTGCCTTTTTTTTTTTTTTGAATATTTATTTTTATTTCAATTTGGAACAAACATAGTGGAACCAACATTTCAATAAGCCAATAATCCCAAACCCATTTTAATGCATGTTAATGCAAACTATTTGAAGGTATCAAATGCATAAAGATCTACAGAACAGGCATGGAAAGCGTGAGGGGAAACATCACATGACCTGATCCAAGTTTACTTATCTGCCAGTTCCTGGCCTCTTCAGTTTTAAGTGTTTTCTGAGAAATGCTCTCCTTGGGTGTCTTGGCTATGCTATAAGTTTCAGGAAGCAGGGACTGTCTGCGAGTGTATAGAAACTAGTAGTCTATTTTACTGTTAGAGATTTGGCTGAGTTCCAGCTCAGGTATCAAACCTAGAAGGACATGCTACAAGTGGGGAATGTGAGACTAATATGGAATGAAAAGAACCAGGTTAACATTTTTACTGTATGGGATGTTGAGATATGAACAGAGCTTAATTTCTGGGGAAACGCGTGGCATGGAATTTGGACACTTTTCAGATATCCAAAGCAGTAGGGTATGTTCAGGTCTGGTTCCCACTCCATTTCACTTAAATCCTCTTTAATCATTTGCTTTAATAACATTTTTGTTGAGTGTAATTAGCAAAAAATTTGTGTTCTCATAGAAAGGAAGGGAGTAGGTAGTGTCGGGTGCTAACTGCTGATACTGTACCTAGGTCAGTGTAGAACGGGTTAGACACATACTCCTCCACAAAGCAAGCCATGTTGTAATGACCTCTTGAGGTATAAATGGAGAATGTTCCCCCAGGCTGGTTAAGCAACCAGTATGACTGAAACTCATTGTTCCCCATTAAATCAGACATTTCTGCAAATTTGAAAGACAGAAATTTTAGATAGCTAATGAATATTTTAAGACTCCCAGTGCATAGCTATTCAAACCATGTTCCATACCTGAACGTTTACAAAGGCCTTAGCGATATCATTTTTTTTTTTAAAGGTTAAATTCGGGTGTACCTTGTTTCTCCATGGACATGCAGGATGTCAGCCACACCTTGTGATGTCATCCAACAGCACCATGCCTACGTAGTCCCACCTCCAAGCCCACCCCTGGCTAGCCCAGCTTTTCATCTTTACCTTGCCTGCAAGGACAGTCTCTTCAGCTCTCCAACATCCATACAACTAAAACTATCAAAGATTAGAAAACAAAGAAAATATCAACCTAATATGCTCTCCAAGCCTGGCTTCAAGAAATGCCCGAAGTGCAGCTGCAAGATGAATAGCACAGGCACCCACGATTGCTGCGTCTAATGAAGTAAAGACCTTTTCAAGTACATTCGTAGCAAAAACCTGTGAGAGAGTCAGTTCGTCCATTAGATGATAAAGGGGTTAAAGGAGCACTAAGAGGCGACAAGGCGATAGCGGAGAGACTGAACGAATTCTTTGCTTCAGTCTTTACTGAGGAAGATGTAGGGATGTTACCCATGACTGAAGTGGTATTTAAAGGTGCAGAAGAATTGAAGGAAATATCGATACATCGAGAAGATGTATTACAACTATTAGATAAGCTGAAGAGTAGCAAATCACCTGGGCCGGATGGTATACATCCAAGGGTATTGAAAGAACTGAAATATGAGATTGCAGACCTGCTATTAGTAATCTGTGAACTATCATTAAAATTATCTCTAATACCTGAAGATTGGAGGATCGCCAATGTAACACCAATTTTTAAAAAGGGTTCCAGGGGTGATCCGGGAAACTACAGACCGGTGAGCCTGACGTCAATACTGGGAAAAATGATAGAAACCATCATAAAGAATAAAATTACTCAGCATGTAGATAGTCATGAACTAATGAGAGACAGCCAACATGGCTTTAGACAAGGAAGATCTTGTCTTACTAATCTGTTATGTTTTTTTGAAGGAGTGAATAATCAGGTGGACAAAGGTGAGTCGGTTGATATTGTGTATCTGGACTTTCAGAAAGCCTTTGACAAGGTCCCTCATGAGAGACTTTTGGCAAAACTAAAGAGTCATGGGATAGGAGGCAGTGTACTATTGTGGATCAGGAACTGGTTAAAAGATAGAAAGCAGAGGGTAGGGCTAAATGGCCAATTTTCCCAATGGAGAAAGGTGAATAGTGGTGTACCCCAGGGATCTGTGCTGGGTCCGCTGCTTTTTGACATATTCATAAATGACCTGGAAAGTGGAATAACGAGTGAGGTTATCAAATTTGCAGATGACACAAAACTATTTAAAGTTGTTAAAACCCAGGAGGATTGTGGAAAATTGCAAGAGGATCTTGATAAATTGGAAGACTGGGCATCAAAATGGCAGATGAAATTTAATGTGGACAAGTGCAAGGTTATGCACCTAGGGAAGAACAACCCAAACTATGGTTACACGATGCAAGGTTCCACATTAGGAACCACCACCCAGGAAAAAGATTTAGGCGTCATTGTGGATACCATGTTAAAACCCTCGGCCCAGTGTGCAGCGGCGGCCAAGAGAGCAAATAGAATGCTAGGTATGATAAGGAAAGGAATGGAAAATAAAACAAAGGATATTATAATGCCTCTATATCGTTCCATGGTGAGACCGCACCTTGAATATTGTGTGCAATTCTGGTCGCCGTATCTTAAAAAGGATATAGAGTTATTAGAAAAGGTTCAGAGAAGAGCCACCAAAATGGTAAAGGGGATGGAAGGATACTCCTATGAAGAAAGGCTAAAAAGGTTAGGGCTCTTTAACCTGGAAAAGAGATGGCTGAGGGGAGATATGATAGAAGTCTATAAATTAATGAGCGGAGTGGAACGGGTAAACATAGATCGATTGTTTACCTTATCAGAATATAGAAAGACTAGGGGACATGCAATGAAGCTACAGGGTAAACTATTTAAGACTAATAAAAGAAAATATTTTTTCACTCAACGTGTAATCAAACTCTGGAATTTGTTACCGGAGGATGTAGTAAAGGCTGTTAGTGTAGCTGGGTTTAAAAAAGGTTTGGACAAGTTCCTGGAGGAAAGGTCCATAAGCCATTATTAAGAAGGGACCCAGGATATCAATGCTTGAACCAATACAAGCATTGTGGAACCTGTGTCCCTTGGGGAAACTGCTAGGTACATATGACTAGATTGGCCACTGTTGGAAACAGAATGCTGGGCTTGATGGACCTTGGTCTGACCCAGTATGACATATCTTATGTTATTATGAGTATAAACCACTGCATGGAGGACTACTCCCACTGCAGCCACGTGCCCCCCTGGGCCTGCCGATCCTGAAGCCATATGCTCTAGGACTTCCTAGCTGGCACAGAAGCTACCTCCAGGACCTCCAAAGGGCCTTCTCCATCTGCACTGCCAACCATATGGCCCACAGAGGGCACAGAAGCAAGGCCCACACCACAGCCCAGGACATGCGTTTTAGAGGCCATTGTCCCTGGCCCAGTGTCCCCAGAGGCTGCCTTCAGTGCAACCCCAGCAAGGGTGAGCAGATTCACACAGGCCACTGACAAGGACCTGACCCCCCAGTGCCATGCAAGGCCATGATGCCAGCATAGCCTCATCTTCACATGGCACTGCCCCCTCCATTGTCATTAGCCAGTGCCATGCTCACGTACAGATCTCCCCTCTGTGCTGGGACCAATCAAGGCAGTGCTCCCACACATCCACATGGCCCCAAAGCATGCTGAAAGGCTGGCATAGATGCTGCATTAGGAGCAGCAGCAGTAGCAGAACAGACCAAGCCTCAGCAGATTCCAGTAGCAGTCCTGGACCTTTTAGCTTGATTCCTGCAACACGTCTCCAGCACAAATGACCACACTGCTGACAACCCCTAGCCTGGAGACACTACCTCCCAGCACAGGACCATCAAGGGACTTGTGCATGCCACCATCCCCTGTCACCGCTATGGTTCTCACCAGACTGCCTCAAAGGCAATAACGTGGAAGAGGAGGAAGCAGCTGCCCAAGGCTCACTTGAGGATGCACAACGTTCACTGGCGCCTCTAGGCTCATTGGAGACCTTGCCGCTGCCTGTACAACCACCCTCACCTCCAAAGGACCTCACATACCCCAGATACCTCCAAAAACTCACATTGTAGCTCTTGTTCACCCCAGTGGATGTTCCGGACCTGAGAAATGAGATCCTGGGGATGCTGAAATACCTGGATGGCCCAAAGGTGATGGTGTCCCCTTCTGGTCAACAAACTCCTTCAGGAACACCTACTGAAGGTATGGCAGACTCCTTCATTCAAGCCCATCTGCTTCAGGAAACTTGAGACCAAATATCAGGTGCAACCAGCCTCAGGGTTTGAAAAAAAAAAACAGTTGCTCCACCAGCCTATAGTGGTTGAATTGGTGATGAAGTAGTATGTGAAAGGGCCCAGAACGCATGCCAATAAGCCATCTGGTAAAGACTACAAGCTCATTGAATACCTCTGGTGGAGAACCTTCCAAAACACCATGCTAAATGCAAAGATCGAGCCCACCAATTTCAACAGGTCCTCTTCCAGGACACCCTACTGGACAAACTCAAACTGCATTGATATGCTGCTCCTAGAAGCATGGACACCCACCTCAACCACCCTCACTGACCTGGCCGAGAGTGGGAAATACCTCATATGGGATGCCTGTAACTCTGCAGCCTGCACTGCAGGCAGTTATTGCTGCCGGGCACCTAGCCTGGCTCTGAGCCTCAGGCCTGAGGGAGGACATGAACGACTGCATTGCCGATGCCCCCTGTGCCATGAGCAGCCTCCTCCAGAAATGAGGTTAAGGACATCGTGAATGACCACAGACTGCTGCACCACTCTCCATACCCTGGCCACTGAGGGCCTGGAGCACAGCTGAAAGTCTCAGGGCAGCCAGGCATGGAAGTCATACGATTCCTCCAGAAACTACAGCTCCCACCATTGGTGACTAACCCAATGCTTCCACCTCCAACACCTTCAGACACTTGGAAGAGTATTACCACAGATGGGTCATGGAGATCATAGCCAAGGGATACTGCATAAACCTCTCCACTCCCCCATATTAGGACTCCACTCTCTGCAGTGAAACACATCCACATTTACTCACAGCCATGATTGCAGAGGTTCACTCTCTCCTCACGGAGAAGGCAATAGAACCAGTGCCACCACTGGAGATCAACAGCAGATTCTATTCCAGGTACTTCTTGATTCCCAAGAAATCTGGAGGCATCTGCCCAATCTTTGATCTCCACCACCTACATAAGTTCATCCACAAAGAAAAATTCCAGATGTGTACTCCCTGGGCTTCATCCTTCCACTCATCCAGCACAACTAGATGGCTTCACTGGACCTCCAAGAATGCATACACTTGCATCTCCATCCACTGAGCCCACAGGAGGTATCTATGCTTCCATGGGCTTAGGGCACATTGTCAGTACAGAGTGCTCCTCTTTGGCCTTTCATCAGTCCCAAGGGTCTCCACCAAATGCATTGCTGTTGCCATAGCCCACTTCTGCAAACAGAGCATATGCATCTTCCTGTATCTGGACGACTGGTTACTCATAGTGTCCGCCTCCTATCAAGAAGCCAAGGCATCCATCCAACAAATGGTTACAATACTGTTGTTGCTTGGGTTTCTTGTAAACTTCAAGAAATCCCACCTGCAATGCATAGTGCCTGGAGTTCATTGGGGTGGATATCGGGACCATCCAAGCCAGGACATTCCTGCCTGTACCCCAATTAGACACCATTACATCCCTACTCTGAGAAGCCTTGACAGCCGGCTCGGCCATTGCCAGAACACTGCTGTGCCTCTTAAGCCACATGGCGGCAACCATCCAAGTCATACTGCACACCAGACTACAAATGTCATCTACAATGGCATCTGCGCAGGCACTGGAAGCAGCACTCCCAGCCTCTATCCACTTACATTCTGATGGACATGAAGGTCAAGAACTCCCTCACCTGGTGGGCATGAAGGGAGAACTTTGAGAATGGCAGACCCTTCCAGCAACCACAGCACCAGCTCACCACCACCAGATGCATCAAAGGAGGGATGAGGTGTGCACCTGTTACATCTGTGCACCAAAGACTTCTGGATAGTGAAGGAATATGAACACCACATCAACTTCCTGGAACTGCATGCCATCCGTTACACTATCGTGGCCTAGAACATCCTGATAGACAGACAACCTAGTGGCCATGTACTACATCAACAGGCAGGGCCGGACAGGGTCCCTCACACTCTGTAGGGAGGGCTCAAGCTATGGTGCTTCACCCTCGCCAAGGTACACTCTAGGTGGCCTACCTACCAGGCAAACAATTCAAAGCAGACAGCCTCAGTCACCAGCTGGATCCCCCACGAAAATGGGAGCTCGACCCCTGAGATAGCTCAAGAAGTCATTACAAATGGAGAATGTTCTCCATGGACCAGCAGGATTGCGTCAGCCACACCTGTGCCTGCTGCAGCCTCCATCCCTTGCTGTGTAGCCCAATCAATTTTAACAACATCGCCGATGTCTTCTGCTGGTGCCATGCACCCCATGCCCCTTCCCAACGCTGTGAGGAAGTCCGGGACTGATTGTATGGCAGTGCGAAGCCATGTGGTAGCGGTGCAAAGCCATGCGGTCCTCCATGATGGCGCCAGTCCTGAGTCCTCCACTGCTCCGCTCCAGTCCTCCAGCTCCGCCCACCCAAAGGTGGGGGCTATTGCTGCGGAGGAGAGGACAAAAAGTAACAGAGGCAAGGAGCACATCCATCAGCGCCAACGCGCATGCTCCGCCCACAGCCCGAACACGGACACTGTTCACCTTGTCGGCGCTGGGAGTTTGCTCGGCGCCGGGTCCCCACGCTGGATGGACAGAGGCAGCAGGAACAGATCACGAATGCACAAGCATCACAAAAGGAGCAGAGGCAGGAGGCAGGATGCATCCAGCGCCAGCAGCATTTCCTGCTACAGGGAAAAGCGGAGTAAGCGCTCTAAACGTCACCACCGTTCTCCTCACCACAAGGGCTCACGAAATCTTCACCGGAGAGCGTACTGGAGTCCCTCTAGTTCACCCAGTCACAGAGACCATCGACAGAGCCACAAAAACACGCACCGGAGTCCTGCCAGCTCTTCCAATCCTAGCAGCCACCGCAGCAAAAGATCCAGCAGATCCAACAGTTCTGCAATCATCAACTTATTAACCCAGATAGTGAGGCAATCCGCCTCCACTACCTCTCCTGCATTTCATGCTCCCGCGGCAATGGCACCCATAGAGCACCAGACTTCCACTCCAGACAGGAGGGCTATGGATCCTGCACCTAGACCTTCACCGGATCTGGACCAGGGAAATCCGTCACCAGACAGCACCGCGGAGGAGCACGACATCGAGGCAGCGGTCGTGGGATCTGCATCCCCAGAGGTCACCGCTTCAGATAAGACAGTCCCCGGGGCCGGAGGTACCACCTCCCCCCCCCCCCCCCAGAGGACCTTTCCTATCCCAAATTCCTGGACAAACTGCCCTCCGCCATGGCACTGAAGGTCTCGGAGGAGAAAGGGGAGCCAGTCCCGGAGGTGCGAAAATACATCGCCACTCCGAAGACAACCTTCGCACTGCCTATTCACCAAACGCTGTGGGACAACCACTCGAGGCTGTGGCAAACCCTGGCTTCCGGCCGGCCATTTCCCAGACGACTCGACTCGAAGTATCAAGTCCAGCCAGTACCTGGCTTCTCTCAGCCCCAGCTGCCACACCAGTCCATCGTGGTGTCTTCGGCCCTCAAGCGGATAAAGTCCTCACGCACTCATGCTAACAGCCCCCCGGGTTGAGACCACAAGGTACACTCTAGGTGGCCTACCTACCAGGCAAACAATTCAAAGCAGACAGCCTCAGTCACCAGATGGATCCCCCACGAATGGGAGCTCGACCCCTGAGATAGCTCAAAAAGTCATTACAAATGGAGAATGTTCCCCCAGGCTGGTTAAGCAACTAGTATTAATGAGGAACAATGAGTTTGTCAGATATTTCTGCAAATTTGAAAGACAGAAATTTTAAATAACTAATGACTATTTTAAAACTCCCAGTGCATAGCCATTCAAACCATGTTCCATACCTGAATGCTTACAAAGGCCTTAGCTGTATCTTTGTTTTAAAGGTTAAAGTCAGGTGTACCCTGTTTCCAGTCTAAAGTGGAATTAATCAAACTAATGGCATCCTAAAGTATTCTCTGGACTATATCCAGAAAATATGAGGGGAGGATACCCTGCAGGCAGGTAATAACATGACATGTTTCTGAAACTTTCACTAGTGTGAAATCTTCTGATCCGGTTATTTTGCAAGTAGAACAACTCATTCCTGTTCTAGAGATTAGATGTTCATACTGCATCCCTTTCCACTTAGGGGCAGCTTGGGTAAATATTTGCGGAATAGTCCTACTGCTAAATGGTAGTACCTAGGTTTAGTGCTGCCCAAAGGTTTGTGTGACCTTTATTTCAATACTTGAAATTTCAAGTAGCCACAGATAACGATGAAAACAAAATAGCTGCTCCTTACTCCCTTCCCTTTCTCATGTCTTCCTCCCCACATATCCAGAGTATGAAAGCAGCCGCAGCAGTGGTGGCAACAGTATCGGCGGTTAGCACTGGAGCCTTTGTTTATTTTTATTTATTTTTTATTTGGTTGCATTTGTATACCGCTTCTTCCAGCGATCAGCAGCGGTTTACATTACAGTACACTTTGGCACAGCAAACAATTTCGTACAAGAATCAAAGTATTTACATCTGTATTTCGGTGATTTGAATTTATACAGCTTGGAGTATTTACAGTTGCATTTATGCGGTTGGTTTGTACAGCTTGGGTTATTTCCAGTTTCATTTATACAGCGTGAGAGTGTTTAGGTTGCGCGTTCTTCTGCTTCTGTTATGAGGTTGGGTTGCGATAAGCGTGGAGAGGTAGGACGGTGCTATGTTGTGTATCAGTTTGAATGTGGTTACTATTATTTTGTATCTTATGTGGGCTGTAATAGGAAGCCAGTGTAGTTCCATTAGTATTGGTGTGATATGGTCGGATAGCTGTCTCTTCATTATGATCCGGGCTGTGACATTTTTGCAGCATTTGTAGTATGTTGAGAGATTTTTTCGGTAGGTCTTGGAGAATGGTGTTGCAGCAGTCTAGGTGAGGTGTGATGAGCACTTGTGCTACTGTTCTGAAGTCGGACTGCTCAATGTTGCGTAGAGGATTCTTAGTTTGTGGAATATTGCCCGGTTCAGTAGTCTTAGGTGTTTTTCCATTTTGAGGTTTTTGTCGAATGTCACTCCTAGGTATTGGGTCTGTGTGTGCTCACTGATCCCAGTATTCTAACAGGAAGGCACCATAGGAGGAGGGGCAGCGCCTGTTAATATTCATGGCTTTGTGTTGACTGGCAGAGTGGATGACAAGAGAGTGGGATCAGTCCTGTTTCTGTAACCCTCATCTACTGACAATGTGACCCCATTTGGGGTCCTAACCCATAGTTTGGGAACCATTGACCTAGATGATATGTGATACACTGACAAATTGCTCACTCATTTTCCTTCTAAATTTCCTTGTGAGAAATACATCCATTTTTGAAAAATATTTAGCATGCCTTTGTTTTAAAGCCTAAATCCAAGGGTTGCCTTAAAGTTGTGCAACCATTTTATATGGGCTAGACTGCTATGACCCTATAAGACCAGCCTTTATTGGCGGTCTGTAATGTAGTCAGAGTATCAGATAGAATCACTTAAGATAAAAAGCAAGGAGATTCAGATTATGTATATGTGAACCAACTTTTTTTCCAATTTGTTGTGACTATATCTACAAGCACATTACTAAACCTTTTTCAGAACTTTAATGTTCCAATGGGTTATAGCGCTTAGTATGCATCTATATCTAATATACTTGGGCGCTATAGAGTGCTGTCTGTTGATCAGTGGGGGGTGGGTGGGTATGCGTGCGTGCATGCATGCATAGACTGGTTCCTTCAGTCTGTCTCATGGAAAAAGGCTTCTGCATTGGCCTCTTACCCTTCTTGCTGAAGATTGGTTCATCCAGCAAACAGCCCTGCACAGGCTGGGGTGACATAAGGCAGTCAGTCCAACCATTAGGCAAACCAGGCAGTTGCCTAGGGTGACAACTTCTGGGGGTTGGCAATGAGCAGGGTATTCAAAGCTAAACAATAGATTTTGATAGCTAGTTGGGGTGTAAAGCTTAAGGTTTTCCTAGGGTGCCAACACCTTGAACTAATGCTGGAGCTGGCCCTGCATACGGGCAGTGATACAAAAGGAGCTGGTGAGCTGGGTTGGACAGGAATGGGTCAAGACATATACTCCTCCTCTTCACAAATGTTTGGTGCATGTCTGCTGGCAGAATATAAAATCTGATGGCAGATCAGGAAGATGAGGCCTGACTAGGCTGCCCAATTTATTTCTAATCATGACAAAAGGCCACAGTTGATCTCTGGCTTTCCCTCATTACTTTGCCACTAGGCATTCTGTGTGTTTATCCTTGGCTTTCTGGACTTCTGCTATTGATTTGTGTCTATTGCTTTCCTTGGGAGGTTGTTCCATGCATCCATCACCTTTTCTAATTTACATTTATTGAAGTAGTTGTTGACAGATGACAAGGAATTGTATTGCTACTGCTGCAGAGAATCATGGAGTAATTTTCTTTCTAGCTGCAACATAAGACTTGAAGCGACTGCTGTTTGTCCAGTCCCTCCTGTGGTCCTAAGACTGGTGGTTAGCATCCTTAGCATGCTACGCCCAAGGTGAGAACTTCACTCACTTAACTCTTACCCTGGCTTTGCATGCAAAGAGAATCTCCAACCTAACTCCATGTCAGCTGGAAATCTGGATCCAATCCCGTCTTTCTTGCATTTGTAGAACTCTGCTAGACTTGATGAAGGGACACGAGTTATCTACCACATCATTTACACTTCATCTCCCAGACACAAATAGCCCTCTAATTGTTCAGTAATTACACAGCACTTTGCAACTGCTTTTGTAGATCTTGTTTTCAACATTTCTGACTTTAATTGCTACAAAAAACAGTGAAACATCCAGGAAGGTATCATTAGTGCAAAAGATTAATTTCTACACACAAAGCAGACATTTGCTTTACTTCATGTGAGGCTTTTTGTTTGTGGAAATTCAAACACATTAAATTCCAAGAAGGGAGATGGTCATCTTAAAAATTGCTACTGTTTTTTTTTTCTTAATGAAACTTCAAGAAATTGGAAGTATCTACTAAACACTGCTTTAGGATCTGGAATAGAAATATTCAAAAAATGTAATTCCAAAGCCATAAGAATACTGACAACCAATCACAATCCAGTTACTGAACTGCCAGCCAGTCACATTGCAGCAGGACGGTCCCATTATTAGAACTGTTGTTCTGCTGCATTGCACGCCCTAAGCATGACTCATGCTTCACATGTCACAAAGAAGATCAAGGTCATGCTTTTGAGTCCAGACTCCTTTTATAATCGGGATATTAAAAGGAAAATATAAAACTATCCAGAACCATTTTTTGTACCTTAATAATAATTTTCCTTATAAGTTTACAGCAAGGACAATGCAGATCTGAGCTCTTTAATTCTTTGAGCTGGAACCTTCGACTGCCTGGGCCATCTGATCACTCGTCAACCACCACCCCCCCCTCTCCCCAGTCATAGGTCTGTTCTAATCTTAGAATTTGTTAATGCCCAAAAGCTAAGAAATTAATTGCCCTTTTTTTCTTTCTGTAGTAGCTAATCGGCTTATATTGTGCTTTTACTTGTTAACCTTTATTTTGGTGATTTCAAGTGGACTAATACAGCAATCGTACTACTGTCCTCTTGGGAAAAGAGGGCACAGCCTAATAAGTTTCAGGATGCCTTGACATGTGGTTAGGAAAATGGGTTTTGGAGTCTTTCACGGACTACTCTGGGACTGTGAGGTCAAACCAAATTAGCCATGTTGGTCTTCACCTCGGTCAGAGGAACATGGTTTATTTCCATTTAGTGAACAATCTGTGTGCTCTGCGCTGTTCCCTTTAGAATGGAATACTTTTGGGGTAAAGGGATGTGTTTCTTAAGCGGGAGAGATGATTTAAAGGATGTTTTAGAAGCAGGGGCTCGATTATCACATATTGCTGTAGACTGGATAGCTGTCATTGCTATCTGACATGGAGAATGAAGAAGGGAAACCTTTAGCAAAAGGCATCAATTTTTCTTCCTCTGAATCTTTAGAACAGCTCCCTAGAGGGATCAATGTCTGTTTCAGTCTTATCTCATCTTCCCACTATCTCCTTGAGCATTTTAGATTTCAGTGTCACCATTTTTTCTCATTGTTCTTGTAGGGCTTTCCACACTGTGGCTCAAGTAATGTCACCAAACAACTGTTCTTCAGCAGGGTCCAGGTTCTGAATTTCATTTTTCTGCCCCATTTCATTGTGGCCCAGACAGCTGGCAAGCAGGTGTTAGGCTATCAAATGGCTCATCAGGCATGACCCATCTCAGATTTCACCTTTCCACTTTCTCCTTACTCATGACTTTTAGTGGAAGACTGCTAGCTGCCTCTTTTCCCAATATATTTTGGTGCTGGCTGGCATGGGAAGTGTTTGTCCCAGCTTCAGACACCTCTCAAAATGCTTTTATAAGCTGCATGGCAGCAGCAAATTGTTTTGGCAGACTATCAAAAACCATTTTACAAGGTGGCTTTCTCAGGTCCCCACCTAGAAGCGGAGTCCTAGATAAATTAGTGGACAGCAAATTTTGTTTAATTGATTGCTACTTCTAACTTAAATAAATGCCAGAAATTATCTAAAAAGCTTGTAAAATTTCCTATTAAATCTTAGACACATGTTTTCAGGTAACTTCAAGGTGAGGCTGTATTCGGGTACATTAGTCAGTATAAGGAGATTCCTTGAAGTCTGAGTCAAGGAGTCAGTGATCACTAGAAATAGACAGTGGGCATGTTGAAACTACTCACACCTTTAACCAACAGCAGTAATTATTGTCCAAAACAAATGAACAATGGACACAGAACTTTGATCTTGAATTCAATGAACTCATGTAGGTGTACACACAGCATATTCAAAGTATGGCTGAGTGGCAAAGTTTAACTAGCTACACTAATTAGCAACGGCTGAATATCCAAAGTTGTGGTTATTGGATGGTTAAATTTAGGAGAGCCCCGGGGTTAGTACTCAAAGATTTTATGGCCTGTAAAATTGGCTTTCAGCAGCATAACACGTTAAAAATTCCCTTACTCTCAACCAGTCAAACTAAGATCTGTCGGAACAAAATTTGTGAACAGTAAAGGAAGTGGGTTGGGGCATGCTCATGTGGGGTTTTCAAACTGTTGTAGTACATCATTTAGCTGTAGTCATGTGGTTAGATTTAACTAGCTATTCAATTGCTATTTCAGAGTTAGCTTTGTCCAGCTATTGAGCTACAGCTCACTTTGTCATAGGATGCTGCTCTGAATTTCTACCTCCATTTGTGCAGACAGTTGTTTGCACAGATTTAGCAGGTTAGCATTGAATTAGGCTTATGCATTTCTTTTTCATTTTGTTTTATTTATCTACACATTTTTATGTGTATAATTTTGTCAAATTTAATTTATGCCTGTAATAAAATAAAAGCTATTGGGAAAGTGCATGCTCCAAGCATTGCAGAAAGTCTTGTTTTACTGAGAGTGGATGGTTGTGTATGCACGGAGTAGTTAACGCTCGCAGCAGGGAGAGCAAGTGAACGGGGAGGTTTGAGTGACAGGGATTGAGTCGATAAAGGGGTCATGAAGGGACGGTGAGGCTGAGTGAGTGGATAGAGAACATAAGAACATAAGATATGCCATACTGGGTCAGACTAAGGTCCATCAAGCCCAGTATCCTGTTTCCAACAGTGGCCAATCTAGGTCACAAGTATCTAGCAGTTTCCCCAAAAGACACAGGTTCCACAATGCTTGTAATGGGGCAAACAGTGGATTTCCCAGGTCCCCTTTAATAATGGTTTATAGACCTTTCCTCCAGGAACTTGTCCAAACCTTTCTTAAACCCAGCTACACTAACAGCTATTTTTAATACATCTCTGGTAATGAATTCCAAAGTTTGATTACATGTTGAGTAAAAATATTTTTTCTTATTAGTCTTTAAATGGGTTACAGTGTAGCCTAATTGCATGTCTTTCTATATTTTGATGGTATAAACAATCTATGTTTACCTGTTCCACTCCATTTAATTTATAGACCTCTATCATATCTCCCCTGAGCCGCCTCTTTTCCAGGTTGAAGAGCCCTAACCTTTTTAGCCCCTCCTCATAGGGGTATCCTCTCATCCCCTTTACCATTTTGGTGGCTCTTCTCTGTACCTTTTCTAATTTTGCTATATCCTCTTTAAGATAAGGCGACCGGAATTGCACATGCATTCAAGGTGCGGTCGCACCAAGGAACGATACAAAGGCATTATAATATCTTTTTTGTTTTATTCTCCATTCCTTTCCGTATGATTCCTAGCATTTTATTTGCTTTCTTGGCCACCACTGCACACTGGGTGGAGGGTTTCAATGTATTATCAACAATGATGCCTAAATCTTTTTCTGGGTGGTGGTTCCCAATGTGCACTTGTCCACATTAAATTTCATCTGCCATTTGAATGTCCAGTCTTCCAATTTATCAAGTTCCTCTTGCAATTTTTCACAATCCTCTTTGGTTTTAACAACTTTAAATAATTTTGTGTCATCTGCAAATTTGATTACCTCACTCGTTGTTCTTATTTTCAGGTCATCTACAAATATGTTAAAAAGCAGCAGAACCAGCACAGATCCCTGGGGTACTCCCACTATTCACCTTTCTCCATTGGGAAAATTGAGCATTTAGCCCTACCCTCTGTTTTCTATCTTTTAAGCAGTTCCTGATCCACAATAGTACATGGCCTCCTATCCCATGACTTTTTAATTTTGCCTAGTGTGTCTCAAAGCCTTGTCAAAGGCTTTCTGAAAATCCAGATTCACTACATCAACCAATTCAGCTTTTCTACCTGTTTATACACACCTTCAAAAAAATGTAACAGATTAGTAAGACAAGACCTTCCTTGGCTAAAGCCATGTTGGATGTCTCCCATTAAGCCTTGACTATCAACATGTTCAGTAATTTTGTTCTTTATAATGGTTTCTATCGTTTTTCCAGTACTGATGTCATGCTCACCAGTCTGTAGTTTCCCGGATAACCCCTGGAACCTTTTTAAAAATTTGTGACATTGGCCATCCTCCAATCTTCAGGTATTACAGATGATTTTATTGATAGTTCAGATTACTAATAGGTCTGCAATCTCATATTTCAGTTTTTTCGACACCCTTGGATGTATACTATCTGATCCAGGTGATTTGCTACTCTTTATAGTTTATCAAATAGTTGTAATACATATTCCCGGTTTGATATTTCTTTCAATTCTTATGCAGCATCATCTTTAAATACCATTTCAGTCATGAGTAGCATCATCCTCGGTAAAGACCGACGCAAAGAATTCATTCAGTCTCTCTGCTATGGCCTTGTCCCCTCTTAGTGCCCCTTTTATCACTGTATAATCTAATGGTCCAACTGACTCTCACAGGTTTTTCTACAAATGTACCTGAAAATGTTTTTATTTTGTTTTTTCCAAATTCTTTCTTTCCCCACCTTATCAATACCTTGCATCTAACTTGCCAGTGCTTGTTTCCAGTTTTCGTCATTTGGCTCCTTTTTTCCATTTCCTGAAAGATGCTTTTTTGGTAATAGCCTCTCTGACCTTACCTTTAAACCATGCTGGCAGTTTTTTTTTTTTTACTTCCTTCCACTTTTCTTAAAGCGTGAAATACAGCTGGTCCGGGATTCCAAGATAGTATTTTTAAACACCCATGCTTGATGTAAATCTCTAACCTTTGCAGCTGTTCCTTTTATTTTTTTTTCTTAACTATTTTTCCTCATTTTATCATAATCTCCTTTTGGAAAGTTAAAAGGTAGTACTGAGGATTTCTTTGATGTCCTTCCTCCATTTATTAAATCAAATTAAAGCTTTGGAATTACAGAGCTTAAAAGGGAGAGAGGAGGCATTGTGGGTTAAACTAGAAAGAGGGAAAGAGAAATCTATTTGCATTGGAGTGATATACAGACCTCCCTCACAAGAGGAAGAGGTGGACAGAGAGTTAATTGAAGACATACGCAGCATTGCTAAGAAAGGGGAAGTGCTACTGATAGGAGATTTCAATATGCCAGATGTTGATTGGCACATTCCTGCTGCAGTATCATCTAGAAGTAAGGAGATCCTGGATTCTCTACAGGGAGAACTATTCAGGCAATTGGTAACAGACCCCACACGTGAAGGGGCCATACTGGACTTGGTGCTTACCAATGGTGAAAGTGTTTCTGATGTTGTAGTGGGAGATCATTTTGCTTCCAGTGATCACCAGATGGTGTGGTTCAGTATTAGGACTAGGGCTGTTAGAATCCATTCCAAGGTAAGGATCTTAGACTTTAGGAAGACTAACTTTGCGAAGATGGGCCAATACCTCAGGGAGTCGTTAGTGGGATGGGAACAGCTGGGGGATGTAGAAAAACAGTGGGCAAAACTGAAAGGGGGTATTTTAAGGGCAACCAACCTTTTTGTTAAAATGGTAAATAAAGGCAAAAGGAACAGGAGACCGCTATGGTTTTCGAAGGAAGTAGCTGAAAAAGTGAAGAAAAAGAGGGAGGCCTTCATGAAATACAAGAGATCACAGAGAGCAGAAGACAAGCATCTGTATTTGGGAAAAACTTAGAGAAGCTAGCAAAGTAGTCAAGAAGGCAAAGATTCAAAAGGAGGAGGAAATAGCCAATGCAATAAAATGGGGGGATAAGACATTTTTCAGATATATTAGTGAGAAGAGGAAGAGCAAAAGTGGTATTGTCAGACTCAAGGGTGCAGGGGGGGAATATGTAGAAGCTGATAAGGATAAAGCGGAATTGCTTAACAAATATTTTTGTTCTGTGTTCACAGATGAAGAACCAGGAGCAGGACCTCAGAAAACATCCACAAATAAGAACAGAAGCGAGGGACATCTTGAACTATTTTCAGAAGACTGTGTTCGTGAGAAACTAGCTCAACTTAAAGTAGACAAAGCAATGGGACCGGATGGGATACACCCTAGAATACTGAGGGAACTTGGGGACGTTCTAGCAGCTCCACTGACTGACCTTTTCAATGCCTCGTTGGAGTCAGGAGTGGTGCCAAAGGACTGGAGAGAGGCTCATGTGGTGCCTTTACACAAAAGCGGAAGTAAGGATGTGGTTGAAAACTACAGGCCGGTTAGTTTAACTTCGGTGGTGAGTAAATTATTGGAAACGCTGCTGAAAGAGAAAATAGTGAGGTTTCTGGAGTCCAGCGGATTACAGGATCCGAGGCAGCATGGATTCACCAGAGGCAGGTCTTGTCAGACAAATCTGATTGATTTTTTTGACTGGGTGACCAGGGAGTTGGACCGAGGGAGAGCTCTAGATGTGGTGTATTTAGATTTCCGTAAAGCCTTTGACACTGTTCCTCACAGGCGACTTATAAACAAACTGAGCACCCTAGGGATGGACCCTAAAGTTACTGCTTGGGTTAGAAATTGGTTGGGTGGGAGGCGACAAAGAGTACAAGTAAATGGAGCTCACTCTGAGGAGAAGGATGTTACCAGTGGTGTGCCCCAGGGATCTGTCCTTGGTCCGATTCTTTTTAACATCTTTGTTAGTGATATAGCGGAAGGGCTGTCGGGTAAGGTTTGCCTCTTTGCGGATGATACCAAAATCTGCAATAGAGTAGACACCCAGGAAGGGGTAGATAACATGAGGAGGGATCTAGCTAAGCTTGAAGAATGGTCTAGAATTTGGCAGCTGGGATTTAATGTTAAAAAATGTAAGGTCATGCATTTGGGCTGCAGCAATCCAAGGGAGCAATACAGTATAGGAGGTGAAGTACTTTTGTCCACTAAAGAAGAGCGGGACCTAGGCGTGGTTGTGTCTGATGATCTTAAAGTAGCTAAACAGGTGGAAAAGGCGACAGCAAAAGCTAGAAGGATGCTTGGGTGCATACGGAGAGGAATGGCTAGCAGAAAAAAGGAGGTGATAATGCCTCTGTATAAGTCTTTGGTGCGACCTCATTTGGAGTATGGTGTGCAATTCTGGAGACCGCACCTTCAAAAGGATGTGAACAGGATGGAGTCGGTGCAGAGGGTTGCTACCAAAATGATTAATGGGCTTCATTATAAAGCATATGAGGACAGACTTAAGGATCTTAATATGTACACCTTAGAGGAAAGGCGGGATAGAGGTGATATGATTGAGATGTTTAAATACCTCCGTGGCATAAATGTTCAGGGAGAGAGCCTCTTTCAATTGAAAGCAAGTTCTGCTACGAGGGGACATGGGATGAGGGTGAAGGGAGATAGATTCAGGAGTGATATGCGGAAATATTTCTTTACGGAAAGAGTAGTGGATCCGTGGAATAGTCTCCCAGTGGAGGTGGTAGAGATGAGGACAGTAACTGAATTCAAGAAAGCATGGGACCAACACAGAGGATCTCTAAAGGCAAAAAGTGGACTGTTGTAGTTGTTATGGAAGGACAGACTAGATAGGCCATGTGGTCTTTTTCTGTCGTCATATTTCTATGTTTCTATGTTTCTATGATCACTATTGCTAAGTGGCCCCAACACCCTTATCTCTTGCACCACATCTTGTGTTTCACTAAGGACTAGGTCCAACATGGCTTCACCTCTTGTAGGTTCATGAACCAGCTGCTCTAAGAAGCAGGGGCGATCAGTGGTGGGGGGGGGGGGGGCTGAGTGAGCAGCAGGACCAGGACTAAGTGAGTTAAGTGGCTGAATGTGGGGATTGAGTACCAGGATGAGCTCAGTAAGTGGACATAGAGGTTATAAGGGCATAGCAGCTGAGTGAGTGAATGGTTGGAGGGCTTTTGAATGCAAGGGAAGCTGAATGAACACTGCTGGGACAAGAGTGAATGTGTATGGTGGGGGTAGTGATTTGAGACAGTTGGAGGTAGGATTGGCGTGCAGGGGGCAGCCTCTCCCCCTTGGTCTCATTCTGTACCTCCCCCACTTATTTGGCAGGTAGGACCCAGATTACCAGACTGCTTTGAACATTCAAGTCTGTGGGCGATGAGAGCCAGCAGAAGTTCCTTCCCTTCATTGCTGTGCTTCTGGACTTATCCACCAGAATTGCTGCAGTGACTGCCTACAGCATTTTGTCTGTATGCAAAGCTTTGTCTGACCATCTAGACTGCTTTGTTTGTACATGAATAGACAGACCCTCAATAAGTTCAGGGCAGCTGCAAGGGTATTAAGTGCTCTAGCTTTATGGCCCCACCTCAAACCCCTGAGATTGTTGAGTTTTAATTATCAAAATCATGATCATACCAACACCACAGTCCTCTAAACATGCATAATTGGACATCATATATTTGAATATTAAACTCTGCTTGGTATGCTTTTTAGGCTTCCTCTGTATCTCATTCCTCCCAGGCCCTGCATCCCCTTAAGGGGAAGACAGGCCCAGTCTTACTGTAACACTGGGCTTTTCCAGTCCAAGAGATGGCTGGAAGATGTTTGCAGCACTAAGACCCTTTGGTTTCCTTGTTTGATAAGTTATTTTTTCTAACATTCTCTAATACTAATTAAGCTAGTTTTTTGTGGTTTCCTGACACTCCCCTGCTCTTCTGAGGTTTCTCCATGGACAAGCTGGATGTGTCAGCAGCACCACAGACAGACGTGCTCTCCTATAGCTTTGCCTTTCTGAGCATGTGCCAAGGTGTCCCTACCACCCTCCTCCCTCCCTGGCCTGCCTCTAGCTGGCTTAGTCTTCTTTCTTCTGCTCTGCTAGGATGACGGAGCACCAGCTCTCCTTAACCAACATTGACTACTCCTACAATGACCAAAGACACAAGAGAAGCTCAAACCTAGATTTAAGAAGTGCCCCAAATGTGGGAAGAAAACGAATTCCAATGATGCCCACAACCAATGTGTGTGATGCCTCGGAGAATCCCATTGTGTGGAGGACTGCCCCCACTGCACTAAGATGTACCCCAGGATCCATTGATCTCATAGCCATGTCCTGAAGGAATATCTGGACTCCATGGCAGAGCGATCCGGTGAAGGTGCCACCTCAAAACACCAGCCTGAAGGGGCTAATCAGCCAGTGAACTTGGCTCACAAGGTGGCCACATGGCTACTGCCCAAACACCGATCCTGCTTCCAGCCTCCACACAAGATGTGCCCCTGGGACCTCCTCCGGTGGGACATAGCTTCTGGATCCCCCCTCCAGCTGCCACAGACAATTCCAGGCTCAATCCACTGATCCTCCATGCTGCCCACACCTGCAGCCTCTGCTCTTGTTCTGGGTCCTGCAACTTTAACTCTGCCCAACACCAATGGTCAGCACCATGATGACAAACATCACTGCATTGGGAAGAGGAGTCAAATGGTGCCTAGAAGACTGCAGTGCTGAGGAATGCTCTCCACCTTCCACCTTGCACAGTCTGCAGCTCCAAGAGAAGGCATTGGTTTAGCAGCAGCTACCAGCATGGGCAGAGAAACAATCAATGGAGACATGACTGGAGGAATGAAAGGAGCATATCCTCCAGTTGGAGAAACCCACAGTTCCTGGACAGCTCACACAGGTGCTGTCCCAGCACTGACAAGGGCCATAGCAAGGCTATCTATGGCCAAGGCATCCTGGTCCTAACCCCAGGTGGCTCTTCCTTGCCCTAACCCTCAGCCATGCTGGATCTACTGGCAAAATTCCTGGCACAGCAAACTTCTCAATTTCTCCAGCCTCCACAGAACTTGCCACTACTGGTGGAGTGACCACCATTGCCCAGGACGCCCTCACACTGGGCATCCCCTTCACCCACTGGATTCTCACCTGAGTCTCTATTGACAGACAATGAAGGGGAGGAAGCAGCCATCATGGGTTCTGTGGAAGCTAAGAATTCCCATCAAACTGCAGAGGGTCTCCAGTAGAGTCCTTGCCACAGCCTCCACCTCCACCCTCATCCCCAAAGGACCTGACGTATCCAAAGTTCCTCCAGAAACTCTCCACCTGCCTAGCGCTGTTGCTGGCTGACACTCTGGACCTCAGGAAAGAGGTAGTCTGCCTCCTGAAGTACCTCAATGCATCCAAGTCGGTCATCATCATCCTGGTTCACAAACTGCTACTGAATAACTTCACACAGATATGGCAGGCACCATCCTCCACCCCTGCCATCTCTAGAAGGACAGATACAAAATACCAAGTGCAAGCCACCCTGGGATTCCAGAGGGTGCAACTTTCCCACCAGTCCATCATGGTAGAATTGGCCCTGAAACGGACAAGAGCATCCCACATGCATGCCAATGCACTGCTCGGCAAGGAACATAAGATCCCAGATGACGTCAGGAAGAAGGTATACCAAGTGGCGATGCTCAGTGTGAGAATTGCCTCCCATCTGTTTAACACGTACCAAGATTCACTGCCTGCAACCCTCAGGGGCATCATCGATGCACTATCTCTGGAATACAAGGCCACCTTCCTCCCTACTGGGGAACCTGGGTGATTGCGGCAAGCATCTGATCTGCATGGCTTTCGATGTCTTCGATTCAGCTGCACGGTCGGCGGTGACGGCCAGGTGCATTGCTTAGCTCAGGGGCTCTGGGAAGACATGCACGAGCGTTTGGCCAAAGCCCCTTGCACAGGAGACGATTGCCGGGGGGAAAAAGGTGAAAGATGCTGAATGACTTGAAGGACAACTTCACAACCTCCCAGACCTTGTCCTCTGACAGTCTTGAGAATAACTTCAACTACAGGAAGACAGAGTGCCTATCACAGAAAGCGTATATTCACCTATAACAGCTGTTCTCTGGGGACAGCCAGAATCAGTCCTTGCATATGGGTGATGTCAACACTGACTGAGCCGGTATGAATTCACTCTCCAGCTTTTAAAGAAAGCATTTGGGAGTTAGACTGCGCATGTGCGGTCACCTTCCTACCCAAGGGTGCCATCTTACCTCAGTATATGACATACGTTTTCCTTTTTATGCTTGATTAAGCTAACTCCATGGGGAGGAGGAAGGGTTGTGAAGACTGATTCCTGCTGTTGCTGGAGAACACCTGTTACAGGTGAGTATGCTTTCTCCAGGAACAAGCAGGAAGTCAGTTCTCGCATATGGGACTCCCTAGCTACAGGGCACTGAAAATACCTGTAGGAGCCCCCGACCAATGCAAAAAGCAAAGTGAGCAAGGTGGCAAGGAGCACTGAATGGCTTCAAGTCCACAGGCATAGCTGTAGCATGGTAGTTGGAATACAGTGTGCTGGAGGGAAGGAGTTGCACTATTTCCCAAAGAGGTGACAAAGGACTGCCTGGCTGAAAGCGCTGTCATGCCATGAACTCTTCCAAGCAGTAATGCGTAGCGAAGGTGTGGACCGAAGACCAGGTGGTGCTTGGCAGATGTCCAGCAGAGGGACTGAGCACAGATTGGCCACTGTGGCTGCCATGGCGCACACATTGTGTGCGGTAACGTGATGCCCCAGGGAGAGTTCAGCCTGCTCATAAGTGAAGGAGATAGTCTGCCACCCAGGTAGGGTACACTTGGAAACGACAACCCCAAGTCTGTTAGTGTCATAGGAGATGAACAGCTGTGACAAACAGCGATAGGGCTGACCTCTGAAGATAGGACAGAGCCCTCTTGCAATCCAGGGTGTGCAATGTGGCCACCTTACAGGAAGCCTGGGAAAAAAAGTGGGAAGAACTACCACATGGTTCATGTGAAAAGCGGACATCACCTTAGGCAGGAATTTCAGGTGTATCTGGAGAATGACCCTGTTTCTGTGGAACTTGGTGTAGGGGGTTTAATGTTTAATTACATTTGATATACCGTTCAAGCCGAAGCATCAGAGCAGTTTACAATATTACATAAGTTACAGAAAATATGAAAAGAACGTCATTAATAAAATAGGACAGAATAAGAGATACAGTGATAGCGCTCACCTCAGCCAGAAATCCCTTTAACTATCAGGAACACTACTTTACATAAGTACTTGAGATGGGCCCGTAGCCAGAGCTTCAAAAGGAGGAGGCATCAGCTACCCCAGAACTACATTCAGGACCCATATCACCAGCAATGGACAGACAGGCGGCCATGAGAGGAGAATCCCCCTTGTGAAGCAGCCCACTAACAGGGGCATGGAGATGGACTGGCCATTGACCAGGTGATGCACCCAATGGCGCTGAAGTGCATCCTGACACAAATGGACTGCGGTCCAGTCCGAGAGAGGTGCAGTTTGTGTGGCTATCAGGACCTGTTGCTTTGCTTTAACTATAGTTGCTCTTTGCTGCCTAGTTTGCCCAGTGGTTGGGTCAGCCTTGGGTGTCCAATAGCCGTGCACTGGCCATGGACTGCACTACTATATATATTATATTTATAGAAAAGGTACAAAGAACCACCAAAATGAAGGAGATGGAAGGATAACCCTACAAGGAAAGGCTCTTCAACTTGAAAAAAAGACAGCTGAGGGGAGATATGATAGGTCTCTAAAATGATGAATAGTGTGGAATCGGTAAACAAAGATTGGTGGTTTTACTCCTTCAAAAAGTAGAAAGATTAAGGGACACACAATGAAGCTACAATGTAGCGCATTTAAGACTAATCAGAGAATATTTTTTAACTCAAAGTGTAATCAAACTTTGGAATTCATTACCGGAGAATGTAGTAAAAGCTGTTAGTGTAGCTGGGTTTAAAAGAGGTTTGGACGGGTTCCTGGAGGAAAAGTCCATAATCCGTTACTAAACAACACCAGCGAAATCTGTGTACTTTTTTGGGAACCTGACAGGTACTTCTGACCTGGATTGGCTGCTGTTGCAGACAGGACACTAGACTTGATGGACCCTTGGTCTGACTCAGTATGAATTTATGTTCTTATATCAAAATCCTCTATATCTCTGAATAGAATGGATTTTCCTAAGAAACGGTTATGTTCTCATTCCTTTTGCTGTTCCTCTAGGAGACATCCTTGTTTCTAGGGTTGATGCAAGGGTATCGGGCATCCTAGGCAAAATTCCTTCTGATGCCCCCCAACTGCTGCTGCACAATACTTTCTTTTCCTGGTGCGTCCTTTTTCATGCCATCCATGGTGCCAAGGCTGAAATGCTGGCCTGCTGCTGCCCATTTTCCATCCCCAGAACATTGGTGCTCTAGGTGACCACCTAGTCTGCCCAACAGAAGAGCCAACCCCGCTTCTTTTTAATGCAAACAAACTTCAATCTATTCTGCAGAAAGAAGCAAATGTAATAAATATTTTGAATAACAAAAATACTTGAAAGTTCAATTTTAATTGGCAGTTAAATAACGCAGACCTTACTATGAATTGGAATTTCAGCATCTCCTGACTTCATAACAGATGAAATATCAGAATATACATTTTTCTAAATCGATAATTCAGACTTTATTTCTAATGCCAGCTTACGTGTGTTCCATTTCAATTATGATGCGACCTCTGATAAACAAGCAGAGAGAGAGAGTGCGGTGCACAGCCTGTGTCTAAGTATAGTAACTCACAGTTGAATATCTGCACAAGCACAATATTGATTACCCAAATCCTGAAATTGATGGCCATTTAGAAGTGATTTCTGAGTGGTTCCTCAGATTAAGGTTTGTCACCTTCACAGAACTAGCCACAGTAGTAAGACATTTTTCCTGGGTTTATTTTCACTTCTCTGCTGCCTCTCTGTGATGTGAAGTTACATGAAGATCTCTGCCTGGTGAAGTTGAGAATCTTCAACTTTTTGTTTGCTCTGGTTCCTTCTATGTCACTGATATATAACAAAATGGGCTGCAGCCCCTAGTTAATCAGGTGATGGGAGAGTGGTGACTTCTGCATAGTTAGCAGATGATGCCAGGTCTTCAAATGGACTGAGTCAACCCTGATTTTCAGTCTTCATCCCATTGCATGTTGCCAGGTGGAGTCTTTGCTCTTCTGGAAGAATTTTGAACAAGAAATGGGAAAATTTAGAGACAGAACCAGGACCAGCATAGCTTTTTTTCCAATGGAGGTATTTGTTAACTGTACAAGATTATAGGCTTAGTGTTCACTGATGGTGTGAATCACTCTGTCTAATATAAGAGAGATTCTGCTTTCTCCCATCATCCCATGCCAAAATTGACCAGGATTGCTTAACGCCATGAAATGTCAGAGATACTGCATATTTGCCATAGACCCATAATACAAGAAACTCTGTAACGTATCTGATTTGAAGAGTGTAACTATTGAACACTGGGTTGCTGCAGAATCCCTATAGGTAGCTTCTAAAATTAGGTCACCAGCAGGCTCCAAATCTGGGTTGGCCCTGCTTCTAGAGCTCCTCTGGCAATGTCATGGTGCTGCTGATTTTCCTAAGAAAAGTAAGGGTGCACATTGGTATGGGACAGTAGTTACAGGAAATGGATAACTTGTGTTCCGAAAAGGAGCTGTAGGGTATCCTTTGCCTGACTTAGGTCTGTATCCATTGGGAGAAAGTATCCAACAGCTGCAAAGGCCACTGTTCATGGATGCTCCTACCATGTCGGGAAGACTAGCCTGATTTACCAAATAGAATTCTAGCTGAATAACACTTCAGTTCCCAGGACTCCAGGTGGCTACAAAATCTATTTAGTTGATTGGAGAAGGTCGTGCTAGTCTCTGCTGAAGAGTGCAGCATGGACAAACTCGCTGAGCTCTTGCAGTAAATTAAATTCCTTTTAAAAAGGACTCAATATCCAGCCAAAATATGTTGTTGCAACATATTGCTGGCAATATGAGGATATCAACCCCTCATCAAGAATAGCAGCTTGTGGGAAATGCAATAAATAAAATTGTGACTGGACTAGCCAAGTCTTTTATGGCAACTGGAAAGGACTCTGCATCGGCTGAATGTCCAGAAGAGATTTATGGTCCATCAAAAAGGCAACTGTTTTAAGTAGCTGAATAGCAGCTAGTGTGTTCTTATAAGAAATCTCTTGGGATTCAATATAATTAGTACTCTGAAACCATTCTTGAGCAGTACCTGCTATGGAAAGAGGCATATTGGGACATTCCTTAGCAGAACTCCAGTCCAGTCCCTTTACTCTCGGGTTGCGCAACCCTTCCAGCAGCTTGGAGGCTGAGCCCATCATCGTTTTGATGATGGTGTGGTATAAATACCACTGGCACCACCCCTAGGCACCAGTATTCTCAGCCTCCAAGCAGCTGGAGGGTTCCCATAAGCCAGGAGCTTACTGGAGTTTAGTTTTCTTATTTATACTTTTTTGATTGCTTTTCTTTAATTTCTTTAATTTCTTTTTACTTTAGTTGGGGAGTTCGTCTTACTCCCGTGCATTTAAAACCGCTGTTTCCTGAAGACTTTGAATCTCTCTCTCTCCCCCCTCCTCCCCCTCCCCTCCGGTCCTCTTCCCGGTGCCCTTTGGAAGGAGGGGGTTTACCTTGGCAGCGGGGAGGTTTGTGGTGCTCTCCTCCTGCGTGCGCGGTCATCCGGCTTCCCCACGGCCCTCCCTCCGCTCTCATCTGTCTTGCGCTGAAGCCCTGGTGGTGGGCTGAGCGCTAGAGACAGCACCGCTCCACTTTCTTCAGCTCCCCCGCCTCGCGCTTTCAGCTCCTGTCCCGGCTGAGCGCTAGAGGCGGCGTCGGGGGAGCAAACTAACTGCCTCAACGTCGGGGGAATCCGGGGTCCGGCGGTGAGGACACTTCCGCCGGCCGCAGGCCCTGACTCCACGTGGCTGCGGTCTACCACGTGGAGTCTATCAGGAGGCATCGGATCCAGCGTGAGGAGTGGCACACAGGAGCAGGGCAGCGAAACTGCAAGTATAGAGGGGTGTTTGCCTTACTAAGGACCTGGTCAAATTCTAATTTTAAAGTATACATATATTTATATATTTTTTTGTCATATAGAGTGCCGTTTCCAGCCTTTGGGTGAGGGGTCCCCCCCCCTTTTGTTTTGGTTGGAAGTTTCCTTTCCTTTGCATTGCTGTTAGTTATTTCATTTATTTTCATTTATTTCACAGATTCTTTGATTTAGGTCAATTTTCTAGGGGTTTTTTAGGCTTGCCTTGGAGTTTCCACTAGGTGGGCTCAAAAAAAAAAAAAAAAAGAGGGAGGATTACGGGCAAATTACGGTGCCCGTCCTGCGGCACACGTAGAACTGCGGATTCGGAAGCCGGGATCTGCAGGTGTTGTGCGGCAGAAAATTCTGTGGAGCAGGAAATTCAGTTGACCATTTATTTATTTATTTAACAGGTTTTTTTATACCGCCTTTCTTATAATCAAAGCGGTTACACGACTACATCAGGTTGGCATAAAATACAAACATACAAACATTAGACTCTACAGACCAAACAATAAATCCAGTTTATACCACCTTATCATAATATCAAAGTGATAAGCAAAGGATCCATAGGTAACAGGGAAAGACTACATCATGTTAACATGTAATACAGACATATCTCTAAACAGCTTAAAGGACAGGGGTCTCAAGGTCTCCTGGAAGGGGGAGGGGATTCTTCCTCCACTCCTCCTCCTTCTACCTCAGCTTTACCGGCCCCCCCCCCCCAGTCCCTTCCCCCTGCTTCCAGCGGGGCGGAGGGAGGCTGGGAGCACTTTTCTCCAGAATTTGTCCTGCTATTACACAAAGCCTATTGTATGCATCAGCAAGGACTCATGGAGCCTTCGGTGGTGAAAGAAAGTGGCCGGGCCGGCCCAGGGAAGACAAGCTCCCATGACCCCGGAGCCCCTCCCAAGCGCTCAAGGCTAATGAGCGAGGAACCCTTTACGTCTCTATCACCGATCACTCCGGAGGAGGAGGGCTCAGACAGAGAAGTGGGGGAGGAAGAGGAAGAGCTTGAGGAGGGAGAGATCCCAGAGGGAGGAGCAATCACGAATTGTTTAAGAGTATTTCGTCGAGAGGAGCTCCCAGCTTTAATAAATGAATCACTGAAGGTGCTCAATATGGCCTCGGACATTCCTGCAGAGGAAGAAGCGTTAGAGGATCCTTTGATCCAAGCCATCAGGAAATCTCGGAAAGTATTTCCGGTCCACAGGGTGGTACGCCAGATGATCCAGGAAGAGTGGAACCAACCAGAGTCGAGTTTAAGGGGAGTCCGGGCCATGGCCCGTTTGTACCCTTTACCGGAGCCAGACAGGGATCTGCTGAAGTCCCCAAGGGTAGACGCGGCGGTGTCAGCGGTGACAAGACGATCATTCCGGTCGAGGGCAGCGCAGCGCTTAGAGATAGTCAGGATAGAAAGCTGGACACACTGCTGGAGCAAGCCTTTGATGTTAGTGCCCTCGCCTTGCAGGCCTCAGTTTCAGGAGCGTGGGTAGCAAGAGCCTGTTTGAGGTGGGCTCAACAGCTTCAGCTAGCTGATGGCGCCTCTGCCGACGCGCAGGCTAGTGCTGCTCGGTTAGAGTCTGGTTCCGCTTTTCTAGCAGATAGCCAGTACGACCTTATTAGGAGTCTAGCAAAGAACATGGCCTCGGTGGTAGCAGCCAGGAGATATTTGTGGCTGCGCAATTGGGCGGCGGACCCCTCCTCGAAAGCTCGCCTGAGTCGCCTCCCTTTCAAGGGGAAGCTGCTATTTGGTGAAGACCTGAACAAGTTGGTTAAAGACCTAGGCGAGTCTAAGGGAGGTAGGCTCCCGGAAGATAGGCCTAAACAAGGCCGCACGATGGTTCCGGCTTGCAGTCAGCCTAGGGATTTTCGTAGGTTTCGGTCGGCCAGACCGAACTTTTTTCCTAAGGGTCGCCCCCCTCCTAGAGGGCAAGGGTTTCGAGGGGCTGGAAGAGGTTTTGGCGCCCCTTCCTCCTCCTCAGGCCCTAGGAAACCTCAATGAAACATCGGGGGCCCAGGAGAAAGGCCTGCTGGTGGGGGGTCGGTTAAGGCAGTTCCTTCCCACCTGGGCCCGAGTCACATCAGATCGATGGGTACTGGAAGTGATCCGAGAGGGGTATGCTCTCGAATTCACAAAACAAGTCCCTCCAGCCTTTATTCAGTCTCCCTGCGGCTCTCCAGAAAAGAGGGCAGCGATAGAGGACACTCTTTCAAGGCTGATCGCGCTGGGAGCGGTGGTTCCCGTTCCGAGAGACCAATACGGTTCCGGTCGATACTCGATCTATTTTGTGGTACCAAAGAAAGAAGGTTCCTTTCGTCCAGTCCTTGACCTAAAGCAAGTCAATCGCTGCCTCTCGGTTCCTCATTTTTGAATGGAAACCCTCAGGTCAGTCATTGCAGCAGTAAGACAGGGGGAGTTCCTGACATCCTTAGATTTGACAGAAGCATACTTACATATTCCGGTCCGAAGATCTCATCAGCAGTTCCTGAGATTTGCAGTACCGAGGGGTCATTTTCAGTTCCAGGCCCTTCCCTTTGGCCTAGCAATAGCCCCCAGGACATTCACCAAGGTAATGGTAGTGGTGGCCGCGGCTCTTCGCAAGGAGGGAATTTTGGTACATCCCTACCTGGACGATTGACTGGTTCGGGCAAAATCGGAAACAGTCGTACAACTACAGCCAGAGTGGTGGAATTCCTGGAGGAGTTGGGTTGGGTCATCAATCGAGCAAAGAGCAGATTAATTCCGTCGCAGGAGATCGATTACCTCGGAGCAAGATTCGACACCAGGAGAGGAAGAGTTTTTCTGTCGAAACAGAGGTTACGAGACCTGAGAAACCTGGTCTCTCTCTTCATATCAAGACGAATCCCCACCGCCTGGCATTACCTACAACTGTTGGGCACCATGGCGGCAGCGATAGAGGTAGTACCGTGGGCCAAGGCACATATGCGACCCCTTCAACGCGCCTTGTTACGGCGTTGGTCCCCTCAGCATCATCCCTTATCCATGCAACTGCCCTGTCCTCTTCGGGTCAGAAGGGCTCTTCTCTGGTGGAAGTGCCCAAGGAACCTAGAATGCGGGATGCCTCTCGATCCACCCCAATGGATACAGCTGACGGATGCAAGTCTAGCAGGCTGGGGTGCGCATTGCGAGGGCCAGTTCGCACAGGGAAGCTGGACCCCGAGGGAATCACGGTGGTCCATCAACAGACTAGAGCTGAGGGCAGTAGCATTGGCACTCAGAACTCTCAAGCCCTTGGTTCGGCAAAGGGCAGTCCGCGTCCTTTCGGACAACGTCACCACGGTGGCCTACATCAACCGCCAAGGGGGAACAAGCAGCCCCTCACTGGAGAAGGAGGCGGACAGCCTTTTACAGTGGGCTGAAGCCCATCTATTGGACCTGTCAGCGCAGCACATGGCCGGGGCAGAAAATGTGACGGCCGATTACCTCAGCAGGTACAAGATAGACCACGGAGAGTGGGAGCTAGTGCAGGAAGTGTTCGACCAAGTTGTAGCTCTTTGGGGGGCGCCGATCATGGACCTTATGGCGCGCTACGAAACATTCAAAGCAAGCCGGTTTTTCAGTCGAAGGAAGGAAAGGATGTCAGAAGGCTTGGATGCCCTGGTCCAGAAGTGGCCTTCGGAAGGTCTCCTGTATGTGTTCCCGCCCTGGGCCCTCATAGGGAGGGTTCTAAGGCGAATAGAGGCCCACCAGGGTTTGGTAATTCTCATAGCTCCGGATTGGCCTCGTCGCCCGTGGTATGCAGACCTGGTGAGACTAATGGCTCATCGCCCTTGGAGGCTCCCCGACAGAAAGTATTTGCTACGGCAGGGTCCAGTTCACATGCCCCACGTGCATCGTCTATTCTCGCTTATGGCCTGGCTATTGAGAGGGCGCGGCTCCTGAAGCGAGGTTACTCGGGTTTGGTAATTTCGACCCTGCTGAACGCACGGAAACGCTCGACCTGCCTCTCCTATATCAGTTTGGCGCATATTTGAGGCATGGTGTGCAGAACATCGGAAGAAACCCTTAGAAGCCTTGGTCCTGGAGTTAGAATTTCTGCAAGCAGGCTTCGAGAAGGGTTTAGCTCACAGCTCGTTGCGAGTTCAGCTAGCAGCCATTTCTTGCTATAGGGGAAAGGTCTGGGGCAAGTCTCTAGGGGACCACGCTGATCTGGGTAGGTTCCTGAGGGCGGTCAAGCGCTTACAGCCCCAGCAAAGATCAGTTATTCCCCCTTGGGACCTAAACCTGGTATTGGATTCCTTAACCAGGGAGCCCTTTGAACCAGCAAGGAGCTCCTCCCTAAAGGACTTGACCCTGAAGACGGTATTTTTGGTAGCTATCTGTTCGGCTAGGCATGTCTCGCAGCTTCAAGCTCTATCATCTCGACCTCCCTTTCTTTCGTTTTTCAAGGATAAGGTGGTCTTACGGACGGTCCCTTCATTCCTGCCCAAGGTCTCCTCTCCTTTTCATATGAACCAAACAGTTTCGCTCCCGTCCTTCGCGGGAGAAGCGCGAGAAGGGGAGAGTGCCAAGCTGCATCTCCTGGATTTGCATAGAGTGCTGAGACGCTACCTTTCACACACAGCGTCGTTCCGCAAGTCCGAACAGCTAATCGTTCAATTTGGAGGGCCGCACAAGGGGGAAACAGCGACCAAAGCTTCCATTTCTAGGTGGATCAGGGAGGCTATTGCCTCCGCCTACATCCTCAAGGGGAGGCAGATCCCAGTAGGTCTTCGCACACATTCAACGCGGGCGCAGTCGGCCTCCTGGGCAGAGCGTAGCTTGGTTCCGCCGCTGGACATTTGTAAAGTGGCTACCTGGTCCTCGCTACATACCTTTTCCAAGCACTACAGACTTGATGTCCAGAGAAGAGCAGACACCAGGCTTGGGGATGCAGTGCTTCGGTCCGGGATGGCGAACCCCGCCCAGGTTTGAACTGCTCTGTTACATCCCGAGAGTAAAGGGACTGGACTGGAGTTCTGCTAAGGAAAGAGTAATTAGTCCTTACCTTCTAATTAGTGTTCCTGAAGGAACTCCAGTCCAGTCCCTGATCCCTCCCAGGTTCGGTTTCTAGTGTTCAGAATGGAATAACGGACCGAAGTCAGTGAGCGGAGCGGAGCGGAAGCGGGGAATCCCGGTCCGAGGAGCCCCAGCAGCGGGGCTACACTCTAGGGAGGTACTGTGGGGAGTGGGTAAAGGCTGGGTCGGCCTCAGGTAAGCCTTCTCCTTCCTTCCTCTCCCTTACCACTGTTTCTTCCTTAAAAAAAAAAAAAGGAGTTTTTGTTTCATAGTTGTTTGGTTTTGTTTTTTGCGTGTTATAGTTATGGGTTCTTAAGCGGGTACCTGTCAGGACTGCTTTTTCATCAGATTACTGGTGCCTAGGGGTGGTGCCAGTGGTATTTATACCACACCATCATCAAAACGATGATGGGCTCAGCCTCCAAGCTGCTGGAAGGGTTGCGCAACCCGAGAGTAAAGGGACTGGACTGGAGTTCCTTCAGGAACACTAATTAGCAGGTAAGGACTAATTACTCTATATCACTTTATAAGTGGAGTAGTATTGTAACAGGAATTGTGCTGTTAGAACCATTTGGAAATTCGAAAGGTTGTTTTCCTGCATGCTGAAGCTTTGAAAGGATACATCCCAAAAGGGAATATTCTTCCCAAAAGACCTGCTTGGTTGACTGGCTGCCCGGATGTCCCATCTGACGACCACCTTCCCTGGCTTGTGGAAAAGCCCTTGTGCTTAGTGAAAGATTGTCATCTGTTGAGAGGTGGCTGGCACAAAAGACTACATTCGGAATATTTCCTTGTAATGCTGCCTCTACTTAGGACCAGGGCTGGCGCCAGAGTTAGTTCAAGGTGTTGGCACCCTAGGCAAACCTTAAGCCTAATACCTCACCTCCCTCCCTGCCCTCCCCCCGGCTGTCAGAATCTATTGTTTAGCTTTGAATGCCCTACTCTTTGCCTCCTCCCAGAAGCTGCCACCCTAGGTGACCACCTAGTTTGCCTAGTTGTTGGGCTGGCCCTGCTTGGGACAGGCTCTGATTTGAGCTGGAAGGCCAAATAAGCTTTTAAGATGGTAATTCCATAAACCTTTTATATGCATAAATGCCTTATTTAAAATTAGGTCACACCTAAACTATATACAGTGCATTTAGGTGCTTACTTATAGAGTAGGCATGCTCAGGGGAGGAGTTTGGGTAGAGAATACATGGAGTCACAATTTATATACATATTTTATAAAGCATGTATATACTTTGTGCTAACATTTACCCCTGTTCCAGGGCAGTGCCCACAATCTAGGTGCTCTTTTTGCAGGATTTGTGCTAGTAATTTATAAAGGCACATCTGTATGTCTTTATAATAGGCTAAACATAGGTACCCTGTTTTAAAAATACCCTCTAGTCTAGGATGATTTTGTATAGTAGTTTTAGCACACTTGTGGTCATATACATACATAAAATTGCTTTAATTAGGCATAAAAATATGTATTGGCATGAATATGTGTATATTTACTGCAGGTGTTGCCAGGAGCATGGTCCGAGTAAATCACGAGTAGTCACAATGTATGTATATAGACTGATTGATGCATTTTATAATGTGCATTCACGCATACTCTATGGCTGCTTTTGAGCACACATATTGTCCAGACCTTCAAAGTAAGTGCTATTGCTGCTGGATTTGTGCTAAAATATTGTGTGTGTGTGTGTGTGTGTGCCGTTGAGTCAATACTGACTCTTGGCAAGGTATGACTGGAAATAGATTGGCAGGTCTTTCTTCTGTGTAGTAAGTCTACAGCAGGCCAAGTACTGACCAGGCCTGACCCTGCTTTGTTTCTGAGAGTCAGGGTGGCAAAGCTGTAGAGTTTTTATATAAATGGGTGAAAATAGGTGCCTCTTTGCGCTCTAAACCTACAGTTTGGTTGTATGTAAAATTATCCTATAAATGGGTGTCTCTTGCAGCTTTGCTCATTGGGTTCTGGGCAGTTCTAACTCTTAACTGGCAAACTACGGCTGCACTCCTCCATAAGTTGATGCTGAGTCTTTTAGTGTCTAAGTTGGGGAGTTACATAGGACTCCTGTAAAAGGCATTTTGTGCATCATGTTGCTGGGGTCTAGCAACTGTAGCCTTTCTCACAAGAAATCTGAGATTCCACAAAGGCCAAATATTAGCATTGGCTGTGAGATCTTCACAGAAAATCTCTTGGGAGAATGAAGAATATTTGCACTGGGAATCTTTTGTGTCAAAAAACAAATGCATTAGTTTGTTTTCTTTGTAAGTACTTGACTCAACTCCTAAAAGACCATGCATGCTGGGAAATCGGCTCCTGAATTATAGTCTCATGGGGACTGATAAATTAAGGTGAAGTGATTACATAGAACATATTCTGAGTTGCACTGTAATTTAATTAAGGTCTATGGCATAAATAAATCCCCATTACCTAAGTGCCCAGCGGTGACAGGAAGATCTCATGGGATTCCAAGCTGTGAATGTTTTCTGTTCTGTCTACATTTTTCATTGTCTCCCTTTCAAACTCTGGACCATCCCCTCCTTTTCACTGTTAGTTGATTCTCTGAGGATACATAAAGAGAATTAGATAATTTTCTTTTTTAGTCAAACTTTGAAATGTTTTCAATGTTTTTCAACTCCCTCCCAGAAAGTGTGGATGCAGTGGTCAAATCAGATATCTGGCGGCATGGTACCTTGTTTACCAGTACTCTGAGGTGAACTGTAGGAACAATGTGGACCATGGACTTGACAACTATCCCACTGAAAATGACTGTGACCTGATAAGACTAAGGCTAGTTTCATAAAGCAAACTTAAAAAAGAAAATTGTTCCCACTGGCATATACATGGTTTATTCTCCTAACTAATATAGTTTAAAGAAAAATTGTGGTCCAGTGATTGACTCTTTTTTTTTTTTTGTTTTTTTTTTTTTTGCAACATGAACATTTTACAGTTGGGCATTCACTGAAGAATTATTTTCTGTAGTCTCCAACTTGGATATTGAAAGCATCAGTCTGAATCGGGCATGGTTTTGTGGTTAAGGCTTTCAAGACCACTCATGAATTTAGAATTAAGTACATCAAATATGTGAGAAAAATAGTGATATAAGAGACCGAGATGAGGGGTCACGTGATGACGGCTGCCTGAGCGGATGACATCGTGACGAGCTCTGCTCCTTTCTGTACTTTTTTGTTGGATTTCTGCAAACTTAAGCCTGGTGGGGTCTTGGTCTCACCTCTGTCCCCCGTGACACATTGTGACTACTGAGAAGGCGGCTGTAGCCACAAGCCCTGAGTAATGCTACTGAAAACCTCTCGCACCTGCAAAGACAAAGAAGGTGACAATAAAATGGCAGCAGAACAATGAGCACAAGGAAGCGGTAAGGGAACTTAGGAAGAATATCGCAGCTCTCCTGGACTATAAACTGTTGTGCTTTCATGCCTCAATAGATAATCCAAAGGGAACTCTGGAGGCCCACTTGAACCACCTGGCTACTGTGGAGGAGTGGAAGAAGTAACAGGAGGCCCGAACCAGGAGCCTTGAGGCCTGAGTAACTGCTGGAATAGATCAGGTAGGCAGAAATAACATCCACTTGGTTGGGCTCCTGGAGTTGGAAAAGGAAAGCGAGTTGGTGGCATAGTGGCTGCCACTGGCAGAAGACCTTATTGTTGACAGTGCACAGACTGGGCCTGAGGCACAAGGAGTCCAGTTGCCCATGACCTGCCATCACCTTAGCACTCAACTTGCGGAAAAGCATAAATTGATGGGTTTCTACTGCTCCCAGTGCAGTGTGGAATAGAAGGGTAACAAACGTCTTATCTTCAATGATTATTTAGCCCGGGAGGTGGAGAACTGCAAGTCCATGGCTCCCTATTGCTCTGAGTTGGTGAGGCAGGGGATATGATTTGTGATGCAATTCCTGGCGTGGGTATGAATGACTTATGAAATCAAACCCCCCAAATAGACACTGTGGCAGAACTGAAAGCTTTTATGGAACGGTTGCCCTGAACCTAAATGCTCTGGAGCTGTGTGCTAGGTTTTGCTGTTAATGCCTGGATGGTGACTTTGTTTCTCTCAGGCTGCTTGTTGCAGCCTGGAGTAGTCTACGGAAGGTGCACCGGACTTTCATGGTGGAAAAGCCTCAGAGGGAGTAGCAGGGCACCCTGGAGCTATAGCAGCTGACTGTACCTCACATGCTGGACTTTGGGACCATGTGTTGGAGTCAACTGATGTGATTGGGGTGCCTCCCTCTCCCACAGCACAACTGTGGACAAGATACTGTGCTTACCTACTTGGGACTTTGGTAAAGTCAACTATACAAATGGGGGCTGAGTGGTTATGGTAGTGACTGCATGTCTAGTTGGTGGTGAGGGGGTGGGGGCTGGGGACCTGTGGGAGGGTAAGGGGGAGGGGGCTTGGCCTGCATGGCGTGTGGAGGCTGGGGAGCTTCACCAGGGGAGAAGAGAGAGGGAAGGGATGAGGGAGGTGGGTAGAGGGGGACAAGGGAGGGGAAGGGGGACGAGCTGAACCAGCACAGTTTGAGGAGGAATACTGTCAGGGGAGCAAGGAGGGGGATGTGCACAGCTGGGATGCACATCGCCCGCCACGTAGGCAGCAGTACACTTTGCAGGTCATAACACAACCCCGACACAGCATTGGCTAGAATGAAGATCTTCACTTTGAATGCAGGTGGCATCCACTCGCCATTTAAGTGAACCAAGCTTTTATCCCTTTTCCGGAAGGAAGGAGGAGATGTGGTAGTCATGCAGGAAACGCCCTGAGCACACCTGAACATAGCAAGTTGCTCAAGGGTTGGGTGGGGGGGATGGGGCAGCTTCCCATTATGGGTGGCAGTGGGGGGGGTAGTTACTGTGATTCACTGCCGGATTCCCTTTGTTCTTCCTAAGAGTGTAGCAGATCTGGAGAGATGTTACCACCTCATGGGAGGGGAGATCCAGGGTCAGCGCTTGGCCTTCTGCAATGTGTGTGCTTCAAATGTCTACAACCACTGTTTCTTCACTTCTCTTCTGGCCAGGATACTGGAGTTTGGGGATTACCAGTGGGGATAGTAGGAGGCAATTTCAACTTCCCCAGAGATCTGATGATTGACTGCAAGCCTCCCCAGGTTAGTCAGAGGCACATCGTAAATTGTGTGGTCAATTATCTGCTGGGGGAATTGGGGCTAGTAGATGCTTGGAGAACGCTGCACCAAACAGTGATTTTGTTATATTCAAACTGCAGGGCTGCTCCCGGCTCGACTACCTCTTGGTGACGGGGGGGTTTGTTTCCCAGCCTAGAAAAGGCTATGATAGTCCCACATCCCCTATCAGATCATGTCCCAATGTGGATAGATCTCTGCTTTAGGAGTGATGGGAGTGGTTGGGTGGAGGGAGGGAGGCACATGAACCCCACTTAGTACAAGGACAAAGCATTTCACCAGCACCAGGAATGGAAGGTTTACTGGGAGGCAAACACAGATGTAGGGATGGACCCTAGGACACTATATGGGTGGTGGCAAAGGGGTAATCATTGAATATACCACCAGGAAGCGGAAGAGGGTAGCAAATACTAGCCCTTTTGGGCCTGCTTCAGGCATGCAGGAGACATGTGTGCAGCTTGAGGGAGGAGGATAGAAAGTCCTATGTAACAGCAAAGCACGAGTTGAATGAACTCTTAAACCAGCAGGTAGAGAGGGATATCAAGCTCTAAAAGTACTGGTTGCATTGCTGGGGGAATAAGGGTGGGAAACTATTAACCCACCTGGTTAGCCCGAAGAAAGCAGAAGTTTTTTTCAAGGCACAATGCTGCCCCAATTGGGAGAGGAGGAGTGTGCAGCTCTGAATGCTCCCTTCACTGCAGGGGGAGGTATCCCTGGCAGTTGAGATGCTCAGACTGGCTAAGGTGCTGGGCCCAGATGGGCTGGGTGCAGAATTTTATAAGATCTTGGGTGATAGCCTGACTGCGCCTTTCTTGGCGTAATGTGGGACAGTGTTCCAAGAGGAAGACTTGGGGATACACCAGAATCACACAACTGTGGTGATTCTCCTTAAGCAGGACCAGGACCCCACCCAGGTGGGCTCCTATAGGCCCATACCCCTTTTGAATCAGGATGTGAAGTTGATTGAGGGGATTCTGGCAAAGCGACTGGACAGGGTGATCATCAGTCTGGTGCATCTGAACCAGGTTGGCTTTGTCCTTGGGTGATTTGCCCTGGCCTGTCTTTTAAAGACCTTGGCATTACTTTATGGGAGCCAGAAGAGGGAGGGGGATGCGATCATTGTGAGCCTGGATGTCAAAGGCATTTGACATGTCCTGTGAGTACATGTTTTGTGTGATGGAGACCTATGGGATATGGGAGGCCTTCCTAGACTGGGTCCAAGCGCTGTATCATGAGCCTTCTGCGAGGATTTTAGTTAAGGGGCCTATTGAAGACTTTCCAGTTTCGCCAGGGCATGCAGTAGGGGTGCCCCCTGTCACCCATGTTCTTCCTGCTCACCTTGGAGCCTCTGGCGATTAAGATACACCAGACTACAGAATGGGAGGGTATCAGTTGGGGTAAGATACCTATAAGATCAACCTGTTACCGATGACATGCTACCTGTATAGGGAGGATAGTGGAGACTATAGCCAGTTTTGGGGCCTTCTCCATCCTCAAGATCAATTGGAGCAAGTCTGAGGTCATGCTAACATCAAGGGATTGCAAGTGCAGGGGCCAGGCCGGATTTCCATTTATATGGGCGGGGGAGTTCCCCAAATACTTGGGTATTTATCTGAGTGCAGACCGCTGGAAGGTGTATGAAAATGTCTGGGACACGCTGGGGTGACTGAAACTGCTATGTGAGAGTTGGCAGGATGTTCCCCTTTCCCTGCTGGGACGAGTGGCCCTGGCTAAAATGGTCCTTTTACCTCTGATCTTGTACCCGCTCCAAATGGTGCCATTTTATTTATTTATTTTTATTTATTTATTTAGCTGTATTTATATCCCGCTTTTCACCAGGTCAAAGCGGTGGAACACTGAACGAGGGGGGACAATAATCAGTTTTAGGGTATGTGCCGTCACCAGGTGGGCCAACATTCATGATTTTAACAAGGGTCAAGGATTACGAGGACTGTTTTTACAGGGGGATGCTGGGGTCTTTCCTTTGGAAAGGGAAGGGGGCCCGCATTAGTTATAAGATGCTTATAGCAGATAAGGATAGGAGGTGAGTGTGGCTTCCCAACCTCCGGTTATACAACATGGCCGCCGTCATGCAGTGGATGTATGAATTGCACATGGGGGAGATTGTTATGCACCAGTGGGGCTCTTTGATGGTGGGTGTCAGCCTTATAGGTTTTTTAGTTTACTGCAGGCAATCCAGGAGGGGCGGCATAGGGTAGGGGGATTGGATTGGCTACTCGAGTCCCTGGGGGGAGAGTGGGTGTGGTTGGAGTGAAGGGAAGATTGTTCTTTGGGCAATCTGGAATTTATCCTTAGCTTGGGTGGGGGGGGGCTCTGTTTTGACACATGGGAGGCAAGGGGGTGCAAATATGTGGGGCAACTTGAGTTGGGGGGGCTCGGGATTTCCCACATTTGATCAGCTGAAAGCCAAATGGGAGTTCCCCAACAAATACCTCATGGCCTATTTGCAGAGCAGCCATTACATTAGTTGCACATTCCTGTGAGATAGTGGGAAGGATGTTTTCACCTCCCTTGATCAGGCGTTCATGTGGACACCACCAAATGAATAAAATTTCCTACTGGTACCGGGTGGGGTGGGTTCAGCATTCGATGGCTTGAGAATCCCTCTTGGCGGTGATCTGGGGGAACCTATTGAGGGGGGAAGGGTTGCGGCAGGTTTTTTTTAGCACCATTTATGCCTCCACAACTGATGTGGCCTTGTAGGAAACAATACTTCACTGGGCATATATCATCTGGGAATGGGGATGCAAAATTGAAACTCCTGGGACATCTGTGTCTGCGCTGTCATGCCCATAGCGGGACAATGGTCCATACTTTCCTAGAATGTGAGAGTCTGTGCCCTTACTGGAGGGAGGTGCTGAAGCAGGTGCAGAGGGTGCTTGATATGAGTGGAATGGATGTACTCTGCCCTAATGTTGGGAGACGATGAGCCCCTGCGAGAAAAGGAGATGGGCAGTATGGAGAGGAAATTCATAAGGGGTGGCCTTTATGGTTGCATGTAAAGTAATACTGGCCTACTGGATTGTGACACGGACCCCCCCCCCCTTCCTCCCTCAGGTTCCCACTGGGTCAACAGTATGTGTGAGATGGTGGAATGGATGTGCAAAGACTGACCTCTAGTGTGCTCTGCAGCCCTGCGAAAGTACTGGGCAATGTCGGATTTCTTTGACATCTTGAAAGATGATTGAACATTAGTTTGGGGGGGGGGTGCAGGGGAGGGGCTGGGGCGGAAAATCTGAAAATTGGGCCAGCAGGGCATTGCTTAGTCACTTTGAAGTTCTAGTTGGATATTGTATACATGCTGGCAATGTCAAAATTGGTCCGCCCAGTTTTCTTATTTGACTAAGTAAGTCACAAATCACATATTTGATTATTTCAGCTTTAAATAAGTTTGTATTAATTCAGTGCACCCGATGGCTCTGTACCACTTGCATTGCTTTTTCGGTGAGTTTAACGTCCCTCTTGTGCTTGGCATTGGGAATAGGCTTTAGGCTCTGCTTACAGGGTTTGTTCTAGCATTTACTTGTTGAATGTCTAATCCGCCTTTCCATAACGGTGGACTGTTCTCATCCTTAACCTATGGGCAGGCAGACACTGGGTGTAGAATTAGATATCTGCCTCTGTGTAAATACATAGAACATATGACTTACACATACACAGTTACAATTTAATTTGCGTCCCTGCTTCAGAGAGGTTGGCGGAATATATTCAAACTGCCTAAATGCTGCTGACCAGTTAGTTTCGCTGAATATCCCCCACTAACCTGGTTAAATGCCCCAGTACTATCTGGATAATGCCAGTGCCTTCCATGAGCAGAACGAGTAGCAACAGCTATGTAGCTAGTAGTGCTATTCAGCTGCTAACTGCATAGCTAAACAACATAAAGTTAGGACAGGTCAAAGGCCATCCTAACTCTATGCTGTTTTGTAATACTATTAGCAACTGAATATCCTTGCCAGCTGGACTGCAAAACAGCAATCTGGCCAAACTAGATATTCAGTGCTGGTCGCCGGATTTGCACCAGCACCAATATCTGGCCTTATGTTAAGGCGACTGCTGGCACCTGCTTTGACAGGATTGATAGGAACTGACATTTTCCACCAACATTCACATTTCCTGCCTCAATCCCACTAATCTGGTTTGAAAACTACCGTATAAAAGAACAGACATCCAGCACATAACCACTGCACCTTGAAAAAAGCCACAGCATGGCGGCTGAATCATTACTAAGATGCAGCATGTCCTGGAAAACTGCAGAGATCGCAGTAACTTTCTGACCACAAAATAGTCTCCCTTTCTGAAAATTATGCTTTCAAAATGGCAACTTTATCAATATCAGTAGTTAGTGAAACTACTAAGGTTGCTCTAGTAGGAATCTTATCTTGAAAAGATCCCAAAAATTGGACAAATCCAAACTAGTGGAAGGCTCAGCCCCCACCAGAGCAACAGTAGTACCGCCTAAGATATCTGTCTGACAGGCAAATAATTGGAAATAATCAATCATGGTATCTGCATTGAAAGGTATTTTGAAGTGATTTATATGCTATCTCCTGTTATATTGCTTAGGGAGTAATGAGTCTTTGCTGCGGTGCAAGAATTTGAGATTTTTGAATTTCACTATCTCCATCTCTCTGTGCAGATATATCAAATGCAATGTGTGCCTTCGAGTCAGTACTGACTCCTGGTGACCCAGTAGCTCCTGGGCTTTCTTGGCAGTGTGACCAGAAGTAGATTGCCAGGCTTTTCTTCCGAGGCATTGGAAGGTTAAGTGACTTGCCCAAGGCCACAAGCAGGAATTGACCCCTGGTCTCTTGGTTACCAAGCCAATGCTCTAACCATTAGGCTACTGCAGATATTAAACAGTCCTTAATAGTAGAAACCTCAGTAGCCAGCACAGTCAGAAACTGTGAATCAATCTTATCCAGTCTTTGTCCAACTTGCTGGATTAAATTATCCTAATCTTTAAATTTAGTGATGACCTCTTGTGAAAAAGGCAATCTGCTCAATTGCCCACTTCAATAAGCAATTTGTTTGGTAGATATTTGGAAACCTGTTTCACATGTCACATTTTGGGAGGGAGTCACATCCACAGCTTGTCAGAAACAATATCTCATGCTTGCATTACTTTAGAAGATGCATTTTTCTTGAAAGTGAGGATTTGGTTTCTTCAGTGGGTGTCTGAACTAGACTCACTATAGTGAGGGGGATGTTCCCAATATCTTTTCCAACCTTTATCTTCATTTAATTTTTTGATATACCGCCTTAGACCCAGGGTATCTGAGTGGTTTACAATAAAAATTACATGCTACTGGAAAAAGGAAAGGAAAGATCACCATTGCAAAACAGAAAAGAAAAGACAAGAAAGAAGTAAGGGGAAGCAGATGGATGGGTGATGGAGGGAGAAAAAGGGGGGATGAGGAGGGGCAATGATAGGACAAACAGTTGGGCAGGGGAGAGTAGAAGATCAAAGATGATGGAGAAGAGATGGGCTTTCAGTAATGTTTTGAAATGTGGAAAGGAGAGTTCCAAGCAGAGGTTGGAGAGGAGGGAGTTCCAGAGAAGGGGGCCAAGGAAAGAAAATAGAAATGCAGGTGGATTTTAAGTGAGTGTATGTGGAGGGTGTAGAACAGGTGATTTAGAATGGACCTGCCAAAGGGAGCGATGAGAGGAATGGAGATGAATCAGATCAGAGAGATCCTGGGGGTGTTAGTGTGGATGGTATGGTGAACTAGGGTGAGTATTTTGTAATGTATGTGGAATTTTATGGGCAACCAATGTTTAGTGAATGACCAGGAGGGTGTTGTGGTCTGAGTGAGAAGAGTTGGTCAGTATGTGGGCAGCAGTGTTCTGGATGAGCTGTAATCTGCAAAGTTGGCACTGGGGGAGGCCTGCAAGGACAACATTGCAATAGTTGATGCAAGTCATCACCAGGATGAGTACAAGTGTGGATAGAGAGGGGAGGGAAAACCGGGTGGACAGAATGGAAATGATGCAGGGAAAAGAATGAGCATTGAATAATGGAAGAAGGATAGGGAGGAGTCAAGTGTGACAGAGATAGCAGAGAGAAGACCAGTGAGATAGGAGTTGAGGCAAGGGAGGGAGCAGGAGAGAAGGTAAACCAAATGACAGAGGTTTTGGAGGGGGTTGATGTGCAGAAAGTTTGTCATCCAGGCAGCGAGAGGAGAGGAAGGCATTCAACGGGGTCAAGTTTGGGGGCAGAGGGACTGGTGTGGTGAAGAATATCATCCATGTAGTATTAGGCAGAAAGACCATGTTGTTGGACAAGGAGACTGAGGAGCTAAAGAAACATTGAAGAGAAGGGGAGCGAGAACAGAGCCCTGAGGTACCCCATAGGGCAGGGGGGTGACAGAAGAGAGGCCAGTGAGGATAGAGAAAGTCAGAGATGATAGAAAAGAGTGAAACCAGGGAAGGACAGAGCCAGCAATGCCGAAATCGCACAGACAGGAGAGGAGTGCAGTGATCAACCGGGTCGAAGGCAGAAGAAAGTTCTAGAGACACAGCCAAGGAAATGTCACCCCAATCATGGGACGTGTGAAGCTCTTCGAGAAGAGAGTATGATAATTTCTGTGCTGTGACCATAGCAGAAACTGGACTGGCAGGGGTGGAGTGTGAGGGTGGCATCAAGATGAGGAGAGTTGGGTGAAAACAAGTTTCTCAAGGACTTTAGAGAGAAAAGGGAGGGTAGAGATGGGGTGCCAGTGGGCAAGGGTAGAAGGGTCTAGAGCAGGGGTCTCAAACTCAAATTGCTTTGAGGGCCAAATGAGGACTTGTAAAGTAACCCGGGGGCTGCACAAGACACGGGCCTTATTTGCATAAGGGCATCATTTGCATAAATATTTGCATAATGTTACCATACACTAACTTTTAGTAAACATGCCTCTTAATGAGTGTATGGATAAAGAAAGACTAAAAGATTTCTACATTACTATAAACCAGTGCCAACCGCCAGGCACATTAGGAACTACTAGAAACACTGCCCATTTAGAACCTATAGCAAACCCGCCATATCCTAACAGCACTACCAGGACTCACAAAGCACCATACCCTAACTATCAAAAGGCAACACTGCAAATATTAAATCAATACATTTCAGAGAATAACAATACATGACCTACTGGGGAAAGAGAACAAGTGGCAATGTCAAATAGGAATTACATAAACACAATATCTCAGCTCAGTTACACATGCAGAACATACACCATCACCAAACAAGGAATCACAATTTAGAAACAGGAAGACAATTAAACTGGGAACCCTAAAAGCTAAACTTGGAATGTACAACACTGTGTAGAAATAAAACTATAAATTAATTTCCTCTTGTATTAAATAAAGCGCAGACGTTAATGATGCACATTTCCAAGAGCTGACATATTCCAGTTAATAAATTCAAAATAAAGAGAGATTTTTCTACCTTTTTGTGCATTTTTTTTCAGTTGCAATTGTTCCAGCCACTTTCTTCTGGTTTCTTCGTGTCTTTTGCTAACGCTCCATTGTCTGCTGTCCATTTGTCCTTCTCTCTTCTAGTTTTTTTTCCATTCTCTCTCTACATCTGCTTTAACATACTAATCTTTCTCCTTTTGCTCTTTCCTCATTCCTATTTCATCCACTCAAATTTTACCCCTCCATCCTCAATCCCCACTTACTCTCCCAATACCCGGCCAATCGTAGATTTTTCTTCCCTCCCACACAATATTTTTCCCCTCTCCATTTCACTCTCCCAGCCCTATCCCATTCTAATCCTTCCCCAACATCAACTCCCTTCTAGCTCCTGCCCCACCCAGCATCCACTCCCTTCTAGTCCCCGCATCATCAGCCCATTTCCAGTCCTAGCTCCCTCCCCTCACAGCCCATTTCCATTCCAAGCCCCCTTCCACTCAGCCCATTTCCATTCCAAAACCCCGTCCCCATCAGCTATTTGCAGTTCAAGCCCCCCTTCTACTCAGCCCATTTCCAGTTCTAGCAACCCCCCCAGCCCATTACCAGTCCTAAGCCCCCCAACAGCCCACTTCCAGTCCTAACCCTTCCATCACCCCATCTTCATTCTTAGCCCCCATAACCCCATTTTCAGTCTTAGCCCCCAATCAGACCACCTCCAGTCCTAGCCCCCATCTGCCCATTACCAGTCCTAGCCCCCACCATAGCCCATTACCAGTCCTAAGCCTCATCAGTCCATTTTCAGTCCTATCCCCCCATCACCCCATTTTCAGTCTTAGACCCCCCCATTACTAGTCCTAACCCCCTCCCCCCCATCAGCCCAAGTTAATTTAAAAATTAAAAACAAAACAAACCCCTGGCTTCTGCTGCTGCCGCTGCCGCCGTGGCAGCGGCAGTATCAACTGTCCCGCGGCCCCTCCCCGTCTGCCCGGCAGAGCCCTCAGCTGTCAGCTTCATCAGCGGCGGGCTTTTCAAGCTGCGAAGAGAACAGTGATTTCCCTCTCGTGGCTCAGTTAAGCCTGCCGGGGCTGATGGGAATTCCCATCAGCCCCGGCAGGCTTAACAGAGCCGCGAGAGGGTAATACTACTCTTTTCGCGGCCCTGAAAGCTGCCGCTGATGGAGCTGACAAGATGATAAAGATGCTCTGCCGGGCATACGGGAAGGGGCTGCGGGACAGTTGATTCTGCCGCTGCCACGGCGGCAGCAGCAGAAGCCAGGGGTTTGTTTTGGGTTTTTTTTGTTTCCTCTCCGTCGCGGGCCGCACAAAGTTCTCTCGCGGGCCACAGTATGTTTGAGACCCCGGGTCTAGAGAGTTAAAGATGGGTCGAGTGACAGCATGCTTCCAGGGAAGGGAAAAAGAACTGGAAGAGAGGCTTGAGTTAAAGATGCTAAGAATGAGCAGAAGGGCTAAGGAAGGGTCAATAAATCAGGGGGAGGGGATAGGATTGGGGAGGACAGGGTCTTGCAAGAGGATTAGAGGGTTGTCAGGAGTTTGGCAGAGGAAATGAGGCAGAAGGAAGAACAGGAGTGGGACAGAGCAGGGGTGGGGGAGAAGGGGGGGGGACAGTCCTTATCCTCCGTTGCTCCTTCCCAGCCTATCAGTGAAGTAGGTGGCAAGAAGGGAAGGGTCTGGGAAGGCAGGGGGGGGGGACTGGAGAGGAGAAGGAATGAAGGGATGATAAGGAACTGAGAACAGCTGATGGGAGGAGTTAGAGGTGGAGACCAGAATGGAATAATACGTTAGCTGGGCGGAATGGATGAGGGAGCAGTAATGGGAGTGACATTGATGGAAGTGAACCAAAGATTCACTGGAGGGATATTTGCACCAGATGCGCTCAGTGCGAGGTGATAAATGCAATGTAGAGGCCAGAGTGGTACCAAGGGTGGTGTGGAACAGACGAATGAGGACGAGAGGTGGGAAGGGGAAGGGAAAGAGTATCAAGGGCAGCAGACAAGGTGAAGTTCCAAGTTTGAACCTGGAGGTCTAGTGGAAGGGAAGTGAAGTCAGAAGGGAAGAGTTGGTCAGAGGAGGGAAACTGCTGAGAAGTGGAGGCATGGATATGTCTAGTGAAGGGGGAGTGGAGCTGGCAAAGGATGTTGCTGATATGGGGGAAGAGGGACAGGACAAGATAGGGAGAAGCAAAGGCAGAAGTGATCAGACCAGGGAACCTGAAATGTTGAGGCCAGAAGGGAAAAGAGTGGGAAGAACAGAAGGAGATAATGAGATCTAGGGTGTGACCGGCAGTATGGGTAGGACAATGGTGCAAGAAAGGAGAGGAATGAAACCTCACAGGGGTGGGAGGGAGAGTCCAAGTGGAGGTTAAAGTTGCCAAGGATCAGAAGATGGGGGGAACAGGAGAGAGGCTTCAGAGATGGTGAGAAGGGAATCCCAGAGATGGGCCGAGAAGGAAGAAGGGGCGTAGATGAGAGAGAAATGAAAAAAGGGGGGGGTAACATTGAGAAAAAGTAATAGACCCCCCAGGTAGTGGAGCACCAGCGAAAGACTTCTGTAAGGGAAAGGGAGGAGCGGTAAAAAGCCATTACACCCCCACCACTGTGACCCCGGTGGGAGATGGATAGGGCAGAGAAGCCAGGAAGGAGGCAGCAGTTAAGGGGTTTCTCCCCTCCAGAAGCCATGTCTCAATGAGGAAAAGGGCATCAAGAGTGTGGCAAAGTAGATGATCATGAATTAGAATGGACTTAGAGTGCATGGATCTGCAGTTAAGGAGGGCAAATGAAAGGGGGGGGGGGAGAGTAGGGGGGAGATGAAGTGAAAGAAGGGGTCAAAGAGGAGCAAATGATTAGCCAGGTTCCTGGTGGAGAAACTGTGGTTAGGAAAAGAGGGGGAAGGAGAGATCAGATGCCATCCCCAGTAGATGTTATTTACTGAGGAGAAGGTAGAGTCCTAGCAATGGGCTGAATCTTGCCGCAGATAGAGAGGAAGAGGAGAAGCTGGAAGAGCTTACCATAGCCACCATTGTTATAAGAGTTCCTGATAGCGAATGTTTATCCATAGTGCCGGATATGGCCCCTGAAATTGGTATTGCTGCCAAACTCTTTCCCTTCTCTTTCTTCTTTCCAGCTTCTTTTGGCATGTCTCAAACACTGGCCCCAAACTGGGACATTTTCCCTTTCGGTCACATTCCCACAATCACATGACAGTACACTGAATTTTAAAGGCCAGCAGCAGGTACATGATGTCATTGAGGAAGGCGGGGCTATCTCCAGAGTCAATCTCTCACTATCCCAATGCACCAAGAATCCCCCACTAGCTGCCGCTTCCATTGCTTTTTGCCTCTCTAGTTCCAAAGAACTCTCCTCTCCCATTAAAATCTTTTATAAAATTGCCTCTCATATGTGCAGAGTTTGCATCTCACAGGTCTAAAAGGTGATTAGAATAGTTTTCTCTAAGAAGTACTGTAGCTATGTTCTTATTCCTTCAGGAACTGTCCTTGTTTCTGTTTCAAATAGGCCTCTCTCTAGTCTGCAGAAATCCATTCTTTTTGTGATATTGCTGTTATCTACTCTGCAGTTCCTCACTCTACCATTTCTTCCACATTCGTATGAAGAACTTGTACCCCTGATAATAAATTACCTTGAATGTTTGCCATCTGCCTACACATGGGATTTAATTGCACATAAATTGGGTTTTAATAGCCACCTACGTGTTGATGTTCCGTGACACACTGAGTGTTTACATGTGTAGCCTCGGGTATCACTCACAGGCTTTGTTTTGTGATGCTATTCATGTGAAGTCACTTTGTCTTCGGTAGCCTGAGAAAACATGTTAATCCTGTAAATGCTTTCAAGAATAAACAAACGCTGGTATATTTTTACAAAAACAGAACCTGACATCCTTTATTGGTGATAATCAGGAAAGGCAAGACTAGTGTCTTTATAAGACTGCCCTAATAAGCTAGGAGGTGGCACGGCCGTTAAAATGTAGTCCTACCCCCCTAGTGCCTTGTAGTCTAGTTTAGAGTGCTATTGGTTTTAATAATGGTCTAGATTATGCACGCCATAGGGCTAATTTTATAAATGTTGAGATACATACAGTAGCTACTGTAGTACCTGTATATGTTTTCTGGAGGCAGTGTCTTTAAATTGGTTCGTGTTATGTATACCATGACAGTGATGAACCTCATGCCCGAGCCAGTGCATGCAGTACTGGTACATTTTCAAAATGAAAGTATGTAAGTGCTTTTACCTCGAAAATGTAGTCCATGGAATTTATACATGTGCATTTACACCTGCTCTTTGGCAGGCACAAACTTCCCAGGTTAACTTATGCTGGCGTGTGTACTAATGATGCCGCCCCCAAGAACGGTTCCACTGATTCTGGGGACAATTTTATAAAAGCTTATTTTGTCGGGTAGAACTGTTTTACCCATGGAAATGCCTTCTTAAGTTAGTTTCCAAGGGGACTGTGCTCTGCAGGTCGGTAGTGCATCTTTACGCAATGAATTTGAAAATGTGGTGAGATCAAATTAGAAGGGGGGGGGGGTTGCCATTCTAGGTTTTTCCTCCTAGTGGGGGTTCAGGAGGAATTTGGAGCCAGTTGGGAATGTTGCAGAAAGACTGGTCATAGGTTTTGACCTCATGAAACACAAGCATCAGGAGAAATCCAGCAGGCTTAACGAGTAAGACGCCCTTAAGCATGTTTCAGATTGGATGTGGAGCTGTGGCATACTAATGGTGGGTTGTGGGTGTGGCCTGCCCTAGGTGCCAGCTGAGAGGGGGGTGCACCCCCGCCAGGCCCATGCAGAAAACCTAACATAAAGCTGGCTTGTGCACTTTCTCTGCTCCAGGCCTGGCTGCTCTTGAGACTTTGGCCTGGGAGAGAATTGGCCAGGCCTGGAGGCAGCACAGCAAGCCAGCTTTATGGTAAGTTTGCCGTGCTGCCTCCATGGGCCCAGGGGTGCCAGCCACATGGAGGGTGCCTGCCCCCAGTGCCGAGGGGCTGGAAATGCCACTGATGTGGAGATTGGAATTGAAAAGTTCGGGTCACCACGGTTGCAATTGTGCTAGTATTTTAGAAATAGCTCTGCTGAACATGGAGCAGTTTCTAAATAACACCTCCATGGGCTGTGGGAGGAGCGCTATCAGAAAGATAGGCTTGGGAAAGATCTATGCAGCAAACACAGCAACATACACATGTAAGTGTTGGTATTTCACATGCACATGTAAATTTTGGCACTTGCATATGTATCGGGGTCATTTTGTGACTGCAGACATGCAGATACTCTTAATTACGGAGGATATTCTCTTGCCTCCTTTTCATTTCAAAGAGGAAAATAAACAGTGAAATTGAGGATATCCTCCTTAATCCTTCCTGTAAAGGGCTGGCCAAAAGTAGCACTTTTTAAAATCCCTGTTTGTGCAAGGGGATAAATGTAAATTTGGATGTGGACATAAGAACATAGGGACCAGTGTTTAGCAGTGGGTGGTGGCTCGCTGCTGCCACTGAACACTAAACCAGATATTCAATGCTGGGGCCATATCCGGCCACTGGCATTGAATATCCAGGTTTATTGCCAAAACAAGAAGCTAACGGGGCAGTGGTGATTATTGGGCAGTGGTGGCAAAGGTTAGGACGGCCTTTTCTGTGCCTAACTTTCGCTGCTGACGGATATCCCTGGGTGCCACCCCCAGAATGCTCCGATGCTAACTGGTTGGTTAACAAGTCTGCAAATCGTGTGAATGCTTTTTGAATAGCGGGGCCCAAAAGATGTATCATACTTAGACCAAAGGTCCATCAAGCCCAGTATCCTGTTTCCAGCAGTGGCCAACCAAGTCAAGTTCCCAAAAGGCAGATCCCATGCTGCTTGTCCCAGGGGTATGCCGTGGATTTGCCCAGTCCACTTTAATAATGGTTATGGACCTTTTTTTCCTCCAGAAACTTGTCCAAACCTTTTTTTAAACCCAGCTACACTAATAGCTTTTACTACATCCTCCAGCAATTAATTCCAGAGTTTTATTGATTGTGTTATGTGAAAAAAATATGTTCTGTAATTAGTTTTACACATGTATACTCTCTATCGGGGGTTGTCAACCTAGTCCTTGGGACACCTAACTAGTCAGGTTTTCAAGATAGCCACAATGAATATGCATGAGAGAGAAATTTGCATACACTGGAGGTCATGCATGCAAATCTATCTTGTGCATATTCATTGTGGTCCTTGTAGTGCTATACAAATGGTGAGTACTAGTCATCCTGCAAGCCAGACTGGCTAGGTATGTCCTGAAGATTGGATTTGACAACCCTTGCTCTTTATGAAATGGGGACAGATGCAGAGACTTTCATCCCGTTTAGAGGAACACCCCTCAACACTATCCCATCAACTCTGGACATAGTGCAGCCATCCAGATGTAAATTTCACCATTTCTAAAATGGCCTTTACATGTGGCTACTTATACACATTTAAATTGCAATCAGGGCTTCTAAAATAAATCCTTTTTAGCTTTGTATTTACTTTTAACGCTTCAGTCTGACAGTCAGAGGGACTGCCAAAGACACACTTTTCTGTGCTGATAGATATTAATAAGGACTTTAAGCAGTTTGGAAGATGGAGGTTAGACTGTCAGGGACTCTTCAGTGTGTGTGAATTGGAGGCAACAATGTTTCAGTGGGAAGTCACCCCTGCAGAGTTAAGTAATATTCACATAGATGTCTCCCAATTGCTTGACTGGTCAGTTGTGGAATTGCTTAATTTCTATAAGTACTACCACTACTGAACATTTATATAGCGCTACAAGACGTACACAGCGCTGCACAGACACATGTAAAAGACAATCCCTGCTCGTCAGAGCTTACAATCTAGCCAAGACAGACAACACAGTAGCTATAGACATGGGATACAGCTGGGGGAATGGTAAGGAAACACAAAGGAGACCAGGTGAGTCAAGATCCGAAAGCAGCAGCGAAGAGGTGAGTTTTCAGCCTGGAATTGAAAAAGGCCAGAGAAAGCGCCTGATGTATAGACTCGGGTAGTTTGTTCCAGGCAAGGAGAAAGGAGCGAAGTCTGGCGTTAGCAATAGATGGCGTAAACAACCGATCCATGTCTTCCATGTGTTGGAGAGTGGAATGGAATGGGTAATGTGAGTCTCTGTCTCTCATTTCTTTGCTGCTTTAGATTTTTCATGATTCATTACACAATTTTCCTTTTACTCCCCATATTCTGATGACCAGAAAATCCTTGGTTCACAATCTATATCTTAGTAACGAGGGCCTAGAGAAACACTTTCCTTCCCCTCAATGCCAAGTTTTGAGCCGTTCTGACTTCAGAAAAGCTGAGAATTCTCTGACAGCTCTTGTCTGTCTTTATTATCAAGGCACTGGAATAAGAAAACTAGCTTCTCCTACCGTACAAAATTGCTTTTTATTTCATGTGTTAACTAGATGTTCTGTTTCTCCCTTTTAGTTTTTATAAGAGTTGCAGGCAGTTACCCAACCGTTGCGTTCTCAACAAAATTCAGATTCGTATTGCTTTATTTTCTGCTGCAAAACATATGTATAAAACTTAATTCAAACAATATGAACCACCTTATCCCAGAATAGGAGTTGGATCTCAAAATGACACCTTCTACAGAAATGTATGTGGCTATGCTTTCAAAGGTGTATTGTATCTTGCATGGGTAGGATCTACTTGACCTTCGCTGTAGTCTAGAAAGTGAAAATTTCAGCTCTGGCAAATGTATGTGGGAATACGGTATGTTGTTGGTGAGTCCCTTTATCAGAAATCTCTATAGGTATCTCCTGAGTTACTAAAAGGAGAGCAAGGAAGAGGCAACAGGGTGCTGTAGTTCTCCATGTTCCAGGATGGCAAAGACACAAGTTTAGCGGATCTGGATGTCCGATCCAGACATCCAGACCCACTAAATGCCTGGATTGTGTGCTGGGGACAGAGCTCACGGCATATATTGCCAGTATGTGCGGGAAGCTCTGTTCGTGGATGGGAGGGGGTGGGCTGTGGGCAGTGACCGACATCAGACATACAGGGCCGATTCAAGGTCGACCCTGTATGTCCGAGGCTAGCCATGTAAATGGGGGGACTTATTGCACCTCAGAAGTAGAATAAGACCCCTGAACGGGGGCTGATGCATGAGCTGGGGCCAGAAAAAGGTGGTAAGGGGTGCAGGGGGATCCTCATTGCCTTACTCTGGCCATGGCAGGCCCAATTGTGGGTTGGGCAGCGGGGAAAGGGGAATTGTGGGTCTGCCGGAGATCATGGCTCTTGAATGGAGCTGCGGTGCCATGGCAACAGGAACCTGGCTGGGCTAGCTGGGTAAGTGCAGGACATGTGGTCGATCAGAATTTGGGCCTGAACTGCACGTCCAGGCTGGTAGATCGGATTCTGATCCCATGGGCATGTCTAGCCCCCCCCCCCCCCCCCACCTTGGGATCAGAATCGGGTACTACTGCTGTACGCCCTGATTCCGACCAGCTGGATATTTTAAGACAGAATTGGCCTTATTGCCTCCCTGGTTGACATGGATTCCAGGAGGGACGAAGCTACAAGCAGTGCTCTGGAAGGCTGCGTTCCCTGGGCCACAGGATAAGATACTTGTCTAGGAGGTTGAAGGCACCAACCAGGAATCATGATACTGGTCAAAAAAGAGAAGGATTCTCTGTTCTGTTCAGGTTTCTGAAGGCGAGGACGACCAGTTAGGAATGAGTAGGAATTTCAAGGCCCTGCATTTTTTGCTAAACTTCTTGAACTGCATTGTCTTCTGAATGCTGCAGAAATGTTTTTACTTCTGTTCCTCTGGCCCTGATTTAATTTTCCATTCAATTAACTCGCTTTTTTCTTTTGAAACAATACTTTTGTGTATGGATTACTTGAGTCTTGGATGATCCCTTGGGCTTTGTAGCTTTGCTACCTCCTAATGGAAAATGCTAAATTTGGGGTTGTAGCAGGTTTGATAACATTCAGTAGGGCTGAAGGTGGCCCCTTGCTGCTCTTATTTATTTTAAGAGGTTACACATGCTTAGGGCAAATGTAATTTGATTTAAGAAGTGTGTGGGACTGGGCCAGTTTGCTGCCTGGTGCAATGAAGTGTTGTGGGGGTGAGGAAAGCACAGCCTCTGGCAGTCCTATTTTGTTCAATTTCATTATGGAGCATGAAACTCTTTTGTGGTTTAATCTTCTATAAAAAGAAAAAAAAACCATCGCCATTGGTCATAGCAAGAGTCATCTAGCCCCGAGGCAGCTGAAATACAGTTCCCTGGCAAAAACTTCACACCCAAGTATATTTTTCACATGCTGCTCTCTCAAAAATATAATTCAGCATGCATTAAAGTAGAGATTTGTGTCACTGATCTGCATAACACAAGCTGCACTTTTTTCAGTGTGAAAGAACAATAGAAATATTCAAGGTAATTGCACAACAATATTTTTCTTTTTAAGTCTTCACATGTTTTCTCATAGCTCTTTTTCCAAAAATTGCCTTAAGTCCCATAATAACAGTAGCTGAACTGATTCAAATACTCTAGGATGAAGAATCAAGCTCTTTCTGCTGTATGGAGATAATTTGAAGCAAAGATCGAAGCATGCTGATTACAAAGCTGCCAAACGAACAGCATGATAAAGTTAGTCAAAGGTACGTTATTGCTGGGTTCATTATTGTAAATTGGAAACAGTTTGGTACCACTGCCTCAGTCAGGCTGTCCCTCCAGAGTCAGTATTATGGACATTACTGAGGAAGATCACTGTGAGGACTAAGATCTCTTAAAAAAAAAAATAGTGGTCTCTGAATTTGGGGTGGGGGGGGGGTGGGAGGGGTGTGGAAAGTTGACTGTTCATCAATTTCAATTTCAAGATTATGCCACAGATGTGGCCTGTACGAAGGAAGCAACTGCTGAAGAAAAGCCATATGATGATCTGCTTTGCAAATGAAACAGTTGGGGGTGGGGGGAAGTAAGATTTAGCTAGATGTGGGGGCTGCTGCCCCAAACCAACCCTGATGTGGTAGGACTGGAACACAGCATTCTACCCACAGCAGTGATCGATGTCTTGAATCCAGAAGTGAAGGCTGGCCACCAGGACTGGTGCCAGGGTTTTTAGCACCACCCCCCTGCAACCTAAAAATCAGTGCCCTCCTTCCTCATTTAGCCAACGAACCGTGGCGATAGCCGCAATGCTGTTTTTGATAACATTTTAGTTTTTAATGGTTCTTTCACTTTTTGACACTTTTTTTATTTTTCTGCTTTTTGGCACCTCCCCCCCACTATCATGCTTACTATATTGTGCTAGCCCAGTTGGCCACCATGGAGAAGGAAGACAAGAAATCAAAGAGCCGCAGGGCAGCTGAAAAAGGTGGTAGCTACATACAGCAAGTGCCCGTTGTCCATGGCTGAAGCTAAAGCCGTGGGAGGCCCTGTAAAATCAAAATGCAGCATGAAGAGGAAGAGAGTAATAGTTACAGCCGTTAGGGTCAGGCTGTGGCAAATTGAGTAGAAGAGGCAGAGACCACAGAGATGATATACCCGCTACAAAACATTGGGACGTGGACATTTATCACATGTTTGCGTCCGGGGACATCCATTGGCGTGGCAAAATGAAGAGAGCTCTCATTTCCTGCTAGGGTTCATTGTCAATATGGAAAATAGGGGGTATGAGTGTACCACCTCCTCCACATCCTCCAGATGTTTGGCTGGCTGGCAAAACAAGCACTTTTCCAATCCTATTCGTGCCTGGAGCAGGAATAAACTTAGACATGGTTCAGAACAAGCAGGGTGTTTCTGAAATCGGGCAAGGATGTCTAGGTTCTTAGGAACACCCTGGACACACCAACGCCATGCTCCCATTTTGATTTGGCAGTCCATCACAGAATGCAGACACACCAGCAAACAACAAGGAGCGAGATGGTAAAAAATTGTTCAGGAACTTTATTCAGGGGTACAGTGTAACCACAGCCAACACAGGCTGTGTTTCAGCACTTGCCTTCTTCAGGGGAAGGGTGTGATGGCACTATAACAAATAATCATAACGTACAAAGATAAATAAGGAATTATAATATCGATTAAAAACATGCATCAAAAATAGATAGTATAAAGATTCTGCTCCTTTTCTTAATTAATAGTTGATCAATTGCATATGGTTTTTTTATTTCTGATTTTATATGTTCTTATTCAGCACTATGAATGTTTGTTTTTTCACATATATGCTTTGTCACTTGGTTCAGAATGGCTACCATTTGTTTTTTATACTTTTATTTATTTTTGATGCATAATGTTTTTAATTGATATTATAAGTCCCTATTTTTGTTTGTATGCTTGTTATAGTGCCATCACACCCCTGGAGAAGGCAAGAGCCGAAACATGGCCTGTGTTGGGTGTGGCTAGAATGTACCCCTGAATAAAGTTCCCGAATGATTTTTTACAGTCTTGCTCCTTGTTTTCCCATTTTGATTTGGACATCTTGCACTGGGGACGTCTTTACAACCACTTTCTATAATGGCTCCCGGGATGTCTTTGTGCTTTGGACGTCTGTATGCCCATTTTCAGATGCCCAAAGCATTCTAAATAACCCCTATGATCAGCATTATGTATAGAAAAGAACCAAGACAGCTGGACCCAATGCTCACATTTTGACACAATTGTAGGGGCTTAGAAGGAATAAAAGTTTTACCTGGCTATCTTTTGACAAGCATGTTCATGATTGATACGTTGTAGACCAGACTAAGAATACAGACGACCTGAGCATTTGGCCGAGAAGGATGTCCAGTAAGTCAGGGAATTATTCAGCCAGGCATAACCAACAGATAAGCCAAACCTCTGGCTCCACTACCCCTAAGCAGGTCTCCTCCACATCAGATATCTGTTGGCGTTTCAGCAAAGTGCATGTCCCTTTTGGGACTGTGAATTCAAGCTTTTGTTCCAATTCCCATGTTTCACACCCAGCACCAAATGAGTTTTTACAAAACAAGTACTTCAAATAGCAGTGTCAAATTCACTATCTTACATCGTCCTGTAAGGATAGAAAAGATACTCCCATAGCTGGACAAGTATCCCAAATGCAGAGAGGCCAATGTAATAAGGAAAGGTTTACACAAGGTTTTAGGCAGGGTGGGCCCAGAGTTGGTTCAGGGGTTGGTGCCCTAAGCAAAGCCTTAAGCCTGTCAGACGGCTGCCTGGGTGAAAATCTTCACAGTCTTGGCAAGTGCATATAACTATGATTTGCAAGGTATTGTGGGCAATGTAGTTCATTCACACCAGACACAGCTGCTGACAATAATTTAGTTGTGCTCTTGGGTAAAGCCAATAAGATATTTATTTATGGGGTTATTTCTCCCAATACAGATATGCTTGGTAGCACATAAAATCAGGTAACTTGCTTTCAGTGTTAACTTGGAAAAACAAAGTCAAAATCAGGAAAACAACAAATGAAAAGCCACAAAGCAAGAAACAAACTATTCTTTTCAGATTAACTTCTGATTACTTCCCACACAGATACAGAAGTGATTCTCTCCTAGCTCACAAGCAATTAGGTAAGGCTTAATTGCTAGCAGTTACCAGCTGAAACCCCTTAGCTGGCTTGCCTTCCACTGTGTGGATCAAATCCTGCTTCAGGAGCTTTTCTGAGTAGATTAAAGAACAAATTTGTACAGTCAAACCTCGGTTTTCATGATTGATCCGTTCTAAGAAGTCTGACTAAAACCGAAACGTACGAAAACCGAAGCAATATTTCCCATAGGAAATAATGTAAATTCAATTAATCCGTTCCAGACACCCAGCTCCTGTCACTTCTCTCACCTGCCCGATCGTCCACAGGACAGCAAACACACAGATATTGTACTGTACGGCACTGCAACATCTCCTGCTTACATTGACAGCTACGCTGCTACCTCCGAGCCTGAGGGGGCGCTCCAGAGAACAGGCAGGCAGTGGAGAGATCGGGGCCTTCCTATCTGTGCAATCCTTGCATCTCTGACTCTGGCTCGAGGATGTTGCTCAGCTGACTTTCGCTTCTCAACACGCGATCGGTGAGTCCGGGGGGTAGTGCTGCCGGGACTTCCGGGGGGTAGTGCTGCCGGGACTGGACGGGCAGTGTATACAGACTGTAGCAGCAAAGCGCAGACAAACCAATGATACCAGGAGTCTGTTCAGAAGGTCCAAATCATTTATTTGTGCACAAGTCTCAAGCAAGTCAATTTCAAAATGGCTGAACAAAGTTTTCAAGCATTACAACAACTTTTATAGACTTCTGTTCCATTCTAGGTATAGAAAAACATTTCATTGGTCCCGGTAACCTCCCGTACCTCTTTCATTGGTCCCGGTACTGATAAGTTTATCCAATTATGTCCCTTCTGTGGGCATGACACCTGCATGCCCCCCTTCTAGTCCTAATTACAATGGCCAGTTCATCAACTTGTTACTTTCACACTCTCAAGGCCATAGAACCAATTTGTGCGTGTAGAAGAGCAAGGTTCTGTAACTCATCTGTCAGCACTCCTCATTATTTCTTTGCAGATGTACTTTTTCTTATCAGTACCTTTTAAACATGTCTTTTCTGTATTTTTCCATTTCTCAGTTCTACAGTTCTGCCTACCTAAGCTAATTCAATACTTCTACTGAGTTCAATCTTACAATAGCAGCATATTGGGGGATGTGCAATCCTATATGCCTCTCCACAGGCCTCATTTACAGGTCAAGCTAGCCATGCTGGCCTGCTTATGTCAGACACCGTGGGTCACAGGCCTGCACCTGCCACATTCCCCCCTTTGATTAATCTCACCCTATTACTCAATAAGGTGTGAGAATTAAATCACTTTTAGAAGAATCACATCATGATTGAAGGATTTCTACTAGGACTAGCTTTGTATAAAGCCATTATTTTAGTTGCGGTCTTCCGCTCTACTGTACTATCGATAGCATTATGAATGGAACGCATACAACATGGAATTAAACAGGGTAATAAGAAGATAACAGCAACAAGGATTAGTACTAAAACAATGAAAGTCTTAAATCCTCCCAGCCAAGAGAAAAGGTTAGCAAACCAGTTAGGAAATTTCAATGCGTGCCAAGTCTGTACTGGCACATAAGCATGTCTTTGCATATCTTTAGCAATTTCTTCAACTACTTGACCTTTATCATCTATTTTCAAACAGCAATTAGTTAAATTCAGCTTACCACATACTCCTCCTTCAGCTGCTAACAAATAATCAAGTGCTAAGCGGTTCTGGTATATAGCAGTGCGCATCTGAGTACTTTGTCTAGCTAAGAGCGTAAGAGCATGACTAGTTTCATTAGTTATTATTTCAACTACTGCTTGTAAGCGAATAATACGATTGATCATATAAATTGGGGTACGATAACCATACATACCATCATCATTCCAAGTGGCAGGTCCATAATACTCAATAATTCTTTCTGGTGGCCAATCATCACCTTGCCACTTCTCCCACTTGCCTATCTGTAAGGCTTCTCTTTTCTGTCTCAATGCTCTTTTGTGTCGGTGGGTAGTGTATACAGGGTATCCTAATTGTTCTCCATGTTCAGTGTTTAACAGGAAGAAAGAAGGTCTGATGGTTCCTAAGACACACGCTCCTCCCCAGTGTGGCGGGAGTTGTGCATATGCTCGGTTTCCACAGATCCAATATAGGCCAGGTGGGGCTTGCCAGGCTTGGACTTTGGCAAGGTTAGTCCATAGACCTGCAAGTTCAGGAAATCGAGCTAATGGGTTAGGAGGTTCAGGATGTCTAATTCCTGACCACCAAGCTGTCTTTTTGGTCGTGGCATTATAGTATTTCTGGCTAAGACAGACCAGCTGTCCTACCTTTTGGGTGAACTGGGGTCCAGTTCTGGCATAGCAAAGACGTCCAACGATTGAGTGCGCTAACACCCATTCACTGGTAGTCTTGTGTAATTCAGTCTGGTTGTAAGTCATAGAATAATTTAATTCTTGGGCTTCCCATGGCCATTGATCTCCCATTTGGGTTCCGCCACAGAAATAACAATCTGAGATCTTCAGACTAGATACTACTGCTCCGGCTAATTCTAGAAATAAATTCTGTGAAGGGTGAGGGATCTCAAACTTATTTACATGCATAGCTTCATAAAAGGTATTATGAATATGATATTTAGATGACTTGTGGGCTTGAGTATTCAATCTGATATACACAATGGTCCCTGGATCTATTGCTCCTCCAGCAATACGTAAACCAAACTTATATCCTTGTTTCCATGCATGGGGATTATGTACACGCAAGTGTAAGGGGTTGCAAGCATCTTTCTGACATTTATCATTTGTGGTTGGCTTGGTTAGAGTAGCCATCCGTTTGTCTATTTTCTCATCAGTTATACCAGTGTTCCAGGTAGCATAAAAAACACATCCCCAATACGGGCAATAGTAGTCTGCCGCTGTAGCAGTACTATAGCCTGATCCTGTTTTACCTGTACACTTCCACCAATTTGTGGCACCTTCTGGACACATATACTTATGGTCATTTCGATACGCTTTCTCCCATGTACCACAGGTGGACTGACTATCTCTATTAATGGCATTACATGCATCAAAATTCAAAACAGCAGGTTTAGTAATGTCCTTAAGTGGTGGTGTAGCAGCTAATATAGGTCCATCTGCATCCTTCCATCTTATTTCCAACGTGTAATAGGATGGATTCTGATGCGGATTATAGCATGCTTTGATTTTGCCATGAGTGCAAACATTTAGTTCAGTGGTGGTATAAATACACCGAGTTATTGTTCCCTTGCAGGTATAGTAAGAATGGTAAAGCAAAGTCTGAGTTACTTTCAGTCCAGTTCTAGTAGAAGTAATGCAAGCAGTGCATGGAGGTAAAGCATAAGTCAGTTCAAAACCTCCAAAGAGGGCAACCAAGGCAAAGCAAAACCAAAGATACATGTTGATGTTGATTGGAGTTCTTCTGAATCCTCAGCTTGCTGATCTTGATCACGACGGTCTTTTATTCTTCGTCCCGTTTGCTAATGAAGCAATTTAACGGGTGCTGAGTGTTGATTGAAGATCCTCAAGATGTCCAGTACACATTAACCAACTTAGCAATTCAGTTGGCTTGTGATGTCTAGCTTAGTCAATGTAGTCTCAAAGTAGTGTGTCAAATCACACACAAATCGGGTTCGTTGAAACAAAACTGTTGCTGCATGGAAAACAGCAATCCTCTTCGAAAGACTTGGCTACTGCAAAGCACTTGTGATGAAGTGTCTAAGCTGCTGGTTGCCGTCTCAAAGTAACTCGCAAGGGTACATCAGGATGCTGTTCTGCTGTCCACTGCTCTGGTTCAGGTTCGGCGGCGGGCTTGACTCTGCTGTGGTGGATCCAGGCGTCGATCTCGGCTACCTTTACTGCAGTTGGGGTAGACAGGATGACTGTGTACGGTCCCTTCCAGTGGGGTTCCAACGGTATCTTCTTCCAATCTTTGATCCACACCGAAGTACCAGGCTGGTAGGGATGCAAGGGTTCCGTCAAGTTGATAGGCAACTGGTCTTGGATCCACGTATGGAGAGTCTGCAGAACAAAACTAAGAGCTAGGAGTTCTTGTCTGGTTACTTCTGAACCAATCTGGGCTAAACTTCCTTTGACTCCCTGCACTATTGGTGGGGGTTTACCATACAAAACTTCAAAAGGGGAAAATCCTGTTGACTTTACAGGAGCTGAGCGTATTCTGAGTAAAGCTATGGGGAGCACTTGGGGCCATTTCAAGTGTGTCTCCTGACAAAGCTTGGACATTTGGGCTTTCAAGGTACGATTCATTCGCTCAACTTTCCCTGAACTCTGGGGTCTGTATGCAGTGTGGAGTTTCCACTGTATCTGCAAGGCTTTTGCTAACTGCTGAGTAACTTGGGAGACAAATGAGGGTCCATTGTCTGACCCTATTACTGCTGGGATTCCAAATCTGGGGACAATCTCTCTCATTAAGACTTTGGTAACTTCTCGGGCTTTCTCAGTTCTGGTTGGGAATGCTTCTACCCACCCAGAGAAAGTACAAACTAATACTAGCAGATAATGGTATCCATTGGCTTTTGGCATTTCGGTAAAATCAACTTGGAGGTTGTGCATGGGGGTGACACCTCCTGACTGAACTCGGGGTGCCGTAATAAGGCCTTGCTTGGCATTATTTTTGGCACAGGTTAGACATTGACGTGCTACTGAGGCTGATATGGTTGTCGTCAGAGGGATGTAGAAATGTGGTCTGAGTGCTTTCTCCATAGCACTCTTCCCATAGTGGGTAGCTTCGTGGAAAGCTTTGACAAAAGATGGTCCTAATAGTTCAGGAATTACTATTCGTCCTGGAGGTTGACTGCCCTCTTCTGGTGGCAGCTCAATCCATCCATCTTTCAGTACTCCATTTTCTCTGTCACAATAGTAATCCAATTCTTTGGTGGTATATCGTGGGGTCCATAGATTCAAAGGTACTGGAAACAATGCTGCTTGCATTGGCATAGCTTGTGGGGCAATTTGTCCTGTCATAGCTGCTTGTCGTGCTGAGGCATCTGCAAATCTATTCCCTCGGGCAACTTCTCCTTTTCCTGCTTGATGTCCTCTGCAATGCATGACAGCTACACGTGTTGGGGCCCAAACTGCATCAAGTAACATCAATATCTCGGGACCATATTTGACTGATTTTCCTCCGGATGTGATGAGTCCTCTTTCTTTATAGAGAGCTCCATGGGCATGCAAGGTAGTGAAGGCATATTTGGAATCTGTATATACATTTAGCACAAGTTTTTCTCCTAACAATAATGCTCTGGTGAGTGCTATCAATTCGGCTTTCTGGGCTGATGTGCCTGAGGCTAGAGCTGATGATTCAACTACTTCGTGTTGAGTGACGACTGCATATCCGGCACAGCGTCGTCCATCAAGGATGAGACTGCTCCCATCAACATAATAGATCTGGTCGGGATTGTCTATGGGCACATCTGTTAAGTCAGGTCGACTGGAGAACACAGTTTCCATGACTTCGATACAGTCATGTTCTGGGAGTTCTTCACTGATGGGTATCAAGGTGGCTGGATTCAGGGCATGGCTCACTTCGAGTTGTATCTGTGGGTTTTCACATAACATGCTCTGGTACTTCAACATTCGGGAATTGGTGAGCCAATAATTTGCTTTTTGTTCCATAAGGGCAAGGACTGCATGTGGCACAGTGACTCGTATGTTCTGTCCTAGTGTGAGTTTGTCTGCTTCACTCACTAGTAGCGCTGTAGCTGCAACTGCTCTCAAGCAAGGTGGCCATCCTTTGGCCACAGGGTCCAATTGTTTCGATAGGTAGGCTACAGGTCGCTCCCAATTTCCCAATTTCTGAGTCAACATGCCTAAGGCATTTCCCTGTGCTTCATGTACAAACAAGTGGAAAGGTTTGTGGACATCTGGTAGTCCAAGTGCTGGTGATGACATCAATTCTTCTTTTAACTTCTGGAAGGCTGTATCCTGCTCAAGTCCCCACTCCAGTGGTGACTTTTCTTCTCCTTTTGTGGCTTCATACAGTGGTTTGGCAATTTGGGCAAAGTTGGGTATCCAGATTCGGCAATATCCCACCGCACCCAGAAAGGCTCTGACTTGCTTTCTGGTTGTTGGAGTTGGAATTCTACATACTGCTTCTTTCCTTTCTCTGCCTAATCTTCTGCTTCCTTGGGTGATACGAAAACCCAAGTATTTCACTTCTTTTTGGCATAGCTGTGCTTTGGCTCTGGAAACTTTGTATCCAGCTTCATCTAGTAACTGCAAGAGATCTTTGGTGGCTAGTATACATTCACTCTCTGATACGGCAGCTATCAACAGATCATCCACGTATTGGAGAAGCACTCTCTTCCCCGGGGCTACTGGATAGCTTGAAAGGTCTTGATTTAGTGCAGCACTAAAGATGGTAGGTGAATTCTTGAATCCTTGGGGTAATCTTGTCCAGGTAAGTTGGCCCCCTCTTCCAGAGATGGGGTCCTGCCATTCGAATGCAAACAATATTTGGCTTACAGGGGCTAATCGTATGCAAAAGAATGCATCTTTCAAATCCAGTACAGTGAAATGGGTAGCTTCAGCAGGTATTAGTCCTAGAAGAGTGTAAGGATTGGGTACAACTGGATGTATGGTTTCAGCTGCATCATTTACTCTTCTCAAATCTTGCACTGGGCGATAATCATCTGTCCCAGGTTTCTTTACTGGCAAAAGTGGGGTGTTCCATGGGGATTGACATACTTTTAGTAGGCCATACTCGAGCAATCTTTGTAGGTGGCGATGAATGCCTTCAATTGCGGCTCTTGGGAGAGGGTACTGTTTGACGTGCACTGGTGTAGCACTAGGCTTGAGGGTTACAATCACGGGAGCTATATGCTTGGCTAGGCCTGGGGGACTGCCTTCTGCCCATACTCCAGGTGGTGCATCGATGTTCTTTAGAGTTTGTTCAAAATAGGTATCTTGAATGGAGTCATCAACGTAATACCTCCATTCTTCTTCTCAGGGAACTGTCAGCAGCATTACTCCTGCTGGTTTGGCTTGGGAATTTACTGTCATTTGCATTTCTCCTTGCTCAGAGAAAGATATTTGTGCTTGAAGCTTGGCTAGCATATCTCGTCCCAGTAGTGGTACTGGACATTCGGGCATGTAAAGGAATTGATGAGTTACTTGCTGTCCTCCTAGACTGCATATTCGGTTTTGAAGAAAAGACTTTGTGGCTTTGGCACCAGTTGCTCCTATAATGGTGACTGCTTTTGTAGTGAATGGGGCTATCTTTTTGTCTATTACTGAATGCTGTGCTCCAGTATCAACCATAAAGTTCATAATTTGGTCTCCTATTTGTATTCCGACCATAGGCTCCTGGAGACCTAAAGCAAACTTGGAGCCCGGTCTGTCCTAATCCACGTCATCCTCATCATGGGCTGGTGTGGCCAATGCTTGAATGGCTCCTCCTCTCTCTCGCTGGTATTGTTCTCGATTGGCTCCTCCTCGGCCTCGGGGACGGCCTCGTCTTTCTTCTCGCCACTGATGATCGTTGTCGTCATCTTGATGGGCGTCTTCGAGTTGCGGGCACGTATCTCTCCAATGTCCTTCCTCTCTGCAATAGGCGCATTGGTTCACGCCTAGTCTCTGGGTCCGGCCTCCGCCTTGACCCCGCCCTCTTCCTCTGCTCCTTCGACTAGGGACACCTCCCCTTTTCTTTTCAACTATGGCCGCAGCCAAAAAATCAGCTTTCTTCTTCATCTTTCTATCACATTCTCGCTGTCTTTCAGTATCACGATTCACATACACTTTATGAGCGACTTCCACTAACTGTGTTGCATTCATGCCCGCAAACCCTTCTAATTTCTGTAATTTACGTCTAATGTCTGGTTGAGACTGGTTTACAAAAGCAGAATTCACCATACATAAACTTCCTGGTGCCTCGGGATCATAGGGAGTATACATTCTGTAAGCTTCAGTTAATCTCTCATAAAAATCTACTGGGCTCTCATCTATCCCTTGGATAACTCCTGCAACTTTGGAAAGGTTCATAGCTTTTTGGCCCCCCCTTCTCAGGCCTTGTAAAAAGCCTTGGCGAAAACGGGCTAGGGCTGTGGATCCTTCATCTGTATTTGGATCCCATTGGGGGTCTTCATTCGGGAATTCTCTCTGAGCTGCTTCCCGACGGTCTATTATATTCTGCCCTGGTCCCGGAGCTACGGGGTTTTCTGCCATCCATTCAATAGCTGCTTTTCTAATTCTTGCTCGTTCTTCTGTTGTGAATAGGGTGGTCAGGAGCTGACGGCAATCTGGCCAAGTGGGTTGGTGAGTTTCCATAATACTAGTTACTAATTCTGTCAGCTCCTGGGGCTTACTAGTGTAGGAGGCATAATGCGACCTCCAATTTAATAAATCAGTTGTAGAGAAAGGGATATATACATAAGTTAGGGGTCCCGCTACCACTTCATCATTATCATTCTTTACGGGCACTCCCGGGACTTGCCGTAAGGGAAACAGTTTGGCTGCCATAGGTGTCTTTTGGGATCTAAGGGTTATTGTCGTTGCCTTTGCAGGAGTCACTTTCTTTTTCTCAACAGGTTTTGCTTTGGGTTTCTCTCTCACTGGCGTGCTAGTGCTAGTGCTGGCTTTCTCAATTATTTGTACACTGTCCTCCTCGTCTGGGGGATTCTCTCTTTCTCCTTCTTCTATCTCCACTTCTGACTCGCTTTTTATGTCCTCCTCTTCTTTTTCCACTAATTCCTCCTCTTTCTCTCCTCCGGGAGGGGGATCAGGGGTTGGGTCCCGCCTCGGCTCTGGCCGTCTCTGGGGTTCTGGGGCAGGACGCCGGGCTACTCTTACTGGACCTGGGGTTCGGGGCTGCCTGAGGACTATTTCTGGGGAATCAGGATCTACCAAGATGGGCTTCTTCTTGGCTTTCTTATCCTGCTCTTTCATTCTAGGCTGTTCCGTTTTCTGTCTAGAATCTGTTTTAGCTAACATTATTCTGCACTGTTCCTCATAACAGCGCTGTGCCCAGGGGGGCGGATCTTCACAAATACTTAACCAGGAATCTATATAGGGGTACTGATCAGGGTGCGCTACCCGCACTCTACGGTGTATTGACTGAATAATCTCTACAGTGAACGTTCCCTCTCGGGGCCAGATGGGGTCTAGATCGGGCCACTCCCTAGTACACAAAATCTGCAAGCGGGCTGCTGTCATTTTAATACCATAATCTCCTGAATATCCCTCTTTAAAATGTGCGATCATACATTCTAATGGAGTGTTTCTAGTAGACCCCGCCCCTCCCATTTCGATGTGTGCGTGCAACAACAGACAGAAGGGAAAAGGAGGGCGGACCGTGGGTAAGGGGTCCTCACGGCCCTGGAAACGTATAAGGAGTACAAATAACAAGACAAGACGACAATCGCTTCCCCCTTTTCGCGACCTGAACGCGGTCGCCCGGTCAGGAAATGCGCTACTCAGGGGTCCGCCTTCACTTGGTCCGTGCTGCCAGACCTCTCATTCACACTTCGTTCACACAATCATGCTAGCAACGTATCCCAGAATGCATTCGTTTCTATCTATTCTGACTAGTCTTTTTCCCAATTACAAAAAGGATGAGGGTTTCACCCAGCGAATTCCCATGCGGGGTTACTCGGCTCTTCCTTGAGAGTTGATCATGCTCTCTTACCAATTCCCAATATCTCGAGATTACAAATTCCAAATTCCAATGGCAGTACTGCTCTTTCTATTTCTGTCTAGACCCAAAATCAAAACTATACTCACCGGATCCGGTCCTCAAACTTCCCAAGCAGGCGCATGAGTTGGACCTCGGACTCCCCTCACTCGGGTTCGAGGCGTTGGCTCCAACCGGGCCCGGCACCCGCCGAGGTCCGACCAGCTCCCTCCGATACAAGGGACCGGTGGCGCCAGGGAGCAGCCCTCGTCGGAAGGGCGCGATCCCGGCAGGACCAAGCCTATAGAGGCGGAAAGTCGTGGTATATTGCCCTATATACACTTTGATTCCACAACTTCCCGGCCAACGCACCAAGGAATATGTAGCAGCAAAGCGCAGACAAACCAATGATACCAGGAGTCTGTTCAGAAGGTCCAAATCATTTATTTGTGCACAAGTCTCAAGCAAGTCAATTTCAAAATGGCTGAGCAAAGTTTTCAAGCATTACAACAACTTATATAGACTTCTGTTCCATTCTAGGTATAGAAAAACATTTCATTGGTCCCGGTAACCTCCCGTACCTCTTTCATTGGTCCCGGTACTGATAAGTTTATCCAATTATGTCCCTTCTGTGGGCATGACACCTGCATGCCCCCCTTCTAGTCCTAATTACAATGGCCAGTTCATCAACTTGTTACTTTCACACTCTCAAGGCCATAGAACCAATTTGTGCGTGTAGAAGAGCAAGGTTCTGTAACTCATCTGTCAGCACTCCTCATTATTTCTTTGCAGATGTACTTTTTCTTATCAGTACCTTTTAAACATGTCTTTTCTGTATTTTTCCATTTCTCAGTTCTACAGTTCTGCCTACCTAAGCTAATTCAATACTTCTACTGAGTTCAATCTTACAATAGCAGCATATTGGGGGATGTGCAATCCTATATGCCTCTCCACAGGCCTCATTTACAGGTCAAGCTAGCCATGCTGGCCTGCTTATGTCAGACACCGTGGGTCACAGGCCTGCACCTGCCACAAGACCAGCGCCATTCTGTACGAAAACCGAGGCAATATCCGATAACCGAGACAAAATCTCAGTCAGAAAAGACGTCGAAAACCGAAACGTACGAAAACCAGGGCAAACGAAAACCGAGGTTTGACTGTATTTCTTTGTGATGGTTGCTGTACTTTATAACAAAGTTACCAACGGAGTTTAGATAGAGAGCAGTCCATATAAACAGGATCCTCATCTGCTATTATTCCCCCTTGTTCAACAAGCATGGGTTCAATATCATGGATTGGCACAGATGAATCTCTCAATGGAGCATTTTCAGGAGAATACTTGTTTCCCTGCTGTCTTTCAAGGTTATAGCTAGGGCATAGATCAGTGTTCATACCTGAGCTTCCATTGCTGCTAGAGTTCCTCTCTATATAGCCTGGCCAGTATGTAGTCCAGTTCTTATGTCCAGCCTTCCAATCCAGATCCCTGGACACTGGATCTCTCTTCACATACCTTCTGGCACAGGTCTTAGGGTCCCTTCCACGTGCAGCCGTCTCCCTCACAGGTAGCCTCTGGTGATTCCTAGCTCTGCAGCACCATTCCTCTGGCTTTCCCCAGTCCAATGGTGTATGCTGGCCCTTGGAATACCTCCCAGTATACGTACTGCTTTGGACTCTTCTAGACCTCTCAAAGGCTTTTCTCTTCCTTCTTCCAAAGGGTCTCTTCCTTATCGTCACTCCAGTCCAGTCCCTTTACTTCAGGGTTACGCAACCCTTCCAGCAGCTTGGAGGCTGAGCCCAACCTTTTTGGGGTGGAGCGGAATATATACCACTGGTACCACCCACTCACTCCAGTATTCTCAGCCTCCAAGCAGCTGGAGGGTTCCGTAAGCCTAGGGCTTACTGGAGTCCTAACTTCTTCTAATTTTAACTATTTTAATTCTTTCAATTATTGTAATTATTTTTATTTCTGCAAAGTTGCATGGTTTGACTTCTTTATTTTATCCAGGAAGCTTGCCTTAGTTTATTTCCTCTCCCTCCCCCCCCCCCCCCCCCCCCCCCGACCCGGTCCCGGTCCTGGAAACGGGGGAGAATTGCTCTAAGCCTGCAGCAGCAAGGAGGAACGGTCGGAGTTCCTCTCGCTGTCATTACTGCCTGCTCCTCTGCTGCCTAGAAGACCTACCCGTCCTCGCGCCGAAGCCCCGCCGGTGGCTGAGCGCTAGAGGACGCGCCGTTCTGGAGTGAGAGCAGGCTATTCCCTCCAGCCATCCCCCTCTTCTTCCTGCGGCGCAGTAGAGGTCAGCGTCTAGCTCCGGAGCCACGAGGGAAGCTCCGGGAACAGAAAGACACCGGATCGTTCGGGCCCCTGTTTTCTCCCTCATCTGCTTTGTCGGAACGAGCGGGACAGCACAAAAGAGCAGTTTTGCAAGCTACTCTAAGGGCTCCACGTGGTCGCGGCCTACCACGTGTTGAGCCAACTACGGGGAATCGCGGCCACGGGCCTGGAGAGAAGCCTCCAACCGCAAGTATCCAGCTTTGTCCTAAAAAATTTTAAAATAATTTGTTCTCTGGCTCTGGTTATTACTTTAATTATTTAATTTAATTTTAAGCCTTTTACTGTGCCTCCTATTTCCTCGGGGGTTTTCTTTCCCTTAAGGCCTTTTACCGGAAGAGGACCAGAGCATTTGTAGAGCCTGGAAGCTTAGATGAGTTGGGGGATTTGTTTTATTATTTTTATACTGTTTTAATTTGATTTATTTTGATTTATTTTGATTTAATTTGTTGATTTATTTGGTATTTAATTGAAAGGTACAGAGGGAGACGCAGGACAGTGTGCATCTCTTTAGATACCCCTGAGGAGCATGACGGGCAAACCGAGGTGTCCATCTTGTGGCACCTGGAGGGGTACGGCATCTGAGGCAGGGGTCTGCAGGGGCTGCGCTGCAGTGGCTTCCTCAGTGGAGCAAGAAATTAGCCTAGCCATGTCCCAGGCCTCGCAGGGGTCCTCGGACCCCTTGGAGGGGGAAGTGGCATCCCAATTATCCCTTCCCTCTCGTTCAGAAGCTCTCCCTCCTCCTATTCCTCCCTCCTCCCTCCCTACGGAAGAAGGGGGAGTCGGGGATTTCTTCTCCCCTGATTTCGTGCTCTTACTGCACCAGGCCTATTGTTTGCGTAAGAAGGGACTTGGGCCGGGAGAAATGGGTCCCCCAGCCGAAGGCAAACTAGTCAGACCCATGAAGTCGAACGCTCAGGACTCTGGGATACCCACAAAGCGTCCCAGACTAATGTTGGAGGAGCCCCTCCCTTCTCCTTCTCAGGACATGCCTGAAGAGGATGTCTCGGAAAAGGAGCTGGAGGAGGAGGAGGAGCTGGAGGAAGGGGAGATTCCTGAGGAGGACCACTCTCGCATAATCAGAGTCTTCCGGCGGGAGGAGTTGCCCGCCTTGATAAATGATTCCCTGAAAGCTCTCAACGTGGCCTCGGATACCCCCGCGGAGGAGGAGGCATTAGAAGATCCCCTGATCCAGGCCATCAGGAGGTCTCAGAAGGTTTTTCCTGTCCACAGAGTGGTGCGTCAGATGATTCAGGAGGAATGGGATCAACCTGAGTCGGCCTTAAGAGGAGTCCGGACCATGTCTCGTCTCTACCCTCTCCCAGAGGCAGACAAAGAGCTTCTGAAGTCCCCCAGGGTGGATGTGGCAGTTTCGGCAGTAACAAAGAAAACTACCATCCCAGTAGAGGGCAGTGCGGCCTTGAGGGATGCCCAGGACAGAAGATTGGACACGCTTCTGAAACAAGCCTTCGATGTGAGCGCTCTTGCTTTACAGGCCTCAGTTTCAGGGGCATGGGTAGCGAGAGCCTGTTTGAGGTGGTCTCAGCAACTCCAGGCGGCGGAGAGCCCCTCCGAAGGGGTCCTAGCCAACGCGGCGAGGTTGGAATCAGGTACGGCCTTCTTGGCAGATAGTCAATATGACCTCATCAGGAGCTTGGCAAAGAACATGGCCTCGGTGGTGGCAGCCAGACGATACTTATGGCTCCGGAACTGGGCCGCCGATGCCTCCTCCAAAGCTCGCCTGAGTCGCCTTCCCTTTAAAGGGAAGCTGTTGTTCGGAGAAGACCTGGACAAGCTAGTAAAGGACCTGGGTGAGTCCAAGGGCGGCAGGCTTCCCGAGGACAGGCCCAAGCAAACTCTATCCTCTGCCCCAGCTCGGAACCAGCCTCGAACCTCGGAGGTTTCGCTCATTTAGACCTAACCCTTTCCTCAGGGGTCGTTTCAACGCTAGGGGCCAAGGATCCCGGGGGTTTCGGGGCAGGGGCTTCTCATCCTCTTCCTCCTCCTTTTCTTCGGGCCCCAGAAAGCAACAATGAGATACAGGGGGCCCAGGTGGGCGGATTGCCGATAGGCGGTCGCCTGAGGCAGTTTCTTCCCGCCTGGTCCCGAGTCACATCCGATCAGTGGGTGCTGGAAGTGATTCGAGAAGGATACTCCCTCGAATTTTCAAAACAAATACTCCCAGCCTTTGTTCAGTCTCCCTGCGGGTCCACAGCAAAAAGAGAAGCCATAGAGTCAACTCTTTCTCGCCTCATAGATCTCGGGGCCGTAGTTCCGGTGCCCCCAGACCAATGCGGTACGGGTCGATACTCGATTTACTTCATCGTCCCAAAAAAGGACGACTCCTTTCGGCCGATCCTGGACCTAAAGCAGGTCAACCGCTGCCTCAAAGTACCTCACTTCCGGATGGAAACCCTGAGATCGGTGATAGCGGCCGTGAGAGCTGGAGAGTTTTTAACTGCGTTGGATCTGACAGAAGCGTACCTGCATATCCCGGTCAGAAGGGCCCATCAGCAGTTCCTCAGATTCGCTGTCCCTCGAGGTCATTTTCAATTTCAGGCGCTACCCTTTGGTCTAGCGACAGCGCCGCAAACCTTTACCAAGGTGATGGTGGTGGTGGCGGCTGCCCTACGAAAGAAGGGAATCTTAGTGCACCCCTACCTGGATGACTGGCTGATCCGGGCAAAATCAGAAGAGGAAAGTCTCCGGGCTACAGCCAAAGTGGTTCAACTTCTGGAGGAGCTAGGATGGGTCATCAATCGAGCAAAGAGCAGCTTGCTGCCATCACAGGAGCTCGAATATCTCGGAGCAAAGTTCCACACAGGCAGAGGCAGGGTCTTTCTGTCCAGCTCAAGGATGAAGAACCTGAGAACCCTAGTCTCGCAGTTCTTGGGCAGGCGGCTCCCTTCAGCGTGGCATTACCTACAATTGCTGGGAACCATGGCGGCAGCAATAGAGGTGGTCCCGTGGGCCAGAGCACACATGCGCCCATTACAGCGGTCTCTGTTGCGGCGGTGGTCCCCCCAACAGCACCCCTTGTCCCGGCAGCTTCCCTGCGCCCCTCGGACCAAGCACTCTCTCCGCTGGTGGAGGTGCCCAAGGAACTTGAGTCGCGGAATGCCCCTCGAGCCTCCTCAGTGGATGCTGTTGACGACAGACGCCAGCCTGGCAGGCTGGGGAGCTCATTTCGAGGATCAGTTTGTCCAGGGGCGGTGGTCGGCAGTGGAAGCCTCATGGCCTATCAATCGTCTGGAATTGAGAGCCGTCGTCCAGGCACTCAAGGCTCTCCAGCCCTCGGTTCTAGGAAAAGCGATTCGCGTTCTCTCCGACAACGTCACGGCTGTGGCGTACATCAATCACCAGGGCGGCACCAGCAGTCCGGCATTGGAAAAGGAGGCGGACTCCCTGTTCAAGTGGGCGGACGTTCACCTGGAAGCGCTTTCGGCGCAGCACGTGGCCGGTACGGACAACATCATGGCCGATTACCTCAGCAGGTACAGGATAGACCACGGCGAGTGGGAGCTGCATCAGGAGATCTTCGACCAGATAGTAGCCCTGTGGGGTCCCCCAGTCATGGACCTCATGGCGCGGTTCACATCCGCCAAAGTAAGCCGATTCTTCAGCCGGCGGAAGGAAAGGATGTCCGAGGGCCTAGACGCCCTGTCTCAAAGGTGGCCCTCGGAGGGTCTTCTTTATGCCTTTCCCCCTTGGGCCCTAATCGGGAAGACCCTCCAGCGGGTGGAAGCTCACCGGGGCCTAGTAGTCCTCATTGCCCCAGATTGGCCTCGTCGCCCTTGGTATGCGGACCTGGTAAGGATGATCGCCGACCGTCCCTGGCGCCTTCCCGTCAGGAAGGACCTACTCAAACAAGGACCGGTTCTGATGCCGCACGTGGATCGATTCTCGCTTACAGCTTGGCTATTAAAAAGGGCGAGGCTCTTGAAGCGCGGCTATTCGCCGGCAGTAATCGCAACCATGTTAAGCGCGAGGAAACGCTCCACCTGTCTCTCCTATGTAAGAGTTTGGCGTATCTTTGAGGCATGGTGTACGGAGTGCCGGAAGAATCCTCTGTCAGCCTTGGTCCCGGAGGTGCTGGAATTTTTGCAAGCGGGTCTCGACAAGGGTCTAGCCCACAGCTCCTTGAGGGTACAGCTGGCGGCCATCGCTTGCTATAGGGGCAAAGTGGGCGGAAAAGCTTTGGGAGCCAATGCGGACGTTGTCAGGTTTTTGAAAGCGGTCAGGCGGCTCCGACCGCAACGAAGATCGGTCATCCCTCCTTGGGACCTAAACCTAGTACTAAATGCTCTAGCCGCAGCACCCTTTGAGCCGTTGAAAAAGGCCTCCTTGAAGGACCTAACTTTGAAGACGGTGTTCCTGGTGGCCATTTGCTCAGCTAGACGAGTCTCCGAGTTACAGGCCCTGTCTGCTCGACCTCCCTTTCTGTCCTTCCTCAAAGATAAGGTAGTCCTTAGGACGGTCCCTTCATTTTTGCCTAAGGTGATCTCTCCCTTTCACGTTAACCAGTCCATCTCTCTCCCAACTCTCTCTCCGGAGGGACCGGGAGGAGGAGATAGTAAGCTTTATCTGCTCGACGTCCCCAGAGCCTTGAAGCGTTACCTCTCTCGCACGGCGCCCTTCCGGAAATCAGAACGACTCTTTGTGCAGTTCGGAGGGCCTCACAAGGGAGAGGCGGCGGCCAAGGCCTCAATTTCAAGGTGGATCAGGGAGGCGATCGCCTCCGCCTATATCCTCAAGGGGAAACAGGTCCCAGGGGGCCTGCGCGCTCACTCAACGCGAGCACAGGCTACCTCTTGGGCGGAGTTCAGCCTCGTTCCCCCTTTGGATATCTGTAGGGCAGCAACTTGGTCCTCGCTGCACTCCTTCACCAAGCACTACAGGCTGGACGTGCAGAGCTTGGCGGACTCAAGGTTTGCGCAGGCAGTGCTACGTTCCGGAATGGCGAATCCCACCCGGGCGGGTACTGCTCTGGTACTTCCCTGAAGTAAAGGGACTGGACTGGAGTGACGATAAGGAAGAGGTAATTAGGTCTTACCTGCTAATTATTGTTCCTGAAGGAACGACAGTCCAGTCCCTATTCCCCTCCCTAGCTCTTTAGCCATTCCGGACGTGTCCTAGGGGCGGGTCTACGGCCCGAGGACGGATTCAGGCTGCGCTGCTGGAGCAAGGGGGAGGGTAGGCCCACGCGGTAGCAATTCTCCTACCTCCCCCCCCTTGTCCTCTGCTCCTACTTCCTATCCCTGTTTAAAAAAAAAAAAAAAAAGGAATAGTTATATTATAGGGTTTGTGACTTGAGTTTGTTCATTTCTGTTGTCACAGTTATATAGGTTTGTTAAGTCTGCTTTTACAGTAGTCTACTGGAGTGAGTGGGTGGTACCAGTGGTATATATTCCGCTCCACCCCAAAAAGGTTGGGCTCAGCCTCCAAGCTGCTGGAAGGGTTGCGTAACCCTGAAGTAAAGGGACTGGACTGTCGTTCCTTCAGGAACAATAATTAGCAGGTAAGACCTAATTACCTCTTTCCCTCTCTGTCCGTCCGGTTTGGCTTCTGCTTCTGATGATCCTTCAGATGAAACTGATGATCAAACTCAAGCTGATTCTCAGGATACTGAGGACAATTCTCTGGATATCCAAGGTGATCATGAAGATGGTCATCTGTAGAATAAATTCTACTCTTCTTCTGCTTATAATGTAACCCATTTAAGACTAATACGAGAGAAGATTTTTTTTCACTCAACGCGTAATCAAACTCTGGAATTCGTTACTGGAGTATACATAGTGAAGGCTATTAGTGTAGCTGGGCTTAAAGGTTTGGACAAGTTCCTGGAGGAAAGGTCCATAAACCATTATAGAGAGAGAGGTGGGGAGGGAGAAGAGTGACCTAGTGATTGGGGTAAGTTGCCTCAGGCCATAGGGACTGGGGTTTCTAGTTCCACAGGTGCTGGGCAAGCCACTTAACCCTCAGGTGCCTCAGGTACAGAAACAGATTGTGAACCCTTCAGGGACAAGGGAAACATATACAGTACCTGAATGTACACTGCTTTGACATGGTGAAAAGTGGTATAAAGCATTGTTAAATAAAGAGAGAAAGAAATAGAGGACCCAGGAAATCCACTGCTTAGCCTAGGACTAGCATTGTGGAACCTGTGTGCCTTTTTGGTAACCTGCCAGGTACGTGTGACCTAGATTGGCCACTGTTGGAAACAGGATACTGGGCTTGATGGACTTTGGTCTTACCCAGTATGGCATTTGTTATTTCAGTTTCTTGGAATTGTCACCATTAAATACCATTTCTGCTAGAAGTATCTCCCTTACAACTTTCTCTGTAGAAACTGAAGCAAAGAATTCATTTAGTCTCTCTGCTATAGCCTTGTCCTAACTGAGTTCCCCTTTAACTCCTTGATCATCTAATGATCCAACTGCCTCCCTCACAGGCTTCTTGCTTAAAATGTATCTGAAGGCTTTTATTAGGAATTGGTCTTCAAGGCAAGCTTCTTTTCAAACTATTTTTTCCTTTCTTATCAATAGTTTTGCATCCAACTTGCAAGTGCTTCCATTGTTTCCTATTTTCTTCGGTTCAATCAGTTTTCCATTTATTCTTTTGGCTACAACAGTAACAGCCAAAACCTCTTAGAAATTTCTTTCCATAAAGCAAAAAAACAATAAACCTCCCCCCCCCCCCAAAAAAAAAACAGCTACCAGGCAAGCAATATTTTTAAAAAGTGCCTTTTTTAACATTAGGCAGAGCACTGTTTCAGAACAGTGAGGACAGGGAACAGGAAAGACCTAGGAGGTTAACAGATGTTTGGGGGGGGGGGGGGGTTCTTACAAAAGTGAGGAGGCAAACTCCAGAGAATAAAGGTCTTGTCTTGGAATTAGTCTGTGTCGCCGTCATGTGAAATCTGGGGAAGGCACACTCCAAAACAGACACAATTCTTATGTGCTTTAGGCTTTGCAGTACTGGGAATGCAGTAATCTTCTGTACAATAACTTAAGAGCTGTAACATACCAGGAAATGGCAAAATGAAAAATGATCAAACTGCCTTTATCTGCTATAAAATGTTTGCTTTATGCTGTTGTGGTTGTCCTGAGGTAAACAGAGAACACAGAACAATGCCACTAATCTCCCTTTGGGTATTAGCAGCCCATAAACATTTTCTCTGCAGTTAAAAAAACCCCAATGGTTATGCCACAGAATGTAAACAGACACAGATGTCATTTAAAGGCTTTTGTCTTGATCTAACATTTTCTTACAAGCAGTTTCTACAAGTTAGTATTGTGCTGTCCTTTTTTCTGTTTTTTCATAACTAAATCATATTTGGAAATTAAAAAGTAACCATAAGAACATAAGACATGCCATACTGGGTCAGACCAAGGTCCATCAAGCCCAGTATCCTATCTCCAACAGTGGCCAATCTACTGTAGGTCATAAGTACTTAGAGGTCCCCCCAAAAGAGACAGGTTCCTCAATGCTTGCATTGGGTCAAGCAGTGATATCCTGGGTCCCTTTTAATAATGGTTTATGGACCTTTCCTCCAGGAACTTGTCCAAACCTTTTTTAAACCCAGCTACACTAACAGCTTTTACTACGTCCCCCGGTAACAAATTCCAGAGTTTGATTACACATTGAGTGAAAAAATATTTTCTCTTATTAGTCTTAAATAGGTTACCCTGTAGCATCATTGCATATCCCCTAGTCTTTTTATATTCTGATGATGTAAACAATTGATCTACGTTTACCCGTTCCACTCCGTTCATTAATTTATAGACCTCTATCATATCTCCCCTCAGCTGTCCCTTTTCCAGGTTGAAGAGCGCTAACCTTTTTAGCCTTTCTTTATAGGAGTATCCTTCCATCTCCTTTAACATTTTGGTGGCTCTTCTCTGTACCTTGTCTAAAATGCTATATCTTTTTTAAGATACGGCGACCAGAATTGCACACAGTGTTCAAGGTGCGGTCCCACCATGGAATGATACAGAGGCATTATAATAATCTTTGTTTTATTTTCCATTCCTTTCCTTATGATACCTAGCATTCTATTTCTGCTCTCGGCCACCGCTGCACGTTGGGCAGAGGGTTTTAACATGTTGTTCACGATGACACCTAAATCTTTTTCCTGGGTGGTGGTTCCTAATGTGGAACCTTGCATTGTGTAGCCATAGTTTGGGTTGTTCTTCCCTAGGTGCATAACTTTGCACTTGTCCACATTAAATTTCATCTGCAATTTGGATGCCACTTTATCAAGATCCTCTTGCAATTTTCCACAGTCCTCTTGGGTTTTAACAACTTTAGTTTTGTGTCATCTGCAAATTTGATAACCTCGCTCGTTATTCTCTTCTCCAGGTCATTTATGAATATGTCAAAAAGCAGCGGACCCAGCACAGATCCCTGCGGTACTCCACTATTCACCTTTCTCCATTGGGAAAATTGGCCATTTAGCCCTACCCTCTGCTTTCTATCTTTTAACCAGTTCCTGATCCACAATAGCACACTGCCTCCTATCCCATGACTTTTTAGTTTTGCCAAGTCTCTGATGAGGGATCTTGTCAAAGGCTTTCTGAAAGTCCAGATACTAATCTGTTATGTTTTTTCGAAGATGTGAATAAACAGGTATAGAAAGGTGAGTCGGTTGATATAGTGTAAGACAAGATCTTCCTTGTGTAAAGCCATGTTGGCTGTCTCCCATTAATCCAAGACTATCTACATGTTGAGTAATTTTGTTCTTTATGATGGTTTCTACCATTTTTCCTGGTACTGATGTCAGGCTCACTGGTCTGTAGTTTCCTGGATCACCCCTGGAACCCTTTTTAAAAATTGGCGTTATATTGGCCATCCTCCAATCCTCAGGTATTACAGTTGATTTTAATGATAATTCACAGATTACTAATAGCAGGTCTGCAATCTCATATTTCAGTTCTTTCAACACCCTTGGATGTATACCATCTGGTCCAGGTGATTTGCTACTCTTCAGTTTATTAAATAGTTGTAATGCATCTTCCCGGTGTATCGATATTTCTTTCAGTTCTTCCGCAGTATCACCTTTAAATACCACTTCAGTCATGGGTAACATCCCTACATCTTCAACATTAAAGACTGAAACAAAGAATTCATTCAGTCTCTCCGCTATAGCCTTGTCCCCTCATGTTGCCCCTTTTACTCCTCTATCATCTAATGGTCCAACTGACACACTCACAGGATTTTTGCTACGAATATACTTGAAAAAGTCGTTAACGCATTTTTACTTCCACAGCAAGTTTCTTCTCAAATTCTCTTTGCCTGCCTTATCAATGCCTTGCATTTAACTTGCCAGTGCTTGTGCTGTTTCTAGTTTTTGTCATTTTGTCTCTTTTTTTCCATTTCCTGAAAGATGCTTTTTTGGCAGCAGCCTCTCTGACATCACCTTTAAACCATGCTGGCAGTTTTTTGGACTTCCTTCCACTTTTCTTAGTGTGGAATACAGCTGGTCTGGGCTTCCAACATAGTATTTTTAAACACCACACAAGCTTGATGTATGTCTTTAACTTTTGCAACTGCTCCTTTTAGTTTTTTCTTAACTATTTTCCTCATTTTATCATAGTTTCCATTTCAAAAGTTAAAAGGTAGTACTGTGGATTTCCTTACCATCCCTCCCCCATTAATTAAATCAAACACGATCATGCTATGATCACTATTGCCAAGTGGCCCTAACACTCTTATCTCTTGCATCAGATCTGGTGTTCCACTAAGACAAGGTCCAAAATGACTTCCCCTCTGGTTGGTTCGTAAACCAGCTGCTCCAAGAAGCAGTCATTTATTTCATCTAGAAACTTTATCTCTCTAGCATGTCCTGCCATGACACTGACCCAGTCAATTCCAGGGTAATTGAAATGACCCATTATTATTACTGTTCTGTAACTTTTGTTAGCTTCCCTGATTTCTTTGAGCATTTCATTATTCATTTGTTCATTCTGGCCAGGCAGTCGATAGTACACCCCCAATGCCTTTGCCTTCCCCTTTTAACATGGAATTTCAATCCATAGAGATTCTACAGCGAATTTTTGTTTCCTGTAAAACTTTAATCCTATGTGACTCAATGCCCTCTCTAACATAGAGCGCAACCACACCACCAATTTGTTCAGCTCTATCATTACGATATAGTTTGTACCTAGGTATCGGTGTCCCACTGGTTGTCCTCCTTCCACCATGTCTCTAACTTCTCATTTAGTGCTATATATTCTAACTCTCCCATCTTATTTTTTAGACTTCTAGCATTTGCATACAAGCATTCTAGAGACTGTATTTTATTCATATTAATCTGGTTATCGATAGGCAGGGTAATTTGGAATCTTTAAGCTTTAACCAGTTTGTGTTGCCATAGATTTCAGTAAATGATCCCAAAGCTATGCAATAAAGCAAGTTAAATTTGGTTATTCACGCCAATGTCATCAATTGCTTAGATCTTTTAATTATCATCCCAAATGAGCCACTTTTACAAAATCTTTCCCTTTTTAAGAAGGGGATTTGTGTGGTCTGAAAAGTTTTAATATTTGGCATTTTTTTATGATTCTTGTGTTGGTCCAGTAAATGGTGTCTGAGCCTACAGGGAATACAGTTTTTAGCTTGCTCTCAGGCTTATGTCTTTGGAGTCTTTGAGGTCTGCCTATTTCTTCACTGATCACCCTCTGTCTTACTAGTACAGGTGCCAGGGAACGGGATGCTTTTACCTATGGGCAAAAGGGGCAGCTGCCCTGCTGCCCATAGCTGAAAGCAGCTCTGTTCCTACCTTCTGCTCCTTCGGGCTGCTCGCAAGAGAAGCCCCAACTGATGACTTCCGGCTTTCGATCTGTTCACTAAAGCACCACTCCTCTTGCAAGCAGCCTGAGGGAGCAGAAAGTATGAATAGGGCCGCTGACTGTGCCGCTCTGGAGGGAGGGGGGAAGTGTTACAAACCAGAGGGGAGCTGGGAACAGGGGAGCCCATTCTCTAAAGTTTGCCCCATGGCCCCATAAAGGGCTGAAGAAGCCTGCTCTGTGCCCTCTTTCCTCCCCAGTCAGGATTGGTTTCTTTTATACAGAGAACATCAAATGATACTATCCTGAGCCAATTGTTTCATGTGGCCACGGTTAGGGGCAAGAAACGCATCTGAAATGAATTTGGTTTCTGTTTAAGCGTGCAAATCCTTAGTAAAATGAGTGGGTCTACTAATCAGTCCCTTCTGCCACTGGAATTTGGGAATCTGGTTAGGTTTATATTTGTCATCTCTTCTGCATCATATAACAGCTTCACCTAGTGTGAGATGTTCTTGCTTTCTCTCGCCTGATGCCAGATCCAGTCTGGTAATCCATCTTCAAGAACGTCTTTCAGTGGTTAGAGGCAAGCTAAAATTGCACTTTAATGTTCTCCTGTATTTTAGCCATAGCAATTTTTTTTTGGGGGGGGGGGGGGGAGGGAGTGAGGGAGGGCAAGAGGGAGACAGGAAATCTTCACTCTGTATGTAAACCCTGCATTTACTTATGGTATAAAAGGTTAGTCTCTACTATGGACCTATTTTCCATAAGTTCCACATAGTTATTTAAGGGAAGATAAAAACTGATTTGTGCCTTTTGACAAAAGTGGGCTCAATTTCTACCACTAGAAGGGTGCTAATTAACTTATAGATGAGAGCAACTGGATTAATTGTCACTGACTAAGTACCAAATGTTTGTATTTTCCAGGAATGAGATGTTTATAGCCTGATCCTGTTTGGGGATGAAGGTAGCTCGTAGAAAACAGGAATGCTCAGATCAGCCTCAGTTGTCTGCTAAGCCCAAATAGTTTCCAGCCTTGCTATCCAGCATTGTCTGCCTTGCACTTATTTAATTCTAACTAGTCATCAGATGGATATATTTTCAGGCAGTTATCCAGTATCACAACTGTTTTTTAGTTTATAACCACAAACTAGATGTTTTGGATGAAACGTGCAAGATTGCTTATGCATCAAAAAGCAGCTCAAACTAAAATTCTTTGTAATTCATCATAAGTTCCACTTACAATGTTAAACATATTAAGCAGGGGCGGTTGGGACAAATAACACAGAGAATCCAAATCAGTGCATTTCTGTTTCATTTTCTTCAGACAAATGCTTGGCGTCGGTGCGATACCTAGCCTTGGGCAAGCTGTTAGCTGCACAGGGTGCAAAACATATAGGGGTACATTTGGGGATGCTGGCCTTGGCTCCCCCCATGCTGCCTGCCCTTGCCCTGCTGCTGCTTTTAAGGTTCCCTTGCAACTCTGCATTTGAATGGCTGGTCTGGTCCCTCCCTCCTCTGATGAGAGCATCTGTCAGAGGAGGGGGATCAGACTAGCATGCAAGCGTGGAATCGGACCCGCATGTATTTTTTTTTCTTTTTCTTTCAATTGGAAGTCCTGCCACTGCCAAGGGAACCTTAAAAGCAGAAGCAGGGCAAGGGCAGGAGCCAAGGCTGGCATCACCAAATGTGCCCCTATTTTTTTTACCCTGTGTGGTCCCAAAGCATATGGGAGAAACATGGCAAGCCTCACACAATTGTGGGCAACAATGAGTAATCAACAGTAGAGAACTATGCACAGGAAAGTATAAACAGAAGGCTGTCAGAAGATGAACCTGCAGAGCCAAATATAAAAATCATAGAAGACCCAAGGGTACCGCAGCAGAAGAGCAGAGCAAATAGTTTCAGGGGTGGGCCCTGGACTGGTCTAGGAGGACTCGAGGAAAGGGCATTAACTGATAAGTAAAATGTCACCTTCCATATTGTCTTACTAGACCAGTCTAGACAACTGGGATGTGCAAAAGCTACGACTCCACTGGGCAGGAAGAAGACATAGTAACTCGCTAAACCCTTGCGCCAAAGGCAGTGTTGCCTGCATGTGGACATCCAAGCAGTAATGCTTGACAAAAGTGGAAAGTGATGCCCACATTGCTGCCAGACAAATGTCTGCAGGGGCTAATAAGCGCCGCTCCACCCACAAGGATGCTTGTGATCAGGTAGAATGGACAAGCAAATCCTCTGGAACTGGCCAGTTCTGCAACAGATAGGCGGAGGCAATGGCCTCCTTAATCCAGGGCACCAAAATCGATACTACTTCCCCGTCACCTTTGCACAGGCTAGCAAACAGCACAAAAAGATGGTCAGACTTATGAAAAGAATTCGTAACCTCAAAGTACCAGAGAAGCATCTTTCGGACCACCATAAGACAAAGATCCTTTTCCTTCCCCTGACACTGCTCTTTAGAGGAGGGGGGCAGGCAGACCACCTAGTTTACATGAAAGGGAGAAATCACCTTAGGCCGAATGGAAACTGCCTCCTTTGAAAAAGAAAGATAAGGATCTCTTCAAAACAAAGCCTTCAGCTCAGAAATCTGCCTTGCGAAACAAATCATGATCAAGAAGACCGTCAAATCCTTCAGTAGCGTGCTTCAGTGACTCAATGGGCACTGACATCAGGGCCCTGAGCGCCAGACACAGAGCCCAGGAAGGGACCACAGTCCAAAGGGGAGTACAAAGATGCCAAACCTCCTGGAGAAAGTGTGAAACATCCAGGTCTAAGGCTAGAGACCTACCAGCCATTGGATGTCAGAAACAGGCCAAAACTGCCACCTGAACTTTCAGGGAGCTAAGGGAAAGGCCCTTCTCCAGGCCATCATATAGAAAAGCCAACAGATGACACCTTGGACACCTTGGGGACCAACAGCTAAGTACTGCTCCATCGGTCAAAGAGGCACCAGATCTGCACATATGCTAGCTTGGTAGACCCTCCTCCAGGCTCCGAGCAGAGTGACCATCACCGGAGAACAGTCCTTATACACTAGCCATTTCCTTTCAAGAGCCAAGCCGTAAGCAAGAAGAACTGGGTCCTCCAGGACAATCAGTCCCTGCTGAAATAGGCCTCGAGGGAGGCAACCAAAAAGGAGGTACCTGCAGGAGTCGCATCAGATCTCCAAACCATGCTCTCCTCTGCCAATCCAGCTCCACCAGGAAAATCCTGCCCGGGTGGCGTTCCATACTCCAAATCACACATCCTACCAAGGACCACAGAGAACACGTACAGCAGGTGCTGACTTTGGCCCAAGGCTGGGCCAGGGCACTGATGCCCTCTGACCCCACCTTCGTGCAGTGACTGAAGAAGTTGCAAACTTTGACATTGGAGCAGGTTATCATCCGATCCATTTATGGGGTGACCCCCAGGGGTGAAGAATCAACTGAAACACCTCTGGACTCTGTTCCCACTTTCCAGGATCCAGAGAGTGCTGGCTGAGGAAGTCCGTTTACACATTGTCCACCCTGGCAATGTGCTGAGCCGACAAGGTTAGGAGGTTCTTCTCCACCCAGGCAAACAGAGTACTCTCCAGAACTACTCTGGCACTCCTTGTGCTGCCTTGCTGATTGATATAAGCCAACTCTGGAGTCTGAAAACACTCGAACCGCCTGGCCTTTGACCAGGGGCCAGAAATGCAGAGAGCCAACCTGATGACCTTTGCCTTGAGGTAGTTGATGGACCACACCGATTCCCTGCAGTTCCAATGTCCCTGAGTCTTAGTCTTGGCAATGATCTCCCCAGCCTGAGAGACTGGAATCCATCATCAGGAGGATCCAGGAGAAATCATCCAGCAATATGCCCTTCAGATGACAGACCTGCTGCCAGCACTGCAGGCTGGACTTCACCATCAACGGGAGTAGAAACCTGCACTTGAGCGCCTGAGAACTTGGGACTATCAAGTCAATAGGGACCGCTGGAGCGGTCACATGTCAGCACACACCCATGGCACCATCTCTGGTTGCTGCCATTAATCCAAGGAGCTGAAGATATTCCCAGATTATGGGAACCTGCTGTGCACAGAACAGTGTCGGGTAATACAACAGTCTTTCTTTTGACCTCTTCCTCTGGCAGGAAAACTCTGCCCACTCGAGTGTTGAAAACATGTTCCCAGAAACTCCATGGACTGGGAAGGAAACAGCTGGCTCTTTCCCCGATTAATCACTCAGCCAAGGCTTTCCAAAAAGGACACCACTTGGGATGTCACCGAAGATGCTTCTGAAAGGGAACGTGTCCGGAATGAGTCAGATGTCCAGATATGGATGGACATAGATCCCTCAGCACCGCAGCTGCTGGCATAATGCCCTTGGAGAATGTCCTCCAGGCAGTGGATAACCTGAAGGAGAGAGCAGCGAATTGATAGCAAGAGCCAAGCATGGCAAAAAGCAGATACTTTTGCTTATTTGTCTAGATCAAGATATGAAAGTATGCCTTGGCCAGATCCAGAGAAGCCAAGAACTCCCCTTGGTGCACTGCTTGAATCATGAAGTGTAAAGTTTCCATCCGGAATCGCAGGACATGCAAGTGCTCGTTAACCCCCTTGAGATCCAGAATGGGCTAGAAGGAACTGTCCTTCTTGGGCAGCATGAAATAAGAGTATCTACCTTTGCCTCACTCATCTGAGGGCATGGGCACGGGCACGGGCACCACCACCTTTAGGCACAGCAACTGGTCCAAGGTGGTTCGCACAGCAGCACTTTTTATTTTATTTAGTAAACATTTGTATACCGCTACTTCCTATGATCAGTAGCGGTTTACTTTACAGAATCATAATGTATTGCAATACAGTAAATTTTTAAGATATACAGTTAGAGTATTGATTTACACATCACAGGAAGATCAATTGGTTTCAATATACATTAGATGAGAACTCACAAATCTAAATATACATTTAATTATAGGGATGTGGGTGGGGGGCAGAAATATACAAATATACAAGGTTAAATACCGGTTTACTAAATGCCTTCGCGGCAGACAGAAACCATCTAGGTTCAACGAGCATAGGGGTGTCGCAATCTAAGTCAGGTGGTAGTGAACCTGGAATAAGTGGGTTTTGAGATTTTTCCTAAAGTCTCGCAAATCAGTCGTTGATCGTAGCTCGTGGGGGAGTTGGTTCCAGTGGATTGGTGCTGTATATGAGAATGCTCTATTGCTTGTTTCTGCTTTGACAGCTCTTATGCTGATTGGTACACAGAGAGTGTTGCTATTTATGGTTCTTCTGTTCCTGTTGTGTGGTTGGATAGTGATTAGGTTGTCAAGGTAGGATGGTGCGATATTGTGAATGAGTTTAAAAGTTGTTATGAGAAGTTTGAATATGATGCGGGCGGCAACTGGGAGCCAATGCAGCTCCATTAGTACTGGCGTGATGTGTTCAGAGACGCTTTTTTCCATGATGACTCTTGCAGCAACATTTTGAGCCATTTGCAAGATATTTAGGGTGCTCTTGGGAAGGCCTTGTAGAATGGTGTTGCAATAGTCTAGGTGAGGAATGATGAGGGCTTGCGCAACAGTTCTGAAGTCAGATTTCTCAAGGATATTGCGAAGTGGTTGTAGAACTTTCAATTTGTGGAAAATGGCTCGGTTGGTTGCTCGGAGGTGTTTATCCATCCTTAGGTTGCTGTCCAGTAGGACCCCTAGATATTTTATTGCAGGCTTTGTATGATACATGTTTTTGTTAAGGGTTACTGTGGTGGGCGGGATGAAATCGTTTTTTTTGGAGATAAACATGACTTCTGTTTTCTTGTGGTTTATCGACATGTTTTGTTGAAGCCAAGTTTGGAGCATGTTGAGGCATTCTTCCAGTGGGGTGAAATCCTGTTGTGCTATGTCAAGTTGCGTATACAGCATCACATCTGCATAGATGTGGTAATTGATGTTGTGCCTTTGAAAGATTTCACAGACCTGTTTTATATACAAGTTGAATAGGAGAGAGGATAGGGCGGACCCTTGAGGTATCCCCTGGGTATGGGGGAAGGCTTCGGCTTTTTCGTCATTGAATTGCACTTGTTGCATCCTGTTTGATATGTATGATGAAAACCACTTCAATGGGGTCCCTGTTATTCCTATGGATGCAAGGCGGTTTAGGAGGATGCCGTGGTGCACTGTATCAAATGCAGCAGAGATGTCAATGAATATAAGTATGAACATCACCTTTCTGTTTTTGAGGCCCCTGATGAGGTTGTCAAGGAGTGCCATCAGAAGGGTTTCTACTCCGTGATGCTGACGAAACCCATATTGATGCATATCTAAGCCTTTCCTGTTGTCGATGTGATCCTGCAGCTGCTGTTGCACTGCCTTTTCGATTGTTTTGGCCAGGAAGGATATACTTGAGATTGGGCGATAGGATGCGGGATCACTTTTGTTGAGGGTTTTGTTTTTTAAGATGGGTCTTATGATCGATCTTTTGAGATGTGCTGGCATTGTACCTTGTTGGAGGGACTGGTTTACAATGTAGGAGATTGGTTGTGTGATTTCTTTCTTAGTTGCTTTTATCCAGGCCGCTGGGCATGGGTCAAGAGGGGAGGTGGTGGATTTTAAATTGGTTATGATGTTTACTATCTGTTGCTCTTCTAATTGCTGGAAAGTACTCCATACTGCGGTAGGCTCTGATTTAGTGGTGGAGTCTGTTTCTTGTGGGGTGGAGTCTTCCGAAGTGTCTTGCTTGGTGATGGTGGTTCCTTGCGGGTGTAGTTTCTTGGCATAATGGTCTGCAAGTGTCTGAACCTTTATTTCACCTGCATAGACAATGTCCTGGGCGGTTTTAGTGAGTGATTTAACAAGTTCAAAAAGCTCTCTGGGTCTGTTAAGCGCTTTATTGAGTATGTTAGTGTGGTGGTCCTTTTTTGCAAGGTTGACCTCATTCTTGTATTTTATGAGGAGTATTAGGTATAGTTGCTTACGTTCATCTGTTTGTTTTCCTCCATCTTTTTTCCAATTTATGTAGCTCCCTTTTCATTCTGGATAGAGTAGGAGTGTACCATGGTTCGGTTTTGGTTCTCGTTGCTGTGTTAGCGGCTTTGCAGGATGGTTTTGCTGCATCTTCGATCGCTGCGTTCCATATGTCCACCAGTTTATCTAGGTCCAAGAGTTTGTATTCAAAGCATGAAGATATAGATGTTACTAATGTTTCACTGTTGAATTTTTGGAACTTCCTTTGGAGATGTGTATTTGGGTCGGTTTGAGTTTGTTCTTGTATGGGGGGTAGGTATATTTCAATTTCAATTAGGTGGTGGTCTGACCAGGGGACCTGAGTTATCTGAGTTGGGTTTTGGTATTTCTTTCAGCTGATTTTCAGATGATATGAACACCACATCTAAGGTGTTGCCTTTGTTATGGGTGGATTCTTGAATAATTTGATCATATCCGAGCTGGTTCATGGCTTCAAGGAAAGTGTCCGCTTGTAGGGGAGGGACGGATGGTAAGTTTAGGTCGCCCAGGATAATTCGCTGTTTCTTGATTGCAGAGGTTGAGATGATTTCTAGTGCAGTGGCCAGGGTTTCGTGGTGGGATGAGGGGGGCCTGTAGATTAAACAGATGCTTATCGTTTTATTCTCAACTTTGAGTATATCGATGCCCTCTGCTGTAGTTAGGGACGTGTTTGCCAAATGTAGGGAGGTTTTGGCAAGTATTAGGACACCTCCTCCTCTCCTGTTAGGGCGCGGGCAGTTAAATATTATGTATCCTGGTTTAGATAACTGGTTTACTATTGCTGGGTCCGTGTCAGTGAGCCATGTTTCAGTGATGCAGAGGATATCAGGTTTGTTGTCGGTAATGATGTTGTGGATGATGTGTGTTTTATTGTAGATCCACAAGGGAAGATGATGGAGGCATCTTTGCATTCCAGGATATAGTCAAACTGAATGGTGTCTAGCACCCATTGATCCTTGGTAACCCGGGCCCATTCCTGAAAGAAAAGGTGAAGCCTGCCTCCAACCAGAGGAACCAGGGAATGGGGCCCCCAAACCTTCATTGCGCAGCTCGAGAGGATCCTCTGGAAGAGACAGTCCCTGGGTCTATGTGCTCCATGAAAGGACTGAGTATGAGCCCGAAGACAGAAAGCAGACGGAAAGAGTTTTTTTAGGTCAGTAATGACAAAAGGCCCGAGACCCCTGGGGTCCAGCCAGCGTGCCCTTGGTGGTCAGGAAGAGGCTGATGATAGCCCCCTGGACCTGTCTTCTGGAAGGCGATAAGATTTCATCTCGTCCAGGTTCTTCACCAGCTTCTCCAAATCAGCTCCAAAAAGAAGCTTCCAGTTGGGCCAATCAGGCTATGGAAGATGAGCCTGCTGCCCCATGCCAGAGCCATATCAAACTCCATGACACTGTTGTCAGGGCACCATCCCTGGTTGCCAAACATACCAGTTCATACATGCCATCAGAAAGGAAGGCCCTAACCAATTCCAAAGGAGTAGTATCTGGCAGAAGAAAGAGAATCCAGTGGAGTAGGGCTCAAGATATCAGGCTGGTACATACCACCAACTGCAGAATAGCAGCCACCATGGCAAACTGGCTCTTCAACAACAAATCCACCTTACAGTCCAGAAAATCCTTTAAGGCTGATCTGCCTTCCACAGGCATGGTTGTCAATCTGGTAACAGCCATGACCTGCGCATCCACCTTGGGAAAACCAAACCACTTAATGCACTCCTCCTCTGGGAGAGAGTAGATCTGCTTACACACCTTAACCCCTTAGACCAGACGTCAGAGTCCCACTCCGACCGGACCATATCATTCATCATCGCTGGGAACAGGAAGACTGTAGTGGATTTCCACACCCCTTGAAGAAACAAGTGCATCTTTGGCTTCTGCTCCATGCCGGAAGCATCCATCAAGTTCAAGGCGGATGAGACCCGCTAGCTCCTTCCAGAAGAGGCAGATCACTCTGGCCTCTTCACAATCTTCTGAAGGTGGGAATACTTCTTCATCCATCTCACTTCCCAGTACCAAGCCATCTGAATCCAAGTCATGTCAAAATCTTGAACAGCTCCCAACTGTTCCCCCTCTCCAGGGAGCGCCCCTCGCTTGGGACACTTAGCCAAAGGCATTCAAACAGGGCCGCCACTCTCGGCCTGCTCCACAAGAGACTTCACCTGGGGGCACCCAGAGGTTGCAGAGTCCAAATTTCTACACCAGAAGGACCAGGACTGCTGCAAAAAAGACAAGAAATCTGAGGAGGACAATCTGGAGTCTGGAAGCTCTCCTCTCAGAAATGACCCCCCAACACTAGGGGTCACAGCCTCTGCAGACACCCTAGAGGATGAAGAGCGGTTCACAGCACTGTTGCTGGAACCTCCGGCCAGCTGGATATCCTTACCCATAGCTCTGTGCGTCACCACTTGTCGAGGCAGGCAAGCTGGACTAATTGCATCCCCTGGCTGAGAGAGGGAGGGGGGGGGGCAGGCTCTCCAGGGATGACTCTAAAGCTGCCATTGAAGAAGAGCAGAGTCCAGAATCTGGAGATGAGGTACCTCACTTGCCACAGGTCAAACAATGATTCCTGGAAGATGTAGAAAGTTAAGACAACTATCTCAACAGAGCATGCTGAGGTTGTGGCAGCCTGATGGGGTGCGTTAACTGTGCTTTTTATTGCAACACGTGTTACAGGTGCTAGGAAAGGACCGCATGTGTAGCTGCTTGGATGGAATGCTTGCTAGGATCGCGCGACTACCAGGTGCACAATAAGTTTAAAAAAAAAAAAAAAAAAAAAACACTACTAACACATACAGAAAAGAGTGAGAACCCTCCCCCCTCCCCCCTCCCCCCTCCCCCCACTGTGCCAACAGTCACCAGTGGTCCACCCCGAATTGCGTCACAGGAAGATGGATTTGGGAGCCCCCAACAAGGACAATGATGATGTCAAGCCTTGGTACTAATCCCCTGGGAGTCCCAGGCAGAGAATCTGTACCGGGTTCAGCTCTAATCCCCTGAAATTGTTTTACAGGCTTTACAGTACTGAGTTTAAGGTGGAAAGCAGCAGATCCCTCTGACAGCCTTCTGCAATATTCGGGAGAGCGCAAGGGGGAACAGAGGAAGGAGGAGACTTTGAGGTTGTATGAGGCTGCTCCACTCTTCCAGATTCTTCCAATCTCTAGCTGCTCAATAGACGCTTATGATAAGTGTGTGGTGCTGAACCAATTTTCCCTCGTATGGCTACTGAAAAGATTGCAGCCTAGTGGAGCCTCCCACATCATGCTCAAATGAGCGAGTAACCCATAAGGCGATTGATTAAACACTCGTGGACAATCTTCAGATTTTCTTCAGAGGAGAAAATCCATCTGCTGGAGACAAAAATGTGAAGACATCTGGTGGCTGAGGCATAGGAGTGATTGAAACCTGGGTTTTTCATTGGTTCTTTGTCTCCACCAATCTTCTGCTAGGGGAACATAACCCACTTCTCAGCACTGGTCTAGCAGGACAATATGGAATCACCTTTTTCCATTGAGAAAATTGTTCATTTAGCTCTACTCTTTTAACCAGTTCCTGATCCACAATAGTACACTGCTTCCTATCCAATGACTTTTCACCAAGAGTCTCTCATAAGTGACCTTGTCAAAAGCTGTCTGAAAATCCAGATACACTATATTAACTGCCTCACCTTTATCTACCTGTTTATTCACACCGTCAAAAAAATATAGCAGGTTTGTAAGACAAGGCTTTCATTAGCTAAATCCATGTTGGCTTTCTCCCATTAAACTATGACTATCTACATGTTCAGTAATTTTATTCTTTATAATAGTTTCTACCATTTTGCCTGTTACTGATGTCAGGCTCACTGGTCTGTAGTTTCCTGGATCACCTCTAGAACCCTTTTCAGATACTACAGGTGATTTTAATGATAGTTCACAGATGACTAGTAGGTCTGCAATCTCATATTTCAGTTTTCAACATCCTAGGATGTATCCCATCCGATCCAGGTGATTTGCTACTCTTCAGTTTATCAAATAGTTGTAATACATCTTCCCAGTTTGAGATTTGTTTCAATTCTTCCTATACTTCACCTTTAAATTCCGTTTCAGACATAGGTAACTTCCCTACATCTTGTTCAATAAAGACCAAATAAAAGAATTCATTCAGTTTCTCTGCTATGGCCTTCTCCCCCTCCCCGCCCCCCTCAATCATCTAATGATCCAACTGATTCTCACAGGGGTTTTTTTTTTCCTACAAATGGATTTGAAAGATTTCATTACGCATATTTGCTTCTACGGCAAATTTCTTTTCAAATTCTCTTTGCCTGCCTTATTAATGCCTTGTATATAACTTGCCAGTGCTTATGTTTTAGGCTTTTTACTTTGGCGTCCTGAGTTATCTTTCTGATTCCCTTGTTTCTTATGTTCCTGTTAGGCCTTTGTGATCTCAGTCGCACAGTCGGTGGATGTTGCCTGCTGTTGATTGGTTTGGTTTGAGTCTACTTGCCGGTCGGCTTTTTATTTTTTGGCGCCCCACTTGTGAAATTCACTTCCTCTTTACATTCAGCAAGATAATTTTCTTAAATCTTTTAAGAAGAACCTTAAGACGTATTTTTCCAAACAAGCCTATGGTGGTCTGTAGGGGCAGGAACTCCAGGGCAGCTGTCAGAGGTTGCACTCTAAATGTTTGTTAGTTCTATGTGGTTCCTTTTATGTATTTTGTAATTCATTGGTCTATAAACCGCTTGGGTGCATGTAGCTAAAGGCGGTATATCTATTCTGGTGAAGATAAAAGTATAAGGAATTTTAGGAGTGTGGGGAAGAATATCTGGTGGAGCTGAAAGGAAAGGAGGTAGGTAGCATGGCAAATTGCACTTGGAAGGAAAGATATCCAGGACAGTAAAGAGAGGTGACAATATTTTTTGAAGGGCTGAGAAGAAATGGAGGCGTGTGGGAGCTGACAGCATGGACATGCTAAAAACCTTTTTGTTCAGCATTCATTGAAGAAGGAATTGGAAAAAGACAAGGGTACATACAGTATGGTATTGGAGTAGATGCCGCAGCATTTGCAGAAAAAGGGTTGCGCAAGCCAACAGAAATGAAAGTGGAAAAAGCTATTGGGCCAGATGAGATACATCTAAGGGAGCTCAGAGAAGTTCTGGCTTCTGATAAAGAATCTGTTCAAAAGATCTTTAGTGATGTCAGTGGTTATTTGCAACAGGTGTTTTCCATCTACAGCAGAAATAAGTCCTTGTGTATGAATGACGTCGCCCAGTGGGGCCTGTGCAGGAATGCTCCCCAGCACCTATTGGCAACTTTTGGGAGGCTCCACTGCACCTGTGCACCTTCTTCCCACCTGCCATGGCAGCGCTATTTTACACCAGTCTGATAACATAGCTGCAGTAAAATACAACACGAGAGGATGGGTGGGTTGTGAGGACTCATTCCTGATGTCCACGGAGAATACCTTTTATAGGTGAGCAACTAGCTTTCCTCCATGGACAAGCAGGAATGAGTCCTCATGTATGGGACTCCCTAGCCACAGGCTACCAAAGACAGAGGAGAATGCAGAGAAACCCAACAGGGGCAACAGTCTGTGTAACGGCAAAAGGCCTTAGTGGTCCAAGACTCACTATGTACAACGGTTATGGTTTAGGCACTTGATATACCACCCTTTACTTGCGCATCAGAACAGTTTACGTGTGTGTGTGTGTGTGTGTGGACACACATACACACATACACACATACACACATACACACACACATACACACATACACGTACTAGCAGGTACTATATACTAACAGGTAATAGCAGTGGATTTCTCTTCCCCTTTATATTTGTAGCCTGGACAGATTAGAATTGGCCTAGGAGAGATGGAGTTTGATTCTAATCCCCAAACCGATTCTGGAGTAGAGATTTGTCGAAGTTGCTGTCGCATTGGAAACCCCCACCTAGACAATAGTGAGATGCATGTGTGGACAGGAGACCATGTTGCAGCCATGCTGAACTCTTCCAGGGAGACAGAGCGTAAGTTGGCCCTCAACACAGCCATAGCACTGACCTTGTGAGTTGTGACACAACCTTGAAGGCCCAGCCCTACCTAGGCATAAGGAAAAGGGATGCAATCTGATAGTCAAACTGAAAGAGTGCATCTGGAAGCGGCAGCTCCTAGCTTGCTGGGGTCTAAAACAAAAGCTGGATATAAGCTCTATGGAATTTGTCCACTCCAACAAGAAGTTCAAAGCTCATTTGCAGCCTCACATGTGCAACACATCTTCCCTCTTGTGGGCATGAGGCCTTGGGACAAATGTTTGGTAGAATAGTTGATTGATTAAGATGTAAATCCAATACCACTTGGAAGAATTCAGGATGAGTATGGAGGACTAGACTACTATGGAATTTGGTGGATAGACTACTAGAGCCTGAAGTCCGCTCCCTTTGAATGCTGAAGTGACCGCCACCAAACAATACCTCCAGGTCAAAAATTCAGAGGGCAGGAATGGAAATATTTGAATGGAGCTTCTTGGAGCTGCCTAGGAAACACATTGTAGTCCCAAGATATTGCGGGAGGCCTGCAGGGATGCTTCCAGTGAAGCAACCCCTGCTTGAAGCACAACACTAAAAGCTGTAGCAAGATAGACATCCATTCTACACACCAATGGTTAGCTCCCATTGTAGTCAGGTGGACCCTGACAGTGCTGGACTGAAGTCCCAACATGAAGAGGTGCAAAAGATATTCCAGCAGTTGTTGCATCGAACAGACAAAAGGATCTGGGGCTTGGTCCCCCACCAGACAACAAGCCTAGCCAATTTTCAGGAATAAAACCTTTTCATTGAAGTCGTCCTGGAGGCCAAAAGGAAATCTGTCACACTGGCCAGCAGGTGGCTCTCAGACATCCAGAGCCTCTCAACATCCATGCCCTGAGGGCCAAGGGACTGGATGCTGGGGTGCAACATCAGATCCTTTTTTTTTTTTTTTTAGTGCCATTAAGTTGGCGGTGACTCCTGGCCACCTAGCTGCCTCTGGGTTTTGTTTTCTTGGCAATGTATCACTGGAAGTAGACTGTCAGGTGAACAGGACATTCTGGCAGACAGAATGAGTTGAGTCCTCCATTCACATGAGTGGACAAGGGATGGAGAGCTTACACTTCACTTCTTTAAGGACTGGAGCATCTCCTTGATACATCTGTTTGCCACCCTGAAAATGCCAAGGCACATCAGTTCTGTTCCTGGGTAAGATCGTACAGCAGACTAGCCTGGATGCTTTTCCTTCCCTCCTTGAGGGAAGGGTCTTCTGTATGCATGTCATCCAATCCCTGTCATTGCAAAGTGGGAGGAGTGGTCTAGTGGTTAGGACAAGGTACTTCAGGCCGGAGGGCCGGGAGTTCAAGTCCCACCTGGGGACAGCAATCTCAGGCCGGAGGGACTGGGATTTCTAGTCCTATAGGCACTCCTTGTGGTCTTGGGCAAGCCACTTAACCCTCCATTGCCCATGTTCCCTGTAAGTATTAGCGTATGTGTCTCATATCCCCTCATGTTAAATGTATCCCCCAATTGACCGCTTTGACCCGGTGAAAAGCGGGATATAAATACAGCTAAATAAATAAATAAATAAAGACCCTCCTGAAGCTCAAAATGGATGGGCTTGAACATCCTGTGTTGGGTAGTCAGGTTCTGGAGGTTGATCATTGCACAAGACCATCTTATGTGCAATGGCCAACCTCCAGAACCTGACTACCCAACACAGGAGGTTCGAGCCCGTTCGAGCCTGCCTATGACACAGAACATTGACCGACTAACCAAATTGTCCTAATTCAGACCATAAATCAACTCACAATCTCTGAAAGCCTCCAGAGCTTGTGCCACTGCTCTTAACTTCCAGAAGTTGCCCTGCCAGAGACCACTTTGGATGGATCAATCACCCTGGGTGAGAAACACATCGAGATGAACTCCCCCCCCCCCCCCCCAATCCAGTTCAGATATGTCTGCCATCAAATGTTTTGAAGAGAAACCATTTCGAAAGGAGACCTCTGAGGAAATTGTGGTGGATTTTCCACCATTGCCATGATTGAATGAGAGGATTGGTGACAGTCTATCCCTGAGTCGTCTGACCACATTGAGCCCTTAGTCTGCTGAATTTGCCTCCATGGAGGCGTGCCAAGGGTGTGACTTGTACAGTAAAGGCCATGTGACCTAGTATAGTTAACATCCTGCTAGTTACCTATTGACTCTAAATCTCCTGCAGTATTGCTGCCAATCTGTGAAGATAATCATGCAGGAGGAAGGCTTTCGCCTGAGTCATGTTGAGCAGGGCTCCTCTGAATTTCAACTGCCAGGTGGGTGAGATCTCTGGTAAGTTTATAACAAACCCTCATAGTTCCAACACCCAAATGGTCCCTCATTTTGATTCTTGAATCTCTTCAGGAGTGGTATTCTTGAATAAGCAATCTTTCAGATGGAGGAAGACACACTCCCAGCATCTGGAGGTACGCAGCTTCTACAGTGAGGCAATTTGTGCACACTCGAGGCACTGACTAGGCCAAAAGGATGGAGGTCAATCGATGGCCAGTGCTGCGGGGCACTACAGCTGCTTGGTTCCATGCAGGCTTGAGACTCCTTGATGTTGATGTACTACCCACGTACAATTCAACTTCAGAAGCCCTAGAGACCTTGCCACCGATGCCAAAGATGATAGATTTAACTTTAACAACTCACTGCTTTTCTCTATGGTGATTGGGTGCCAGACACTGGAAATACCATATCCGGCAGATATGGTCCTAGCATACAGGAAACACAATTTGAACCCACTGTCATGTCCCTGAGATGTGTCGCTCACCGTGAAATCAAGTAGCTGAAAAAGTAAGGCCCGACCAAGGCACCAGTGTCCAAGAGTTGTGAAGAAAGGGAGAAAAATGAAAAGCACAAAAATAAAAGGGAAAGAAAACATGATGGCAGGCGATTTGTAGAAACCTGGAAGTGCAGGACCCGACACCCCCACCCCCCCCCAGCAGAGGAGAAAAATTGGTTATAAAGTGGAGAATAATCAGAACGTATCCGTTGGGCTCTGTGGAAAAAGTGTAAAAAGATGCTGCTGCTGTGGCAGGCAGGAAAGAGATGCACAGGCACAATGGAACTTCCCAATAGGAGCTGGGGAGCGTTCCCGCGCAGGCTTAGTCAGAGGACCTCACCCATACATGAGGACTTATTCCTGCTTCTCCACACAGAAAAGCAAATGTGTCCCTTCATAAAAGATCATAATATATAAAGATGCATGGCTTTCTTAGCAGAAAATACATTTTTACAAGAGGTCATTTTTCAGCATTACTCCCAGTTCTGCACCTTGGAACTTCATATCACATTTCTTCATAGAAAGAATGATGGATGCATGAAATGGTCTTCAAGGGAGAAGAGAAGCAAAACCAATCATGGCATTCAAGAAAAACTGGATAAGATCCCTAGCTGCAAAGAAACAAACATAAAATATATGCCAAAGGTTCAAGCCCAGTATTCTATTTCCAACAGTGGCAAATCCAGGTCACGAGTACCTGTCAGGTTCCCAAAAAGACAGATTCCATGCTGCTTATCCCAGGAGTAAGCAGGGGATTTCCCCAGTCTACTTTAATAATGGTTTATGGACTTTTCCTCCAGGAACTTGTCCAAACCTTTTTTAAACCCATCTACATTAACAGCTTTTACCACATCTTCCAGCAATAAATTCCAGAGGAAAAGCCATAGATCATTGAGACCTGTGGCAGTGCACCAGGAAATTGGACAGATTAGGTGGGCCTTACTATCCTTGGCTACTGTCCTAAAATGTTCTTTTGCCTCTTATATAAACTTAATGTGTTGAGTGGAAATATGGAGGAAGCATCTAGTGCTGTCAGACAACTCATTCCAGCATATGCCTGAACCACAGTACTGAAGAATAGTCACCTTGTCTAAGTGGTTGAACAGTGGTGTGGTGGTTGGTTGCTGCTTTTTAGTCCTTCTTCCAATCTCTTTTAGACCATTCAGAATCAAAAGAACAAAGCAACTTTTGTTCCTGGTGATGGGGGAGAACAACAAAGCCCTTGCTTAAATATTAAATGTTCTGTGTTTTGACTGCAGGCACATCCATCTATTGATGGGCAGCAGGCAATCATTGTTTGGTCTTTTCTTCCTAAACTTCACCCAAGATCCTGGAGATTTTGTTATATGGTCAGGATCAGTAAACACATGTATTTCAGAACTTTCAGTTCATTAGTCAGAGCCTTGATGTCATTAGCCGCAGGGATAGAATATTGAGGATCATGGTGATCCTCAAGGTCAGATGATTACTCAAGTAAGCTATTAGCATTCCCCAAAGAGGAATTAACTGAAGACTCAGTGAGTCAGGCCAGGGTCTACTTCTACATTTCACCTCTTCGTTGAACTATAGAGGACAGCTAACAGGACGGGGATTGCTATTTATAATTCACTTTCTTTATCACTTATATACCACTTCCTGTATGGCCCATGGGAGCTTTTCTCCCAGTTTGTGGCAGTGAGTCTTCACCTGGTCTGTGCTCACTCCAAGGTTGGATTAAGGAGTCTACTCTTACCCCCCCCCCCCAAGGTACTGTTGGAGGATAGGGCAGGCACTATTTTAGGATCTGTGTGTATTTGGCATATTGTGTTCAGTTCTGGACATCATATATCACAAAGGCTATAAAAAGACTGGAAATGGTTCAGAGGAAGGCGACCAAAATGATTTGGAGCCTGCACTAGGAGACGTATAAGAAGAGACTTGAAGACCTAAATAATGTATATGCTGGAAGAGGAGGGACAGGGGGAGATACGATAGAGACTTAAATACTGAAAGGGTATTAATAAACAAACCTTTTTCAAAGAAGGGGAAGCTGTAAAACTAGAGGGCATAACATGAAGCTGCAAGGGGTTAAACTGAAAGGCAATGTCTGGAAATACTTTTTCACTGAAAGGGTGGTGGATGCTTGGAATGCCCTCCTGATGGGTGGGGGCAAATACAGTGACAGAATTCAAAATGGCATGGTACAGACACAGTGGATCCCCTTATAGCAACAGGATAAAAATCAAAATAAACTTAACTATCCCTTATATCTCAACAAATAGGGGTGACCTGCACAGAGCAGCAGGTGCCCCTACTCTTGCCACCTTGCTGAGTGGACTAGATGTACCAAACTGGTCTTTATCTGCCGTCATATACTGTGTTATTATGTATGTCACATGTACAACTAACCGCCTCAGGCTGTCACTATCTGAAGATATATCCCCAAGACAGAATCACAGGACATGCAAAATGAGGAGAGGACAAATAAATGGTGCATAGGAAGAGTTCCTATGTGGCAGAAAAATTGGAGTGAAGAGACAGAGGGAAATAAAAATAAAGCATAACAGGTATGGTGACAGTAAAGACTGATGGATTAGATGAAATAGAAAAGGGACAGTATATCTTGAAGGTTGGCTTGAGGAAAAAAAGAGGGCGATAAATACTGGACAGTTGCCAGGAGCATAAAAGGGGCAAAAAAACAAACCTTGAAAGATATGGAAAGAGGGGCTGGGGGAGGGGAGATTCAATGTCCACAGAGGGGAGAGTAAAACATGGATAATTGTGGGGGCCTGTAAAAGTGGAGGACTGCTGAGACTTGAGGAAGCTCTCTGGTATGCTCTAGGGCAGTGGTTCTCAGCCCAGTCCTCAGGGCACACCCTTCTGCTAAGGTTTTCAGGATATCCACAATGAATATGCATGAGACAAATTTGCATACCAAGGAGGCAGTGCATGCAGATCTCTCTCATGCATATTTGCTGTGGATACACAAACCACTCTGGAGCGAGGTATAGATAAAATTAGCGCTTTTTCTTTTTTTTCTTTTTTAGGGAAAGCCCTATTCCTGGAGTACAAGCCACACCCGACATGGCTGTGTTTCGGCAAGCCTTCATCAGGGAAGTCTGGCGTGAGGTATAGATGAAATGAAGAAACTTATTAGGCTTGCCGAAATACAGCTGTGTCGGGTGTGACTACTTGTACCCCATGAATAGGGCTTTTCCTTAAAAAAAAAAAAAAAAAATAAATAAATCCTCATTTCAGACTGCTTTGCATTTCTTTGCTGCGAGTGTTACCTTTGCTTCATTGTTGGACTGTATTTATTGTGGATATCCTGAAAACATGCCTGGATGGTTTGCCCCGAGCACTGGGTTGAGAATCACTGCTCTAAGGGTACAACATTTGTTAATATGGCCCTCCTCCCCATTTCCCAATTGTGGAAAGTAGGAAAGGGCCCAATATTCAGTCCCGGTGTCTAGCAAGATTATAGTGGCTAGCTGCTGGCACTGAAGAGAACCTGGATATTCAATGCTGGGGTCCTAGCCAGCCACTGGCATTGAATATCTGGGTTTGCGCACAGCCTCTGCCACCGCAGAAGCTAACTAGGCGGCAGCAATATTGAGACGCTGACCGGTTAGCTTTCACTGGTTAGCGTCTCAATATTGCTGCTGCCCAGTTAGCTTTTGCCGCACCTAACTGGGCAGTGGTGCAATATTGCTGCTGCCCAGTTAGCAATGGGTGCCAGCTTGAACTCCCACAACGTGCCCCGATGCTACATGGTTACTACTGGAGCATGTAGCAGCATTAATTGTGGATATTCAGCAGCACTAACCATGTTAGTGCTGCTGAATATCCCTCTAAGCAGTATTTACAATATCTCCAGGAACAAGCAGGAATGAGTCTTCACATATGGGTACGTCAGTACCGACGGAGTCTGCGCGGGAACGCTTCCCAGCGTCCAATCAGAAAGCCTTTGGAAGCATCCCAGCACGCCTGCTTGCTGCCTTCCCGCCTTCCCAACTGCCTCTCCTCAGTTTTCGTTTTTCCGCGGAGCCGGCAGGACGTCCTCCTGTCACCGCAGAAAATTCTTCTTTTATTTTTTAGTTTTCTTGTGGTCGCGGCTGCCTTCCCCGACGCCACTGGTACTGCCGGTGTTTCTTTTTTCTTTTCTTGTAAATTTTTTTTCCTTTTTAAGGAATATATTTTTCTTCCTTAGTGTCTCACGGTTCTCAGGCCTTCTAGGCCTCTCCATTTTCCTTCATGGAACCGCCAGCCACTTTATTTTTAGACACTCACAATTGGTGTCTAACCTGCTTGGGTCCTGACCATTTTCCTCCGGAGCCCTCGGGCAATAATATTGTGAGAAGAAGTTTTCAACATCGAGTTCCCCTCGACACGCGGTCCCCCTCCAACTTCAGGGCACCGACCATATCTTCTTCTACACAGGATCAGGTAACCCAAAAACAGTCTGTTAAGACTAGCCAGTCCTCTAGCGGCATTTCTCATGCACAGCATAGAGATGCCTATGGCCTTGTCCTCGAGAATCCACTGGCTTCAAAACCCCGGTGGGAGTCTTCGGCCTCCAAAGCCTGTGTGGGGTTTCAGGTTGTTCCTGAGGTTCACCCCTCACAGAACATACCTGAGCCATGCCCGGTGGTGGCATCCGCTTCGAGCGGTACCGATACCCCAGCATCAGCACTGGTGTTGGATGAAACATTCCTCACCAAGGATCGTCATCTGGCGTCCTCGGTACCTGCAGGGCCGGTGGATATGCTCCAGATCGACCTTCCAGTATCGGTACCGACACCGATACTAGTACCGACGTCGGTACCCTCCAGACGTGCATCGATAGACTTGCTTCCTTCGATGCCGAGTCTGGAATCGATCTCCAGTCTGGAGGACTGGGTACCGACTTACCTTGGTACCGACTCCTGTCGGTACCGAAGGCTCGGTTCCGATAATTTGGATCCGCAGCTCTCGGTTCCTCCGATACCGTTAGTTGCCACCGGCTGGTCTTCATTCACCGGTATCAGATACGGTACCGAGATCGGTACCGATATCCACAGTACCATTGCTGTCGGTACCTTCCATGCTTCTCTCATCAGGCTCGCTTCCCTCGATGCCAAGTTTGGAATCTATCCCTAGCATGGACGATCTGTTACCGACTGTCGCTGGTTCTGACCTGCAGTACCAGCGACCACCATCTAAGGATCCCATACTGCACCATTCAGGATCTTCTATTCCTATATACTTGAATACATCCCTCGGTGCCAACGCTAGTTCTTCATCAGATCTAGCCTATCCAAGGGAAGTTCCCTCTGGGGATCCTTCTTTCCAGACTTTCCTCCTGGATATGGCAAAATCACTTGCCATTCCTATTCCTGGACAAGATCCTACACAAGGGAATACAGAATGCCTCTCTGTTCCTAGCAAAGCAAAGGAGAATATAATGCTTCCTTTGCATCATTCTTTGCAGGATCTCCTTCTACGAATGTGGGAAGCTCCTTTAAAGGTACCCCCACCTTCCAGAGCAACTGATCTCCTATATCAGGTGCCCTCCTCTCCAGGGTTTCAAAGGACTCAATTTCCTCATCATTCCATTGTGGTAGAATCAGCAATGAGGCGAGTGAAGAGTAATAAAAAGCACTCTTCTTGTCCGCCAGGTCGTGAGTCTAAGACACTAGATGCCTTTGGACGTCAAACCTTTCAGACATCCATGCTTTCAGCAAGAATTCTCTCATATATTTTTTATATGGGTCTATCTCTTGAGGAGGTCACAAGGAAATTACATCTTTTGACTCCTTTTCTTCAAGAGCCCAGGAGTAAAGACTATTCCTCACTGGTTAGTCATACTCAAAATATCTCTAGGTTTCTTACTCGTGCTACCCTAGACTCCTTTGAGTCTGTTAGCAAGACTTCTGCTCTAGCTATAGGGGCATGACATAGAGCCTGGCTTCAAGCTTCAGACTTGGACAAATGGGCACAAGAAAGACTTGGAAATACTCCTTGCACTGGAGAAAATCTCTTCAACAAAGAGTTTTTACTCCAGGTTACTCAGTTATCCACTGACTTTCCTTTTTCCAGAGACTGTTCTACGCCACCTTCTTTCCCAGTAGGTAGGAAATGTCCTACCAAACTTTCTTCCCCTAGGGCAGTGGTTCTCAAATCCAGTCCTGGGGGCCCACCAGCCAGGCGGGTTTTCGGGATATCCCTAATGAATATGCATGAGATATATATGCATTAGAGATCCTGCCAACCTGACTGGTTTGTGGCCCTCCAGGGCTGGATTTGGAGACCCCTGCCTTACACCTCTGTCATTTAAGATTGTGAGTGGGCAAGGTGCAGATGTCCTAGACATCGAAAGGGTATATAGAATGTGAGACATTCCTCCTCGATTCTCACCACCACCAAAAAGTTGTCTAATAGACAATATTTTGGTGGTGGTGAGAAGTGAGGAGGAATGTGACACATTCTATATACCTTTTTGATGTCTTGGACATCTGCACCTTGCCCACTCACAATCTTAAATGACAGAGGTGTAAGGCAGGGGTCTCCAAATCCAGCCCTGGAGGGCCACAAACCAGTCAGGTTGGCAGGATATCTCTAATGCATATATATCTCATGCATATTCATTAGGGATATCCCGAAAACCCGCCTGGCTGGATTTGAGAACCACTGCCCCAGGGGGAGAAGGTTTTACCCATCTGCCCATCATACAGATGTTCCCAAACAGGGGAAACATCGCCCTGGTCTGAAGAATCCACAACCTCAACAGGGTCAACAAACCCAGCAGTCGCAGGGTTTCAAATAGATCATTGTCCCTCTTGGTTGGTGGTTAGGGTGGCAGTCTGCTTCCTTCACTGGCAGTATCTGCACTAAATTTATCCTAACCTACCTAGATATCTCTTCATGAGACATCTTTTTTTCTAAGAGTCTTTATGATGATCTTGCCCATACTTAGTTGTTACCTCTGTTTCCTTCAAGAGGAAGAGGAAACTGTTATCAATAGACAGTTGTTTCCCTCTACTGGCATGTATCATCTCACCTGTCAGACTTCCTCCATAGTCGGTCTCTTGCAACTCTGTCCTACCTCCCTCTTACTACAACTTTTGGTTTGTAAGAGTGGCCCTTTTACACTGGTAAGCCCCTATGGTCCTCTACCTGTTCTACCGGGGGATTCTCCCTTCTGGAGTTGTCTCCTCCCCTTGTTACCTTAGGGCAGCTCATCAGACAATAGGAACTCCTACCATGTCTGTTCTTTTTCCCAATCTAAAAAAGGAAGAGGGAAAAGAAACTTTCCATGCTGCCCTGGTAGTTGCTACAGATACAGCAATTCCTAGTGGTTAACCACTGGTTTTGTTCACTACACAACCAGGGATTCCCCTCCACTAGCAATCCTCCTAGCCTCAGTGCTAAGTCCCAAACTGGTTATCAACCTTGTTTGGGAAACCCTATTATCACAGTCTGGTTGGTTAACTTCTATTCTTCGCCCCCTTGTCCTTGGCAGAATAGCTGGTTTTCCACAGCCAGTTTTTTCTTCTAACCAACCTGCAGCATGCTCTCTGCATCTCTACAGAGTAGCTTTACACTATGGGCCCTTGCTAGAGAGCATCAGTATCTTGCCTAGCAGATAACCCCAGATGGTTAGGAGGGGTTCCCCCAGTCATGTTCCATGTCTGGCAGGTATTCCCTACCCTTACCATCTCATCTTAAATTTCTTTTGAGGCATAAGCCTCAGGCCTTTCATTACGTGAAAACCTAAAGGAGGGCCAATTCCCTGGCTTGGCCCATATCTCCTTGGGTCTTCTTGTCAGAGATAATTTTCTTCAATGGCAGCTAGAGGACGCCTAATACCCATCTTGCCCTCATAAGCGGGTCACTAGGGTATCTTCCTCCAGGGGCGTCCTCTATCCATTCTCCATACTGCAATTCTGGAGAAATCTGGACTTCCTGTCTGCAGACTGAAGTTATCTTCTGCAATTTTCATGTAGGCCATCCTGGTTATTCAAGAGCTCAAATTCTGCAAAACATTCAGACAACTTCTTGTCAAGGAGACCTTTCCTCTGACTCTCCCAGTCATAACCAGGAAAAAAGGATTCTCTATGTATCTATTCAAGCAGGTATCAACCTTCTTGCTGTCAGATGAATCTTCCTCTCTCCCTATATCCCTAGGGGGGATGAGGTTCTATGGACATCTCTCCATCCACATACCTGGAGACATGTGTCTATATGCCTACATATTCATATAGGTATATATAGATATAGATAAGTATATATGTATCTATATATATCTGTGTCTTCTGCCCATCCATATCTCTTTATAGATATATGCATATATACCTTATATGTGTGTATATATATGTATGTATATATGTGTGTGTGTGTGTGTATGTATATGTATATATGTATATGTATGTGTGTATATATATGTATAGAGAGAGAGATAGAGATATTTTTAGATAGATCTGTATCCATCTACTTATCTATCTCTCTGTTAGGTTCAGATATCCTTACATTCCTATATGATCCTGACAAATGGGCACTACCCCTATCAATGCTGTGCCAGCGTACTTAGGGGGCTACACTTATAACCACTTCCTGTGGTAATTAACAAACATTTTTTCCTTACCATAACCTTTTAAGGTTAGGTACTCCTGAAGCTCTCCATGTACCTTTTTTCTTTCCTAATTGACCCCATTTAGGAAAGACATTGCGGAGCTTCAGTTACTCTAAAGCTTAGCGCTCCTGAGTCTGTCCTTACTTTCTTATCAGATACAAGGGTCTCCATACCCTTTCTCTCCTACATGGACTGATTCCAACCCCAGTCCAGTTGGGTCAGACTCATTTTTTCTTTTGGTCCAAGGTTTGTATTGTTTTTATTTATTTATTTATTTATTTAACAGTATTTCTAAACCGCCTTATCTTAATAATCAAGGTGGTATCACAGCAAGCAATCAGGTAAAGTGTGTGTGTTGTACATGCAGTGAGGATAAAACTTAGTTGTGTGAGGGATGTGTTGGGTGCTTGATTTGTTTGAGCTATATACAGGGTGGGCTATTTACAGTGGTGCTAGAATCATATTTTATATATATTCAGTTGTTTGGGAGGATTGGAGTGCTGTTATCCATTCTCTTAGGTCTTGGACCAAAACAGCTTAAGCTTTCTTTCATAGTACCTTCTGCGTCTCCGCTGAAGCTCTACCTCTTATACTACCCCAGTTTTTCCCCTGGGCTATTTCTCACCCTGAAGGGTTCTGACCTCCACTTGTTTTTGTTCTACTTTATTACCTCTACTTCTCAGTGAGGTACCCCTTGAGCACATTCACTGGCTCTTCTAACAGATCCATATGTAGCTCAGTGGACTTGTGCAATGCCAACAAGGGAGGCCCAGATTACAATATTATACTACTAAATGCCCTCTATACAGGGTCTTCCCCTTTTGAAGCCCTGTTCTAGCCAGCTGTTCCACAGCTCCTTTTCTGTATTCAACTCCTACCCTCCATCCCCAGGATGCCTGAGGTCCTGAGGAATAGCATGGCTCGTTCTAGACTTGCAACATGCTAGGACTCCCTCTGGGCATCTGAGCTTGGGAGTCCCCATATGTGAAGACTCATTCCTGCTTGTTCCTGGAGATAGCACAGTTACTTACCTGTAATAGGTGATCTCTGGGAACAGCAGGAATAAGTCTTCACAACCCACCCACCTCCCCTAGGAGTTGCTTTTTCTCTATCTCTATCTTTCCCTTCCTTGCTCTCCTTCTCTTTGTCTCAGCTTTCAAACTTAACTGAGGAGAGGCAGTTGGGAATGCGGGAACGCAGCACGCAGGCGTGTTGGGATGCTTCCAAAGGCTTTCTGATTGGACGCTGGGAAGCATTCCCACGCAGACTCCGTTGGTACTGACGTACCCATATGTGAAAACCTATTCCTGCTGTTCCCAGAGATCACCTGTTACAGGTAAGTAACTGTGCTTTACAGGTCTGGAATACTGTGTTCAGTTTGGAGACCATATCTTACAAAGGATATAAAAGGACTGGAAACTGTTCAGAGGAAGGCGACCAAAATGATTTGGAGCCTGTGTCAGAAGCCTTATGAGAAGAGACTTGAAGACCTAAATATGTGCACTCTGGAGGAGAGGAGGGATAGGGGCGATATGAGTCAGACCTTTAACTACTTAAAGAGAAATAATGAACAAACACACCTCTTCCAAAGACGGGGAATCTGTAAAACCAGAGCTGCAAGGGGGTAAATTGAAGGGAAATACTTTTTCTCTGAAAGGGTGGTGGATGCTTGGAGTGCCCTCCCAATGGAAGTGGTGGGGGCAAATACTGTGACGGAATTCAAAATGGCATGGGACAGACACAATGGATCCCTTTTACAGCAACAGGATAAAATCAAAATAAACTTAACTAATTTCTCAACATAGAGGGGTGTCCTATACGGAGCAGTGGGTTCACCCCTAAAACAAAGACATGGGGCGGGGTGGCCTGCACGGAGCAGCAGGTGCACCTACACTTGCCATCTTACTGGGCAGACTGGATGGACCATACTGGTCTTTATCTGCCGTCATTTACTATGTTACTATGTAACCCATGTAAATGCCTTTGAATATCAGGTCCTGAGACAAGATCCTGGTATCTTCTGCCATGATTAAAATGCTTAAGTTAATCTGTTAATGGTAGACTGTGGTGTCACTATATCAAAAATCACAAGAATGTAATTATTGAACATGCAGGAAATAGTCAAGAGTCAATATCTTTTATAGTGTCAGAATGGAGTAAAACTAGCAATTATCTATATCAAACTGCATCAGGGCAGACCATTTGCAGTCTGTTGCTGTTTCATGTGTATTTCTGTGCTGTATTTTCAGTGTCAACTCACGTTCTGTCAAAAGGACGATGTCCATGGCACAATAAAGGAAAGGTTTAATATCTAGCTGTTAAGTATTGACCCCTAGCATTCAAGCTTTTAATCATAAGCATCAGATTCTAACATCTCTTGAGTGATTAGTATGGCTATTGCATTTCCCACTCCTGCATTTTCACTTGGTAGTGTGTGGGGAGGGAGGTGGGGTGAAGAAGAGAGAAATAAATAGAAAATGAATGCTGATAGCACAGCATAGATGTTCCCAATAATAAGAGAAGCGCGATGTTCAAGAGACAAGTGCTGCCAAACTACTTAGAATTAAACTTATTGCCAAGTCAGGTACTTTCACCAATTGAGAGAGAATGTTTTTTATATTTTGTACCATGAATATAGCCCTTTAAAATGGAAAGAAATATTGTAATTTAGAAATGCATGTTATGAAGCTTTTTTAACCACTAGCCTCGTCTCTCACCTTTCCCCAAACCAACAAAGTACCCAAGTCATTTATTCTTTTTTTTTATATTTTGGTTTTTATTTGGCATAGTACAAAGTATCATGACATTTTTCTTCTCCTTTACAAAACAATGGCATAACATGCATCCGGTTGTATCCATCAGCCCAACATTTACCTAATTACCATTCTATCCTTACTTTACATTACTTTACATTATATCCTTCTCTCCATTTACCTGTACATTTTTATTTTACTGTTCCCTTGAACTCCCCTCCTCCCCCCTGGATCCTGCGATGCACCCATCCTTTTTTCCCCATTCCCTACTGTAAGCTTGGTTAGTTTCAGTCCATTAATTCAATATCCACCCTTTGTAACCACTCAATGTACTTTCCCATCTCCTTTGAAAGATCTCAGTCCTGTGGGTTTTATATGCAGTAATTTCTCTCATCCTATAAATACGAGGCTAATCTACTCAATATCCTCTCAGGTGCTGGTGCTCTCTCAGACCTCCATCCCTTCGCTATTTCCATCCACACTCTAATTGCAAGCATCTTCAACATATATACCAGGTCACAGTTCAGATTCCCCCCCCCCCCATTCATTCACTAACACTCCAGCTGGTGTGATATCTCCCACCCAGCCCACCATCTCCCATGTAAGATCCTTCATCCACTGCCACGTTTGCTGTAGCATTGGGCAACTCCACCACATGTGCATATATTTCCCCTCTCTCTCCACACCCCCTCCACACAGCGAATCATCATATCTCCCCATCTTACACAATCGGACTGGGATTAAATATATTCGGAACAGCATCTTATAACAATGTTCTTGGATTGCTGCCGAGACCACAGGTATTTTTACCCCATCATATGTTTTTTCCCATCTCTGAGAGTCCGTGACCCCCCCCCCAAGTCTGCAGGCCCGCATGTGCGTTCTGTGATCCATGGGTCTACTCAGTGCTTTGTATAGCCTCTAAATCACACCTTTTGCTAAGTCACCCACCCTAAATATCTTCTCAAATAGTGTCACTTTGCTGCTCAGGCAATCTTTGATATGTTTTCCCCCCAAAAAGTGTGCCAGTTGAAAATAACCATACCAATCACTCTCTTCTATTTGGAACTCTTGCTGAAGTTTCTCAAACGGCCTTAAATGTCTCTCCTCAGATAGTACCTGTCCCATACATTGTAACCCTTTTCTCATGCCATTTTTGAAATATCCCAGAACTTTCACCCACCAAGAAACCCTCACATTGTGTAATCTGCTGTACCCTAATATTTCCTCCCACATGTATTAGCACCTTATGTTTCCTATCCCAGGCTCGAAATGTACTTGTCATGTATGGGTTCAGACCTAGGCCTCTTTCTCTCTCCTCCCTTCTCTTCCACATCATAAGAACATAAGATATGCCATACTGGGTCAGACCAAGGTCCATCAAGCCCAGTATCCTGTTTCCAACAGTGGCCAATCTAGGTCATACGTACCTAGCAGTTTCCCCAAAAGACACAGGCTTGTATTGGGTCACACACTGATATCCTGGGTGCCTTCTTAATAATGGTTTATGGACCTTTCCTCCAGGAACTTGTCCAAACCTTTTTTTAAACCCAGCTACACTAACAGCTTTACTACATCCTCTGGTAACAAATTCCAGAGTTTGATTACACGTTGAGTGAAAAAATATTTTCTTTTATTAGTCTTAAATAGTTTACCCTGTAGCTTTATTCCATGTCCTCTAGTCTTTCTATATTCTGATAACGTAAACAATTGATCTGCGTTTACCCGTTACACTCCGCTCATTAATTTATAGACTTCTATCATATCTCCCCTCGGCCGTCTCTTTTCCACGTTAAAGAGCCCTAACCTTTTTAGCCTTTCTTTATAGGGGTATCCTTTCATCCCCTTTACCATTTTGGTGGCTCTTCTCTGAACCTTTTCTAATAACGCTATATCCTTTTTAAGATACGGCGACCAGAAATGCACACAATATTCAAGGTGCAATCTCACCATGGAACGATATAGAGGCATTATAATATCCTTTGTTTTATTTTCCATTCCTTTCCTTATGATACCTAGCATTCTATTTGCTCTCTTGGCCGCTGCTGCACACTGGGCCGAGGGTTTTAACATGTCCACAATGATGCCTAAATCTTTTTCCTGGGTGGTGGTTCCTAATGTGGAACCTTGCATCATGTAACCATAGTGTGGGTTGTTCTTCCCTAGGTACATAACTTTGCACTTGTCCACATTAAATTTCATCTGCCATTTTGATGCCCAGTCTTCCAGTTTATCAAGATTCTCTTGCAATTTTCCACAATCCTCTTGGGTTTTAACAACTTTAAATAGTTTTGTGTCATCTGCAAATTTGATAACCTCACTCGTTATTCCCTTTTCCAGGTCATTGATGAATATGTCAAAAAGCAGCGGACCCAGCACAGATCCCTGGGATACACCACTATTCACCTTTCTCCATTGGGAAACTTGGCCATTTAGCCCAATCCTCTGCTTTCTATCTTTTAACCAGTTCCTGATCCACAATAATACACTGCCTCCTATCCCATGACTCTTTAGTTTTGCCAAAAGTCTCTGAGGGACCTTGTCAAAGGCTTTCTGAAAGTCCAAATACACTATCTCAACCAACTCACCTTTGTCTACCTGTTTATTCACACCATCAAAAAACATAACAGATTAGTAAGACAAGATCTTCCTTGTCTAAAGCCATGTTGACTGTCTCCCATTAAGCCATGACTATCTACATGTTCAGCAATTTTCTTCTTTATGATGGTTTCTACCATTTTTCCCGGTACTGACGTCAGGCTCACTGATCTGTAGTTTCCCGGATCACCCCTGGAGCCCTTTTTAAAAATTGGCGTTATGTTCGCCATCCTCCAGTCTTCAGGTATTACAGATGATTTTAATGATAGTTCACAGATTACTAATAGTAGCAGGTCTGTAATCTCATATTTCAGTTCTTTCAACACTCTTGGATGTATATCATCCGGCCCAGGTGATTTGCTACTCTTCAGTTTATCTAACAGTTGTAATACATCTTCCTGATGCATCAATCTTTCCTTCAATTCTTCTGCACCTTTAAATACCACTTCAGTCATGGGTAACATCCCTACATCTTCCTCAGTAAAGACTGAAGCAAAGAATTCATTCATTCTCTCCGCTATTGCCTTGTCACCTCTTAGTGCCCCTTTAACCCCTCTATCATCTAATGGACCAATTGACTCTCTCACAGGTTTATTGCTACGAATGTACTTGAAAAGGTTTTTATTACACGTTTTTGCTTCTGCAGCAAGCTTCTTCTAAAATTCTCCCTTTGCCTGCCTTATCAATGCCTTGAATTTAACTTGCCAGTGCTTGTGGTGTTTCCAGGTTTCATCGTTTGGCTCTTTTTTTCATTTCCTGAAAGATGCTTTTTTGGCAACAGCCTCTCTGACCTCACCTTTAAACCATGCTGGCAGTTTTTGGACTTCCTTCCACTTTTCTTAAAGCGTGGAATACAGCTGGTCTGGGCTTCCAAGATAGCATTTTTCAACAACACCCAAGCTTGATGTAAGTCTTTAACCTTTGCAACTGCTCCTTTTAGTTTTTTCTTAACTATTTTCATCATTTTATCAGTCTCCCTTTCGAAAGTTAAAAGGTAGTACTGTGGATTTCCTTACTATCCCTCCTCCACTAATTAAATCAAACGCGATCATGCTATGATCACTATTGCCAAGTGGCCCCAACACCCTTATCTCTTGCACGAAATCTGGTGTTCCACTAAGGACTAGGTCCAATATGGCTTCCCCTCTGGTCGGTTCATGAACCAGCTGCTCCAAGAAGCTGTCATTTATTATATCTAGGAACTTTATCTCCCTAGCATTTCCTGCTGTGACACTGACCCAGTCGATACCGGGGTAATTGAAATCACCCATTATTACTGTGCTGTAACATTTGTTAGCTTTCGTGATTTCTTTGAGCATTTCATCATCCATTTGTTCATTCTAGCCAGGCGGTCGATAGTACACCCCCACTGCCATCGCCTTCCCCTTTTTACATGGAATTTCAATCCATAGAGATTCTACAGCAAATTTTTGTTTCCTGCAGAACTTTAATCCTTTCTGACTCAATGCCCTCTCTAACATAGAGCACAGATCTGTAATGTAGTTGGGTCTTACCATCTCCTGTTGTATTCTACTCTATTGAGGCCTCTCCTTCTCCATCCTCCACCCCATTAGCACTCGGAGCTGGGCCGCCTCATAATACCTTGCAATCTCAGTGACTGCCAGACCACCTTCCTTTTTCTCTCTATACATTATTTTCCTTTGCACCCTAGGGAGCCTGTGTCTCCAAATAAAGGAGAATATTCTTCTCTGCACCAAATTTAACATTGCAGTAGGAATTTCTATAGGCAGAGTCATAAACGGAAAAAGTAATCTGGGCAATATATTAATCTTCACTATGGCTATCCTTCCCATTCAGGAGAAAATGAGGTTATCCCATCTTACCAAATCCGTTAGTGCTTTCTTTATAGTTGGCTCATAATTCAACTTATATAGCTTGGACCCCTCTGCACTGATCTGGATCCCCAGGTATCTCATACTTTTATTAGCCCATTTAAACGGAAATGTATTTCAAACCCTTCCCTCTTCCTGTGAGTCCAACTTTAATTTGAGTACTTCGGTTTTACCCATATTCATTTTGTACCCTGATACCGCACTATATTTCATGATCTCCTGTACTAACACTGGTATAGAGTTCTCAGGTCGTCCTAATGTATACATCACATCATCCATAAATGAAATTTTATACTCCTCTTCACCCACCTTTATTCCACGTATTTCCTTATTCTGTCTGACACTTTCGGTCAGTGGTTCTATCACCATTTCAAACAGCAAAGGTGAAATCGGGCATCCCTGCCTTGTACCTCTGCCTTGCTTAAATTGCTTTGAGTATGCCCCATTTATCCGTATTCGTGCCTTAGGTTCTTTATAGAGCACCTCTATCCATTTCTGAAAGTTCTCTCCCAGTCCCATCTTCTTCATAACTTCAAACATGAAAGCCCATTCTACTCTATTAAAGGCTTTCTCCGCATCCACTGCCATTATAGATGTTGTCTGCTCCTTACGTACTTGCCATATTAAATTCAACAATTTACATACATTATCACTTGCTTGCCTACCCGGAATAAACCCTGCTTGTTCCTCCTTTATTAACCTTGGAATATATTTCTGCAATCTAGCTGCCAATATTTTAGCCAATATCTTAGAATCCAAATTTATAAGTGAGATGGGTCTATATGATTCACACTTCCCATAGTTCTTCCCGGGTTTGGGTATGACTATCATACCAGCTACTTCCATAGAACTTGGTAACTTTTCCCCTTTTAGTACTTCATTAAAGACATCACACAATATCGGACTAACGTCCTCACAGAATGTTTTATAAAACCTGGCTATAAATGTATCCAATCCTGGCGCCTTTTAAACTCTTTATAGCCTCTACTACTACTTCTCTAGAAATCTCTCTATTCATCTCCTTCTGTTGCTCTAAGTCTAGTTGCTTCAATGAGATCTCTGCCAGGTACAGTTCTATATCCACCCCCTCTCCTTGTTGCTCCGATTCATAAAGTTTACAACAGTATTCTCAAAAGACTTTTTGCATTTGCTCCATACCTCTAATCCAGCTTCCCTGCTCATCTTTTATTTATTTATTTTTTATATACCGCCTTTCAGAATCTCAAGGTGATTTACATAGCACAGAACTTCATTTACATAGAACGTTTTTCAAAACTATATACTATATATAGAATCTGCTGTTGCACCCTTTTTTTCCCAAACCTTTCTTGCAAGATATCTGCCTGGTCTATTCCCCTGTACATAGAATTTGTGTTTAAGTTGATTTAACCTAAAGACCTCTTCAGTTTCATGTAATCCTCCTAATTCTTCCCATAATTTTCTAATCCGTTGCAGACGCTTTCTACCACTTCTCTGCTTATGCAGTAACTCTTCTGATCTCTACTCTTTTAACAACTCCCGTTCTTTCTGTTCTTTTCCTCTCTTCCGTCTCGCTGCCAGCGCTATACCCTGTCCCCTTACCACCGCCTTCAACCCATCCCATACACCGGCTAGTCTCACTTCACCCCCCTCATTATGATGAACGTAATCCCTTATAGTATTCTGAATACTTTTTTGCCCTTCCATCTCATCTATAAGGGATTCATTCAACCTCCAAAAACGCAGACCACCTCCTTTTTGTAATCTCAAAGAAGCCTCCACTGGTGCATGGTCTGACCTATTTATGGGTCCTATATCCACCCTCTTAATCTGTTCAATTATCCTTCCATCTGCCCATATCATGTCTAGTCTGCTGTAACTCTTATGTGGGTGGGAATAGTGTGTATATTCTCTCTTGTTGCCATGTATGTGTCTCCAAACATCCACTGTGCCAAATTTATATAACAGCTTCCCCAGCTTCTTGCTTACCCCCTTAGTCCCATACTTATTGCCCCCCCATAGTATCAATTCTAGGGTTCAAGGTTGCATTGAAATCCCCCTCCTAATATCACCGGGCTTTGCATGTGGTTTCACCACCTCATAGAGCTTCCCATAAAACCTCCCTTGCTATGTGTTCGGCGCATATATGCTCCCTTTTACTACGGGCCTCTCTTCTATTTTCCCTTTCCACAAAATAAAATGCCCTCCTGGATCTCTCTCCACATGCTCTTCTTCCACACTCAACCCTCTTGCAAATAGTATTCCCACTCCCCCTCCCCCCCCCCCTTTGGCAATTCCTGGTTATGGGCTAGATACACTTTATCATATTCTTTACACATCAATCATCTTTCTTGTACTTTCTTTAAATGTGTTTCTTGTATAAGCACATCATCTGCTCTTTTAGTAGGGCCTGCATTTTATACCTTTCACATTTATGGTTACAATCTTACATTCATCAAACAGCTTTTGCTTACTACCCATATCTTCAATTCTCTGTACCGCCTCTGCTTGCAAACACAGGATCCAGATACTCTCCCTCTTCCCACCCCTTCCTCCCCCCCCCCCCTCTTAGTTCACGTCCTCCCATTCTCCCCCCTCTCTCCTCCTTCTTTCTACCCTTTAGTAGCTTCCACTTCCTCCGTGGCATCATTTCCCCCTCATGATACACATTTCACATCACACTCTCTTCTTATCTTAATCTCCCCCCATTCTTATCCTTGCTCATTTAACCTTACCCCCCTCTCCCCCTTCACCTCATATACTCGGTCCATCTTTGTGGCTTCTTCATCTTTGCTGTTGTCTTCCATTCTTTCTTCATTTCTCTCCCCTCTGTTAATTTGCTCAGTCCCATGTCCTTTCTTTTTGCATTACACGTTTACTTTTCCTCGCTTTGCTCTCCACTCTCTGCCATCTTGTCTGTCCATGCACTGATTTTCTACTTTCTCCCATCTTTGGTAAACATGTGACTCCTGCTTCCTTCATCTCTGCCGCCAACTGAGTTACTGTTAACGCCTTCCTTGTAATGCCTTGGCTGGTAAACGCAAATCTTGCTGGGTACAGCCATTTATATTTGATATTCTCTTTCCTTAGCCTCATTGTAAATCCTCTCCATTCTCTTCTGCGTTGTAGCATGGCCGCCGCCAGGTCCACAATAATTGCCACTTTGTTTTCTTTCCACTCAAGGGGGTTTGCTCCCCTCACCTTATTAATGATTTTTTCTTTAGTTTTAAAGTCCTTGAGGCATATAATAATGTCCCTTGGCGCTCGCCTCTTCTTGGGCCGAGCGTACAGTGCACTCTGTCTATTTTCACTTCCAATGACTCCCCTCTGCCCTCGGGCTCCTCCAACATTGCCATACATATATCTTGTGCCGTCTGTTCACAGTCTCTATATTCTTCACTTTCCGGCACCCCCTTCATTCTTAAATTTTGCCTTCTCGCCAGGTTTTCCAAGTCTTCAAGCTTCAGCTCACTCTGTTCCTTCGCAACTTCCAAACTGTTCACTGCTTTATTTATTGCACTCACATTGCTTCGCACCTCCTCTATTTGTCCTTCCGCCTTCTCCACTCTTTTCTCCAGTTCCTGCACATCAGCACGAAACTCCATTATGGCCGCCTCCATGTCCGTTCTGAATCTCGCCATTTCTGATCGCAGCTCACCAAACCAGGACCGAAGTTCTTCCTTCAAAATCTGCACCACGGCACTTTTACTCTGCACCTCTTCAAAGGTACCCAATGCTCTTCTGACTCAGCCTCCATGTTCGCTTCTCCTCCCATTTTTCCTCTTCCTCTCTGCTCACCTCTTACAGCTGAGAACGTGTACTCTTATGTCTGCCATCTTTTTCCTTGCTGTCGTCATTCCACCAGCCTCTGCACCCTCTAACCAATCCAATCCTCTTTGGGGTATTTGGTTCACTTTGTTTTTAGGGGAGATTAATTACTTTTGCGTGGATGAACGGCAGAGCTCTTTTTCAGCCGTCCATGCGGTTTGGTGACATCACTGGAAGTCAATCATTTATTTTAATCAAAATCTGGATCCAACATACTGTGAGTCAGTCCTCAGTAGTATATAGCACAATGCACTAACAATTAGTTATGTTAAGACTGCAAGGCCTCTCATCCAAGCTAGAGGAAAGGTTTTTTTTTTAAATTTATTAAACAGGTGATTGGGGCTTTAAAATTTAATATCACTTCTTGTTCATATGGTGGAAAGTCATGTAAGTGGCAATAACTTTCTTTTTTTTAAATCCAGGATTTGAATTTGTGTTTTTAGATGACACTGAAGGCTACAGGGGAACCTGTCAGACTTATAAAGTTATGACAGAAGGGAGAAATGGATGGCTAGACTGCTAGACCACTAGCACAGAAATTCTGTTACCCCAGAGACTATTACACAGCAAATCATGTCTGACTTTTAGCATAAAGCACATCACACGAGCCCTGCTGAACTGAAGGGATTTTCTTCTTCTTTAATAGTAGCCTTTTTCTATCTGAAATTAAGTGAATGAGTTGTATTTTCCTTTTTATTTCTAATATAAAATGAGCATTTACCCTAAAATCGGCAAGATTTGCCCATGGGTTGAAGCAAGTTTTGTGGTTTGGTTTAACAGTTAAATCAGGAGACTCAAAGGCAACCAAATGACATCTGCAGTAAGAAATGAAACCCCTAAACGGACAACTGTATTAAGAAAGTAATTGGATTTCTCATTATATAGCATTCTATTCTACAGCTGTTGTTCCCTACTCTGCTTCAGTTTTTTGAACTCTGGTTAATTCATTGTTGTTTTTTTGGATGTGTGTGTGTTTAAATCATTCCTTTTAGTAAAGCACTGACTATATCTAACAGTAACTATTGCATTTATTAACTACTTGTGCTTACAACTGTTACAAGACCACCCTTTGCTGAAAGAATAACTTCGATGTTAAAGTGATCTGTGAGACACAAACTAAGAGCACTAGAAATGCCTCTAACACAGAAAAAGATACTTGTCAATGATTCAACATTTTTTTTTCTCTCTTTTGACTCTTCCAGTATGGTCTGTCATCCCCGATGAGCTCAGGTAGCAGAGTGCTAACTCCCACATTATACAAGCTGGGCTGTACCAAGTCATAAATGTGCCCTGTGCAACTTGCACATCTGGTGTGTGCCTCCCCCCCCCCCTGTCATTTGCCATATGCTCAGCATCTCCCCATCTTGCCTCCATATCCAGCTGGCTCTACCCCCCACGCTGCCTGCTGTTGCCCAGCTGCTGCCGCTTTTTGTGTTACCTTGGTGGCAGACAGTGGAACAGCAGATAAAACATCCAATTAAAAAAAAAAAAAAAAGTATTTCCAACTCCACGCTTGCATGCAGGTCTGATCCCTGCCTCTTCTGACGTATGCTCATGTCAGGGAAGGGAGGGACCAGAACAGCCTACCACTACTGAGCATTTGTAAAGCACTACAAAACGTACGCAGCACTGCACAGACATGTAAGACGGTCCCTGCTCATCAGAGCTCACAATCTGGTCAAGATAGACAACACAGAGGTGTAGACAGGGATAAAACAAGGGGGAATGGTAAAGAAACAAGGAGATCAGGTGAGTAAAGATCCAAAAGCAGTAGTGAAGAGGTGGGTTTTCAGCCAGGATTCGAAAAGGGGCAGAGAAGGTGCCTGGTGTACAGACACAGGTAGTTTGTTCCAGGTGTAAGGTGCATCAAGGTGAAAGGAGCGAAGTCTAGAGTTAGCAGTAGAAGAGAAGGCCACAGATAGAAGCAATTTGCCAGAAGAGTGGAGTTCCCAAGCGGGAGGGGGGGGGGGGTGTAAGGAAAGATAAGAGAAGAAAGGTAGTGAGGAGCTGCAGAGTGAATGCACTTATAGGTCAGCAGGAGAAGTTTGAAATGAATGTGGAAACGGATAGGGAGCCAATGAAGTGATTTGAGAAGAGGGGTAATATAGGCATGATGAGGCTGGTGGAAGATTAGTCGCACAGCAGAGAGTTGAACTGATTGAAGGGGAAAGAGATGATTCAAAGGGAGACCAGCAAGGAGTAGGTTACAGTAGTCAAGATGGGAGGTGATTAAGGAGTGGATAAGTGTCTTGGTAGTGAGTTCAGAAAGGAATGGGCGGATTTTGTTGATGTTATAGAGAAAGAAACGGCAACTATCAGATAGATGCGTGTGGAGAAGGAGAGAGAGGAGTCAGGTTGCAAACAGAGGAAACAGGGAGGAGTAGAGAGTTATCCACAGAGACTGAGAAAGGAGGAAGAGGAGAGGAGGTTTTAGGGGGAAAATAAGAAGCTCAGTCTTGGCCATGTTCAATTTCAAGCGGTGGTGAGACATCCAAGCAGCAATGTCAGAAAGGCAGGCAGAGATCCGGGTCTGGATTGCCGGAGAGATTTCAGGTGTAGAGAGGTAGCATAAAGATGGTACTGAAAGCCATGGGAAGAGATGAGTGCACCAAGGGACTGGGTATAGAGCAAGAAAGGAGCAGACCCAAGACAGATCCTTGGGGATACACCATTCAAACATAGGTTTTGCAACTCTGTGCTTGAATGACTGGTCTGGTCCCTCTCTCCTCTGACACAAGCATACATGAGGGGAGGGAGGGATCAGACCTGCATGCAAGCCCAGTCACTCACTTTTTTTTTTTAATTGAATATCTGCTCTGCTGTTGCCACAGAGGCAACAGGAAAAGCGGTGGTTGTGCAAGGGCAGTCAGCGTTTGGGGGGCGGGGGGGAGCAGAGGCTGGCAGCCCCAATGTGGATCTATTTCTTGGGCTCTGTCATTGCTGGCTGGCTAGCTGGGATTTTTTTGGTACCTGTACATGGAAGGGGGAACCTCACCCTTTCAAGTGTGGATTGGGGGGAAATGAGGGGTGCCTAGCCAGAATGGCTAGCTGGGACATTTTTTTTACATCAGGGGGATGTACCAATCCCCCTTCCCCCCCGGCAGCTCAGGATGGGAAGCTGTCCAGGGGGGATAGGTGCTGTTGGGGAATGCCTGTTTGTTTTTTATATTGTTGATGCCACAGCTCGCAGCAACGATAATATTGAGGGGGGGGGGGGGAGAGAGAGGGGGAGAGAGGGGGAGGCCCGATTGGCTACAGTGCAGAGTCTGTGTTTTTAGGCCTCCCAACAGATAACGCTACCTCAATAGGATCTGATTATGACCAGCCACTGCTCAATCCTTTTTGCATGATGGCTACCAACCATGGCCACCCCACCCTGATCATGCCCCCTAGTGACATCCACCACATGAAAATCAAATATCAAAGAAAACTGCCTGTGATACCTGGAACCTTTTTTTGTGGGTTAGGTTTAATGCCCTGCGGTAGTAGCTGTGTTAGCTCTGCAGTAGCAGCTATCACCCTTTGGTAAATAATACCCCTAAGAGTCAGAAGCACTGAGACATTTTGTCATGGACACTCGATGAAGGGAAATCCTTGCATATATCTGACCCTACCTTTGTGGTAACATACTCAATGGTGTTTGCTTGTGTACAAACTCAGTTAGGAAATCTGTTCTTGTTGCCACATTTTCAGCCACAATTGAATCAGCACTTCTGCACAGTTCCCCTTTCATAAATCCTATAACTTGATTGATTGGATTGGAATGAATCCTTCTTTTTCTGTACAAGAGACTGTAGAAAATGCTGATATGAATGTTTTGTTTTTATAGATTAATGCCACAAGTATTACTTTCAGGGACTGATGATTGGTGTGTGGTCTTCTGCCGGTAGAATGTAAACATGTTGTAAATCTCAACTTTGTTTCATATGGAAATTGAGTATGATAAAGTTACAAACCAAACATTTTATTTTAGAGATGGAAAACAAAATATACAGTCAATCAAATAATTATTGTACATTTTGTGATTGACTTTCTATATTAATTAAATGAACATAGCAGAGGTGTAAATGAATTCAAGACCTTTTAAAAACCTATACAAGTCAAGCAATACAAATATATGCCCGTCTGGTCGATCCTTGCATGACATCAGCAGGACCTCTTCCACCTCCCTGGGTAAGTCTAACTAGGCCAAGGCTACCCTTTCAGCAGCCAGGCCATCAGGGCCAAGGACCCTAGGTTGGAGTGCAGGAGAGAGCCACCATCCTGCAAGAACAGGTCCAAGGTGCACTCCAGCGGGACTGGGGGTGCCTCAGGCTGAGGAGCAGAGGAAACCACAGCTGCCTGGGGGAGTGGCACGGCACCCTGGAGCAAAAGCGGGGCAGCTGAGCATTGCCCAGTTGGCAAAGGGATCTATTGCAGAAAGGCTCCAATGACAGAACAGTTGGTTGGCTACTCGTGGGTTGAGCCGCAATTCGTGGGGCTGGAGAACCCGGCTCAGTTGGTCCGCCAGAACATTGTCCTGGCCAGGGAGGTACAAGGCCCTGAGGAGCATCCACTCTGCTGGCAAAAGTGCAGAGACAGACCACTTCCCAGAACAGGAGGGATGACCCTGTACCCCCTTGCTTGATGACATAGAACATTGCCACCTGATTGTCTGTCTGTGTGTCTGTCTGAATCAGAATTGTCTGGTTCTGCAGGAGGTGGTGCTGAAAAGCTCAGAACATAAGCAGTGCTTCAGAGCTCTAGGAAATTGATCTGCTGAAGGCTCTCCGATGCAGACCACAGGCTCTGAGTATGGAGATGCTGCAATGGGCTCTCCAACCCAACTTGGAGGCATCCAAGGTGAGGACCCTCTGAGTGGTTGGGACCTAGAAGGGCATTCCTGCCAGCAGGTTCCGTGGCTGTTGCTACTAGCCAAAGGACTCTGTGAGGAGACAGGTGACTGTCACCCTGTCCTGCAGGCACCCCATCGCCTGAAACCACTGGGAGCAGATGGCCCATTGGGCCGGGCGCATGTGGAGACAGGCATTGGTTGTGACATATACAGTTGAGGCCATGTGCCCCAGGAGCCACAACATGAGCCAGGCAGAAGTCAGGTTCCAGCCTGAACCTCCCTTGCAAGGGCCGCTAGGTGCTGGGCCCTATCAAGGGGGAGGAAAGCCCTGGTCGGGACCATGTCTAGCAGCTCCCCTATGAATTCCAGGCATTGGGTTGGCTGCAAGTGGTACTTTGAGGTAGTTGATGACTAACCCCGGGTGCTCCAGAGTGAGAATGGTGCGCTGTGCTGCCTTCAACAAACCAGTCATCCAGGTAAGGGAAGACAAACACACCTTGCAGCCACAGGTAGGCAGTGACCACCACCAAAAACTTGGTGAACACTCTTGGGGCCACTGTCACGCAGACGGGTAGGATCCTGTACTGCTAATGGCATCCTCCTCCGAAGTGAAGTGGATAGCGGATAGCTGAGGATGTGTGTGAGATCTAAGGAGCATAGACAATTATGCATACAATCTCCCTGGCAGAGGTAGGACAGCAATGTTCCAGTGGAGAGCATTTTGAACTACTTCACCAGGAACCTGTTGAGATCTCAAAGATCCAAAATAGGGCGAAAGCCGCTGGTCCTCTTAGGAACCAGGAAGTACTAGGAGTAGAACTCCTTGCCCCTGAGGTGGGGCAGAACTAGTTAACATAAGAAATGCCATATTGGGTCAGACAAAGGTCCATCAAACCCAGTATCCTCTTTCCAACAGTGGCCAATCCAGATCACAAGTACCTAGCAGTTTCCCAAAAAGACACACAGGTCCCATAATGCTTGTATTGGGGCAAGCAGTGGATCATCTGGGTCCTCTTTAATAATGGTTTATGGACCTTTCCTCAGGAACTTGTCCAAACCTTTTTTTAAACCCAGCTACACTAAGTTTTTACTACATCCTCTGGTAACAAATTCCAGAGTTTGATTATGGGTTGAGTGAAAAAATATTTTCTCTTATTAGTCTTAAACGGGTTACACTGTAGCTTTATTGCATGTCCTCTAGTCTTTCTACTTTTTGATGGCGTAAACAATTGATCTAAGTTTACCTGTTGCACTCCATTCATTAATTTATAGACCTCTATCATATCTCCCCTCAGCTGTCTCTTTTCCAGGTTGAAAATCCCAAACCTTTTAAGCTGCTCCTCATAGGGGTATCCTTCCGTCCCCTTTACCATTTTGATGGCTCTTCTCTGTACCTTTTTCTAATTCTGCTATATCCTTTTTAAGATACGGCGATCAGAATTGCACACAATATTCAAGGCACCATGGAATGATACAGAGGCATTATAATATCCTTTGTTTTCCATTCCTTTCTTTATGATACCGAGCATTCTATTTGCTCTCTTGGCCACTGCTGCACACTGGGCGGAGGGCTTTAACATGTTATCCATGATGATGCCTAAATCTTTTTCCTGGGTGGTGGTTCCCAATGTGGAACCTTGCATTGTCTAGCCATAGTTTGGGGGGGGGGGGGTCTTTCCTAGGTGCAAAACTTTGCATTTGTCCACATCTAGTCTTCCAATTTGTCAAGATCGTCTTGCAATTTTTCACAATTCTCTTGGGTTTTAACAACTTTGAATAATTTTGTGTCATCTGCAAATTTGAGTACTTCATTATTTCCATTTCCAGGTCATTTATGAATATGTTAAAAAGCAGTGAACCCAGCATAGATCCCTAGGGCACTCTACTATTCATCTTTCTCCATTGGGAAAATTGGTCATTGAGTCCTACCCTCAGCTTTCTATCTTTTAACCAGTTCCTGATCCACAATAGTACACTGCCTCCTATCCTATGACTTTTTAACTTTGCCAAGAGTCTCTCATGAGTGATCTTGTTGGCCAGGAGCCCAGCGAGCTGTCACTGGAGTATGTTTTGATGAAAGGGAGTCATCGGGAGCTCCTATGGAAAGAACGGAGGAGGCATCTGATTGAAATGGAGGAGTTAACCCTCCCCCACCACCTGCAGGGCCCAGCTGTCAGTAGTGATGCTGGGCCACCGGCTGGTATAGAAAACTAAACACCTCCCCCCCCTTCCCCCGTGGGCTGTGAGGTTAGACCTGTTGGGGAGGAGAGGCTATGCCCAAGGAGTCAAAAGCTCCCTCCAGATTGCAGCTAGTGCTCCACCTTGGGCTTTGGGGCCTTAAGCTTACGTGGGCCTTGTCTCTGTTCCTTGGCCTGGTGGCCCTGTTGAGGAGCTAGAAACCGGCTATGGGGGGATAGTTTCCATAAGCCTTCCTTTTCTTCAGGTAAAGGGGCTTTTTCTCCAAAGTCTTTTGTCAGGAAGGGTCAGCGGTCTTTTTGGAGAGCCTGGTCCTGGTCAGGAACTCGTACTCCTGCTCGGTGGCATTGTCCTTCATGGGCTTGCCAAAGAGATTCTCCTCCCCAGCAGGAGGTATTGACCAACTTGTCCTGAACCCATTGCTCCAAGTTGGAGGACTGTAGCCAGACCTGGCGGCAGGCACTAATGCCCACTGCAGCTACTCTGGCCATGAACTCTAAGCAGTCATAGGCTGCATGAGTGATTAACTTGGAGCACTCCTTGACCATTGAGGTCAGGGTCCCAAACCACTGAAGAGGATCCTCCAACAGCCCAGCCGAGAGCCCAGAGAGCTGCCTCGCCAGGTCCTGCAAGTACATGCCCATGTACAAATGGTAAGCCTGGATCCAGCCTATGGGCATTGAGCCCTGGTAGCACTTTCTGCCTAAGGCATCCCTGGTGCGGGCCTCCCTGTCTGGGGGCACTAAGGAGTGTGTCTCCTGGCTCTTGATACTGCACATGGCCAACTCCACCACCATGGAGTGATGAGGCAGCTGTGCTTTCTGGAACCCAGGACTCTTGTGGACTCGATACATGTAATTGAGCCACCTGCTCATGATCAACACAGAGGCTGGGGACTCCCACATGCAGAAGAAAAGCCATTCTAGGATGGGGGGAACCAGCACAGTGAATGCCTCCTTCGGAGGAGCTTCATACTGAAAGATCTCAAGGTCCTCTGCCCAAGGCTCCTCCTCGGACTCTGTGATGAAGGCCAGGGCCTTTGCCATGTCCCTGACTAACTCCAAGAAGGAAAGGTCCTCAGGCAAGGACCTGTGGCAGTCCTCCAGAGGAGAAGGGTCCAAAGGGACCTCCTAATGGAGGTGGGCATCAGGAGACTCGTCGGTCTCCCACTTCGACTCAGTCAGGGGAAACGTCAGGACCCTCGGGCATTGGGACCTCGCCGGGTTTCCAGCGTCATGAGGACCCTGGAACCCTTGCGCTCTGGCCTGGAGGCACTGGCAGGGAAAGTCCTCTGCCCTGAATGGGACCGAGACTGGTGTCGGGAATCGTCTCGAGGCTGATGGCACTACAGGACCAGCTCCATGACCTCTGGCGATGTCCTCATGGAGGGGCTGGTGACCTGGAGGAACCAGGCACTGGCCCCTGCTGCTAGACAAGGAAGGCAGTGAGATTGCACTCAAGGGTTGCCATTCTGACCTACAGGGTAGAAGGCTCTGCAGCCACCGGCATGGGCACAGAAGACTTCGGGCCTGATGCCGATAGTGTTTTCTCCTACCAGGGCAGCTTGGAGGGCCACTCCTGGCCATCACCCTCTGCATTGCACTGGGGCTCCGATGCCAGTGACTGTGAGTCTTACCCACAGTTTCAGTATCATTGCTCAACAATGCCATCAATATCTGGTTCTTCGGGAGACTGCCCTCCAGATGACTGTCTCTGGACGATGTCCCGTGACCTCGGGGCTCAGATCAGGCACAGCTGTTACTCGAGGCCAAGGCCACTGCGGTGGCGCCCGAGGGCACAAAATCCGCAAGAGACGCTAGGGCTGAAACGGAGGTCTTGCCAAATATGGACTCTTGCTGCTTCTCATGGTTCCTCTGTCCCGGCTTGTCATTTCCTGACAGAGCCCACAGGAGTCATTGTTAGGCCAGTACCGAAGGAAGCAGTCATGCGGATCCATGCAGGACATGGTGTGCCCACCATGATTGTACTGCTTAAGCACATTGGCAGAGGACATAGCGGGGAAAACGGCACCTTTTGAGGTCAAACTCAAGAGTCCTGGCCAGGGAGGACATGAGGTTTCCCACGCACCGAGAGAAACATGAAGGGAAAAAGGACCTGAGCAATACTGCACCAAGGTGGTAGCGGTCCCAGGAGGCGAGAAGGCCACCAGTATGTGTACCGGAGAAGGAAAGACAGAACGAGGGGAAAAAAACCTTATTAACCTTTGCTGGGGTGCAGACGAATATCCAATGGGCTCCGTGGAAAAAAGGAGACTGAGGCAGGATGACACCCTTGGGAGGGAATGCAACCATACATGTGTGGTAAATCTCCCAAAGGCTTTCTTTGAAAGCTGGGGTTACCACATGGGCTACGTCAATGCCAACGTCACCCATATGTGAGGACTGGCTTCCTGCTTGTTCCCAGAGTATATTAAACTATTCATCCATGATAAAATCCATGTGGGCAGGATCATGAGGAATATGACATTGCATTTTACTGAGCATAAGTCACATTTCTATGAGGAATAGAATGGCCCCCATGGTGACATGCTGTATGGACGTTTAACATACTTTTCGGGATTTCTGTATTTGCAGCAGTAAACTGGTTTAATAACATTTAAATGTGATGTCACTGCAACTATGAAGGGAACACCAAAAGGAGCACTTAATGGCAGATAGCAAACTCATGGGCAGGAGCAGTGTTTGAGCTGGTGTTTTTCTGTTGTGAGTGAGAGGTGGAGCATTGTAAATTGCGGGCTGACCCCTGAAGCAGGGATCGAAACTTGAGACAAATTGACCTATGACAATTTCCTACATCTAGTCATCTATAAAGATAAGAAATGTTTTTGGATGGCATCTCTGAGTTTCCGAATTCTGTGGGGTGCCTGCTGCGGTTGGAGCCAGTACTGCAATTTTGTATTGACTCCAAATATAAAACATTTATCTGAAAAGAACTGAAAGGCAATCAAGAAGGACCAATGTTTGAAAAAATTATGAGACCTCAAGTGCAGCTAATTTTAAGCTGATGTAGAGTCTCTTGTGATGTTCTTGGATGGCCCTTTTTTATATGTACTGTTTGCTATCTGCTATTTCATTTTTCATATTTTGAAGATGTCACTGAGGTCAGTTTGGTAAGTATAATGGCATGTCCATTTGGAATGACTCCCTGGGAATAGGCTAAGACAAAATGATTCCTGCTTGACTTGTCCTCTGTTTCTACTGCAGTGGTGTTGAGCAGGTGGTAGAGGATATTTTATTGACACACAAGGCCGAGGAAAGGAATGAGTGAGACTTCGTTGCTAAGTTTGACATTAGTGATGTGAGGAATTAGTTGACTGTAACTATTTTATTTGAGGAGTAATTATGGGAATGAGAATTTTATTTGCTAACTAGTCTCTCAAACACCATGGCTAGGAATTCTTTGAGTTAATCATGGCATAAAAATCAGGTTGATAAAAAAAATATATATTTTCAGTGCAAGACCTTTTACATATGGCTAAAGCTATACTAGTAATTTAAATAAACTCCAGACTATCTATATTTAATTTTAACACTTTATACTTGTGCATATAATGGACAATTTTCCTGATAAGACTACCCCCAAAAATAGAGACCTTTGTAAATTTCAAATATCCATTTTTGTTTTTACTATCAGTTTTCCGAAGTTGTTTTTTTCCAGTGTGGTTTGCTGGGGGCAATTTCTCTAAATGGATTAGTTTTGTGCACACCATGACAGTCATGAACCTCACTTCTAAGCCAGGGTATGTGAAATATGATCTCAGTCTCTCAAATTTACTGCTCTATGTTGGTATCCACATGTTTTAATTTGGCATGTTTTTGTCCTTGTAGGTATAAAAGTTTGGTGACTGGAAAACGAGCAAGAACAACAATTGCTGTCTTCTGGATCCTCTCTTTTCTGATTGGCCTAACGCCACTCATGGGCTGGAATGGTCAAGACCAAGCTTGTTCCAGGAATAGAACAGCCAACATGACACTTGCATACCCGAACAACCAAAGCTGTTCTGTCCAGTGCTTGTTTGAGACTGTAGTGAACATGAAGTACATGGTATATTTTAACTTTTTTTGCTGCGTTTTGCTGCCACTGTTCATCATGCTTGGGATATACATTAAAATCTTCATGGTGGCCCGAAAACAGCTGAGGCAGATTGAACTGAAGTGTATCAACGTGGATAACTCCAAAACCACCCTGCAGAAAGAGGTGAACGCTGCCAAATCACTGGCCATTATTGTCGGGTTCTTTGTCTGTTGCTGGATGCCACTTCACATCCTAAACTGTATCACTCTCTTTGGCTGGCCCCATTACACCACAAAACCAGAGTGGGCGATGAACCTTGCTATCATTCTATCCCACGCTAACTCTGTGGTTAATCCAATCATCTATGCTTATAAGATAAGGGACTTCCGCTACACATTCCGTAAGATCCTTTACAGGTACATTATCTGCAAAGCAGACAACTTGTCAAAGTGCCCTAATAGCAATGGCAACACAAGCAGACAACTGCAGATTAGCAGTGTAGTTACAAATGATGCATTTTTGTGATGCTAGATGTCAAGGGCGGCACCACACTCTGTTCTGAGAAGCTTAGTTTACAGCAAAAATGTACCTCTTTGTGCCTCTTCTTAGAGATGTATGTATAAATCTCCTTTGTTGATTTGAGAGCGCATCACATATCAGGGCAAATGAATAATAACTTAATAATTGAACTTTATCATTAATATTTCTGATTAGAGGAGTTAAAATATAAGAAAATTAGAAACTTTTTATTTTTAAAAACATTTTCTGTGGGGAAGTGGTGGTTTAGGGAAGGGTCCAGTTTGTAATCTTTGAGTTCAACAATGGACAAACATCTGCTATCAGCATGTCACTTGAGGTTAAATGGCCAGCTTGAACTCTCATTTTATGTCCATGGTATATTTGCAGCCATAAATGGGCCCCGTTGCTGGTATCTCTCACACACAGAAGGGAGATATCTATAGTCATGTAATTAGCTCTGCCAGTTCCGTTTCTTTGGGTTATCCTACCCTATTTAAAACAAAGTTGAAAAGTGTACACTAGCAATGTGATAGCATTACAAATTTCCCACTTCCAGAATCAGGCATGTGGGGGAGGGGTGGTTTCATATGTGTCTCATAGGAAGTGTTGGGTGGTGCACGTGTGTGTGAGAGAGAGATGGAGGGTTGAGGCGGGTGTGCATATGATGGGCAGTGTCAGGGAATCATGCATGCACGTGTGCCATGGGAAGTATCAGGGGCTTTATGCATATGTGTGTATGTATGTATGTGTGTGTGTGTGTCTCTCTCTCTCTCACTCATATGACCCATCTCCCAGGCTTCCTCTAATCTCTTTCTCTCATATATAAACCCCCCCCCCTCTCTCTCTCATGCCCCCCAACCTCCCAGGACTCACTCTATCTCTCTCAAGAGCCACACCCCAGGCTTTACTGGTGTATCTCTCTCATAACCCCCATTGCCCTCCAGTCAGTCTTTCACTCATCTATTCTTGACCTTAGCTGCAGCTCCTCAAACAGGTGGTGGTTCACACTACTTCCATCGTGATTGGCTCTTTCCAGGATGGAGACGCCTGGTGCAGGAATACTTAAAGACTTCAAACCATGAGATCAGCCAAACTTCCTGTACCACACAGCTCCCCTATGCAAAGAGCTGATCACAGTGAGGAAAGCATAAACTGTAGTGTTTTAACTAGGCTCACATATGGACATACATTTTCCCTGCCACCTAAACCTTCAACAAGAGATGCTACACCTAGGTGAAGTGTGCCTAAAAACAGAGCCCTCCTGATAAAGATTTGCAATGAGTCCTTTCATTTGTGCTGTTTTGTATCTGAGCATCAGAGAGATGCTTGCGCAGCCTAACAAAAAATATATATATATTTTCCAGATGTCAAGTTTCAGTGTTTTTAGATATTGTTCCTCAATGCTTTCATCCTTTTGTATTTCCATTATACAGGTACAGAGCACAAAAGCAACACAGTCCTACTAATTAGGCATTGCCTGAAATGGTTTAAAGGTTATAGAATGAGGATATCCACAGCCAAGAGTTTTAACAAATTAAGGTGCCTTTTTACTAAAGCTCATGCCAGTAGTGTGTGTTTGTGGTACAAAATTAATGCAGAGGCCTGTGTTAATTTTTGGAAGACACATGCATCTACCCTCCTGCCAATGTGTAGCACCGTGCTACCTGCACATGGGTGCACTTAATGCCACCTATTAAAGTGACATTATATGCACCTATGCTAAGGGGAAGAGACATGGTTAGCACATGCCCAAAATGCCCACACTAACTGCAACATGCCATCAATACCCCTCTTATTGCCCCAATCCACCCAATCAAGGCCTAAGTGGATAGCATGAAGCCCTATGCTGTTAGCATGGCATGCTTATTATGCAGCAAACCACATGCTAATGGTTAGCACACATTAGTAAACATACCCTTAAGTATTAATCTCAAACTTCACTTAATGCACAAATTAACTGCATTTGTTTGAAGCATTTGATCAATTTTTGCTCTACCTTAGCTCTCCATTAAATATTCTGTATGTTTAGAATGTGTTTTACTGATGGATTTTTTTGCAAGATATTGGGTACAGTGTATGTCATTTTGTAATCTTGTCATATCCACTTGTAACTGATGTATTCCCTCGCTAGTGATAGGCCCACTAGTGATCCTGCTATGTTTGTTACTGGCCTTCCTATTCTGCTGTTCGTGCTCTCCGTACTCCTAATGAATTGCCTTAACATTCCAGTACTGATGCCCATGCCCCCTTTCCAACCTTGCTACTCTAGTTGTAGATGGTCATGTATCATACAAAGCTTTTCTTGGCATGGGCAGCAGTGTTTGCCTGTCAGCAACTTGTTTGTTGATGCTGTCTAAGATCCTCACCCTTCCTAGTTATGCAAACTGTTTTGGAGTCTGGTAACATCATCCTAAAATATTAGGACCCATTGACTATTACTATAGTGGAAATAAGGTAATTCGGCTGCCCTTACCTCATTATAACCAGCTGGACATTAGGGGCTTTCTAATATCTAGGAGGTTGGAATAATATAGGAAGAGGTGTAAATGATGGAGACTGATGACAGTAACACATTCTTCTAGGGTATCTTATTGCTGAGGATCAGTACTTTCCATGACAGCTATCAAATTCCAATTGGTGAGCCATACAATTGGCTTTTATTGAGAAATAGTATTGAAATGTTGCCTTTTTAATGTCACTACATCCTGAATATTATTTTCATAGTGAGGAGCAAAACCCTGAAGGAGGAATGGGATAGCTCATTGGTTTCACAATTAACTGTCAGTAAAGAAAAACAAACTTCTGTAAAGAAGTGAGCACACTATATGCATGTTTTACCATTCCTGGTTTACAAAGTTTAGAATTTGTAACCATCCTTCAGAACATCTTTGGACTAGATTTACTAAAGTGCCCTATTGCATTATCATGCATTTATGCCATTAATATGCATTGTTAAAACATATCCCAAGCTATAAAATGGGACCTGTAGTAAATAATGCACATTAGTGCATGTTAACATTTAGTAGTGACTTCTAGTACATCTAGTCCTCCCATAATGCTAAATTGTAAAAAATAATATACTCGGCAATTTCCTAAGTGAATTCTGGCCTGTGGGGATTTAAAGTCATCATAAACTGCAATGTTTGTTTACCACAGTCATGACCTAAAACTGATGGGTTTTCTACAACAGATATTTAGCTCAAATATCTAGTGCATGGTGGCCTTTTAAGTAGAAAGAAAAGTACATGTGTAGATAGCATTTACAAATCTTCACACACACTCTTCTTATGGAAAAAGCAGAGACATGTTGTACCTGCAGCATATCTGACAGCGAAAGTGTGTACTTTTGTTTTAAAAAATTGGTGCAAAGCCTATGGGTAAAAAGCACATATTGTCTTTGTCCCAAGATGGGCCATGTGAAACTGCCTCCTAAATGTTTGAAGAAAAGCTGCAGTGAGTCCCGTATCATTGGTTGGGGGAAGGGAGTAACTTACTTTAGCTTTCATTAACATGCAGTGTGGGGATATTACAAAAAGGGTTTGGGGGAGAGGGGGTAAAGGGCAGTATTACTTCCCATTTTGCAAAATGCCAAGGAATGATTTTGTACACAAACACATATGCCCCAATGTCCGAGCCAGTACATCCATGAAGAATAGACTACAACCGTTGTTAACCACAAAGCTCATCTAGTCTACATATTTTCCTAACTGCAGCCATTCATGGATAAGTAGAAGCTTAGCTGGGTTTGTGTTAGGTGATGGGTGGGGTACCTGTGTTTGAAGCAGAGAAAAGTAAACTTGGCAGCTGAGAGTTTTGAAACATTTCCTTTAGTCTCCAGTGTACTCTGGAGAAAGATATTTTGCATTAAAGTACTAGTCTTCCCAAGGATTCATTTTACGTGAACATTACTTAGATGTTTTTAAAATATTAATTCTGCACAGGCAGCCTTGGGGCTCCTGCTCCTCAGGCTAGCCAGGGCTGGGGCTTGCTGCTAAAACATTCACAGCCCTAGGGCATGGGAAGCAGAGTACTGCAGGTAAAGAGCAGCACTGAGGAACATTAAGAGGGAGTTTGTATCCTGCTCTCACCATCATTGCTGCTTACTGCAGTAGTTGGTCAAGGGACTGGGTACAGTGTAGGAGAAACCTGTGAAAACTTTGGAGCTCATCCATAAACCATGTCTTTTTGGAAATTTGCTGGAAAGAACACAGAAGTGATGAATGATTTTTTAAAGATGTTTTTTTGCACTAAAATAAAGAAAATGCAGAATGTTATAATATTCACTTTAAACAGATGCACATATTTTGATCTGCCAGCATCCAAATGTCTTAAGGTCTGTAGGAATCTTTAAACAGCATATCTGTTGCTGTGTGGTTGTGTACATTGCCATGTCTACACTATCACCAAATGACTAATGCCTTTTCTGAACTAGCAATGATGGGGCCTAAATCAACAGGACACTAAAGCTTTCTTACGCAACATGTTACTGAATGAGGGATAATGCAACTGCTTAGTGTTTTCTAATTCATTTAGACTCTGCCACCAATGAAAGATTAACACTGAAATGGATGCTGTGGAATTGAAATCTGGTGCTGGCTGATGCAGAAATGGACTGAAGTCAACAGCAGAGGCAGTTCTCAGCTGGAAACGGAATCTTAAAGCACAAAAGTGCATACAGGAGACTTCGCAAAGGCTGAATAGAGGCAATATGAATGCTAATTGGTATGCATAATTACCAAGAGAACATTTTTTGTAAAGAAGTAATTTAGTTGAGGGCTTGTTGCACCAATGTCAGGGCCATTTAGAATGAACTACTGGGCAAAGCTCTGTGATTAGAAAGTACCCTATGTTGTGTCATATGTATGCAATAGTACTAGAGCAAGAGTCTAATTTATTCTATAGAACAAGTAATTGCCTTATTTATTAATGTTTTTTGTTCCCTTTCACTATGACATACAACTGCAGGGTTCATACATGAATCAGGTGTGTGAAAGACAAGAGGACCGTACCAAGCTAAAAATGCACCCTGTGCGACTCACTAATCTGGTGCCCCCCTCCATCCAGTCACGTTCTGTAACTCACTCTTTGAGTTTCCTAGAAGCCCAGTGATATCATTGGTGCCCCTTCTGTGCTTGCACCCTGTGAAGCTGCATCACTCGCACAGCTCTTGGTACAGCCCTGAAAGACAAGCTGCGACAGTGTCCATGCTGACATTTGTGTGTAATGCTTTTTAATGTAGAGTGATTAGGATGTCTTTCTCCAGACTTGACTTTTTAATGCCCCTAGCGAGCCAGGGTGGAGCTTATTGGTTTGCTTTCTCTAGAGAAACAAAAAGGACTAAGATTGCACATTGGTGTGGGATGGGTATTGATAATGAAGTGGACAATATCCTGGTTAGCATGAAGCTGTATAGGCTGCCTACTTTCAGTGGGAATAACATGGAATTGCAGGAATCTATGAGTACTCAGTACTGAAGGTTCTCAAAAATGTGAATTGTAAAGAAAATGACAAATGTTTAATTTAACTTTCTATGTGCCACTTAACACATTTTGTCTAGTGTTCTGTATAAAAACCATCATAATTGCTACTTTGACTCCTATGATTCTGTAATGTACTGTTATTTACATACAAAACAAAGGCTTATTTTACAGACCTATGGTGTAATTAGTCTTACTTGCATGATCGTTGAGAATGGGGGTATCTCAGTTTGTAGTATGAAATTCTATCATTTTCATTATTACTAGTGAATGTACTTTCCCTGGCAAGCATAATTACTCACCTGTAACAGGTGATCTCTGGGAACAGCAGGAATTTAGTCTTCACATATGGTGATATCGGGTACTGACAGAGCCCAGGCGGGAAGCTCCCCAGCTACCAATAGGAAAGCTTTAGGGAGCAATCCACCACACCTGCGCTGGTGCCTTCCCGCTCCTTAGTTGAGTATATAGCTGAAGATAAAGGAGAGTAGAGAAGAGAAAGAACTGTAGAACTCCACAGGGAGGTGGGTGGTTTGTAAGGTTCTTTCTCTTCTCTCTCCTATACTCCAGAGAACAAGCAGGAATGTAGTCTTCACATATGGGACTCCCTAGCTCCCAGATCTCAGAGGACACAGTTAATGTCGGACAAGGTTGTTGACCTCAACTTCCCAGTCACGGAGATCCAGTCAGAGTGGACAAGGGTTAGGAGGAGTTTCTACATCCCAAAGTGATGCTGAAGGACCGCCTGGCCAAAAACCACACCTGGTGGGAGTCCTTGTCCAAGCAGTAGTGGGACACAAAGGTATGGATGAAGGACCATGTAGCAGTTCAGCAAATCTCAGCAATGGGTACAGTACATAAGTTGGCCACAGAGGCCGACATAGCCCAGACACTGTGAGCAGTGACGTCCCTCAAGCAAAAGTCCTGCTATGTCATAAGAGACAGATATACAGTCCACTATCCAGCAGGATATAGGGAGTGTTTAATCACTGGGAGACCCGAATGTGCTGGGTCAAAAGACACAAACAGCTGTGAGGTTTTCCTGAGGTTTTGTGTTCTCTGGAGGTAGAAGGCCAGAGCTCTCTTGCAGTCAAGGGTATGCAGAGTTGCTTTTGCACGTGTGGCCTTAGAAAAAAGACTGGGAGGATACAGATTGATTAATGTGGAAAGGGGAAACCACTTTCAGGAGGAAGTGGAGGTGTGTCCGTAGGACTACTTTGTCATGGTGAAAGCACATATAGGGGGCATGTGCCACAAAGGCTTGTAACTCACCAACATGCCTGGCGGAAGTCAGGGCAATGAGGAAGAGCACTTTCCATGATAGGTAGCGGAGATGTGTGGTTTCAGGAGTTGAACTAGCACCACGTTGATATCCCATGTCACTGGTGGCAGGCAAACAGGTGGCTTGGTGAGTAGACCCCTCATGAATCGTGCCATGAGAGGAACCATGGAGATAGGTTTGCCATTGACCGGGTTATGAAAAGCTGAAATAGCACTAAAGTGTACTCAGACAGAATTTGATTTAAGTCCAAGTGAGGATAAATGAGAGAGGAAGTGCAACAGCGTCAGCACTGATGCTTTGAATGGATTGTGAGCATCTTCAGAGCACCATGTAGCATATCTTTGCCACTTGTAGGAATAAGCCCTTATGGTGGAGGGTTCTTTTTTGGAGGAAAGGATGTCCTTGACCTCTGCAGATAGAGGAAGATCCTGAAGAACTATGCTTTCAGGAGTCAGGCTGTTAGGCAAAGGGATTGGAGATTGGGGTGGAGGAGTGCTCTGTTATCCTGTGAGAGGAGACCTGGCTTGGATCCTAGTGGGATCAGGGAGGCTTGTGCCAAGTGTAATAGGAGGGAACACCATGGTTGATGAGGCCAGTGAGGGGCGATGTTATTTGGATCAGACCCTGTAGACTCTCTGTGACCTGAGTCCACTGGGTTGAGAGAGTCCATTGTGTCTGACACACGTGGGGTCTAGCATAATGGACTACATGCACCATGGAGGCCATGTGGCCTAGCAGGATTAGAAAGCAGTATGCTGAAGCCTCTTGGCTTTGTCGCATGCTTGTGGCCAATACTATTAAGCGGTCCGTGCATTCTACCAGGAGAAAAGCTTTGCATTGCTTGGTGTCTAGGACAGCACCTATGAATTCCAGCCTTTGTGTTGGGACAAGGTGTGACTTTGGAAAGTTTATGACAAACCCAAGGGTTAGAAGAAGGGTTAGGGTCTTTTGCTGAGATGAACAGAGTTCGCCAGGAGAGTCTACCTTTGTAAGCCAGTCGCCTAAGTAGGGGAAAACATAGATTTTGTGTTTTCGAAGATGAGCCATCAATATAGCCATGCATTTTGTGAATACTCTTGGTGTAGATGCCAGGCTGAACCTTGTATTGATAATGGGCTCCTTGCCATGTGAACCTGAGATATTGCCTGTGGCTTGGGTGTATCAGGATATGTGTATAGGCCTCTTTGAGGTCTAGGGAACAAAGCCAGTCATTTTTCTGGAGGTAGGGAAGAAAGGTCTCCAGGGAAATCATCTTGAACTTTTCTTTTATCAGGAATCTGTTTAGATTTCTGAGGTCCAAGATAAGCCTGTGGCCTCCTGACTTCTTTGGAATGAGGAAGTAGGGGGGAGTAGAAGCCTTTGAACTGTTCTTAAGGAGGAACTAGTTCTACAGCTCCTTGTGTAAGGAGAATGTTTGTTTTCTGTTTGAGGAGGGCCCCCTCTGAAATAGTGGGGGGAAGCTCTCAAATGTTGAGTTGATACCCCTTCTGTATGATGGTGAGAGTCCAGTTTTCTGTGGTAATGGTATGCCATTTCTGGCTGAACAGCAAATATCTTCCTGGAATGGATATCTTATCCTGCAGAGTCTGCTGGGGACTGGCTATGTTCCCTATGTGGGAGTCAAAAACTCAACTGAGCAAGAGCTGTTTGAGTCTGAGTCTGGGCTTCTTGGCCGGCTTGGGTCCCTGTTGCTTCTGTTGTGGGTTGTAGGTTGATTGGGGGTAAGAAGGGTAAAACCATCTCTTTTTGGGGTAGAAGGCTTTCTTAGGTGATGCCTTCTTTTTGGAGGGTCAGATGTTTTTCTAGAGCCGTTTAAGGGTGGTATTATTAGTCTCTAGTTCCCCTGCCTTTTCTTGCCATTTCTTACCGAATAGGTTTTCACCCATGCAGGGAATGTTGCCAAGCTTATCTTGGACCCATTGTTCCAAATCTGAGTCTGAAGTCAAGCCAGCTGCCTAGCCCTTTAGCAATAGAAGATGCTCTGCTGGATGACTCAACTGCATCAAAGGCAGCTCTGTTGACAAATTTTGATACATTCTGACTATGGAAGAGGACAGCCTGGAAGGCTGGTTGTTTTTGCTCTGGGAGAAAAGGAAGGCGTCCTTGTTCAGTTCTTTAAGGAACATCCTTATGTAGAGGATGTAGGAATTTATTCTACTAGCCAGCATCGATGCCTGAGAAGAGTGTCAGGCAAAGAAATTGAGGTTCTTCAATTGAAGCATGGTTCTACCCGCTTTTTATTTGGTGCATCGCCAATTCCACCACCATGGAATGGTGAGGAAGCTGCGGTTTTTGAAAGCTGGGGCAGTCGGGCACTCGATACATTGTATCCAAACAATGACTTATGGGGGGATGGTGAGAGGAGTCTCCCACATTCGTAGCATTAAATTGTGTAGAATTCAGTGCATGGGCAGGATGATGGCTTCTTTCGGTGCTGCGGGGTACTGGAGGATCTCCAGCTCCTCTGCCCTCTGTTCTGGTTCTAATGCTTCCTGGATTGAGAGGCTCGCTGCCATGTCCCTGATGAATTCCTGAAAGGACATGTCCGCAGGAGGGTATTTTCTTCGGGTATTGGCTGATTAGTGGCTAAGGTTCCAATACAACATCCTGAAGGTCATCCGGAGACCAGTGATCAGAATCGGATACATCAGAATTGGACTCTGGTGAGTATCGGTGGTGCCAATATTGAGTTTCACACCTCTGCCTCTCGATGTCCTCAGGATTGAAGCCCTGCACTGTCCTTGCAGGATCTGTCGATGGTGATGGTATTGGAAATGAAGTCTCTGTGTCTCAAGGCCCTTGCTTCGATGTCAATGGTACCATCGGGGTTGGGTGCTGGATAGAGGTCAGTGCCACTAGCCGATTCTCTAGGGCTGTCAGTGCTAGTGGTACCAATGCCTCCAGGAGAGCTGCTAAGGTCCTTTCAAAGGACAGCATCCATTGGTCCAAGGATGGAACCGGAGCCTGTTCCTGCTCCATGGATAGAACGAGGCTGGGAGCCACAGTACCAGTGCATGGCATCGGGGGGGGGGGGGGGAGGGGTTCCACAGAGGCTAAGGCCCCGGGTAACTCCCAAATACCCACCAGGGCTTTGCAGGACAAGTCCTCCCACCAGGGATGCTTGGACCTATAGCTTTAGTCTAACGAAGTCCTGGACAATTCTCGGTGCGAACAGGAACGTTCTCTCAATTCCCAAAGCTTACTGGAGGAGTCCTTAGACTTATGGCTTGGTTCCTTTGGAGTCTCTAAGGGTTCCTGGGGTCTGGACTTATCTTTTGGAGGGTGAGTTGGAGAAGGTGGCTCCTTTGATTTCTTCTCTCCACATCTGGACTCCTTAGAATGTTTAGAAGAGAGAGCCTGCCAATGCCCTTGAAGAAGTAGAGGCCAACAATACTGTGTCTGAAGGAAAAAGCTCCCTGAACGTTTTTGGCCCATTTCCCCAGGCCCCTTTTAGTCATTTGTTTGATAAGCATGATTGGTGCCTTTAATGCCTCCCTATGCAGTGATCGATATGGTGCTTGAACATTTTGTGCATTTTTTAAAGCCACTGGTGGGCTTTTCCATGAATGGAAAGGGATGGCCAAGGCCCACAGGACATGAGGCCCTAAAGGAAAAAATCCTACTTTATTTGTAAAAAGGGAAAGGTAGTATTGATCGATCAGATACTGAATTTAAGCAGAAAAAGGTATGTGATGATTCTTTGGCGATAACGGAGAGAGGTCCTGTTGGCTCTGTGAAAGAACCCAGGACAGTATGTTGGAAGAGCAGGAAGGCACCAGCACAGGCATGGTGGATTGCTCCCAAAAGCTTTCCTATTAGTAGCTGGGGAGCTTCCTGTGTGGGCTCTATCAGTACCTGATGTCACCATATGTGAAGACTACATTCCTGCTTGTTCCTGGAAATTACTGGTTATTAGAGCAGCAAATACCACAGGCTTGGGGATAACTTAGATGACAAGTTTTCATCAGTAGTCTAGCATATTTTGTCAGAAAGTCAATGGTTAAGTCTCTTAAACACATGGCCACTAATGATAACACTGGGTTGGTGGTATCCTGTTATGATCGCAAGATAATGTATTCAAACTGCATGTTCTCAAATATGCCCTGTGACTGGGACCAGGCTAAGACAGACATGGGTTTGTCCACTGCATGCAGAAATTTCTCATGGAAAGAATTTTCTAAGAAAATCAAACTAGACAGACATCTTTATGGACAATAAACAGGAGTTTATTGGAGTGGAGGAGTAGCCTAATGGTTAGAGAAGTGGCTTAGTAGGAATTGAACTCTTGGCTCCTAACATGCCTTGTGGCCTTCAGCAAGTCACTTGGATTTTTCTGAGGCAATGGAGGGTTAGTATTGTCCCTGTTTAATGTATATTGCCAAGTTTAAGTTACAATGTAAACCGCTTGACTGAAATGATAAAGTGGTATAAAAAACTTGTTAAATAAATAAGACATGTTTGGCCTAGCCCTGTTTTAAATGGAGTCATCGGCTATCATCTTTACAGCACTTAGTGAGGTTAAGAGTAGTTACTCACCTGTAACAGGTGTTCTCCAGGAGCAGCACGAATCAGTCTTCACATATGGGTGTCATCGGCGCCAATGAAGCCCCAGCGGAGCATTTCCCCAGCTTTCTATGAAAGCCTTTGGGAATGCATGCACGGTTCCCTTCCCACCTAAAGGTGTCATCTTACCTCAGGCAAATGACACAGCTAACAGCAGCACACAAAAATGAAAAAAATAAACTATGTATAACTGCAACTCCCAGGGGAGGAGGGAGGGTTGTGAGGACTGATTCCTGCTGCTCCTGGAGAACACCTGTTACAGGTGCGTAACTACTCTTTCTCCAGGACCAAGCAGGAAGTCAGTCCTCACATATGGGTGACTCCCTAGCTCTGGACTACAGAGGAACCCAGGCTGAGCAAGAGTACTCCCTCTAGTCTCAGCAGCAAAGAAAGGCTTTTCAAGGACACAACCTCCACCGGTAGCCCAACAGGGGGCAGGAGTTGCCTAAACCTCAAAGAAATTCCAGAGTACTGCCTGGCCAAAAGCACTGTCCCTACGGGACTCCCTCTCCAGACAGTAATGGGCCGCAAAGGTCTGGCTTGAAGACCAAGTTGCAGCCCTGCAGATGTCTACCAAGGGCACAGAGTGGAGATAAGCCACTGAGGCAGCCATTGCCCTGACACGATGGGCCGTGACCCTACCCTGCAAAGGAAGGTCAGCCGCCTTGTAAGCCCAGGTGATACAGTCAGCCACCCAGATGGACAAGGTACACTTGGACACAGCCAACCCCAACTTATTTGGGTCAAAGGATACGAAGAGCTGAGTAGCCCTTCTATGCCCCTGCATACGGTCAATGCGAATCATCAGGAGACTGAAACCACTCCTTGCCCCCAGATCACTTCCGTACCGTCTGTCAAGCACTGATAACCCCACTACTGGACTTCTGCAATCCGATATACCTTGGACTACCGAAACAAGCCCTCAAACCACTCCAACTGGCACAAAACACTGCAGCACGAATCATATCCGGAACTGCAAGACAAGAGCACATCACACCAACCTTAAAGGACTTACACTGGCTCCCAATCGGTGCACGCATCAGATACAAAACTATCATAAACCTATTTAAGATAAAACAGCACACATCAGCCAACAGCCTGCACACCCTCATACAACCAGACACCAGCACACGTCCTAGAAGAAAACAAACACACAACCGAGTCAGCACCCCAAGTGAATACAAACACACACGCAAGGACACAACAGACAGAGCACTCTCCATGGCTGCTCCAACAATATGGAACAAACTACCGGACGATTTGAGGGCAACTACAGACCTCAAAGACTTTAGAAAACAGCTGAAAACCATGCTGTTCATAGAACACTATGGACACATCACATAACCTCAGAGAATGTATAACAGTACATAATACCACCTAAACAATGTATGTATGGAAAATGTTTTTAGCACCACTGTATATAGCCCACCTTGTACATAGCTCAAACCAATCTAGCACACAATACAACATACACTCAACTAAATTTCACCCTCACTGCATGTATAACACACTCACTTTACCAGATTGTTTGCTGTGATACCACCTTGATTATTAAGATAAGGCGGTTTAGAAATACTGTTAAATAAATAAATAAATAAATAAAATGTAGAAGGATAAGGCCCTCCTACAATCCAGGGTATGCAGGACTGCTTCAGCCTGGCTTGCATGAGGCCTAGGGAAGAATATTGGAAGAACCACCTCCTGGTTGAGGTGGAAAGAGGAGACAACCTTAGGGAGGAACTTTGGATGACTCCTAAGGACTACCCTGTTCCTATAAATCCTGGTGTAAAGCCTATCACAGACCAGGGCCTGAAGCTCACTCACTCGCCTAGCCAAGGTAAGGGCTATCAGAAAGTGTGTCTTCCAGGAGAGGAAGCGTAGTGGACAAGTAGCCATTGGCTCAAAAGGTGGGTGAGTCAGCTGCTGCAAGACCACATTCAGCTCCCACTCAGGGGCAGGACGATGGATTGGAGGCTTGAGCAAAAGCAAGCCCCTAAGAAAGCGGGACACCAAGGGGTGGCCTGACAGAGAATGTCCCTCCACCAGTGAGTGGTGAGCTGAGAGGTGGACCCAAACAGAATTGGACTTAAGTCCCTGATTGGATAAGTGCAGTAAGTACTGAAGCACTACTGGCACAGTACAAGAGAAAGGGTCCTCTGTACGTAGCTGACACCACACTGAAAACCTCTTCCATTTGAGAGCATAGGTTTTCCTAGTAGACTGTTTCCTAGAGGCTAGGACAACCTCCTCAACTTCCTGAGGCAGGCCCCAGGGAGCCAAAACTACCCTTGCAGCCTCCAGGCCATCAAATTGAGAGCTTTGAGATTGGGGTGCAGAAGGGAACCCGTCTCCTGAGAGAGAAGGTCGGGTTGCAACCCCAGAGGCAGTGGAGGATCCACCGCCAGTTGAAGCAGAAGAGGAAACCAAGGCTGTCTCGGCCACCTGGGAGCCACCAGCAGGACTGAGACCTTGTCCTGAAGAATTTTGAAGAGAGTTCGGGCCACCAAGGGCGTGAGAGGAAACACATACAGGAGGGCCCTGAGTCCATGGAATCAGAAAAGCATCTGCTGCTATTCTCAGAGGATGCGGATGCCTGGAGCAGAACCGTGGCAGTTGATTGTTCATTGGACTGGCAAAGAGATCCACCAAAGGGAGACCCCATTTCAGGAAGATCCTCTGAACTACTGAAGGATGCAGCTGCCACTCGTGGGGCTGCAGAATTCTGCTCAACCTGTCGGCCAGGTAGTTGTCCTGGCCTGGGAGGTACACAGCCTTGAGAAGAATGTTGTGCTTTAGGGCAAATGAACAAAGGTCCTGAGCCTCCCGACAAAGGATTCTGGACCCAGTCCCGCCCTGTTTGTTCACATAAAACATGGCTACCTGGTTGTCTGTCTGAACCAGGACAGATTGATGAGCCAGGGTAGAAGAGAAAGCTTTGAGTGCTAATCGAATAGCTCTGAGCTCGAGGAGATTGATCTGCTGTGCAGCTTTCCAAGGAGACCACAGGCCCTGGGTGCACTTGCCTAGACAATGAGCTCCCCAGCCCTGCAGGGAGGCGTCTGTGGTCAATATCACTGTATATCCAGGAATCTGAAAAGGTACCCCCTTTAGAAGATTGGGTGGATGCAGCCACCAGTTGAGGGAGTTCAGAAATGGTCTGGACACCCTTATCCTGTCTCTGAGGCTGCCTGTGGCTTGTGACCACTGATTTCGAAGGCACCACTGAGCAGGCCTCATATGGAGCCTGGCATTGGGGGTCACATGTACTGTCGAAGCCATGTGGCCAAGCAGCCTCAGGCAGAGTCTGGCGGAGACCACTGACCCCCTGAGAAACTGATTTGCTAAGTCCATCAGTCTTTGGGCCCTGTCTACTGACAAGAATGCCTTTGCTAGGACAGAGTCCAGCCTTGCCCCTATGAACTCCAAGTTTTGGGAGGGGAGCAAAGTGGACTTTGCAAAGTTTATGACAAATCCCAGGCCTTGAAGAAGAGCAATAGTCCTGAGGGTGGCTTGTCGGGCCTCCTGGCACGTCTGACCCCTGATGAGCCAGTCGTCCAGATGGGGGAAGACAAAGATTCCCTGATTTCTCAGGTAGGCCACTACCACTGCCAGACATTTGGTAAAGACCCTGGGAGCTGAGGTGAGGCCGAAAGGCAGCACTCTGTACTGATAATGGTTTCCTCCCACCATGAACCTGAGGTACTTTCTGTGGTCTGGATGAATGAGGATGTGAGTGTACGCATCCTTTAGATCTAAGGAGCATAGCCAATATCCCTGCTGGAGGTAGGGCAGAAGTGTTCCAAGAGTAAGCATAAGAACATAAGATATGCCATACTGGGTCAGACCAAGGTCCATCAAGCCCAGTATTCTGTTTCCAACAGTGGCCAATCTAGGTCATATGTACCTAGCAGTTTCCCCAAGAGACACAAGTTCCACAATGCTTGTACTGGGTCAAGCACTGATATCTTCGGTCACTTCTTAATAATGGTTTATGGACCTTTCCTCCAGGAACTTGTCCAAACCTTTTTTAAACCCAGCTACACTAACAGCCTTTACTACGTCCTCCAGTAACAAATTCCAGAGTTTGATTACACGTTGAGTGAAAAAATATTTTCTTTATTAGTCTTAAATAGTTTACCCTGTAGCTTCATTGCATGTCCCCTAGTCTTTCTATATTCTGATAAGGTAAACAATCGATCTACATTTACCCGTTCCACTCCGTTCATTAATTTATAGACTTCTATCATATCTCCGCTCAGCCGTCTCTTTTCCAGGTTAAAGAGCCCTAACCTTTTTAGCCTTTCTTCATAGGAGTATCCTTCCATCCCCTTTACCATTTTGGTGGCTCTTCTCTGTACCTTTTCTAAAATCGCTATATCCTTTTTAAGATACGGCGACCAGAATTGCACACAATATTTAAGGTGCGGTCTCACCATGGAACGATATAGAGGCATTATAATATCTTTTGTTTTATTTTCCATTCCTTTCCTTATCATACCTAGCATTCTATTTGCTCTCTTGGCCGCCGCTGCTGCACACTGGGCCAAGGGTTTTAACCTGGTATCCACAATGACGCCTAAATCTTTTTCCTGCGTGGTGGTTCCTAATGTGGAACCTTGCATCGTGTAACCATAGTTTGGGTTGTTCTTCCCTAGGTGCATAACCTTGCACTTGTCCACATTAAATTTCATCTGCCATTTTGATGCCCAGTCTTCCAATTTATCAAGATCCTCTTGCAATTTTTCACAATCCTCTTGGGTTTTAACAACTTTAAATAGTTTGGTGTCATCTGCAAATTTGATAACCTCACTCGTTATTCCACTTTCCAGGTCATTTATGAATATGTCAAAAATCAGCGGACCCAGCACAGATCCCTGGGGTACACCACTATTCACCTTTCTCCATTGGGAAAATTAGCCATTTAGCCCTACCCTCTGCTTTCTATCTTTTAACCAGTTCCTGATCCACAATAGTACATTGCCTCCTATCCCATGACTCTTTAGTTTTGCCAAAAGTCTCTGATGAGGGACCTTGTCAAAGGCTTTCTGAAAGTCCAGATACATCTTGAACTTTTCTTTCTCTAGGAACTTGAGGTTCCTGAGGTCCAGAATGGGTCGAAGGCCACCGGTTCTTTTGGGCACCACGAAATACCTGGAGTAGAATCCGTGACCTTGCAAGTGGGGAGGCACAGGCTCCACCGCCCTGTCCACCAGCAGACCTTGAAGCTCTTGAAGGAGAAGGTCTGTGTGCAGGGGAGGCCTTGGAGGCTCCCCTGGAAAGTAAGGTGGAGGCAGTTGGTGAAAATGCAGTGCATAGCCCCTGCGGACTATGTCCAACACCCAACTGTCCCCGGTGATAAGGGGCCACTGGTGGGCAAAGAGGGCAAGGCGACCTCCTGTGCAGGGTTGGGAGAGCAGTGGAGGAGAGGCTACGCTCAAGGAGTCAAAAACCCCCACCCTGCTGAGTGGTAGCAGGGGCCGGAGGCTTGGGGGTCCTCTGCCTACGGGGCCCATTACTCTGCCCCTTGGCTTGCTGACCCTGGGGGGTAGCTTGGGCAGCCTGATATTGTGGGTACTGTTTGTAGGCAGTGCCCTTCCTCGGGTAAAAGGGCTTTTTACCCAAGCCCTTCTTCTTATGAGAAGGGGCAGAGGTCTTCCTAGACAGCCTTGTCCGTGTGAGGTGCTCAGTTTCGAGCTGGGCGGCCTTCTCAGTCATGGGCTTGCCAAAAAGGTTTTCACCTCGGCAAGGGACATCGACCAACTTGTCCTGAACCTATGGCTCGAGGCCCAATGACTGCAGCCATGCCTGGCGTCGAGCTGCGATGCCGGCTGCCGCAACTCGGGCCGAAGCCATCGTAGGCGGCACAGGACATGAACTTTGAGCAGTCCCGAATCCCCGACTACAAGGACTTAAATCTCTGCAAGGGTTCCCCGGAGAGTCCAGCAGAGAACCCGGCCAATTCCTTGGCCAGATCCTGCAAGTACATGCCCATGTACAGCTGGTACGACTGGACACGGCAAGCAAGCATCGAGCCCTGGAAGCACTTTCTACCGACACCATCAAGGTTTCGGGCCTCCCTGCCAGGGGCACCGCGGAGTGCATCTTCTGGCTCTTCAGACGATGCATGGCCGATTCTACAACCATAGAATGGTGTGGTAGCTGTGCCTTTTGAAAGCCAGGGCTCTTTCTGAGTCGATAGATCGACTCGCTTGCTGAGAACCAGCACCTCCCACATACGGAAGAGGAGCCGTTCCAGCATCGGAGGAACTGGGACAGTAAAGGCCTCCTTCAGAGGAAAGTCATACTGTAGAGCCTCAAGCTCTTCATCTCGAGGCTCCTCCTCGAGATCCGCCGGAATAGCCAAGGCGGTGGCCATATCCCGGACGAACTCAGAGAACAGAGTATCCTCCGGGGGGGGGGGGGGGGAGAGAATGAAATCTACTCCGGGGCTCAGACTGCAGTGAGTCCGATGGGACGCACCGAGTCTTGAAGGTATCAGGAGACTCCTCGTCCTCCGTCTCCCAAGCTGACTCGTCTGAGGAGGCGTCAGGTTCCGACCCCATGGGGCCCTGGAGCACCTGCCCCGATGCCGGAGGCACCGGTGTCGACGCCCTCGGTCCCGAACGGGAGGTCGAGGGAGACCGCGACCGAGGTAGACTCCGAGCCATGATGGACTCGAATATTGGCTCGGTCTCCGGGGTCGACTTCGAAGTCGATGTTCCGGTGGTCGGGGCAGATGCGCCAGACAGGCTGGTCATCAGTGCCTGCTGCTGCTCCATGAAGGCAGACAGTCTGCTCTCCAAGGCTGTCATCCTGAGACTCAACTCGGGAGACACAGCAGCCACCGACTCGGGCCCCGGCGGCGTCTCCCTGGAAGGAGAGTCCTCGGACTATGGGGCTTACGTGTCCAGCAGACTCCGGCTCCACGCGAGGAACCTTTGCAGGCTTCTCGTGTTCCACGGCCCCAGGGCGACGGTCGGGGGTCTTAGACCTGGCCCTCAAGGAGCCAGGGACCTCCTCCGACGACGCCCTCGCGAGCCACTTCTTCCTCTTGCGTTCCCGGTCGGGGGACCCCCTGTCCGAGGAGCTTCGACGGTGCTCGGGATCGGAATCCCGAGATATCAAGGCCTCAGACGAGTTCCGGGCCCGGCTGGAGGCTGAGTCCAAGAAAAGCTTTTTTTTGTTGCTGTTGACTTCAGAGTGCCTTGGAAGACATCTTCCCACAGGGCCCACACGACTTAGGGTTGTGATACGGGCCGAGGCACCGAAGGTAGCAGTCGTGTGTGTCGGTGGATGGAAGCCATCAGGGAAAAAAAAAGAGTCCCCGCGAGGTCAAAAGACTGGCCTTCCAGGGAAAAAGTGAAAAAAGGGCACGAATGCCAGCCACGAAGGGCAAAAACCGAAAAAGAAGAATCGGGCTTGATACCGGTGTACCGAACCTGGCGGGAGGGGAACCGGCGTCGAACTGGAAGAAAAAATAGCGATATCACTGAAAAAAATCTTTTAACTGGGAGGACAGGACACACGTCCAGTGGGCTTCACGGATAAAGAGAGACTGAGGTAAGATGGCACCTTTAGGCGGGAAGGGAACCGTGCATGCGTGCCTGCATTCCCAAAGGCTTTCATAGAAAGCTGGGGAAATGCTCCGCTGGGGCTTCATCGGCACCGATGACACCCATATGTGAGGACTGACTTCCTGCTTGGTCCTGGAGAAGAAGTTTATACCATTTTATGAACATTTCCTAGAAATGTGCACATCAGTTTTAGAAGAGAGAGTTTAACGTGAAGAAGGTAGAGACAACAACAGTATGAAAATGAAGGAGAATTGGGGCTGACAATTCACTAAGGGGAAAGGCAGATCTGTAGCAGGCAGATTAGCCTTCAACAGGCACATGGAATTTGATGGCAGACTAAGCTAAAGATGCTGCTGTTCCTAACAGTAAAAATGAAAGTTTTCTTCTTAGGTTTAGAGCAGTGCTTTTCAAACTTTTTATCCTGTATGATTCCATTTTAACAACTGAAAATTCACATGACCCCAGATGACTATGAAATCAAAAGCAGGTCTCCAGCCTCCTTCCTCTCATCTAGAGAAAGAAGGCACAGCAACAATAGTAGGGGCAACAGCAGCAGCAAGTGTCCCTTGTGTCAGTGTGTGCTTACAGACCTTAGTACTGAGCATGGATTTCTAGTTTAACAGGAGGGAACAAGGGCTTATTATGAATGTTTACTGGCTCACAAGCCACATGCTGACTGGTGACTTCCACTACTTGTAGGACACAGTGAAAGTCCAGAGAGAAGGGGAAATGGCCATGTTTCTGTGACCCTATTAGGGGTTCTGACCCCAACTTTGGGAACCACTGGTTTAGAGCAAGCTGTGGCACTGGGCCAAAACATGCAGCTGCTAGAAAGTATTTTTCCTGATGAGCTTGCTTCCCACATAACTTTAGTATTTTTTGCTTACAAATGGCATTGAAAAAAGAAATTCATTTATGTAAACAAACAGTTTTAAATCATCATGCTTTACCAAAGTATAAAGAGTGGCTATGCTGTAGCTTTCTAAAACAAGGCAAGAAAGTCATGTGTGTTTCTTTATTGGAACCTATTTAATGCAGCCACACAAACTACAAAGTACTTGAAACATGTCATATTTTTAAAATTATGTACTGTCCCAAATTCAACATATGCCAAGAAATACTGCTCCTAAAAAACAGCATGGTTGCAGTTCATGTTCCATGGCTGAAAATGTACAGCATCAATTCTTAGAGCACAAATCTAAACAATGACAGTGTTTAAGCCCTCTTGTTCTATATTTCTGTATACAATAACCAAGGTTTAAAATAAAAACTACATTCAAAACCGTTTTCACTTTTGAACCTATAATTACAATATTGGGACTGTATCAAGCAGCCAGCTCTCTCTAGACATACTAGCAAAGGAGTGCAGAGATACTGTAGACCCTCACCAATACATGTGGAACCAGAGGAAGAGAACAGAACTGTCAAGAGTGCAATATTGTGGGAGTGGTTTCTGGTGTATGAGACTTATTACAATAATGTTTTCTAAGATCCACAACAGAGAACTTGTCTGTTGTGATAACTGATTCATTCATTCGTGGCAGTGTGTCCCCGTCTGCTCCAGTTGGTTAGCTCACTTCTCCTCATCTTTTGTCAATAGCATCAGGCTCATCTGCTGGTTGGAGACAGTGAGCTCTTGGCATGCTCTCATGGCTTGGCTGAGATAAACAGCAAGTATGTGCTTGCACTGCAAGACAGGAGTGGCAGGTTAGATACAGCATTGGAAAGTACCAGCCAGATAGTGACTGTATTCTGAAACCATGTATATTACTGAATGTTGCCAGCTAATGTCTGAATAAGTTTTGGTTGGCATTCGGTAAAGTTGGAAGCTGAATTTTCTGTGTTTTTCAACTACTTTAATTGCCTTGGTTTCATTTTTATTTGAATGCCTGTTGTAGGCTGACATAGTGACACTCTAGCATCAGTTCAATCCCTGAATCAGAGTTTTTAGGGCATCCATACTGAATATGCATAGGTACATTTGCATGCCCTACTTTCATTGCATGCAAATATCAATATTCAATATGCATGATGCATTTTGAAAACTTACCAACCTGCAGCACTCAAGGACTGGAGTTGTACAGACCTGGCTTATGCATGATATCTAATTACAGGGTCCATAATCAAAGGTTTCCAGAAGGCATCCTAGTGCATAGTCCCAGTCCAGGTATATAAAATAACTCCTTGACTGATCATAAATAAGAGACTCTTGGCTTTAGATCACAGCACTTGTTAGAAAAGAGTGGTGTTTAAAGGAACAGAAGAAAAAGCCAAAAAATGCAAGCCATTGATAAAGCAGGCAAAGGGAGAATTTGAGAAGGTTGCTGCAGAAGCAAAAATGCGAAATAAAGATTTTTTTCAAGTACATTCGTAGCAAAAAAACCTGTGAGAGAGTCTGTTGGTCCATTAGATGATAGAGGAGTTAAAGGGGCACTAAGAGGCGACAAGGCGATAGCAGAGAGACTGAATGAATTCTTTGCTTCGGTCTTTACTGAGGAAGATATAGGGATGTTATCCATGACTGAAGTGGTATTTAAAGGTGAAAAAGAATTGAAGGAAATATCGATACATCAGGAAGATGTATTACAACTATTAGATAAACTGAAGAGTAGCAAATCACATGGACCGGATGGTATACATCCGAGGGTGTTGAAAGAACTGAAATATGAGATTGCAGACCTGCTATTAGTAATCTGTGAACTATCATTAAAATCATCTCTAATACCTGAAGACTGGAGGATCGCCAATGTAACACCAATTTTTAAAAAGGGTTCCAGGGGTGATCCGGGAAACTACAGACTGGTGAGCCTGACATCAGTACCGGGAAAAAGGGTAGAAACCATCATAAAGAATAAAATTACTCAGCATATAGATAGTCATGGCCTAATGGGAGACAGCCAACATGGCTTTAGACAAGGAAGATCTTGTTTTACTAATCTGTTATGTTTTTTTGAAAGTGTGAATAAACAGGGGGACAAAGGTGAGTCAGTTGATATAGTGTATCTGGACTTTCAGAAAGCCTTTGACAAGGTCCCTCAGAGACTTTTGGCAAAACTAAAGAGTCATGGGATAGGAGGCAGTGTACTACTGTGGATCAGGAACTGGTTAAAAGATAGAAAGCAGAGGGTTGGGCTAAATGGCCAATTTTCCTAATGGAGAAAGGTGAATAGTGGGTACCCCAGGGATCTGTGCTGGGTCCACTGCTTTTTGACATATTCATAAATGACCTGGAAAGTGGAATAACGAGTGAGGTTATCAAATTTGCAGATGACACAAAACTATTTAAAGCTGTTAAAACCCAAGAGGATTGTGGAAAATTGCAAGAGGATTTTGATAAATTGGAAGAGTGGGCATCAAAATGGCAGATGAAATTTAATGCGGACAAGTGCAAAGTTATGCACCTAGAGAAGAACAACCCAAACTATGGTTCCACGATGCAATGTTCCACATTAGGAACCACCACCCAGGAAAAAGATTTAGGCGTCATTGTGGATAACATGTTAAAACCCTCGGCCCAGTGTGCAGCGGCAGCCAAGAGAGCAAATAGAATGCTAGGTATCATAAGGAAAGGAATGGAAAATAAAACAAAAGATTTTATAATGCCTCTATATCGTTCCATGGTGAGACCGCACCTTAAATATTGTGTGCAATTCTGGTTGCCGTATCTTAAAAAGGATATAGCGTTATTAGAAAAGGTTCAGAGAAGAGCCACCAAAATGGTAAAGGGGATGGAAGGATACTCCTATGAAGAAAGGCTAAAAAGGTTAGGGCTCTTTAACCTGGAAGAGAGACGGCTGAGAGGAGATATGATAGAAGTCTATAAATTAATAAACGGAGTGGAACGGGTAAACGTAGATCGATTGTTTACATTATCAGAATATAGAAAGACTCGGGGACATGCAATGAAGCTACAGGGTAAACTATTTAAGACTAATAAAAGAAAATATTTTTTCACTGAACGTGTAATCAAACTCTGGAATTTGTTACCGGAGGATGTAGTAAAGGCTGTTAGTGTAGCTGGGTTTAAAAAAGGTTTGGACAAGTTCCTGGAGGAATGGTCCATAAACCATTATTAATAAGGGACCCAGGATATCAATGCTTGACCCAGTACAAGCATTGCGGAACCTGTGTCTTTTGGGGAAACTGCTAGGTACGTATGACCTAGATTGGCCACTGTTGGAAACAGGATACTGGGCTTGATGGACCTTGGTCTGACCCAGTATGGCATATCTTATGTTCTTAATGTCTGTTGTGGTCTGGAACGTGAACTGAGATTTTATCAGGCTATACAACTGATATTGTTTCAGGGCACTCAAATATTTTTACTTCTATCAAAAACAATCTGATTGTAGAACGTTTCTGAGTAGGTACGTCTAGTCATTCTCTTCCAAAACATCTACTAACTGTTCCACCAAACAACCACATTGCACTGTTCTCACATGACCATAATTCAGCATCATTTATTTATTTAACAGGACTTATATCCCACCTTCTCCTTTAATCAAGGCGGTGTACACAGCAACCAATCGAATTATATTGACATTTGTGTTATCATCATTCAGACCTTTAAATACTTAAAGAGAAATGATGAACAAACAAACCTCTTCCAAAGACGGGGAACCTGTAAAACTAGAGGGCATAACATGAAACTGCAAGGGGGTAAATTGAAAGGCAATGTCAGGAAATATTTTTTCACTGAAAGGGTGGTGGATGCTTGGAATGCCCTCCCGATGGAAGTGGTAGGGGCGAACACGGTGACGGAATTCAAAAAGGCATGGGACAAACACAGAGGATCCCTTTACAGAAATAGGAAAAAAACAAAATAAACGGTACCATCTAACTTCTGAACCATATAACGTCTCAACAAATAGGGATGTCCTACATGGAGTGGTGGGTTTACCCCTGAACAAGGATATGGGGAGGGGTGGCCTGCGCGGAGCGACAGGTGCACCTACTCTTGCCATCTTGCTGGGCAGACTGGATGGACCATGCTGGTCTTTATCTGCCGTCAACTACTATGTTACTATGTTACATGCAGTGTTATACAGTGCATGTGTGTGTGTGTAAGTTGGCGTTGATTCGTTGTGGGCTATTTACAGCATGAACTACATTACATTGTTATGTACATGAGTGATAAAGGGTGGGGTGCCAGTATTAGTCCAGGGGCTGTCAGGCACTATTATGTGCTATCACCGTTATGCTTGATGAAGAGCATTGTCTTGAGTTGTTTTCGAAATTCCTTAATATCTTCTGTCGATCGTAGTTCGTCAGGGAGGGTGTTCCATATTGCAGGTGCTGCCATCAATAGAGCTGTTCTTGCGGTGTTCTTGCAAGCCTTTGTGAAGTTTTTTGGTGTGTTGATGGTGTCAGAGGTGCCTCTCCTCCTTGGTCTTGTGCTGGTGTCTGGTTGTATGAATGGTTGTAGGCTGAGCCTGAGGTCCAGTGTTTGATTTTGAATATATTTAGGACTGTCTTGTACCTGATGCAGGAGCCAGCAGAGGTCTTTTAGAATGGGGGTGATGTGGTCTTGTCTTGATGAGCCAGATATTATGCGTGCTGCATCATACATAACTGGAGACTGTATGACAGCACTTCCAATGTTTTCTTAAATTTGAAAAATTAGTTTTTGAAACTGGCAATAAAGCCATTTCTGCAAGAGATCATTTCACAAATGTACTGTATCTAGAGCAGCTAAAAGGTGTACTACCTCAAAATTCACACTTAAGGAATAGAAAAGAAACCCCTGGCCAGTGGCATTTCCAGCCCACTTGGGACCCAGGGTGGGTGTCACCGCTCCACCCCACAGAGGCAGCGCAGCAAACTTACCAAAAGGCTAGCTTGAGGTGGTGTGTAGGGTTAGTGCCTGTTCAGAAACTGTCTGAACCAAACAGCATGGCTTCCTATTACAAGATGGATTCTTTTTCTGCTATAATTCAGCTTGAAACCTGCAATTCTGCAAGGTATTGTATCATCCAACTGAGCTATTGTTCATGACTACGTGCTAGAGAACTCGCTCTCATCCACAGACTGTGCCACTGGGCTTTGGATTTGCAACAATGTATGCACCTGCATACCAGCATCTTTCCTGCACCATGGGCCTTTGTTCGGAGGAGGACCACCTGACCACTATTACAGGATTTGCTGAAGATGACATACAGTATCTGAGACCAGCCAATTACCATGCCGTGATGAGGGGCTCAGGAGAAAAAATTATAGGCTGGAGACACAACCTCCGTACTTCTTTTTCCTGGATTGCTTCTGAACTCTTTTCCTGAAACTGTTGCTGGGAGTTGTTTAGCCCTACTGCCTGCCTGCCTCCCTCCCTCAAGGATGAAGACTAACCTCGGGCCAGAGTGAATCTCTCCCACAGACCTCTGCCATACTTTGACTTTGTTCCATTCCTGAGAAAATTTCTCAGACCCAGCCACAAGCATTCTGGCAAGAACTAAGGTACTGGTCTAATTCCAACCCCTCCCCCCTTACTGAGGGTCAGGCTAGCTTAGACAGACAGATAATGTACTGTATGTCTGAATGCAGAGCGAGTCAGTGACATTGGTTGCTAAAACAGAGATTAGGTATCTTGGTAATTGTAACATAGGGTTGCATAACATACTACCTCAGAAAACTAATTTATGCTCATTTTTACACTATTTTTCTATCAGTAATAAAGTCTAATTTATATACAAACACCGGGTTGGTTCTTGTTTTATCACGTGGTTTGTTTGCCAGGTAGTCCTATGGAATTCTGGACAATGGAGAGTAGCAGTTTTCCCTACACATACCGAGTATTTATACATGTGTATTTATCTGCTACTGACAATATCTCTTACAGATGCCTTGCGCTCCAATGGCCCGGACACACAAGGAGGAGCAGAGCCTCCTGCAGAAAGACCAAACGAACACAAGAGGCAGGAGACGTTGGATGAGCTGATGGGTCTTTAATGATAATGGAGAACCCCAACGCGTTTCGGCAACACCTTCTTAGGGGAAACAAATCTTAAATAAACAAATATATAATAAATAAATGATAAAAACAAAAACAATTACAACTAATTGGCATGGTGCAAAGTGAATGCAGGTAAACATGTGACAGTCTAGCAATGTGAATAATTAAAAATAGTAAATAAATAAATAAATTAACTAAAAAAACAAACAAATGCAGGGCTGAGAAACCAGAACAATAAAATGTTGACATGTGTATAATAAATAATAAACAGAACAATATACACATTAAACAATCAATTGTAAACCTTAAAACATTTTTTAGAACTAAAAAGCCTTAACTAATATCAATATTGTCTAATCAATCATTTATAAAAAACAACAAATGATAAACAAAAGATTTATGTAAGCATAGGACATAAAGTAAAAAAATAATAGAGTAAGAAGATGCTAAAAGTATACTCCTAAATGAACGTAGTAACTACTTGATCTACAACCTAAGATGGAAGAAATAATAACAATAAACACTTAATTGTAATACAGAAATAAGAAGGATAAGGAGACCAATGAAATGAAAAGAAACTGGAATGAACCCAAAATCTCTGATGAGGTGACTAGCATGATATGACCTTGAAAGGCAAAGGTTTGTCTCAGAGGGGAGGACTCCGTAGAAAATAATGCCAAGAGTCTTGAAAAACTAACTGTAAAGATAGTAGTGTTATAATATAAATTATGAGGCTGTCCAACTCAAATGAAAAATGACTATATATGGGTTCAATAATATGATGCACAATTATCTATATAAGGGCACAATAAAAGTGCATTAATATTAACATTAGGACAGGTAAATTTTGACATGATAGTAGTGTTATAGTTTGAAATATGAAGATATCCAACTTAATTGAAAATTGACTATATAAAGGCTCAATTATATGATACATAATTATCTATATAAAAACGCAATAAAAAATACATTAGTTTGACATTAAAACAGGTAAATTTGGACATGATGTGTGGTAAACCGAAAAAAGAACTTATTAGGAACATAATGTACTATTGGGCTATATTACAGTTGTAAAAATAAACAAAGGCAAATCATTAATTGAAAGCAAACCATTTAAAAAAAAAAAAAGGATTATTGCACAGTATATTAAAAAAGATGACTAAAAGTGCTTATGAAATGAATCATAAAACAATATAAAGGTATCAGACTCAGGAAACACAACAAAGTGGATGGGATTGATATGAGGACATGTTTACGCTGTTGTAGAGCAGCTCAGCAAACTGAACAAAAAGTAACCTTTAAAAACCTTGGCGTAGCATGTATAAATGTGCAGTGCAGCCGAATGCAGAAGGATTCTAGCAGTCAGCGCAAGTGCTGGGGTACTTTAACATGAAGGCAGGTATGCAGCTTGCTACACACAAGAAAAAAAAAAAATAAAATCATAACAATAAATGCATGAGTCTTTAAAATGCATGTTGACCACAAGGCTAAAAAATGAAATATTGTATATACAGTGTTGTGTGATGAAACACGGCGTTAAAACAATGATGCAATCGAAAATGTGACCGAGTGCTGGTTGTACCGTATAACTAAAAAACGCACCCGAGGTACATGTTGTATAACGTGCCTTGTTGCAGAATCATTAAAAGAAAACTAGAAATCAAACTATTGTAAATGCATACATAAAACGCGGTATTTAAAACAAAAGTGTAATCGAGTACTAGTTGTACCGCAAAACTCAAGGAACTCACCAAAGGTGCACGTTATTGAACGTGTGTTGTTGCAGAACCAATGGACCGTGAACGGATGATATTATGTAACTATAGGCAGAGAAAGATAGTGCAAGCAAAACTTATTAAGTGTGTATATGATACCATGTAGAGCAGAGACACCAACGTTTGTAATACGGGTATGACAGCCATCGTTTCATGTGTATTGGCAGAGAAAAATGCAGAAAATTAAACTGCAGAAAATTAAACTCACGAGTAAAGAGTAAACCATCGAGGTTAGAGCCGTTGAAAGCTGTGCTGCACCGAGCGCATTCAAAGCAAGTAAAAGAAGTGATCTGAGGCAGATGGAATTATAAAAGCCGATTTTCGTGCCAAAACTGAGGTAACCCGATACTGGAGGAGGGGTTAAGGTGCACGCATTGAATGATAGTGACAAACCTTGCAGGCTAATATATAGAGATGAACCTTGCCAACTGGATAATAAATGACCATATCAAAAGGAAAAATGGCAGAATGAACTGCATTATGATGTTAATGGTATTAGTGAACATGAGAGCAGAAGTGTAATGCTGTATGAACATAAGACTATATATACACACATGGTACTAAATGTCTATATTAAAGAGACCTATCCTAGAAAAACTGTTAGATCTACTTCCTGGTTTAGAGGCGCTCACTCATTTCCTGTCTGACTTTCTGTGTGGTCTACTTGCCTGCCCGGTGACCTGCTGCAGCTTCTCTGATTGGGGACGCTGGTTCTATCGGGGCTATATCAGCCTGCCCCCTACGCGGGATACCGAGGCGCTCACTCATTTCCTGTCTGACTTTCTGTGTGGTCTACTTGCCTGCCCGGTGACCTGCTGCAGCCTCTCTGATTGGGGACGCTGGTTCTATCGGGGCTATATCAGCCTGCCCCCCTACGCGGGACGTGTTAGCGGGTGCGTGCCCGAAGGGGCGTGACCAAAGGGGCAGGACACGCCCCTTTGGCGCCCCTTCGGCGCACGAGGCGGTACGAGTAACCGCTGATGGGGAAACGGAAGAAGAGGCCCCCTCCGACCTAGTCGAAAGCCGTGAAAGTCACAGGCCCGATGGATGCTCATATACGATCCGGAGGGATAATATCTGCTGCCCTTGAAGTGGCCAATGATCCGGGTGATGTCTCTTCCGTGAGTACTCCTTCTTCTTTGATGTCCCCGCAAGAGATTATTTCATCCTCAATGGTTCCACCCAAAGGTACTATCTTTGAAATCCCCTCTCTATCTGGGCAAGTTCAGTTTGAGGTGGAGAAACCTGTATTGTCATCATCGTTTTTACGATTGGACTCTCCACTTCCTGACTTGCCTCCTCCACTTCCAGCAGTTGTGTTTTTTCCTGAGCCCGTTGAGATGCCGGTTCCCCCGGATGATGTTTCCCTTAAGGATGTCTGGACTATTATCTCGCATGGAGTTGATTTTTGATAATTCATTGAAAAAACTCTCTATTTTTTCTAAAGAAACGGTTAATAAATTGTCGGATCAGGAGGCTAAATTGGTTAACTTGGAAAACAGAGTAGTAGTATGTGAAACGCAGGATTCCTCCACCCAAGGGGTTTTGGGAACTTTAGTGAAAGATGTTACTTTACTACGTCGTCAGGATGAAAGTTTGGAAAACTCCTTGCGTGCTAAGAATCTGCGTTTCTTAAATTTTTCCTGTACTCATTACTTAGACCCAGTTATTTTGTTAAAAAAGTATTTGAAAGATGTATTGCTTTTGTCTGATGTTGACTCTATAGGGATCTCGAGTATATATTATTTACCGGTGAGGGATCCAAATAGAGGTACTGATAAGGTTGAGGAAATACAGGGTAGTAGGAGACCCTCTCCTTTGATGGATTTATCTGCCTTCTTAGAGTCATCTCAGGATGAGATACCTACTAGAGCGACTCTTTTGGTTTTTTTAGTCTCTGATTTGGACAAGCAAAAAATTTTTAGGGCTTATTTTAAGAAAAAATATGAGAAATTTTGTGGCCATTTTATTCAATTGTTCCCCGATGTCTCCAGAGCCACCCAATTGAGACGGAAAGCTTTTTTGGAGGTCCGTCCAAAGGTGGTGGCTCTGGGGGCTAAATTTTTCCTGAAGTTCTCATGTAATTGCCATGTGTTGCATCAAGGGAAGCGGTATATATTTGGAGAAGTTGAGCATTTGTTAGATTTTTTGAAGGGGAATTCTTTGGTATCTTCTTAATGTTTCCTTGCTTTACCTTTGGGTTATACTGAGGATTACTGGGTGGCTAGTGGGCTTATTGTTGATTTCTTTTAATGAGTGCCTCCTAGATGTGTTCTTAATGACATTATGATTGAATTATGTGATTTGTATAGTATTGTGGGAATGCCTGTATTTGGTTTTTCATTCAATTTTCTTTTCTGATATTGTATATTTTGCTTTTATCATATGTAAACTGATAAAGAGTAAATAAAAAGCCAAAAAAAAAAAAAAGATCTACTTCCTGGTTTAAACCATGTGGTTCTAAGGTATTAAATTCATAAATGAAGCGTTGTTCGAACTTAAGTAGAATTTTATCAATATTGCCACCTCTCCAATGTGGAACAACTGTTTTTATTACTGCGAACTTGATGTCACTAATACTGTGGTTCTTTTCAAGCCAGTGAGATACTAATGGTTTGTCTGACTGCTTTCTTTGAATGTTGCTTCTATGCTCTATTATACGCGTGCGAACCTGTCGCAAAGTTTTACCTATGTATAACTTGTCACAGGGACATTGAATAAGATAAATAGCATTGATGGTTTTGCAATTCGAGTAATGTTTTAAAAAAAGTTTGTGACCCGTAGGCGCATATGTGAAATTATTCTTTATTGTAATAGTATGTGTGCACACCGAACAATTCCCACAGCTATAGTGGCCCTTGACTATAGGGGACGGTCTTGAGACCGTAAGAGCAGATGGAACAAGAAGATTAGTCAGATTGGAAGTACGTTTATAGGCGATCATGAGGTGCTTAGTGGCGAAAGATGGTATAGTGGTGAGAAGGTGCCACTCTTGTTTGAGAATATCAACAATAGCTTTTGAATGTGCAGAAAAGGTCAATGTGCATACAATTTTATCTGTAAGAATACGTGTTGTTTTACCTAAAAGAGTGGAATGATCAGTAGCGCATGCTCTATGGTAAGCTTTTTTGATACACGTTTTAGGGTAACCACGTTGCAAAAACCTATTTGTCATATCTTTAGCATGTTCTTCAAAATCAGCATTGTCTGTGCATAATCTTTTAATTCTTAAAAATTGACTGATTGGAAGGTTCTTCTTGAGAAATGGATTGTGGTAACTATCATATTTGAGTAATGTATTGCGGTCCGTGGGTTTACGGTATAAGGTAGTCGAGAAGCCTGTATTGGATTTTTTGATTAAGATATCCAAATACGAGATTTCTTCCGTACTGTAATTCCCCTCAAATTGTAAATTCAAATCCAGTGTATTGAGCCATGTATGGAAGGATTGCAATGATGTAACTGTACCATTCCATATGAGGAGGACGTCATTGATGTAACGTTTCCACAGGAGCACATTTGATTGATATGGGTGAGAGGATAAATATTTAGTTTCAAATTCAGTGACATACAAATTCGCCACATCAGGTGTCATGGGTGACCCCATGGCCACCCCTTTGATCTGCTTATAGAAGATACCTCTAAAACAAAAATAATTTTCGGTCATAACCAGAGTAGCCAATTGTGTAATAAAGAAAGTAGGCGTTCTTATTGGTTTTGGCCTTTTGATTAAGGTGTTTGCTAATACCTCCAATGCAGCACGTTGGGGAATATTTGTATATAATGACCTATCAAATGTGGCCATGATCACTTGGTCATGGAAACCCTGAAAGTCGTGTAAAATCTGAATTATGTGAGTCGAGTCCCGTACATAGGAGGGTGCCTGCATGACAAAGGGTCTCAAGTATGTATCCAAAAGTTTGGACAAGGGTTCAAAAAGTGAACCAATTGCGGACACTATTGGTCGCCCAGGAGGATTATGGAGGGATTTGTGGATTTTAGGGAGCATGTAAATGGTAGGAATGATGGGACAGGGAACTGTGAGAAACGTAATCTCTTTGGGTGTGAGATAACCCGCTTCTTTTCCAATATACAACAATGTGTCCACTTTTTGCCGCAAATGGTCGGTAGGATCGTCGAAAATTTTTTGATAATTTTTCAAGACTCTTGGCATTATTTTCTACGGAGTCCTCCCCTCTGAGACAAACCTTTGCCTTTCAAGGTCATATCATGCTAGTCACCTCATCAGAGATTTTGGGTTCATTCCAGTTTCTTTTCATTTCATTGGTCTTCTTCTCCTTCTTATTTCTGTATTACAATTAAGTGTTTATTGTTATTATTATTTCTTCCATCTTAGGTTGTAGATCAAGTAGTTACTACGTTCATTTAGGAGTATACTTTTAGCATCTTCTTACTCTATTATTTTTTTACTTTATGTCCTATGCTTACATAAATCTTTTGTTTATCATTTGTTGTTTTCTATAAATGATTGATTAGACAATATTGATATTAGTTAAGGCTTTTTAGTTCTAAAATTTTTTTTAAGGTTTACAATTGATTGTTTAATGTGTATATTGTTCTGTTTATTATTTATTCTACACATGTCAACATTTTATTGTTCTGGTTTCTCAGCCCTGCGTTTGTTTGTTTTTGTAGTTAATTTATTTATTTACTATTTTTAATTATTTATTCACATTGCTAGACTGTCACATGTTTACCTGCATTCACTTTGCACCATGCCAATTAGTTGTAATTGTTTTTATCATTTATTTATTATATATTTGTTGTTTATTTAAGAGTTGTTTCCCCTGAAGAAGGCGTTGCCGAAACGCGTTGGGGTTCTCCATTATCATTAAAGACCCATCAGCTCATCCAATGTCTCCTGCCTCTTGTGTTCGTTTGCTCCAATGGCCCGGACATTTCTCTCCAAGCCAAAATCTCATGATTCATGAGACTTTGGCCAGGTCATGCAGTGCAAGGCACATGGCAAGCCAGCTTAATCATACGTTTACCATGCTGTCTCCACTGTCCTGGTGGGGGTGCATCCCCCTCCCAGCTGGCACCCAGAGCAAGCTGTACCCACTGCCCCACCGTTGGTACACCACTGTACTGGGCTGCACAAGCCCCAATGAGGATAACAATAACTATCAATCCAAAGAGCAAAACTATGTACAGAACACCCTGGGAGCAGAAAGGGAAAAAAAATCTATGAAATATACTATGATCTGTGATGTTTGGCTATCATAGCAGCTCAGAACAAGTCATAGCAGATCAGACCATGAACAGATCCGAAGGGGGTCCTGGACTAGCCAAGGAGGACTCAAGGAAAGGACATTATCCAGTAAGTAAATTGTCATCTTCCATATCGTCCTGCTAGGCCAATTCAGACTAATGGGACATAGTAAAGCCACACCTCCAATGGTAGGAAGAAGACACGGCAGCCTTCAATCCCTCTGTACTGAAAGCATAGTTACTCACCTGTAACAGGTGATCTCCGGGAACCGCAGGAATTTAGTCTTCACATATGGGTATCGGCGGTACCGACGGAGCCTGCGCAGGAACGCTCCCCAGTGTTCAATTAGAAAGCTTTTGGGAGCACCCCACAGCGCCTGCGTGCTGCCTTCCCGCCTTTCCCAACTGTCTCTCTCCAGTTGAGTTTAAAGCTGAGACAAAGAGAGAGAGAAAGAGAGAGAGAGAGAGAGAGGGCAAGAGAGAGAGAGAGGGAAAGAGAGAGAGAGAGAGAGAGAGAGAGAGAGGGAAAGAGAAAAAGAGAGAGAGAGAAAGAGGGAAAGAGAAAAAGAGAGATACAACTCCTAGGGGAGGTGGGTGGGTTATGAAGACTAAATTCCTGCTGTTCCCGGAGATCACCTGTTACAGGTGAGTAACTATGCTATCTCCAGGAACAAGCAGGAATGTAATCTTCACATATGGGGACTCCCTAGCTACAGAAGCCAGGGAGAAACCCCAGAAGTTGTGTGCCCTTTTGAAAGGGCTCCGCTTCCCCCATGGATCTCTGGCATCCTACCAGGGATGGTGGGTAGGAGTTGATTAAGTATGGAACAGGTGTTGAAGAACAGCCTGACCAAACAAGGCATCCCAGCGGGAGTCCTTGTCCAAGTAGTAATGGGCTGTGAAGATATGAACCGAGGCCCAGGTAGCTGCTCGACAGATGTCGTCAGACACAGAGTGAAGATTAGCCATAGAAGCTGCCAGGGCTCTCACATTGTGCGCTGTGACATGGCCTTCAAGAGGAAGGTTCTTACTCTGATAGGCAAAAGATATACACTGTGCAATCCAGTTGGACAGTGTCCTTTTGGAGACTGGAAGCCCTAAATGACTAGGATCAAAAGCAACAAAGAGTTGAGAGGACTTTCTATGTTGCTGCGTCCTTTGCAAGTAAAAGGCCAAAGCTCTTTTACAGTCCAAAGTATGAAGATTCCTTTCTGCATTAGAGGCATGAGGAAAAAAACAGGAAAGTAAACTGCTTGGTTTAAATGAAAAGGTGAAACCACCTTTGGCATAAAGTGAGGATGAGTCCTAAGGACTACCTTATCATGATGGAACCTTGTATAAGGAGGATCAGCCACCAATGCTTGCAACTCACTGATGCGACGTGCTGATGTGTTTGCAATAAGAAAAATAACTTTCCAGGAAAGGAATTTTAAAGAGGTAGTAGCTAATGGTTCAAAAGGCTGCTTCATGAGCTGGCCAAGAACCAGATTTAAATCCCATGCCACCGGTGGTGGCTTAATGGGAGGCTTAGTTAGAAGAAGGACTCTCATAAATCTCGCTATGATAGGATGAGAGGAAATAGGTTGCCCATTTAAAGGTTTGAGAGAAGCTGCAATAACACTCAAATGAACTCTCACTGAATTGGTCTTAAGCCCTGCATTAGACAAATGAAGGAGATATTCCAGTAATGATTCCAGAGGTATTGCAAGAGGGTTAAGACCCTTCTGTGAAAACCATATGGTAAAACTTTTCCACTTGAAAGCATAAGAGCGTCTTGAGGATGGTTTCCTGGAAGCATAAAGGATATCCTTTACTTGCTGAGAAAGGTTAAGACCATGAAGTTCTAGGCTTTCAGCAACCAGGCCCTGAGATGTAGAGACTGGGGATTGGGATGCCACAGCATCCCGTCCTCCTGGGATAGGAGATCTGGAGCAGATCCTAGCTCCAGAGATGGAGCTTGAGAGAGATGTAAGAGCAGAGGGTACCACACTTGTCATGGCCAATGTGGCGCTATGAGAATCATATGGCCTCTGTCTCTCTGAAGCTTGAATAGAGTTCTGGGAATTAGGGGAATGGGTGGGAAGGCATACAGAAAGTCCTGACCCCAATGGAGGAGGAAGGCATCCCTGACCTGACAACCCTGAGCCGGAATTCTGGAACAGAATCGGGGAAGTTTGGCATTCAGCGGACTTGGAAAGAGGTCTACATCCGGGGTTCCCCAAAATTGGAAAGTTTTGGCCACCTGGTCTGCATGGAGAGACTATTCGTGTGGAAGCAGAACTGGACTGAGTCTGTCTGCCCAAGAGTTTTGAATGCCTGGAAGATACACTGCAAGGAGATGAATCTGATGCTCTCTGGCGAGGGCCCAAGGTCACAAAGCTTCGTTGCAGAGCGACAGAGAGCCTGTTCCGCCCTGCTTGTTCACATAGAACATGGCTACCTGGTTGTCCATTTGAATTAGGACAGTTTTGTAGCTGAGCTGGGTGTGAAACACTCGAAGAGCAAGAAAGATTGTTCTGAGCTCTAGGAGATTGATGTGTAGATCGGTCTCCTGTGGAGTCCAGGTACCCTGGGTAGAGAGGCCTTGCAAATGAGCTCCCTAACCCACCTGTGAGGCATTTGTTGTTAGAGTTACTTGAGGTGGGGGTTGCTGCAAAAGGGACCCCACCAATAGATTCTGGAGTGACTGCCACTATTGGAGAGACAAAATAAGATGATCTGAGGTTGCTATTTTGTTTGACAGGCAACCTGACGCCTGAGTCCACTGAGTGGATAGAGTTCACTGGGCTGCCCTCATATGGAGGCGGGCATAAGGGACCACATGCATGGTGGATGCCATGTGGCCTAGCAATTGTAACATTTCCCGAGCAGTGAGGTGAGACTTTAGCATTGCTTGGGAAGCTAACTGCACAATGCGAAGGCAGCGGGACTGTGGAAGATAGGCCCTTGTCTGTCTGGTATCCAGCAGGGTTCCTATGAACTCTAGAGACTGTGGGAGCTAGGTTGGATTTTGGGAAGTTTATGACAAGTCCCGAATATTGAAGGATACGCATTGTGCGAGATAGAGAAATCCTGGCCTCTGGCTCTGATGGGGCTCGAACGAGCCAATCGCCAAGTAAGGGAAGACGAATATTTTTAGGGTGCGGAGAAATGCTGCCACCACAGCCATGCATTTTGTGAACACCCTTGGTGCCGAGGCCAGGCCAAAAAGAAGAACTCTGTATTGGTAGTGCTTCCCTTGAAATAGAAAGCGAAGAAACCTTCGGTGAGTTGGATGGATGAGAACATGAGTGTACGCATCCTTGAGATCTAGAGAACAAAGCCAGTCCTGACTGAAGGTACGGCAGTAGAATTCCCAGAGAAATCATTTTGAATTTCTCTTTGAACAGGAATTTTTCAATTCTCTGAGGTCCAAAATGGGTCTGTGCCCTCCTGTTTTCTTTGGAATAAGGAAAAAGGGGGAATAGAACCCTGCACCTTGTTGATGAATAGGTACTTCTTCTATTTCCCTTTGGGCAAGAAGCAGACTGACCTCGTGATCTAACTGGGAGTTGAGAGAGGTCTGAGAATTGAACTGTCTTAACATTGTAGGAGGGGGCATGCTGAGGAAGTGAAGCTTGTATCCCTCTCTTACAATGGACAGAGTCCAACTTTCTGCTGTTATCTGCCCCCATATGGGGGCAAAATAACATAACCTTCCTGGAATGGTGGAAGGCTCTGGCCCAATCAGGGCCAGGAAGACAAAGTTCTCTAGATGGGAGTCAAAGCCCCTGTGGAGGCTGAGTCTGCTGAGCCGGTTGAGGCTTAGCAGCCTTTGTTTTTCTTTGTTTAGGTTGCTGCTGAACCTTTTGGGCAGACTGATCTGAACGATGCCCTTGCTGGGTATAGGAGAGGTAGAACTTCTTTCTAGTGAAGAATGTTTTTTTTTGTAGGACTTTTTCCTTGCAGGATCAGCTGTAGATTTTGATAATCTATCCAAGGTGAGATTATCAGCATCTAGCTCATTAGCTTTCTCTTGCCAATTTTTGCCAAAGAGATTCTCTCCTGTGCAAGGAATATTCCCCAGTTTGTCCTGTACCCAAAGTTCCAAGTCAGATGCCTGGAGCCAGGCAATCCTACATGCGCCTATGGCAATAGCAGAAGTTCTGCTTATGCACTCAAAACAATCAAAAGCTGCACGATTTACGAATTTGGAAACATCCTGAGCATGTTTGATAAGTGCAAGATAATCTTGTCTCTTATCATCACGAAGGAGAGGGCTCATAAGCTCTAGATCTCCTGTAACTTCCTTAAGGAACATTCCCATATATAAAATGTAGGAACTAATCCTGGCAGAAAGCATAGAGACCTGGAAGGTTCAATGCCCAAAGGCATCAAGAGTTCTACATTCACATCCTGGAGGATTAGATGCATGTCTTTTTGCACTCTTGATCCTTCTCATAGCTGATTCCACCTCCATGGAATGGTGGGGCAACTGAGTTTTTTGAAATCCAGGACAGGGAGGAACTCGATACATGGTATTGAGCCTACGAGAATGAGAAGTGGTGAGAGGTGTTTCCCACATCCTTAGCATGAGATCATGCAAGATCTCATGAATAGGCAAAGTAGCTCCCTCTTTGGGAGCTTTAGAATACTGTAAAATCTCCAATTCCTTTGCCCTAGGCTCTGTTTCAAGAGCCACTGTGATGGAAAGACCTCGAGCCACATCCCGGATAAAATCCTGGAAGGATATATCCTCTGGAGGAGACATCCTATGTTTAGGAGAGGAAGAAGCCTCAGGAAGAAATACTCTGGTATCGACAGAGCTGTCAGAGTCTTCAGACTTGGAGGATTCAAAGTATCTCCTGTCCGGGTAATCGTGCAGTGCACGATACCGGTACCGATCGAAGTCGGTATCGACAGGGTCCGGTACCAACTTGTCAGTACCGGTAGTCCACCTGCTGACGTTGATGCAATTGGCCCCAGTACCGATGTAGGTGCCGGTACCGGTACAATTGTCTGAAGCGGTTTTGGGGGCATCGATGCCGAGAGAAGAGCAGCCAGACTGCGTTCAATAGCCAAGAATCTCTGGTCTGTTGACGCCGCCAATGCCTGGGTATCGGTACTGGACAAAGCGGCTGGTACCCCAGAGTATGGCACCAGTAGTTCTGCCGAGGTTGGGGCCTCGAGAACATCTTGGAGCCCCGATGATGCTTTGGAAGCCGAAACCTCCCGCCGAGGCAATTTTGCCGGTGTGAGTCCCTCAAGGGCAACGCCAGAGGCATCTCGATACTTAGAAGGAGATCTACCCTTTGAGGACCGGCTAGACCTATGTTTAGAAACCTGAGATTCATGGGAGGAAGACGAAGCCCTGGAAGATGTTGATGCCACAGATGCTGCATCGGAGGGAAAAAGGGTGCTAAGTTTAGCAGCTCGGTTTTGCCGACCCCTCTTGGACATCATCCCACAGGCAACACACTCTGAAATAGAGTGGTCAGGACCTAAACATTTGAGGCATCATTCATGGGTGTCGGTGACGGAGATGGTACCGCCACACTTGGAACATTTTTTAAAACCCGAAGCGGGTTTTTCCATTGTAGAGGAAAGTTGGACCTAGTGCCCAAAATGGCACGTGGCACCAGAGGAGAAAAAAGCTGGAAGACTCCAGGAAAAGATTGTTTTTTTTTCAAGGAAAAGAAAGAAAGAAAGAACCGGTGTAGCGTCGAAGGAAGGCAGACGCGATCACAAAAAAGAATAAATGGGAGTCACGTGATGCGGTGAGGACAGCAGACGTGTTCTAGCTGTGCTCCGGTCTCCTTTGCCCCAAACCGGCAATTTAAAGGGACTTTCTAGCGAACGTTTATAGGGGTTAACTACTTCTACACACCCCTTAATATCGGTGGGTCAGGATTGGAGACGAGGGAGCCTTCTTGGGCATGGCATCATCCACAAAATCCGGTCGAAGAGAGAGCGGGAGCGGGTGGCCTCTGCGGCCAAAATGGCAGAGGGAAGCACGATGCCGCGTTCACCATCTTCGCCAGCCTTTCTGGAGGAGGTTTCCTCAGTGGTGTCGGAGGCACTTTCTTCCCAATTTGCGGCCCTACACGAGAAGATGGATGTTTTACAGAGCTCGGTGGGAGCCCTGGGGAATCGCCTGGAGGAGGCGGAGGAGCGAATTGGGAAGGCAGAGGATTCCATTGAGAATGTGACCCAAGAGCTGGCTTCACTAGGGCCCAGGTACAGCTGCAAACGACGAAACTCGACGATTTGGAAAATCGCTCCCGCCGCAATAACCTTAGAATAATGGGCATCCCTGAGACTGTGGCGGATAAGGATCTGAAACACTATGTGGAGACCCTCTTCCCACAGCTCTTTGAGGGACTACTTGATGGCGGAGACCTGATCATAGAACGCATCCATCGGGTGGGGAGCAGGCAGACCCAGGAACGCAGGCCCAGAGTGGTGCTGGCAAAATTCCTCCACTTCCCACAAAAGGAGGCGATCCTCCGGGCTGCCCGACAACGTGGAGTATTAACCCATGAAAATCTTACCCTTCGAATCGCACAGGATTACTCGGTGGCCCTCAGCCTGCGTCGGAGAGCATATGCTCCGCTTTGTCAGAAACTTATTGCTGCAAAAGTGAAATTTCTGGTGCAATATCTGGCCCGGCTGCATGTCTACCACGCGGGAGCCCATCGGACCTTTGAATCGGCAGAAGAGGCAGCCCCATTCGTGGAGACCGCTGTGCATTGCAGCAGCCCGCCGGCGAGTCACCCCTAAAACTACGGGCCCCGATGCGGAGGGAGCTGGCTGAAACAGGCCTGGTTTGGCGGGCTGTGGGGACCCTCATCCGGGGAACACCAAGTAAAGGGAAGCTCCCTGAAATAAACGGACAGCACCTGTGACTTTACCGGAGACGGGCAGGAGTGCTGCACCGATGGGCGGCTTTTAAATGTGGCCGGGACAGTGTACTATCCCACAGCGGCTGCTGGATATCGCACGAGCCGCGCGGCGGTGTGGGGCGTCAGAGCCGATACCGGAGGATATCGGGGACTAAATGATGAACCCTAACCGAGGACCCAAATGGGGCCTGAACTGCATTAAGATGCCGTGGTTTGTTTTTTGCTGTTTGTATTGGGGGATAACCACCATTAATATTTTGAATGTGTGTGTGTGTGAGTGAGTAGGGGGGGGGAAAGGTTTAGTTTAATGGTTTGAGTGTGGGATGTAGCTGTGTTGGGGTTTTCAGATATAGCTGATCCTCCACATGGTCCGGGTTGCTCAGTCGGCAGTTACTCATCGGGGGAGAAGGGGGGGGGGAAGTATTATGATTGGGAAGGGGGAGGGGGTGGCGGAGCGGTGGGGGTGGCTGCGGGTGGAGGTTGGGGGGAGTAGGACAGGGGAGACCTAGGATAGACGAAAGGGGGTGGAGGGGAGTGGTTACTAGGGTTGATGTGCGGGGAGAAGTGCGGGGAAGATAAGAGGATGAGAGGGGTGAAGAGTGAGTGGGAAAAGGAGTGGAGGGGGAGGGGGAGAGGGAGAAGGGGGGGATGGAGTCGGGAGGAAGGGGCTGAGAAGGGTGGTAGGGTGGAGCAGTGAGGGGAGAGTCATCAAAAGGGAGGGGGGTTGGGATTACTGTCTCTTTTGGGCTGTGCGCGTGCGCGTACCTTGTTGAGCGAGCGCACATGCTTGTAACGATGTGCACAATAATTGCAGTGCTGGTCCTGATGGAAAACAACACGGACGTCCAAAACTTTTAAAGTTGCTGTGTATTTATGTCTTCCACAGTGTTTTTTGATACGGGCAATGTGATGTATATCCTGCATTCTGATGTGTAGTCAGACTTCAAAGTGTATAGCTCAGAGTGTCGGACTGTGGCGCACAGGGGTTTGGCCTTCCATCAGCAGCTGCACAGCTGCTACTTTGTGTGCATACGGCCTCCAGAGAATTAGAGGGGCCATTGGTTGGGATGGGGGCAGCGATGCTGTTTGGGGAGCGGTGATCCCGGGGGGGGGGGTGGGGTGCGAGAGGGGGGGGAGTCCTTGGCCACCCCCCACCCCCTTTTCTCCTTCTCCTTTCTCTTGATGGCGGTTCTCCGGTGGGGGTGTTGTATAGTTCTTCCCCGATCGGCCTCTCTCCGCCCTACTGGGCCGTGTGCTGGAGGCGGCCGGAATCCCTCTTCGATCCTTGGGTGCTAGGGAGGTCCTGTTAATACATTATGAAGGTGATAGATGGGGGTGAGGGAGACTGGATGCATTAAAGTGACTAGCGAGAGTAATCCCTCGCTATGGCTAAGTGGCTGTTAGAGAGCCACTGGGGTAAAGATATGGAGGAGTTTGGGGGGGAGGAGGGGGAGGGGAGAGTTGAGAGAGAGTGGGGTGAGGGGGGACATGGTCACACCTATTATGGGGATTTTATTTTTGGGACTTACTGCCTTCAATGGAGCTGGAGGGGGCCCCAGGCTGGGAGGGCTCCCTTCAAAAAATTGGTACTCATGCTGGCACAGGGTCTTCTTATGTTCGCTATATACTGAAGATTGTATCTTGGAATGTCTGTGGTCTGGGCTGCCCCATTAAACGCTCTAAAGTGCTGCAGGCCCTCGCCCGGCAGAAAGTGGATGTAGCTCTGCTTCAAGAGACCCACCAGACAACAGTGGAGCATGGAAAATTGGCTAGAGCGTGGGTGGGGAAGGTGTATGGATCCCCAGCGCAAGGTAAGAAAGGTGGGGTGGCTATTTTGATTCACAAACGTGTGCGCTTTGAGGTCGAGAAGGAAGTTACTGATTCCTCTGGGAGATTTGTTCTTATATACGGAACCTTAGAGGGGAGGCCGGTGATCCTTGGGAACGTCTATTCCCCTAATGTATTGGATCCTGGTTTATACGCTCGTTTGGCTACTAAAATTGAGTTATTACCGGAAGTGCCCGTAATCTTAGGGGGTGACTTTAACGCCGTGATGGACGTGACATTAGATACATCATTAGATGGGGGTTCGCGGGAAAGACGGCGATCCACACGGGCGTTACTTAGCCTGCGGGACCGGCTAGGACTTGTCGATCCCTGGCGGTTGCTGCACTCATCCGAGAAAGATTTCACCCATCAATCTCGGGCCCATGGATCGTCGGCGCACCTGGATTATTTGTTGATCTCAGGGGGGTTATTCGCTGCAGTGCGGGATGCACAGATTGGACCAGGGGAGATCTCTGACCATGCATTAATTTGGTTGGAGTTTCAGTGGGAGGGGACGGCCCGCGCCTCCCGAATATGGCGGTTCCCTTTGGAGCTTTATACGGATCCTCAATTTCGTTCTTTCTTGCGCCGCCATTGGCGGGAATTTGAACAAGATCATACTAGTCATCAGGACGAGCCTGAATTGGTCTGGGAGACTGCCAAAGTGGTACTGCGAGGCGATATATTGGGATACCAGGCCAGACGACGGAGATTGATGTCGGAGCGCATAATCCACCTGGAACGGGAGGTGACAAAGCTGCGCCGGCTTTATGCCGGTAATCCTAATGCCAGTCTTAAAAGACGACTATGGGAGACTCAAACGACGCTGAACGAAGTTCTGCACCAGAGGGCGAAAAAATCTGTACAATATTATCGATACCAGCTGTACAAACAGGGGGATAAGCCGGGGAAATTGCTGGCCCGATGCCTATGCGGGCCTCGGGGCTCAAGGTTAATCCCAGCACTAAGGGATGATCAGGGGGTGCTCCACCAGAATACTCCGCAGATCGCTAATATTTTCCGTTCCTTTTTCCAAAAGCTCTATGCGGCAGAACCTGACTCCCCGCTACAGATGAGGGATTACCTTGCAGATTTGGATCTCCCTCAGTTAACGGACGCGCAAAGGGAGCATCTAGACCGACCGGTTACTCTGCAAGAGGTGCAGACTGTTATAACCAATGCGTGTTGTTACAAGTCCCCTGGACCAGACGGGCTGGGTGCGGAATTCTACAAGATTTTGAACGAGTTGATCTCCCCGACACTTAGAGAGGTGTATATTTGTAGAGCCAAGCAAGGCTTCTTTCGATGGGGTAGTAACCAGGCTCACATAATACTTATTCCAAAGCCAGGGAAAGACCCGCTCCGCGCAGCTTCTTATCGCCCCATTTCGCTTCTTAATTTTGATCTTAAGCTGGTGGCCAAGATATTGGCGGAACGTTTGGCAGGTGTTCTGGGCCAATTAGTTCATGAGTCACAGGTCGGCTTTGTGAAGTCCCGCTATGCCGTGCGTAACTTACGGAAAATTGTTGCCTCACTGGAAGGGGTGCAACGCCGCGGCCAGGACTCTTTGCTGATAAGCTTTGATGCGGAAAAAGCCTTTGATAGGGTCAGCTGGCACTTTTTACACTACCTGCTTCCGCGTTATGGCCTGGGTGATTCATTCTGTAAAATGGTGCGGGGTTTTATACGCAGACCCGATGGCGGCGATTTCCTGTAATGGGCTGCTCTCGGAGGTCTTCCCGCTTTGTAGAGGGACCCGACAGGGATGTCCCCTTTCCCCACTGCTATTTGCCTTATCACTGGACCCTCTGATTCGCAAGGTGGAACGGTCTCGTGAAATACGGGGTAATGTTATCGGGAGACAAGGTTTTAAAGTCTCCGCCTTCGCAGATGACCTTTTGGTCCATTTACTGTATCCCCAAACTTCGTTGCCGGCGCTGCTAGAGGAATTTCAGACCTTTGGGAGCTTCGCAGGTTTTTGCATTAACCGGGACAAGTCGGAGGCGTTGGATGTCTCGGGCCATCTGCGGCCGCGATGGCAGGGTGACTTTCCCCTCAGATGGGCCACCGATTCCTTTAGATATCTGGGGATCCTTCTAACCCCCCGACCGGCGCAGCTTTACCGGGCTAATTTGAATCGGGTGATGACTAAATTACGGGCTCAATTACAGGCGTGGAGACCACTCCCACTGTCTTTCTGGGCGTATAGCTGCGATTAAGATGGTCATTCTCCCTAGGATACTATATTGGCTGCAAACCCTTCCGGTGTGGGTCTTGCGCCGAGACCTTCGGATCGAAGGGGTGATTAGGAAATTTCTATGGCAGGGGGCGAGAGCGCGTATCGCAGACTGATGGGAGGCTGGCGCCAGGGCAGTATGGGACTACCGGATTTGGGGGCGTACGCTATGGCTTGCCAGGCGCGCCACCTGGGGGATTGGCTGGGGGGCACCGAATTGTTCACTCCCCGGACGTTGGAGGAGGCCTTTGTCGCCCCACACTCATTGTTGGCCCTTTTACATCAGGAGAACCGGGTGCTCCCGGCCTATATTACGGACAGTGTGCTCTTGGGAGCGGTTCGGCGCACATGGCGGCAGTTAAATGTGTTCTGGCAACAAAGTTGGAAGGCTTCGAGCTGGCTCCCGTTTCAGGGTAATGTTAGCTTCACCCCGGGAACGGATAATGTAGTCCTGCGGCGCTGGGCAGCAAAAGGAATCTGTAAGGTCGGGCATGTTGTGAACTCTACCGGTGCGTGTAAATCTTTCTCAGTATTAAGGGCGGAATATGATTTAGACCAGAACCAAATATTCTCCTATATACAGCTCTCACACTATGTGTCTTCTTTGCCGACAGCAGAACTCCAGGTGACCCGGTCGGCACAGATCCTGGAATTTTTTGATTTAGGGGAGGATACTCCTCCCTCTATCCGAGTCTTGCGGGCTAGATTGGATGAGTACAGACAGTCGCCAGACTATCGGCCGGTGGAATTAGCATGGGCCCGGGAAATGGAGTGTGAGATCCCCCCGGGCACTGTTCTTAGGGGTCTCAGACGAGTGGCCACCCTTGCGGAGGGGGTGCGGTGGAGGGAAATCCAGTTCAAATCTTTGACTCGGGTACATTTTTCCCCGCGGCGGGCCTTCCGATGTCATTTGTCGACGGATGGTGGCTGCCCGAGATGCTCCGCCCCCATGGCGACTTTGTTCCATGTGTGGTGGGGCTGCCGACACATTCGTCCGTATTGGGCCAGAATCTCTTCCTACATGCAGGGGTTGTTGGGGCAAGCGGTGCGATGGGATGCCCTCTTTGTCGTACTAGACTGCTTGGGCCGCACATGTCCTAAGGGAAGATGGGGACGGCTGCTACTGCGTAAGGCTTGCTTGGTGGCGAAAGGGCCTATACTCCGCCGTTGGCTTGAGAGACACCCGCCTACCTTCTGGGAATGGAGGAATGCTTTTCACCAAATGATGCTTGCGGAGTGTAGGAGTGCCCGGGGTGGCCTTCGTCGCTGGTCCACCTTTCAGATGCTGTGGGATCCATATATCCACAAAATAAGCCCGCGTAGCTGTAATGAGGTGTTGCAATGGGCAGCAGCCGAGACCACTATGTCTATATAATGCTGGAGGGGTGGTAAGTTCAGGCACTGTGTGGCAAAGGTGTGACTATGTTGGGAGTGGACCATGTCCTTATGGGAGGGGGGTGGGTTTTTTTTTTTTTAGTTGTGTTTCATATTAAAAAGCAAAATGTAACACCGGTATCTGACCCTGGCTCTCCGCTGTGGGGATAAGAGTCCCTCCCCACGCGGGGCCTGACTGTTATTTGTTGTACTTGTTTATTACTGGTGTATTAAAATAAAGTTTTGAAAAAAAAAAAAAAGAATAAATGGGATATTTTCTGCGGTGACAGGAAGTGCAACCTGCCGGCTCCGCAGAAAACGAAGAACTGGGGAGAGACAGTTGGGAAAGGCAGGAAGGCAGCACGCAGGCGCTGTGGGGTGCTCCTAAAAGCTTTCTAATTGGACGCTGGGGAGCGTTCCCGCACAGGCTCCGTCGGTACCGATGATACCCATATGTGAAGACTACATTCCTGCTTGTTCCTGGAGATGACAGTATCTAGTTGAGTATGGACATCCAAGCAGTAATGCTTGACAAAGGTGGAAAGCGATGACCATGCTGCCACATGATAGATATCTTTGGGAGTGTCCGAACTGCAGGAGGAAGCTTTAGCCCAAGTGGAATGCGCACACAAACCCTCTGGGACTGGCCGTTTCCACAATAGATAAACCGAGGCTATTGACAAATCCTTGAGCATAGCCCTTCTCAAGGGTTCAAACAGTGTAGCCATCAAGGCCAGAAGAACCAAACTGAGATCCTAAGAAGGAACCACTAAGTGCAGGGTTGGACGCACACCTAAATAATTCCATACCCAAATACATCAACTGTAAATAAGTTAAGCTCTTAGCATGTCCTGCATGTACCCCTTCCCATGTTTCTAAATGAGTTCTCTGTAATGTTCTGTTGAAGTTGTAATGTAAACCGCTTTGATGCCAAGAAAAGCGGTATAGAAAACATATTTTATTTAACAAGTATTTAACTCCCCACGGGAAATGGGCCACATCCAAGTGCGATGGTGGTTTTTAAACAAATCAAGGCTGCCCTGTGAACCCTCAACGAACTGAGGGAAAGGCCCTTGTCAAAACACAATGAAGCCCTGCACAGGAATGCTCCCCAGCTTCTATTGGAAGCTTCTGGGAGGCTCCACTACACCCGCGTATCTGTCTTCCCGCCTGCCACAGTGCCATCCTCCCCAGTATGATACAAAGCTGTAGCAGAATACAACTCCTTGGAGGAAGTGGGAGGGTTGTGAGGACTTAGTCCTGCTGTCCACAGACAACACCTGCTACAGGTAAGTAACTATGCTTTCTCTGTGTACAAGTAGGACACCCAAGCTACAGACTACCGAAAACTGAGGAGGCAAAAAAGCCCAACGAAGGCAACAAACAAGAACTGGAGAAAGAACAAGAAGTAGCAGAGGTAGTCTCCCAGAGGAACTCAGCTGACTCAAAATCTGCCTCATACTGCTCCAAACATCAGTGTTAATGCTCCATAAAGAGTCTTTTGTTAGCTTGGCAGACAGAAGGGCCTTGGTGGAAAAGAGTTGAACCTAATACCCAAAGAGATGCTGGAGCACAGACTGGCCAAAGTTGCTGTCACGTTGAGAATCCTCCTCCAGACAATACTGTGATCTGAATGTATGGATCGAAGACCACGTTGCAGCCCTGCAGATATCCTCTATAGAGACCGAGTGCAAGTTGGCCACTGACGCTGCCATGGCTCTGACATTGTGAGCCATGACATGACCATTAATGCTCAGGCCAGCTTGGGCATAAGTGAAAGAGACGCAGTGCCAGCCAAATTGAAAGAGTGTGTTTGTGAAATGGCAGCCCCAAACTTGCTGGGTCAAAAGAGACAGACAGCTGAGTGGACCTTCGGTATGTCTTTGTTCATTCAAGATAGAAGGCCAGGGCTTGCCTGCAGTCCAACCTGTGCAGAGCTACCTCCCCACTGGGCAGTACAACCAACTGGTTAAGATGGAAAGCGGAAACCACCTTTGAAAGGAAACATGGATGAGTGTGTAATACTGCTCTGTTATAGTGGAACCTGGTATACGGTGGGTGAGGCATGAAGGCCTGAAACTTGCTGACATGGCATGCTGACATAACTCGCACCAGAAACTAGACCTTCCTGGTCAGGAACGTCAGAGGTCCCATGCTACCGCTGGAGCCCTGACTGAAGGCTTAGAGAGGAGCATGCCCCGCATGAAGCCAACCACCAGAGGATAAGCAGAGATGGACTTCCCTCTGAGCTCTGATGGTAGGCCCTGATCGCACTCAGGTGAACCTGGACAGAAATGGATTTAAGACACGATTCAGTGAGGTACAGGAGGGTACTCGAGAAACCTGTTGATGGAGCAAGAAAAGGGATCCAAGGCCCAAGTCAGTGCACCTGGTGGCAAACGTTTTCCACTTGAAGGCATAAGACCTCCTCGTCTAAGCTTTCCTGGAGGCCAAGAGAACCTCCGCAACTCCCTCGGGCATGTTAAGCTCCAACAGGACTACCTGCTCAACATCCATGCCATAAGGGACAACATCCAGACGTTGGGGTAAAGTCCCGTCCTCCTGAAACATGAGGTCCAGAGTGTAGCCCAACCTCAGAGGCTCTTGACACAAGAGCTGAAGCAGAAGGGGAAATCATGGCTGCATGGGCCAATATGGCATAATGAGAATCATTTAGCCCCTGTCAGTCTAGAGCTTCAACAGGATCTTTGCTATGAGAGGAATGGGGGAACATGTGTAGAGCAGGCCCACTCCCCAATGCAGGAGAAAGGCATCTGGCACCAGCCTGTCCCTTGAAGCGACCCTGGAGCAGAACTGATCAACCTGGGCGTTGTTCGGAGTGGCAAACAGATCAAGGGAGTACTCCATAACTGAAAAAGCCAGGCCATAACCGCCCTGTTCACAATCCACTCATGCGGCTGGATGCAGCAGCTTAACTGATCCACCAGGGAGTTGAGTTCCCCAGGCAGATAAGTAACTCAACTCCATGCCGTGGGTGATGGCAAACTTCCACAGGCCGAACGCCTCGCAGCACAGGAGATAACCCTGTGCCCTCCCCCCCCTGCTTGTTCATTCAATACATCACCACCTAATTGTCAGATCAGAACAAACTGGTTGGAAGGGTAGTCTGAGTGCCCTGAGAATGTCCGCAACGTCTCGGAGCTCTAGAAAGTTGATCTAGTGGAGGCTCTCTTGCTCGGACCACCTGCTTGTGTGCGAAGACTGCCCGGATATGCCCTCCAATCGAGCTTGGATGGGTCTGTCGTCAGCATCCTCTGGGGAGGCAACACCTGAAAGAGGAGACCTCTAAGCAGGTTTTGAGTCCAGCCACCAGTCCAGGGACTGGATCAGAGGGGCGGTGATGGCCACCTGGTCTCCGAGATGGCAAGTTATCTGATACCTCCGCTGGGTACCATGGACTAAGGCGTCAGCCTCTGCAGATGGTAGGCCCAAGCCCAAGTGGTGTCAAGTAAGGTCCCTATGAACTCCAGCTGTTGGGAGGGCTTGAGGTGGGATTTGGGGGAGTTGATCACAAACCCCATCATATCAAGCACCTGGATGGTTAGCCGAGTTGATTACCATACTCCATTTGGAGTGGAGTTCTTTATGAGCCAGTCATCCAAGTAGGGTAGCTGAATATCCCCAGAGTCTGGAGATAAGTGGCCAACTTCATGAAGACCCATGGCGCCAAGCCCAGGCCAAAGGGAAGCAGCCGGTACTGATTGTGTTGGCCCCCCTGAACGGAGTGGAACTCTTTCTTGCGAGGTAGGGGTGTGTGTGTGTGTAAGTGTAAGTGTAATTGGTTGAGTGGGAGGCGACAAAATGTACAGGTAAATGGAGCTCACTCTAAGGAAACTAATGTTATCAGTGGTGTACCGCAGGGATCTGTTTTTGGTCTGATTCTTTTTAACATCTTTGTTAGTGATATTGCAGAAGGGCTGCCAGGTAAGGTTTACTTTTTTGCAGATGATACCAAAATCTGCAATAGAGTAGACTCCCAGGAAGGAGTAGATACCATGAGGAGGGATCTAGGTAAGCCTGAAGAATGGTAAAGAATTTGGCAGCTGAGATTTAATGCAAAACAATGCAGGGTCATTCATTTGGGCTGCAAAATTCCAAGGGAGCAGTACAATATAGGAGGTGAAGTATTTCTGTCCATGAAAAAAGAGCAGGACCTCGGCATGATTGTTTCTGATGATCTTAAAGTAGCTATACAGGTAGAAAAGGCAGTGGCAAAAGCCAGAAGGATGCTTGGGTGCATAGGGAGAGGAATGGCCAACAGAAAAAAAGGTGGTGGTAGTGCCTCTGTATAAGTCTCTGGTGCAACTTCATTTGGCATATTGTATGCAATTCTTGAGAACACACCTTCAAAAGGACATAAACAGGATGGAGTCGGTGCAGAGAGTGGCTACTAAAATGGGTAGTGGTCTTCTTTATAAAGCATATGGGAAGAGACTTAAAGATCTTAATATGTATATGTTAGAGGAAAAGGTGAGATAGAGGAGATATGATAGAGAAGTTAAATACCTTCGTGGCATAAATGTCCAAGAGGAGAGCCTCTTTTGATTGAAAGTAAGCTCTGCAATGAGGGGACATAGGATGAGGGTGAAAGGCGATAGACTCAGGAGTAATAATGAAGAAATATTTCTTTATGAAGAGTGGTAGATGTGTGGAATAGTCTCCCAGTGGAGATAGTAGAGACAAGGACAGTATCTCAATTAAAGAAAGCATGGGACAAACACAGAAGATTTCAAAAGGAATGAAAGGTACTATAGTATTTGATATAGAAGGGCAGATTAGATAGGCCATATAGTCTTTTTCTGCTGACATGTTTCTATATCCAATCGTTTCTTTGAAGGTCCCCAGCGAGACCATCTTGAATTTTTCTCGCACTAAGGTGGTGTTGAGGTTTCAGATATCCAGAATGAACCAGAACCCCCCTCCACCCCACCTACTGTCTTGGGGACAAGAAAGTATCTGAAGTAGAGCCCCCACTCGACCAGAGCTGAAGGCACAGGCTTTATTGTGAGATTGGCTAGAATGGTGGAGATTTCTCCTTGCAACAGGTCTAGGTGCAGAGGGTTGAAGGGATAGTATCTCGGGGGGCAGGGGGGAGGGGGAGGGGGGTGGACGTCAGGTCAACAAGGTGCAGCATGTAGCTGCTTTGGTCTATCTGCAAAAACCATGAGTCTAAAGTGATGAGAGGCATTCTGTGGGTAAAAAGGACAAGCTGCCCCCCCCCCAATTGGGGGGTTTCCGTCTGCGGCAATTGGTAGATTAGCTATGTTGCAATGGAACCAGTCAACCTCCATCACCCAGCCTGGGCTGTGGGGCAGGCTGGGGCTTCTGGGGCTTCTCCCGTTGCTGCTGCTGAGGAGCCTGCACCATTTGCTGAGAGCTTTGAGGGCCTGAGAAGCACTTGCGCTTATGCTGGTAATTAAGTCTTCTTCAGCCCGATACCTTTTGTGAAAAGAATCAGAAGTCTTCTCGAGAACCTGGTGAAGATGATATGCTGTTTCTCTATGTCACCGGATTTAGCCTCCACCTGTGCCCCGAAAAGGTTTTCCCTTCTGCAGAGCATATCTGCCATTTTGTTCTGCACAGACTATTCCAAGTCTGAAGACATGATTCGGTGGGCCCAATTCCCACCGCTGCCGTCCTGTAGACTAACTCAAAGGTGCTGTATGTCACCCAGGCCATGTACTTTGAATAGTCCTTGCCATGGCCCACCAGAACATGATAGGATGTTCTGGGGGAATGAACGAGCCCAGCTCAGCTAGATCAAGCATGATGTCAAGAACATACTCATGTACAGCTGGCATGACAGGATTCTGGCCATTAGTATGGAGCTCTGAAGCATCGCTTGCCAAACATATCCTGTCTGCACCTCTCTACCCAGGGGTGTTGAGTGAGTTTTATTGCTCTTGAATCTCTTCAGGGCAGACTCCACCACCAGAGTGGCATGGAAACTGAGGCTTCTGAAATCCCGGAGCCTTCTGGACTCAATATATTGAGTGTAGCCTCTGGCTGACAGCGGGTATCATGAGCATGTTCTCTCACATCCTCATCTGCAGCCTCTGCAAGATCTGGTGCGCTGGCTCTGTTACTGCCTCCTTAGGGGCCGAGGGGTACTGGAAGATCTCCAGTTCCTCTACCCTGGGCTCATTCACTGCCTCCAGTGAGAATGGTATGGCTTGGCCATATCCCTCACAAAGTTCTGGAAGGACATGTCCTCAGGAGGAAAGTTCTGGAAGGACATGTCCTCAGGAGGAGACTTCAGGCGTTCGTGTGGAGGAGTGGGATCCAACAGAAGCTCAGGAGGCCTGCTATCTGACAGGGCCTCCAATTTCACGTTGGTCACCCAGCCATTTGAGTGACTCCAAGAGAAAGAAGTATTGTTGGGATTCCTCTCAGTGCTCCCTCGGACTATACGGAGAGGGAGAACAACAGGATCAGTTTAGCATAGAGTGTTTCTTGGTTATCATGAGGACATTGGACCCCGACACACTCAAAAGGGAGATAGCCGTGGGAAACAGCGTCAACTGACAGACACCCTAACACTGCTGCAGTCTCAGGAAGCACATGGGTCTTGAGTATTGATTGTATGGTGCACAGTGATGATCTCATGGGCACCGAGGGGCCAGTTTTATGCTGCCTCAGTACTGCCATCATGTGGGCCCAGAGCCGTTCCTATAGAGCCACCATTCCCTCGGGGATGAACGGCACTCCTCTGTCACATTTAGGAGTTGATTGCTCCTGCCGAGCCATTCCCAGCCATCACTACCAGCATCATGTCAAGAAGGGCTCCAATGCCGATGCACATTGGCTTTAGCCTAGTGCTCAGACAGGCCCTCATTTGACATCAACTGTGTCGATGTCGATTCCATCCGTGGCTCCATTCTAAGGTCGATTGACAGCCACCATTCCAGGCCACCAGAGCCCCTCAGGCTCCGAATGAATGCGAGTGTCTCTTGATGTTGATGGCCCCGCTAAGTCATGCTGAGGCATTGGGATGGATACTGGAGCAGACAATGCAGATGCGGAGGGGCACCCTCTGCTTGATGAGGGACACCCTCCGCTTCTCCTGACCCTTCAGACCCCTTCTAGTCATCTACAGACACAGATTACAAGAAGAGGGCTGGTGCTCGGGGTTCAGACATTGAAGGCATCAGTTGTGCTTATCAGTGACCAAAATGGACCTAGTATTCTTGGTGCACTTCTTAAAGCTGCTGGCCGGCTTCTGGGACATATCCAAAAAGTCGTGGCGAGGTCGAATGGCTCAATGGTGCCAGGCTGCATGGAACAGCAAAGGAGAAACAAGAAATATCAAAGGAAAAAGAAAAGGACGCATGGGTACCCGACGAAACTGATGACAGGACAGACACTACTGATGGCAGGGAAGAAAATCAAGCAGAAAAATGGTTCTGGTTTATTAAAATTTGATATCCTGCCCCCAGTGGGGAAAAATAAAGACATGTTTACCAGCAGACACTGCAAACACGTTCTAGGGGCTCCACAGAAAATGAAAATTGGGGAAGATGGCACCACAGCAGGTGGCAAGACAGGCACGGTGGATCCTCCCAAAAGCTTCCAATAGAATATGGGGAGTGTTCCCACATGGGGGTCTGTTAGTGAAGTCACCCATAAGTGAGGACTTAATTCCTGTTTGTCCACAGAGAAATGCTGAGGGAGTAATGCCCTCTAGCTATAGTACATAAGATCAGAAACCTCTGGATTTTTCTGTCTCCACTTCTGCTGGTAGAAGAACACAACCTACTTTTTTTGACTGGACTAGGATGATAATGGATAACTTTAAATCATATGGAGCAAAACTAATAGTGATGTGAACTGTAAAATGTATTTTCAGTGTAGAGTTTTAAAAGATTAGAGTGCCCTGTGTGTGACTTCTGATTTACTTGAACTTTAAAGAACAAAGGCATATGTCTCATCACTTCCTTCCTACTTTGTATCTTGTAGTAACAGCAGGTACTGTGGCTGACCCCTTCTAGACTGTACTAGCATTGAGAGGTGTCATGAGATAATGATGATCCTAGCTGTGCTGCCTTTCATCCAGAAACAGAGCCTAAGAGACCTTCAAGCTTGTGGGATCTTTTCCAAGCTACACCAAAGTTATTTGGACTGGCTTAGAGGAATACTAGGGATCTTCCTTTTTGGTTTAAACTGATGTTCACCTAAAAAATTCCCAGTTTACATATAATGAAATGACTCCCTATTTTCATCTTATGTGGCTCTTGGAGCACCAGCATACCCTCTCACCACCTACAGCCATGTTTCTAGTGACAGCACAAGTCATTTGCATTTTCAAGTTCCCAGCTGCCACTAGACTTGCTCCTGCATTCCTGAAATGCATCCCTACACTCAATACAGCAAAAGAAGCTTGGCAAAAGAGCACCTAATGACTTGGCTGCTCTTCTCTCATGCTGGCAACCATTGTGACTGCCTTTGCAGCTTCACTCCATCACAGTAGCAAGAGCCAAGTGGAAGCCCTCCTGCCACCTACCACATTTGGCCCCAGCTACTGTTTCCATACTGGGTCAGTGGGCACCAGCTCCCAACTGATGTAATTTATTGTCTTTGGTCACACAGGCACCAGGAGGAGGTGGAGATATTAACTTTAGCTGCTGAGTGGAGAAACAATATATAAGAAACTGGAGCTAGGGGAAGTTAACATAGTATATGACAGCAGATAAAGACCAGTATGGTCCATCTAGTCTGCCCAGCAAGGTGGCAAGAGTAGGTGCACCTGCCGCTCCATGTAGGTCACCCCTCCCTCCCCATGACTTTGTTTAGGGGTGTACCCACCACTCTGTGTAGGTCACCCCTATTTGTTGAGATATAAGAGATAGTTATGTTTATTTTGATTTTATCTTGTTGTTATAAAGGGATCCATTGTGTCTGTCCCTTGCAATTTTGAATTCTGTCACTGTATTTGCTTCCACCACTTCCATCGGGAGGGCATTCCAAGCATCCACCACCCTTTCAGTGTACCCCCTTGCAGCTTCATGTTATGTTCACTAGGCTTTACAGCTTCCCCGTCTTTGGAAGAGGTTTCTTTGTTTATTAATTCTCTTTAAGGAGGTCTGAATCATATCTCCCCTGCCCCTCCTCTCCTCCAGAGTGTACATATTTAGGTGTTCAAGTCTCTTCTCATACGTCTTCAGATGCAGGCTCCAAATCACTTTGGTCACCTTCCTCTGAACAGTTTCTAGTGTTTTTGCGAGATATGGTCTCCACAACTGAACAATATTCCAAGTGAAGCCTCACCAGCGACTAGTACAGTGGCATTAGTTATCAAATAACTGCTGGGGATGAGGGAAAGACTGAGTGAATGTTGCTGTTAAGGGGGTAACAAGAATGGTGGCTAGAGATGGAGGATGGAGATATTATTGCAAATGTGAGGATAAAATAAAACAAGTTAATATTTAAACACAGGAGTTTGTGTTAGAGAGTAGTGATATTCAGATATGAATAGTGAGTATGGATAATGGTAGCTAAAATTATTACCTGAATTTTTTTTCTTTTTTAGTGCTGTCAAGTCAGTGCTGACTCCTGGCAACCCAGTTACCTCTGGGGAGTTTTGGTAATGTAGCACCAGAAGTAGATTGCCAGGCCTTTTCTTCTGAGGCAAAGGAGTATATGACTTACCCAAGGTCACAAGAAGTGCCAGTGGGAATCAAACCCTTGATGATCTGGGTACTAGGCAGTTGCTCTAAACAGTCATTATCTGGATAATTTCCTTTGAATATTGGGCCAACAGATTACTGAGAATAGGAGAATTAAGAAAGATTACAGTTGATGAGAGAATGCTGTGGACCATCAAGAGCAGTTAAATAAAAAGGTGTGCAGTGATGGCGTGGAAGCGAGTAAAGTTAGGATAAAGCATAGTTACTCACCTGTAACAGGTGATCTCCGGGAACAGCAGGAATTTAGTCTTCACATATGGGTATCGTCGGTACCGACGGAGCCTGCGTGGGAACGCTCCACAGCGTCCAATTAGAAAGCTTTTGGGAGCATCCCACAGCGCCTGCGTGCTGCCTTCCCGCCTTTCCCAACTGTCTCTCTCCAGCTGAGTTTAAAGCTGAGACAAAGAGAAAGAGAGGGAAAGAGAAAGAGGGAAAGAGATAGAGAGATACAACTCCTAGGGGAGGTGGGTGGGTTGTGAAGACTAAATTCCTGCTGTTCCCGGAGATCACCTGTTACAGGTGAATAACTATGCTATCTCCAGGAACAAGCAAGAATGTAGTCTTCACATATGGGGACTCCCTAGCTTTAGATGCCAGGGAAAGACCCCAGAAGTTGTGTCTCCCTGTGAAAGGGCTCCACTTCCCCCCATGGATCTCTGGCATCCAACCCGGGATGGTGGGTAGGAGCTGATTAGGTATGGAACAGGTGTTGAAGAACAGCCTGACCAAACAAGGCATCTTGGCGGGAGTCCTTGTCCAAGCAGTAATGGGCTGTGAAGGTATGAACCAAGGCCCAAGTGGCTGCTCGACAGATGTCGTCGATAGACACAGAGTGCAGATGAGCCATTGAAGCTGCCATGGCTCTCACATTGTGAGCTGTGACATGGCCCTCCAGAGGAAGATTCTTACTCTGATAGGCAAAGGAAATACACTGAGCAATCCAGTTGGACAGTGTTCTCTTGGAGACTGGAAGTCCCAAATGAGAAGGATCAAAAGCAACAAAGAGTTGAGAGGACTTTCTATGTTGCTGTGTTCCTTGCAAGTAAAAAGCTAAAGCTCTTTTACAGTCCAAAGTATGAAGATTCCTTTCTGCATTAGATGCATGAGGCCTTGGAAAAAACACAGGCAGGTAGACCGCTTGGTTTAGATGAAAAGGCAAGACTACCTTTGGCATAAAGTGTGGATGAGTCTTAAGGACTACCCATGTCATGATGGAACCTGGTATAAGGATGATCAGCTACTAATGCTTGCAACTCACTGATGCTGCGTGCTGATGTTTTATTTATTTATTTATTTACATTCTCTTATATACCGCGCTATTCTGCATCAGTGTGGTTTACATTGAACAAACTGAAATTGCATTGAACAGGGCATTATAACTTGGAGATAGCTATTTTACAGGGAACATAGGCTATGGAGGGTTAAGTGGCTTGCCCAAGACCACAAGGAGCACCTGTGGGACTAGAAACCCCAGTCCTTCCGGCCCAAGGTTGCTGTCCTCTAGTGGGATTTGAACCCCTGGCCTTCTGGCCTGAAGTACCTTGCCCCAACCACTAGGCCACTCCTCCACTCCAAGGCTCAGCAGTTGAGGTTGAGGTTGAGGCTTAGCAGTCGGCTTTCCTTTGTTTAGGTGGTTATAGACTCTTTCGGGCAGGCTGACCTGCAGAACATCCCTACTGGGAATAAGAGGGATAAAACCTTTTCTTTTTTGAGAAGAATGGTTTATTGAAAGATTTCTTTCTTGCAGGATCAGCTGTGGCTTTGGATAACCTATCCAAAGTGGAGTTGTCAGCATCCAACTCACTGGCTTTTTCTTGCCAATTTTTGCCAAATAGATTCTCACCTGTACAAGGGATACTGCCCAGTTTGTCCTGCACCCAGAGCTCCAAATCGGATGCCTGGAGCCAGGCAATTCTACGTGCACCTATGACAATGGCAGAGGTTCTGCTTATGAACTCAAAACAGTCAAAAGCTGCACGATTGACAAACTTAGAAACATCCTGGGCATGTTTAACTAGTGTGAGAAAATCCTGCCTCTTGTCATCAGGAAGGAGAGGGCTTAAAATCTCCAAGTCTCCAGTGACTTCTTTAAGGAACATTCCCATATATAAAATATAGGAACTGATCCTGGCAGAAAGCATGGAAGCCTGGAAAGTACGGCATCCAAAGTTCTACACTCACGTCCTGGAGGATTAGAGGCATGCGTCTTTGACCTCCTGATCCTTCTCATAGCTGATTCCACTACAATAGAGTGGTGAGGAAGCTGAGTTTTCTGGAAACCAGGACAAGGAGGGACTCAATACATGGTATCCAGTCTGTGAGAGTGAGGAGAGGTGGTAAGAGGTGTCTACCACATTCTCAACATGAGATCATGTAAGATCTCATGGATAGGCAGAGTAGCTGCCTCCTTAGGAGCTTTGGAATACTGTAAAATCTCCAACTCCTTAGCTCTGGGCTCTGTTTCAGGAGCCATAGTAACAGACAAACCTCGAGCCACCTCCCTGATAAAATCCTGAAAGGAGATATCTTCTGGAGGAGACATCCTACGTTTAGGAGAGGAAGGCTCCTCCGGGAGAAGTATTCCGGTACCGGCAGAACTGTCAGAATCCTCGGAGTCCTCCGAGGATTCGAAATACCTTCTGTCCAGATGCTCTTGAAGAGCCCGATACCCATACCGACCGAAGTCGGTACTGGGGGGGAATCGGTACCGGTGTATCGGCACCAGAAGGCATCGCATGACTGGGTGCCGGCAAAGCAGACACCGATGTTGATGCTATCGGTACCGGCACCGGTTGAACTATCTGACGCAGTTCCGAGGGTGTCGATGCCGCAAGGAGAGCCGCCAGACTGCGCTCAATAGCCAGGAACCTCTGGTCTATCGACGCTGCCGATGCCTGGGTATCGGTACCGGAAGCAGCCGGTACCCCAGAGCATGGCACCAGTAGTTCTGCCGAGGTCGAGGCCTCGAGAACATCCTGGAGCCTCGATAATGCTTTGGAAGCCGAAGCCTCCCGCCGGGGCAATTTTGCCGGTACAGAACCCTCAAGGGCAACGCCAGAGGCATCTCAATGCTTGGAAGGAGATCTACCCTTTAAGGACCGGCTAGACTTATGTTTAGTTATCTGAGATCCATGGGAGGAAGACGAAGTCCTGGAAGACGTCGATGCCACAGAAGCTGCATCGGAGGGAAAAAGGGTGCAGAGCTTAGCAGCTCGGTTTTGTTGACCCCTCTTGGACATCATGGCACAAGCCAAACACTCGGAGATGGAGTGGTCAGGACCTAAACATTTAAGACACCAGTCATGGGTGTCGGTGACAGAGATGGAGCCTGCGCGGGAACGCTCCCCAGCGTCCAATAGGAACGCTTTTAGGAGCATCCCTCAGCACATGCGCGCTGCCTTCCCGCCTTTCCAACTGTCCCTCTTTAGTTAAGTTTGTAGCTGAGTGAAAGGATAGAGAGAGAGAGGAAAGAGACAAAGAGAGAGAGAGAGAGACAACTCCTAGGGGAGGTGGGTGGGTTGTGAGGACTAAATTCCTGCTGTTCCCGGAGATCACCTGTTACAGGTGAGTATCTACGCTATCTCCAGAAACAAGCAGGAATGTAGTCCTCTCATATGGGGACTCCCTAGCTGAAGATGCCAGGGAGATAGCCCCAGGAAGGTGCCACCGTCGAAGGTGAGAATCCTTCCTCCCATGGATCTCTGGCATCCCACCAGGATTGGTGGGTAGGAGTTGGTTTAGGTTTGAAAGAGATTTTGAAGAACAGCTTGGCCAAAGAAGGCATCCCGACGGGAGGCTTTATCTAGGCAGTAGTGGGCTGTGAAGGTGTGTACCGAAGCCCAGGTGGCTGCTCAACAAATGTCATCGATAGACACAGAGTGGAGATTAGCCATAGAAGCTGCCATGGCTCTCACATTGTGAGCTGTGACATGGTCCTGAAGAAGACGACCCTTACTCTCATAAGTAAAGGATATGCATTGGGCAATCCATTTAGATAAAGTTCTTTTGGAGACTGGAAGGCCCAAATGACTAGGGTCAAAAGCTACAAAAACTTGCGAGGACTTTCTATGTTGCTGTGTTCTTTGAATGTAAAAGGCTAAGGCCCTTTTACAGTCCAAAGCATGAAGGTTTCTTTCTGCATTAGAGGCGTGAGTCCTCAGAAAAAATACAGGAAGATAAATTGATTGGTTTAAATGAAAAGGCGAAACCACCTTTGGCATAAAGTGTGGGTGAGTTCGAAGAACAACCTTATGATGAAATCTGGTATAAGGAGGATCAGCCACTAAAGCTTGCAATTCACTAATGCGACGGGCAGAGGTGATTGCAATCAGGAAGATGACCTTCCAAGTCAAAAACATAAGGGCTGTAGTGGCTAAAGGTTCAAAAGGCGGCTTCATGAGCTGCCCCAGAACTAGATTTAGATCCCATGCCGTGGTGGCTTGATGGGAGGTTTAGTTAATAAAAGGCCTATCAAATCTTGATAGGAGTGGATGAGAGGAAATTGGTTGTCCATTTAGAGGCTTATAAGAAGCTGCAATTGCACTAAGATGGCCGCTTACCGAATTGGTCTTTAACCCAGAATTCAATAACTGAAGGAGATACTCTAGTATCGATTCTAAGGGTATGACCAGGGGGTTTAATCCCCTCTTGGAGCACCATATAGTAAAACGTTTCCACTTGAAGGCATAAGATCTTCTTGTGGAAAGTTTCCTAGAAGCCTGAAAGATATCTTTTACCTGCTGGGACAGGTTGAAATCCTGGAGGTCTAAGCCTTCAACCATCAGGCCGTGAGGTGCAGGGACTGGGGATTCGGGTGCCATAGCGTCCCGTTCTCCTGGGAAAGGAGATCTGGAGCATGCCCTAACTCCAGAGGTGCTGCTTGAGAGAGATGCAGAAGCAGGGAATACCACGCTTGGCGTGGCCATCGTGGTGCTATGAGAATCATGTGACCCCTGTCTCTCTGAAGCTTGAAGAGTGTCTTGGGGATGAGGGGAATGGGTGGGAAGGCATAAAGGAAGTCCTGACCCCAGTGAAGGAGGAAGGCATCCCTTGCCTGACAGTTGTGAGCCGGAATTCTGGAACAGAACCGGGGAAGTTTGGCATTCAGTGGACTTGCAAAGAGGTCTATGTCTGGAGTGCCCCAGAGATGAAATATCTTTGCCATCTGGTCTAGGTGGAATGACCACTCGTGAGGTAACACTACTCGACTGAGTTGGTCTGCCTAAAGGTTTTGAATGCCTGGAAGATATACCACTAGAAGGTGAATTTGATGCTCTCTGGCGAGGGCCCATAGTCATAAAGCTTCGTTGCATAACGACAGAGAGCCTGTCCCGCCCTGCTTGTTCACATAGAACATGGCTACCTGATTGTCCGTCTGGACTAGGACTGTCTTGTTGCCTAGCTGGGCGTGGAACACTCGAAGAGCTAAATAAATTGCTCTTAACTCCAGGTGGTTTATGTGTAAACCAACCTCCTGTGGAGTCCAGGTGCCTGTGTAGAGAGGTGATTCAGGTGTGCTCCTCAACCCACCTGTGATGCATCTGTTGTTAGGGTGGCCTGAAAGAGGGGTTGATGGAAAGGAGACCCTACTGTCAGATTTTCTAATGATTGCCACCATTGGAGGAACAAAATTAGTCTTTGAGGGATTGTTATTTTGTCCGACAAATGACCCATGGCCTGTGTCCACTGTGTGGAGAGGGTCCACTGAGCTGCTCGCATGTGGAGGCGAGCATATGGGACTACATGAACTGTGGATGCCATGTGTCCCAGTAACTGCAGTAGCTCCCGAGCAGTGAGGGAGGATTTGCCTGCTGCTTGGGAAGCTAACTGCATTATGCGAAGACACCGGGCTTGTGGAAGGAAAGCCCTTGCCTGTCTGGTGTCCAGACAGGCTCCTATGAATTCTAGGCATTGGGAAGGAACTAGTTGAGATTTCGGGAAGTTTATTACCAATCCCAAGTATTGGAGGATTCGCATTGTACGAGACAGTGCAGTGCTGGCCTCTGTCACTGTGGAGGCTTGGATGAGCCAGTCGTCTAAGTAAGGGAAGACAAAAATCCCCAGGGTTCATAGAAATGCAGCTACTACTGCCATGCATTTCGTGAATACACCCTTGGTGCTGAAGCCAGAACAAAAGGAAGAACCCTGTACTGGAAATATCTTCCTCTGAAAAGGAAACGTAAAATTTTCCTGTGATCTGGATGGATAAGAACGTGAGTGTATGCATCCTTTAAGTCTAGCGAGCAAAGCCAGTCCTGGCTTTGAAGGTATGGCAGAAGAGTTCCTAGAGAAATCATTTTGAATTTCTCTCGAAACAGATTTATTTGTTCAATTCTCTGAGGTCTAGAATGGGTCTGTGTCCTCCTGTTTTCTTTGGAATAAGAAAATAGGGGGAGTAGAACCCTGCACCCTGTTGAAGATTGGGTACTTCCTCTATTGCCCCTAGGGCAAGAAGTGTGGAGACCTCGTGATCTAGTAGATTGTCTGCAGAGGTTTGTGAATTGAACTGCTTTAAAATTGTAGGAGGGGGTAAGCTGTGAAAATGAAGTTTGTACCCTTCCCCTACAGTGGACAAACTCCAATCTTCTGCTGTTATCTGATGCCATCTGTTGACAAAGTGGCATAACTTGCCTGGAATATTGGGGGGTTGAGGACCCCTCAGAGGCAGGAAGGCAAAGCTCTCTAGGAAGGAGTCAAAGCCCTTGAGGGGGCTGAACCTGGAGAGCTGGTTGGGCTCTCGGGCCTTTTGGTTTCTTTTGTTGTCTAGTTTGTCCCTTTTGGGCAACCTGACCTGGAGTCTAAGTCTGGAAAACTTCCTTTTTTTGCTAAAGGAGGGTTTCTTATAAGGCTTCTTTTTGGCTGGAGTGGTTGTAAACTTTGACAATCTATCTAAGGTAGAATTGTCAGCATCTAACTCGTTAGCCTTCTCCTGCCAATTCTTGCTGAAGAGATTCTCTCCCATGCAAGGAATGTTGCCTAACTTGTCCTGTACCCAAGTCTCCAAGTCTGATGCCTGTAGCCAGGCAATCCGTCGTGCGCCAATGGCAATAGCAGAAGTTCTGCTGATGCATTTGAAGCAGTCAAAGGCTGCACGATTGACAAACTTGGAGACATCCTGAGCATGCTTAACCAGAGTAAGAAAATATTGTCTCTTATCATCCGGGAGAAATGGGCTCATAAGTTCCAAGTCTTCTGTGATTTCTTTGAGGAACATTCCCATATATAGGATATATGAGCTGATCCTAGCTGAAAGCATGGAAGCTTGAAATGTTCTGTGTCCAAAAGCATCCAGAGTCCTGCATTCACGACCTGGAGGATTGGATGCATGTTTTTTTGCATTTTTCATCGTACGCATGGCTGACTCCACTACCATTGAACGGTGTGGCTGCTGAGTTTTCTGAAATCCAGGACATGGTGGGACTCGATACATAGTATCAAGTCTCCTAGAGTGAGGAGAAGTAGTCAGAGGTGTCTCCCACATTCTGAGCAACAAGTTATGCAGAATTTCATGGATAGGCAGAGTAGCTGCCTCCTTAGGAGATTTAGGATATTGGAGGATTTCCAATTCCTTTGCTCTGGGTTCCCCTTCAGGAGCTACTGTGATTGAAAGACCTTTAGCTATATCACGGATGAAATCCTGAAATGACATGTCTTCTAGAGGTGACATTCTGTGTTGGGGAGAAGAGGGATCTTCTAGGAGAAACCCTCTAGTGCCAGCAGAATTGACAGAGTCTTCGGAATTGGAGGAATCGAAGTATTCCTGACCCCGATGCTCCTGCAAAGCACGATCCCGGTACCGATCAAAGTCAGTACCGAGGTGACCTGGTACCACTTTATCCACTCCAGCCGGAGGTGGAATAGGAAGAGTTATCATCGGCACCAGCGTCGGCGCCGGCATCAGCGTCGGCATCAGCGCCGGCATCAGCGTCGACGTCGGCATCAGCGTCGACGTCGGCATCAGCGTCGACGTCAGCATCAGCGCCGGCGTCAGCGTCGGCACCGGTGCCCTTGGGACCACCGGTACCGCAGCTGAGAGAAGAGCTGTGATACTGCGTTTGATAGCAAGAAATCTCTGGTCTATCGACGCTGCCGATGCCTGGGTGTCAGTATCGGTAAGAATGGCCGGAACCCCTGAGCATGGCACAGGTAGTTCTTGCGAAGTTGAGGCCTCGAGAACATCCTGAAGCCCCATCAATGCTTTGGAAGCCGAAGCCTCCCGCCGGGGCTGTTTTGCCAGTGTGGTTCCCTCAAGGGCAATGCCAATGGCCTCTCGATACTTAGCAGGAGAGCTACCCTTTGAGGACCGGCTTTTGTGTTTAGTTACCTGAGATCCATGGGAGGAAGAAGAGGCCCTTAACAATGTCGATGCAATGGGATCTGGCATCTGAAGAAAAGAGGGTACCGAGCTTTGCGACCCGGTTCTGTCTTCCTCTTTTGGTCATCCCCATGCAGGAGAGACATTCAGTTGGAGAATGATCAGGTCCTAAACGTTTTAGACACCAATCATGGGTGTCAGTGACGGAAATGGTACCGCCACACCTAGTACATTTTTTAAAACCACTAGTTGGCTTTTCCATGATTTTGGATAAATGGGGCCTAATGCCCAAAATGGCGCCTAGCACCAAAACAGGAAAGTTTCTGAAAAGAAACAGTCTAAGTCTAGGGTTTTTTTTTTTAGGAAAAGAAAAGGACCGGCGGTACCGGTAGGCGTCGTGCGGTAGGCAAACGCGACCACAAGAAAGAATTTTAAAGACGGAATTTTCTGCGGTGACAGAATAGGTCCTGTTGGCTCCGCAGAAAACGAACTAAAGAGGGACAGTTGGAAAGGCGGGAAGGCAGCGCGCATGTGCTGAGGGATGCTCCCAAAAGCATTCCTATTAGATGCTGGGGAGCGTTCCGCGCAGGCTCCGTCGGTACCGACGATACCCATATGTGAGGACTACATTCCTGCTTGTTCCTGGAGATAATCCAATATTTACCTGGAAAACTAGTGAATCAATTTTTTCCCCTTTTCTTTGCCTTTGTTACTTCTTGAAATAAATATGAGAAATTCCCAGCAAAACAAAAAAAAATAAACTACCATAAAAACAGAAAACAAAGGCCCTGTGGAGCTTTTCCATAATGCATAACTGTTTGCATACCCCAAGTTTACCAGGAAGACATACAATAGGAACATTCAGTCATCACTAAGTGCGAAGCGTAGTTATTCACCTGTACCAGGTGATCTCTGAGAACAGCAGAAATTTAGTCTTCACAAACAGGTGACATTGGTACAGATGGAGCCCACATGGGAACACTGATCAGAGTCCAATTGGAAAGCTGTTGGGAGCATTCTACTGCGCCTGCATAACTGCCTTCCCAACTCCCTTTCTTCAGTTTAGTTTATAGCTGAGAAAAGAGAGTAAATGAAACCTTATAACTCCCCTAGGGGAGGAGGGCGGGTTGTGAAGACTACATTCCTGCTGTTCCCGGAGATCACCTGTTACAGGTGAGTAACTACGCTATCTCCAGAAACAAGCAGGAATGTAGTCTTCACATATAGGACTCCTTAGCTGCCAGATGGTGACCTCAGAATCGGTACAAGTTTGCCTCGGAATAGGCATGATGAAGTCATGGATCTCACATGGATTTCTGGTATCTTCGAAGTCTGGGATGAAGGGTAGGAGTTGCATCTAAGTCTGAAAGAGGTGCTGGAGTACAGCCTGACCAAACATGGCATCCTGATGGGAGTCCTTGTCCAGACAATAATGGGCAGCAAAGGTATGGACAGAAGACCAAGTTGCTGCTTTGTAAATTTCGTTGATGGCTATTGAGCTTAGGTTTGCCATCGAGGTGGCTATGGCACTAACGTTGTGAGCAGTGACATGCCCTTCCAGGGAGGGCCCTGCTTTGTCACAGGCAAATTAAATGCAGTCCACTATCCATCTGGAGGGCATACATTTAGAAACATGTAACACCAGGTGTCTGGGGTCAAATGAGATGAACAACTGAGGCTTTACAATGACCCCGAGTCCTTTGAAGATAAACATCCAAGACATGCTTGCAGTCAAAGAGTGTGCAGAGTTGCCTCTGCTCTAGATACATGCAGTTTGGGAAAGGATACTGGAAGGTAAATTGACTGATTTAGATGGAAGGGAGATACCACCTTTGGCATAAAGTGTGGGTGAGTCTGAAGGACTACTTTGTCATGGTGGAAGCGGGTATAGGGTGGATCCACTACCAAAGCCTGAAGCTCACTAATGCATCTAGTAATGTGAGGACAATTAGGAAGATCACCTTCCAAGAGAGGAATTTAAGTGAGGTCATGGCTAATGGTTCAAAGGGCGACTTGAGAAGCTGCGCTAGAACAACAATTGGGTCCTAAGCTACCAGAGGTGACATAATGGGATGTTTTGACAGCAGGAGACCTCTCATGAAACGTGCTACTAGCGGTTGTGTGGAGATGGGCTGTCCATCGAGTGAATAATGAGAGGCCACAATGGCACTAAGGTGGACTCTCAACGAAAGAGAAATTAGACTTACCTGCTAATTGTTGTTCCTTGAGGAACTCCAGTTCAGTCCCTCACCTCTGGGTAGTGAACCTCCTCCTGCAGCTTGGAGACTGGGCATGTCAAAACTGTGACATCACTGGATGTATCCTTCTGGCCTCTCCCACCAGCCTCCAGTGACCTACTGACAAAGCAGACTCAAAGGAGCAACAAATAAGTAGCTACAGTGTTAACTTTAACCAATTAAACTTAAATAAGTGATCTAAATCCCCATTAACTAAGAGGATAACTTCTCCTGACCTCTCTTTAAAGACAAAGTAGTATAGAGAAAAGAGAGAACAGAAAGAATACAGAGATCCACCCAATGTGAAGAACCTTCACTTGCACCACATTTTCCCATCCCCCCAATAATCTGCCCCTGTCGAAAACTGAGAAATCCCCGGGTGGGAATCGGGACTGAACTGGAGTTCCTCAAGGAACAACAATTAGCAGGTAAGTATAATTTCTCTTTCCTTATCATCCCTCCAGTTCAGTCCCTCACCTCTGGGATGTAACACAGTAGTAAACTATTGGGAGGGACCTGTCCAACCGGACCGCAAAACCACAGCCCCAAAACAGACACCCTTCACCGCCTGAACATCCAGCCAATAGTGCTTACTGAACGTATGTAAAGATGACCATGTGGTTGCCCTACAAATTTCCACCAGCGGAACCAAACTATGTTCTGCCTATGAAGCCACTTGCGCCCTGGTAGAGTGAGCCTGTAACCCTACGGGCACCAGACGTCCCTGCAAGATATACGCTGACGCTATTGCTTCTCGGATCCATCTGGAAATTGAAGCTTTGGCCGCCGCTTCCCCCCAAAGAGAACGAATAAGCATTCAGATTTGCGAAAGGATTCTGAAACTTTCAAGCAGCGTCTTAGGACCCTCTTGATATCCAATAGCCGCAAACTACGGTCCGATGCGTCCTCTCCTGACACACCTAATACTGGCAGAGAGACTGATTGATTCACATGAAATGGCAAAACCACCTTAGGCAGAAATGACAGAACTGGGCGCAACACCACCTTTTCCCTAGAGAAGGACAGAAACGGTTCCGGACAAGACAACGCCTGCAACTCCAAAATTCTTCGTGCGGAACAAATGGCCACCAAAAACACTGTTTTTAAAGTTAAATCCTTGAGGGAAGCCAAGTGCAATGGCTCAAAAGATTCCCTCGTCAGCGCTCCAAAGACTAAGTTGAGATCCCACGGAGGAGAAATCAATCTTCGGGAAGGCCGTAAACGAGCCACAGCTTTCAGGAATCGTATCACCTCTGAATGAGACACCAATGTTAATCCCTGGACCTTTCCTCGATAGCAAGAAATAGCCACCAGCTGAACCCTTAAGGAACTGGCCGCCAAACCCTTATCAAAACCGTCCTGCAAAAAACTTAAAATGACAAGGACTGAAGCCATGATTGGTCGGACTTTATGTCGTTCATACCAGTCCTCAAAAATACGCCATATGCGCACATATGCTAGGGATGTAGACTTCTTTCTGGCCAGAAGTAAGGTAGCAATCACTGCACCCGAATAACCTTTCTTCCTTAACCTAGCCCTTTCAATGGCCAACCCGTAAGCGAGAACTGATCCAGGAAAGCACCAAATACGAAGAAAACCTCTAGGTAAAGAAAACTACTACTACTTGGTGATTCCATCATCAGAGGCACCGACTTGGGAACACAGTTCAAAGGAGAGAAGTTAGTCAATTGCCTCCTAGGCTCTTCAGCTAGCAAGAATACAAAACAAATCGTTGATGTCATTAGGGCTGAAAGCAGGCACTCCAAAATTGATGTTGTCATCCACTTAGGTACAAATGACCTGGCTAGAAACAATGCCACTACAGTTCAAAGGGACTTTCAAACTCTAGGGGAGAAACTAAAACCCATTTTTAACACTGTAGCATTCGCAGAAGTTCTACCTGTTCTTGGTAAGGGGGCAGAAAGGCTACATCACATAAACAGCTTTAACACATGGCTCCAGACCTGGTGCAAAGAGGAAGGATTCAGATTTATAGGTGACTGAGGAAACAGATGGACCAACAAGAGACTATACTGTGCTGATGGACTACATCTCTCTGTCATAGGGAAAAGAATCCTAAGTGAAAAGTTCAGGAAGTATGTGGATATGCATTTAAACTAGAAAAAGGGGGTGACGGATGGGGAAGGTCAAGTTCTGGATGTCACTCCCTGCAAAAGCAGAAAAACATCACAAACAGCCACACTTTTAAACCACACATCAAAAACAAGTGGGAAGACGTGGGCAAAGCAAAATCAATGCAAAATACACGCAAGCCAGTTAAATGCTGGAAAGCAATGAACACAAATGCTCGAAGCTTAGCCAACAAAGTTCCAGACCTGGAAGCCTTAATGGTGGAAATGGACTTGGACATTGTGGCCATTACAGAAACATGGTTTAATGAATCATATGATTGGGATATAGGCATAGCTGGCTATAATCTATTCAGAAGAGACAGAGTAAATGAAAAAGGAGGAGGAGTAGCCTTGTATGTCAAAAGCAATATTAAAGCTACTGACATGCAGGGGGCATGGGGAAAAGAAGCAGCGCTCTGGATTGTGTTGGAAAGAGGAGATGTCACTGTCATCCATACTGCTGTAGTCTACAAACCTCCGACTCAAATTGAAGAGATAGATAATGAATTGATTATAGATATTGCCAAGATAGCCACAAAAGAGGGAAGCGATCATATTGGGTGACTTTAATCTACCCGATGTGGATTGGATAACTCCTTCTGCAAATCTAGAAAGAAGCAAAACAATTGTGGTTGCTCTCCAAGATGCGTTACTTAGACAAATGGTGATGGAACCAACCAGAGAAAGCTCAATGCTGGATTTAGTGCTCACCAACGGTGACAGCATGTCAAATGTCCAGGTGGGCGCTCCTGTGAGCAACAGCGATCATCACACGGTGTGGTTTGAGATAAAAGCCAAGGTGCAGTCCAATCATAGCGAGCTCAAAGTCCTAAACTTCAAAAACACTGACTTCAGTAAAATGGCCAAGTACCTGAAGGAGAAGTTGCAGGGTGGGAGGGGATAAGGGAAGTGAAATTGCTATGGGCTATACTAAAGGTGGCAAGAAAACGGGCAACAGATAACTATGTAAGGAAAGTAAATAAAAACAAGAGGAGAAAAAACTATTTGGTTCTCCAAAGAAGTGGCTTCTCAAATAAAGGCAAAAAACACAGCTTTCACAAAATTCAAAAGCTTGCAAACAGAGGAACACATAAATGAATACAGGATCAAACTCAAAGAGACTAAAAGAGAAATAAGGATAGCAAAATCAAAGGCAGAGGAAAAGATGGCTAAAGATGTGGAGTGTAGCAACAAAACTTTCTTCAGGTATATTCGGGAAAGGAAGAAGATCAGAGGTGGAATTGAAGGACTCAGAAGTGCTAGGAACGGACTCGTTGAAAGTGACATTGAAAAGGCGAAATTGCTAAACAAATACTTCTGCTCCATTTTTACTAAAGAAAATCCTGGAGAAGGACCACCTGTGACTCCCAAATATAAAAATGGAAATGAAGTAGATACCACACCATTCACAGAAGATGAGGTGTTAGAACAACTTGCAAAACTGAAAGTGGACAAGGCCATGGGACCGGATAGGATACATCCCAGATACTGAAAGAGCTCAGAGAGGTTCTTGCAGGGCCGTTAAAGGATGTTTTCAACAGATCCTTGGAAACAGGAGAAGTTCCTCAAGACTGGAGAATGGCTGATGTCGTATCTCTACACAAAAGTGGTAACAGGGAAGAAGTGTCAAACTACAGGCCCGTGAGCCTTACCTCAGTGGTGGGAAAACTAATGGAGGCACTCCTGAAAGAGCGAATAGTGGACTTTCTCAAAACCAACAGGTTGCAAGATCCGAGGCAGCATGGTTTTACCGAAGGAAGATCTTGCCAAACAAATCTGATTGAGTTCTTTGACTGGGTGACCAGAGAACTAGATCAGGGGCATGCGATGGATGTCATCTATCTGGATTTCAGCAAAGCCTTTGATACTGTCCCTCATAGGAGGCTCATCAATAAACTCAGTAGCTTGGGGATGGGTCCCAAGGTGGTAAACTGGATCAGCAATTGGTTGACTGACAGACGACAGAAGGTGATGGTAAATGGAGCTCACTCGGATGAATGGAAGGTGATTAGCAGGGTGCCCCAGGATTCGGTCCTGGGCCCGGCATTGTTCAATGTATTTGTGAGTGATATGGCTGAAGGGCTGAATAGAAAGGTCTGCCTTTTTGCAGATGACACGAAAATTTGCAACAGAGTGGACTCCCCCGAGGGAGTGATGAACATGAGGAAAGGTCTATAAAAGCTGGAAGAATGGTCTAATGCTTGGCAATTAAGATTTAATGTAAAGAAATGCAGTGTTATGCACTTGGGTAGCAGAAATCCAAGGGAAATGTACACGATAGGGGGAGAGAGGTTGGCGTGCACAGATCAGGAGAAAGACCTTGGTGTGATTATTTCTGTAGATCTCAAGGTGGCAAAACGGTGCAACAAGGTGGTGGCAAAAGCCAGGAGGATGTTGGGCTGCATACAAAGAGGAATTACCAGCAGAAAGGAAGAGGAACTAATGCCACTGTATAAGTCACTGGTGAGGCCCCACTTGGAATGCTGTGTTCAGTTTTGGAGACTGCATCTTGCAAAGGATGTAAAAAGAGTGGAAACTGTTCAAAGGAAGGCGACCCAAATGATTTGGAGCCTGCGTCAGAAGCCTTATGAGAGGAGACTTGAAGACCTAAATATGTACACTTTAGAGGAGAGGAGAGATAGGGAAGATATGATTCAGACCTTTAAATACTTAGAGAGAAATAATGAACAAACAAACCTCTTCCAAAGATGGGGAAGCTGCAAAACTAGAGGGCATAACATGAAGCTGCAAGGGGGTAAACTGAAAGGAAATGTCAGGAAATACTTCACTGAAAGGGTGGTGGATGCTTGGAATGCCCTCCCGATGGAAGTGGTGGGGGCAAACACAGTGACGGAATTCAAAATGGCATGGGACAGACACAGTGGGTCCCTTTACAGCAACAGGATAAAAGAAAAATAAACCGGGCAGACTAGATGGACAATACTGGTCTTTATCTGCTGTCATTTACTATGTTACTATGTGAGGCATTCTTAGAGGTCCTTGCATCAGAAGATCCGCTGTTGAGGGAATCCGCCAAGGACTCCCGTCTAGTAGCCACACCAGATCGGTATACCAAGGGCGTCACGGCCAATCCGGTGCTACCAACACTACTTTCCCCTGATGAGATTCGATGCGCTGAATCACTCGTCCTATGAGAGCCCAAGGGGGAAAGACGTAGAGCAGACCTTGTGTGGGCCATCGTTGCATCAAGGCATCGATACCCTCCGACATCCTCTCTCGTCTTCTGCTGAATAAGCGACTCGTTTTGGCCGAAAGGAACGTAGCCATGAGGTCCATAATTGGAGGACCCCATCTGTCGACTATCTGAGCAAACACTTCCGGATAGAGCTCCTATTCGCCGGCATCCACTCGTACTCTGCTGAGAAAATCCACCGTCACATTGTCCATTCCCACAATGTGTGCTGCCGACAATGCTTGAGGCCGAGGCTCCACCCAAGCAAACATTTCCGCTTCCTTTTCCATAGCCGCGCTTCCTATGCCCCCTTGCCGATTGAGGGAAGCCACTGTTGCAGCATTGTCCAAAACCACTCACACTGCTCGACCCTGCACCGAGGATTCGAACGCCTGAAGCGCTAGCGCCACCACCCGCAATTCCAGACGGTTGATCGACCACTTGGCCTCCTGCTCGGTCCGGGTTCCTTGTGTGAATAGATCCTCGCAATGAGCTCCCCATCCTGCGAGACTGGCATCCGACAACACTGGAAGCCATTGTGGTTGCTCAAGCGGCATGCCCGCTCCCACATTTCTTGGGCAAAGCCACCATTGAAGTGCTCTTCGGACCTTCAACAGACAAGGAAGCCGCTTGTTCAGGCTGTCGTTCTGGTGTGACCAACACCGAAGTAGAGACCTCTGCAACGGCCACATGTGCGCTCTGGCCCAAGGTACCACTTCCAGCGTCGCCACCATGGTCCCCAGAATGCGAAGGTAGTCCCAGGCCAATGTAGCTGGAGTCTTTAAAAACTTGCGAACCCGACTCCGAAGAGCCTGGGCTCGCAGGTTTGGCAGAAACACTGCCCCCACATGAGTGTCAAACCGTACTCCTAAGTACTCCAGAACCTGTGACGGAACCAAACAGCTCTTGGCTACACTGACTACCCAGCCAAGAAACTGCACCACCCTGTCTGTCACTCTGACACTCTTGGCTCTTGATTTCGCACATATCAACCAGTCATCGAGATAAGGATGAACTAATATTCCTTCCTTCCGCCGCCACCACCATTATCTTGGTGAAGGTGCACGGAGCAGTCACCAACCCGAAGGGCAACGCTTGAAACTAAAAATGACCACACGATAGCACAAACCTTAGGAATTTTGATGCGCTGGCCTGATGAGAATGTGTAAATACGCCTCGGTAAGATTGAGAGATGTTAAAAATTCTCCTTAACGGACCGCCACTATCACCGATTGCAAGGTTTCCATTCGAAAATGCGGCACTCGGAGACAGAGATTTATGCCCTTGAGGTCTAGAATGTGACGGAGAGCCCAGTCTTTCTTGGGCACTACGAAATAAAGAGAGTAGCGACTGACGCCGTATAATTCTCGAGGCACCGGCACCACTGCTCCTAATTGCATAAGATGAACTAATGTCTCCTGTACTGCAATCGATTTCTCCCGCCCCCTGCGAAAGCACAAACGAATCTGTTACCGGGCAAGAGAATTTGAGCGCATAACCTTCGCAAATGATCTCTAGTACCCAACTGATCGGATGTTATCTGGACCCAGGCAGGGAGAAATTCCCAAAGTCGACCCCCTATCGGCTGAACCCCTGCCTGGGCCCGCCTCGCTTCATTGTGGCTTTCTGAGAGTCGCGGTGGAGGGACTACTAAATCCTCTGCCTGCTCCTCGAAATCCCCGAAAACTTTGACCACGCGCGGGAAATCTTCCTCTTTGAAAACCTCCCAATTGAGAGGTCCGAAAGTGCCTTAAGTCCCAAAACTGACCTCAGGGCGTTGCCTGAGCTTGACTCTGCTTAGGCCTATCCTCCGGCAGGCATCCTCCTTTGGATTCCCCCAAATCTTTGACCAGCTTGTCCAAATCCTCTCCAAACAACTTCTTCCCCTTACATGGAAGCTTACTGAGTCGTGATTTGGAAGAAGTATCTGCTGTCCAATTTCTTAACCAAAGATAACGGTATGCGGCAACTAGCGAAGTCATACTATTTGCCAAGGCTCTGACTAGATCATAATGGACCATCTGCTAAATACACCCAACTGGACTCCAGCCATGTCTCATCCTCAAGACCCACCTCTTTTCCCTGGCCTTCGACCTCCCCTCACCCTTCATGTAACTGTTTCCTTTATGTCTTGTCTTCTCTCTCCTGTTCTTCTACTGTCCTGTCATTGATTGTAGTTCCTTTCCTTTTCCGCTAGGCCTCGTGCCTCTACTGTATTTATGAAATGTAAACCGCCTTACTTATCACAGAAGGGCGGTATATCAAATTGAATAAACAAACATCCGATAAACGCTCCTGCGCCTGCTGCGCCAGCTGCTGCAAATGCTGAGACCATCGCAGACAAGCTCTCGCTACCCAAGCCCCGCAAATAGAGGCTTGCAGCGCCAGAGCATTAACTTCAAAAGCTTGCTTCAATAACACGTCCAGCTTTCTATCCCGCGCATCCTTCAGGGCTGCAGTGCCCTCTACTGGGATAGTTGTCTTCTTTGTGACCGCAGACACCGCTGCATCTACGTGAGGAGACCGAAACATCTCCCTCTCTAAATCGGCCAAGGGGTAAAGTCAATTCATAGACCTTACACCCCGCAATCCAGACTCTGGCAAATCCCATTCATTCTGAATCATCTGTTTAATCACTCGGTGAATGGGAAAGATCGCCTGAGTATTGCGCACCGCCTGAAGAAGGGGATCTTCAAGCCCCTCTTCCTCCGCTGGCTGAACTGAAGACAGATTGAGAGCCTGGAACGACTCCGTAATGAGTGCCGTTAGCTCCTCTCTTCTAAAAACTCTTATAATCCTTGCCTGATCCTCAGGCTCCTGTATCTCACCTTCCTCAAGCTCTTCCAAACCAGATTCCGGCTCCAGGTCCAAGTCCTCTCCTTCTAACCAGTCCGAACCCAAAGGCTGATCCTCCATCGGTCTAAGCCTTTTAAAAGGTCTCCCTAGGCCACTTCCAACCTTATCCGAGCTGACCAGCGGTCCTGCCGCACCCCCATCGAGGGATCTGAGACTGCCGCCTGCTGCCTCAAGCAATAAGCCTGATGTATTACCAGTACAAAATCCGGGGAAAACCCCCCAAGTGCCTCCCCTGCCAATGCAGTAGGCACCGAACTACCCGCTTCCGCCAGGCTATCCAGCAGGGGTGTGGATGGAGACTGTAGGGGAGAGAGCCCTTCTACCGCACTAGACGGACCTTGAACTCCTTCACCAGCTTTATCTTGAATCACCTGCTCCATGTTGGATGATTCTGCAGCGCAGCCTCGACAGACCCCTGCTTCTGATACTGTGCCTCTACGCACCCCACACACTAAACACTGTGGGTGCGAAGGCATCAGATAACCGATACTGTAACTCAACCAAGATAAAAGTACAGTAAAGAGGCAGTCTCGAAATAAAAGCAAATTAAAATAAATTCCTTCTTTTTTTTTTTTTTTTTTAAATATCACCATAAACCACAGAGCAAATGAGGAAACTAAGTCTAATAAAGTAAGAAGGCAGCCCCTGACCCCGAAAGCCACCGTCTATGCAATTAATTTGATTAATTAATTTTATTTTAAAGCTCCTTAAACCGCTAAAGCGTGACTCTCACACAAAAAACGCAAATACAGTAAATTCGCATATGTCCTGAGAAGAAATGTAAGGTATCCGTTGTCTTTCTAAAATAAAAAAGTCATCCGTTGTAAAAAATAAAAAAATAAAAAAAAATAAATTGTGGGAAGAAACGGCCTCGAGGCCCAGAGCTCAGCAGACCAAGAGGAGCTCTCTACCGCCGTTGCTCAACTCCACACCCCCCCCCTACAGACCATGAGGGGAGGGTCGGCCGGATCAAAGGGACAGGCAAAGGAGGAGAGAAGCAATCCTCCCACTATAGCCCCACTCCCTTAATTAACCCATTTTTTTTCAAACAACTTTAAATTAAATCTAAATCTGCCCCAAATAAAATTAAGTTAAATTAAGCTAAATAGCCAGAAATTTAACTCTAAAGACTATCTATACAACTGAAAATGCTCCTTATGCGTCCCTCTAGTGAGCCCAGCACTTAGGCTCACTACGTCCTCCTGCTGCATGGAGAATGGGCACACTGGGGGCTGGTGGGAGAGGCCAGCAGGATACATCCAGTGATGTCACAGTTTTGACATGCCCAGTCTCCAAGCTGCAGGAGGAGGTTCACTACCCAGAGGTGAGGGACGATAAGGAATTTGTATTTAGATCTGTCAAGGACAGGTGGAGGAGATCTGGAGGAGTGACTCCACTGGAGCAGAAGAAGGATTGCGATCCTACTGGGAACACCAGACAGAGAATCTACACCACTTAAAAGCATATGAACGACCGGTGGAGGGCTTCCTAGTAGCCAAAAAGAATCTCCTTAACCTCTTGAGTAAGGTCAAAGCGCTGTAAATCTATGCTCTCAGCAGCCAAGCTGTGAGGCAGAGAGACTGTGGATTAGGATGGAATAGTGAGCCGTTGTCCTGGGAGAGGAGATCCTCTGCACATCCCAATCACAGAGGATGAATCTGAGTCAGATGCAGTAGTAGTGGAAACCACGGTTGCCACGGTCAGGGAGGGGTTATGAGAATCATGGAGCCCCTGTCGGACTGAAGCTTGAAAAGCATCTTGGGAATAAGGGATATGGGAGGGAACGCATAAAGCAGACCCTGACTCCAGTGTAGGTGGAAGGCATCCACTTGTTGGTTGGTGGTGTCTGAGTTCTTGTGCAGAAGTAAGGAAGCTTGGCATTTTGCAGAGTCGCAAACAGATCTATGTCTGGAGTTCCCCAGGTTTGGAAGATGTAGGATGTTGTGTCCGGATGCAGAGACCATTTGTGGGGAAGAAGGATGTGGCTCAGTCTGTCTGCAAAGACATTGGACTCCCCCGGGAGATACACCACTTGGAGGTGGATCTGATGAGCAATGGCCCAGAACCAGAGGGGTATTGCCTCCTCGCAGAGGGCCCAAGAGCCTGTTCCTCCCTGCTTGTTCACATAGAACATGGCAACCTGATTATCCATTCTGACTAGGACCTTTTGTGCTGTGAGGTGGTGTTGGAAGACCCAGAAGACATTGGAGATAGCTTGAAGTTCCAGGAGATTGATCTGGAGTTGTGACTCTTGCGCTGTCCAGAGCCCCTGTGTAGTCAGGTTGTCCATATGGGCTCCCCAACCCAGTTTGGAGGCATCCATCATCAGGGTGCACTGATGTGGAGATATCTGAAAAAGGCGACCCTATAAGCATGTTCTCTGGAGAACACCACCATTGAAGGAATGTGGTTAGATGGACAGTGACTTGGATACAGTCCTGGAGCCGGCCCAAGGCCTGCTGCAACTGGGAGGCCAAAATCCACTGGGCTGTCCGCATATGTAGTCAGGCATATGGAACGACATGTACTGTAGAGGCCATGTGCCTGAGTAGCAGCAGCATCTCTCGGGCTGTCAAATGGTCTCATAGGAGCATCTGGGATGCTAGTTCATCCAGATGGGCCCAACAGAGCTGGGGCAGAAACGTCCTAGGCTGCTGGGTGTCTAGTAGGGCTCTGATAAACTAGTCTGAGTTGGAGTGAGCTGGGATTTTGGGAAGTTTGAGAAATCCCAAGTGTTGTAGTACTGTGATGGTATGATGCAAGAAAAGCAGTACACCTCTTGGGAGGTGTCTGCCTTTATTAGCCAGTCATCTAAGAAGGCGAAGACTAATATTCCCAGAGTTCTTAGATATGCAGCCATGACTGCCATGCACTTTGCGAAGACTCTTGGGGCAGAGGTGAGTCTAAAGGGAAGGACTCTGTATTGATAATGTTTTCCCTGAAAGGTGAAATGTAGATACTTCCTGTGTCCTGGATGGATGAGGATATGTGTGTACGCTTCCTTTAGATCTAGAGAACAGAACTAGCCCTGACTCTAGAAGTAAGGTAGAAGAGTCCCGAAAGAGATCATCTTGAACTTTTTGTGGACTAGAAACTTTTGAGGTTTCTGAGGTCCAGAATGGGCCTGTATCCTCTGGTTTTCTTTGGCATGAGAAAGTAAGGAGAGTAGAAGCCCACTTCCTGTTGGGATATTGGGACATCTTCTATGGCGCCCTAAGATAGAAGAGAGGACACCTTGTCTTGTAGTAGAGCAGTGAGTGGGGGTTGCGTTTGATATTCCCCCCTTGAATGTGGAAGGGGGCAGGGTTTGCAGGTGAAGTCTGAGGCCCTCCTGAACTAAGGTGAGTGTCCACTGCTCTGAGGTGATGAAGTGCCATCTGTGGGCATAGTGGAGGGTATGGGGGTCCTCCAGAGGCAGGACAGCAATGTTCTCTAGGAAAGAGTCAAAAACCAGGCACAGACTGTGGCTGTAGGGCTGGTTGAGATTTAGCCACTTGCGGCTTCTTTTGTTTAGGAGACTGCTGCCTCTTCTGTGGGCCTGACCCCGATACTGAGAAAGAGGAGGATAGGAAGAGAAGAATTTCTTCTTGTTGTAGAAAGACTTCTTTGCAGGAGTCTTTTTCCTAGTAGGGTCAGCTATTACTCTAGAGTAGTATTTTCTGACTCTATTTGAGAGGCCTTATCTTGCCAGTCTTTGCCAAAAAGATTTTCTCCTGTGCAAGATATGTTGCCCAGTTTATCTTGGACCCACTGTTCAAGATCCGAGGCCTGAAGCCATGCAATTCGATGTGCACTGATGCATATTGCTGAGGCCCTGCTTGTGCATTCAAAAGCTTAGATACGTTTTGGCTATGCTTAACTAGGGTGAGATAATCTGCCGTCATCTGGGAAGAGAGGGGCAAAGGCCTCGAGATCCCTGGAGACCTCCCTTCAGAAACATTCCCATATAAAATATATCGGAGTTAATCCTAGCCGAGAGCACTGATGCTTGAAAGCATCGATGCCCAAAGGTGTCGAGAGTTCTCAATTCTCTATATGGAGAATTAGAAGAGCGAGCTTTTGATTCAGCGCATTGCTGATTCCACCGTTATGGAGTGGTGGGGAAGCTGTGGCTTTTGGAAGTCAGGATACTCTGGTACACAATACAGTATCGAGATGTCGACTCTGAGGTGAGACTTTGAGGGACGTCTCCCACATCAGCGCATAAGGTCGTGAAGGATACAGTGCACCGGTAAGGTGGCAGCCTCCCTTGGGTGCTGTTGGGTATTGGAGGATCTCTAATTCCTCCGCTCTTGGCTCCTTCTCTGATGCCACTGTGATAGAGAGACCCTTGGCTAGGTCTCAAATAAATTCCTGGAAGGACATGTCTTCCGGAGGCGACATGCGTCGCTCTTGAGGCGGGGAAGGGTCCAAAGGTAGGTCCTGGGTTCCCCAGGAATAGAGTGATTTTACATCCGAAATTGGACAGTCAGAATCAGAGGACTCGAAGTACCAACGGTCTCAGTGTCCCAAAGCTAGATGCGGTACTGATGCTCCGAGGTATCAGCTTTGGTAAGCTGCTTGGGCTTGGCACCAGTATCAGTAAAAGTTTCAAGGGCAGGCATGGGTAAGAGTGATGTCTATGGCATCTGCAGCAACCCTGATGCTGTGGCCGGAACTGGTGTCGATGTTGGTACCGTAAGCGGCATTGATAGGGTAGTGCCCATAGCCAAGGATTTTATTGGTACCGAGGCTGTAAGGAGGGCTGCCAAGATGTGCTCGATGGCCAGTATGCACTGGTCTATCAAGGATGCCGATGCCTGTGTATCGGTAACAGGTATTTATGCTACCGTCCCAGAGCACGCACCATTAGCTCTCCGGAGGTCGAGGCCTCAGGAACATCCTGGGGCCCCTCTATGGCTTTGGAGGACAGAGCCTCCCACCGGGGCTGTTTAGCAGGCTGCTTTGCCTCCGAGGCAGCCCCCAGGGGTCTTGGTGCTTTGCGTGAGATCTTCCCCTTGTGGTGCCATCAGACTTCGATGTGGCCTTATGCTTGGACTTCAAAGATACCTGAGATCCATGAGAGGATGAGGCCCTCGATGAAGTGGATGCCATCGATACCGCATCTGAAATGAAGAATACTCCAAATTTAGAAGCCCGGTTTTGCAGGCCTCTCCATGTCATTTTTCTGACAGAGGGAACAGTCTTTTGGCTGGTGGTCTGGGCTGAGGCATTTTAAACACCAGTCATATGTGTCAGTCGCCAAAATGGTGCTGGCACAATTAGAACATTTTTTTAAACCACTAGTTGGTTTCCCCATACTCTCCAGTGTGAAGAAGCCTAAAAAGGGCATCAACACCCAAGTAGTTTTGTTTTATTTTCTTTAACTTCTTTATTTTCTTTAAGGAAAAAAAAAAAAAAAGGGAACCAATGATGTCCTAGAGTAGACGGTGCACCAGTGTCGACGGGAAGGCAGAGGTGCTATCCACAAAAACAATTTTCTGTGGTGACAAAATTTGCTTCCTGCAGGCTCCGTGGAAAATGAAGAACTGAAGAGAGGGTGTTGGGAAGGCAGGTGGGCTGTTGCACAGGCGCAGTGTTGTGCGCCCAAAAGCTTTCCAATTGGGCTCCTTGGTACCGACGTCACTCGTATGTTGAGACTACATTCTTGCTTGTTCCTAGAGAAGGATTTTTTTTTAGAATGTCCCTTATAAGTTTATTTCCAACAATGGGACAGAGATTGATGCAAGCAAGAATACAATAGAAGAATACATTTTTCCTCTAAACATCACAATAGCAAGAAAATATAATGGATACATAGGGAGCTACAATGGGAAGAGTGAGTTTGATAGACCACAGTCCTGGAGATCCTTTGATACAATGTAAGGCTCAAGGGCAGGTCCTGTTAGCAAAACTGTAATCCCATCAGTGTCAGCAGGTCTATTGGTCAGATTTTTTGAAATGTTTTCTCTTATTCTGAACCTCTAGTAATATGTTACTGTAATAAAGGCCCTATTAGGTTTTTACCAACCAAAAGAACAGAAAAATTTGAAAGGGAGTTCCTACATTTGCTGTGTAATAGCAAGCTCATGAGGCATTTCAAAATTTCCCTTCTTGCCAAATATAGAAATTATGTCAAGAAAAATGTTCCTCTTACTCTCTTGGATGTATTTTGTGTGGAAATAGGCAAGAAGCTTTCACTCTGCAACTCTCTCTCCCATACAGGTATATAGAGATCTTACCAGTAAGCTGTCATTTTTCCGAAGAACAGAAAATGTAAAAGCAGGACAGGAACAGTAATGGCAGGAGGAATAGCATATGTACAATTTGCCAGAACTTCCAAGTACCTTTAAAACAAAAAGCATAAAGCAGTCTGTAAATCAACATTGTGTACACTTATTTTATGGTGTTAAGGAGAAGATAACATCAAAAGTGAGCACTTATAGAGGCAACAAACGAGCAAATAATTGCATGGCTTCAAACACCCAGTAGTTTAGCACAAGTCCCATCAAAGTCCTCACAGGAAGATCCTTCACAGGACCAAAACACAAACAATTATATACCTTTGCAACAAGGCATGTACAGAGTTTTTTGATGCCAACCCTAATAGTTCTTAAAGTATAAATATAAAGGGGCCTTTCATCAAAACTGGCCAATACAGAGTTCTACCCACCATCTTTGAAAGTTCCTGGAGGAAAGGTCCATAAACCATTTTAAAGAGGACCCAGGAAATCCACGGCTTGTCCCGTGACAAGCATTGTGAAACTTATGTATCTTTTTTTGAACCTGCCAGGTATTTGTGACCTGGATTGGCCACAGTTGGAAATAGGATACTGGGCTTGATGGACCTTGAAGGTCTGACTCAGTATGGCATTTTTTATGTTCTAAGTATATCTTCCCTGCTGTGAAACAGGGCACAACTATTCATGCATCAGCATATTATACAACTGGGGCACAGACTGCATTTAGCTAACACCCCTATCTTATCCTTTAATACCTAGATCAAAAGTTTTAGTTTTGTCAAATGCAACTACATGAATACTGTTTGCATATGTGGGATCTTGGTTTAAAGAAATGTTCCTCTAGCCGAGATAGACTTTGCATTGTCAACACTGGGTATGAAACAAGAATGCTACCAAAGATATCCTGATCTACAGAAGCATCTTGTGCCTTTCTCCTGTCCACCACGCCGGACTGATCGAAGCATCAGCAAGGAGCAAGAAGGTAAGCTCCTCCCTACTTCCAGCAAAGGCACCCAGAGTGGCGCTATTGAAATCTGCACAGCAGTAGCAGTGTGTGCATTCGAGTCAATGCTGACTCCTGGCGACCCAGAAGCTCCTGGGTTTTCTTGGCAGTGTGACCTGAAGTAGATTGCCAGGCCTTTCTTCTGAAGCAATGGAGGGTTAAGTGACTTGCCCAAGGCTATAAGGAGTGCTAGTGGGAATTGAACCCTGGTTGCTTGGTTACTAAGCCAGTGTTCTAACCACTAGACTACTCCTCCACTCTGAAATCTGCACAGGGACTGCTTTAAAACTGCTACTCCTGCTGGAAACTGCCTTTCTCCTCTCCGCCACGCCAGACTGATCAAGGCATCAGCCAAGGCACCCAATCAGAGTGGCACTACTCTAGCTGCAACTGACTCCCACACCACTATAAATGCAAAAGTGCACCTAGGCATGCGCTAGCGTCCTGTGAAGCTGGACTTCATTTCTTCGCAGTTTTCAAGAGTTGAGACAGGGCATTGATTGGTTTTTGCCCGAAACGCAGTGCTGTGTCTTTGTTTTATAACTGCAGCTGATTTAAATCATGATGTTCTAAGATTCATCAGAAGTCATTTATGGGATGAACGTTACAGGGAGTTCTCCATATCTTTTGATGCCGCAGAAGATTCAAACGACTTCCATTCAGATAAGCGTTTGTTTTTGTTTCTTCTTTGGGCTTTTTTGATATAATTATTTGTTCTTCTTTATTTATGTAGGTGGCACTAATTTTGGGTGTTTTTACCTATACTACTATGTGGCTCCGTAGTGGGCTCAAAAAAAAAAAAAAAAAAGTTTAAAATTGAGTAAAATGGAAGAGTAGCTTCAAGAGGTTGTTTAAACCTATTTTAACCTCATGGCTCATCTTCCGACAATAATTTATCTTCACATATGCAAGCTTAAACTTCTCAGATTGACGACTCTATTTTTGTTTTTGGACTTTTTAACAGAGTGTTTAGTTATTTGTTATTTTTGGTAAACCTAGGGTTTCAGCAAAAAGTCCAATCACCTATCCACAGAAAAGGAAACACCTTAGACCTTATTTTCCTGCTCTTCCATATTTTACAAGACGAGCAATACTCTCCCCCTAAGGCGCTTCCTCTTCCATGGACTGATCATTTTCAATTGGACTTTACCATCCCAGCCATGCTCACATACCTCAAAACCAACGAATCATCTTGCTTCATAAACAAGTTCAAAACATTTAACTAGGAAACATTCCTCAAAGATATCATCTAGATTTGAGCTTCTAGTGTTTATGTATGGGATGGTATCACCAGCTGGAACACTAATATTTTGAAAGCAGCGCAATCCAATAAAACACAATTTAAGAAGAGACAAAAGGAAACCAAAAAAATGGTACACCGTCAAGTTAAGAAAATTAAAACAAAAACTAAGAAAACTTGAGCATAAATGGTGAGCCACAAGAAGTGACACTGATAACCAATCATACATGGCTATGCTTAAATCATACAGGGATGCGATAAATAGCAGAAAAAAAAAAAAAAAAAAAGAGTATCACACTAACCTACTACTCAGTGCCCTTAATAGACCAAGAGAGTTACTCTCCATTGTTAAATCTCTCACAAAAACACCCAACCCTAAGGCAAACATCCCCATAGAACCACAAGACCTAGCCAACTATTACACAGATCAGCTCACCCAACTGCATACTTCTGTCACTCCCATTAATCCCCAATGCTCAAATCCTAATAAAATTATATACAACAATCGAACCACCTGGACTTCTTCCATATTGACATTAAACAACTTAAAAATATAATTACAAACAAATACTACCACTTCCCCATCGGATCCCTGTCCAGTCAGATGGCTAAAACTCACTAAAGACTTTTTCTCCTATCATCCTAGAGATAGTTAACTGATCCTTAGACAACAGACATTATGTCTTCTGCACTAAAACATGAATGCATAAGACCGATTCTCAAATCTTATGCAATAGACAAAACCCTCCCAAACTCATACCAACTTATTTCCAGTCTGCCCTTTTTAGCAAAAGTCATTGAAAAAAACTGTACAAATACAACTGCAAGACTATCGACTTAAACACCTCGCTTGATGAGCAGCAACACGGCTTTAGGCTACACCACAGTGTCGAGACACTCATGTTATCTCTCATCAACAATCTCCTCTGTGGTTTAAATAACAATAAACAAGGATACATGCTTATGTTTCTTGACATCGCTGTTGCTTTTGATAGCATTTACCATAAAATACTAATTTCCAGGTTGCAACAAATTGGTCTCCAAGGAATGGTACTACAATGGTTTATCATATCTTGCAGATCGGACCCAACAAGTAAAGATAGGCACAAATATTTCCTCAATCTTCATACAGTCTCAGGGTATCCCCCCACAAGGCTCCACACTATCCGTCTTACTATTTAACCTTTGGAGTGGAGTAGCCGCCTAGTGGTTAGAGCACTGGCTTGGTAACCAAGCAACCAGGGTTTGATTCCTGCTAGCACGCCTTGTGGCCTTGGGCAAGTTACTTAACCTTCCATTGCCTCGGAAGAAAGGCCTGGCAATCTACTTCCGGTGACAATGCCAAGAAAACCCAGGAGCTTCTGGGTCGCCAGGAGTCAGGACTGACTCGAAGGCACACATTGCATTTTTGCATTTAACCTTTATATGCAACCAATATGAGACATCTTCAGAAAACACAAAGTATTCTATCATCTCTACGCAGATATTATGTTTTATCACCCCATTGACACATCTGGCCCTTTCTGCTACCAAATACAGGCATGACTCAGACATAACTGATTGGCTCCTTTCTAACAACTTAAAAATTAATTTAAAAAAAACCCCAAAGTGCTTTACATTACACGTAACCAGAGCTTCAATCCCCCTGCCAAAATCCACATAAACAATACTGAGCTGGAAGAAAAAACAGGAAATCAGATACTTAAAAATTATTCTTTATCAATCCTTAACTATGATCTCACACAAAATCCATCTCCAAGATCATTTACTTTAAATTAAAAATGATTCAGCATCTCAGACCACTCCTGGACAGCCATGATTTCCGCACAGTTCTGCAAGCCCTTATAACACCACATTTTGATTACTGTAATAGTATCCTACAAGATCTACTCAAACAAAAACCACCCAGCAACTTCAAATTGCTCAAAACCTAGCGGCCCACATAATTTTCAATGCCCACCACAATGATCACATCACCCCTTTACTATATAACCTCCACTGGCTTCCTATTGCAACCAGAACCAAATACAAATATATTATGATAGTATTTAAGCTATACAACAAAATTGCTCCCTCCTAACTATCCTCCCTTCTACATCTACCTGATCACACTAGAGTTAAAAGAACCAGCTCTCAAAATATGCTAACCATACTCACACACATCCGTAGCACCAATAAAGGTGCCAGCTCCAGGGTATTCACCTATGTCGCCCCTACTCTCTGGAATGCCCTTCCCGACAATTAAAGAATGATTAAAGATCTTCTACCTTTTCACAAAGAACTCAAAACTCACCTATTGATCCAATACTATGGCCTTACTACCTTGGATCAACAGTCAAACATAACCTAGTACCTACTCAACATATCCATCACAATCCATCATAACACTTCAAATCACCTAAGAACTACTCAGCTGCCAAGATGCACATCGCTCAGGCGACACTACTTATCTCACCATCACTTAATTGTAAATAAGTTACGAAGCTGATGCAATGTTTAATTACTTTGTTACTCAACATGTTATTTGTACATAAGTTAATGAATGTTATAATGTAACTTGGTTGTGTTTCATTGTAAACCGCCACTGATCTATGGAAGTGGTGGTATATAAAAGCTTATAAATAAAAATAAATAAAATAAAAGCTTCTCAGCTTGGATGTCTGAGAGGAGATGCGATAGAAGTCTATACAAATCAAGGGTGGGGTAGAATGGATAAAAGGAGAATGGTTGTTTACCTTTTGTACAGTATAGTACTTATGAAACTAACAGGCAGCAGATTGAAGAAAACAAAGTTACTTCCCTATAGCAGTGCTTTCCATGGACAGCGGGACAAGTCCTCAGATATGGGATGGAGCTTGTTCGGTAACAACTTCCCAGCTCCTTCTGGAAGCGCGCCACTGCACATGCATGCTGCCACATAGGACTGCTTCAGTCTGATACCTTAGCTAAGCAGTATACAAGTATAAGGGTAGTGAGAGGGTTTGTGAAGATTTATCCTGCTTTCCATGGAGAATACCTGCTACAGGTGAGCAGCTTTGATTTCTTCATGGACAAGCAGGTTAATGTCCTCTCAAACAGGAATACCTAGCTACAGGCTGCCTCAAAGAAAAAGGGAAAAAACTATACCACATCACAGCGAGCAAATACTAACAATATATGTTTCGTGGCAATGAGACTTTTGTATAAGTTTATTCATCTTTTTTTTGAAAGGAAGTCTGTAAAGAAAAATAACGGCCTAGGGGGAATGGAGTTGGATTCTAATCCCTGAACAAATTCTGGAGAACTGACTTGCCAACCCTATTATCGTATCGGGAGTCTTTTTCCAGACAGGGATGCAATGTGAATGTGTGAACAGAAGTCCATGTCACAACTTTGCAAACCTCCTCCATGAAGGCTGACCTTAAATGGGCCACTGATGCAGCCATGACTCTGATGTTAAGCCATGACATTACCCTCAAGAGTCAAGCCTGCCTGGGCATAAACTAAGGAGATGCAATCCAACTAGAGAGTGTGTTTGCTAATGGCAGCTCCCAATTTTCTTGGCTCAAAAGAACCAAGCGCCAAGTTGACTTTCTAAGGGCTTTAAGGCTGTCTTGCAGTCCAGTGTGAGCAGTGAGATTTCCCTTTTGTGAGAGAGTGAGGTCTAGGGAAAAATGTTGGTAGAACAATTGACTGACTGAGGTAGAAGTCTGAGACCATCTTAGGAAGGAACTTAGGATGCATGCAAAGAACACCACTATTGTTGCAAAACTTAGTATAGGGTGGATCAGTTGTGCTCACTAACATTGCATACTGAGGTTACTGCCACCAAAAATATGACCTTCTAGGTCAGGTACTTCACGTCACAGATCTCTAGTGGCTCAAAAAGCTGGGTTGACACCACATTAAGATCTCATGACATTGTGGAAGGCTTAATGGAAGACTTTGCAAGACGCAAGCCCCACATAAAACAAATATAGACTGTAGAGAGATGGGCCTATCTTCTACCTACTGGTGATATGTGCTAATTGTGTTGAGGTATATCCTTACTGTTGGTTTTTAGACCAGACTGATAGATGTAGAAGGTAGTCAAGCAGTTTTTGTGTGGGACTAGTGAAAGGATCTAGGGCTTTTCATTACATCAGATGACAAACATCTTCCACTTGAAACTATATGACCTCATAGTGGAATTTCTCCTAGAAGCCAGAATAGCATTGGCTATGCTAACTGGCAGATTCAACAAGGAAAGAGTTAGCCCTTCAATATCTAAGTAGTAAGGGTGAGGGACTTCATGTTGTGATGCAACAGTATTCCCTGATCCTGCGTGATTAGCACTGGCAAATCAACTAGCCGAATAGGTTCCTCTACCAAGAGCTTGAGGAGCATGGGCCAGAAAGGCACTATGAGAATCATGGTACCATGGTACCTTTGTCATCTCGGAGTTTCAGAGGGTTTTTTTTGCTACAAGAGATATTGGATTATATTCACACAAAAGAGCCTTCCTTCAATGCAGAAAAAGCATTTAAGGCTAGTTTGCATGTGTCCCTCTCCTAGAACAGAACTGAGGTGTTTGCCTATTCTGTGGAGTGGCAAACAGATTTATTGAGGCAGTGCCCCATTTTCAAAAGATGCTCAGGATCACGTCTTGGTCCAAGGTCCATTTGTGAGGTTGGAGCATACACCTCAACTTCTCTGCCAGGATATTGCTTCTCCAGTCAGGTACAATAACTGGCTCTTAGTGTCATCCCTTCAGAGTTCTACATTTTGACTCTTTCACAACACAGGAAGTTCAGCAGTGTTCCTTCCTGCTTGTAGATGTAGTACATTGCTACTTGATTGTAATAATTCAGATGGACAAACTTGGACAGGCTTTAGAATGTTCAAAATGGCTCTCAGTTCCAGGAAATTGATTTGCTACAGTTTCGCCTGGGCAAACCATAATTCCACAGTGTGAAACTCATCTACATGAGCTCCCCAACCCACTCTGGAGTATCTGATGCAAGTAGTTTTTGGTAAGGAGAAATTTGGTATGGAATTCCTTTTGCCATATTGGAATGAACTGTCTACCAGGCCATGGAGTCCTGGAGTGGAAAAGTGACAGATATGACATCCCTAAACTTGTATATGGTTTGGTTTGGGGTTCACTGCATATTCAAAGTCCATTAAGTTTGTCTCATTTTGAAACATTCCAAGAGTGTTATGGGTACAGTTGAGTTCATATGGTCCAAAATTCTCAAGATGCTCCACGCTGAAATCTGCTGATTCTTCTGAATTTCCTCCACTATGGTGACCAACCTGTTGAGTCTTTGTGGGAGAAGAAAAAATGTTTTCTTCCAATTCATATCTAGCAGAGCTCCAATGAATTTCAAATGAAGTAATGAGTTTAGATTTGACTTGGGGTAGTTTGTGATGAACCCTAGTAACTCAGAACCTGGGTGATGTGCAGCGATTCTCGAGTTCCTTCTTGAGTTGTGCTCTTGATCAGCCAATTGTCCAACTATAGATGCATGCACAGTCTACATAGATATCCTGTGACTACCATGAGACATTTCATAAATACACAAAAAGCAAACTGGAGACTGAAAGGAAGTATGTGGTACTGGTAGTAGTGTTTCCTTATGATGAATCACAAATACCTCCTATGACTGAGATGTATTTGTACAAGAACAGAACATAAGAACATAAGAAATGCCATACTGGGTCAGATCAAGGTCCATCAAGCCCAGTATCCTGTGTCCAACAGTGGCCAATCCAGGTCACAAGTACCTGGCAGGTTCCCAAAAGGCATACAGGCTCCACAGTGCTTGTCCCAGGGCTAGAAGTCGATTTCCTGAGTCCTCTTTAATAATGGTTGAAGGCTCTTTCCTCCAGGAACTTGTCCAAACCTTTTTTAAACCCAGCTACACTAACAGCTTTTACTACATCCTCTGGTAATGAATTCCAAAGTTTCATTAATTGTTGAATGAAAAAATATTTTCTCTTATTAGTCTTAAATGGGTTATGTTGTAGCTTTATTGCTTGCCTTCTAGTCTTTCTACTTTTTGATGGCATAAACAACCGATCTACATTTACCCATACCATTCATTATGTGGGTGTAGACATCCCTTAAGTCCAGAGGACATAGACACTCGTTTTTGTAACAAGCAAATGAGGGTGCCCAGAGAAATCATTCTGAACTTTTCTAAAAACTAGAAAATTTGTTCAGATCTCTCAGGTCTAGGATGGGACAAAATCCCCCCCCCCCCCATCTTCTTTGTGACCAAAAATACCTGGAGCAGAATCACTTCCCTTCTTCTCCTGGTGGAATGGGTTTGACTGCATTATCATTGAGAAGGGAGGAGAGCTCCTTATTGAGCACTTCTTGCTGCCGAGTGCTGTTGAAATATGCTCTTGGTGGGGTGATTTGATGGAATGTTGAATAGATGCAATCTGTAGCCACACTGGATGATAGCTAATACCCAAATGTTAGAGCTTAAAAGAGGGCAATGATTTGTGAAGAACCATAGCCTCTCTCCTACTGGAGGATGGTCCAGTATTAGTACTGGAACACTAGTTACGTTCTAATGGAGACAGTCAAAAGCCCATGACAGGTTTTGGCTGTGGAGCCAACTGGAACATCTGGATACTCTGCTGTCTGTGACAAGAGCAAGGAACCTGTTTTGCCTGGGTGGAGTGAGAAACAGAACCTCCTTTGCCACTCTTCCCCTCACTGTGATACCTCCTGGATAATAAGGAGGTCGGGTCAGAAGTGGGCACAGAGGTTTTAAGAGTGTTGCTATACTGTTTGATAAGGAGTAACAGCTTCCTGCACCTTATCACTGAAGAGATTCTCTCCAAGGTACGGCACATCAGTAAAGTTTTCCTGAAAAATCAAACTGCAAATCTGAAGTCCTGAAACAGCAAATCTGAAGTCCATAAATATTGATGTCTGGTGAGTCCAAGCACCAATATTCATGGACAATATAAGTCTGATTTTTCTGGAGGGAAAATTCTGAAAAAATGTCTCTCTCACAAGACTCAAAATGTCTTGAGCCTCCATCCCCAGGGACACCGACAAGTGTGTCAAGGAGCTTCTGGCTCTTTTGAGATTAGATTAGATGACCATGGAGTGATGCAACAGCTGTACCTTTTAAAATCTGGGAACCTTCTGGAGTCAATACATTCAGTCAACCTTCTTGTTTACAGGCTGTACAGATGTGTGTGTGTGTGTGTGGGGGGGGGGGGGGTTGTCACCCACATCCTCATCTGTACATCCTTCAGAATTTGGTGACTGGACAATGTCATAGCCTCCTTGGGGGGTTGAGAAATTGGAGGATTTCCATTACTTCTGCCTTGGGCTCCTTCTCAGTCTCTAATTTGAATGGGATAGATGGCCATCTTTCGTATAAAATCAATGGACAGCTCCTCTGCAAACCTCTTTCATGGGAAGGTGAGGGATCTATAAGTAATCGTGACGACCTCTCCTCTAAGAAATAATCCAAGTTATATTCAGATTCCCAGAAGTGCTCTGATACTCAAAAGATGTCTGGGTCACTGGGTGGACTGGCCTCCACTTCCCTTTGGGTGCAGGTCTGCAAAAAGAATGTTGATGCACTAGTGCTCACCCAAAGCCTCAGGCAACAGTCACCACTCAATGTACTGAAGCTGGACACTGGCCGGACAATCAGAGTCAATGCCCTTTGATGCCTCATTAACGAATCTCCTGCAGGTATTGGCGACTTTCAAGAATAGGCTTGATGTCTTCACGATAATTGAAGCAGCCAGTTCACACTGTGTAAAGAAAGCCTCCACCCTATTCTTGAATCTCTTGAGAAGGTACGCCACCTAGGCTGCCATCAACAAGGATGGCTGGTGATTCCTGAAGGTGCTAGGGAGTATCAGCAGGCTAGTCCCAGCCCCATGGAAACTGGCACAGCCTCTCCAATATGAAGGAGGATGAGCTGTTCTCACATTGAGACTGCTTGAAGGGTGCTGGCTCTTCTGATGCCCTCAATGCTGACATCATCTTGTTCCAATGGGCTCTGATGTTGATGCACCCTGGCCTCCTCCTCGTGCTTGGTGTCATGAGTCTTCAGTACCAATGAAGCTGAAGTCTCCTCCTTCTCTGGGTGGGAGTTTGTGGATATCTGTTCCCAACGGACCCTACTGATACTTGATACTGAGTGGGATTTATGCCCTCTCGATGTTGATGCATACCCAACAACCGATGCAGCTCTGTTGGCATTGGTGACATCAGTCCCCATGGCCCAAGTCAATTGATCTGACTTATTAGCATCAAACATCCTTTTGCGCTGTTCAACACAACTCCTGAGGCCTCTCTTTGTCAACTGTCAGCACAATAGAGACAACAAAAGCATTCATAGTTTGGACCCAGGCACTGCAGGTACCAGTTATTCATGGCTGTGGCAGAGATGGTCCTGCCACATCTGGTGCACCTTTTAAACCTACTGGAAAGTTCATATCATCTGGAAAAATAGCACAACAAAATCAAACATCTCGAGCATGAAAACTGCATCTGACTGGGGTGCCCGAGACCTAAATGCGGCCTATAGCAGTGACACACAAGAAAGAATGGAAACCTGAACCTAGATAGGGGGGGGGAAGAGCACCTACGGGAATACTAAGAGAAAAATAATTCCACAGTAGTGGAAGAGGGTACAAAACAGTCTAAAAACATGGCAAGAATTAGCAAATGTGGTGACCAGCATATCTGATGGGTTCAGTTTAAAAAAAGAATTTGGGGGTTTCGTGTGGTGGCTGCAGGCAGGAAATGGCATGCATGCACTGTGGAGCGCTCCTACAAGCTTCTAGGAGGAGTTGGGAAGCCGTTCTCGCAAAGGCACCATCTGATGTCATCTATACATGAAGACATTATCCTGCTTGTCTATAAAGTAATTTTTCGCTCAATATAAAATTAAGTTCTGGAATTTGTTGTTGGGAGTCAAGGCCAAAGCAGTTACTGTAGCTGGATTTAAAAAAGAAGATTTAGACAAATTCCTGGGAGGGAAAATCCATAAATCATTAGCCACATTGGCTTAAAAAGCTGCTGCTTATTTTAGGGTATGAGCAATAATAATGTAAGCTTTTCATCCTAAAATCTGTATTAACACACAGCATAAAAAGGAGAACTCACCATTTTTTCATGAGGCACATCATCTACTTATAACATTTTGAGTCTTTTTTAGGTTAGACCAACTGAGTGATAAAACCCGAGCGTTACAAAATTTCATAGTATTAAAACAGAAGCAATAATGGATTAAGCTGTTTAAATGTGTAATGTCATGAAATGGGGCAAGGCTAATTCATGCAAGATTTAGTTAAATTTAGTCTGGAGGGTCCTCTAAAAAGTAGTATCTTACTAAAGCTCATAGCTTTGCTTAAAAATATTGGGATCCTCAACTTATAATCCAATTTAACTAATCCTATTCACATACATGGTTCTGTAAATAAGATGACAAGTTTCCTGGCCCAATGAGCTTACATTTCAAGTCCCTGGTTTTGAGAAACTTACCAACCGAATAGTAGAGGAAATTGAACCTGGTGTCTGGATTTCACAGCTCTATATTCCAACCAATATACAGTTGAGGTCAACATTGGCACCCTTGAATTTTAGAATGGTTAGAACACTGGCTTGGTAACCAAGCAACCAGGGTTCGATTCCCACTAGCACTCCTTGTGGCCTTGGGCAAGTCACTTAACCCTCCATTGCCTCGGAAGAAAGGCCTGGCAATCTACTTCCGGTGACACTGCCAAGAAAACCCAGGAGCTTCTGGGTCGCCAGGAGTCAGGACTGACTCAAAGGCACACATTGCATTTTTTGTGTACAATATCTTGAGAAATAATTGGAAATATTCCAACTGTATGCCATCATAATATTTTAATAGTTTGTTTAAAGGTATACAACAAAAAAAGATATCTGTGCAACTTAGACATAGTAATTTATGAGAAAAAAAACTAAATACGACCTGGACAGGATTAATGACACCCTTCACTAAAATTTGGTTACACAAGCCTTGGCAGAAATGACAGCCCCAGACATTTCTTGTAGCCATCTATAAGTTTCATACATCTGTCTGCTGGTTTCTCCTCCCACAACTGATTTGTTCCAGCTCATGAATATTTCCAGGATTCCTTTTACCAATGGCAGATTTCAGCTCTTTCCAAAGGTTCTCGATTGGACCGAGATCAGGACTCATTGCTGGCCAGTTTAAAATAGTCCATTCGTTCCTTTTTAATCATTCTTTTGTACTTTTGGATGTATATTTTGGGTCATTATCCTGCTGGAGGACCCATGACCTTCGACCCAGACCCAGCTTTCTGACACTAGGTAACACATTTCGTTCCAAAATACCTTGGTAGTCTGTTGACTTTGTGATTCCTTTAATACAATCCAAGCCTCCAGTTCTTAAGGCAGCAAAACAGTCTTACAACATTATGGAACCTCCATCATATTTAACTGTAGGAAGGGTGTTTTCCTTATAAGCTTCATTTCTTCGCCTGTAAAATGTATTGCTCATCTGCACTGCCAAAGAGCTCAAGTTTGGTTTCATCTGTCTACAGAACATTTTCCCCAAAAGATCGTGGTATCTCAAGGCGAGTTTGGGCAAAGATCAGGAGTGCCTTTTTATGCCTGCTTTTGAGCAGTGGCGTCCTCCTTGGCCTTCGCCCATGAGGTCCTTCTTTGTTTAGTGCATGGTGTATGGTACGTGTTGAAACCACCACTCCAAAATACTCCAGGTCAGCCTTAAGCTCTTTGGATGTTGTACGTGATGTTTTTCCCAACAGGTCGCACTAACCTTTGAAGACTTCTTGGATTAATATTCCTTTTATCACCATGCACTGGGTGGTTCTTGACAGTTACATGAGCAGAAAAAGCGTAGTTACTCACCTGTAACAGGTGTTCTCCGGAGACAGCAGGAATCAATCCTCACATTTGGGTGACATCGGCATGGATGGAGCCCTTGCAGATGCACCTCCCCAGCTTTCAAAGAAAACTTTTGGGAGATGCCACCATGCATGCATGGTTCCCTTCCCGCCCAAGGGTGCCATCTTACTCAGTTAGATGACATAGCTAAAGCCGAAAAAGAAGATAGCAAAAATGTACAGCAACTCCAAGAGGAGGAGGGAAGGTTGTGAGGAATGATTCCTGCTGTCCCCAGAGAACACCTGTTACAGATGAGTAACTATGCTTTCTCCGAGAACAAGCAGGAAATCAGTCCTCACATATGGGACTCCCTAGCTACAGGCTACCGAAAGCCCGTAGAAAAAAAAACAAACGGTCGCCCTCAAGGGGAGCCATGAGCAGCAACAATTGAGTCCATAGATACAGACTGCAGTAGGACCTGTGTGTCCGATGGGAATCAATGCTCCGGTAGCCTGAACACAGAAGGGTTGAAGGGGAGGATTTGCCTAGATCCCAAAAAGATTATGGAGCACAGCCTGTCCTCTCGGGACTCCCTCTCCAGGCAGTAATGAGCTGTGAAGATATGGACTGAAGATCAGGTGGTGGCCTGGCAGATGTCCAACATCGGGATGGAGCACAGGTTTTCCACAGAGGCTGCCATGGCCCTGACACTGTGTGCTGTGATCCGGCCATCCAGCATGCGCCCAGCCTGCTCAAAGGCGAGAGCGATACATTCCACCACCCAGGTGGACAGGGTTTGCTTGGTCACTGCCTGTCCTTGACGAATGGGGTTGTAGGAAACGAAGAGCTTTGAGGCTTTTTGGTGGCCCTGGGTACGTTGAATGTAAAAGGACAGGGCCCTCTTACAGTGCAAGGTGTGAAGGATGGCCTCTGCCCTGCTGGAGTGAAGCCTCAGGAAGAAGGTGGGTAGCACTACCTCCTGGTTGAGGTGGAAGGAGGCCTCCACCTTCAGCAGGAATTTGGGATGCATGCATAGCATGACCCTATTCTTGTAGAATCTGGTGTAAGGCGTCTCCGTCACTGGAGCTCGTAGACCCTGTGAGCAGAGGCAAGCATCACCAGGAACACGACTTTCCATGAGAGATACCCGAGGTGGCAGGCTTTAAGGGCAGGCGGGTGACAGCACCACATTGAGATCCCACTCTGTCAGTCACTGGAGGGCAGATAGGGTGTTTTGACAGCAGAAGCCTTCTCAGAAATGGGTCACCAGAGGCTGAGCCAAGAGGCGCTTGCCTTCAACAGGGTGGTGGGTGGTGTGCTGCCAGGGCACTGAAGTGCACTCTGACAGAGTTTGATTTGAGCCTGAATTGCAAGAGATGGAGAAGGTACTGCACTACCAGCTACACCAGGCAGGAGAACGGGTTCACCCTTTGCCTCGTGCACTACACCGAGAAACTTCACCATTTGAAAGCTTAAGCTCGCCTAGTGGAAGCCTTACGGGAGTTCAGTAGGATCTCCTTCACCTCCCGAGAGTTGAAAGAGGCTAAGGCTACCCTTTCAGCAGCCACATTGTCAGTGATAGGGACCCCAGACTGGGGTGCAGGAGATAATCCTCTTCCTGAGACAAGAGCCTTGGGGAACTCCCCATGGGAATCGGTGCCTCCACTGACAAATAGAGGAGCAGAGGAAACCACGGCTGCCTGGGCCACTGGGGAGCCACCAGGATCAGTGACGCTCTGTCGCAAAGAACCTTGAAGAGGGTCTTGGCAATCAACAGCATGGATGTGAAGGCATACATGAGGTCTTCCAACCACGAGATGAGGAACACATCTGGTGTTACCTGGCCTGGGTGGGGCTGATGGGAACAGAAGCGGGGCAACTGGTAGTTGTCCGAGCTGGCTAAAAGGTTCATCTGCAGGTTCCCCCCTCCCCCCCCCCCAGAGTCGGAAGAGCCGTTGCCACCCTGGGACCCAGCTGCCACTTGTGTGGTTGGAGGACCCTGCTCAGTCTGCCAGCCAGGGTATTGTCCTGGCCTGTCAGATACACCGCCCATAGGAGCATTCCTTGACAAACTGCATAAGAGCAGAATGTCATCGCCTTGTGGCAAATGGTGAGAGATCCCATGCCCCCTTACTTGTTCAAGTAGAATATCGTCACTTGGTTGTCTATTTGGATCAACACCGGCTGATGTCTCAGATAGTGGTGAAAAGCTCGAAGGGCTAGATATATTGCCCGGAGCTCCAGGAGGTTGATCTGCTGGTTGCACTCAGTCTGTGACCAGCTGTTCTGGGTGTGAAGTTCCTCGCAGTGGACTCCCCAACTCAGGAGTGAGGCATCCGTCATGAAGACCTTTAAAGGGCTCGGTGCTTGGAAGGGCATCCCCACTAGGGGACGTTGCAGATTTTGCCACCACATTAGGGAGTCTGCAAGCTGGTGGGTCAGTAAGACACTGTGCTGGAGCCAACCCGTGACCTGTGTCCACTGGTCCCAAAGGCACCACTGGGCAATCCTCATGTGCAGAAGGGCATCTGGGGTGACATGGACTATAGAGGCCCTATGGCCGAGTAGGCACAGCAGAAGCCGGGCCGAACCCAAGGGATGGTACTGCACATCTATGGACAATGCCCTGAGATGGTTGGCCTGATCTAAGGGAAGGAAGGCCTTTGCCTGGACCGTGTCCAGCTTTGCCCCTATGAACTCCAGACCTTGTGTTGGGAGAAGGTGGGACTTGGGGTGATTTATCACGAACCCCAGATGTTGCAGGACATGGATGGTGCGAGCCATACCTTGTTGCACCTTGGCGACCGTGCCTTCTTTTATAAGCCAGTCGTCCAGGAAGGGGAAGATGAATACTCCCTGGAGGCGGAGGTAGGCGACCACTACTGCCAGGTATTTGATGAAGACCCTTGGGGCTGACACCAGGCCAAAGGGTTGTACCCTGTGTACTGGTAGCGGCCTCTCCCCACCATGAAGCGAAGGTACTGCCTGTGGCTGGGGTGAATGAGGATGTGGGTATAAGCATCCTTCAGATCCAAGGAGCATAGCCAATCTCCCTGCTGGAGATAGGGCAGCAGTGTTCCAAGGGAGAACATCTTGAATTTCTCCCTTACCAGGAATTTGTTCAGGTTTCACAGGTCTAGGATGGGCCAGAGGGCACCTGTCCTTTTTGGTACGTGGACATACCTAGAGAGTAGAGCTCTTTACTCCTGAGATGCTGGGGTACTGATTTCACCGTCTTGTCCTCGAGAAGGCCTGTGAGTTCCTGCAGTAAAAGAATCCAGTGAAGGGGAGACCTGGGGTCTCTTCTGGGAAGAAAGGAGGAGGTGTCTGTGCCAGGTGGAGAAGGTAGCCCTCCCTGATCACCTGGGAGTGCCCAGAAATCAGTGGTAATGGTTGGCCCCCTGTGGGCATAGCGAACCAGACATCCTTCTGTGGGCTGCTGTTCTCCTTGAGGTAGAGAGGCTATGCCCAAGGAGTCAAAAGTTCCCCCCAGGCTGGGCTCGAGCACATGCCTGGAGCTTGGGAGCCTTCTGCTTATGAGGGCCATGCCCCTGTCTCATAGCCTGCTGACCCTGCTGGGGAGACTTGGAAGTGTGGGTAGTTTTTGTTAGCAGCCCCTTTCCTCGGGTAAAAGGGCTTTTTACCTGAACCCTTCCTTTGGGGAAAGGTAGCGGTCTTTTTGGAGAGCCTGGTTCTCATTATGAGTTTTGTCTCCAACTCAGCAGTCTTCTCCATCATAGTTTGCCAAAGAGGTTCTCCCCTTGGCATGGGACATTGACCAATTTGTCCTGAATCCATTGTTTGAGGTTGGAAGACTGTAGCCAGGCTTGGCGTCTGGTACAGATGCCCACCGCGGCTACGCTAGCTGCCGACTCGAAGCCGTTGTAAGCTACTCAAGTCTAACTTTAAGCACTCACGGACGGCTTTGGACAGATTCCTGAACTGCTGTAGAGGTTCCTTGGAGAGACTAGCCGAGAACCCAGCGAGCTCGTCGCCAGGTCTCTCAGGTACATGCCCATGTACAGCTGGTAAGTCTGGATCTGCTCAATAAGCAAGAGCCCTGGTAGCACTTTCTGCCGAGGGCATCAAAGGTGCGGGCCTCTCTACCCGGGGTCACTGAGTAATGTGTCTTCTGGCTTGTCAGCCGATGCATGGCTGACTCCACCACCATGGAGTTATGCGGCAGCTGTGTCTTTTGGAAGCTTGGGCTCCAGCGGACTAGATACATCGAGTTGAGCCACTTGCTCATGATGGGCAGACGCCGATGTTTTCCACAATTGGGGCATGAACATTCCAAGACAGGTGGGATGGGCAACATCAGCAATTCTCTTGGTGGGGTCTTGTACTGAAGGATTTCTAGCTCCTCTGTCTGTGGGTCCTCCTCTGATTTCATTGGGAATGCTAGAGCCTGTGACATGTCCTGCACAAAGTCAAGGAACGCCATATTCTTGGGTGGGGACAGATGTCGAAACTCAGAGGGACAGGTCTGAGGGGACACCACAGTGGCGACAGGTGCCGGGAACTCCTCGTTCTCTGACTTCCATTCCGAGTAGTCGGTGGAAGACTTGAGGGGGAGAGTGACCTGCAGGTTCTGGCCCCGAGCCCCATTTGAACCCCTCAGAGGCTCCTCAGCTAGTGTCATACACGCTGGCCAGGGGAGACCGACAGGACCGGGATCGAGACCTTGGCTAAGGATAGACTCGGGGCCGTAAGGGACGTCCTTGATGTCGAGGGCCTGGTAAGTCTGGGCAGATGAACTGGGCGGATGAATTGGCCATGCTGGACATCAGCGCCTGCTGCTGGTCCATGAAGGCAGATAGGCTGCGCTCCAGGGTCGCCATTCTTGGCTCCAGTCCAGATGGCTCCGCAACTCTCAGTGCAGGCACAGAGAACCTCAGGCTCGGCACCAGTGGCCCCAAAGAAGGGGAGTCTTCAACAAGGATGGCCTCGGGTGTCTCTGGCCAATCACCGGGTGACCTTGGTAGGCCGCTCCTGCTCCGAGCCCTTGAACAAGCGACATGACTCGTCCGGGGATGCGTTGCCTTCAAGGATTTCTTCTTCTTCTTGTGTTCGCTCGAGGGAGACCCCTTTCTGAAGACCCATGGCGTCGACCAGGATCCACAGGGGCACCACGGAAGTCTGAGGCTTGAGATGGGGGACATGGGCTTCGGAAGTGCTGCGGACTCCAGGAAAAATTTATCGCGCTGCTGCCAATGGCTCTTAGGGGCCTTGGTGGACATCTTTTTACAAAGACCACAGGCCGCGGGGTCGTGGTCCAACCTGAGGCAGTATAGGCAGCAATCGTGTGTATTGGTAAGAGACAATCTTTATACACTGATCACACTTCTTAAAACTACTGGTAGCCATGGGTGAAAAACTTACCCCAGTGAGGTCGAAGACCCACAGTGCTGCCAGCTGGAAAAAAGGACATGAAGACACCAAAAGGAAAAAAACTATTTACGGACCCGAGACTCGATGTCGAAGCAGTGGGCTCAGGTGGCGGGAAGAGTACTGGTGCCCAACCGGTAGAGTGAATGGTTAGAGCACTGGCTTGGGAACCAATAGACCAAGGTTCAATTCCCACTAACACTCCTTGTGGCCTTGGGCAAGTCACTTAATCCTCCATTGTCTCAGAAAAATCCAAGTTATCAATGTCCCTGTTTAATATATATTACCAAGTTTAAGTTACAATGTAAACCGCTTTGACAAATGATAAAGCGGTATAACCCCCCCCCCCCATTAAATAAATAAACCAAAGGGAAGAGTATGAAACTCAGGTAGAAAAATCTGCTTTTTCCGGGGCAAGCAGACGTCTGAAGGGCTCCGTGGAAGAAAGAGGACCGAGTAAGGTGGCACTCTTGGGCAGGAAGAGGACCACGCATGTGTGGTGGCATCTCTCAAAGGCTTCGTTTGAAAGCTGGGGAGATGCCGCCACAAGGGCTGTCAGTGATGATGTCAGCCATATGTGAGGACCAACTTCCTGCTTGTTCCCGGAGAACCTCTTAACAATATTGTGAACTGCAGACAAAGAAATCCCAAGGTCTTTGGAGATGGCCTTGTACCCCTTTGAAGTTTGATGTCTGGTGATAATGGCTTTTATGATGGTCTCAGGCCACTCTCTTGTTTTCACCATTGTGAAAATGGAACAGGGAGCGAATGTGGCCATTTTAAACATTAGAGTCATCTTTCACTGGTTGATTCAAGTCATAAGAGTACTGACTATTGATCACAGGTGCATCCAATTTTACAAAAATGGGAATGTGGTGGTTCTGTTCAAACTGATTTGAATTGTTTATAAGGGTGCCAATAATCATGTCTTAATAGAAAAACACCCCAGGGAATTAAATCATCGCACACAAAATAAACTCTTCCCCATACAACTCCCTAGGAAATATATATATCAATCTCCCCTTTTGCAGGCCTGCCGTTATCATGTCTTATAAACGGCATCATGAAGTATGCAAAAGGGGAGATTGACTGCATATACCGCTGAATGATTACAAAGGAGGAAGTGTGAGCGGCAGCAGTGTGGTACAACCTGTTGGAGGTGTCGAACTTTGATGCCAGGAGATAAGTTGGCCTTAATTGACTATATTCTAGAGGTGCTCACGAGTGTGAGTTTCCTTGTTTTTTTCACCTGTGTGGTGAAAATGAGTGGTGTTTTAGCTCATTAAACAAATAAAAGGGACGCATTGCTACCGGAGGGGTTACTCCCTTGAGGCAATTTGTCCGACAAAAATTAAGTTAGGATATATATATTTCCTAGGGAGTTGTATGGGGAAGAGTTTATTTTGTGTGCAATAATCATGTCTTGGCAATGTCCTAGTTTTTATAAAACTATTTCCTACTGTTGTTGTTAAGTGCCGTCGAGTCGGAGTCGACTCATGGCGACCCTCTGGATAGCTATCCTAAATTGTGTTCGGTCTTCAGTCAGGCGGCTCATTGATGACAGACTGGTACCCGTAGCTGCTGTTATTGTAGCGATCCATCTCATTGCTGGCCTTCCTCTTTTGCGTTGACCTTCTATCTTGCCAAGCATGATGTCTTTCTCTAATGATCTCTCTCTTCGCATGATGTGTCCGAAGTATGAAAGTCGAAGTCTTGTCATCTGAGCTTCTAAAGAAAGCTTAGGTTTGATCTCCTCTAGTACCGACTGGTTTGTTCTTCGGGCAGTCCATGGTATACACAGTATTCGCCGCCAGCACCATAATTCAAAGGCATCAATTTTCTTCCTGTCTGTCTTTTTCACTGTCCAGCTTTCACATCCATATGATGTTATTGAAAATACCATGGCTTGAACAATTCGAATCTTTGTATGGAGAGACACATCTCTGCTCTTGAGAATCTTATCTAGGTCTTTCATAGCCATTCTGCCAAGAGCAATGCGTCGTCTGATTTCTTGACTGCTTGTTGCTTCTTTATTGATAGTTGATCCAAGTAGGTTAAAGTTGTTCACAATTTCAATTTCTTCTCCTTCAACGATGAACCTGTTGATTATGCCAGTTGTCATGATCTTTGTCTTCTTTACATTAAGGTGCAGGCCCATTTTGAGACTATGTTCTTTGATTGTGAGAAGCAAATGTTTCAAATCATCTTCGCTTTCAGCCAGTAATGTGGTATCATCAGCATAGCGAAGGTTGTTGATGAGTCTTCCACCAATCTTCACACCTCTGTTGTCTTCATACAGTCCTGCTTCTCTGATGATTTGTTCTGCATATAAATTAAACAGGTAGGGGGAAAGTATGCAGCCTTGTCTTACACCTTTGCTTATTTTAAACCATTCTGTTTCTCCTTGTTCCGTTCGAACTGTTGCTTCTTGATCAATGTACAGATTACGCAAGAGAACGATCAGGTGTTCTGGTATACCCATGCTTCTTAATGTGGCCCAGAGTTTCTCATGGTTTACACAGTCAAAAGCCTTGCTATAGTCGATAAAGCACAAATAGATATCCTTTTGGTATTCTTTAGTCTTTTCAAGGATCCATCTCACATCCGCAATGATGTCTCTTGTTCCTCGCCCTTTCCTGAACCCTGCTTGCACTTCAGGTAGTTCTTGTTCTAGGTATGGCTGTAGTCTCTTTTGAATAATCTTCAGTAGAATCTTGCTGGCATGTGGGATCAGAGCGATTGTGCGATAATTTCCACAGTCAGTTGGATCACCTTTCTTTAGTATTGGTATAAACACAGATCTTTTCCAGTCAGTTGGCCATGATGTTGTCTTCCATATTTCTTGGCAGAGCCTTGTAAGTACGGTAACAGCTGCATCAGATTGCTGCAATACTTCTATGGGAATGCTATCAATGCCTGGTGCTTTGTTCTTTGATAAGGCTTTCAATGCTGCTTCAACTTCTTCTTTCATCACCAATGGTTCCTGATCATAAGGTATAGGTTGAAACGGCTGTTGGTCCACTTGATCTTTATCATATAAAAACTCTGTATATTCCTTCCACCTTTTCTTGATCTTCTCAGCATCATTCAACATAGAACCTTGAGCATCTTGTAACATTCCAATTTGAGGCTGGAACTTTTTCTTTAACTCTCGCAGCTTTAGGAAAGCCGATCTTGTTCTTCCTCTAATAGTTTCTGCTTCTATTTCCTTGCAAGTGTCATTGTAGTACTTTTCCTTGTCCTGTCTTGCTGCACGTTGGAAATCTCTGTTGAGTTCTGCGATTGTCTTTCTTTCTCCTTTGGCTTTAGCTTCTCTGCGTTTCTGGGCAATTTTCAGAGTTTCTTCCATCATCCATTTTGGCCGTTTTTGCTTTTTAACCTTTTGTAGAGACTTCTCGCTTTCTTCCAGCACAACCTTCTTGATGTCATTCCATAACTCTTCCGGAGCTCTGTCATTTGTATCTAAAGCAGCAAATCGATTTTGCAGGCAGTCTTTAAATTCCAGTGGTATATTCTCAAGGTCATATTTTGGTGCATTCATGAGTGGTTTGCTCTTTTTCAACTTTAGCTTGAGTTTGCATACTAGTAGTTGATGATCTGTACCACAGTCAGCTCCAGGTTTTGTCTTTGTTGATGTTACAGAGCTTTTCCATCGTTGGCTTCCACAGATGTAGTCAATTTGATTTTTATACAATCCATTGGGTGAAGTCCATGTGTACAGTCGTCGCTTGTGTTGCTGGAAGAAGGTGTTTGAGATGAATAGATCATTGGTCTTGCAGAATTCTATCAATCTTTCTCCAGCTTCATTTCTGTTGCCAAGTCCATATTTTCCAACTACTTTGCCTTCTTCTTTGTTGCCAACTTTTGCGTTCCAGTCACCCATGACTATCAGGATATCCTGTTTGCATGTTCTGTCAATTTCAGCTTGTACTTGTTCATAGAACTCTTCAATTTCATTCTCTTCTGCAGCTGTTGTTGGGGCATATACTTGAATTATAGTTGTGTTGATAGGCAATCCTCGTAGACGAATAGAGATTAAGCGTTCGCTGACTGCATTGTATTTCATTACAGTTCTTGCAAGTTTCTTCTTTATTATAAATGCAACACCATTCCCTTTTAAAATTGGTCTTGTTTTATTTGATTCTTTTGTATGTCAAATATGTGTGCATATACAGTTTAAAGCCATTTCACTGACCACTTTTTTATTTATTTCTTTAGGAGATACAGGATATTAAGGGGTTGAACTGCAAGGGTGCCAATAATGTTGACCACAACTATACTATACTGCCAGCTCATAAGCAAAATGAGATTTCCAAATCTGGACACTCAAGAGGTTTTTTTCAATTACAGTAAAACAAATCTTAGCTAACATGTCAGAACAGTGTAAGCTTAAGAACAGTTACAATAAATTAGACTTCAGGAGGAGCACAAAAAAAAAAAAAGTTATGAAGTGTCATAAATCACACTGGCAGAAAAGAATACTGACATGTTTATGAGGTCTTTCTAGAGGTTAAAATAAACTATGCCATCCACAATCTCTCCCAAAGCTAAATTTGAACCTGCCAGTAAGTCAGCCTGTTTGTTTAAATAATTTTTGCATAGCAAAATCAAATGTCTTGCAAATTTATCAGATGTACACATTCATTCTCCTAACAACCTGTTTTGATTGTGTTTTCTGAATGTGTGTATCAGTACTACAGTGATTTGGTAAGATTCCATTCCTCATAACATAGCTAAAAGTATATTCTAAATCATACTGCTCTTTTATTGTTTACTGTATGATCGTCTACCCAGGAAAATAGAGAACCAAAAGTTGACTTGGATAAAAGGTAGTTACTCAACTGTAGCAGGTGTTCTCCGTGGACAGCAGGAATAAGTCCTCATGTATGGGTGACGTCCTCTGATGAAGCCCACACGGGAACATTCCTCAGTTTCTAATGGAAGCTTTTGGGAGGCTCCACCGTGCCTCCTTCCACCTGGCGCTGCAGCGCCATCTTGTTTCAGTCTGATAACATAGCTGTAGCAAAAGACAACTCCTCAGGGATGTAGGAGGATTGTGAGGACTTATTCCTGCTGTCCATGGAGAACACCTGCTACAGGAGAGTAACCACCTTTTCTCCGTGGAAAAGCAGAAAGGAAGTCCTCATGTATGGGACTCCCTAGCTACAGGTTACCAAAAACCAAGGAGGTCACTGAGAAACCCAACAGGTGCAACATTAACTGTGGAACACGCAAAATCAAAACTACTATGTGCAAAGATGGTAATTGACACCTCATCTCTTCTGCTTTCTTTAGTATTTCTCTTATTTTTGACAGCCTGGATGGACGGAAGGGCATTTGGGAGATGGAGTTGGATTCTAAAGCCCAACAGTGCTGGAGTAGAGATTGGCCAAAGTTACTGTCACGTCGGGAATTCCCTTCCAGGCAGTAGTGAGACATGAACATGTGGACAGAAGCCCACATTTCAGCTCTGCAGATTTCCACTGACGCAGCTATGGCACTGACATTGTAAGCTGTGACATGACCATCAAGGTGCAGGCCTGTCTGGGTATAAGCAAAGGAAATGCAGCCTGCCAGCCAAACTGAAAGAGAACGTTTGGAAACAGCAACCCCCAGCCTGATGGGGTGAAAATAAACAAAAAGCTAGATGGATGTCTTATGGTCCTTCGCACGCTGCAAGTAGAAGGCTAAGGCCCACTTGCAGTCCAAGATGTCTGCTTCCCCCCTTGTGGGCATGAGGCCCAGGAGAAAATGCAGGTAGCACTACTGACTGTCTTAGATGAAAATCTGAAACCATCTTCAAAAGGAAATGAGAATGCATATGAAGAATCACTCTATTATGGAGTATATGGTGGATGAGCCACCAGAGCCTGAAAGCTCACTCACTCGGTGTGCTGAAGTGACTGCTATTAGAAACAAGAACTTCTAGGTCAAGAACTTCAGTGGACAGGAGTTGAGTGGCTCAAGGGAGCTTTCAAGGGCTGCGCTAGTACCACATTGAGGTCCCAAGCCACATCGGGGAGCTTGTACAGAGGCGTCAAGAGGAACAGTACTCACATGAAGCAAACAATCAATCAAAGGCTGTGCTGAGATGGATTTCCCATTTACCCTATGATGGTATGCCACAATTGCGCTGAGGTGAACTTGGACGGAGATGCACTTCAGGCCCAAGTCAGAGGTATAGACGACACTCAGTCTTCTTATGGGACAAACTAAAAGGATACAGGGCCTGGCCCTCACACCAAACCATTTCCACTTACAGGCATAAGACCTCTGCATTGAGGTCCTCCTGAAGGCCAACAGGACATCAGTTATGTTGCCCAGCAGATAGAGCTCTGACAGGAGTAGCCTCTTCAACAACCTCGCCGTGAGGGCCCAGGACTGGACGTCAGGTGTCCCCATTGGCATTCCTTTCAGCCTTTGATTGTAAGCTTATTTATTTATTTATTTTTACTTTGTACACCACCCTGCTGTTATTTTTCATGAAGGGCGGTCTACCCAGACTAAATAAACAAACATCCCCTCATCATCCTGTGAAACTGGATTGAGCATAGCTAAGCCAAAGAGGTTCCCGAGTGAAGAGCTTTAGCAGGAGCAGGAACCAGGGCCGCCTGGGCCAATATGACACAATGATTTTCTTTGCGCCTTCGTCTAACTTCAGTAGGGTCTTTGCTATGAAAAGTATAGTTGGGTAAGCATACAGAAGACCCTCCCCCCCCCCCCCCCCGTGCAGGAGGAAAGCATCTGATGCTAGTCTGCTGTGGGATCCCACTCCGGAGCAGAAAAGATCTCCCTGGCCATCTTGTGGAGTGGCAAATAGGTTTATCAAGAGTGCCCCACTTCCAAAAGGTACGGGTCACCACATCTCTGCTCAACATCCCTTTGTATTGCTAAAGGACACTGCTCAGGCCATCCGCTAGAGTGTTCTGGTCTTCCGGCAGATATATGGCCCTCAGCTCCATTCCATGAGTGATAGCAAATCTTCACCACCTAGCACAGGAGATAGGAGCCAATGCTCCCCTGCTTGTTGATATAGATCATAGCGACTGGATTGTCGGTCTGAATGAGGACAATGCAGCTGGTTAGCCAATCCTTGGAGGCCTTCAGGGCATTTGCTATGGCTTTCAATCCCAGGAAGTTGATCTGGTGAAGACTCATCTCAATGTAAGTCATCGAAATGAGCTCTGCATCCCAATTTGGATGCATCTGTTGTCAAGATCTTCTGGGGCGAGGCCTTCTGAAAGAGGAGACCCGTTAGCAAATTTTGAGGAACCCTCCATCAATGCAGCGATTGGACCAGTGGATTGGTGGCATACACCCGATTCCGGACTCATGGCTTGGGTCCACTGAGTCCGCAGAATCCATTGAATTTGCTTCATATGAAAATGTTCCAGGGGTGTGACATGCACTGTAGAGGCTGTGTGGCCTAGGACAATCAGTATTTTGTGAGCTGCCACTCGCTAACTCAGTAGAGTGTACTGTACTACAGCTGTCAGCCTATGGAGCCAGTCCTGTGAAAGGAAAGCTTTTGTCTGAGTTGTGTTGAGCAGGGTTCCTCTGAATTCTAGCTGTCGGATGGACTGAAGGTGGGATTTGGAGTTTGTGGACAATTACCCCAACAGCTCCAATGCCTGAATGGTTCACTATGTGGACTCTCGAACTCTCTCTGGAGTGGTACTTTTTAATCAGCCAATCATCCAGGTAAGGGAAGACAAATATCCCCAGTGTTCTGAGGTACGCTGCCACTACCGTGAGACATTTTTTGAAGACTTGGGGTGCCTAGGCTATGCTAAAAGGCAGGACTCAATACAGGACGAATTTGAGATACTTCTTGTGAGAGGAATGGATGGTATGTGGGTGTATGCATCCTTTACATCCAGGCAGCATAGGCAGTCCCTTTTTTAGAAGGTACGGGAGCAGGATGCCCAGAGAAATCATCTTGAAGTTTTCTCTTACCAAGTTAAGCGTTTATACCCCTGAGGTCCAGAATGGAGTAAAACTCCTGCCCTAATTGCTCCTGCGGTATGAGCTCGATGGCTAAATCAGCAAGGAGGGCGGAGATTTTCTTCTGAAGGAGTTCCCGATGCAGAGTGTCGAGGTTATACACTCTCAGGGGCCAACTCAGAGGAAGCCCAAAAGAGGTGCAAGCTGTATCCGCTCTGGATTACCTGTAGCACCCACTAGTCCAAGGTTATGAGGGACCATCTCAGGTCAAAAAGAGTGTGCTTTCCCTTCACTGGAGGGTTTCTCATGGTGGCCTTTGGTAGATTGGCTATGCTCCGGAAGAATCAGTAAAACCTCTCTCCTGGCTTTGGCTGCAGAGTTGGTTGGGCCTTCTGGGACTACACTCCGTGATGTTGTTGGCACCTGTTTCTGCTGGGAAGTTTGGAGTGCCTTTAGTGCCTAGTAGGGGTGATATGCTACTTTTCTATAATGCCAACTTTCTCTTCAACCTGCTCACTGAAATATTTTTCACTGCAGCGCAGTACGCCTGCCAGGTTATTCTGAACCAGATGTTCCAAGTCAGAGGACTGGAACCAGAAAAGTCTCCAGGCCTCAAAACTTACTGCAGCAGTTCCCAACACTCCCTTGAAGGTGTCACAGGTAGCCCAAACCAGGAACTTTGAATAGCCCTTGCCGTGATCCAGTAGGGTGAGAAACTGCTCCAACTCCACAGGAGAAAGTGACTGGGACAGGTCAGTTAGGTCTCGCATAATGTCCTTTAGGAACATGCTCATGTAGAGCTGGTATGGGGCCACTCAAGCTATGAGCATTGGGCCTTGAAAACATCCTCTCCTGAAAGAGTCCAAGGTCCATGCCTTCCTTCAGGGTGAACTCTACCACCAAAGAGTGGTGCAGGAGCTGAGGTTTCTCAAACACAGGAGTTTTTTGGGCCTTGTACATCGAGTTGAAGTCTTCTACCCACTGAAGGCACCATGAGGGGCTTTTTTCACAATCCTCATCTGCACCTTCTGTAGGATGCAATGCATAGGTATGGTCACTGCCTCTGTAGGTGCTGAGAAGTACTGCAAGATTTCCAACTCCTCTGTCCTAGGTCTATCCTCCGTTTCAAGGGAGAACAGTATGGCCTTGGCCATAGTCTTTCACAAAATCTTAGGTGGTCATGTCTTCAGAAGGAGACATTTGATGTTCATGAGGCAGAGAAAGAGCCAATGGAGGTCCCAGAGAATCATCTTCCAGTGAGACCCATTGGTTACCCAGCCATGGAATCCATCTCCCAAATGAAGTGTGATCTTCGACTGGAACTTCACCTGGACATTGAGGGAATTGAAAGCTCCATTGGGAGCGAGGGTACACTGACACACTAAGCATTGCGTGAGTGCCGTAGGCACCAGGAATATCAGCCAGACCAACAGTGGTGTCGGTCCCTTTGATGCCTCGATGTTGATGCCTCCCTTGCAGGCAAGGCGTGCAACCTGAAGGGGGGCCAGTTGATGCTGGAGCAGCTGATGTCAAGGCCTCAGCATGCTGCACTGGCAACAACCTCAAGGTGCACTCCTCAAGAGCCTGCTGAAGGCCTCCGAATCCGGTGGCATCATGGTTCGATCGAAGGTCGGCTGATCGATGCCGAGGCTCTGGCATACTGTGGGCTAAGAGCACCACAGTGCAGTCCTCAAGAGTATTCTGAAGGTGCCTCTCCATGTCTGCTGATTCCGAAGGCAGTGGGGTCCCAGTTACTCTGACTGATGTACCCGGTATGTATACAGAGATAATTGGTGGCTCCTTCACTGCTCCCGGCCAGTGTTGGTTCCCTCTTGATGATCGGGAGGGGAGCCTCCCATCGAGCCCATGTCAAAGGGCAGTCTTGTGGACTTTCAACACTCTCGACCCTATGCCCCGATGGACTCTGACATCAACACACCAGAGTCGATGCTCAGTTCAATGACTTTACAATGTCGATGTCCTAAATGTTGTTCTCTGGATAGAGACTGATTGATGACTGATGCTCCAGGGCACTACAGGTGCTCTGTTCTGAGCAGGCTTGAGACTCCTTGATGTCGATGTTCCACCAGAGTCCGAAGCAGCCCAGGAAGTCTTCGATCTGCAATATGCGCTGCTTTTCATGACCTCTCTGAGAATGTTCTGGGACCCGAAGCACCATATCTGGTGGATATGGTCCTAGTGTACAGAACAGCTTCTTAGCTGGTGCATAGTCCCTGCAGTGAAATCAAGTGGCTGAAAAGACAAGGCCTGGCCATGGAAAAGTGGAGAAAATAAACCAATGAAACTGGAAGGAAAGAAAGGAAAAGATACGCAGGACCAGCACAGGGGAGAAAATCTGATTTTGAAGTGGAGGATGGACGGAATATGTCCGATGGGCTCCATGGAAAAACAAAGCCTGAATCAAGATGGTGCTGTGGCGGCAGGCGGGAAGGAGGCGTAGTGAAGCCTCCCAAAAGCTTTCAATAGAAACTGGGGAGTGTTCCTGCATGGGTTCCGTCAGAGGACATCACCCATACATGAGGACTTCCTTCCTGCTTGTCCATGGAGAATGAATGAAATCCTACAACCTTCTACAGTTGGCATATATCCACAACAGATACTTTTCTGTAGTAGCTCATTGGTATAGTCTATGACAAGAATTAGCAAATTCTGTGGCAATTATGTGACATAGCTGCGTTTGAATATTCTTTGTTTTTTTGGGGAGATTTATAGGTGGGGAATTTCAGGTAACAGTATGAGAAAAAAAGAGGAAGAGGAGATCTCAGAAATGGGATGTTCAGGAGAAAGCGTAGTTACTCACCTATAACAGTGGTTCTCCAGGGACAGCAGGAATCAGTCCTCACATATAGGTGACGTCTGCGCCAACAGAGCCTGCGCAGATCTACTCCTCAGCTTTCAAAGCAATCTTCTGGTAGTTACACCGCTCATGCACAGTCACCTTCCCACCCAAAAGTGCCATCTTACCTCAGTATGATGGCATAGCTTAATCAAGCATAAAAAGAAAGAAACAACTCCACGGGGAGGAGGGAGGGTTGTGAGGATTGATTCCTGCTGTCCCCGGAGAACACCTGTTATGGGTGAGTAACTACGCTTTCTCCGGGAACAAGCAGGAAGTCAGTCCTCACATATGGGACTCCCAAGATACAGGCTACCAAAAAGACCTGTAAGAGCCATGGGTGACCCAAAACGTGGACCATAAGGGGCAGCAGGGGGTGCTGTTTGCTGGAAGTCTGATACTGCAGCAACATCATCGAAGATGCAATCTCGACTCCGGTAGTCTGGACATCATGGGTTGGAGGGAAGGAGTTGCACTATTCCCAGAAGAGGTGACTGAGTACAGCCTGACTGAAGGAACTATCCATCCGGAAGGTTTCTTCCAAACAGTGTGCAGCGAAAGTGTGCACAGAGGACCAGGTGGCAGCCCGAAAGATGTCTAGTAAGGGCACTGAGCGTAGGCTTGCCACTAAGGCCTCCATGGCACGCACACTGAGCTGTCACATGATGCTCCAGAGAGCCCTGTCTGTTGATAGATGAAGGAAATGCAGTTGGCCATCTATCGTGAGAGGATGCATTTGGAGACTGCGTTCCCAAGTTAACTGTGTCAAAAGAGACAAAGAGCTGCGCTGAGTGGCGATGGATGTAAAAGGACAATGCATGCTTGCAGTCCAGTGTGTGTAGGGAGGCCTCCGCCCTAGAGGAATGAAGTCTGGGAAAGAAGGCGAGTATCACCACCTCTTGATTCAAGTGGAAGGCAGAGACAACCTTTAGCAAGAACTTAGGGTGAGCCCGAAGGATGCACCCTACACCAGGTTCCACAGGAACAGGGTCGTGTGCCACCAGCACCTATGTTACATTAATACCGAAGCCAGGGAAGGACCCGCTATGTGCTGCGTCTTATCGCCCGATATCATTGCTCAACTTTGATCTTAAATTGCTAGCGAAAATCTTGGCAGAGCGCTTGGCCGGGGTCCTGGGCCAACTGGTTCATGAGTCACAAGTCGGTTTTTGTGCGGCAACGATACGCAGTGTGCAATCTGAGGCGGATTGTGGCGTCCCTGGAATGGGCACGAAGAAGGGCCCAATCGACGTTACTTATAAGTTTTGACGCCGAAAAAGCCTTCGACAGGGTTAGTTGGGCCTATTTGGAGGACCTCCTTCCGCGTTACGGACTGGGGGAGTCTTTCTGCAATATGGTGAAATGTTTATACGCAGACCCCAGGGCTGCGATCTTATGTAATGGGTTGCTTTCGGAGACTTTCCCCTTCAGGAGAGGAACGAGACAGGGTTGACCCCTGTCCCCCCTCCTTTTTGTTCTATCCCTGGACCCTCTTATACGTAGATTGGAGCAATCTCGTGAGATTTCCGGCATCGCAATGGGTAGGCAGGTTTTTAAACTGGCTGCCTTCGCAGACGATCTTCTCGTACATCTATCCAACCCCCAGGGGTCACTGTTGGCGCTCTTACAGGAGTTTCAGGCCTTTGGTCGATTTGCGGGCTTTAGCATTAATCGGGAGAAATCTGAGGTGCTGGATGTTTCGGGCAGCGTGGCAGGGTGTGTTTCCTCTTAGATGGGCGGAGGGCTCCTTTATATATTTGGGGATTATTTTGACGCCCGGTGTGGCACAGCTCTATCAGGCAAATTTGCGTCGGGTACTGGATAAACTGCGGGGCCAGTTCCAATCGTGGGGACCTCTCCCCTTGTCGTTATCAGGCAGAATAGCGGTGATTAAAATGGTAATTCTTCCTCAAATTCTTTACTGGCTCCAAACTCTTTTGGTTTGGGTCCTATGGCGGGACTTAGGGCGCCTGGAAGGCATGTTGAAAGGTTTCTTATGGCAGGGGGCGAGAGCCCGCATTCCGTACGTGCGGCTGAAGGGGAGATGGAGGCAGGGGGGTATGGGGCTGCCGGATTTGGAGGCCTATGCGTTGGCCTGTCAGGCTCGGCACTTGGGGGATTGGCTGGGCGGGACTGAGACTTTTACGCCGCTGCGAGTGGAGGAGTCATGTGCTGCCCCATATTCCTTGTTGGCTACTCTGCACCTTGAGGACCGCCTGCTGCCGGGTTATATTACCGACAGTGTGCTGCTTGGAGCCGTTCGGAAGACCTGGCAACAGCTTAACCGTTACTGGAAGGGGAATTGGAAAATTTCCAGTTGGCTGCCATTCCAGGGGAACATTAACTTTACGCCAGGCACGGAGAATGCCGTTTTACAGGCGTGGGCGACGAAGGGGATACGCACTATTGGGCATGTGGTGGATACTGAAGGCAGGTGTAAGCCCTTTCATACGCTTAGAGCTGAATATGGACTGACCTTGGCGCACCCGTTATCCTATCTGCAGCTCTCTCACTATGTGACGTCGTTGTCGGCGGAGGAGCTCCATGCAGACCGTTCGGCGCAGATAATTGCATTTTTCGATCTGGGGGGAGACTATCTGCCGTCCATTCGTCGCTTAAGATTACGGTTATATGACTTTCGGCAGGTGCCCGACTACAGGCCGGTGGAACTCGCTTGGGCCACAGAGTTGCAGCGCGAGGTCCCCCCGGGTACTGTTTCCCAGGGCCTCCGGCGCATGGTCTATTTAGCAGAGGGGGTGCGATGGCGAGAAATACACTTTAAATCGCTGACACGTGTATATTTCTCCCCACGGAGGGCCTTTCGTAGCCATCTGACGGAAGATGGCAGCTGCCCAAGGTGTTCGACATCAATGGCGACCCTCCTGCATATGTGGTGGAGTTGTCGACGACTCCACTCTTATTGGTCACGGATTTCTGCGTATATGCAGGGCTTGTTGGGGCAGCGGGTGGGTTGGGATGCTTTATTTGTAACGCTGGATTGCCTGGAACTTACCTCGCCCAAAGGTAAATGGGGGAGGCTGTTGGTGCGTAAGGCCTGCCTGGTAGCTAAGGGACCCTTGCTTCGTCGGTGGCGAGAACGTGACCCGCCTTCCTACTGGGAATGGCGGAGTAACTTTCATCAAGTAATGCTGGCTGAGTGTTGGAGCGCTCGCGGTAGTCCTGCGAGGTGGCTTGCATTCCAATCACTGTGGGATCCTTACATTCAGCGGTTGGGCTCCCGTAGTCGTAATGAGGTGTTGCAATGGGCGACACTGCAGTATGAGAATGTTGGTGTGGGTGACTAGCTGTTAATGTGTGTGGCATACTAGTTTGCTCCCTGGGGGGGGCTCCCGGTATGGGTATGGCCATGTCTCGGGGGGGGGGGGAAGGTGAGGGGAGGAGGGTGGGGGGGGAGGGGGGTAAGTGGAGGATGTTTTGTTTTCTTTATAGTGTAAAATTAACGCCACCTCTCTGGACTCTTTTCATTCCCCTTGATGTGGGGATCAGAAACCCACCCCGCTTGGGGACTGCTGTGGTGTTTGTTTTTTTTTGCTGTGTAGAGTTGGTGTTTAAAATAAAGTTTTGAAAAAAAAAAAAAGCCAATGCACACTTCAATCAACAGTGTGCAGAGTTGCTTCTACTCGAGAAGCATGTGGTCTAGGAAAGAAGACTGAAAGATAAATCGACTGGTTTAAATGGAAAGCATAGTTACTCACCTGTAACAGGTGATCTCCGGGAACAGCAGGAATAAGTCTTCACATATGGGTAAACGTCGGTACCAACGGAGCCCGCGTGGGAACACTCCCCTCCCCAGCTTCCCAAAAAGAAAGCTTTTGGGAGCATGCCGACACGCGTGCGCGCTGCCTTCCCGCCTATTCACTTCCCTCACATCAGTTGAGTTTGTAGCTGAGATCGAAGGAGGGAAGTAGATAAAAGAGAGAGAGAGCGAGAGAGAGCACAACTCCTAGGGGAGGTGGGTGGATTGTGAAGACTTATTCCTGCTGTTCCCGGAGATCACCTGTTACAGGTGAGTAACTATGCTATCTCCAGGAACAAGCAGGAATGAGTCTTCACATATGGGGACTCCCAAGCTAAAAGATGCCTAGAGGAGGCCCCAGCATGTTGCAAATCTAAAGGATGGGCCATGCTTTCTCCCTAGAACCTCAGGCATCCAAAGGGATGGAGGGTAGGAGTTGAACTAGAAAGGGTGCTGTGGAACAGCTTGACTAAACAAGGTATCTAGGGAGGGGCCTTGTGTAGACAAAAACTGTTAGTAAGTGAATGCCAAGTCCCAATTCTTGAATGTGGATCTTACCCAAAGGTATTGCGAAGGTATTTGTTTAGGCTGATATGGGTCTGTTATAAAGAGCCGCCATATCATCCTCACAAGGAAATTGTTTACTGTGATACGTACAGGAAATAAAATTGCAATACAGGTAGATAGAAACCTTAATGGCTAGAATCAACCCCAGGAAAAACTGGGAGAGTTTTATATGAGGTTGGGACTTTGGAGAAAAGCTAAAGCTTCTGTAAGTCCAGAGTCTAAAAGAAACTTTCCTTCCTTGGAGCAGGATAGTGCCCTAGGAAAGAAAAATTAAAGATAAATCTGACTGGTGTGGAGGAAAAGGCAAAACTGCTTTTTACAGACAAAGAGGATGGGTTTTTAGAGCCCCTCTATCCAGATGAAAAAATATTGTATTAGGCGGTTTCACCCCAATTTCTGAAGATCAGTAATGTGTCTTTCATAAGTGATCGCACATTGACAGCTTCAGATGTAATGTAACCAGATTATGACAGTAAATGTAAAAAGTGGTTACGGTAAATGAAGGTGTTTCTCTATTTTACCAGAGAAGTTGGTTGTCCACTTAAAAATTGATGGTATGCTTTAACCTGGACAGTAAACAATATTTCAGAGTCAGATTTTATAAAGAGATTCGTGTGATAACAAGAAGGGTTAGACCTTCTTGAGAATACTCACTGAGAATCACTTATTAGTGAAAAGTGTAAGAATCATATGTAAGGTTTCATGGAAACCAGTAGAATATTCTTACTTGAAGGAGAGGTCTAGGTTTTAAAAGTCTAGTCCTTGAAAAAACAGGTCTTGAGACGTACGTGAAGGAGTGCAGAGGAGATCCCTAATCTTAAGACAGAGGATCTGGGTCCTTCTATAACTTCAGAGTGGCAGCTGGAAAGAAAGACGCAATGTAAGGGGATACCATATTTGCCTCTCTATGAGGGCAGTATGAGTATCATGCGTTCTTTGTTCATCATCAGCTTCAATGAAGTATAGAAAATTAGAAAAAATGCACCAGATAAGGACCGACTGCAATGATCAGGAATGCATCCCTGTTGTAAGAGTTCCACTGAAGAAGTGTAACAAACTAGGGAGTTGTGCAATTCCCCAAGCTTTCACGTCGTCTAGGCCCTGGTTCCCCTCCCTTAAATGGAAATTTAAGGAAGATGGAAAAGATAGGAGAACCTGTCATGTAGAAACATGACTGGGTAGAGCCCATCAGTTGAAGCTTTTCTAACCACCTGGAAGCTACCTGCCAGGGGTGAACTCTGATGCTCTCTGGCAAAGGCCCATAGTTGCAGAGCTTTATTGCATAGTTGCAGAGAGCATGTTGTAGGTTGCTTAGGTGAAACCTGGCTGTTTGATTGCCAGTGTGCAAACCGAATGTATTCTGCTCAAGCTGAAATAGAATAGAAAAACAGGCTTCTTGACCTGCAATGATAAACTGTCCAAGTGGGTTCTAGACCCTCTCTTGGGCCATTTATTACTAAGACAGCAGAAAACCAACAGGTCATATAGTCGACAGACAAAATTAAGAGTGGTAATACTAAAATTTTGTCTAATAAGCTGTCTTAAAAAGAACTATTTAAAAGATCAGCTCAAAGATACGCAGGCAGCGTAGATTAAGCAGAAACCCATGTGAGCTATATGTTGAAGCGAGCTGGTATAACCCACATGGTGGGTTTTTTCGCTTTTCTTAATATAGGATTTCCTAAGCCTTTTGAGCTGACTGTTCTCTGATGAACAGAATAAACCTGCTAGGGATTCTCAAAATGCTATTGCGCATTTGGTAACAACCCTAGTGGAAAAAGAACCCCAAAGGGGGAAAACTCTGTATTGGAAAGACTTACTGGAGTAGGAATAGAAGAAATTCCTACAGCTTTAGTGAAAAAGCTCTCCAGTTAAATAATGTTCCCCTTGGAGACTAAATGTCCCAAATGAAAGGGATAGAAAGCAATACAGAGTTGAGAGGACCTACAAATTGGTAAGTCCTTGTAGATGAATAGTTAGAGTTCTTTCGCAGTTTAAACTATGAGACATCCTCTTACAGGTAACTGTAAAAAGGTGAAGAATATAGTTCACCTTGTTGCTAAGTTTCTGCCCCCCTCTCCCTTTTTTTTTTAAATAGGGGGAGCAGAAACTTGTTACCTTTAGAGCATGATTGTTCTCAATAGTTCTTGGAGCTAGATGAGTGGATCTCCTTTGTAATAAGAGATTCATGCCTAGAGGTAAAGAGTTGACTCAGTGTGTCATTGCTGTCTCAGTCTGGATGAAATCAAATTCAAATACCTGTTTTGATAAAAAGGCAGGTTTATAGGTTCTGAACTTCATACAGGAAGAAGAAAAGACTAAGCAAATAAAATATCAGAAACCCTGCAGTTACTGGGTTTGCTGAACCTGTTGAGGTTTTGGTTTTCTTAGTCTGGTTTGATGTTGCCCTCTTTGGGAAACATCTGCGTGATGGGTAGAAGATGGATAAAACCTTTTTTCCCTTAGGGGAATAAAGTCTTTTAGAAGATCTTTTAATAGCCGAGAGAGGAAATTTTGGCAGTCCTCTGAAAGTAGGCTTATCAGTGTCTAACTGATTAGCTTGAAATAGACAATCCTTGTTGAAGAGATTCTCTCCAGTACAAGGACTATTTCCCAGTTTTACTTGTACCCATTTATTCAAGTCTGAAGCTTGGAGCCAGGCAATACGTCGTGCTCCTATGGCTATAGCAGAAGTTCTGCTAATAGACTCAAAGCAGTCCAAGGAAGCACGATTAAGGAACCTAGAGATATTTTGAGCATGTTTGACTAATAATAGTCTGCTCTTTTATGTTCTTGAAGTAAAGGGTACAAAAGCTTTAAGTTCTTTGTAACCTCTTCAAGAGAGAATCCCATATAGAAAATATATGAGATAATTCTTGCTGAAAGCATGGATGCTTGGAAGCAGACGCCCAAAGGCATCTAAGGTTCTAGACTCACGACCTGGCGGGTAAGAAGAATGCTTTTTTGCACTCTTAATGTGCCTCATTGCTGATTCTACTACTATAGAATGATGAGGAAGTTGAGTCTTTTGAAAACCTGGAGAAGGTGGCACTTTATACATAGTGCCAAGTCTTTGAGAATGTGGGGATAGCGTTAAGGGGGTTTCCCACATTCTTAATAATAGATCCTGTAAGATCTGATGCACAGGAAGCATAAACATCTCCTTTGAAGCCCAGGGGTATTGCAGAGTTTCTGAATCCCTTGGTATAGACTCTTTTTGAGGTATGGAAATGGCAAGTAGCTTTGCCATATCAAGCACAAAAGCTTGAAAGGAAATCTCTTCTGAGGGGTACCCTCCAAATTGAGGGGTAAAAGCTGGAACTAGTGAAAGTTCAGCTGTGGTACCCATGAATTCATCCCAGTCATCGGAATCGGAAGACTTGAAAGGATGAAGCACCGGATTTTCTTTAAAAAGATGTCTTCGGTACCGCTCGAGGTCGGTACCGAATCCTCTATGCTTGACAGCGATTCCAGGCTCGGCATCGGAGGAAGCCAGCCCGTCAAAGGAGACATAGACGGTACCATTGCCAATGTCAATACTGGCACATTCACCGATGCCGATGGCAATGCCAGCACCGGTACCGATGCCTATACTGGCATCGGCGCCGACATCGGCATTCGGGGAATGGTCTGCAGCGACTCTAGCGGTACCGAAGTAGCTGAGAGATTCGCTAGACCAAGTTCAATGGCGAGGAGTCTTTCATCCATCACCATAGCCGATGCCGGGGTACCACTTGAAGTGGCCAGACCCACCGAGCATGGCACAGATATGTCCATGGAGGTAAAAACCTCAGGAACAACCTGAAGCCCCGATAATGCTTTGGAGCCCAAAGACTCCCGCCGGGACTGTATTGCCATAATGTCCTCGAGGGCAACGCCAGAGGCATCTCGATGCTTAGAAGGAGATCTACCTCTTGAGGACTGGCTAGTCTTAACAGACTTTTGTTTGGTTACCTGACCCTGGGAGGAAGAAGAAATTCTGGCTGGTGACATCAGGCCTGATGTGAACCGGGTATCGAGTTGTACTCGATCTTGAAGACTTCTTCTAGTTAAACTCCTGCAGGCGAGACACTCCATCGAGTAATGGTCAGGACCTAAACACTTTAGACACCAGTTATGAGTGTCTACTAATTTAGTTGTACTGCCACACTTTGAGCATTTCTTAAGGATAGTGGCTGGCTTTTCCATAAGGAAAGGATAGAGGCCTAGTGGCCAAAATACTTCAGCACTAAGTAGGAAGAAAAAATTCTTTAGTGAAAAAGAAAAATTTTCAGTAGAAAGAAAAAGCAGCACCGGCGGTACCGGTGGGCGTCGAATGAAGGCAGGCGCGACCACAAAAAATAAAAATTAAAAAAAAGAATTTTCCGTGGTGACAAGGACACGTCCTGTTGGCTCTGCGGAAAACGAAGAAGTGATGTGAGGGACTCATTCCTGCTTGTTCCTGGAGATAGGAGATACCACCTTTGGCATAAAGTGTGGGTGAGTCTGAAGGACGACCTGGTCATGATGGAAGTGGGTATATAGGAGGGGTCCGCCACCAGAATCTGAAGCTCACTAATGCTTCCAAGAGAGTAACTTCAGGGAGGTCGTGGTCAAGAGTTCAAAGGGTGGTTTGAGAAGTTGCGCTAAATGACATTGAGGTCCCAAGTCGCCAGAGGTGGCTTGATGGGTGGCTTAGACAGCAGGAGACTTCTTATGAAACGAGCTACTAGCTGATGTGAGGAGATGGGCTGTCCATCTAGTAGGTGGTGAGAGGCCGCAATGGCACTGAGATGGACTTTAGACCTGCAGAGGACAAGTGGAGGAGATACTGAAGGAGTGACTCCACTGAGCAGAAAAAGGATTGAGATCTTTCTGGGAATACCAGACAGAGTATCTATGCCACTTGAAAGCGTATGAACATCTGGTGGAGGGCTTTCTGGAAGCGAGTAGGATTTCCTTAACCTCTTGTGAAAGGGCAATGCTCTGCTCACAACAGCCAAGCTGTGAGGCGGAGAGACACTGGATTGGGATGGAGCAGTGAGCCGCTGTCCTGGGAGAGGAGATCAGGTGCAGATCCCAATTGGAGAGGCTGAGTCTGAGTCAGACATAGTAGCAATGGAAACCACGGTTGCCACGGCCAGTGAGGGGCTATGAGAATCATGGAGCCCTTGTTGGACTGAAGCTTGAAAAGCATCTTGGGAATGAGGGGTATGGAAGGGAAAGCATAGAGCAGATCCTGACCCCAGTATAGATGAAAGGCATCCACCCTGTTGGCTGCTGGATGTCAGAGTCCTTGTGCAGAAGCGAGGAAGTTTGGCATTCTGAGGAGTAGCAAACAGATCTTTTTCCGGGGTTCTCTGGGTCTGGAAGACATAGGATGCTGGTTCCAGATGGAGAGACCATTCATGGGGAAGGATCTGAATCGGCTTGTCTGCCAAGATATTGAGCTCCCCTGGGAGGTACACCGCTCGGAGGTCTATTTGATGAGAGATGGCAAAGGACCACAGGTGAAGCGTCTCCTCGCAGAGGGGCCATAAGCCTGTTCCTCCTTGTTTGTTCACATAGAACATGGCTACCTGATTGTCCGTCCTGACTAGGACCTATTGTGCCCTGAGATGGTGTTGAAACACTTGGAAGCCATTCGAAATAGCACGAAGTTCCAGAAGATTTATTTGGAGATGAGACTCGTGCATTGTCCAGAGTCCCTGTGTAGACAAGTCTCCCAGGTGTGCTCCCCAACCCATTTTGGAGGCATCCATCGTCAGGGTGCATTGAAGTGGGGGCATCTGAAAAGGTGACTCTATGAGCAGATTTTCTGGACACCACCTCTGAAGGGATGTGGATAGAGAGGCAGTGACTAGGATCCTATCCCTGAGACAGCCCGAGGCCTGCATCCATTGAGAGGCAAGAATCCATTGGGTTGTGTGCATATGTAATCGAGCATAGGGAATGAGATGCACTGTGGAGGCCATGTGCCCGAGGAGCTAAGCATTTTGCAGGCAGTCAGATGGTCCTGTTGGAGCATCTGGGATGCTAATTCAATTAGATGGACACAGGAGAGCTGGGGCAGAAACGCCTGGACTGTTGGGTGTCCAGCAAGGCTCCGATGAACTCTAGCTTTTGAATTGGAGCGAGCTCTGATTTTAGGAAGTTTATGACAAATCCTAAGTGCTGTAGTACCATACCCTCCTAGGATGATATGCAATGTACCTTTTTATCTTTTTCATATATTACATTATTTCATGTTTTTATGATATGTAAACTTTTTTATTTTTCACTTTCTTGTACTGGTTGCATTGATTTTTATTTTATTTTTTAAACGGATGTGAATCTTTTATGTTATAGAACGGGAAAGAGCTTTAGTAGCACTCCTGCCGTTCTCCTCGAGATGGCCTCCTACCAGTTGTTGGTAATGTACCTGTATTTTTATATTTTATTTTTTACCTGATGTGTTATTAATTGATACTCTTCCTGGTTTATATTTATGTACTGTTTTATAATTTGCTTTTGGTTTTATCTATGTTTTTAGACCCCTGAGGAAGACCTAGTGCCAAAATTTTAAAGTTGGGTCCTTAATAAAGGTTTTTAAAATTTCCTTCCAGTGTGGTCTGGTCCTCCTTCTCCGCCTAGTTCTTGGGTAGTACTGTGATGGTACAATGCAAGAAAAGCTGCAGCTCTAGTGAGGTGTTTGCTTTTATGAGCCAGTCGTCTAAATAAGGGAATACTAATATCCCCAGAGACCTTAGGTATGTGGCTACGACCTCCATGCACTTTTTGAAGACTCTTGGGGCAGAGGCGAGTCTGAAGGGAAGTACTCTATATTGATAATATTTTACCCTAAAGGTGACGCAAAGATATTTCTTGTGTCCTGGATGGATAAGGATGTGTGTATATGCTTCTTTTCTCGGACTAGAAACTTGTTGAGGTTTCTGAGGTCCAGAATGGGCCTGTATCCTCTGGTTTTCTTTGAAATGAGAAAGTATGGAAAGTAGAAACCCATTCCCTGCTGAGATGTTGGGACATTCTCTATGGCTCCCTGAGACACAAAGAGAGAACACCTCGTCCAGTAGGAGAGCCATGAGTGCGTGTTGTGTTTGAAATTGCCCCATGAAAGTGGAGGGGGCAGAGTTTGCTGATAAAGTCTGTACTCCTCCTGGACTATGTTTAGTGTCCACTGCTCTGAGGTGATGAGGTGCCATCTTTGAGCATAAGGACACTGTCTGCCTGCTCTGTGGAGGGGATGGGGGACCTCCAGAGGCAGGATGGCAATGTTCTCTAGAAAAAAAAAAAAAAAGAGTCAAAAAACGGGCCAGACTGACTGCGCAACTGGCTGAGGTTTAGCCCCCTGTGGTTTCTTCTGCTGCTTAGGAGTTTGTTGCCTCTTTTGTGGTGCTTGAGTTTGGAACTGAGAGGCAAAAGGATAAGAGGAGTAGAATTTCTTCTTATTATTGTATTATCAAAAACACATTGCAATTATTAACAACTCAGACTTAAAAGAGTAGTTACTCACCTATAACAGGTGTTCTCCAGGAGCAGCAGGAATCAGTCCTCACATATGGGTGACATCGACGTCGATGGAGCCCTTGCGGAGCATTTCCCCAGCTTTCCATGAAAGCCTTTGGGAATGCAGGCATGCATGCGCGGTTCCCTTCTCGCCTAAAGGTGCCATCTTGCTCAGTCAAATGACATAGCTAAAACAGCACACAAAAAAATAAAAATAAACTATGTACAACTGCAACTCCTAGGGGAGGAGGGAGGGTTGTGAAGACTGATTCCTGCTGCTCCTGGAGAACACCTGTTACAGGTGAGTAACTACTCTTTCTCCAGGACCAAGCAGGAAGTCAGTCCTCACATATGGGTGACTCCCTAGCTCTGGGCTACCAAGGAACCCAGGCTGAACCAGAGAACTCCCTCTAGTCCCAGCATCAAAGAAAGGCTTTTCACTGACAGAACCTCCACCGGTAGCCCAACAGAGGGCAGGAGTTGCCTAAACCTCAAAGAGATTCCGGAGTACTGCCTGGCCAAAAGTACTGTCCCTACAGGACTCCCTCTCCAGACAGTAATGGGCCGCAAAAGTCTGGCTTGAAGACCAAGTAGCAGCCCTGCAGATGTCTACCAATGGTACAGAGCAGAGATGAGCCACTGAGGTAGCCATCGCCCTGTCACGATGGGCCGTGACCAGACCCTGCAAAGGAAGGTCAGCCGCCCTGTAAGCCCAGGTGATACAGTCCGCCACCCAGGTGGACAAGGTACGCTTGGACACAGCTAACCCCAAATTATTAGGGTCAAAAGAGATGAAGAGCTGAGTAGCCCTTCTATGCCCCTGTATACGGTCAAGGTACAGTCCAGGGTATGCAGAACTGCTTCAGCCTGGCTTGCATGAGGCCTAGGGAAGAATGTTGGAAGAACCACCTCCTGGTTGAGGTGGAAAGAGGAGACTACCTTGGGGAGGAACTTTGGATGAGTCCTGAGGACTACCCTGTTCCCATAAAATCTGGTGTAAGGCCTGTCACAGACCAGGGCCTGAAGCTCACTCACTCGCCTAGCCGAGGTGAGGGCTATCAGGAAGAGTGTCTTCCAGGATAGGAAGCGTAGAGGACAAGTAGCCATCGGCTCAAAATGTGGGCGAGTCATTTGCTGCAAGACCACATTCAACTCCCACTCAGGAGCAGGAGGACGGATTGGACGCTTGAGCAAGAGCAAGCCTCTGAGGAACCGGGACACCAAGGGGTGAACCAACAGAGAATGTCCTTCCACCAGTGAGTGGTGAGCTGCTAGAGCTGAGAGGTGGACCCGAACAGAATTGGACTTAAGTCCCTGATTTGATAAGTGCAGTAAGTACTGAAGCACTACTGGTACAGTACAGGAGAAAGGATCCTCAGTACGTAGCTGACACCACACAGAAAACCTTTTCCATTTGAGAGCATAGGTTTTCCTAGTGGACTGTTTCCTAGAGGCTAGGACAACCTCCTCAACTTCCTGAGGTAGGCCCCAGGGAGCCAAAACTACCCTTGCAGCCTCCAGGCCATCAAATTGAGAGCTTTGAGATTGGGGTGCAGAAGGGAACCCTGATCCTAAGAGAAGGTCGGGTTGCAACCCCAGAGGCAGTGGGGGATCCACTGCCAGCTGAAGCAGAAGTGGAAACCAAGGCTGTCTCGGCCACCTGGGAGCCACCAGCAGGACCGAGGCCTTGTCCTGAAGAATCTTGAACAGGGTTCGGGCCACCAAGGGCGTGGGAGGAAACGCATACAGGAGGCCCTGAGACCATGGAATCAGAAAAGCATCTGCTGCTATTCGCAGAGGATGCGGTTGTCTGGAGCAGAACTTTGGCAACAGTTTGTTCAGTGGACTGGCAAGCAGATCTATGGATGGAAGTCCCCATTTCAGGAAAATTCTCTGAACCACCAAAGGATGGAGCTGCCACTCGTGGGGGCTGCAGAACCTTGCTCAACCTGTCTGCCAGGTAGTTTTCCTGGCCAGGTAGATACACTGCCTTGAGGAGCATGTTGTGACTGAGAGCAAACAAGCAAAGGTCCTGTGCCTCCTGACAAAGGAGCCTGGACCCAGTTCCGCCCTGCTTGTTCACATAAAACATGGCTACCTGATTGTCTGTTTGAACCAGGACAGACTGATGAGCCACGGTTGAAGAGAAAATCTTGAGGGCTAACCAAATAGCCCTGAATTCCAGTAGATTGAGTTGCTGTGCGGCTTCCCAGGGAGACCACAGGCCCTGGGTGCACTTGCCTAGACAATGAGCTCCCCAGCCCTGCAAGGAGGCATCCGTGGTCAACCTGAACACCCCAGAAAAAGGCTAAAATACCATCACCCCAGAAAAAGGCTAAAACACGATCAACTGTGTAAAGCTAAACATCATAACTTAATAGATATTACAACCACTTGTAAATAACGATGATTCAAATCAAAAGACCCTTCAAACCTGTAATTGTACATAGTTTCTTTACCTTGTTCTTGTCTTGTTATGTATTTTAATCATTACATTGTTCTGTTATGTATTTAAGCATTACACTGTTTACTGCCTAATATTGTTCCATGTAAAACAAGCTCATGCTTTGTTGACTGTTGTTCAATTGTAAACCGCATCTGAACTCTGGAAGACGCGGGATATAAATGATTGTTAAATAAATAAATAAAAATAATAAAAAATTAACACCACCACTGTGAACCCAGGAATATGAAAAGGCACCCCTTTCAGCAGATTGGGTGGATGTAGCCACAAGCTGAGGGATTTCAGAAATTGTCTGGACACCCTTATCCTGTCTCTGAGGCTGCCTATGGCCTGTGACCACTGAGACCGAAGGCACCACTGTGCAGGCCTCATATGGTCACATGCACTGTCGAAGCCATGTGGCCTAGAAACCTCAGGCAGAGCCTGGCGGAGACCAGGGACCTGCTGAGAAACTGGCTTGCCAAGTTTATCAGTCTTTGGGCTCTGTTTTCGGGCAAGAATGCTTTTTGCCAGCAGAGTCTCCAACCTCGCCCCTACGAACTCCAAGTTTTGGGAGGGGAGCAAAGTGGACTTTGCGAAGTTTATGACAAACCCCAGGCTTTGAAGAAGAGCAATAGTTCTGAGGGTGGCTTGTCTGGCCTCCTGGCACATCTGACCCCTGATGAGCCAATCGTCCAGATAGGGGAAGACAAAGATACCCTGATTTCTCAGGTAGGCTGCCACCACTGCCAGGCATTTGGTAAAGACCCTGGGAGCGGAGGTTAGGCCAAAAGATAGTACTCTGTACTGATAATGGTTTCCTCCCACAATGAACCTGAGGTACTTCTGTGGTCTGGATGAACAAGGATGTGAGTATACGCATCCTTTAGGTCTAAGGAGCATAGCCAATCTCCCTGCTGGAGGTAGGGCAGAAGGGTTCCAAGAGTAAGCATCTTTAACTTTTCCTTCTCCAAGAACTTGTTGAGGTTTCGAAGATCTAGAATAGGTCGAAGGCCACCGGTTCTTTTGGGTACTAGGAAATACCTGGAGTAGAACCCTCGACCTTGTAAGTGGGGAGGCACAGGTTCCACTGTCCTGTCCACCAACAGACCTTGTAGCTCCTGAAGGAGAAGATCTGTGTGCAGGGGAGGCCTTGGAGGCTCCCCTGAAAAGTATGGAGGAGGCAGTTGTTGGAAGTGTAGTGCATAGCCCTTGTGGACAATTCTTAACACCCAACTGTCTCCAGTGATGAGTCGCCACTGGTGGGCAAACAGAGCGAAGCGACCTCCTGTGCAGGGTTGGGGGAGGAGGGACGGAGAGGCTATGCCTAAGGAGTCAAAAAACCCCACCCTGCTGAGTGGGAGCAGGGACCGGAGGCTTGGGGGTCCTCTGCCTACGGGGCCCATTATTATTTATTTATTTTTATTTATTTTAAACATCTTTTATATACCGCAACCTTCCGGTGATCAGGTGCGGCTTACATAAAACAGTCAGGGAAACAGGATAACATATCTGTTTTTACATTAAACATTGCAGGAATTATGTACATTTTAACTCTGACAATTAACTTAGGTGAACTATGTACAATCAACTATGTACAGTTAACAAAAGTGAGTTCAACGAGAGGGGTAGTTATATATAAACATCATATACCCTGCCCCTTGGCTTGCTGACCCTGAGGGGCAGCCTGGGCAGCCTGATATTGTAGGTACTGTTTGTAGGCAGTGCCCTTCCTCGGGTAAAAGGACTTTTTACCCGGGCCCTTCTTCTTGTGAGAAGGGGCAGAAGTCTTTCTAGACAGCCTCGTCCATGTGAGGTGCTCGGTCTCGAGCTGTGCGGCCTTCTCGGTCATGGGCTTGCCAAAAAGGTTCTCACCTCAGCAAGGGACATCGACCAATTTGTCCTGAACCCATGGTTCGAGGTCCGATGACTGCAGCCATGTCTGGCGTCGAGCCGCGATGCCGGCTGCCGCAACACGGGCCGAAGCCTCGAAGCCATCGTAGGCAGCGCGGGACAAACTTGGAGCATTCCCGGATCCCCGAGGACAAGGACTTGAACCTCTGCAAGGGTTCCCCGGAGAGACCAGCAGAGAACCCGGCCAGCTCCTTGGCCAGGTCCCGCAAGTACATGCCCATGTACAGCTGGTAAGACTGGACATGGCAAGCAAGCATCGAGCCCTGGAAGCACCTTCTACCAAAACCATCAAGGTTTCGGGCCTCCCTGCCAGGGGGCACCGCGGAGTGCATCTTCTGACTTTTCAGGCGATGCATGGCCGATTCCACCACCATGGAATGGTGTGATAGCTGCGCCTTCTGAAAGCCAGGACTCTTCCGGAGTCAATAGATCGAATCGACCCGCTTGCTTAAAACCGGTGCCGAGGCCGGTGCCTCCCACATCCGGAAGAGGAGCCGTTCCAGCATCGGAGGAACTGGGACAGTAAAGGCCTCCTTCAGAGGAGAGTCGTACTGCAGGGCCTCGAGCTCCTTGGCTTGAGGCTTGTCCTCGGGGTCCGCAGGGATAGCTAATGCAGTGGCCATATCCCGAACGAGCTCCGGGAACCGGGTATCCTCCGGAGGGGATCTACTCCGGGGTTCAGACTGCGGTGAGTCCGATGGGACACACCGCGTCTTGAAGGTGTCGGGGGACTCCTCGTCCTCCGTCTCCCATGCGGACTCATCCGATGAGGAATCAGGATCCGACCTCGTGGGGCCTGCGAGCAACCGCCCAAACGCCGAAGGCACCGGTGTCGACGCCGTCGGTCCCGAACGGGAGGTCGAGGGAGACCGCGACCAAGGTCGACCTCGAGCCTTTATGGCCTCGAGTATCGGCTTGGTCTCCAGGGTCGACTTCGATGTCTATGTCCCGGTGGTCGGGGCAGATGCGCCAGACAGGCTGGCCATCAGTGCCCGCTGCTGTTCCATGAAGGCAGACAGTCTGCTCTCCAAGGCTGTCAACCTGAGACCCAGCTCAGGAGACTCAGCAGCTCCCGACTCGGGCCCCGGCGGCGCCTGGCCTGACGTTGGCTCCCTGGGAGGAGAGTCCACGAGGACTACAGGGCTTACGTGTCCAGCAGATTCCGGCTCCAGTCGAGGGACTTTGGAAGGCTTCTCCTGTTCCACAGGCCCGGGGTGACGGTCGGGGGTCTGAGACCACGCTCTTGAGGAGCCAGGGACCTCTTCTGACGACGCCCTCACGAGCCACTTCTTCCTCTTGCGTTCCCGGTCGGGGGACCCCCTGTCCGAGGAGCCATGATGGTGCTCGGGATCCGACTCCCGAGATGTCGAGGCCTCAGATGAGGTCCGGGCGCGGCTGGAGGCTGAGTCAGAAAAAAGCCTTTCCTTTTGGTGCTGACGACTTCGCAGTGCCTTGGAAGACATTTTTTCACATGGTCCACACGTCTTAGGGTCGTGATCAGGACCGAGGCACCGAAGGCAGCAGTCGTGTGTGTCGGTGAGAGACATCAGTTTCTTGCACCGATCACACTTCTTAAAACCACTGGAAACCATCGGGGGAAAAAAAAAAAAAAAGAGTCCCCGCGAGGTGAAAGGACCGGCTTTCCAGGGAAAATGAAAAAATGGCGCAAACACCAGCCACTAAGGGCAAAAACTGAAAAAAGAAGATCGGGCTCGATACCGGTGTACCGAACCCGGCGGGAGGGGAACTGGCGTCGAACCGGAGAAGAAAAAATAGCGAAGAATTGCAAAAAATCAAACAATTTTCCGGGATAACTAGGACTCACGTCCGTTGGGCTTCACGGAAAACGAGAGACTGAGCAAGATGGCACCTTTTGGCGGGAAGGGAACCGCGCATGTGTGCCTGCATTCCCAAAGGCTTTCATGGAAAGCTGGGGAAATGCTCCGCAAGGGCTCCATTAACGTCGATGTCACCCATATGTGAGGACCGACTTCCTGCTTGGTCCTGGAGAAAGACCAAATTCAGAAAAATTCCCACAGTAAATAGAACATTTACTGAACTCGAGATCGACATGAATTCATTAAGTATGTAAATTCAAAATTTATTAGATATAGAAAAATATATTACATTATTCAATTATAAACAGCAGGGAAATAATGTGGTATACAGTTTCATGAACTTACAACACACACACCAGTTGTCTCATCTAATATTAAATACAATATAGAAATATTCACAATCTAAATATAAATACCCCCCAAAGACAGACAGGACTACAAAAACATTAAATAAGATCACAAAAAACAACAAAAACAATCATACAAAAAACATACTATTAAAGACAAAAACCTCATGAAAAATATTTAGAAAACCCTTTGGGTATCAGAACAACCATTTATCATCTTTAAACCCTCATGGTTATCTTAGTTATAGCAACTCCACCGAAGGTCTTTCAAAGACAGCGGCGATCTACTTGATATAAAGAATATCTACAACCAGAAAAGGATCCACAGCAGGGATCCCCCCTTGTTACACATTGGATCCTGCATAAACATTCTTTAGAAGACTTTCACTGTTTTGTTTTGGAACAAGTTAGGGGTGGCGTGGGAGGTAACTTTCAATGATGTTTGTGTCATAGAGAACAACAGTATATATTTCGGTGAAAGAGTATGACACCTCAGGGTTTGAATTCACAAGTGGAATGGCATTGTTTTTTTTAGCCTTCGGCACCAACAATGGAGTATATAAGGCGCAGGCGCTGACTTAGCTTCTCGGCGTTTTTTCATTTGGACGGGAGCCATTTGTGAGAGGAGTAATCCGTCTGGTTTAAGGTCGGTATTGTTATAGAAAGCAATATGATTTGGTATGTTTTTTCAGTATGATTGTGGTATTGGCAGGTTGTGGTATGTATGGTGTTATTTATGTGTGTTTTTTATAGAATGTATGTATTACCCTGAGGAAGCCATTGCGGTGGCGAAACTATGGCTTGTGTCGATGGGATGTGATTCCGTTTATGGCAGTGATGTTGATCTCCGGCTCCAGAAAGGTTCAATACTGCAGAGTGGTTGCTGTTCCGTTTGAATGATGATAAAGGTTAGTTGTGGTAAGAAATATAGTACATATGTGTGTTTCATTTTGAGCACATTTGTTGTTGATGGTTGGATTGTTCAGTAATAAATTGTTTTTTGTTTTAGGGCATGTACGTACGGGTATGACAGACGGTTGTGATATCTTTCTGCGGATGAAGGTTGGATCGCAGTATAGGTTTCTTTATTGTAACGTTTTGGAATATTTTTTTACACTGATATATAACCTTTCGTTTTTTAGGAGAATGCTGTGGATCCTTTTCTGGTTGCAGATATTCTTTATATCAGGTAGATCGCCGCTGTCTTTGAAAGACCTTCGGTGGAGTTGCTATAACTAAAATAACCATGAGGGCTTAAAGATGATAAATGGTTGTTCTGATACCCAAAGGGTTTTCTAAACATTTTTCATGAGGTTTTTGTCTTTAATAGTATGTTTTTTTGTATGATTGTTTTTGTTATTTTTTGTGATCTTATTTAATGTTTTTGTAGTCTTGTCTGTCTTTGGGGGGTATTTATATTTAGATGATTGTGAATATTTCTATATTGTATTTAATATTAGATGAGACAACTGGTGTGTTGTAAGTTTGTTCATGAAACTGTATACCACATTATTTCCCTGCTGTTTATAATTGAATCATGTAATATATTTTTCTATATCTAATAAATTTTGAATTTACATACTTAATGAATTCATGTCGATCTCGAGTTCAGTAAATGTTCTATTTACTGTGGGAATTTTTCTGAATTTGGTCTTTTTAAATCTGATGAGTTGTTAATAATTGCAATGTGTTTTTGATAATCTGATTGTATTTGCAATTTGGTGGTTCTATTTGTGTTTATAGTTCTTATTAGTGTAGAAAGAAAAAAGGCAACTGCAAGGAAGTCTAACAGAGTCAGCTGTTGTTCTAGACCAGGGGTCTCAAACTCCAGTCCTGGAGGGCCGCAGACCAGTCAGGTTTTCATGGTATCCCTAATGAATATGCATGAGATATATTTGCATGCACTGCCCCATTGTATGCAAATATATCTCATGCATATTCATTAGGGATGCCCTGAAAACCTGACTGGTTTGCGGCCCTCCAGGACTGGAGTTTGAGACCCCTGTATCTAGACAATCTCTTTAGAGTAGTGTTTTCTGACTCTAATTGAGAGGCCTTATTTTACCAGTCTTTGTCAGAAAGGTTTTCACCTGTTCAAGATATGTTGCCCAGCTTATCTTGAACCCACTGTTCAAGATCTGAGGTTGAAGCCATGCAATTCTGGGTGAACCAATGCATATTTGAGGCCCTGCTTGTGCAGTTGAAAGCATCAAAGGTGGCCCTATTAACAAACTTCAATGCTTTCAAATGCACCAGCAGGGCCTCATATGTTCTGGCTATGCTTGACTAAGGCAAGGTAGTTTTCTCTCTTATCTGGAAGAAGAGGGGCAAAGGCTTGAAAGATCCCTGGATACCTCTTTGAGGAACATTCCCATGTAGATGATATAGAAGTTAATCCTAGCAGAAAGCATGGAAGCATCGATGCCCAAAGGCATTGAGGCTTCTCGATTTTCTACCTGGAGGATTGGAGGAGTGGGTCTTCAAGCTTTTGATTTTGAGCATCGCCGATTCAACCACTATGGAATGGTGGGGGGAGCAGCGGTTTTTGGAAGCCCAGGCACTCCGGTACCCGATACATCATGTGAAAGCATCGACTGTGAGGGGAGACCGTGAGAGGAGTCCCCCCACATATGGAACATAAGATCATGAAGGATGCGGTGCATCGGCAGAGTGGCTGCCTTCTTCAGTGCTGTTGGGTAATGGAGGATCTCTAACTCCTTTGCCCTTGGCTCTTTCTCCGATGTTACCATGATGGAGAGACTTTTGACTAGGTCTTGAATGAATTCCTGGAAGAACATGTCCTCTGGAGGCGACATACATCGCTGTTGTGGTGAAGGCTCCGAAGGAAGGTCCCAGGGCCCACAGGAATCGAGCAATTCCTCATCCGAAACGCTGGAATCGAAATCAGAGGACTAAGTACCGATGTGTACGGTGTTCACCTGAAGCTCAATGTCAGTACCGGTGTTCTGAGGTATCGGCTTTGGTGAGGCGTTTGGGTTGGGAACCGATATCAGTGATGGTTTCCAGGGAGGAAATGGGTGGCAACGATGTTGGCACCATGTTGCATCGGCCCTGATTTTGTGCCAGCAACTGTTGTCGATGTCCGTACCGATGCCGGCATAGACAGGCCGGTGACTGGAGCGAAGGGCTTGATAGGTAGCGAGGCTGCCAAGAGAGCTGCTAAGCTCCACTCAATGGCCAGTATGCGTCGTCCATCGAGGCTGCCAATGCTTGGGAATATGCCGCTGGTACTTGCGCTACCGTCCTAGAGCATGGCACCAGTAGCTCTCCGGAGGTCGAAGCCTCGGGAGCATCCTGGAGCCCCTTTGTAGCTTTGAGGTCAGGGACGGTTTGGCAGGCTGATCCACCTCCAATGCAATGCCTGAGGGATCTCGATGCCTTGAGTGAGATCTACCCCTGGAGGTTTTGTCTTGTTTTGATGCCGACTTGAGCTTTGACTTTGAGGATACCTGGGATCCATGAGAGGAGGATGAAGCCCTTGATGAAGTGGATGCCAACGATACCACGTCCGAGGCAAAGAGTGTCCCAAATTTAGAGGCCCGGTTCTGTAGGCCTCTCAGAGTCATCTTTTGACAGAGGAGAAAGTCTTTTGGCTGGTGATATGGGCCAAGGCATTTTAGACACCAGTTATGTGTGTCTGTCACTGAGATGGTGCTTGCACACTTGGAATATATTTTGGAACCACTATCTACTTTCTCCATGCCTTCAACAGGTGGGAAGGCTATGGTAGAGTTAAGGCCTAAAAGGGCATTGAGACGCTTTGTTTTATTTTTTTTCAGAATAGTAAAATAAGAGAAGAGAAGAAAAGAATAAGGGAACTGGCAATGTCTTTGATGGTGCCAGTGACAACGGAAAGGCAGAGGTGCTATGCACAGAAAACGTTTTTCTGTGGTGACAGGATCCATTTCCTGCTGGCTCCATGGAAAACGAAGAACTGAAGAGAAGGAGCTGGTAAGGTGGGAAGGCAGTCGCACAGGTGCAGTGGAGTGCTCCCAAAGGCTTTCCTGTTGGATACTGGGGAGCGTTGCCGCACGGGCTCTGTTGGTAACGATGTCACCCACATGGGAAAACTATATTCCTGTTTGTTCCTGGAGATGTTATAAAATACTGTGACTTATATGTGTACTTGACAATTTAGGCACAGTATGTCCCTATTTTATAAACGTAAGTAGAAGTTCACTTTTCTTTATAAAAACTACCCTTGTGGTGGTTAATTCAAATCGGGGCACCTCCTGGCCATCCGGACATCCAAAATATGGACGGTCCGAATGTGTACCCGATTCTGCACCTTGGGAGCTACGTGTTCCTGTGGGTGCAGAATCAGGCACTTAGATGGACCAGACGGGGCCCAATTCTGCCACGCTGAATGTCCATCAACCTCCCCAGCTAGCCCTCCCTATGCATCTGCTAGAGCCCCGGTGCTGTGACACCTCATTACCATGGCACCGGGACCCTATGTAGGAGTGCTGAAAGGCCCGACAACGTCCCATTCTTCTTTCCCGCCACCTGGCCCTTGGCGGGGGCAGCCAGGGCCAGGATCAGGCAACAGGGACTGGCTGCCCTGGAACTTCTGCAGGCCCCTATCCCCGCCGTGCATGGAACCTACTTCACCTCAGAGGTGGAATAAGTCCCTTGTCCATCCTGTCAGCACCAGACGTACAGGACTGTGACCTGAATTGGCCCTGTACATTCAGGCTGTGCGGCCCACCCCCTGCTCCTCCCACTCTCCTCCCTGTCACCACCCCTTCCCGCCCCTGTCCAGAGCTCCCCGCACAAAGGCCCTGTGCATGCGGGGAGCTGGATGTGCAGAATCAGGTCCCTGTGAATAGCGGAGGTTGTACGTCCAAAACGGACGTACATCTCTATTTACAGTTCAGAATGACCGTCTTACTGTATACTGCATCCCTTAGAAAGCTGCATGTCAAACTTTTATTTATTTAAAATACTTATGAACATGTGACAGACAAAGGATGATCTTAACCAGTATTGTGGGTTATATGTGTAACAAGTAAAATGCATATTGAAAAAGTTCCCCAACTGAATCAATGCATTGCCAAGGACTCAAGCCTGTTACTCCTAATACATTATTACACTGCAAGGCCTTGTTTGATGCTTTACCTTAGTTTCAGAGATTACTTTCTCCTACTTATGTGCTGCTACGTTTATGCATTTGGCGTATATAGAGTGTAGGAGCAGCCTGGTTAGAGCACTGGCTTGGGAACCAAGAGACCAGGGTTTGATTCCCACTAGCACTTCATGTGGCCTTGGGCAAGTCACTTAACCCTCCATTGCCTCAGAAGAATCCAAGTTATTAATGCCCCTGTTTAATGTACATTACCAAGTTACAATGTAAACCGCTTTGACTAAAATGATAAACCGTTATGAAAGACCTGTTAAATAAAAATAAATACTGACAGAATGAGGGAAGAGCAGTGCACCAAGTGAAAATAGAGTGGTGGCTGGCCTTTTGGACAGTTTCTCTCTTACCTGTTTGTTGCCATGGTATTTTGGCTTAATAAAAAGATCTGTCATTTTTATTCTTTCCAACCCAACAGATGATGGAAAGAAATTATACATAAGGGGTTGAGAATGTCTGGGGGCAAAATAACTCTATACAAGTTCAATGGAAAGGGGTGAAAACTGGCACTGGGGGAAAACCCGGTGTCTTTTTTCACAGAGATCAAAAAGGGCCAAATTGGATTGTGGATTCCAGAAAAGTGTAGTTACTCACCTGTAACAGGTGAGTACAGCAGGAATCAGTCTTCACATATGGGTGACGTTGGCACCGATAGAGCCTTGTGTGGGAACACTCCCCAGTATCCAACAGGAATGCTTTTGGGAGCGTTTCTCCATGTATGCATGGCTCCATTTCGCCTTCCCTCCTGGTCTCCTCAGTCAGGTAAATAGCAGAGAAATAAAAATCTTTGTAAAATGGTGACAACTTGAGGGGGAGGTGGGTGGGTTGTGAAGAATGATTCCTGCTGTTCCCGGAGATCACCTGTTACAGATGAGTAACTACGCTATCTCCAGGAACAAGCAGGAAGTCAGTCTTCACATATGGGACTCCATAGCCTAAGACAACCGAGCGAGAGAAGAATTCCGGTGCAGCTAGAGGTTGCAGCAGGGATCAGCAGACTCAGATCAGACAGACTCAGCTCATTCAGAGAACTCCTCGCGAGGTAGTCAGATGGACGGTGGGCAAGTTGTCTAAATTTGAAAAAGGTTAAGCAGAACAGCTTGTCCCAATTGAGCATCAGCTCTGGAGTCTTTGTCTAGGCAATAGTGTGCTGCAAAGGTGTGCGGGGAAGACCATGTCGCTGCTTTGCAGATCTCTGAGATAGAGACAGACTGGCGATTAGCTACAGTAGTAGCCATGGCTCTGACATTATGAGTTGTCACAAGAGACAGCCCAGTCTGCGAATAAGCGAAGGAAATGCAATCTGCTAGCCAGTTTGAAAGTGTTCTTTTGGATACTGGTGTCCCCAGATGACTTTGGTCAAAAGAGACAAACTGAAAGGATTGGCAATACTCCTTAGTATAACACAAAAACATAAGATATGCCATACTGGGTCAGACCAAGGTCCATCAAGCCCAGTATCCTGTTTCCAACAGTGGCCAATCTAGGTCATACGTACCTAGCAGTTTCCCCAAAAGACACAGGTTCTGCAATGCTTGTACTAGGTCAAGCATTGATATCCTGGGTCCCTTCTTAATAATGGTTTATGGACCTTTCCTCCAGGAACTTGTCCAAACCTTTTTTAAACCCAGCTACACTAACAGCCTTTACTACATCCTCCGGTAACAAATTCCAGAGTTTGATTACATGTTGAGTGAAAAAATATTTTATTTTATTAGTCTTAAATAGTTTACCCTGTAGCTTCATTGCATGTCCCCTAGTCTTTCTATATTCTGATAACGTAAACAGGCGATCTACGTTTACCCGTTCCACTCCGTTCATTAATTTATAGACTTCTATCATATCTCCCCTCAGCAGTATCTTTTCCAGGTTAAAGAGCCCTAACCTTTTTAGCCTTTCTTCATAGGAGTATCCTTCCATCCCCTTTACCATTTTGGTGGCTCTTCTCTGAACCTTTTCTAATAATGCTATATCCTTTTTAAGATACGGCGACCAGAATTGCACACAATATTCAAGGCGGTCTCACCATGGAACGATATAGAGGCATTATAATATCTTTTGTTTTATTTTCCATTCCTTTCCTTATGATACCTAGCATTCTATTTGCTCTCTTGGCTGCCGCTGCACACTGGGCCGAGGGTTTTAACATGTTATCCACAATGACTCCTAAAGTTTTTTCCTGGGTGGTGGTTCCTAATGTGGAACCTTGCATCGTGTAACCATAGTTTGGGTTGTTCTTCCCTAGGTGCATAACCTTGCACTTGTCCACATTAAATTTCATCTGCCATTTTGATGCCCAGTCTTCCAATTTATCAAGATCCTCTTGCAATTTTCCACAATCCTCTTGGGTTTTAGCAACTTTAAATAGTTTTGTGTCATCTGCAAATTTGATAACCTCACTCGTTATTCCACTTTCCAGGTCATTTATGAATATGTCAAAAAAGCAGCGGACCCAGCACAGATCCCTGGGGTACACCACCATTCACCTTTCTCCATTGGGAAAATTGGCCATTTAGCCCAACCCTCTGCTTTCTATTTTTTAACCAGTTCCTGATCCACAGTAGTACACTGCCTCCTATCCCATGACTCTTTAGTTCTGCCAAAAGTCTCTGATGAGGGACCTTGTCAAAGGCTTTCTGAAAGTCCAGATACACTATATCAACTGACTCACCTTTGTCCACCTGTTTATTCACACTTTCAAAAAAACATAACAGATTAGTAAGTCAAGATCTTCTTTCTCTAAAGCCATGTTGGCTGTCTCCCATTAGGCCATGACTATCTACATGCTGAGTAATTTTATTCTTTATGATGGTTTCTACCATTTTTCCCGGTACTGACGTGAGGCTCACCGGTCTGTAGTTTCCCGGATCACCCCTCGAATCCTTTTTAAAAATTGGTGTTACATTGGTGATCCACCAATCTTCAGGTATTAGAGATGATTTTAATGATAGTTCACAGATTACTAATAGCAGGTCTGCAATTTCATATTTCAGTTCTTTCAACACCCTTGGATGTATACCATCCGGCCCAGGTGATTTGCTACTCTTCAGTTTATCTAATAGTTGTAATACATCTTCCCGATGTATCAATATTTCCTTCAATTCTTCCGCACCTTTAAATACCACTTCAGTCATGGGTAACATCCCTACATCTTCCTCAGTAAAGACCGAAGCAAAGAATTCATTCAGTCTCTCCGCTATCGCCGTGTCGCCTCTTAGTGCCCCTTTAACTCTATCATCTAATGGTCCAACTGACTCTCTCACAGGTTTTTTGCTACGAATGTACTTGAAAAAAATCTTTATTTCGCGTTTTTGCTTCCGCAGCAAGCTTCTTCTCAAATTCTCTCTTTGCCTTCTTTATCAATGCCTTGCATTTGACCTGCCAGTGCTTGTGCTGTTTCCAGGTTTCATCGTTTGGCTCTTTTTTTCCCATTTCCTGAAAGATGCTTTCTTGGCAACAGCCTCTCTGACATCACCTTTAAACCATGCTGGCAGTTTTTTGGACTTCCTTCCACTTTTCTTAAAGCGTGGAATACAGCTGGTCTGGGCTTCCAAGATAGTATTTTTCAACACCACCCAAGCTTTATTTAAGTCTTTAACCTTTGCAACTGCTTCTTTTAGTTTTTCTTAACTATTTTCCGCATTTTATCATAGTCTCCCTTTCGAAAGTTAAAAGGTAGTACTGTGGATTTCCTTACTATCCCTCCTCCACTAATTAAATCAAAGGCGATCATGCTATGATCACTATTGCCAAGTGGCCCCAACACCCTTATCTCTTGCACTAGATCTGGTGTTCCACTAAGGACTAGGTCTAATATGGCTTCCCCTCTCGTCGGTTCATGGACCAGCTGCTCCAAGAAGCAATCATTTATGTCATCTAGGAACTTTATCTCCCTAGCATGTACTGCCGTGACACTGACCCAGTCGATACCGGGGTAATTGAAATCGCCCATTATTATTACCGCGCTGTAACTTTTGTTAGCTTCCTTGATTTCTTTGAGCATTTCATCATCCATTTGTTCATTCTGGCCAGGCGGTCGATAGTACACTCCCACCGCCTTCCCCTTTTTACATGGAATTTCAATCCATAGAGATTCTACAGCAAATTTTGTTTCCTGCAAAACTTTAATCCTTTCTGACTCAATGCCCTCTCTAACAGAGCGCAACCCCTCCACCAATTTGATCAGCTCTATCATTACGATATAGTTTGTACCCAGGTATCACAGTGTCCCACTGGTTGTCCTCCTTCCACCATGTCTCTGCTATTCCAATCACATCTAACCTCTCATTTAGTGCTATATATTCTAACTCTCCCATCTTATTTTTTAGACTTCTAGCATTTGCATTCAAGCATTTTAGAGATTGTATTTTATTCATATTAATTTGGCTATTGCTAGACATGGGTAATTTGGGATCTTTAAGCTCTGTCTGCTCCATACTCGAGGGCATTTGGGCTACTTTACTCTTTTTTGGAACCTCTCTGCTTTTGGTAGTATCCTTCAAGGATACAATCTTCCGAACCATCTGCTCTTGGGCGACTGTCGGCTTTCCCCTATTATCTAGTTTAAAAGCTGCTCTATCTCCTTTTTAAAGGTTAATGCCAGCAGCCTGGTTCCATCCTGGTTAAGGTGAAGCCCATCCCTTCGGAAGAGCCCCTCCTTTCCCCAGAATGTACTCCAGTTCCTAACAAATCCAAACCCCTCATCTCTGCACCATTGTCTCATCCATGCATTGAGACTCCAGAGCTCTGCCTGCCTTTTGGGTCCTGCACGTGGAATGGGAAGCATTTCGGAGAACGCTACCCTGGAAGTTCTGGATTTCAACTTCCTACCTAAAAGCCTAAATTTAGCCTCCAGAACCTCCCTACCACATTTTCCTATGTCATTGGTACCGATATGTACCAAGACAACAGACTCCTCCCCAGCACTATCTAAGACCTTATCTAGGTGGCGCGTGCGGTCCGCTACCTTCGCAACAGGCAGGCATGTTACCAGGCGATCCTCACGTCCACCAGCCACCCAGCTATCTACATGCCTAATGATCGAATCACCCACTATAACGGCTGTCCTAACCCTTCCCTCATGGGCACATGGCCCTGGAGAAACTTCCTCGGTGCGAGAGAGTTTTACATCACCTGGAGGACAGGTCCTAGTTACAGGATCACTTCCTGCCACACCAGGGTGATGGCTCTCCTATTACGTGACCTCTCTCCTCCATGGCAACAGGGATGCTGCCAGACTGGAGGTGGGACTTCAGGACTATATCCCTGTAGGTCTCGTCTATGTACCTCTCTGTCTTTCTTATGTTTTCCAAGTCTGCTACTCTAGCCTCTAGAGAACGGACTCGTTCCCTGGGAGCAAGGAGCTCCTTGCACCTAGTGTACACATAAGACCTCTCACCAACTGGGAGAGAATCATACATGTGACACTCAATGCAAAAGACTGGAAAGCCCCCATCCTGCTGCTGGACTGCTGTCTGCATCTTAGTTTTACGTTTTTGTTTAGATCTTTAAGTTCTTTACTTACTAAGGGTTGCTATGGATATTTATACCAATAAAACTGTACCTAATACGTTTAATATACCTTGTTCATCTGAAGCTTAATTAATCTCAGGTCCTTAGTGTATGTCTGATTTGGGTAACAAGCTTCACCTGAGAGCACCTCCTGTCTTTTAAGATGTGTAAGTACCTATAAGGCTATGATTATCCCAGGGGTGGATGGGTGTGGGGAGGGATGGAGGGAAATAACACTTATTAAAAGAGAGCTGCTACACAGTACCCTGTCCTGTGCTGCTGAGATAAGCTATATTCTTATTTGATTTAAATTATAGTTCTTTGCTGCTGCTAGGCTCTAACTTATTATGAAATTTATACTACAGCTCTCTGCTGGGTTCCAAATTTAACCAGAAAGCTCTCTTCTGTATTTTAAATTTAAACTAAAAATACTTTGCTGATACTAGGCCCTGAGTGACTATTAAATTAAAACTATAAGCTCTCTGCTGGGTATGAAATGTAACCAGAAAGTTCTCTTCTGTGTTTTAAATTTAAACTTAAACTGCTGCTGCTACTAGGCCCTGACTGATTTAACAAAAAATAGTGGGTTCACAGATTAAATAGCTTTAATAGAAAGAATTCCTTTCAGAAAATTCCCAGAAGTATATACTCACAATTGCAGATCTCTCTCCAGAAGTAATAGTCCCTTTTTCTAGTCCCTCAAGTATGGTCTAGATAAAACGCCATCGCGCTCTTGCAATCTAGGTATGAGCTCTGGCCTCAGCCAGGAAGGTGTGCGGCCTTGGAAAGAATGTTGGTAGTGAAACAGATTGGTTTAAGTGGAAGGACATGATGACCTTCGGCAAGAACTTAGGATGTGTGCAAAGGACCACCTTGTCATGATGAAAAGTGGCATAGGGAGCATAGCTCACTAAAGCTCGCAGTTCACTGACTCTTCAAGCTGAAGTGACTGCTATGAGAAAAATTTAAAGGAGCTAACCACTGTTTCAAAAGGACTGTGCATGAGCTGTGCAAGAACATTTACTGTAGATCCCATGGTGCGGGAGGTGGACGGAAAGGCGGCTTGGACAGGAGAAGACCATGCATAAATCTGGCTATTAATGGGTGCGCTGAGATAGGGCAGTTGGTCTTAAGGCCAGAGGAGGACAAATGGAGCAGGTATTGGAGTAAGTCCAGAATGGGACATGTGAAAGGATCTAGTGTGGTTTTTATTTTTTGCAAAATCTGTTTATTAAACACAGCCAAGTTACAACCATTGCGAGAAAATATTCTTACATATTTCCCCACCCCTATTGTTCCCCCCTCTTTCCCAAGTGCTTTTGCTTGCTAACAATCCCCCACTTGCAATCTCTTGGGCAGGGTTGTGTCTTATCCACTACCCAACAGCCAATAAAACACAAAGGAAAAAGAACAGTGAGAGAAATAGGGTACCAGCAGCAATGGAAATCTTCAAAAATCTCTGCTTTAATGTGTACTTTGTCCCCTTCCCCCCAAGTCCCTTATCCTCCCCACTCCCTCCCTTCCCCCCATCCCCCTCCCCCCAAGCCAGAGCTAAACCGCCGTCCACAGGGAAATCATATGCCCTCCTCCCTCGCAGCCTCCAACTCTCACCCCCACCAAGCGTTACCAAGGTGTTAGTATTAACCCATAGCTAAGACCTCGCTCCTAGCTTTAGGTCCCAGACTCTGAATGTAGGACGTCCATACTAGCAGAAAGGAAGCCCAGCGCTGAGGAGTCCCCCTTGCCGCCCTGCACTCCATCAACATGAGTTGATGAAAACTATTGCACCACTCCCAGAAGGTGGGGGCCATCGGTTCTCTCCACCTATGGAGGATAGGACCCTTCCCCACCAAACAAGCTTTACGCACCAAGATTCTCCCCCATCTCCCCTTTAACTTTAAGGGTCCCAAACAGTCCAAGGCAACCAGTAACCCGGACCACCAAATAGGTTGAAACAATAAATTACCTAAGTATGTCTCAATGCGCATCCAGTAGGCCCAAACGTGCCCACAACCCCACCACATATGGCCTAAATCCACCAGAGGCAGGGCACACTTAGGGCAACCCCCACAATCGGTAAGGTCAGTTCTCAAGACTCGCCTTGGAGAGAAATGAGCCCGCGTGATACACTTAAATTGAGCCTCCCGCCATCTAGTTCCTTCTACTAATCGTGCAATCCGCCGTAGGGCTGCCCCAACCGAGCCTGGAAGAATCTCACACCCTAATTCCTACGCCCACGCGCCTTCCTCCACTGAATAGTCTGGGGGGATGCTATACTGATCTAGCCTACTCTTTAGTGCAGCTACCCGAGGCGGACAATCCTTCCCCAAAGCCAGAAAGTCTATAATTCGCGCAGAGTATGCCACCTGTAAACCCGTCTGCGGTACAGAGTCAACATAGTGCCGAAGTTGGATATACGCAAAAAAGGAAGTACCCTGACTCAGTTCGTATTCTTCACACAGCACCTCTAATGATTTACATCGTCCCTCTAGAGTAACTACATGCCCAAGACACTTTATCCTCTGCCCCCTACACTGCCGAAATAGAGCCGAGTCAGTTCCCGGCATAAAGTTAACATTCCCTTGCAAAGGCAACCAACTAGATACCGTCGGAGAGCTGCCCCAAAGTTAAGCCTCTGCCAAGTACGGCGGAGTGGGGCCACCAAGACACTATGTTTCACCCGATTCGGCAAGAGAGCACCCTCTAGATGCACCACTGCGGCTAGCGCATGAGGTGTCAAAAAGGCCTCCTCAAAGGCCCTAGGCATATAATAATCGGTGTCCCTCAACCAATCGCCCAGGTGTCTTGCTTGGCAAGCCAGAGCATACTGAGACAGACCAGGAAATCCCATCCCGCCCACTTTCCAACTACCCCTCAACCGATACAATGGAATCCGGGCCCTCACTGCCCCCCAAAGAAATCTCCAGACTTCCTTTTCTATCCTTTGGACATCCTGATGCAACAGCCACACCGGCAAAGTTTGCAGCCAGTACAGCAACCTTGGAAATATAACCATCCCTATAGCCGCCAATCTGCCAGACAACGACAATGGGAGGGGGACCCAAGCTTGCAACTGTGCCTGAACCTTCAAAAAGAATCAGTCAAAAATTTATTTTGTAAAGCGCCCTGGGGTCCCGAGGCAACAAAATACCTAGATAAGCAAAAGACTCCCCCGCCCAGTGAAGAGGGAAGACCCCCCCGCCATTCTCCCCGTAACTAGCCCGCAACATCTAAGGCCTCGGATTTGTCCATATTAATCTGCAGTCCCGCAAATTTCCCGAAAAGAACGAACTCCTCAAGAAGATTAGCGAGCGATTGCTGAGGAGATAGCACGTGTACTAACATGTCATCGGCAAAGGCCGCCATTTTAAACTCCTGAGCCCCTAGCCTTATCCCCCTTATTTTCGAGGAGGTCTCAACTCTGCGCACCAACGGATCCAACGATAACACAAAGAGCAAGGGGGAAAGGGGACAGCCTTGTTGCGTGCCCCTCCCCAACTGAAAGGAATCCGAAAGCACACCATTACATAAAATCCCTGCGGTAGGACCCGCATAAAGCAACTCCACGGTTTTACAATACATCGTCCCAATACCATATTGGGGCAGGAGAAACTGCAGATGGTCCCAGTGAACCTGGTCAAATGCCTTTTCGGCATCGAAACTTATCAACAAAGATTGCAAATCCCTCTCTCTAACCCATTCAAGCGATGCCAGTATTTTGCACAGGTTGCAGACCGCGTAATGCTCTTTTACAAACCCCACCTGCGACTCATGCACCAGCTCGCCCAAGACTACAGCCAATCGCTCCGCCAAAATTTTAGCTAGCACTTTCAAATCAAAGTTTAATAGGGAGATAGGCCGATAGGAAGTAGTTTGAGTGGGATCCTTCCCCGGTTTAGGAATCAAAGTGATGTGCGTGTGATTTGTTCCCCAGGTAAATGTGCCCTGATCAATCCGTCTGTGATACAGTTCCACTAGGGCAGGAGACACCTGCTCACCTAACAATTTGTAAAACTCTGCCCCAAAGCCATCAGGGCCGGGAGCACGACAACAGTTAGCACCCTGTATCACCCTAAACACCTCTTCTATCGTCACCGGTGAGTCTAGATGTGCCCGCTGGTCTGCAGACACCTTGGGAAGTTGTAGCTCTTAATTGATCATATCTACCAGGGACCCCTGCCTTCTGGCATAAAACTTCTGATATGTTCGAAACACTTGCGCTATCTCCCGACTCTCCTTACATAGCTGTCCCTGCTCGTCTCGTACTGCTACTATCGAGCGAGCTCCCCTGCTTCCCCGAAGGCACCTCGCTAGACGTTTCCCAGGTTTATCACCAAATCGGTATAACTGGTACCGATAATACAAATGAGATTTTTTGGCTCGCTGGTGTATTAGCTCATTAAGAGACACCTGGATTTCCCATAATCTTTTTCTATTTGCCGGAGTGGGGTCACTCGCACACCTCTGCCTTTCTGTCACGGTCTGTTTTTCCAACTGAACAATCCGTGAAGCCAACATTTTCCGTTTCCTAGCTACATAAGCGATGATATCTCCGCGCAACACCACTTTCGCTGTTTCCCACAGTAACTCCGGGTCAACTGCCTGCTGCTCATGATTTTTCCGAAAGTCCATCCAACAGTGTTTAAGATAGTCGTGAAAGGCCAGGTCTCTATATAATTCCATGGGAAATTGCCAAATCTGAGATTGCGGGGTCCGTGTCCCCCATGTAAGACTCACCCATATAGGAGCGTGATCGGAGATTTCCAGAGGTCCAATTTGTGCCTCTTCCACCTGTGCAAAAAGCCGCTCTGAAATTAGAGTATAGTCTATCCTAGCATGCGAGCCATGGGCTCGAGACTGGTGAGTAAAATCGCGCTCCGTAGGATGCAACAAATGCCAGGGATCTACCAATCCCAATCGTTTGCGCAGGGCTTGCAACACCTTAGTGGTCTGCACCCGAGATCTCTCCCCCGCCCCTGTCATAGTATCCAATTCGATATCAAGGACCCCGTTAATGTCACCTGCCAACACCAAAGGAGCATCCGGCCACTGTTCAATCCGAGAGGCCAATCGAGCATAAAGCGTCCTATCCAGTACATTTGGACTATATAAGGTCCCGAGAACAATGGGCTTTCCAGCTACTGTCCCGTAAAGCAAAAAGTACCGACCACTCGGGTCCGCATACTCTCGCACAACTTCAAAGCGGAGTCGCTTGTGGATCAAAATGACCACCCCACCTTTTTTCCCAATGGCCTGGGCGCCCCAAACTTGCCCCACCCAATCTCGTTGCAATTTATTATGTTCAACCGCCGTCTGGTGGGTTTCTTGTAACATAGCCACATCACAGCGGAAGCGAGCCAGAGCCTGTAACACTTTATATTTCTTGACAGTGTTTCCTATCCCACATACATTCCAGGATACAATCTTCAGAACATGAGACAAAATTCTGCATCTACCCGCAGATAACTACTAACCAAAGGAAGGACAGCCGTCCCAGCCTGCGGCCGTCCCCCTAACATCCTTAAGTTCCCTAACTCTATTCGCCCATGTGTTAGGCGGTTACACTCTGGCCCTACCCTTCCCCAACCTTCCCAATCCCCATTCCCTTCCTCTATCCCTTTGACTATACTATGGTCTACCCTCCCTCCCCAACTTTGTCCCCCAACCCCACCACAGTCCCCATAATACTACCCCCTTCCCGAGATACCCAGCCTATTCATAGGCCGGAAGACTTCCTGTAATAATCGGACTTACCCCCCTGCGGAACCCCTTTTACTTCCCCCAAACTCCCTATCCCCCTTAGCCACCCCCCTCATACCCTGGGCCACCCGTTTATATCTATGCATTTACTGCACCCCCCCCCCCCCAAGGAGCCCCATGTCCACACAAAAGAAACCTGGGGTGCTACAACCCCCAAGACCATAACCTTGAACCTTGTAAAGTCCTCCCCAAAAGGTAACAAGTCCCCTCCTACCCCAACATATATATCCCATAGGGGCAAGGGATCCTAGGTCCACCCATTCCCGCGACCTTTCAGCCGGGTACAACCCCTCCCAAACCCAACACCGGACCCCACCATCCTCCGCCCAACCCCAGAACCAAGAAACTGGGGGCCACTGCTGCAAGTACCAAAGACAAACAGGGACCCTTGATACACCAAAATCCAAGGAGCCCCCCAGAATATAACAACCTAATGGAACCAACATACAATGGTTCGAAAACTAAGCCACCCCCAGCCCAATTCCCCCCCCCCCAATATTAAATTATACATAGGAGGAAAGTTAGAGTACAGCAAGAAGCTAACAATATCAAAACCCCCGTCAAGAACCCCACCCCTTACCCAAAGTAATTACAAAAAACATCAGGGGAAGGACCACCCAGCTTCCCCTCCAGGCAGTTCGGACGGTCTCCCAACAAAGAAACATGGCAGAAACCCAAACTGTCCCGGAAGCCGCACCGCAACTCAGCGCGCTCCCTTGGACCGGAAGCACTCTAGAGCGCCACATCACCGCCTTACAAAGGCCATGGTAGTGCAAGGAGACTATCCCCCTGATGATCTCCCACCACTGGGCTCCCGCAGGAAGCGGATCAAGGCCCATCCCTAATGACCAGGAACCCATCCTAAACAATTAGACAGAATATGATACATAATATAAATCAGGTAACACACAAACCCTCTGTCATAGTAATCCCCTCACCCAAAGCAGCTCAGGAAATCAACGATACTGCCAACCCAGACTATAGTCCCAAACCAAGGAGGGAAAAAAGAAAAGAAAATGCCCATACAGTCTGGTACTTCGAGCCCAATTCAGCTTCATTAACTGTTGCACTCTTCCCCAGAGGTGAGGCACCATTCCAATGCTTTTTCATACCCAGTCGGGACGTCACCCCGCGCTTAGGAGGCTGCCGCTGAAGGTTCCTCAAGCTGTTCCACAAAAGCCAATGCCTCTGCCGGGGTCCCCAAAAAGCATGTCTGTCCTTGGTGCTCCACACGCAATCTAGCGGGATACAGAAGCAAGAAGCGCAGCCCTTTGCTTGCCAATTGAGCGCATACCGCAGAAAATGCTCGCCTCTGTTGGCTGACCAATTGTGAATAATCCTGAAATACCAGGATCTGTTCAGGGTCTCCCGCCTGTCTCCGACAATTGCGGGCCATTCACAGCACCTCTTCCTTTTGGCGATAGTCCAAAAAGCGTGCTATCACCACACGTGGCCGGCGTGCCTGATCACACCTGGAGCCCAGCTGATTCACCCGCTCGAGTTTTATAGGGGCCTCCACCCCACCGCTTGATATTTTCTCAATCCATGCAAGTAGAAAACTGTGGAGGGCGTTATCCGCTACGTTCTCCGGAATCCCGACAAACCGCAGGTTTTTTCTGCGCCCACGATTTTCCAAGTCCTCCAATTTATCACCTTGTTGCTTCACTATGGCTTCCAGGGCTTTTACTTTAGCAACCAAGGAATGCTGAGTGTCCTCCAAGCCCGATATCCTGGTTTCCGCCTGTTCCATCCGCCCCGTGAAGTCAGTTATATTCTGGGCCACCGAATGTAATTGGTCCCCGAGCTCCCAAAAACGATCATCAAGTGCTCGCACTACCGCGGCACTCACATCTGCCACCATGGTATGCTCACCATCGGAAGCGGGACTCCTAGGCGCTCCCTCCGCCATCTTTGGTTCCAGGATACGAGCCTTCCTCTCTCCTCGAGAGTTTCGCAGCCATCTGGCTTCCCCCGATTCGTTGGGTGGGCACTGCGGCTTTCAGACCACTTTCTCTACCGCCGTTCAACAATGTCAGGGACATTCAACCTCTTTATAGCAGGAAACTATGCCGTTTTGCAGGGTATAGTGCCCGGAGCCGATCTGCACACGTCTGATCAGCTCATTACCACACCGGAAGTCCAGGATCTAGTGTTTTATGAGAACACCAGATGGAAAGCCTGTGACATTTTAAAGTGTAAGAATGTCTGGTTGACTAATTTTGTAGATAGGAGCACCTGCAATATGTCCCTCTTGGAGATCCAAATGCAAGAGGTTATAGAGCTCAGCCTCCACGCCATCAAGCAGAATGTCAAGGCTGGGGTGCAGAAGGATCCCCTGTTCCTGAGAGACTAGGGTTGGTGAATAACTGAGTCTGAGGGAAGGTGCTTGAGCAAGTTGAAGAAGCAGAGGAAACCACGGCTGTCTGAGCCAGTAAGAGCCAATGAGAATCATTTGTCCCTGTTCGGCCTGGAGTTTGAAGAGTGTTTTTGCTATGAGTGGAGGGGGAGGGAAAGCTTAGAAGAGATTCTGTCCCCAATGGATGAGGAACACATCCGATGTCTCCCTGTGAGGGGAAGGAATCCTTGAGCAGAAACGAAGCATTAAGGGGAGAAGCAAAGAGGTCGAGTAGTAGCATCCCCCAGAGGTGGAATAAGTATTCCGCTTTTTGAGGTTCCAGCATCAACTCATGTGGATAGAGGATCTGGCTTAGTCTGTCAGCTAAGTGATTCTCTTCTCCTGGAAGACATACTGCATGAAGGTGAATTCCTTGAGGAATGGCTTCCATACATAGGGCCTGAGAGCCGGTTCCCCCTTGCTTGTTTATATAAAACATAGCCACCTGGTTGTCTGTCTGTACTAGAAGAGACTGTCCCTTGAGAAGACGCTAACGGCATTGAAGACTGCCCTGAGCTCTAGGAGATTGATCTGGAGAAGCATTTCCGAGTAAACCAAATGCCTTGTGTTGTAAAGATGGGTTCCCCGGCCTAGTTTTGATGCATCAGTCGTTAGGGTATACTGCGGTGCAGACTTCTGAAAAGATGACCCCATGACCAGGTTTTGTTGTGTGCACCATCACTGAAGGTTTGTTCTTATTTGCAGAGTGATGTTGATGAGGTCGGATAGGCGACCTGTGGACTTCTTCCATTGTTGTGAGAGAGTCCACTGTCTGATCCTCATGTCGAGATGGGCGTGGGGCACAACATGGATTATGGAAACCATGTGGCCTAAGAGGCTAGAAATGTTCTGGCCGTAACTGATGATTGTTGCTGGACCTGTGTGATTAAGGCAATGAGATGGAGGCGTCTGTCCTCTGGCAGGAATGTCCTGCTTCTTAGCATGTCTAATCGAGTTCCTATGAACTCAAGGACCTGGGTTGGCATGAGATGTGATTTTGGATAATTTATCAAGAAAACTAACTCCTGGAGGACACGAATGGTTTGATTTAGGGCGGAGGTGACTGCTGAAGTGGTATCTACCAGTTTTCTAAGTAGGGGAACAGAAAGAACCCCAAAGTTCAAAGATAGGCTGCAACAACAGCCAAACACTGCAAAAATTCTGGGTGCCGAGGCCAGTCCGAATGGGAGGACTCTGTACTGGAAGTGATTGTTCTGGAAAACAAACCTGAGAAACATTTTGTAGTCTGGATGGCTCAGGATGTGTGTATAAGCATCATTTAGATCCAGAGAGCATAGCCAATCATTTTGTTGGAGATATGGCAGAAGAGTGCTTAGAATTTACAATAAAATCACCACTAAATTGCAAACAATCTGCACATGCCCAAATCCACAATACAAAAACCCAATTAAATTGATTTCACAAATATAATTATATATTAATAAAAAATTCACAGACTATATAAATAATCCAATTTTCAGTGTGTTATAAATTTACTATATGAAATAATCAATGAAAATATTACAATTATTTATATTAAACATTCTTACACTAAATTCCATAGCTGCACACAAATACATGATTACACTTCCCAAGACAACAATTAAACGAATCAATAAAAATAGAAGTCTCCATGAAAAGAGTGCTTAGAGAAATCATCTTGAACTTCTCCTTGACGAGAAATTTGTTGAGATTTTGGGGATCTAATATAGGCCTGTGACCTCCATCCTTTTTGGAATTAGGAAGTATCGGGAGTAGAATCCCAGGCCTACTGGGATGGGGGAACCTCCTCTATAGCCCCTTGTCTCAGCAGTGAGAAAATTTCCTGCTGAAGCAAGGATGAGTGAAGGAGATCCAAGAAGGATTGTCCCACAAAGTGAGTGGGAGGAAGATCCTGGAATTTCAGCTGTAGGCCCTGACTGACTAGATATAAAGTCCAGGGCTTGGAAGTGATGTTGATCCAATGGTGTGCACAATGCACCAATCTTCCAGGGATCATAGGAGGAAGAGAAAAGATTATGGGAGAATTGGCCATGCTCTTTTTGAAGCAGTCAAAAACTCTGCGGAGATTGAGTAGTAGCTGCAGGCTGTGGTTTGGAAACTTCAGTTTCTTGACCTGTTTCTGACCCTGCTGTCTCTGTTGTGGGGCAGAGTAGCCAGAATAGGAATGATATGGAGGATAAAAAGTTCTTCTTAGGGAAGAAAGGTTTCTTAGTGGTAGTATTCTTCTTTGAAGAGTCTGCTGTCTTCCTTGAAAGCTTCTTCACGGTGAGGTCATCGGTTTCTATCTCACCGGCCTTCTCCCTCCACCACTGACCAAAGAGGTTTTCACTATTACAGGGTATGTTGATTAACTTGTCCTGGACCCACTGTTCCAGGTCAGATGCTTGAAGCTATGCTGTTCTCCTAGCCCCAATGCAGGCTGCAGCAAATCTGCTATTGGCCTCAAATGCATCAAATGCTACTCTTATTAAAAACTTTGATGTATTCTGGGCACATATTATCAAGAACTGCTTGTCAGGGGCAGCAGGTTGGTAAACTCTGACAAGTCTCTCAAGACATCTTTGAGAAACATGCCCAGAAGCATATAGGAGTCTATCCTAGAGGCTAGCATGGTAGCTTGGGATGCCTTCCTTCCAAATCCATCCAGCAAAGTTCTTCAATACGGCAGGACAACATTAAAGAAAAACCCACGTCACCACCAGCATCTGCCACAGAGTACAGCTGAGCTCCTCTAGGGTTGAGCTTGCGCACCACATCCACACTGCATCTCCTCAACCGCAAGTATACCTACTAATTACAAACACAACAAAACTGACCTATGTGCCTAAATAGTTTATATCCATTGCAGCAAAATAAGAAACAAAGACTGCAAATATAACTCACTGCACATTAAGGATATACTGTCGCCAGTATTCTACAATTTAGATTGCAGTTAACCAGAGACCATTGGACTGTTACCTATACTCTATTGTTACTGTTGCCAGTATTATATGCTAAAGAAATACCTCACTATAACCAGCCTCACCACTACACCCAACGTTAACAAAAGCATCAAGCAGACCTCGTCCGACTTGTTATTGTCTATCTATTTACTTGCTACTGTTTAGCCATTCGCTTGCTACTGTTTAGCTATTTAACACTGTACCAATACCAGATCTATTCTCAAGTAGGACATGCAGTCTAATATCATGTAGTGCACACTGATATTGTCAGTATCACCTCATGCCTAATACTGCTACTGTCTAGCTTTACTGCTTTCCCGCCACCGCTACTGTGTGTTTTACTATATTCTTACCATCACCTCCGCCATAACCCGCAACTAGGAAAGGACACCTACCCTCTCCTCCTGGGTCACAGCAGAAACAACTGCCTGAGGAAAACACCTTTATCCAGCAGCCACCACAACTCAACCTCCTTACACAAACCTCTGCCTCCCCTTTCCCTGCTCAGAAAGACTCAAAATGGAGCGCATAATCTACACCCTAATGAGTCTTTACCTGCTACTTACAATCTTGCCATCCTGCTCACTGGCACTACTTACAACACAAAACCACATCCCAATACTCTCGACTGGTGAAAGAAAATGGCCCGATGACTCCCACAACCACTATTATGGTACTAGCTTTCCACACCGCCACCACTTAGTACATATCCCACTACAAAATCCTTCGAAAGTCAAACAAAGAAAAAACCCATACACTAGCAGCCTGAAGTGTGCACTCATTAACTCTCGCTCACTTCGCAAAAAATGGCCAGCGATTACTGAAACAATAATGCATCATAAATTAGATATTATGATCACCGAGACCTGGCTCTCACCGGAAGATAACACCATACTCAATCAATTACTACCACCTAACTTTGTGGCCTTCACCAGCCACAGGCAGAACAAGAGGGGAGGAGGAGTTGCCGTCTTCGCCAGATCCGACCTTCAGTTCAAAATGGTAGAATCCAACAGCATCAATACCCTTGAAACAATGACTATCTCCAACAACACCTGCTCTATAAACCTGATTTACAGAGCACCTTCTGCAGATCCAGACAACCTCTCCAATATCATAAACATAGCATCCAACGCCCATGGCCCAAATAAACAAAGTTGGATCCTAGGGGACTTCAACTTGCCCTCCCTACAGGACAATCAAGCAACTACCTTCATAGAAGCACTAGACATCTTGGGATATACCCAACTGGTACGAGAGCCAACACACACAAAAGGCAACATTCTCGACCTCATATTCGCCCCACAAACAGTGCTTCAACAAGCACATGATATCACGCTATCATTAATAGCAGTACCATGGTTGGATCATAAACTCATCACTTTCCAGATTCCAACCCCTATCAAACCACAAAGACCCACTGTGGACACAAGCAGAGACTCAAACTTAACTACCAGGAGATTTCACCCATTCAACAAAGAACGTATCCTAGCCGAAACGAACACACTCCTTGACAAGAATTTACAAAATCTAGATGACCTAATCACCACATGGAACAGCAAACTCAGCGCAATCGCAATCCGTCCCGCATCAACCAAAGCCCCCAACAAGAGATCATCTGCACCATGGTTCACAGCTGACCTAAGGGCTTCACTAACCCTCCTACGGAGATTGGAAAAGCGATGGAGGAAGTCACGTACCAGCAGTGACCAAGCAGCATACACCCAGCACTTACACACGCATCGCAAGGCCGTCACAGACAGGATGAAACAATACCACGCAGACACCCTGAAACGGTCACTAAACAAGCCACACGACCTCTTCAACCTGGTCAAATCTCTTGCCAAAGAACCCACCCCAGAACACCCTGGAACCATTCATCCGCAGGACTATGCCGTCTTTATGCAAGCTAAACTGTGCAAGACTGACAAAATGGTGATACCGGACCCCCCCCAATGAACAAGAGTCATCAGTACCGCTAACTACCTTTGTCACACCATCAAAGAAAACCATTGAAGACATCATTGCAACCCTAAACACCTCCACCGCATACTCGGATCCCTGTCCAGCGTTCTGGATAAAAGATCTGCGATCTGACCTCGCCCCGATCCTAGCCAAATTGATAGGCCTATCTTTCAGCACCGGGTCTTTCCCCTCCACGCTCAAACAAACCTCCGTTAGACCGATGCTGAAGAACACCAAATTAGACCCTCAAAAGGTGGAGCCATACAGACCTATCTCCAGCATCCCGATGCTCGCTAAAATAATTGAAAAGATAGTCTACAAACAGTTACAAGACCATATTGATACCAACGCCCCTCTAGATTCATCTCAACATGGATTCAGAGAGTCACACGGAGTCGAAACACTACTCACAACTCTTTTCGACACTATAATCTCAGGCATTGACAACTTACGTCAAGGTTTTGCACTCGTCTTTTTAGATATAGCGGCAGCCTTCGACTCAGTCTGCCACGAAATCCTCCTATGTCGACTAAGAGAGAAAGGTATTAATGGAACAGCTCTCGAGTGGTGCAGATCCTACCTGTCTGGCAGATGGCAATATGTCCGTGCAAACGGGTCCACATCCGAACCATTCCTACAAAGCCAAGGAGTTCCTCAAGGATCCTCCCTATCATCACTTATGTTTAACATCTATATACAACCTATCTGTAACATCATCAGATCGTTCAAGGTGAACTGCATGATTTACGCAGACGACGTCTTACTCTACCTGCCAATATCCCTGGACTGCCCAGACCTTACCCCCCTGACCAAGTGTTTCAATGCAATATCCGAATGGCTCCTATCTCAGAATCTGCGCATCCAACACAAGAAAACGGAGGTCCTGTTCATCTCCAGAAATCCCGAATTTACTCCACCCGACCACCTGGAAGTGGACAACGCCGAATTGCAAGTAAAATCAGCTATACGTTATCTTGGAGTCACATTGGATCAGAACCTCAACATGAAGCAACACATAGCCAACACTGTAAGAGCGATCTACTTCAAGATTAGATCCCTTAGACACCTACGCCCTTTACTCGAACCAGGCGACTTCCGCACCATCTATCAAGCCCTCATCATTCCTCATTTCGATTACTCAAACGCCATCCTGCAAGGACTCCCTCAGGCCACCTTACGTCCCCTGCAATTAGCCATGAACAGTGCAGCGCGGATTCTCCTCGGAACGCCAAGAAGAGATCATATCACACCCCTCCTGAAGCAGCTTCACTAGCTCCCCATTCAAGCCAGGATTAGTTTCAAAACCCTAGTGATTACGTTCAAAGCGATCAAGGGGCTCTCCTCCTCTTCACTATGTGACCTCATCCAACCACCCACACCCAACAGGCTAAGAAGAACCACTGTAGACAACAGGCTAGCCATACCGAGAGACATGACTAAATGCTCCAAAGCAACATCAAACAGAGCCTTTAGAAAATCATCGCGGAGCCCTTCCTGTCTTGACGGGCTCCGTGCAGCATTGTCCCGCCTCCAAAGGAAGTGGTAAACAACTTCCTTTAGAGGCGGGACAATGCTGCACGGAGCCCGTCAAGACAGGAAGGGCTCCGCGATGATTTTACAAGCACAGCCGCGGTTCCCTAAGAGGCAGGGAGCCGCGGCTGCAGAAGAAGGGAGGGAGCTGACATGGATTATAAGGTTAGGTATGAGCAGGTTTTTTTTTCGCGGGGGGGGGGAGGGGGCTGCGGCCCGCGAGTCTGCCGGTAGTCGGCTGTGCGGCCCGCGGCCCTCTGGAGGTTGGTGACCCCTGCTTTAGATTAAGTGCCCCAAGTCTCTGGAACTCCCTACCACCACACATCAGAGCTATTCCCAATCTAAGCCAATTCAGGAAGGCCCTGAAACACTTCCTCTTTATCAAACACCTTACTGACTGCCCCGAACCCCAACCACCAAACATGATCAATACCCGATAACCCCATCTGACAAGTATATAGTTACCCGTTTCCATGCCCTGCATATGTATATAGTTTACCCTGTTCTCCAAGTTACTTGTTCCTGTTTCAATGTAAGGACCTGACTTTGCTTATTGTCGGATACCATTTTGTTGTATGTAAACCGCGCTGATCGCAAATAGTGCGGTATATAAGAAATGTAAATAAATAAAATAAAATAAAATAAATAAATAAGGGCCCTGGCTTCTCCCCCAGGGGGCACTGAGGAATGTTTTCTGGCTTTTTATCCTCCTCATGGTAGACTCCACAACTATGGAGTGGTAGGGGAGTTGTGGCTTCTGGAAACCTGGGGAGGGAGAGGCCCTATAAAGGGTATCAAGCCTCTTACTCACCGCAGGGGTTGACATGGGGGCCTACCACATCCGAGTCATTAGATTCTTTAAAATGTTATGCACCAGGAGGTTAGCAGCCTCCTTCAGCGCCAGTGGTTACTGAAGAATATCAAGCTTCTCAGCTCTCGGTTCCATTTCCATAGCCACTGAAACATCAAGAGCTGCCGCCATGTCCTTAATAAAATCTTGAAAGGACATATGCTCGGGCAGTGAACGTCGTTCATAAGATGGCAATGGATCCAATGGTATCTCCCTATGAAGGCAACCTAAGTACTTTGATGGTACTAGCGAAAAATATATTGAAGTCCCTAGACACGGCTGACAGGCACCAGGAGGGAAGGCAGCCACGCATGTATGGAGAAAAGCTCCCAAAAGCATTCCTATTAGATGCTGGGGAATGTTCCCGCACTGGGCTCCATCAGTGCTGATGTCACCCATATGTGAAGACTGACTTCTTGCTTGTTTCTGGAGATAATAAGTTCACCAAAGTATTGGCCCAATGCTTTGCTATGGGAGAGGCTGTTTCAAATTCTGCAGCATAAAAACTTTGATACACAAACCACAGTAATTAGGAATTGCTCCTATAAATCATCTGTCTTTTCTCTACTCCTCTGATTACCCTGCACTCCTCTTGCTCAGAGCTGCCATGCTGTCTCCTCGGCCTCTTATTGATTCCAATGTGTACTGTATTTCATTTTCTTTTCTATACATCATACTATGACACCTGAACTTTATACCTTTAATGGCTGCTACGTGTACTGCTGTGGGGCAGAGGCATCCTACGGTTAAACCAACATCCATCTTTTGAAATTTGTTGACAGCAATATCTAATGGGTACATAAATTATTACACTTGGTTTCATTTTTATTATTCTTTCTAAACTAATGGAATGTTTGGGTACTGCTAGATTCAAACTACCCTCTCTTCTCTATCCATCAGACCAGAGATGAGAAACAGACAACACTAAAACGCACACACACAAACACATGCAGAGGAGTTGGAAAGAATTCTGTGACACGCTCTGCATACATCTTCTACTTGTTTTTCACTGTAGTCCTTCATTACTCATTTTGTCTCCTTTCTAGGACATAGCAAATGATTATCTAGCTATTTTCCATGTGTAGCCAAAGAAATTACAGCACCATCTCTGCTGTTTCACCTCTTTGCTCAGGTTTTGGGCAAAATATCTCCATAACCATATTATTAAAACTTCAGATCTTTTTACAATCTTCCACAAAATCAACTACAAAAACCATCCTACCTCTTCTGTCTGATTTAGTTCTCTCATTTCAGCCCTTGCCCAACAACCCCTTAGTTTCAATAAATGCAGAGGGATTTCCTCTTCATGGAACTGTGGTGCTTAGTGATCTTAAGCAGTGTGAGAATGTAATACAATGATGAGATGTATGGTCAGGCCAGGTACACATACAAAGACCTAGTTTTGCTCAGTTTGATGTTTGCAGTAGGAGAAAGCAGAGTTGCTTACCTGTAATGGAGGTTTCTCCATCAACAGCAGGATAATGGAGGAACACAGGTGGTGATGTCTGTCACCTCTCGCTACCCTGATTCAACAGCAGCAGCAGGGTGTCTCTGCGTACTTTTATTAGTGCCATAGTGAAACGATGCTTTACACTTTATGACAGACCCGTGCCATTCGTTCTTTTCTCTCTCCATCATCTATCACGACACTTCTGCTTACTCTTGTTATCTCTAAGCTAGACTATTGCAACATTATCTATCTTGGTCTTCCTCATTCTCAAACTAAACGTCTCCAGTCAGTGCAGAATACAGCCATATGATTACTTCATCATGCATCTGGATTTGACCATACCACCACACTTTTCATACAATCACATTGGCTTCCACTGTCTCACTGCTCACAATACAAGCTGCTTACAATTATTCATAAAGTTTTTCATTCTGTTACCCCCTCATAACTTTCCTGCTTCTTAGTTCCATATGCACCTTTTTGAGTCCTTAGGTCCATGCATGCGAATCGGCTATACCTACCTTCCCCCCCCTGCACAGGCCCCAGTTAGAACGGACCAGACATTCTGCCTTTTCCTTTTGGGGCCCATCATTATGGAATTCCTTGTCATCTGATCTTAGACTGGAACTTCTATACTCAAAACATATCTGTTTTGAAAACATATCTGTTTCCCATTGCCTTTGATCTCCCCCCAGTGCCTTAATGTCCTGGAACTCCTGCTATCTCAGGTGGTTTATACAGGCTCTCAGGACTCTGTCTCCTTGTGTCCTGACCCTCGTTCCCTCTTTTCCTTATTATCTTTCCCTGCTTTTCCTTCTCTTATGTTGTCCTATCAAGTTTTTATGGCATTCTTTTCGTCTTCCAAATGATGATTTTATTGCACACTGCTTTGGTGTGACCGAAAGGCGGTATATCAAATGTTTTAATAAACCATAAACCATAATGGTGCCAGGGATGAATAGTTTTCATGAATAGCACGTGGTTATTTCTGCACTCCCACAGGCCAAACGCGCTTTAGTTTTTCATCTGCTCTGTTGAATGAGATGTGTCTCTATGCTCTCGTTTTTTCCCCTCTTATGCTTATCAACAAAATTTCAGAAAAACCTGTGCTCAGACCCTGCCCCAAATGCCACAAAAACATGATCATCACTTCTGTATTCACTGCCTAGGAGCTGATCATGACACTTCTGCCTGTTCCCTGTGAACTCACATGTCTCCATGTGCAAAGAAGCCCCACAGGCTGTCGCTCCAAGAATACCTGCAGTACGCCAATAGAACCTCCAATCCTGCCACCCCCAAGCGATTTTTACTTCCCTCCTTAAGGAGCCCTTTTGAGCCGCTCTGTTCAGCGCTGACTGACCCATGGCAGGACCGGACCACCTAAAGAGCTTCTGTGCAGTACTGGCGGGTAGGAGCTCCAATAAATAAATGCAGAGCTACAAATCCTAATGAATCATCCCTGCACAGATGTTCTACAAGACTCCAGAGCACAGGCACTCTGAACTCCGTGCCAAGAAAACATGGTGCCACTCCGTATGCTGGCCTCAGTGCTCTTCTATTCATACAAATGTTGACCCCTCCCACCACCTAGAAGCTGACTGCACCAGACTCTCCAGCTGACATCCAACTTCCAACAAAGCAGACGCAGCCTCTTCCCGCTGTGCCCATCACGTCAGTATTGACAAGTGCCAGATCAACAAGGGAGAGTGCTCTAACACTACCTCTGTCCGAGCAGCAATCCACAGTGCCATCCAGAGACCACCCCTAACACTGCATGTTCTAAAGGCAAGCGTCCAACCCCAGCTGCCCCTCAGGTTAAAAGTACCTTCTAACCGGCAGCAAGATCAATAGGACAGAGTCCCCTGTACACTATCCTATGCCTACTCTTCAATCTGTGCTATCAGCAGCTGGAAAGTCTCCACAGACAGTGCACCTTCCGCGTCAAATGTTTCAAAAATTCCTGCAGGACAGTCAAGCCCTCCTCTGAACTGCTGCTATGCCTCTTCAGGATCCACTAGGCTCTAGCCCACCTCCTCTTGAGGTCACTTCTTCCCCCCCCGATGCTTTCCAGAGACCTCGTCTCTTATCAGGCATTGGCCATGACCTTCCATATGCCCCTTGGATAGCTCATCAGATGACTTTGCCTCCCATCCATCTCCTAGCCGGGATGGTTGGAATTTCCCCTCTTCCACCCAGATGACAGCACTACCATGCCTCTGCCCACCAAGATCACTCTGGAGCACCCCACAGTCCAGGAACAAAAGGCCTCACCAGCCACCAAGGACAACTGCTACTCAAAATTCCTGCAGAAGCTAGCAGCAGCTGCTTTCCCTCTCCTTTCAGGTGCCACTTGAGTTTAGTCGACAACTCACTAGCCTCCTCAAATATGTAGATCCAATGGAAGGAGTCCAATGCCCTGCTGATTGATCCTTTACTTGCATAAGAGTTGAGCCCAAGAAGTAGCCTCATTAAATCTATTTAAATAGAGAAAAAGAAATATTTTTGTCGGACTACTTTTCCTATAAGAACATATCTACATGATCATTACCAACAGTCCATTTTACTTGTGATTCAGAAAAAAAAATTAAAAATCAGTGAACATATCACTTTATTTAAAAATAGAAAAATAGAAATTACACTTACCTGGTAATTGTAGTTCCTGGAGGGTCCAGTTTAGTCCTCCACATCCGGGTAGTGTACCTTCTCCTGCAGCACGGAGACTGGACCAATCAGAATCTTGCTCTCATGATGTATGCTGCTGGAGCTCCCATCAGCCCCCCCAGTGAATTATTAACAAAGCACACTTAAAGAAGCAACACATGAGACAAGTATAAATGTTTAACCTTATCATAACTAAATCCCCTTACAGTTAATCTGACCCTCCCCCCAAACAAGGAAGGCAAAAACTCTGCACATTGCCTCTGCCGCTTATCTGAAGCAACTGGCAGCCACAGGCACAAAAAGAAAGAACTGATCTCCCACAGAAAGAAGAGAGAAAGCCTAGGAACCCCTACCACAAGCCCCCCCCCCCTAAAATTGCTTAAATGACTCTCCCTCTCCCTGCATTAAGCGCGCCGAACCAAAAAAAATTGTCTGTTGGGAGGGAAGGAGGACTAAACTGGACCCTCCAGGAACTACAATTACCAGGTAAGTGTAATTTATATTTCCTGAGCGGTCCTCCAGTTTAGTCCTCCACATCCGGGATGTAGCAGAGCAGTTATGAACGGGCGGGACCTTGCCAACTGGTGCGCAATACCGCCGAACCAAAACAAGAATCCCGAGCGGCCAACACGTCTAACCGGTAGTGCCTGCTGAAAGCATGGAGAGAAGACCAAGTAGCCGCTCTGCAAATTTCTACTGGTGGAACCAGACTATGCTCCGCCCACGACGTCGCTTGCGCTCTAGTAGAGTGAGCCCGTAACCCCAACGGGACCACCCGCCCTTGCACAATATACGCCGAAGCAATCGCCTCCTTAATCCACCTAGAAATAGATGACTTTGCCGCTGCTTCACCTTTCCGCACTCCGCCAAAGAGCACAAACAATCGATCCGTCTTGCGGAACGCCTCTGAGACCTTTAAATATCGATGCAGCACCCGTCGCACATCCAAGCGATGCAATCCGCCATCCGAGTCACCTGCCGCGTCAGAATGAAACACCAGTAGGAAAACGGACTGATTCAAATGAAAAGGAGAAACCACCTTGGGGAGAAAGGAAGGGACTGGTCTCAAGACCATTCTATCTCAAGAAAAAGATAAGAATGGTTCCCTACACGAAAGCGCCTGCAACTCCGAAATGCACCTTGCCGAACAGATGGCCACTAGAAAAAAACTGTCTTCAGAGTCAGATCTTTCACGGACGCTCAAAGAGGTTCAAAGGGCTGTCGAGCCAAGGCTTGCAACACCAGATTCAAATCCCATGGGGGAATAGCAACTCTGCGCGACGGTCGCAGCCTGAATACCGCCTTGAGAAAACGCCGTATGTCCACGTGCGCCCCCAGAGGAACCCCTAGCACCTTGCCCCTGTAGCACGCGAGAGCCGCCAACTGCACTTTTAGGGAACTGGCGGCTAGACCTTTGTCAAAGCCGTCCTGCAAGAAACTGAGAATCATGGAAACAGGAGCCGTTGCCGCGCGAACCCTATGTCGCGAACACCAGTCTTCAAAAATTCTCCACACCCGCACGTATGCCAGCGAGGTGGACGATTTGCGAGCGCGCAGCAGAGTGGCAATGACTGCTGACGAATAACCCTTTTTCTTCAATCAAGCCCTCTCAATGGCCAAACCGTAAGCGAGAATCGAGCCACCTGAGGCAGCCGCAGAGGCCCCTGAATCAGCAGGTCCGGCAAGACAGGAAGCCTCCACGATACCCCATTGATCAACCGCACCAGATCCGCATACCAGGGTTGCCTGGGCCAATCCGGAGCCACTAGTAGAACCTGCCCGCGATGCGCTGGATGACCCGGCTGATTAACACCCACGGCGGGAATATATAGAGAATACCGACCTCCGGCCACGGCTGAATCAGGGCGTCGATACCTTCGGACATGCGTTCCCTCCGTCTGCTGAAGAATCGACCTGTCTTTGCCGACTGAAAGGTCGCCATGAGATCCATAATTGGAGGGCCCAACGGCAAGCTATCTGCGCGTATATCTGCGGGTGCAGCTCCCACTCCCTGGGATCCACCTGCACTCTGGTGAGAAAATCCGCCATCACATTGTCTTTTCCCGCGATATGCGCTGCCGAAATAGCTGGCAGACGGAGCTCCACCCACTGGAACAACGCCTCTGCCTCGTCCTCCAAGGCTACGCTTTCTGTGCCGCCCTGTCGATTGATGTACGCCACCATTGCCGAATTGCCCGATAGGACTCAGACCGCTCGCCCCCTCAGCGCCGACTCAAAGGCCTCCAGCGCCCTTTGCACCGCTCGAAGCGAGCCAGTTGATTGACCAGGAGGCTTCCTGGGCTGACCACATCCCCTGCGCATAACAACCCTCGCAGTGGGCTCCCCAACCCGTCAGATTTGCATCCGTTATCAACGGAACCCAAACCGGCTGCTCCAAAGGCAGACCCGCTCGCAACGTCCGCGAGCACATCCACCACTGCAGAGCCCGACGAATGCGGCTCGGACAAGGCAACCGCTTGTTCAACGAATCCGACTGGTTCAACCAACGACGCAACAGGGCCCTCTGAAGCGGACACATGTAAAACCTGGCCCAGGGAACCACATCCAGAGTTGCTGCCATTGTTCCCCACAAATGCAGGTACCACCAAGCGGATGGAGCGGGCATCCAGAGGAACGTGCGCACCAGACCTCGCAAGGTCTGAACACGCCGAGCCGGTAAGCACACCAAACCTCTCTCCGTGTCGAACTGAACTCTGAGGTACTCGAGGGACCGTGACGGCACTAACTGACTTTTCTTTGCATTGATCACCCAGCCAAGAGACTGCAGCAGAGCAACTACTCTTCCTGTGGCCTGCAAGCTCTCCTCCTCGGACTTCGCTCGAATCAACCAATCGTCTAGATAAGGGTGGACCAACGTCTTCCTTTCGCAATGCTGCCGCTACCACCACCATGATCTTGGTGAAGGTACGCGGCGCCGTCGCTAACACGAAGGGTAAAGCTTGAAATTGGAAGTGCCCCTACGGGAACGCGAACCATAGAAAACGTTGATGCACCGACCTGATCGGAATGTGCAAATATGCCTCGGAGAGATCTAGAGAAGTTAGGAACTCCCCTTGACGCACCGCCACGATGACGGACTTCAAGGTTTCCATACGGAAATGTGGCACCCGGAGACAACGATTGACGCCCTTGAGATCTAGAATAGGACGGAGCGATCCGTCTTTCTTTGGCACCACAAAATAAATGGAGTAACGACCCAGGCCACACTCAGAAGGTGGAACGGGGACTACCGCCCCTAAGGCTATGAGTCGATCTAACGTTAACCGAATCGCTAGTTCCCTGTGCTGTCCTTTGCTGGGAGAAAGAACGAAGGAATCCCGAAGGGTACAGGCAAACTCCAGCGCATATCCCTCTCGGATGACCTCTAGCACCCACTGATCTGAGGTTATTTGGCCCCAGGAAGGAAGGAAGCTCCGAAGGCGACCCCCGATAACCTGACATCCCTCCGGGGCCCGCCTCGCTTCATTGCGGCTTGCGAGTAAAGGAAGAGGAAGAAGAGGAGGCGGCAGGTGCAAACCCCCTGCCTACTCCTCTAAAACCTCGAAACCCTTGGGGTCGAGACCCAAACCTACCACGCTGGGAACCCCACAGGCGGGAAGACCGATACCTCCGAAAGTCCCGAAACGGATCTCGCGTGGCCGGCAAGTTTCTCCCTAGCTTAGGCTTATCTTCCGGTAGTCTACCACCTTTAGAGTCTCCTAAATCTTTCACCAACTTATCCAGATCTTCCCCAAACAACAATTTTCCCTTAAAGGGAAGTTTACTGAGGCACAACTTAGAGGACCCGTCAGCTTCCCAATTTCTCAACCAAACAGACCTCCTCGCCACCACCAAGGAAGCCATACTATTAGCCAATGTTCTAATCAAATCATAATGGACATCCGCCACGTAAGCTGACCCAGACTCCAACCGAGTCGCTTCTAACAATTTCTGCTGGTCCAAGTTGGCATCTTGCCCCAACCGTTGAGCCCATCTTAAACATGCTCTAGCCTCCCAGGCCCCACAAATAGAGGCCTGCAGAGACAAGGCATTGGTTTCAAAGGCCTGTTTTAACAAACCGTCTACTTTCCTGTCCTGCGTGTCCTTCAAAGCCGCACTCCCTTCGATTGGAATGGTTGTCTTCTTGGTTACTGCCGACACTACTGTGTCAACTCGTGGCGACTTAAACTTGTCCTTGTCCGCTAGCGGATATAACCGGTTCATTGTTCGAATGCTGTTTAGACCTGATTCTGGTTGATCCCATTCAGTTTGAATCATCTGATCCACCACTCTGTGTACCGGAAAAACCACCTGCGAGTCCCGTACCGCTTGAATGAGGGGGACCTTCCAACCCCTCCTCCTCAACCGGTGGCGCTGACGCAAGATTTATTTATTTATTTACATTCTCTTATATACCGTGCTATTCTGCATCAGTGCGGTTTACATTGAACAAACTGAAATTACATTGAACAGGGCATTATAACTTGGAGATAACTATTTTACAGGGAACATGGGCTATGGAGGGTTAAGTGGCTTGCCCAAGACCACAAGGAGCACCTGTGGGACTAGAAACCCCAGTCCTTCCGGCCCAAGGTTGCTGTCCTCTAGTGGGATTTGAACCCCCGACCTTCTGGCCTGAAGTACTTTGCCCCAACCATTAGGCCACTCCTCCACTCATTGAGCGTTTGAAGAGACTCCATAATTAATGGAACCAGCTCCTCCCTACGAAAGACTCGAATGATCCGGGCCTGATCCTCGGGCTCCGGGATCTCCCCTTCCTCCAGCTCCTCACCGACATCCTCGGACTCCACCGCCAGCCCAGTCTATGTCCTCGTGTTCCCTTGAGTACTGACACCGCTTAGCTGGCTTCGGGGCATTCCGCCGGCCCTCCTCACCTAAACGAGAGGAGAGGGACGACGGAGAAGACCCGGCCTCTGGCAGCTTGCCCAAACGGCCCAAGCGAAATGCCTGATGCATAATAAGAACAAAATCTGGGGAGAAGTCCATCGAGGAAGGGTCTGATGCATCCCCAGGCAACGGAACCCCCTGCCCCTTAGGTGCCACAGGAGAAGCGGGCGTGTGAGGACCTGGAGACGACTCCCTCTCAGTCTGCCTGGTAGGACTTACGGGGTCTAAGAGAGCCTTGCCTTCCATTTGCTGTTCTATGTCAGAGGAAACAGAAGCGCAGCCCCTGCAAATCCCTGACTCAGATACAGCCCCTCTGCGAGAACCACAAACCAAGCACTGTGGTCTTGCAGACATTGAGAAATATAGTAACAAGTCCCTCACAGGACCAAGGAGCCACCAATGAAAAACTGAACAAAAAAACCTTTTTTTTTTTTTTAAACAATTCACTAGTATCTAAGGACCGCGAGGCTGAGAAACGCCACCCCGGGACTGCCCTAAATGCCAAGAAATCGCAGCAGCAAGCGAGTTGGAGTTGCGTGGGAAAAAACGGCGCTTTAAAATGGCCGCCGCCACTGGCGGCTGAAGGTAAAAAACGGCGGGAAAACAAAAAACGCACTGCGCCAAACGCCTCGCTTTAATAAATAAATAAACAAAGATGCATGCATACACTGCACCGGCTATAACCAACTCACCCCACTGACTCTGGAGAGTTGTAAGCCGGACCGCCGCTGGCCTCGTGAGTGATGCCTGTGCTACAGCCCCGACCTGCGGAACACAACTCCCCAGAGAAATGAGCACGCCAGAGCCGTGATCAGAGCACAGCCGGCGGTTCAAGCAAGGAACGGGACTGCCAATGAAAGATCTCTCCCCCGTGCTGTCTAGGAGGAGAGATCTAATACTGCAAACTGCCTTCAGCACCTCTGCCGGCGGCTGGGTCAGAAGGTCCATGCAGGCTCGGCTCCTCGATCGGCTTTTTTTTTTTTTTTTTTTTTAAATGTATAGCTACCTAAATAAAGCAATAGAAAGATTCAAGTGAATCTAAGAAAAGAAACCCCAAAAATTCTAACTAGTGTTGCCTCCAATGTCCCTAAGCGAGCCCAGTACCAGGCTCACACGTCCTCCTGCTGCACGGAGACTGGACACACTGGGGGGCTGATGGAAGCTCCAGCAGCATACATCATGAGAGCAAGATTCTGATTGGTTCAGTCTTCGTGCTGCAGGAGGAGGTACACTACCCGGATGTGGACTGCTCAGGAACAGGGGATATATTAAACCTCTACTAGTGCTACCTTTTGGATGGTCCACAAAATCTATCAAATATCATTCTGCTTCAGGGGGACATATACTTATTAAATAGCCAAGGTGTCATCAATCCAATTGATACAGTCAAGTCTCACTCTATATACTCCTAATGTAATCCGCTGTATCGCCATTCCCTCAGTTTTAAAATTTCAAACTTTTTCCTATCGGCTTTTCAGTTGGATATAGAAGAGGCATTTCTGGTTCCTGATTACAGGCTACCAATCAGAACCCAAGTACATCACCTACTATATCTCTCAACATGCATATCGGTCGGATGTCATAAACCAAAAGTAATGGAAGAAAGCCCCAGCCATCAGGTAGTTAAGAGGACCATTCAATATCCACATTCATATCCTGAGGGGAAATTGCATTTAATTTAAAAATCCAGCATCTAAGATTATATTCAAAATGCAAAAGCTGGAATTGGCCTGGTAGCTCAGATAAGTGCTGCAATTCGACTTCCGCTCTCCAGCTGGGGCAGGTAATGCTGCAAAAGCAGAAATCACTGCCCCTCCTCTCTCCAGGAGTTGTAGGAATGATGCTTAGATCAGTGGTTCCCAACCTGTAGTCTGCAAACCCCCGGAGGTCTGTGAAACCATTAAAGGGAGTCTGCATGAACACAAAAAAGAAAGAAAAAGAGATGCTGAGAATGCGAGAGACAAACAGAGAATGGATTGGGGGGGGGGGGGTAAAGATTGGTGGAGACAGGAAAGGGGAAGGGAAATAGAGAGCTGGCAAGGACAAGCTTAGCACTGAGAGAAGGGGAGGTCCAGGAAGAGAGATGGGGATAAATCAGTAGTTCTTTATCTGCTCTCTGGCTTTTTAAATTTACCCCTTCCTGCTTTCTTTTTGTGGTGGACCTTTATTGGTAGGGGTTGTCTCCCCTTTTTTTGCATGGTTCCAAAGGGAGCCAAGCTACAAGGCACCTACCAAAAGATGGTCACTCAATGAACCAATTAAATGTCTGGGGGGGGGGGGAGAAAATAGGTGAAAAAAAAAATCTCTGGGTAGTTCAAATGAAGTCTCCTGGCATCAAATCCCAGTCCAGCTCTCACTGAGCTGGAGGAAAAAAAGTAAGGAACTGGCGAGAAGTACTAAGTCAAAAGAAAGATGCAAATAATTTGACAACTTTCAAAGACAATTTAATTTTAAAGATCAGAGGCTAAATATTGGTCTTTGAGAAAACTGGATTCATTATAGGATGGGATACCTTGTATTGAGCCAATGAAAGAGAGAGATGAAGATGATAATGGTTTGACATAACCAGACAACCCTCCTTGAGATGTCCTGCTCATTATCTTTGGCTAATTCTCATTCTGGGCCTAGATTGTAAGCTCCATATAGAAAGGAAACTGTCTTGTGTTTATCTGTACAGCACTGCATAAATCTGGTAGAACCATATAAAGCTTACAATTGATCATGTACTGTACCATATACACAAGCATTTCTACATAAGTGCATTAATACTGCATGCATCATTACAGAATGTGGTGCAGCTGGTACACACACACACAAACACCCCTCAAGAGTTTTGACATCAGATAAATCTGGGAGCAGGAAAACCTGCATAAAGTTACAACACATTTTAAGACAGCATTAAATGGCTTTCAAAACCACAGATTTGATCCACTAATTTCTTCTCATCTTCTCTTCTCAAGGCAGAGTTGAAAAAGTTAATTATGCATCTTGCCCTTTAGAAGCAGACAATGTAAATCAAAGGAGTTAGTGTATTTTGTACCTGGAACAACGTCCTTCCACTGGGACAAGTGACATGGGTGACTGACTGTTGATCAACCAAATGCAGTGCATGAAGAGCTGATGGTCCAAACACAAACTTCAGCCTATAAAACACAAAACATGCATTGCTCGGGACAAAAAAAGAAAAAAATTACATCACGATTCTCAAGTAGTACAAATGAAGTGACCCGAGGACCCAGCTCATGTATGCTCCTTTCACTGGATTAAAGATGCAATTTAGTTGCTCAGTTACTGCTGCTGCAAGCCAACAGTTCAGGTTCCCTCAGGTTCAGATTTCAACAGGGCCAGGCCAAACATCAGCCAAACTAGGCAGTCACCTAGGGCATCAACTTCAGGGGGGGGGAGAGGGGGAGGGGAGTGCTCTTGGTGGCAAAGAGCAGGGCATTCAAAGCTAAACAATAGATTCTGACAGCCGGGAAAAGGTGTGGGGGGGGGGGGGGGTAAGGAGGAGGATAACATTTAGAGCCAATTCTGAGGCCGTCCAATAGGCAGCACAATGAAGTAAGTATATTGATGAATTAAGAATAATGGTTCATGCTGAGAGGCATTTTTCAATTAAAAAACAAAACAAAAACAAAGGTAAGCACAAACTTGTGTGTATGCTAGAAGCAGTTGTTTTTTGGCCTTTGGTTCACTAGTCCCTGCAGCACTACACAAAAAATGAGGATGTATGACAAGAGAAACTGTACACATTCTCAAAGTTCTTCCCTTTCAATTCTTGCAAAACAATAGTAATCACATTTTCATTGGGGAAAATTATGAATGCCTTGAGTGTTGTCTGATTACAGCACAGATATGGAAAGTCAAAACCTCTCAAACACGTAAGCATTGAAAATGGCAACAAATTACTTCAGCAAGAAGCAAGATCAAAGGAAACAAGTTGCACAGTCAGCTATCATTCCCTCCTTACCCACCCAGTACATTTTATTCTCTATATGATCTGTGCATGTCTTAAAACTAAGGTGAAATATCCGTTTTGTATATAGTTTCCCCTGTTACTTCCAAGTTACTGACCCTGTTGTAATGTAAGCAAAAGATTGTTCTAATGCGAAAATTTGTTATCTGTAAACCGCGCTGATACCAAAGAGCGCGGTATATAAAAACTGTAAATAAATAAATAATCATAGTATTACTGCTTTATCTAATACAACTAGTAGTAAGAATTACCAAAAACCACCAACATGCCACTTGTTCTTTGCACAGTATGTTTCAGTCCTGAGGCTAAGTAAGCATTTGAAATTTGGAAATCAGAGTTTCAGCTGAGCCATTTAAAAAATAAAAAAAGTCAGCTTGGTTGAAGTGCAGCTCTGAATTTATACAGGCCATGAAGTAAAAAGAACTTTGATAGCAAGGATTTTTCCTACCTTTTTAAGGTGCTACACACCAGAAGATGAAAATATTAGCCTGACTCAAGTCAGCAAAGCTCTGTAGGTTCCTTTCATATGGGCTCACAGTTACTAACAGAAGTAAATCTAGTATTGCTTTTCTTTTCCATAGAGAAAAAAACCCTGTGCATTAAGCAACACGTTATCCAGAGACAATATATGAATTACTTTATACTCTTATTTCTAAAGATGTCATATCAAATGAGCACACTGATACAGCTCATTGTATGTACCAAAAAATGACATAAGGCTATTGTTATACATGTGCCTGATCAACATTTTTATATAGAAATACAATGAAAATAGATACTACTAAATGTGCCATGCACAACCCACCATGCCATCTGTGCTGGTAGCTGATGCTGGCATTCACCATAAGGAAGATCCAGTACCACAAAAATGTAGCTCACTTCATTAACATCAATTAAAGGGAGGGCCACAATCACTCATTTTTCTTAGAGTGCCTTCAAATACCAGACTGTTAGCATGCTTCATAGGCTCACTGCAGTTAAAAAAACACCCCCCATGAACCTCATTGGTTTGCTTACTCATTTTTACAATAGAGCTTCTTTCCCCAAAGCTGCAATACACTGGCACTTAAAAGATTCCTTGAAATGAGTTCTTAAATTAGTATATTTAATCTGGTGTACAACTAAGTGCTCATTTCACTGCTGAATACACTTCTACGTGCAGGTGATAGGATGCAGTTAAGCACATGTTAAAGGCCTGTGCATTTGCTATATCTGCAAGTTGAATCAAAACAACTCAAACACAGTACTTACCCCAGCAACAGTTCATCAGTAACTGCAGTAAAAAGAAAGGAAAACTAACTTTAAAAATAAATCTCACATGGTGTAAAACATCACTTTATTAAGCGTACTTACTCACTCGTAACAAGTGATCTCCAGGAACAGCAGGAATTTAGTCTTCACATATGGGTAACGTCGGTACCGACAGAGCCCGTGCGGAAACGCTCCCCAGCGTCCAATAGGGAAGCTTTTGGGAGCATCCCACTGCGCCTGCGTAGCTGCCTTCCTGCCTTTCCAGCTCTCCCTCCTCAGCTGAGCTTATAGCTGAGATCAAAGGAGAGAAGGAGAAGAAGAGAAAAAAGTACAATTCCTAGGGGAGGAGGGTGGGTTGTGAAGACTAAATTCCTGCTGTTCCCGGAGATCATCTGTTACAGGTGAGTAACTACACTATCTCCAAGAACAAGCAGGAATATAGTCGTCACATATGGGACTCCCTAGCTCAGAGATGCCAGAGAGATGATCTCAGAGTGAGCTGTGGATCACAGGCATAAGAAAGAGGGTCATATATCCCCCAAGGATGTCTGGTATCGAAACCTGGGACAGAGGGTAGGAGTTGATCTAAGTCTGAAAGAGATGCTGGAGAACAGCTTGGCCGAATAAGGCATCCCAGCAGGAGTCCTTGTCTAAGCAATAGTGAGCAGCAAAAGTGTGAACAGAAGACCAGGCTGCTGCTTTGCATATCTCATCAATCGCTACAGAGCGTAGATTTGCCATAGAGGCAGACATGGGCCGAATATTATGTGCAGTGACATGACCCTCAAGAAAGAGAGCTGCACTTTTAAGCAAAGGAGATGCAATCCTCTATCCATCTGGATAGAGTTTGTTTGGATACGGGCAATCCCAGGTGACTCAAGTCAAAGGCGATGAAAAGTTGGGAAGCTTTTCTGTTCTTTCGAGTTCTCTGGAGATAAAAAGCCAAAGCACGTTTGCAATCTAGAGTGTGAAGGGTTGCTCCTTCTCTAGAGGAATGAGGTCTAGGGAAAAAGACAGGTAGGTAAATCGACTGGTTTAAATGGAAGGGCAAGACCAACTTTGGCATAAAGTGGGGATGCTTCTTACCTACCTTATCATGGTGGGAGGGGTGAAGACATGGGGAGGGGTGCACCTGCTTCTGGTGGGTGCACCACTAAGCAAAGACATGGGTAGGGGTGCACCTACTCCTGTCATATTGCTGGGCAGACTAGATGGACCATACTGGTCTTTATCTGCCGTCATTTACTATGTTACTATGGTGGAATCGTGCATAAGGAGGGTCAGCCACCAAAGTCTGGGGCTCACTAATTCGTCTTGCTGAAGTGAGGGCAATAAGGAAGGTGACCTTCCAGGTGAGAAACTTCAGAGGAGTGGTGGCTAGAGGTTCGAAGGGCGGTTTGAGAAGCTGTCCTAAGACATTAAGATCCCATGCCACCGGAGGGGGCTTAATGGGAGGTTTAGTTAATAGAAGACCCCTCATGAATCGTGCTACAAGTGGCTGAGAAGAGATGGGCTGACCATCTGGGGGTATGTGAGAGGCCGCAATTGCACTTAGGTGCATCCTTACCGAATTGGTTTTGAGTCCAGAAGAAGACAGGTGGAGAAGATATTCAAGTAATTTTATTTATTTATTTAGCAAACATTTATATACCGCTACTTCCAGCGATCAGCAGCGGTCTGATTACACAAGGAGAACATTAGGAGGACTGTCAATCAGTACAGTAAAATTTGGGTGTGTACAGGTTGATCAGGAGGGTAGGCACATCACACGAGGGGTTTGTTAAGTATATGAGTACTAATTACATATATACATATATACATTATACATAAACGAGCAGGAGTACATAAATATGTTCTGGACTTAGACCCCTTAGGTTAATTCAAATTATAATGACTCTGGAAAAGATGAGTCTTGAGGTTTTTCCTGAAGACAGTTAGGTCTTTGCAATCTCGTAACTCTGGCGGCAGATGATTCCAGAGTGTAGGTGCTGTGTATGAGAACGCTCTATTACTAGTATTGGTTTTAACAGTTCTTATATCAGCTGGAATGAGGAGGGTATTGGAGTTGAAGGTTCTTCTGCTTCTGTTGGGTGGTTGTGAGCATAACAAGGTGGAGAGGAAGGATGGAGCAATGTTATGTAGGAGCTTGAAAGTGGTCGTGAGTGATTTGTATTTTATACGAGCCGTGATGGGGAGCCAGTGGAGCTCAATCAATACCGGGGTGATGTGATCAGCAAAGCCTTTTTTCGTGATGACCCTAGCGGCTACATTCTGCGCCATTTGCAGAATGTTCAGAGTTTTCTTTGGGAGACCCTGCAGGATGGCATTGCAGTAGTCGAAATGTGGCATGATGAGTGCCTGGGCAATGGTCCTGAAGTCCTGAGGTTCGATAATGCTCCTTAGCGGTTGAAGGACTCTAAGCTTGTGAAAAACGGCTTTGTTTGTTTTGCGGAGGTGTTTCTCCATTTTTAGATTACTATCGAACGTTACTCCCAGATATTTTATTTCCTCCTTCGTTTGGTAAGTATTGTTACATAAGGTGATTGTTGCGGGGGGATCGAAGTTTGGCTTTCTGGAGATGTACATTACCTCTGTTTTTTTGTAATGCATCCACCGGAGCTGAGAAGGCGTTAAGATCCCTTTCAGAACACCAGAGAGAGAATCAACGCCACTTGAAGGCGTAGGAGCATCTGGTGGAAGGCTTCCTAGAAGCTAAGAGGATATCTTTTACCTGTTGAGGGAGGTTGATGTCCTGGAAGGCTATGCCTTTATAGCAGCCATACCGTAAGATGTAGGGACTGTGGATTGGGGTGCAGTAGTGTCCTGTCCTCCTATGAGAGGAGATATGGAGCAGACCCCAAATCTACTAGCTGAGCTTGAGTCAGACGTAGGAGGAGAGGACACCACGGTTGTCGTGGCCAACGCAGGGCTATAAGAATCATGTAGCCCCTTGTCTCTCTGGAGTTTGAAAAGAGTTTTGGGAATGAGGGAAATGGGAGGGAAAGCATATAGGAAGCCTTGACCCCAGTGAAGGTGAAAGGTATCTACCTGCTGGTTGTTCTATGCAGGTGTCCTGGAGCAGAAGCAGGGAAGATTGGCATTCTGAGGACTTGTAAACAGGTCTATATCTGGGGATACCCAGATCTGAAAAATATGAGAGACTTTGTCTACATGAAGAGACCACTCATGGGGTAGCAGTACTCGACTCAACTTGTCCGCCAAGATATTCTGCTTGCCTGGAAGATACACCGCAAGTAGGTGAATGTGATGCTGTATTGCAAAAGACTACAGGTGCAGGGCTTCGCTGGAAAGGGTCCAAGAGTCTGTTCTGCCCTGCTTGTTCAAGCAAAACATGGCTATTTGATTGTCCATCTGGACTAGAACTGTCCGGAGGCGAAGATGTCCTGGAACCCCTTGAGAGCATTGTGGATGGCTCCGAGTTCCAGCAGATTGATGTGGAGTTGTGACTCCTGATGAGACCAAAGACCCTGAGTGGAGAGATTATCGAGCCCAATTTGGATGCATCCATCGTCAGGGTACATTGATGTGGAGGCATCTGAAAAGGTGATCCTACGAGAATTGCCACCACTGGAGAGACAAGATTAGACGTGTAGAGACCATTATTTTGTCTCCCAGGCGACCAGACGCCTGAGACCAATGGGAAGCCAGGATCCATTCAGCTGCGCGCATATGTAGATGAGCATATGGAACAAAATGTACTATTGATGCCATATGACCCAAAAGCTGCAGCATTTCTTGAGCAGTGAGAAAATCCTTGAGGCATGCTTGAGATGCAAACTGAGTCAAGCGCAGCGAGCTTGGGGCAGAAAAGCCTTTGATTGTTGAGTGTCTAAGACAGCACCTATGAACTCTAGAGTTTGAGAGGGAACAAGTTGGGACTTTGGAAGATTTATTACAAATCCCAAGTGCTGCAGCACCTGCATGGTATGTGAGAAAGACTGGCCTCTAGAGAGGTGCTTGCTTGAATGAGCCAGTCGTCTAAGAAAGGGAAGACAAATATCCCTAGAGTCCTTAGGAAAGCAGCTACTACCGCCATGCGCTTTGTAAAGACTCTTGGAGCAGAGGCGAGGACGAAATGCAGGACTCTGTATTAATAATGTCTCCCTTGGAACAGAAAGCACAGGAACCTTCTGTGTAGTGCATGAATAAGTATGTGAGTATATGCCTCCTTTAGTTCTAGAGAGCATAGCCAATCCTGACTCTGGAGATAGGGCAGAAGAGTACCTAGAGAGATCATTTTGAATTTCTCCCATAGTAGATAATCTGAGCTCCAGAATGGGCCTGTATCCTCCTGTTTTCTTTGGAATGAGGAAGTAAGGAGAATAAAAGTCCAGTCCCTGCTGGGAGAGTGGTATCTCTTCTATTGTGCCCTGCGAGAGAAGGGAGGTGACCTCTTGCAACAGATTGGCGAGAGGGGGATGAGAACAGAACTCTCTTGGGGGAGTCTGGGGGGGGGGGTAGACTTTGTAAATGAAGTTTGTACCCCTCCCGTATTATGGAGAGAGTCCACTGCTCTGATGTTACAAGATGCCACCTGTGGGCAAAGTGACAAAGTCTGCCGGGAATGGGGATGGAATGTGGCATCTTCAGAGGCAGAATGGTTATGTGCTCCAGAAAAGAGTCAAAGACCTTGAGGAAGTTGGGTCTGCTGAGGTGGCTGTGACTTAGGAATTTGAGTCTTCCTATGTTGTTTTGGAGGCTGCTGCCCCTTCTGGGGAGCATGGATTAGACACTGCACCGCAGGGTTGTAAGAAGAGTAGTATTTCTTCCTGTCTTTTTCCTAGCTGTGTTGGCCGTAGATCTAGATAGTCAATTAAGAGTAGCGTTCTCAGATTCTAGCTGAGAAGCCTTGTCCTGCCAATCCTTGCCAAAAAGGTTTTCACCAGTGCAAGGGATATTACCCAGCTTATCTTGAATCCACTGTTCAAGATCAGATGCTTGAAGCCAAGCAATCCTGTGTGCACCGATTAATATAGCTGAAGTTCTGCTGATGTATTCAAAACAGTCAAACGTTGCCCTGTTAAACTTTGAAACATTTTGGGCATGCCTTACAAGGGTGAGATAATCAGCTCTTATCACGGAGAAGAGGAGCCATCAACTCCAAATTTCTAGCCACCTCCCTAAGGAACATACCCATAGAGTACGTAGGAACCGATTCTGGCTGATTACATGGAGGCCTGAAAACAACGTCAACCAAAAGCATTAAGGGGTCTGTTTACTAAAGGCCGGTGTTGTGCGGTCCGCGGTACCGAGCGGGTGCCGTATAAGGAGTGGGCGTTCCGTCGTGAAGAACAGAAGCTGTGATTGACAGATGCGCTAAGGTGCGCGGCGCCCGTGTGGTTAGTGCCCTGTGACATTACGGCGTTTGATCTGTGCACATAGATCACACTGCTCACGGTTTTTGGGCTTCCACTATTGCGCTGCACATTGCTGACGGAAACGGTTTCTTATCCCTGCACAGCACCTCTAACGCGAGTGTTTCACTGGCGGTAAAGTTCTTTGCAGATTCGGGCACGCTCCTGTGCGGCGAGTCTCTCCCCTCCCACATTCCGCCCACTGACCCCGTCTCTCCGCCCCTAGGGGGCCTTCCTCCGCCCTCATTTCGCCTTGGCACGCCTCTTTCGCACATTACCGCCCCGCAAACGTGCGCGTTTTCGGCGCACGTGTGCGGGGCCCGTTACTGTGACCCGCACGTGTACGGGGCGTTTAAGAGCACTTAAATGCATCATTTTAGGGCGCTCAGGTGCGCCCCGCACAGGTGCGCCGTTTAGTAAACATGCCCCTAAGTGTTCTTGATTTCCCTACCTGGAGGGTTTGAGGAATGTGGCTTAGCACTTTTTATTCAACGCATTGCCGATTCCACCATCATGGAATGGTATGGTAATTGCGTCTTTTGAAAGCCGGGACACTCCGGTACCTGGTACATTGTATCGAGTCGTCGAGTATGTGGAGAGATGGTTAAGGGTGTCTCCCACATACGAAGCATAAGGTCGTGAAGTATGCAATGAATAGGGAGAGTAGCAGCTTCCTTTGGGGCTGCAGGGTATTGAAGGATTTTAAGTTCCTCAGCCCTAGGTTCCTTTCTCCGAAGTCACCGTTATGGATAGACCCTGAGCAACATCGCAAATAAAGTCTTGGAAAGACATGTCCTCCGGAGGGGACATGAGACATTGTGAAGACAGAGATGGGTCTTCCGGGAGAGTTCCCATTTCTCAAGTATCAACTGCTTCGTCATCTGACGAATCAGAGTCCAAAGGCTCAAAGTATCAACGGGCAGGGTATTCGCACTCTGCACGCACTCGATACTGCTTGAAGCCAGTAGTTGAAGCTCGCAGTGCCAGTACCTTGGTACCGGAAACGGACTCGAGGGCCGGCATGGGCGGTAGCATGGTAAAGTCGATGCAGACTCTTTTGTTCTGAGGAATAGACTGTAAAGGTTTTACCGGTATGGAGGCCGCCAGTAAAGCTGCTAAGCTCTGCTCAATGGCCAGGATGTGTTGATCCATGGAGGTTGCCGATGCTTGGGTAGCGGTACTGGAATTGTGGGCCATGATTCCCGAGCATGGCACCAGGAGCTCTCTAGAGGTGGAGGCCTCGGGAGCATCCTGGGACCCCACTAAGGCTTTGGAGGCAAGGTCCTCCCACCAGGGTTGCTTGGCCGGTGTGTCCCCCTCCAGGACAACACCCAAGGCATCTCAATGCTTAGAAGGAGATCTACCCTTGGAGGGCCGGCCAGCCTCTGATGAAGGCTTAGGTTTCAATAACCGAGATCCTTGGGAGGAAGATGAAGCTCTCGATGACAATGATGCTAAAGACACTGCATCGGAGGCAAAGAGTGTGCCTAGTTTTGCAGCTCGATTCTGTTGGCCTCTCTTTGTCATCTTCCTACAGATAGGACATTCTGACGGTTGATGATCCGGTCCTAAACACTTTAGACACCAGTCATGAGTGTCTGTGGCTGAAATTGTACTGCCACATTTGGAACACTTCTTAAAATCACTGGATGTTTTTTTCCATTTTGTCTGTGATAAAAGGGAGAGGCCTAAGCCTAATATGCGCCTGAAGAAAGAAAGTTCTCTTACCTCACTGAAGATCTTTTTTTCTTTTTTTAAGAAAAGAAAGAAAGCAAGCACCGACGGAGTCAGTACCAGTGTTGATGGGAAGGCAGAAGCGACCACAAAACATAAGAAAAACAAATTTTCTATGGTGACAGGAATTGCTTCTTGTTGGCTCCGTGGAAAACGAAAAACTGAAGGGAGAGAGTTGGAAAGGCTAGAAGGCAGCTACGCAGGCGCAGTGGGATGCTCCCAAAAGCTTTCCTATTGGACGCTGGGGAGCATTCCTGTGTGGGCTCCGTCGGTACAAACATTACCCATATGTGAAGACTACATTCCGGCTTGTTCCTGGAGACAGTTATTGCCAGGTCAGAAAGCCAACAAAAACCCAGCAGAGATTGCACTAAGAGGAAGCGTATGCATGAGGAAACCAATGCCCTTCTTATGTTCTTCTGGATTCATTTGATCATTTAAATTTTCAAATGTTTTAAGTAGATAGATAATTGTGACGTTCCCTTTTAGCATCCTGATCATATCACTCAAGGATGAGTCTATTAGCTGGTTTCCCTCCTCTTTCTTAAAATACCTGAACAAAGACTGACAAGTAATATTTAGGAAAGGAAGGAATGTTACTCCCCCACTCCCACTCCCCCCCCCCCCGCCTTACAGATACATTTATATTTTAAAACCCTTTTCAGTTTTCGGTATAAATACAGATGACGTAATTCACCCTACAATTTACTTTTACAATTCAGACATGACCCTTTGCTCATTCTGTACAGGCCTAATGAAGGTAGTGTAACTCAAAACCAAAGACATTAAATTAAGGCAATAAGAAAGTCTCATCTATAACTTAATCCACTCAGATACACAAATGTAAGTGAACACATGACTGTAGTAAAAATAATGCAGCAAAACAAAACTATAATATTTATATATAAAGACAGCAGTACAGAAAACAATTTAAAAATAACTTTTTTAAAATTTGTGCACCATTCCTGGAGGTACTACAATACCAGGTTGATACATGGAAGGACTCCCAGATATTAACAAATGACTGTAGATCCAGTATGCCAGGGAAGTGTTGACAGCTGTATTCTTCCCTCTCCCTTGTGCCATTCTGTTCAGGGCATTCACTGTCACTCTGTCCAGCTTTCTCCTCCCCCCACCCCCCTCAATGCTTTACTGGAAGCAAAGTATAATTATAAGAATGCCATACTGGGTCAGACCAACAACCCATCAGGCCCAGTATCCTATTTTTCACAAGTGGCTAATCCAGGTCTTAAATACCTGGCAGGATCCCAAAAAAATATAATCTATGCTGCCTACCCCTGCCTAGACATTCGCACTGGCTTATCCCAAGTCTACCTTATTAATAAGCTATTTATAGACTTTTCCTCCTGAAATCTGTCCAATCCTTTTTTTTTTTAAACCTAGCTATGCTAATTGATTTTACCACACCCTCTGGCAATGGATTCCTTAGCTTAATTATTCATTGAATGAACAAGTAAAAATATGCTATTGCTTACTTGATAAATTGTCATTCTTTGAAGTCTGCCAGACCAATGTGTAATATCACTCCTGCCAGCAGGTAGAGAACAAAACAAATCTTTAGCCTCTAAATATTTATTTATATATATATATATATCTATATATATATATATATATATATATATATATATATATATATCCTGGTGCAGCCAGGAACTTAATCAGTATTCTTGCCCCTATTCTTTCAGGCAATGCCTTCCATTGTGTGTAGATCCTCTATGAACTATTGCCTGTAGAAGAAACCTAACTGGTCTCCTATTGATTACTACACTAAAGCATCTAATCTGGGCTGCTTTAGGTCCCTACAATCCAGTACTTTCTAAGTATCACAGCCTTTTTGGAATATGCCAAAACCTCCCCCTAAAATGGGTGGGAGAAAGCCATAGTTGCCTTTAATAGTATGTTTATGTTTATTAAAATTTGATATACCGCTCTTCAAAAAATAGAGCGGTTTACAATAAAACTGTTTTAAAAGGTAAGGAAGAAAAGAACTCCATAAAATCTAGGAAAGAACACAGCCATACTAGGAGAAAAGGAAGGAAAGGGGTCACAGAGGAGCAGATATCAGCAGGGGCCCGGTGTATCAAGTAATGGGCATATCATATGCACCATAAAATAAAGGTTTAGAGTTGAGATTTCAAGGTAGTGTAGGAGAGTTCCAGTTGGAAGCCAGGAGGGAGAGGTATTCCAAAGATAAAGACAGAGAAAGTAGAAGGCAGAGTGTCAAGTGGATTTGTATCTAGCTTGGAAGACAGAAAGGAGGTGTAAGCGATTGGAGTGGAGTGAACGGAGGGAACGATGCAGAACATAAAAATGATAAAGGAGGGAAGGTAAGAGGAATTATCTGCATGGAGAACTTTGTGAACCAATGTAAGAATCTTAAAACAGATGAGATATTGCATGGGGAGCCAGTGAAAGTGTATCAGGAGGGGGTGACATGATCATAGCAGAAGGCATGGGCGAGGAGACGAACAGCAGTATTCTGGATAAGTTGAAGTCTATTGAGCTGGTATTTGGGAAATCCTGCATAAATGACATTACAATAATCCAGATGGGAGATCACAAGAGTGTATCAATGTAGTTAGGGCTGAGGAAGATAGGAAGGGGTGTACAGCTCTGATTTGGCGCAGTGTGTAAAGGGATTCATGAACAACCAAGGCCAAGTGCGATCTTCTCCACTACTTGCCAGCAGAGGGCACAGTTTTGATCCCAGGGGCAATGAAGGGTGAGTGGTCACTCTACTAGTGTGTTTGGCATGACACTTTTTCACATGTACCAGTCCAAAAAATGCAGGAACTCAACTGATAACTGCTCCATTCAAATACTGTACTTTAGTATTCAATATACAGTGCAATCACCAAATCTTATTTAAAAAGGCATATCAAAGGCCTCTCAAAGCACCTGTTATATGTAACATGTTGCTTTGTTGTAAACCGCCAATGATCTCTGGAAGGGGCGGTATAGAAATGTGTAATAAATAAAATAAAAATTCTTTGTGGGGAAAAGGGAGCTCAACACGGTGACTAATGTTGGTATGTCACACGTGATAATCTAGTCACTCCCAAAAAACACACCTTATAATTTTTTATGCTTGCCACAATATATAGTCTTCTATCCCAATGTTATTGTAGCTCAAAAGGCATAAAGCTACATGTGTATTTTCACACATCTTGAATGCAAGAGAAATTATTTAACAGCACCTCATCTTCACATCACACCAAAAGACACTTTTTCAGACGTATAACTAGCTGTTGTCTGTGCTCAACAGTCTCCTCTCACTTGCTGAGCTTTGGTAATGTAGGCCTAGCCAAATATTCTAGTAGTTCGGGAAATAGGCAAACATCTCTCCCCTTTGGAGTACCTGGACCAGCAAGAAGCAGCTGCATACAGGCACACCTTCCCTACTTATATAATCTTTGACCTAAGTGGATCATTTTCTGTAGCAGCACCTGCTCCTTCATAGCCAAGAATGGGGCCAGCTACTTTAACATCACATGGAACCTATGCTAGGAAGAATATCTTCTTTTAAAATTTCCTACATGGTGCCTTCCTGGACCAGGTATGCTGCTCCAAAATGGCCATGTCCAAGGAATCAAGCAAAGGATGTACCCCAGACTTTCTTTCAAGATTACAAAGGAGTACAATTGTCTCTTTAGGCCTTAGATTCTAAACCCTACACTACCTTGCCAAAACAGATGAGCTGCCACTATATCCAATGCCACCATCACAGCAGACATAAACTAAGAAAGAAACAAACATATTTTCAGCTAGCATGATCAAACCCACCCCTGGCACTAAACTTCAAAATTTTCAGTTCCCTGCTTTTAGTGAGTGGAGTAGCCTAATGGTTAGAGCACAAGCTTGGTATCCAAGAGACTAGGATTTGATTCCCACTAGCACTCCTTGTGGCCTTGGGCAAGTCACTTAACCCTCCATTGTCTCAAAAGAAAGGCCTGGCAATCTACTTCTGGTCACACTGCCAAGAAAACCCAGGAGCTGCTGGGTCGCCAGGAGTCAGCATTGACGAAGGCACACATTGCATTTTTGCTTTCGGTGAAGGCAGCTCTGATTGTATATCCTGCTGACTACCCTTTATTAGAGCAGCCAGAAAGGCAGGTATTAAAAAGTGTTCATGGCCTCAGGGCTTCAGGACTGTTCTCCTCAGCTGTGAGCAGAAATGTGTGGATTCAACAAAACCTATAGAGGGATATTTCTGACTGCCAAAATGTCTGAAGCCAAGCAGCCAGTATATCCCCAGGAATGCCCTAGCCAAAGAGGATTAGAACACTCTCTAGTATAGCTGTATTAAAGTGGAAAACATGGGGGAGAGGGGAAAATCACAGAGCATAACTTAGCACTTCACTGTCTGGCCAGTTAGTCTAAGAAAAGGTTTCTTCCCTTCTTTCATTTTATTTTGTGATTCAGCCTCAGGGCTGAAAAGTCCCTCCCCTTAACGAAGGTTTGAAGAGACAAGAGAGAAGGGTACAGCCTGCAAACCTTACTGCTTAGATATCTACCAACTGAAGCATTGCTTTACACAAAGCACCACCACTGAGAGCTCCAGGGCCTTCAATAGCTAACACTGGTACCTGACACCACCACATTCTGTCCTAATATTCACTGAATAGTGCAGAGGGCATTAATGTATGCTGGCTTTGTAATCCTCCCTAACAAGCACTTGGCCTTAACCATCCAGCCTTGCTGAGTATTCACACCTGTAAGCATCAATGAACATCAGCCCTTCTCCTGATAACCTTGGTGCAGTTGGCAAGGAATATGGGCCATCAACTAGCATTGCCATTAACAATGGATGTCTGTCTTCACCTACCATCTCCATTTAGCATTATCACTAGAGAATTTAATAGTGATGCAAAATGCAATGTGTGCCTTCGAGTCAGTCCAGACTCCTGTCAACCCAGAAGCTATACAGGTTGCATATTCACCATAGCTGTGTGACAGCTTTTATCCAACACTGCAGACTTCAATTCAGCACTACAGTCATACTAATGTGGTAGGCGAAGGCCTATGATCCATGCTGCTTGAACTAAACAGACAGGCCTAAGCAGCTTGACCTGTAAGTAAAGCCTGTGGTTAGGCCCAGAGGAGTGAACCCCCCTCCCCCCCGAATGCTGCTTCCATAGAATCGAAACTTAACTAAGCATAACCAAGCATAGCTAAGCAGAATCGAAACTTACAAAAGACAGAAAAACAAGCTTTAATTGGTACTGATAAGAGTGGGAAAACTTTTGTGAACTAATTAATTCTGCTGAGAGAAGGGTTACAGTGCCCTGCTTTCCCACATGTTCTAGTCAGCTAGTGACCTTGGAGGAGAATTGTATCAAGAGTCTAAGAACTGTCCATTGTAATGGGGACTGTAAGGGGAGCAACCAGGTGCTGAGCCCAGACCAAGGTCCTCATTGGATGACTACGTAGTGGTACCGGGACCAATAGATGGGATAGAAGGGGTTACCGGGACCAATGAAAAGTTTGCCTTTGTACAGAATGGAGAAGAAAGGTATAAAAGTTGTTGTTTTGCTAGAAACTATTGCTCAGCCATTTTGAATGTGATTCTGCTTGAGTCTTGTGCACAATAAATGATTTGGACCTTCTGAACAGACTCCTGGCATTATTGGATCGTTTGCACTCTGCCGCTACATATTCTTGGTGCGTTGGCCGGGAAGGTGTGGTTTGTAGAGGGTATACGAGCTAATATACCACGACTTTCCGCCTCTATAGGTTTGGTCCTGCCGGGCTCGTGCCCTTCCGATGTGGGCTCGGCTCCCAGGCGCCACTGGTCCAGTTGCATCGGAGGGAGCTGGCCAGGCCTCGGCGGGTGCCGAACCCGGACGGAGCCAACACCTCGAACCCGTGAGGGGAGTCCGAGGTCCAACTCATGCACTTGCCCGGGAGCGGGGACCGGATCCGGTGAGTAGTTTTGGGAAATGTCTAGACAGATGAGTCAGTACTGTAGTTTGGAACTTGTGAACTTGTAAGCTTGGAACTTGATTTTGGTAAGAGAGCTCTCAAGACGGTCCGATTAACCCTGCATAGTGTATCGCAGGGCGAAACCATCGTCTTCTTGATTTTGACTTTGATTTTGAATTTGGTACAGCCTAGTCAGAAGAGACAGGACTGGGTTTTTTGGGATACGTTGCTAGCATGATTGTGTGAATGAAGTGTGATTGAGAGGTCTTGTAACAAAGACCAAGCGAAGGCGGACTCCCGAGTAACGCATTTCCTGGCCGGGCGACCGCGTCCAGGTCGTAAAAAGGAGGAAGCGACTGTCGTCTTGACTTGTTTTGTGTTTCCCTTGAGTGTTTCTAGGGCCGTGAGGACCCCCTACCCACGGCCCGCCCTCCTTTCCCCTTCTGTTTGTTGTTGCGCGCACACATCGATATGGGAGGGGCGGGGTCTACTAGGCACACTCCATTAGAATGTATGCTCAAGTATTTTAATAAAGGATATTCAGGAGATTATGGGGTAAAAATGACTGCAACACGATTACAGGTTTTGTGTACGAGGGAGTGGCCTGCCTTAGATCCTATGTGGCTCCGAGAGGGAACTTTTACCATAGGAATTATTCAGTCAGTTCATCAGAAGGTGTGAGTAGCGCACCCCGACCAGTATCCCTATATAGATTCCTGGTTAAGTATTTGTGAGAGCCCGCCCCCTTGGGCACAGCGCTGTTATGAAGAACAGTGCAGAATAATGGTAGCGCTGACAGAACAAATACAGAAGGCAGGGCAAGAAAAGAAACCTGTCTATGTTGATCCTGAGTCCCCGGAGGTTGTAATTAGACAGCCCCAAGCTCAGTACCCCATAAGAGTACCACCGCATCCCGTGGCAGCGCCCCGGGACCGGCAAAGTCCACCCCCTGACCTGCAGCCAGAAGATCCGCCCTCTGACGAGGCCGATCAGCCTGGGATTGAGGGAAATCTTGAATCAGAACTAGAACTAGAAGGAGAGGAAACGTCTTCACAGGGTGAAACAGAAAGCGAAAAATCAGTTGTCAGTGCAAGTTCATCTGTTACGAGTGAGGCTTCCCAGACTAAGCGTATCTCGAGGCAGAAAGCCCCAGCCAAGACACAGAAAGCTCCTATCAAGATGCAGAAAGCTTCTACTAAGAAAGTAATGCCACTGCGGCAAGTCCCGGGAATACCCGTAAGAAATGAGGAGGACCAGATAGTACCGGGACCCACAAGTTTAGTTTATGTGCCCTTCTCCACTACTGATTTTTTGAATTGGAAATTGCATTATGCCTCCTACACTGACAAGCCCCAAGAGTTGACAGAATTAATGAATACAGTTATGCAGACCCACCAACCCACTTGCTCAGATTGCCGTCAGCTCCTGTCTACTTTATTTACTACTGAGGAGCGGACGAGAATCATGCGAGCAGCCGTTAATTGGTTAGCAGATAATCCCCTAGCAGAGGGACAAGGAGGAATAGATAATCGCAAAGCAGCCAAGAGAGAATTTCCGAACGAAGATCCTCGGTGGGATCCAAACACCGATATAGGATCTAGAGCTCTAGCACGATTTCGCCAAGGCCTTTTACAAGGTCTGCGAAAGGGGGGGTCAGAAAACCATGAATCTCACAAAGACAGCTGAAGTTATCCAGGGCGTAGATGAAAGCCCAGCAGTGTTCTATGAGACTATCTGAAGCATACAGAATGTACACTCCCTATGACCCAGCTGCACCAGGAAGCCTATGTATGGTAAATGCCGCTTTTGTCAGCCAGTCTCAACCAGATATTAGACGAAAACTACAGATATTAGAAGGGTTTGCGGGCATGAATGCAACTCAGCTACTGGATGTCGCCCATAGAGTGTTTGTGAATCGTGATAATGAAAGACAGAGAGAAAGTGACCGTAAAATGAAGAAGAAAGCTGATTTTTTGGTTGCTGCGTTAGTTGAACAGAAAAGGGGAGGTATCCCTAGTCGAAGGAGCAGAGGAAGAGGGAGGGGCCAAGGAGAGAGCCGGCCCACATCACTAGGCGCGAATCAATGCGCTTATTGCAAGGAAGGACGACATTGGAGGAATGCATGCCCGCAACTCGAATACACCTCATATGAAGAGGAAGGAGAAAACGCCGATCACAGAATCGTAGAGGAACAAATCGAGTATAATTCCAACGGGAGAGAGAGGAGGCTATTGAAGGAGTGGCAACTGCAACAGCCTATGATCTAGATGAAGCGGATTAGGACAGACCGGGCTCCGAGTTTGTTTTAGGTTCCCAGGAGCCTATGGTCTGTTTAAAGATAGGGAACCAATTCATGGACTTTATGGTTGACACTGGAGCAGAACATTCTGTAGTAGATAAGCAAATAGCTCCTTTGTCCACACGAGCAGTCACTATTATGGGAGCAACTGGTGCCAGAGCCACCAAGTCTTTTCTGAAAGACCGCGTATGTGAATTAGGAGGACAGCAAATAGCGCACCAATTCCTTTATATGCCTGAGTGCCCAGTGCCGCTACTGGGACGAGATATGCTAGCCAAACTGCAGGCCCAAATATCCTTTACTGAGAAAGGAGAAATGCAAATGACTGTAAACTCAAAGCCTGCAGGACTAATGGTGCTTAATGTCCCCCGAGAAGAAGAGTGGAGATATTACAGTACTACACCAGTTCCTGATACCAATTTCAGCATGCCAGCCAACATTATGGCTCCTCCTGGAGTATGGGCAGAAGGTAACCCACCAGGTCTAGCCAAACACATAGCCCCAGTGATTGTGACCCTTAAGCCTGGAGCAGCACCAGTACATGTTAAACAATACCCACTCCCTAGACCAGCCATTGAGGGCATCCATCGTCATTTATTAAGATTAGTGGAGTATGGCCTTCTCAGAGTATGTCAATCACCATGGAATACGCCTCTCCTGCCAGTCAAGAAGCCTGGGACAGGTGATTACCGCCCAGTACAAGATTTGAGGAGAGTGAACGAAGCAGTTGAGACCATACATCCAGTTGTGCCAAATCCTTATACACTCTTAGGACTGATACCCGCTGAAGCTACCCACTTTACTGTCCTGGATTTGAAAGATGCCTTTTTCTGCATACGATTAGCCCCGATTAGCCAACTGTTGTTTGCCTTTGAATGGCAGGACCCTGTCTCAGGGCGACGGGGCCATCTCACTTGGACGCGATTGCCTCAAGGATTCAAGAACTCACCCACCATTTTCAGTGCAGCACTGAACCAAGATCTTTCAAGTTATCCTGTAACCCCTGGGAAAAGAGTGCTTCTTCAGTATGTGGATGATTTGTTGATAGCTACCACCTCAGAGAGTGAATGTGTACAAGCCACAAATGACCTTTTACAACTACTAGATGAAGCTGGATACAAAGTTTCCAGAGCAAAAGCGCAGCTATGCCAAACAGAAGTAAAGTACCTGTGGTTCCGGCTGACCAAAGGAAGCCGGCAATTAGGACCAGAAAGAAAAAGAAGCTGTGTGCAGTATCCAAACCCCAACTACCAGGAGACAAGTCAGAGCCTTCCTGGGAGCAGCAGGATACTGCCGAATATGGATACCCAACTTTGCTCAGATTGCTAAACCACTATATGAAGCCACCAAAGGAGAAGAGAAATCACCACTAGAGTGGGAACCTGATCAAGATGAAGCTTTCAAAGCCTTGAAGGAAGCGTTAATGTCATCACCAGCACTTGGACTACCAGATGTCCAGAAGCCTTTTCATTTATTTGTACACGAAATGCAAGGGAACGCCCTGGGAATGTTAACCCAGACCTTAGGACATTGGGAGCGACCCGTAGCATACTTATCAAAACAATTGGACACTGTAGCCAAAGGATGGCCACCATGTTTGAGAGCTGTGGCAGCCACAGCATTATTAGTGAGTGAAGCAGACAAACTCACCTTAGGACAGAACCTGCGTGTTACAGTGCCACATGCCGTCCTTGCCCTTATGGAACAAAAAGGAAATCATTGGTTCACCAATTCTCGAATGTTGAAATACCAGAGCATGTTATGTGAGAATCCTCGGATACAACTAGAAGTGAGCCATGCTCTCAACCCAGCCACCTTGATACCAATCAGCAAGGACCCACCAGAACATGACTGTATGGAAGACATGGACACTGTGTTTTCAAGTCGACCTGATCTAACTGATGTACCCATAGAGAACCCTGACCAGACTTATTTCGTGGATGGAAGCAGTCTCATCATCAATGGACGACGCTGTGCCGGGTATGCAGTAGTCACCCGGGAGAAAGTCATTGAATCATCAGCTCTTGCCTCAGGATCATCAGCACAGAAAGCAGAATTGATAGCGCTAACAAGGGCACTAGTACTAGGTGCCGGACTTCAGTTGAACGTATATACAGACTCAAAGTACGCTTTCACAACTTTACATGCTCATGGAGCTCTGTATAAAGAACGAGGACTCATTATCTCTGGAGGCAAATCAATTAAGTATGGCCCAGAAATATTAATGTTACTAGATGCAGTATGGGCCCCGGCACGAGTGGCTGTTATGCACTGCCGAGGACACCAAACAGGAAAAGGAGAAGTTGCCCAAGGAAACAGATTTGCTGATGCTTCAGCGCGAAAAGCAGCCATGACAGGCCAAATTTCACCACAAGCAACACCAGTACAAGCAGCATTGTTTCCAGTACCCCTCAACTTGTGGACGCCACGATACACCACAAGGGAGTTGGACTATTACTGCACTACAGAAAAGGGGGTACTGAAGGATGGATGGATTGAGCTGCCACCAGCAGAGGGTAGCCAACCTCCAGGACGAATAGTGATCCCTGAGTCATTGGGACCCGCCTTTGTAAAGGCCTTTCATCAAGCTACACATTATGGAAAAGGTGCCATGGAAAAAGCACTCAGACCACATTTTTGTATTGCACTATTGGGAGCTTTGTCAGCTTCAGTAGCTCGTCAATGTGTAACTTGTGCCAAGAACAATGCCAAACAGGGTCCTACACCGCCACCCCGAGCTCAGTCAGGTGGTGTAATCCCTATGCACAACCTACAAATAGACTTTACCGAAATGCCAAAAGCTAGTGGATATCGATACCTGTTAGTTCTAGTCTGTACCTTCTCTGGGTGGGTGAAGCCTTTCCCACCAGGACTGAAAAAGCCAGAGAAGTCACCAAGGTTTTACTGAGGGAAATTATCCCTAGATTTGGAATCCCTGCAGTCATAGGGTCAGATAATGGGCCCTCATTTGTATCTCAAATTACCTAGCAATTAGCAAGTGCCCTACAGATACAATGGAAGCTACACACTGCATACAGACCCCAGAGTTCAGGGAAGGTTGAGCGAATGAACCGCACTCTAAAATCTCAGTTGTCTAAGCTATGTCAGGAGACCCACCTGAAGTGGCCCCAAGTTCTCCCAATAGCTTTACTTAGAATACGCTCAGCCCCTGTGAAATCATCAGGATTTTCCCCCTTTGAAGTCATGTATGGTAGGCCCCCACCAATAGTACAGGGGGTAAAAGGGAGTTTGACACAAATTGGTTCAGAAATAACCAGACAAGAACTCCTAGCTCTTAGTTCTGTTCTGCAGACTCTTCATGCGTGGATACAGGACCAGTTACCCATCAACTTGACGGAATCCTTGCATCCCTACAAGCCTGGTACCTCGGTGTGGATCAAAGATTGGAAGAAGACACCGCTGGAACCTCATTGGAAGGGACCATACACCGTTATCCTGTCCACACCAACAGCTGTCAAGGTCGCAGAAATCGAATCTTGGATCCATCATAGCAGAGTCAAGCCAGCAGCAGTTCCAGAGCCAGATCAGTGGACAGCAGTGCAGCATCCTGATATTCCTTTGTGACTCACCCTGAGGCGGCAACCAGCGGCCTAGAGTTCCTCTTGGCCACCCAAGAACTACGGTATTACACAACAGACAAGTCTTTCGAAGAGGATTGCTGTTTCCAATACAGCAAAGACATTTGTTTTCTTCATCGAATAACTGTGCCTCCACAGACTTTCTACAGGCCAACTACGGTTGGTAAGTTGGCTACATCAGAACCTTGAGGATCTTCAATCAACATTGACACCCTTTGAATTGCTTCATTAGCAAACGGGTCAGCATTGCGTCAAGAAGTAGTGAACGTCGAGGTCAAGATCTTTCAGCGGAGATTCAGAAGGACTACAATCAACATGCATCTTTGTTTTTACTTTGTTTTGGTTGCCTGCCTGGGGGGATTTGAACTTGTTCTTGCTTTACCCCCATGCACTGCCTGCATTACTTCCACTCAAACTGGAATGAAAGTAACTCAGACTTTGCTTTATCATTCTTACTATACCTGTACTGGTACAGTGAGCCGGTGTATATACAACACCACTGAACTGAACGTTTGTACTAAGGGAGATACTAAAGTTTGTTTTAACCCACATCAGAACCCATCCTATTATACTCTAGAAATACGATGGGATGATGCAGATGGAGCTTTACTTAATGCCACACCCCCACTCACTGACCCTACAAAGGGTGCTGTTTTGTATTTTGATGCTTGCGATGCTATAAATAGAGATGGTCGGTCTCATTGTGCTAACTGGGAAAAAGCATATTATTATGATCATAAGTATATGTGTCCAGAAGGAACCACCGGGTGGGGGGCATGTACAGGTAAACGAGTTTTAGCAAATGAATATAGCACAGCACCAGTTAAAGACTACTATTGTCCAAAGTGGGAATGTGTGTTCTATGCTACATGGAAAACTGGTATGGTAGAGAATACCAGGGACAATCGAATGGCAGCCCTGCTTAAGCCCTATCTAAAGAATCCAGAAAAATGTAAGAAGGGTGCCTGTAACCCATTAGAGTTACACATAATAAACCCTAGTGCTTGGAAGCAAGGATATAAATTTGGACTACGTATTGCAGGCACTGGATCAGATCCCGGAACCATTGTATATATAAGACTGAATACCCAGGCCCATCGTTCATCACGGTATCATATACATAATACTTTCTATGAAACTATGCATGTAAACAAGTTTGACATTCCCCATCCTTCACAAAATCTGTTCTTAGAGTTAGCTGGAGCAGTCGTATCTAGTCTCCACATTTCAGACTGTTACTTCTGCGGAGGAACTAGAATGGGTGATCAGTGGCCCTGGGAGGCCCAAGAATTGAATTACTCAATAGCTTACAATCATACTGAATTGCATAAGACCACCAGTGAATGGGTATTAGCACACCCAATAGTAGGACGTCTGTGTTATGCTCGGACTGGACCCCAGTTCACCTTGAAAGTAGGACAGCTTGTCTGTCTTAGCCAGAAGTTTTATGACACCACAAAGCAGACGTCTTGGTGGTCAGGAGTTAATGAACCTGAACCTACCAACCCATTAGCGAAATTCCCTGAGCTTGCCGATTTATGGACTAACCTTGCCCAGCCTCATGCCTGGCAAGCCCCACCTGGCTTGTATTGGATCTGTGGAACCCGAGCATACGCTTGACTCCCTATTCACTGGGGAGGGGCATGTGTCCTGGGAACCATCCGACCTTCTTTCTTCCTGTTACCCACAGAACATGGAGAACAATTAGGTTACCCAGTCTATACCAAGAGACAGAAAAGAGCAGCTTTGAAGATAGGCAAATGAGAGAGATGGGAAGGGGAAGATTGGCCACCTAAGAGAATTATTGCCTATTATGGACCAGCCACTTGGGAGCAAGATGGCACCTGGGGATACCGGACCCCTGTGTATATGATAAACCGTATCATACGTTTACAAGCAGTGGTTGAACTAATTACTAATGAGACTAGCCAAGCACTTACACTTCTAGCTAGACAAAGCACACAAATGCGTACTGCAATATATCAGAATCGCTTGGCACTAGATTACTTATTAGCCGCTGAAGGAGGAGTATGTGGTAAGTTGAATCTAACCAATTGTTGTTTGAAGATAGATGACAAGGGTCAAGTAGTTGAAGAGATTGCTGAAAACATGCGAAAACAAGCTTATGTGCCAGTACAGACCTGGCATGGTCTTAAGATACCTAACTGGTTCGAATCTATCTTCTCTGGCCTGGGGGGACTTACTACTTTTGCTATGATAATATTAGTATTCGTAGCCTTGTTTCTGTTGCTACCATGTATAATCCCATGCTGTATGCGCTCTATTAACAGTGTTATCGAAAATACCATAGAACGCAAGACTGCCACTAAGATTTTGGCCTTATGGCACCCTAATCCTAGTATGTATGGTCGTAATCCGACTCCAGTGTAATTGAGTGATTTAACTCTCACACCTTATTGAAAATAGGGTGAGATTAATCAAAGGGGGGAATGTGGTAGGCAAAGGCCTATGATCCACGCTGCTTGAACTAAACAGACAGGCCTAAGCAGCTTGACCTGTAAGTAAAGCCTGTGGTTAGGCCCAGAGGAGTGAAACCCCCCCCCCCCCCGAATGCTGCTTCCATAGAATCGAAACTTAACTAAGCATAACCAAGCATAGCTAAGCAGAATCGAAACTTACAAAAGACAGAAAAACAAGCTTTAATTGGTACTGATGAGTGTGAAAACGTTTGTGAACTAATTAATTCTGCTGAGAGAAGGGTTACAGTGCCCTGCTTTCCCACATGTTCTAGTCAGCTAGTGACCTTGGAGGAGAATTGTATCAAGAGTCTAAGAACTGTTCATTGTAATGGGGACTGTAAGGGGGGCAACCAGGTGCTGAGCCCAGACCAAGGTCCTCATTGGATGACTACGTAGTGGTACCGGGACCAATAGATGGGATAGAAGGGGTTACCAGGACCAATGAAAAGTTTGCCTATGTACAGAATGGAGAAGAAAGGTATAAAAGTTGTTGTTTTGCTAGAAACTATTGCTCAGCCATTTTGAATGTGATTCTGCTTGAGTCTTGTGCACAATAAATGATTTGGACCTTCTGAACAGACTCCTGGTATTATTGGATTGTTTGCGCTCTACCGCTACACTAACATAGTAAATGATGGTAGATAACAGGCTGCATGGTCCGTCTAATCTGCCAAGTGAGGTGGCGAGGGTTGTACCCACTACCTTTTACAGGTTACTCCACCCCCCACACCCCTGTGCCTTTGTTTAGGGTTCTACCTGTTGCTCTAGCATAGGCTAGAGCTGGCCTCTATCCAGGGCCATGATCTGTGCTATCTGCATCAGTTAGGTTTTTTTGTTGTTGTTGTTTTTTAAATGTGGCTTTATTAAAAACATCATACAGGGTAAGCCATATGAAAAAATACAAAAACACCAAACATACATAAGACATTCAGATTACCCCGCAGCCTGAAACTAACCCCATATTTATTAATCATTTCCCCCCCACATTATATCACCCTTTCAAATCAATACGACCAATAAAAATAGAAGAAAAGAACCCCCCCCCCCCTCAAACTCTATCCATCCAGGTGATGTTCTTGCCTCATGCATTACCAGCATTATTTCCCTTACACACACCATACATCATCACAAATGGTTCCCATACATGGTCAAAGCGCTGCCGACCCATCTGATGCATGCAAATCACTCTCTTCATACTATAGATAGCCCACATTCACACCAGCCATAAGGCCAAAGATGGGGATTCCACCTGTTTTCATGCAGAGGCTGGATTTAATTTAAATGCATTGATAGAATGTTTTGCCAAGGCCAGCTGCGGCCCCTTCGCCTCCAGCACTGATTTGTGAAAGAGGAAGATGCCCGGATCCCAAGGAACAGTCAACCCCAGTAAACATCGCATTCGGTAATGTATACGCTTCCAAACCCTTGAATTTTGGGACAGCTCCACTATATATGTGCAAGTGAGCCCCGGCCCCCACAATGGCGTCAACATAACTCCGAGCATGCAGGATAGGCCCTGGCCAATTTTCTGGGGTTATATACCACCCATATAAAACCTTATAATTATTCTCCCTTGCATTAACAACTATAGAGCATTTCCACAACCACCCCTCAATTTGTTCCCACTGCTGTTCAGTATATGTAAGTTGGAGGGCTTGTGTCCAAGAGGTCTGATGCTTCCCTACCTTAAAGGCCCAGTTCTACTGGCAAGAATACAGAGCCGAGACCAATCACTTAGTGGTTGTCCTATCCTCACATACCCATTCCAACTCAGTAAGAGACTGCGTCACCTGTCTCCAGACTCCACCACAGCTCACCCAATGAGCCACCTGTGCATAGGCAAAAAGCATGAAGACTAGACAGCTCATAGGCATCCTGCAACTCCAGCTCCATCACTTGCTGCCCCCATGCTTTGGAACTCTTTACCTGAACATATGAGATCCACACAGGACATTGACTTCTGCAAGATGTTAAAAACGCTTCTATTTTCTGAGCACTATGGCCCCTCTCAATGCTCATAACCACTCTTTTTATTCCCTTTACCCCTACTAAAATTGTCTTTAATATCCCATTGTGAACCACTTTGATTGAAGAAAAAGGTGGCATATAAAACTGGATAAATAAATAAATGTCGCTGTAACCCTGATGCCCATCACGCTTGGGAAAACTCCCAGATGTAATCCAGGTTCAAAGGCCCTATTATCCACAATGGGAAACAGCAGTGTCAGGGCCCTGTGACACAAAATAGTGATCTCAACACTGTATAGTGTGTTCCACATATGGATTTGCCCCCTCCCCTACTTTTCCAGAATCCCACCCTAAGCCATTGCTGTTCGCACAAATTCGCAATCCCCACTTGAGCCTTTTCAATAGCCACCCAGTATTTGTCAGTGTTGGAATTCATCTATTCCATGCCAGGACAGACCTGGGCAGCTGCATAATACCATTGCAAGTTAGGGACTCCCATACCCCCCCCCCCCTCCCGCTTATAATGCACAGAGTACATGCCTAGCAATGCGAGAGTGACGTGCCTGCCAGACAAACTTAATGAGTAGGTGCTGCCACTCATCCAATCTCCCCCGAGGTACCTGGCAATACCTGAAATAAGTAGAGAAAATGCAGAAGGACCACCATGTTCAACATGGATATCCTTCCACAACAGGAAAGCAGCAGGCTGGACCATATCTCCAAGTCTCGTTGAACATGGCCCAATAAGGCAACATAGTTAGCCTTAAAGGGTGTCCCTGGATCAGACGTCACGTTCACCCCCAAATACTCCATCTCCATATCTCACCTCCCACTCATATTTTGCTTATCTACTCTCCCCCAGCCCTTCGCCCTGATCTCTGGGACTCTCTCCTCCTTACTATCTCAGACCTTTCTCTTGCATTCCCTCATTTACTCATCACAGGTGACTTCAAACTTCACCTCAATCCCAGTCTCCACCAGAGATCACAATTTTGCCTCTTTTCTTCATGATTTATCCCTGATCCAACATGTCCCCTTCCCTACTCACTCTGCCGGTCACACACTTGATCTCCTCTTAACCTCTACCTCCTCTTCCTTACAGCTCCACAACCTCTCCTCCTTTCACCTTCCCTGGACCGATCATTTTTGCCTCTCTGCTCTCTGTTCCCATTCAAGGACGTCCTCCTCATCAACTTCTTCTGCGACGTCTCCCGCACTTCGATACTCTCGCCACATTACCCCACTCATCATCCAGCAGTTTCCCCCTGCAACCAAACTTCTCCCTCCTGAATTCTCCTCCCTCTCCCCCAGCTCTCAGGCTACCTCCTGGTTCTCCGCCTTATCTACTTCCCTCGACCATCTAGCACCCCTACGCCCTTGTCCCCCCAGATGCCACCCAAAACAGCCTTGGTACCACAGAGGCCTTCTTTTGCTCCGTACCCATCTCCGTAGAGCTGAAAGACTATGGCGCAAGGCCCCCTCCCCAGCCACCTTGTCTTCCTTCAAAGCACACCATTCCTATTACCGCTCCAAAGTACATCTTGCCAAGCAAACATACTTCTCCACTGCCATCGCTAACGCTCCCAATCAGACCCGTCATCTCTATTCTACCCTCAAGTCTCTCACCTCTCTTCACTCAACTACTTCCACTGCTCCTCTTCAGCCTGCACCCCCTCCCCCACTCCTAGCTTCCTTCTTCAGTGACAAGATCTCTTCCCTAAGAGCCTCCCTTCCTTCCTGTCCTGCTCCAATCCAGTCCCCCCCCCCTGCTGCCTCACCCCTCCCTCCTCCTGCCTCTCTCACACATGGGCCTCTTTCTCTCTAATCACCTCAGCTGAGCTTCACCAGCTCATCTCCTCCTCCAGCAAAACATCCTGCCCTCTCGATCCCATTCCCTCCACCTGGCTACTTACTCCTTCCCTGGCACTTCTACCCCCTATTCTCACCATGCTCAATACCAGTCTTTCCACAGGGACCTTTCCTCAACCATGGAAGCATGCCTTAATCCGCCCCATCCTCAAAAAACCCACACTTGACCCTATGGTTCCTGCCCATTACCGCCCTGTTTCTAATCTCCCCTTCCTATCTAAACTTCTTGAAAAGGTTGGTTTTGCACAGCTTTCTCACCACCTTGACTCAACTAATTTTCTTCACCCCCGTCAGTCTGGGTTCCGCACAGGTCACAGTGTTGAAACTGTCTTACTTGCCTTCATGAATTCCCTGCATGCTGCTCACGATCACGGGGAGATTTCGGTGGCTGTGGCGTTGGATCTATCTGCTGCCTTCGACCTTGTCGACCACTCTCTTCTTCTCCTCCGTCTACGTGAAGCAGGTCTTTGTAGTACCGTTCATCACTGGTTTCATTCCTTCCTCTCCTCCAGGTCCTGCTCTGTCTTACCTTCTTCCCCTTCCACCCCTCCCTCTGATCCGTTTCCTCTACCCTGTGGTGTCCCCCAGGGCTCTGTGCTCCTCTTTAACCTCTTTCTTGCTCCTCTTGCCCTCCTAATTCAACAGTCTGGGATTTCTGCATTCTATTACGCTGATGATATCGTCCTGCTTCACCACACCTCCCCCTCTCACCCTGATCTCTCCCTACTCAACTCCTGCCTTTCTACCGTTGCAACTTGGTTAACCCAGAACTGTCTTCACCTCAACTTAGCTAAAACCATCGCGATCTGGTTCTCCCACGGCAGCCCACCCCCCACACTGGCCCCGTCCTTTTCTGATTCCCCTATCCCCCTAGTCTCCACTTTCCGCTATCTGGGTGTGCTCTTCGACTCTGATCTTTTCCAGGCCCACGTCTCTCATATCACCAGGACTTCCTTCTTCTTTCTATGTCAAGTTCGCGCAATTCGCCCCTTTCTCACCCCGCCTGCCCTCACCACACTCCTACTATCACTAGTTATGTCGCGCCTAGACTTCTCAAATTCCATCCTCATTGGTCTTCCCAAATCCCAACTTAATAGAATGCAAAGGATCCAGAATACCGCTGCTCGCATCATCACCCACTCTTCCCCGCAGGACCACATTTCACCATTACGTGTTCACCTTCATTGGCTACCTGTCACCTTTCACTCCCAGTTCAAACTACTTGCCCTTGTCCACCAGGCACTTCACACCAACACCCCGCAATATCTGGAAGACCTCATCACCTTCCACACCCCTAGACACCCCCCCCCGGTTCATTTCACCTTAACCGCCTCCACCTTCCCTCCCCCTCCCTTGCGCACCTTCAGTCCACTCATTCCTCAGCCTTCTTCTTTGCAGGCCCCGCCCTCTGGAACTCACTCCCCACTTCCCTTCGTCTAGAGCCCCACCTCCCTACCTTTTAAACGTAATCTAAAAACCCACCTCTTCTCCCTTGCCTTTGATTTTCCCTCCCCTTTGTGTGACCTAACCCCGAGTCTTGTGCATTCTTCTTCTCTTTTACTACCTATCATGAGTTGTAATTTCCTTTCCTTTTCTGGCCTGGCGCCACCCTCTTAATTTTTGTACTTTGTAAACCGCTCTGCTTATTTAAGGGCGGTATATCAAATTCAATAAACATAAACATAAGGAGGACTCCACCCAACAAAAAGGAAAGCTTGCATGTAAACGGATGCACAACTCCACATTCAAATTAATATTTTAAACTACAATTTGGTATAATTAATCTGAAAGCCTGAGACCTGGGAATACACCTCAAAGAGACGCATAGCATTGGGTAAGGACACCAAAGGTCGTGTCAAGGAGAGTAGGAAATCATCAGCAAATAAAGCTTTCTTGTAGTTAACACCCCTGATTCAGAATCCCTGTATGTCTTCAGTGCTAAAGGCTCCATTGCTAAGGCAAAAAGCAATGGGGAGAGTGGGCAACCCTGCCTCGTTCCACGCCTTAAGGGAAAATATCCCGAGCTACTCCCATTAACCCATACACTAGCCCAGAGAGCCTGATATAAGCTTTCTATCCATGTCATAAAATGTGGTCCGAAGCCCATCTTGCCCAGGACTCCTCATAAAAACACCCAGTTCACCCAATCAAAAGCCTTTTCGGTATCGATTCCCAAAAGCATTGCTAGTTATGCCATCATCCAGGCCACATGAATCAACAGTAGCACTCGGCGCACACCATTGGCAGCCTGTCGGCCAGCCAGCCCACCTGGTCATTATGTACCAAGCGAGGAAGAATCATCCCCAGCCGGTCCACCAGCACTTTAGCCAAGATTTTTACACCTACATTTAGGAGAGAAATCAGCCTATAAGATGACACCTCTTCTGGAGGCTTCCCCAGTTTGGGAATCAGGGCAATAACTGCTTCCATTTGCGTTCAAGGCACATCCTCTCCCCTCAGGACAGCATTATAGACCTCCGCCAAAATTGAAGCCAGATGTGAAACAAAAAGCTTATACTAATCCAGCAGGAATCCATCACTCCCGGGCATCTTCCCAAGGCCCCTATAGCTAACTGCACTTCGTGCCCTGTTATGGGGGCATCTACGCATTCCCAATCTGCCTCACTCAGTGACTTCAGCATCACATCTCCTAAATAATCCATTACACACATCTCCTTAATACACTCTTCCTGATATAGAGGTTCCAGATAGTCCACAAAGACTTCACAAATTCCCGTCAATGTGACCATACCCGACCCAAATGGTCACGAAGCTCTCGGACCATACAAGTGGCCTGTTGCATATGCAAAAGCAAGGCCAATAGCTTTCCTACATTATTCCTCTTTTCATAATACTTTTATCGGAGCCGACGCCTCTGAAATTCTAAAGCTCGCTGTGTGATCTCGTCAAGCTGCACCCTCACAGCCCATCCCATCCAATGTTCCCTCTAATTTTCTGTAGGCTGTGTGCGCATAAAATATCAGCTGTGCAGCTTTTGAAGGAAGGTTAAATTTTTGTGCGCCACATAACGACACTCGGAGTTATATACCTTAAAATTCGACTACACGTCAGAATACAGTATGTACACCACATTGATTGCACTAGAAAATATTGTAGAACTTGTGAAAACCATAAATACACAACAACTTTTAAATTTTAAGACGTCTGTGTTGTTTTCTATCAGAATCAGAACTGTAATTTTTGTGCGCTCTGTTATAAAGTATGTGCGCTCGCTCAGCGAGGTGTGTGCGCGCGCACACGTACACAGCTTAGAGGGAACAGTGATCCCATCATTTCCACACCAGATGTAACCCCGTTCGCGCATGTCGAGCCTGTAATTGCCCTGCTTCAGCCCCCAATGCCTGGAGTTCCCCCTCCCGCCATCTCCAATAATATGCTGGGTCTGAAATCAATTGTCCCCGGGCCGTCACCTTGTAAGCCTCTTATGCTGTGGGTACCGCCACCTCTGATCCAGCATGTATCTCGAAGTAGTCCTGTATAAAAGCCTCATGTTTTTGGACAGCTTCCGATAGCATCAAGAAGCTATTGTGCAGTGCCCACTGCCTCGTAGCAGTCCCCGAATCCTAGTCTGTAAAATCCACCCAATAAGGCGCATGGTCGAACCGGGCCCACCTCTGCCCCCTTTTATCTACTTTTTGATTGGCGTCTGAATGGATAATCAATTCGGGTATGAACCTTGTGCACCGGGGAATAAAAGGTGTACTCCCACTGATTAGGGTGGAGGTCCCACCACACAGGTGCCCCACCATATATGTGCAAGTGAGCCCTGGCCCCCACAGCGGCACCAACTTAACTCCAAGCATGCAGGATAAACCCTGGCCAATTTTCTGGGGTCATATACCAGCCATATAAAACCACGGTGGGACATAAATCTAAATCCTTCAGAACACCCAGCAACAAGCCTACTAACTGCTCCAGTGTGCGAGGCACCCCACCCAGTGGAGTCCAGGCTTGGGCCTGTACACCCGTTGCAGTCCCCACCAAGAATCAGAATGCCCATCGCAAACGTGGCAAGATTGGCCTTAAGGTCTGTAAAAATAAAATAAAAAATTTGCCTGTCCCGCACTGGGGGCATAGACATTAGAATAGTATACTGTTCCCCACTCACGCAAACATTCATAAACAGCCATCGCTCCTCCCTGTCTCTCTACACACCCTCTACCACACACTGAAGAGTGTTTCGTACCAATATCGCCACTCTACATTTTTCCCGTTCTTTACCATCTGCTGCCGCTCACACTTCCCCATATGATCCCCTCCTTAACCAGGCCAAGCATCCCAATTGGAGGTGGATCTCCTGTGAAAAGATTATACCACACCACAAGTACTGCAATTCTTTAAACAGCAAAGATCTCTTATGTGGGGAGTTCAATCCCTTGACATTAAAGGAGAGGACACTCAGCACCATACTTCCGTCTCCGCTCCCCCCACCCCCCATGGAATAGAGAGACAACTCAACCAGCATGCTAATCACCCACCCACAGGCATAACACCACTCCATTAACTTCAGCACATTCACACAGTGTCCGTCCTTTCATTCCTATCAACCTCTCTCCCTTACCTTTACCCCTCCCCTCCCCCCCTTCCATATCCCATTGGCCTACCCACTGGTTAGGCTCGAGGAAGTGTCCCATCTCACCCCATCTATTTGCCCCTCCCCTATTTGTTAGCTCTGTACACCCTCCCCCCATTGTTACACAATCCTTGGGTCCCGTATTCCCCCCCCCAACCTTTATCCGCCTTGAAATTAAATTATCCAAGCAAATAACAAACCAACATATATTGCAAATGTAAAGTTCTTAGGCAGCCCCCAACATGTTCACACACAGCTGTGAGGCAATATTATGTTATCTCTGCAGGCTCGCTCCCAGCTTTCAGCTTCAGTGGTATACCCACATTATGAGAACCTACAGCAGAGGCCCACATGGTTACCAAGTCCCACCATTTCAATACTGCAAGCTATTCAGGCTCTCTCTTGTTCACGTGCGAGTCCACCAACTTTCGTCCATTTAGGTTGGGTTGGGCGTGTGTTCTGCAAGCTTGGCATTGTGACATTGTTCACAAGTCTCGCCAAGCACAACGCTCACCAGGCTTCTGTGATATCTTTTGCACTGATCCTCTTGCCAGTCAATGTAAAGTTCATCCGGAAAGGAAAGGACCACACATATTGGACCTGCTCCTTAAGCAACGCCTCAATTTCAGGCTTCATTTCCCGATGCCATGCCATGGTAAAAGCAGAAAAAAACTTGATAGAAAGTTATATCTGCTCCTTGATACTGCAGGTGTTTAAGTGCTCGTTCTCTCCGCAGGATTAAGTCAGCATACTAGTTGTGGAGGAAATGTACAAGGAGGTCCCTTGGTTTGTTGCATGGGGCTTTGCCTAGTGCCCGGTGCACCTGCTCAATTTCCAAATTCTCTACACATGCCGCCTCATCCTGGCCCGCCATTAATGCTATGCAAAAAGCATGCATTTGCACTTCTACATTCTCAGGCCCCGGATCCTCCGGCACCCCTCATATGAGAACATTGTTTCTCCAGCTCATCCAATTTGTATGTCATAAGAACATAAGATATGCCATACTGGGTCAGGCCAAGGTTCATCAAGCTCAGCATCCTGTTTCCAACAGTTGCTAATTTAGGTCATAAGTACCTAGCAGTTTCCCCAAAAGACAGGTTCCACAATTCTTGTATTGAGTCAAGCAGTGATATCCTGGGTCCCTTTTAATAATGGTTTATGGACCTTTCTTCCAGGAACTTGTCCAAACCTTTTTTAAACCCAGCTACACTAACAGCTTTTACTACATCCTCCGGTAACAAATTCCAGAGTTTGATTACACGTTGAGTGAAAAAATATTCTCTCTTATTAGTCTTAAATAAGTTACCCTGTAGCTTCATTGCATGTCCCTAGTCTCTTTCTATATTCTGATGACGTAAACAAATCAATCTATGTTTACCCGTTCCACTCCATTCATTAATTTATAGACCTCTATCATATCTCCCTTCAGCCAGCTCTGTTCCAGGTTGAAGAGCCCTAACCTTTTTAGCCTCTCTTCAAAGGGCTATCCTTCCATCCTCTTTACCATTTTGGTGGCTCTTCTTTGTATCTTTTCTAACATAGTAACACAGTAAATGATAGCAGATAAAGACCAGTATGGTCCATCTGGTCTGCCCAGCAAGGTGGCAAGAGTAAGTGCACCTGCCGCTCCATGCGGGTCACCCCTCCCCATGTCTTTGTTTAGGAGTGAACCCACCGCTCCGTGTAGGGCATCGCTGTTCGTTGAGAAATTAGATAGTTAAGTTTATTTTGATTTTATCCTGTTGCTATAGAGGGATCCACTGTGTCTGTCCCATGCCAATTTTGAATTCTGTCACTGTAGTTGCCCCCACCACTTCCATCGGGAGGGCATTCCAAGCATCCACCACCCTTTCAGTGAAAAAGTATTTCCTGACATTGCCTTTCAATTTACCCCCTTGCAGCTTTATGTTGTACCCTCTAGTTTTACAGCTTCCCCGTCTTTGGAAGAGGTTTGTTTGTTCATTAATATTCTTTAATTATTTAAAGGTCTGAATCATATCTCCTCTATCCTTCCCCTCTTCCAGAGTGTACATATGTAGGTCTTCAAGTCTCTTCTCATAAGGCTTCTGACACAGGCTCCAAATCATTTTGGTCACTTTCCTCTGAACCATTTCCAGTCTTTTTACATCCTTTGCGAGATATGGTCTCCAAAACTGAACACAGTATTCCAGTGACTTATACAGTGGCATTAGTACCTCTTCCTTTCTGCTGCTAATTCCTCTTTGTATGTATCCTCCTGGCTTTTGCCATTGCCTTGTCGCACTGTTTTGCCACCTTGAGATCCTCAGAAATAATCACACCAAGGTCCTTCTCCTGGTCCAAGCACACCAATCTCTCACCCCCATCGCGTACATTTCCCTTGGATTTCTGCTTCCCAAGTGCATGAAGCTGCACTTCTTCGCATTAAATCTTAACTGCCAAGCATTAGACCAGTCTTCCAGCTTTTGTAGATCTTTCCTCATGTTACCCACTCCCTCAGGGAAGTCCACTCAGTTGCAAATTTTCATGTCATCTGCAAAAAGACAGACACTTCCATTCAGTCCTTCAGCAATATCACTCACAAATACATTGAACAGTGCCGGTCCCAGGACCGAACCCTGGGGCACCCAGCTAATCACCCTCCTTTCAGCCAAGTGTGCTCCATTTACCATTTCAACCAATTTCTGATCCAGTTTACCACCTTGGGACCCATCCCCAAACTATTGAGTTTATTGATAAGCCTCCTATGAGGAACAGTATCAAAGGCTTTGCTGAAATCCAGGTAGATGACATCCATCGCATGTCCCTGATCTAGTTCTCTGGTCACCCAGTCAAAGAACTCAATCAGATTTGTTTGGCAAGATCGTCCTTTGGTAAAACCATGTTGCCTTGGATCATGCAACCTGTTGGTTTTGAGAAAGTCCACTATTCGCTCTTTCAGGAGTGCCTCCATTACTTTTCCTGCCACCGAGGTAAGGCCTGTAGTTTGTCACTTCTTCCCTGTTGCCACTTTTGTGAAGAGGTACCACATCAGCCCTCCTCCAGTCCTGAGGAACTTCTCCTGTTTCCAAGGAACTGTTAAAAACATCCTTTAACGACCCTGCAAGAACCTCTCTGAGCTCTTTCAGTATCCTGGGATGTATCCCATCCGGTCCCATGGCCTTGTCCACTTTCAGTTTTGCAAGTTGTTCTAACACATCCTCTTCTGTGAATGGTATGGTATCTACTTCATTCCCATTTTTATATTTGGGAGTCACAGGTGGTCCTTCTCCAGGCTTTTCTTTAGTAAAAATAGAGAAGTATTTGTTTAGCAATTTTGCTTTTTCAATGTCACTATTCACGAGTCTGTTCCCAGCACTTCCAAGTCCTGCAATTCCACCTCTGATTTTTCCCCTCTCCCAAATATACCTGACGAAAGTTTTGTCGCCATGCTTCACATCTTTAGCCATATTTTCCTCTGCCTTTGATTTTGCTTTCCTTATTCTCTTTTTGCCTCTTTTAGTTTGATACTGTATTCCTTTCTGTGTTCCTCTGTTTGCAAGCTTTTGAATTTTGTGAAAGCTGTGTTTTTTTGTCTTTATTTGTGCAGTCACATCTTTGGAGAACCAAATAGGTTTCCTTCTCTTTTTGTTTTTATTTACTTTCCTTACATATTTATCTGTTGCACTTTTTATTGCCACCTTTAGTTTAGCGCATTGCAATTCCACTTCCTTTATCCCCTCCAACCCTGCCAACTCCTTCAGGTACTTGGCCATTTTACTGAAGTCAGTGTGTTTGAGGTCTAGGACTTTGAGCTTGCTATGACTGGACTGCACCTTGGCTTTTATCTCAAAGCACACCATGTGATGATTGCTGCTACTCACAGGGGCACCCACCTGGACATTTGACACGCTATTTCCATTGGTGAACACTAAATCCAGCATTGAGCTTTCCCTCGTTGGTTCCATCACCATTTGTCTAAGTAATGCATCTTGGAAAGCATCCACAAATTTTTTACTTACTTCCAGATTTGCAGAAGGAGTACTCCAATCCACATTGGGTAGATTAAAGTCAGCCAATATCATCACTTCCCCATTTGTGGCTCTCTTTGCAATATCTATAATAAATTAGTTGTCTATTTCTTCGATTTGAGTCGGAGGTCTGTAGACTACAGCAGTATGGATGACAGTGTCATCTCCTCTTTCTAACACAATCCAGAGCACTTCTTTTCCCCATGAATTTCAGTAGTTTTAATATTGCTTTTGACATATAAAAGGCTACTCCTCCTCCTTTTCCACTTTCTGTCTCTTCTGAGTAGATTATAGCCAGCTATGGCTATATCCCATTCATGCGATTCATTAAACCATGTTTCTGTAATGCCACAATGTCCAAGTCCATTTCCACTATTAGGGCTTCCAGGCAATGTTCCCTCTAATTTTCTGTAGGCTGTGTGCGCATAAAATATCAGCCGTGCGGCATTTGAAGGAAGGTTAAATTTTTTGTGCGCTACATAACGACACTTGGAATTATATACTTTAAAATTTGACTACACATTAGAATACAGTATGTACACCACATTGATGTTAATCAAATTAAATGAAAATAGACGATTACTAAATGAAGTGGAAAAGTTCTAGTAATTACAATCACAAATGTGGTATTTCAGTTAATTTTTATTGAAAGCCATTGTTATTCCATGTAAATAATATATGTATGGAAGAAGAGTTCGGTGTCCTACATGGAGTGGTGGGTTCACCCCTAAACAAAGACATGGGGAGAGGTGGCCTGCACAGAGCAACAGGTGCACCTACTCTTGCCATCTTGCTGGGCAGACTAGATGGACCATGCTGGCCTTTATCTGCCGTCACTTACTATGTTCTCAAAATTTCTCTCTTCGATCTTTCAAATGTACCCAGTCTGAATAAATTTTATCAAGGTCTACTGATCCGCCATCTTGAAGATGACTCTTAACACGCATCAGCATTTCCAAATGTTCTAAATGTAAGCGATTCCTTATTTTGGTTTTTAAACTGTTCATCAAGCTGAAACCACGCTCACAATCTGCACTAGAAGCCAAAAATGTTCCACCAATATCGATCAGTTTCGCTAAATCTGCAAACTGAGCATTCTGAAATGCCAAAGTCACCATATCCGGAAAACTGTTTATCAGTTTGCTTTTGATTTTTTCTGCGACTAAAAACTTGAAGTCATTGTACTGCTGAACAACAATATGTTCCTCCATAAGAAATTGTTTGTACTTTAAACAGAGTGATCGGACGTTTTCAATTCCAAATTCATAATCACACTGTGCTATTGCTGTCAAGTCAAAAGCAGACCATTCCTCAATTTCATTTTCAGGAAATCTTTCCCCTAAATGCAGACACAGCATATTAATGAAAGTAAGTGTGGAACCAGTATCCACTGAAACGTCTCCAGGTATCTTGTCGAGAAGATTTTTAACATTATCAGTCCATTTTACTGTGTCACCCAAGTATTGCATTCGGATTTTGTTCAGCTTACCCTGTGCAAGATGATATGCTTCCAGTGGTGTTAGCCCACGTTTCTGAAATGCCATTGTTAATGAAGCTAGTTCAGATAAAACATCATTCAAAATTTGCAGTGTTATATGGAATTGATGGCTGTTTAGCTTTTTATAACAGTACTTTGCAATGGGATCATCATCCTTCCCTTCTTCAAAGTATTTTAATAATGGATCATAATTTCGAATAATTGCTTGAAGAGCAAAATGTCTAGATAACCACCGCACTTCGTTCAGAGGTCTAAAAGCAATTGACTCGCATTCTGAAGCATCTGCTAATTCTTTAAATTGTGACCTTTTAGTAGAAGATCGACAAAAGGCTGTGTAAACAGTTCTCATGAAAGTTTCAACTTCTTTCATCAACTTTACTTCCTTCCATGATTCAGAGATCCCCAAATCTTCACGATGGGCAACACAATGCTGCTGCACTAAATGCGAAATATTTTGTTTGAGCTGCGCAGCAACACCATTTATTCTGCCTGACATGACAGAGGCACCATCCGAAGTAAACATGACCATTTTGTTAAGGTCAAGCTTGTATTTCCCATAGAATTCCCGGAGTGCACTGACTATTGATGCAGCATCGCATGCTTCCAACTGTAGCATCCCACCAAATGAAGTTTTATACAGACATGAATTTACTGGCCGATATTTGAAGTACAGTATTAAGTATTTGTTGACAGAAATATCTGTACTTTCATCAATAGTTAATGTATGATACGCTGCTGATGCAACATCTACCATGAGCTTATCTTGGACATTCATGTTTATAATTTCAAGAAATTCAAACGAATAGTTTTTTGCTTCTCCAGCTTTCAGGTATGGTTATGTACTTGGACATGTGTTCATTAATATCTTGAACAGAGAGCATGGAAATATTCATCCGAACAGCCAGCAAAACACTATCAATTAGAATTTTAATTTCTTCTGGTGTAGAACGCTTCCGTTCATTACTAATTTGCCTTTTCTCTTTTTCAGCGGTGCTCTCAAGCAACAAGTTAAATAATCCTCCTCTTAAATTTGGATTTTTAGCTCTAAGTTTCTTAACACTTTCAGTATGAATCTTAGTAGACAGATGTCGTTTCAAAAAGTCCAGTTTCCACACATCATCCCAAATTTTGCCATTCGAAAACTCTCCGATGGTTTTTGCATCTCGGCAGTATAAACAGACTACTCCGCCATCCTCTTCGTAAGTGAATATTTCACGCAGTTGAACGCACGTTTTATCCCGAGTATTCGGTGTCTCCGTTTCAATAATTTCTTCAAGCCATTCAGGCTTAAAAGCTCTGGCCGTTCTCTTACGTTTTGCACCTCTCATTGCTATTGGTTTCGACATCGCAAAAAGCTGGGGTCTCAAAGAAGACTAAAAATACATTAATAAAACCCAAAAAGGGGGACCCATGATAAATATCTCAATTAAAATGATAAAAATAATACATATATAATTAGAATGAAACTCAATACATTGAATAAACAACCGCTCTATAAATCAAATTATATATTTGAACTTATATACATAAGCATATAAATTATATAAATATACAAATACATAAATTAAAAAATTAAAAATATAAAGATGCAAATTGGAATACGAATGACAATACTAGACATCAAAAACATATATACTAGAGATCAAAAACAATTTTTCTAAAAAAATTAGAACATTTATAATTATGATGTGCTTGAACAGACATATACAGGAAACCTGTAAACAGCCATATAGAACCAAGAGAATGGAAGGGATGAGGAGACCAGAGGAATAGAACCAAACCAAAGATAAAAATTATAATATAAGAGGGACATTACCTGAGGGTGTGATGTACATGGACTTCACCAGGCTCAACAGAGTCAATGGAAGTCACTATTTATCTAAAAAGCTTCTAAAAAATAAAAATAAACACATGAAACATGTGCAAAATCAAATTTCCCAATCAAATAAAATATTTAAGAAATAATAATAATAATTTATGTAAATTTTAAAATATGAAAGGTTATGAAACACGAACCCGATTAAAAACCCATAATTAATAAAAAGGGGGAGTAATTAAATACAAAATAATTGATTAAATAAGTGGTAAAACCTTCGGAAAAATTTCTAGGGAATTACTGTAAATTCAAAAAATATATCATAATGTCATATAATTATTTCAAATATGATAACCAAGGGGGGGGGGGTGGGCGGTTAGGGTGTAAAAAATAGATAATAAAACTTCCATTCATACACTTATACTACCCGTGTTAAATGCTAAACTAAAAAAACATGATCTACCGGCTGAAAGACCTTCAAAGTTTAAAAGGATGTTCAAAGTAAAATGTACCCCTGAAGATCAATGCAAAAGGCTTACATAAATTCAACGAATGAACAAAGGAAAGAGAATTACCCACATTAATTATACAGTTAATTCTAAAATCGAAACCACCTATGAAAAAACATTTAGGCACCATAAAAAACGCTAAAGAATCATATCAAGATTCAAAAGGACGCCAAAGCCGGCTCATAAAAGTACAAATAACTACGTGGAAACCCTTCACATATCTTGCCTTTACAAAGCCCGAAGATCGCCTTGTATCACGTTGTCCACTCCGAGCTTCTGGCTCAATGTCCGTAAAACCTTGAGACAGTACACAGAGAGCAGAAGCAGTGGACGACCCAGTTGCTTAGTGTTAATTCCAAATGACTTTATTGAAGATCTTCAATAAAGTCATTTGGAATTAACACTAAGCAACTGGGTTGTCCACTGCTTCTGCTCTCTGTGTACTGTCTGATCCCTGCAGGAGCTCTGCTCTCCTTGTGCTGCTCGTAAAACCTTGAGAAACATTTATTATATTATTGTAGCATCAAGAACATTAAAAAGGACCCTAATTAGGCAAAAGTTAACGACGCTAAAATGCACTTAAGTATAAGTCAGTATAATTCAGTGTGTTTGCCGATATTGTTTTAAGTGCGAACCCCGACAGCACCAGGTGAGGACGGCGCGCGGCACAACGAACACCACTGCCGGAGTTAAGCGGGGGGCACGGAGAAGAGGCCACAGACGCCCAACAGCCCCATCCCCCTCACCACAAATGCCCACTTACTTGCATTACTCCTCTTCATCGCTGGTGCGTGTGTTAAATATCATCCAAGGCAGCACGTGGCACTGAAGGCTGGCTGAGGGAAGGATCCAAGGAGGTGCGTGGCTGGCAGGCAGGCAGGCACAAGAGCAGAAAGAGGCTGGCTTGCTGGCTGCCCCTCCCTTTTATTTCGTCAATCGTCGGTCACGTGAAGAGGAGTGAGAGGCAGGGGACTCGGTGCAGACAGCTTCGGAAATGACGAAAATTACAGAATGGCAGTGGTGCAGCCGCGGCAGTAAACCCAAGATTTGAAAACTCATGAAAAAGGTAATTTTTGTGCGCTCCTTTAAAAGTTGTGTGCGCTCGCTCGGCGAGGTGTGTGCGCGCGCACACGCGCACAGCTTAGAGGGAACAGTGCTTCCAGGTCAGGAACTTTGTTGGCTAAGTTTCGAGCATTTGTGCTCATTGCTTTGCAGCATTTAACTGGCTTGCATGTGTTTTGCATTGATTTTGTTCTACCCACTTCTTCCCACTTGTCATTGATGTGTGGTTTAAAAGTGTCGCTATTTCTGATGTTGTTCTGCTTTTGCTGGGAGTGACGTCCTGAAATTGTCCTTCCCCATCCATCACCCGCTTTTTCTAGTTTAAATGCCTGTCCACATACTGCCTGAATTTTTCACTTAGGATTCTTTTTTCTGCAGAGGGATGTAGTCCATCAGCACAGTATAGTCTCTTGTTGGTCCATCTGTTTCCCAAGTTGCATATAAATCTGAATCCTTCTTGTTTGTACCAGGTCTGAAGCCATGTATTAAAGCTGTTTATGTGATGCAGCCTTTCTGCCCCCTTACCAAGAACAGGCAGAACCTCTGAGAATGCTAGTGTTAACAATGGGCTTGAGTTTTTCTCCCAGAGTCTGGAAGTCCCTTTGAACTGCAGAGGCACTGTTTCTAGCCAGGTCATTTGTATAACGCTATATCCTTTTTAAGATATGGCGACCAGAATTGCATACAATTTTCAAGGTGCAGCCGCACCATGGAACGATACAGAGGCATTATAATATCCTTTGTTTTATTTTCCATTCCTTTCCCTATGATACCTAGCATTCTATTTTGCTCTCTTACCCGCCGCTGCACACTAGGTGGAGGGTTTTAACATGTTTTGGCTGTTCTTTCCCTAGGTGCATAACTTTGCACTTGTCCACATTAAATTTCATCTGCCATTTGAATGCCCAGTCTTCTAATTTATCAAGATCCTCTTGCAATTTTCCACAATCCTCATAGGTTTTAACAACTTTAAATTGTTTTGTATCATCTGCAAATTTGATAACCTTACTCGTTATTCCCTTTTCCAGGTCATTTATGAATATATCAAAAAGCAGCGGACCCAGCACAGATCCCTGGGGTACACCACTATTCACCTTTCTCCATTGGGAAAATTGGCCATTTAGCCCTACCCTCTGCTTTCTATCTTTTAACCAGTTCCATTGCCTGAACCTTATGCCAGTCCACTGCACATTGCAATTCAATCAATGTCTCTACCTGCTCCTCCATTTTAGTCTGCTTCCTCCATGCGCCCACTACGTTCCAGGATGTTAGCATGTATGTCAGTTAGTTTAGCAGAGATAATATCTTGTATGGCCCGAAATTCTGCTGTCATTTCTTCAAAGCACCGACGAAACTCGTGCTTCAGTAGAACCTGCTCTGAGCCTCGGTCTACCTCTCTCATTGCTGCCACTATCCTCCACATCTGACCCGACTGAGGCCACACTCTCTAGGGAAGCCACATGTACGGTTCTCTGGCCCTGCATTCTTTGGGACGCCCATGGCTTTTCCCAATTTTCCGGGCCTTTACTTTTTGCTGCCATCCTCTACGGTGCCACCTGCAACAAAGATTATTTTACTGCAGCATTCCTGCTTGCCGTCAGGAAAGCTTTTGTTTGCGGCGGGTGTGAGAGCTAAACATCTAAGCCACCAGTCAGGCTGACGTCACTTCCTCAACTGAAGTTTGTTTAATGATCAACAAACACTGATCTTTATTCAGCAATCAGTATTGATCTTTATCCAACAGAGCCCTAAGTAGAGTCAACAGTGAACAATGGCACTGGCCAGCAACTCATCTAAGAGTGGCAATCCTGAAGCACTAGCCTACAATACCAAATCACTTAAATCATTTTTCCATTGTTGCTCATTATTTTGCCATCTCAATTCATTAGATTACGTTAGTAAAATCAGCCGGGTGGCATGCCCATTCAGAAGGTCTTCTATATGGTCTCCTGCTTTCTGTCTCATATATTGTTGTTTCTTTCTACCTGAGTGCTTTTAGTCTTTTGTAAACTGCTTTGATTACTTTGTTTGAAAGGCAGTAGATCAAATAATAAACCATAACCATTTTAGTGACCTGCTGACTGTCATCTATTAGATCGCAGGCTTGGCTTCATCCGCTATATCAGCGATGGTGAACCTATGGCACGCGTGCCAGCTGTGGCACGCGAAAGCCTTGCAGCTGGCACGCGGGAAGGTCCGCAAAAAAGAAAAAGCTGGCTCTGACTGCTGCCGCAGACGCGGCAAGGGCAGAATGCAATGTCCCGCGGGGCCCCCTCCGCTCGCTAAGCCCCTCTGCAAGGGCTTTCAGATTCGCGAGGGAGAGCGTCTCCCTCGCGTCTCTGTTAAGCCCGCAGGGGCTAATGGGAAATTTCCCATCAGCCCCTTCGAGGGACTGATGGGAAATTTCCCATTAGCCCCTGCGGGCTTAACAGAGACGCGAGGGAGACGCTCTCCCTCGCGAATCTGAAAGCCCTTGCAGAGGGGGCCCCGCGGGACATTGCATTCTGCCGCGGCAGCGGCAGCAGCCAGAGCCAGCTTTTTTTTTTTTTTTTAATTTGCCAGGGGGGGGGGGGGGTTAGTAATAAAATTGGGCGGGGGGGGGGTAAGGAATGAAAATGGGCTGGGGGGGGGGTTAGGACAGCTAATGGGCTAGGGGGGGGGTTAGTACAGCAAAGGGGCTAGGGGGGGGGGATAGGACTGCTAATGGGTTAGGGGGGGTTAGGACTGCTAATGGGCGGGCGGGCGGGGCGGGCTAGGACTGCTAATGGGCTGTGGGCTGATGGGGGCTGTCTGGAAATGGGGTGATGGATGGGGGTTAGGACTGGTAATGGGCTATGGGGGGTTAGGACTGCTAATGGGCGGTGGGCGGTGCGGTAGGACTGCTAATGGGCTGGGGGGGTTAGGACTGCTAATGGGCTGGGGGGGTGGGTAGGACTGCTGATGGGGGCTGTCTGGAAATGGGGAGATGGGGGTTAGGACTGGTAATGGGCTATGGGGGGGTTAGGACTGCTAATGGTCGGTCGGGCGATAGGACTGCTAATGGGCTGGGGGGGTTAGGACTGCTAATGGGCGGGCAGGGGGGGTAGGAATGATAAGGGGCTGGGGGGGTAGGACTGCTAAAGTGCTGTGGGCTGATTGGGGCTGTCTGGAAATGGGGTGATGTGGGGTTAGAACTGGTAATGGGCTATGGGGGGGGTTAGGACTGGTAATGGGCTATGGGGGTGTTAGGACTGCTAATGGGCTGGGGGGGTTAGGACTGGTAATGGGCTGTGGGCTGATGGGGGCTGTCTGGAAATGGGGTGATGAGGGGATAGGACTGGTAATGGGCTATGAGGGGGTTAGGACTGGTAATGGGCTTTGGGCTGATGGGGGCTGTCTGGAAATGGGGTGATGGGGGGTTAGGACTGGTAATGGGTTATAGGGGGGGCTTAAACTGAAAATGGGGTGTGATGGGGGTTTAGGACTGGAAGTGGGTTGATGGGGGGGCTAGGACTGGTATTGGGTTGGGGGGTTTGCTAGGTCTGGAAATGGGCTGATGCAGGGACTAGAAGGGAATGGATGCTGGGTGAGGCTGGAACTAGAAGGGAGCTGATGTTGGGGGAGGATTAGAATGGGATGGGGCTGGGAGAGTAAAATGGAGAGGGGAAAATATTTTGTGTGGGAGGGATAAAAAATCTACAATTGGCCGGGTATTGGGAGAGTAAGTGGGGATTGAGGATGGAGGGGTAAAATTTGAGTGGATGAAATAGGAATGAGGAAAGAGCAAAAGGAGAAAGATTAGTATGTTAAAGCGGATGTAGAGAGAGAGAATGGAAAAAAAAAAACTAGAAGAGAGAAGAAAGGACAAATGGACAGCAGATGATGGAGAGTTAGCAGAAAACATGAAGAAACCAGAAGAAAGTGGCTGGAGCAATTGCAACTGTGTAACTGAGCTGAGGTATTCTGTTTATGTAATTCCTTTTTGACATTGCCACTTGTTCTCTTTCCCCAGTAGGTCATGTATTGTTATTCTCTGAAATGTATTGGTTTAATATTTGCAGTGTTGCCTTTTGATAGGTATGGTATGGTGCTTTGTGAGTCCTGGTAATGCTGTTAGGATACGGCGGGTTTGCTATTGGTTCTAAATGGGCAGTGTTTGTAGTAGTTCCTAATGTGCCTGGCGGTTGGCACTGGATTATAGTAATGTAGAAATCTTTTAGTCTGTCTTTATCCATACACTCATTAAGAGACATGTTTACTAAAAGTTAGTGTATGTTAGCATTATGCAAATATTTATGCAAATTGACGTGCTGGCACTTTGAGGAAATTCTTTGGTTTTGTGCGGCAGTTTGGGCACTCGGGCTCAAAAAGGTTAGCCATCACTGCCCTATATTATCCCTAAGTGAAGCTCCAAGGTTGTATCTTTTCAGAGAACCTTGTTGCAGAATCAGCTACCAGTAGAGCTGAGGCTTTTAACAGATGTTGATTTCAGAAGATAACTGAAAGAATTCTATTTTAGTCAAGCTTTTAACTGATGGATTTTTAGATTTTATTTTGATTTATATAGTTATTTTTAAAATTATATTATACTGTTTGTTTTCTGCTTTAAGAACATAAATACTATATTGAGTCAGACCAAATCCATCAAGTCCAGTATCCTATTTCCAACAGTGGCCAATCCACGTCACAAGTATCTGTCAGGTTCACTAAAGGTAAACCACTTCTATGCTGCTTATTTCAGGGGTAAGCAGTGGATTTCCCCGGTCCACTTTAATAATGGTTTATTGACTTTCTCCAGGAACATATCCAAATCACTTTTAAACCTAGCTACACTAACAGCTTTTACTACATCCAAAGGCAATGAATCCAGAGTTCGATTACACCTTGTGAAAAAAATATATTCTCTGATTAGACTTAAATGTGCTACATTGTAGCTTCATTACTTTTTGAAGTAGTAAAACAGATACACATTTACCCGTTCCTCTCATTATTATATGGACCTACAGTTGTCAACATTATTGGCACCCTTGCAGTTCAACCCCTTAATGTCCAATATCATCTAAAAAAAATGCCCAGTGAAATGGCTTTAGACAAGTGGTTCTGAACCAGTCCTCCTTGAACCCCTAGGCCAGTCGGGTGTTCGGGATATCCCTAATGAATATGCATGAGATATATATGCATTAGAGATATCCTGCCAACCTGACTGGTTTGTGGCCCTCTAGGGCTGGATTTGGAGACCCCTGCCTTACACCTCTGTCATTTACGATTGTGAGTGGGCAAGGTGCAGATGTCCAAGACATCAAAAAGGTTAGATAGAATTTGTCACATGCCTCTTTGCTTCTCACCACCACCAAAATATTGTCTATTAGACAACGTTTTGGTGGTGGTGAGAATTGAGGAGGCCTGTGACACATTCTATCTACCCTTTTGATGTCTAGGACATCTGCACCTTGTCCACTCACAATCTTAAATGACAGAGGTGTAAGGCAGGGGTCTCCAAATCCAGCCCTAGAGGGCCACAAACCAGTCAGGTTGGCAGGCTATCTCCAATGCATATATATCTCATGCATATTCATTAGGGATATCCCGAACACCCGACTGGCCTAGGGGTTCAAGGAGGACTGGTTCAGAACCACTGCTTTAGACTATACAGTATATGCACACATATTTGACACATAAAAGAATCAAATAAAACAAGACCAATTAAAAAAGGAAATAGTATGAAATAGTATAAAAACGGGGACATTGCCAGGACATGATTACTGAACCTTCCTAAGAAAAGGAGCTCTCCACTGGAAAAAATTCTTATGTCGGAATGTTTATCATGAGACTATAAAGCCTCTCGTGACAAATTCTCCTTTTTAATATTTATATCTAGTATACCAGACACCACTAATGTGTCCCAACACAACCATCTGTGAAAAAATTTTAACACACCTTTAAAAGTCATTAAACAAGCAAAACTTGCAGTTTAGTTCTTATTGAACTCTCAACAGCTACATCAGTAATCCCTTGTCCGGCCAACAATCGATATCCAGCTGTTTGCTCCTGAAGCATTGTGTCATTTTTCGTATGAACGCCCCCCTTCAATACCAAGATGTCACTACAAGACAAACACAGCACTGCATTTAGAGCTTATTAATTCTTAAAGCTCTGTCTCAACATTCAAAAAGACATCCGGTAATCCAAAACGTGTGTAGCTGTCATTTTTTCAAGCTCCTTTTTAAATTCACAGCGTATGATGCACTCAAGCACATGATATTGAAAAACCAATGAAGATCAGATAAAGGCAGACCTAACAGTGTGCAGAAAAGTCAAAACAAACTCCACCAATCAAGTTCTTGATTTAACCCTTGAGGGGAAACTATGGCCAATCTGAAAATCCAGGATTGATCCAACATTTGCAATTTATGTTCTCGATCTCCCCCAAGGGGATCCACAGGGACCCAATCAATTATCCGCCATTGTAAATCATTGAAAGTGTGTTGATGTTTTATGCAATGACTGACCACTGGAGCGCTTATAACCTTCGTATTTAAGCACGCTGAATGTTCACGTAATCAATGGTGGACAGGTCGAATCGTACAGCCAATGCAGGTAAATTATTATTTTTCATCAGTTTCAACAACTTCTGATATTTCAGTTAAAAAGAATCCTTCAAAATGGATTCCTCCAGGTACTCTAGATCCAGTAGTTGCTATTTACTAATGACTGGATTTTGACTGATCTTAAAAAACTGGCAGATACTAAGATTTCAGTTTTTATTAATATCACCAAGACAGAACATATTGCTCTTAATGAGCTTAGGAAAAGGTCTGATATTATTCGAGGTGCTGACAGAGGGGGTGTCAATGTGATTCAAGATGTGTTGACATATCAAACCAGTTTATTATCACAATTGGAAGATACTAAGTATTACCAACAATTGGAGTTTGACCCTACATCTAATGAGATTTTTGAACTAATGTCGGGGGTGTTGATGGCTGGTTGGGGTTACTAAGAAGAAATTTACTTTTTTTGATAATCAGACATCCTAAAATTCCAATCATTTATATCATCCCAAAATTCATAAGTCCATTACAGCACCACCTGGACGACCTATTGTCTTAAAATCTTTATCACAATTTTGTGATTATTTACTTCAACATTCAGCCCATAAGGTACCATCTTTCATACGTGAAATGGCACATCTCATTACCAAGCTTCAATCTTTTTCTGGTGATGTGAACCACCTTACTTTGGTAGCCCTGGATGTCAATGCACTATATACTAATATTGGTCAGGAGGAGGCATTAACAGCAATGTCTAACCTGTCTCTCAAACTGCCTTCTAGATTGCCATTTGTTTTTTTTCTACAACTATTGGAGATAGTTTTAATAAAAAATTATTTCATGTATGATGCAAAGTAACAATTCAAAAAAGCATGGGACAAACACAGAGGATCTCTAAAGGTAAAAAGGGGACTGTTGTAGTTGTTATGGAAGGACAGACTAGATAGGCCATGTGGTCTTTTTCTGTCGTCATATTTCTATGTTTCTATTACTTGCAGATTTGTGGCATGGCCATGGTTGCTCCACTTGTGGCCACTTTATACATGGCATACTTTGAGTCCACATATATTTATCCATCTGAGTGGTTAGCAAATATTTCCCTGTGGGTTTGAATTTCTGGATATTTTCTTTTTGTGGCATGGCTCCGACGACAACTTACAGATATTTTTGCAATGGCTTAATGACATCAAGGTTAACATAGAATTTTTGGACATGTTGATATACAAACAAGATCATCAACTTTTGACCACATTATATTGAAAGCCAGTTCAGCAGAACAGCCTACTTCAATATCAAAGTTTTCATCCGGGTCCATTAACAAGGGGACTACCATTGGACCAATTCTTTCGCCTTCGGCATCTATGTTCTACTGTGGAAGAATTCAATCATCATGCTCAAGATTTAAAGGAAATTATTTCAAGGGCTTATAAGCATGCAAAATTTTTACATTGTGAATGGTTAATAAAAGACTGCATCACTTCTATGTCTGTTTCACAGGACTTATCCTCTAGTTCTACTACTGACATACCTGTTTTTGTTTTGTTTTTTAATTTAGATTTTTATTGATACTGCACACATTGTTACATCACTTTTTCTCATCATTTACAATCACTGTTACATCATACATACATCATTAGACAGAGGTGCTTTTCATCAGCAGAGACCAAGCATTCACCCCGCCATCTTCATTGAAAGTATGTGATTCCGAACTCCTCACAAAAACAACAATCCGTTACCTTGGAGTGTTGATTGACCAACATCTCAACTTAAACGCCCAGATAGGAAACATCTCTAAAGCAATCTACCACAAAATCCGGATGCTACGTCATATCAGACCGCTACTTGAGCCAGACGACTTTCGAACAGTCTTCCAGTCCCTAGTAATGCCCCACTTCGACTATGCGAACTCCATCCTCCACGGCCTGCCGAAGTGCACTCTACAACCTCTGCAGCTAGCAATGAATACCGCAGCCCGAGCCCTCCAACAGACATCGATCAGGCAGCACATCACCCCTATCCTGAAAACACTACACTGGCTCCCAATACGCTACAGGGTCACCTTCAAAATCCTAACAACAACATTCAAGGCCATCAATAAATGCACAGCCAGCGCCCTCAATGAACTTATCCAGCTCACCCCCCCCAACAGACTCAGAAGATCTGTCTCCACCAACTCCTTAATGCTCCCGAAAACCATCACCAAATGCACCAAGGCCTCTAGAAACCGTGCCTTTGCCTTAGCCGCACCTTCATGCTGGAACAACCTACCGCCCAATATCCGTGCCATAAACAACCTTCTCCAATTCAGAAAGGCTCTAAAACACTACCTTTTCCTTCAATGCTTTCCCAACTCTGAAGGCATCACCTAAACGGAGCCCATACATACCCACACGATCAAGAAGAGTTGTGTACATAGTTTTTTACATGTTCTCCAAGTTTAAATTCCTTGTTTTAATGTAAGTCCAGTGTTGACCCCCACACTGGACATCTGTGTTTCTTGTAAACCGTGCTGATGTTAAACAGTGCGGTATATAAACAATGTTAAATAAAATAAATAAATACATCTGATTGCCTTCATCCGCCCAACAGAAAGGCTTACATTCATAATTCAAAATTATCTTCTGCTTCTTATCTTCCAGTTATTACCCAATTACCATTTTTCCTCTTACATCCCATTTTGTATTTCTCTCCATGTACCTATACATTTTTGATATTCCTCTCATCCTCCCCCCCCCCCACTGGATCCTGTAATGCACACACCCTTATTTTGCTATCTCTTTCCTTAAGCATGAGTAGATTCATCCTCTTAATTCGTTGCCCTTCTTTGGTAACCATTCCCTATACCTTTCCCATCTTCTTTGAAAGATCTCTATCCTGTGTGTTTTATATGCAGTAATTTCGCTCATCCTATAGATGTAGGCCAGTCTGTTTAATATTCTCCCAGGGGCTGGTTCTCTCTCTGACCTCTACCCCTTCGCTATTTCCATCCACGCTCCAATCGCTAACATCTTTAACATATACACCATTTCACTCTTCATATCTCCCCCCATTCATTCAATAACACTCCTGCTGGTGTAATAGGGCCAATCCAACCCACCATATCTCGAGCCAATTCAGACCACCATTGACATGTTTTCTGTAAACTGGTCATGCCCACCACATATGCATATAATCCCCTCTCTCTCCACAACACCCCTCCAACACACTGAATCCTTATATTTTCACATCTTACACAGATGCACTGGGGTTAAATACATTTGGTATAACATTTTGTAGCAGTATTCTTGAATTGCTGTGGAGACCACTGGTATTTTTACCCTTTCATATATTTTTTCCCCATCTCTGATAATCCCAGTGACCTCCCAAGTCCTCCTCCCATACCTGCATATGTGTTCCTTGGTCCATTGGCCCACTCAACACTTTATATAATCTAGAAATAGTACCCCTAGATAAATCTCCCATCCTAAATATCTTTTCAAATTGTTTCTCCTTATTACCTAAGCATGCATTTATTTGTTTCCCCCCCAGGAAGTGTGCTAATTGGAAGTAGCCATACCAATCACTTGTCTCTATTTGAAATTCTTGCTGAAGCTCCCTGAATAATTTTAATTGGCCCGCAGCTGTTAATACTTGCCCCATATATTGTAGTCCTTTCTCATGTCACTTTTGGAATATACCAGACACTTCTCCTACCTTAAAGCCCTCACACTGTATAATCTGCTGTGCTCTTATGTCTCTCCCCCCTGGTGTCAGTATCTTAAGTTTCCTATCCCATATTCGGAGTGTGCATGCCACATATGGATTTCTATCCTGGCCCCTTCCTCTTACCTGCCACATCAAATCAATAAGGCACTTTGGTCTTACCATCTCCTGTTCTATTGTATTCCATTGGGGCCCACCTTTCTCTAGCCTCCATCCCAATAATGCTCTCAGCTGTGCCGCCTCATAATACCTTGCTATCTCAGGAACTGCCAGGCCCCCTTCCTTTTTCTCTCTATACATTATTCTCCTTTGAACCCTTGGAGGTCTGCGTCTCCAGATAAAGGAAAAAATCCTTCTCTGCACCAAGTTTAACATTGTGGTGGGGATCTCTATGGGCAAAGACAAATAGAAACAACAATCGAGGTAGTATGTTCATCTTCACTATGGCAATTCTTCCCATCCATGAGAAAATAGGCTTATCCCATTATATTAAACCCGTCAGCACTTTTTTTTATTGTTGGGTCATAGTTCATCTTATATAACTCAGACCCCTCCGCACTAATCTGAATCCCCAGGTACCTCACAATTTTGTTAGTCCACTTAAACGGGAATGTGGTTCGCACCTTGCCTTCTTCCTGTGGGTCCAACTGGATTTTTAGAACTTCCGTTTTCCCCATAATCATTTTGTACCCAAATACTTTACTATATTTCTTGATTTCATCTACTAAGGCTGGTATGGATTCCAAAGGTTGTCCTAATGTATACATATCATCATCTGCGAAAAATGAAATTTTGTATTCCCTTTATACCATGGATCTCCTTATTCTGTCTAACCCTTTCTGCTAGCGGTTCTATCATCATCACAAATAACAATGGGAAATCGGGCACCCCTGTCTTATACATCTGTCCAATTTAAATAACTCTGAATATGCCCCATTTATCCACTTTAGGCTCTCTATAAAGAGCTTCTATCCATTTCTGGAAATTATCCCCCAGCCCCATCTTTCGCATAACTGCAAACATAAAAGCCCATTCTATTCTATCAAAAGCTTTCTCCGCATCCACTGCCATCATTATAGATGTCTGCTCCTTACGTATTTGCCATATTAAATTCAGCAACTTACGGACATTATCACTCGCTTGTCTACCTGGGATAAATCCTGCTTGGTCCTCTTGTATCAATTGTGGTATGTATTTCTGCAACCTGGACGCTAGTATTTTAGCTAATATTTTGCATCCAAATTGATGAGAGAAATGGGCCTATATGATTCACACTTCCCATGGTCCTTTCCTGGTTTGGGTATTACTACTCCCGACACCTCCATTGAGCTTGGCAGCTTTTCTCCTTTTAATACTTCATTGAAAACATCTCTCATAATCGAGCTAACTTCCTCATAGAATTTTTTATAAAACCTGGCTGTAAAGCCATCCAATTCTGGCGCCTTGCCATCTTTTAAGCTCTTTATATCCTTTACTACTTCTTTTCTTTCAATCTCTCTGTTCATCCACTGCTGTGCTCTATATCTAATTGCTTCAATGTGAACTCTGCCAGCTACTTTTCTATATCCACTCCCTCTCCCTGTTGTTCCGATTCATAAGGTTTACCATAATATTCCCGGAATACCTTTTTTTTGTATTTGTTCAGTATCATTAACCCATCTTCCTTGCTCATCCTTTATTCGCAGGATCTGTTACATCCTTCTTTCCGTACATTTTCGTGCAAGGTATCGGCCTGGCTTATTTCCCTGTACATAAAATTTGTGTCTAAGTTGATTCAATTTAAATGATTCTTCCTCCTTGTTTAGTCTTCCTAATTCCTCCTGTAAATTTCTAATACGTTGCAATCTCTTCTTTCTACCTCTTTTTGTGCATTGTCTCTTCTACTCTCAACTTTGTTAATAATTCACATTCTTTTTCCCACTTCCGCTTCACCGCCAATGCTATACATTGCCCCCTTACCACCGCTTTCAATCCTTCCCACACCCCAGCTGGTCCCATCTCTCCCCCGTTATTATACTGCATATATTCCCCTATAGTGCTCTTAATACATCTTATCCCCCTCTTCCTCATCTATAAGGGATTCATTCAATCTCCAAAAACGCAGATCTCTTCCCTCTCTTTGGAAGTTCAATGAGATCACCACCGGTGCATGATCAGACTAGCTTATGGGTCCTATATCCACTCGCTTTACCTGTTCTACTATCCGTCCATCTACCCATATCATATCCAATCTACTATAGGTTTTATGCAAGTGTGAGTAATGTGTATATTCTCTCTTATTCCCATGCATGTATCGCCAAGCATCCACTGTGCCCAATTTGTGTAGCAAATTCCCTAACTTCTTGCTTACACCCTTAGTGCCTTACTTATTACTCCCCCATGGTGTCTATTCTGGGGTTTAGCATTGCATTGAAATCCCCTCCTAGTATCACTGGATTTTGCATATGCACTTCCACCACTTCATATAGCTCCCCATAAAACCCCCCTTGTTTATTTGGTGGGTATACACTCCCTACTACTATGGGTCTCCCTGCTATTTTTCCCTTCCACAAAATAAAACGCCCTTCCGGGTCCCTCACCACTTGTTCTTCCAGACTCAATCCTTTTGCAAAGAGAATTCCAACTCCCCCCTCCCCTCTTTGGTGAGTCCCGATTATGTGCCAAGAATACTTTATTATAGTCTTTGCTTATCAACCACTTTTCTTGTGTATTTTTTAAATGCGTTTCTTGTATAAACACTACATCAGCTCTTAATCTATTACCCTCTTTTAATAGGGCCTGCCTTTTATACCAGGAATTAAGGCCTTTAGCATTAATGGTTACTACCTTACATTCATACAATGCCATTTCTGGTAAACGCAATTCCTGCTGGGTACAGCCATTTATATTTAATGTTCTCTTCCCGCAATCTCATTGTAAATCCTCTCCATTCTCTTCTGCTTTGTAGAATGGCCATAGCCAAGTCCGCAAAGGTTGCCACCATGTTTCCGTTCCAGTCCAGCTGACCTGCCCCCTCACCTTGTTAATTATTCTCTCTTTAATTTTAAATTCTTGGAGGCATATAATTATCTCTCTCGGTGCCTCCCCTCTCATTGGGCCCAGCGTGCAGTGCGCTCTGTCGATTTTAACATCTTGCGCCATCCCTTTTTCCTTGTGGTCTTCCAGCACCGCCTTGCATATTTTTCTCATGCTGTTTGCTCAGTCTCTGTACTCATCACTTTCTGGTACCCCCTTTATTCTTAAATTGTGTCTTCTCACTTGAATTTCCAAATCCTCAATTTTCAACTCAATCTGTTCCTTCGCCGTCTACAAATTGGTTACTGCCTTATTTATTGTGCTCACGTTGCTTTGCACCTCCTCTACTTGTCTTTCCGTCTCTTCCACTCTTTTCCCCAGTTCTTGTACATCAGCGCAGAACTCTGTTATGGCCGCCTCCATGTCCGCCCTAAATCCTGCCATTTCTGAGCACAATTCGCCGAACCAGGAAAGCAGCACTTCTTTTGATATTTGTATAACGACACTTTTACACTGCAACCCTTCCAAGGTACCAAGCTGTTCTGACTCCAAGTTCGCCTCGCCTCCCATTTTTTCTCCTTCTTTCTGCTCACCTTGAAACGCAAAGAAAGTATATTCTCTTATATCCGCTGTTTTTTTTTTTCATGCCGCAATCATGTCCCCCGGCTCTGGATCTGTTGCCTAATCCTGTCCACTCTGGGGTATTTATTTTGCCTTTTTAGGGGAGATTTTTTTATTGCTTTTGTGGGGGTTTTTGGCAGAGCTCTTCAGCCGTCCATGCGGTTCAGTGACGTCACAACGACATACCTGCTCTTAATGAACCGGTAGACACTCCAGTCCTCTCTTCTAATGACGACAAATTTAAAGGTGTTTTACCCTATGTCTGGCTCACAACAGGTCACCAAGATTTTAAATGACACTGGCCGATGTTATAGCGTAGTTACTCACCTATAACAGATGTTCTCCAGGGACAGCAGGAATCAGTCCTCACATATGGGTGATGTCGGCAACGATGGAGCCTATGAGAAGCAATTCCCAGCTTTCAAAGAAAGCCTTTGGGATTGCTGGCACGCATGCATGATCCTTTTCCCGCCCAAGGGTGCCATCTTGCTCAGTCAGGTCCCATAGCTAGAGCCCTAGTAAGCAGATGGCAAAGGAAGAACAAAAATGGCAACTCTCAGAGGAGGTGTGAGGGTAGTGAGGACTGATTCCTGCTGTCCAAGAGAATGCCTATTACAGGTGAGTAATTACGCTTTCTCCAGGAACAAGCAGGAAATCAGTCCTCACTTATGGGACTCCCCAGCTACAGGCTACCGGATCTACAACCCAAGAATGCCTCCACAAGACCATGAGCAGAAGCCGATGCCTGAAGGAGCCCAAGACCTCAGGTCCCCAGGGCTAAGCCCTCGGTAGCCACAGAAGAAGGGTCAGAGGCAGGAGCTGCTTATACCCCAAACAGATTATGGAGTACAGTCTGGCTGAAGGTGCTGTCCCGTGGGACTCCCTCTCCAGGTAGTAGTGCGAGACAAAGGTATTCGTAGAAGACCAGGTCGCAGCCCGGCAGATGTCCATCAGAAGCAATGAGCGCAGCGAAGCCAAGAGGCCGCCTTGGCGTGGACACCGTGCGGAGTGACCTGCCGATCCAGCGGGGCCCCAGCCTTTTCCTGGGCAAAGATGATGCAGTCCACCATCCAGATGGAGAGGGCGCACTTGGTAACTGCTAACCTCAGATGGGCGGGATCGTAGGCGACGAAGAGCTGGTCTGACTTGCGATGACCCTGGGAACGCTGCAGGCAGAAGGCGAGAGCCCTCTTGCAGTCGAGTGTGTGCAAGACTGCCGATGCCCTGTTGGCGTGAGGCCTCGGAAAGAAAGTCGGCAAGACTCTCTCTTGATTGAGGTGGAAGTCCGAGACAACCTTTGGTAGGAACTTGGGGTGGGTATGGAGAACCACCCTGTTCCCGTAAAACCCGGTGTAGGTGGCCTCAACCAAGAGGGCTTGGAGTTCGCTGACTCGCTGAGCCAAGGTCAGGGCCACCAGGAAGACTACATTCCAGGAGAGGTGCCAAAGCGAGCACATCCCCATCAGCTCGAAGGGTGGCTGCGTCAGCTGCATGAGCACGATGATCAAGTCCCACTCCACTGGCGGAGGCCGGATGGGGTTTTTGAGAGTAAGAGGCCCCCCGCATGAAGCGGGAGAACAAGGGTTGGCCCGAGAGGGGCTTGCCCACGACCAGGAAGTGGTTGGCCAAAATAGCACTCAGGTGAACTCTGACCGAGTTAGATTTCAGTCCCACCTGCGAGAGGTGAAGGAGATACTAGAAAACCACCTGGTAGAGCAGGAGAATGGGTCGATCTAGAGCTCGGAGTACCAGACCGAAAACCGCTGCCATTTAAAGGTGTAAGCCCGCCTTGTCGAGTCCTTCCTCGACAAGAGGAGGATCTCCTCAACCTCGCCCGGGAGGTGCAGTAAGGCTAAGGAGACCCCCTTCAGTCGCCAGGCCATGAGAGATAGTGAGGTGGGGTTCAGGTGACGCACCCAGCCCTCTTCCTGTGTTAGGAGGTCTGGGGCACAGCCCAGAGGGATCGCAGGCTCCGAGGAGAGCTGCAGAAGTAGGAACCAGGGCTGTTGAGGCCATGAGGGAGCCACGAGGATCACCGAAGCCTGGTCCCGCTGGATTTTGTAGAGGGTCTTCGCGATGAGCAGGGTGGGAGGGAAGGCATACAGCAGCTCGGGGGCCCAGTCCAAGACAAACGCATCTGGGGCCACCCTGTGGGGGTGTAGGACCGGCCCGCAGAAGTGGGGAGGTTGCGTGTTCACCAGGGTGGCAAACAAGTCCAGGGACGAAGTCCCCCACCATTGGAACAGGAGGAGAGCCACCTCCAGGTTCAGGCACCACTCATGGGGTCGAAGCAGCCTGCTGAGTTGGTCTGCGAAGACGTTGTCCTAGCCCGGGAGGCAGATTGCTCTGAGGGTCATACCTCAGCGCACAGCGAAGGAGCAGAGGAGGACCACCTCCCGGCACACAGGAGGCGAGAGCCCGTTCCTCCCTCCTTGTTTATATAAAACATCGCGACCTTGTTGTCGGTCTATATCAGTATCGACTTTCCCTTCAGGTGGGTCTCTAAAGCTTTTAGGGCCCATGGGACTGCCAGGAGCTCGAGCAGGTTGATCTGCTACTCAAAGGACTATTGCCCCTGGGTGCATAGGTAGGCACAGTGGGCTCCCCAGCCCAACAGCGAAGCGTCCATTGTGAGGATGAGCTTGTGTCACACGGCCTGGAAGGACATGCCTCAGAGGAGACATCGGGGGCTCTGTCACCAATCCAGGGAGCTGCGCAGCTCGCGAGACCCAGACAAGCAACCAAAGGAGACCCAAGGTCTGCACCCATTGCGCCTTTAGGCACCACTGTGTTGTCCGCATGTGCAGGCGGGCATGGGGGACGACGTGGACCATTGATGCCATGTAGCCCAAGAGGCGCAGCATGGTCCGTGCCGGCACCTTCACCCTGCCTTGAACCTCAGCCACCAGGGCACGAAGGCGATCTGTTTGGGCTCGAGGAAGAAAGACGGTCACCCATTCCGTGTCGAAGAGGGTGCTAATGAACTCCAAAGTTTGTACTGGCTCGAGATGAGACTTGGAGTAGTTGATCAGAAAACCGAGGCATTCAAGGACAACTGTGCGGGACGCAGCGAGGTGAGCTTCCCCCGCGGACTCCCCCGGGACGAGCCAATCGTCCAAGAAGGGGAAGACAGGCAAACCCTGCTTCCGGAGGCGTGCTGCGGCCGCGAATAGGCACTTTCTGAAGACCCGCGGAGCGAATGCAAGTCCGAAGGGGAGGACTCTGTACTGGTAGTGCTCCCTTTGCACCTTGAAGTGCAGGTACTGCCTGTGCTTGGGGTGAATCAGTATATAAGTGTAAGCATCCTTGAGGTCCAAGGAGCATAGCCAAATCGCCCTGCCGGAGGAAGGGCAGTAGGATGCCAAGAGATAGCATTTGGAATTTCTCCAACATCAGGGACTTGTCGAGGTTTTGGAGGTTGAGGATGGGGCGTAGGCCCCCTGCTCTCTTGGGCACGAGGAAGTATCGGGAGTAAAATCCCTTTCCCCAGAGGTGGTGTGGAACCTTTTCGACCGCCTGCTGGGCGAGGAGATTGTCCACCTCTTGCTGCAGGACAACCTCGTGTGCGGAAAGCCGAGAGGGCTCGGCTGGGAAGAAGGTGGGAGGGAGCCCGGCTAGGTGAAGACGGTAACCGTCCCGGATCACCTGAAGAGTCCAGGTATCTGATGTGATCTTTGCCCATTCTAGTACAAAGAGGAGAAGCATCCTCTCATGGACGAGGATGCCGTCAGGGGGCAAGAGGCTACGCGCTTGGAGTCAAAACCCTTGGGCTGACTGGGGTGGCGCCGGTGGTTGGGTTTTCAGCCCTTTTGGCGACCCTGGGGTCCTCCCTTGCACTGCGTGGCAGTTGCCTGTGCAGGGGTGGGTGGTTATACCTTGGTAGGGAAGCCCCTTGCGTTGATAGAAGGGCTTTTTGATCTGCTGTTTCTTCCGTGGAAGGGAAGAAGTCTTCTGAGAGAGATGTGCACGTAACAAACTGTGTCTCTATTTTGGCCGCCTTGTCTTCCATGGGCTTGCCAAACAACTGTTCTCCAAGGTAGGGCACATCCAGGAGCTTCTCCTGGACCCACTGCTCCAGGTTTGAGGATTGGAACCATGCTTGGCGCCGGGCCCCCAATGCCAGCCACTGCCACCTGGGCCAAAGATTCAAACTCGTCATATGTGGCACAGGAGAGGTACTTCGAGCCGCGACCGACCTCAGGAGGGTTTGGAACCTGAGAAGGTGGTTGCCCCCAAGGCCCACTGAAAACCCGAGCTCTCTGGTGAGGTCTCGCAGGAACATGCCCATGTAAAGTTGGTAGGCCTGAATGAGGCAAGCCAGCATGGACCCTTGATAGGCCTTGCATCCAAGGGCATCGAGGGAACAGGACTCCCTGCCAGGTGGAACCGAAGAGTGCGACTTCAGACTCTTGTTTCTGCATAGCAGACTCAACTGCCTTCGAGGTGTGGGGAAGCTGGGTCTTCCTGAACCCCGGAGCTCGTCGAACCCTATACATGGCATCGAGCCTTTTGCTGACAATGGGAACCGAGGCAGGTGCCTCCACATGTGTAGGAGCAACTGGGCCAGAATGGGCAGCACTGGAATCATGAGGGACTCTCAAGGCGGGGATTCGTACTGTAAGATGTCTGATTCATCAGCTCTCGGTTCCTCCTCGGTCTGCGTTTGCAGGTTGAGGGCCCGGGCCATGGCCCGTATAAACACCAAAAATGAGGTGTCCTCAGGAGGCGAACGCCTCTGCGAGGTGGGGGGGGGGGGGGGCGGATCTGAAGGCAGATCCCTATGTGCGTGGGTTTTGGGGGAAGTGTCCTGTCAGATTCCCAGTCTGACAGGTCCGAGTAAGACTGAGTCGGGCTGGTCGCCCTGCTCCGTAGCCGAGGCCCTTCTGAAGCAGTGGGCACTTGCCTTGGAAGACCTCGCTCCCGAGGAACAGGATGGTGAGTGACACCAATGCCAAGGACCCACACGAGGCTCACAGCTCTCAGGGGTTTCCAGGGCAGTCATGGATCCCTGCTTCAAGGGTCCAGCGGTCTCAGGGCACAGACCAGCCATGCTGGGTGGAAGCACCTGCAGGGCAGCTAAGAAGGCAGAAATGCTGTGCTCCAGTGCCAGCATTCAGGACTCCCACTTGGGGGTAGGTCTGTGCGATGCCGATACCAGGGTTACCAGGTCTGGCGTGGAGGAAGAGAGGGGGTCCTCACCGAGATGACCCTCAGGAGAATGGACGCCTTCGCCGTCATCGGACTTCTGCTTACGACTTAGCAGGGCCTTTGCGGACATTTTCTTACACAGAGAGCAGAGCTCGGGGTTATGATCAGCCCCCAGGCACTGCAGACAGCAGTCATGGGTGTCCGTGAGCGACATGTTTTTTGAGCATCTGTCACATTTCTTGAAACCCATGGCCATTGGGGCAAAAAGGACCCCTGCGAGGTCGAAGACCCTCGAGGCCAGCGGTTAGGAGAAAAAAGGGCACGAAAAGGGCCCAAAGTGAAAAATTGATTAAACGGTAGAAAAAGACGTCTCCTCACCCACAGAGAACAGTGGCGAAGAGAGGACGGGTAGAGGACTGCTGCAACCAGAAAAACACAAGGCTGGAGGCCGAGAAAAGAAACACTTTTTCCAAGGGACGAGGATGTGCGTATGAAGGGCTCCATGGAAAAAGAGAGACTGAGCAAGATGGCACCCTATGGAGAAAGATGACCATGCATGCGTGGCAGCAATCACAAAGGTTTTCTTTGAAAGCTGGGGAATTGCTCTGTGTGGGCTCAGTCAGTGCTGACGTCACCCATAAATGAGGACTGACTTCCTGCTTGTTCCTGGAGAACATAGTATGTACTAATTGATCACAAGTTAGATCCTCTGCTATTAGCTACCCTTTATATAACTTTTGCAAAGCAAATTATCTGTTTAACGGACCGCTCTGCATCTTACAACCAATCTACCATTGGTTTGGGACATTTTAGTAGCGGTTCCTGTAGTTTCTGTGACAAAACAATCACTGGTCCATTTTGGACAGATTCAGCAATGGGTATATCATACTATTCTCGTTGGAAGACAACTTGCACTACATCATTTACAGGGTATATGGATCCTCTGCCCTTGCTTCAAGAAATAGATAGACTTGAACAGCTGATGTATCTGCCATTGATTGCGCTCCGATGGTCAATCATTGCATACAATATCAATACATTTTCAATGATTTATAATGGCAGATAATTGATTGGGTCCTTGTGGATCCCCATGGAGGGGATCGAGACATAAATTGCAAGTGCTAGAGCAATCCTGGATTTTCAGATTGGCCACAGTTGCCCCTCAAGGGTTAAATCAAGAACTTGATTGGTGGAGTTTGCTTTGACTTTTCTGCATGCTGTTAGTCTGCCTTTATCTGATCATCATTAGTTTTTTAAATAATGGTGTATGATGGGCTCAAGCACATGTTAATTTAAAAAGGAGCTTGAAGAAATGACAGATACACACGTTTTGGATTACCAGATGTCCTTTTGGCGTTGAGACAGAGCTTTAAGAATTGTTGTTGTTAAGTGCCATCGAGTCGGAGTCGACTCATGGCGCCCTCTGGATAGCTATCCTAAATTGTGTTCGGTCTTGAGTCAGGCGGCTCATTGTTGACAGACTGGTACCCGTAGCTGCTGTTATTGTATCAATCCATCTCAGTGCTGGCCTTCCTCTTTTGCACTGACCTTCTATCTTGCCAAGCATGATGTCTTTCTCTAATGATCTCTCTCTTCGCATGATGTGTCCAAAGTATGAAAGTCGAAGTCTTGTCATCTGAGCTTCTAAAGAAAGCTTAGGTTTGATCTCCTCTAGTACCGACTGGTTTGTTCTTCGGGTAGTCCATGGTATACACAGTATTCGCCGCCAGCACCATAATTCAAAAGCATCAATTTTCTTCCTGTCTATCTTTTTCACTGTCCAGCTTTCACATCCATATGATGTTATTGAAAATACCATGGCTTGAACAAGTCAAATCTTTGTATGGAGAGAGACATCTCTGCTCTTGAGAATCTTATCTAGGTCTTTCATAGCCATTCTGCCAAGAGTAATGCGTCGTCTGATTTCTCGACTGCTTGTTGCTTCTTTATTGTTGATCCAAGTAGGTTAAAGTTGTTCACGATTTCAATTTCTTCTCCTTCAACGATGAACCTGTTGATTATGCCAGTTGTCATGATCTTTGTCTTCTTTACATTAAAGGTGCAGGCCCATTTTGAGACTATGTTCTTTGATTGTGAGAAGCAAATGTTTCAGATCATCTTCACTTTCAGCCAGTAATGTGGTATCATCAGCATAGCGAAGGTTGTTGATGAGTCTTCCACCAATCTTCACACTTCTGTTGTCTTCATACAATCCTGCTTCTCTGATGATTTGTTCTGCATATAAATTAAACAGATAGGGGGAAGTATGCAGCCTTGTCTTACACCTTTGCTTATTTTAAACCATTCTGTTTCTCCTTGTTCCATTTGAACTGCTGCTTCTTGATCAATGTTGTCAGACGGCTGCCTGGGTGAGAATCTTCACAGTCTTTGCAAGTGCATATCTCTATATGATTTGCAAGGTATTGTGGGCAATGTAGTTCATTCACACCAGACACAGCTGCTGACAATAATTTAGTTGTGCTCTTGGGTAAAGCCAATAAGATATTTATTTATGGGGTTATTTCTCCCAACACAGATATGCTTGGTAGCACATAAATTAGGTTACTTGCTTTCAGTGTTAACTTGGAAAAACAAAGTCAAAATCAGGAAAACAACAAATGAAAAGCCAAAAGCAAGAAACAAACTGTTCTTTTCAGGTTAACTTCTGATTACTTCCCAAATAGATACAGAAGTGATTCTCTCCTAGCTCACAAGCAATTAGGTAAGGCTTAATTGCTAGCAGTTATCCAGCTGAAACCCCTTAGCTGGCTTGCTTTCTACTGTGTGGGTCAAATCCTGCTTCAGGAGCTTTTCTGGGTAGATTAAAGAACAAATTTGTATTTCTTTGTGATGGTTGCTGTAATTTATAACAGAAAGTTACCAACGGAGTTTAGATAGAGAGCAGTCCATATAAACAGGATCCTCATCTGCTATTATTCCCCCTTGTTCAACAAGCATGGGTTCAATATCATGGATTGGCACAGATGAATCTCTCAATGGAGCCTTTTCAGGAGAATACATGTTTCCCTGCTGTCTTTCAAGGTTATAGCTAGGGCATAGATCAGTGTTCATACCTGAGCTTCCATTGCTGCTAGAGTTCCTCTCTATATAGCCTGGCCAGTATATAGTCCAGTTCTTATGTCCAGCCTTCGAATCCAGATCCCTGGACACTGGATCTCTCTTCACATACCTTCTGGCACGGGTCTTAGGGTCCCTTCCACGTGCAGCCGTCTCCCTCACAGGTAGCGTCTGGAGATTCCTAGCTCTGCAGCACCATTCCTCTGGCTTTTCCCAGTCCAATGGTGTATGCTGGCCCCTGGGATACCTCCCAGTATACGTACTGCTAGACCTCTCAAAGGCTTTTCTCCTCTTTCTTCCAGAGGGTTTCTTTTTCTCTCTGTCCGTCCGGTTTGGCTTCTGCCTCTGATGATCCTTCAGATGAAACTGAGGATAATTCTCTGGATATCCAAGGTGATCATGAAGATGGTCATCTGTAGAATAAACTCTACTCTTATTCTGCTTAGATGAGTGCTCCTCCCTAACACAGCGCAGCTGTGCTGAATCAGGCCTTGCCCTTTGAGATGAGTGTTCCATCCTAACACAGCGCAGCTGTGCTGAATCAAGCCCTGCCCTTTGCAATGAGTGCTTGGGGATTACCTCATAGCCCTTTTGATTGAACACACGTTTTCTCACTTCAGCTCCTCTCATGGCTGTTGGAAACCTGGTGCATTCTGGGACTGGTAGTCTTATGGCAAAATTCTGTTTTCTCATTTCTACCAGCACTGACAGGTTGCTTGTTCAGAGACACTTCACCTTTTCTATAGCCCCTTCCTGAGCTATGATAAGCTTCCTTATCACAATGTACAGAATTAATAAGCTCTAAACACAGTGCTGTGTTCATCTTGGTACACCATCTTGGCAGTGAACGGGGTGTTCGTATGAAATATGACAATGCTTTGGGAACAAACAGCTGGATATCGATTGTTGCCCGGATAAGGGATTGCTGGTGCAGCTGTTGAGAGTTCAATAAGAACTAAACTGCAAGTTTTGCTTGTTTAATGACTTTTATAGGTGTTTCAAAATGTTTTCACAGATGATTGTGTTGAAACACATTAGTGGTGTCTAGTACACTAGATAAAAAAAAATTAAAAAGGAGAGCTTGTTACGAGAGGCTTTACGGCCTCTTGTTAAACATTCGGACATAAGAATTTTTTCCAGTGGGGAACTCCTTTTCTTAGGAAGTTAACTTTTTTGTCATTGATATTAATTTGGTGGACTTTTTGTGTGGAATCTTTTCTGAGCAGGACCTGACTATTGGCACTCAAATAATTCAAATCAGCTTGAACAGAACCACCACATTCCCATTGCAGTAAAGCGTAGTTGCTCACCTGTAACAGGTGTTCTCCAGGGACAGCAGGAATCAGTCCTCACATATGGGTCGACCTTTCATAGAAAGCCTTTGGGAATGCTACCACGCATGCGTGTCCCTTTCCCGCCCAAGGGTGCCATCTTGCTCAGTCACATAACATAGCAAAAAAGGACTTAAACAACGTAGGAAGGCAACTCTAAGGGGAGGAGGGAGGGTTGTGAGGACCGATTGCTGCTGTCCCTGGAGAACACCTGTTATAGGTAACTACACTTTCTCCAGGAACAAGCAGGAAGTCGGTCCTCATATATGGGACTCCCTAGCTCCAGGCTGCTGAGGACCGAACCACGACAGCACCACAGGCAACACAATAGGTGGCCGTAAGTTGCAGGAGGTGAGCCCCTACAGACACCCTCGCGTCCGGCGACCTCTTCACTCCGGTAGCCTGAACACAGAAGGGTCGAAGGGCAGGAGTTGCCGGTACCCCGGAAATATTATGGAGTTCTGCCTGACCGAAGGCACTGTCTTTATGGGACTTGCTCTCCAGGCAGTAATGAGAAACAAACGTATGAATCGAAGACCATGTGGTAGCCTTTCAGATTTCCGTCACTGGCACTGAGTGGATGTTCGCTACCGACATGGCCATAGCTCGCACGCGATGTGCAGTGATCCAGTGCTCAAGAGAGGCCAGTTTGCCCGTAGCACACTCTGTCCACTACCCTAGTGGACAGAGTATGCTTCGTTACCAGGAGCTCCAGCCTACTGGGGTCGTATGATACAAAAGAGCTGAGGAGCTCTGCGATGGGCCTGTGTCCACTGCAGAAAGAAAGACAGGGCCCGCTTACAGACTAGCATATGCAGTATACGTTCCTCCCTGCCGGCATGAGACCACAGGAAGAAGGTGGGCAGGACCACCTCCTAATTGAGGTGGAAGGGGAATACCACCTTTGGGAGGAATTTAGGGTGTATGTGGAGTATCACCCTGTTCTTATAGAATCATATGTAGAGTGGATCCACCACCAAGGCTTGGAGTTCACTCACTCTCTGAGAGGATGTCAGTGCCACCAGAAAAAACACTTTCCAGGATAGGTATTGTAAATGGCAAGAGGCTTGAATGGCGGTCTGGCAAATTGGGAGAGCACCACATTCAGGTCCCATTCTGCTGCAGGGGGGCAAAGAGGGGGCTTTGATAGCATGAGGCCCCGCAGGAAACTGGAGACCAGGGGCTGGTTTGAGAGAGATTTTCCCTCTACAGGGTGATGGTGCGCGGCTATGGCGCTCAGATGTATCTTCACCGGGTTTGACTTCAAACTGGTGTGCGAAAGATGCACGCAGCAGAAGAAGGGATCCTCTTCTCTCTGCACACCAGACGGAGATTCTTCTCCATTTGAAGACATACGCCCATCTGGTGGAAGTTTTTTGGGAGGCCAGTAGGATCTCCTCAACTTCCCCCGGCAGATTGAAAGGGGCCAGGGCTACCCTTTCAGAAGCCATGCTATCAACATTAGCGACCCCAGGATGGGGTGCAAGAGAGCCCTCCTCCTGGAACAGGAGGTCCAAGTCACAACCCAGCAGGACTGAGAATGCCACCAACAAGGAGAGCAGCAGAAGAAACCAGGACCATCTGGGGGCGATCAGAATCACCGATGTCTGCTCGCTCTGGACCTTGAAGAGGGGTCTTGGACATTAGTGGAGTCAGTGGAAAGGCATAAAGGAGGCCCTCTGACCATGGGATCAGGAAGGCATCAGCCGCCACTCTCCCCAGGTGTGGCTGGAGTGAACATAAGCGGGGCAACTGTGTTTGTCCGGGGAGGCAAACAAATCCATCACGGATCTGCCCCAGAGGCAGAAGAGTCTTTGTGCCACCCTGGGATTCAGATGCCATTCGTGCAGGCGCAGGACTCTGCAGACTATGTCCACTAAGCAACTGTCCTAACCCGGAGGTAAACCGCTCATAGGCGCATTCTATGACGCAACGCAAAGGAGAGCAGAGCAACCGCCTCCAGACAAAGGGAATGCGAGCCCCCCCCCCCTGCTTTTTACATAAAACATGGCAACCTGGTTGTCCGTCTGGATGAACACAAGTTGGTTGCACAACAGGTGGTGGAATGCTCGCAGGGCCAGGAAAATGGTTCAGAGTTCCAGGAGGTTCATCTGTAAGAGAGACTCCTCTTGAGAACAGGTGCCTTGAGTGCAGAATTCTCTGCAGTGTATTCCACAACCCAGTAGGCGAGGGGGGGGTACCCGATACCAACTGATGAGCATGCACTTTTCTTGCCAGTTGTACAAGGCGATGTGCCCTCTCTTTCGGGAGGAAGGTCTTGACCTGTAGTGTGTCCAACTGGGACCCTATGAACTCCAGGTTTTGGGCTGGAGAGAGGTGTGATTTGGGGTAATTGATGACGAATCCAAGTGCTGCAGGAGGCGGATTGTTCGCCCTGTGGCCTGGTTGGCCTCAGGGGCCATTCTGCCTCTGATAAGCCAGTTATCCAAGTAGGGAAAGATGAAGGCCCCTTGCAGGCACACGTAAGTGGCCACGACAGCCAGGCACTTTGTAAAATCTCTTAGTGAGGAGGCCAGGCCGAATGAAAGTACCCTGTACTAGTAGTGCTCTCCTCCTACCAAAAACCTTAGGTATTGTCTGTGGTTCGGATGGATCAGGATGTGGGTATACGCATCCTTCAGGTCTAAGGAACACAGCCAATCTCCCCTGGTGGAGGCAGAGCAGCAGTGTTCCAAGGGAGAGCATCTTGAACTTCTCCCTCACCAGAAACCTGTTCAGGTTTTGCAGGTCCAGGATGGGCATGAGGCCCCCAGTTCTTTTGGGGAAAAGGAAATACCTGGAGTAGAAGTCCTTTCCCCACAGATGTCTGGGTACAGGTTCTACCACCCTGTCCTTGAGCAGGCCTGCAAGTTCTGAGATGAGCAAGGTCTGGTGAAGGAGAGACCACACTAGCTCTCCTGGGAAGAACCCTGGTAGTGTTTGCTGGAACCAGAGGAGATAGCCCTTCTTTACCACCTGGAGGACACACTGGTCCATGGTGACCCCGGCCCATCTATGGACAAAGAGTGCCAGGCAGCCCCCTGTGAGCTAGGAAAGGTTTCCCTGGGGGAGGAGGCGGCCCAGCCCAGGAAGTCAAAAATTCCCCCCAGGTTGGGTGAGAGCTCGAGGCTGAGGTTTCTGAGTCTTTGGCTTTCTCGGCCTGTGGCCCTGATTCTTGGTCTGAGGGCCCTGCTGTTGCTGCCCCTTTGATAAAGGCTCTGGTAAAAAAACACTCCTTTTTCCCCCCCCCCTCGGGAAAGGTGGTCTTTTCCCTGATGGTTTATTTCGGGGGAGGGTCAAGACCCTTTGCCTGATCACAACCTCGGCGGCCTTGTCAGCCATGGGTTTGCCAAATAAGTTTTCCCCAGTGCAGGGGATATCTAGTAGTTTTTCTTGTACCCATTGCTCGAGGTTGGAGGTTTGCAACCAGGCCTGACACCGGGCACCGATGCCAGCTGCTGCCATCCAGGCTGCCGACACAAAGCCATTGTAAGCGGCGCAGGGGAGGAACTTTGAGCAGTCCCGGATCCTGTTCATCAGGGCTTGGAACCTCTGAATGGGGTCCCCAGCGAGACCCATAGAAAAACCTGCTAGCTCTTGAATAAGGCCCTTGAGGTACATACATATTTACAACTCATAGGCCTGTATCGGGCAGCACAGCACGGATTCTTGAAAACAATTGCACCTGTGGGCATTGAGGGTTCTGGTTTCCCTGTCTGGGGGGACGGAAGAGTAATTCTTCTAGCTTTTAAGCTTTTGCATCAAAGGCTCCACGACCATGGAGTTATGCGGAAGATAGAGCTTCTGGAAGCCCAGGCCCTTCTTGATGCAGTCGAGGCGTTGAGGCATCAGCTGACCATTGCACAGAGGCCAGGGTCTCCCACATCCATAGGAGCAGCCGCTCGAGGATGAACTGCACCAGCACCATCAGAGTCTCCTTTGGAGGGGACTCATACTGAAGATCTCCAATTCTTCAGTGCATGGATCCTCCTCTGATTCAGTCGGGACCGAGAGGGCCCGGGCCATATCCCATACAAAGTTGTGGAAAGCCACGTCCTCGGGTGGGAAGTAGTGCTGGGGTTCTGGAGCGGACAGAGCAGAGGGGATGTCTCAGTGTCGAGAGGTCTCGGGGGAGGCCTCAACGTCGATCTCCCAGTCGGAGCCGGAGGGCATCCAGGATTCCAAGCCTCGAGGCACAGGAGCGAAGATTGCGGATAGCCAGGGCTGAGGCATAGTGTCTCTCACAGGACATAGGATAGGCAGAGCAAGAATATCCAGAGCAGAGGAGAGAGCAGTATTATAGGAAACTATAGCCTCATCAACTAAAGTTAGAAGATAAAGTGGAGGAGAGAAGTGATGAGACAATAGTAGAGACAGCTAAAGGATCAATAGCATGAAGATTCCTAAAAAAGTAGGAAGAGACTGGGCAAGATTGATATGGGGAGTGATGAAGAGTGAAGCTAAGTAGGTGACAGTCAGATAAGGGAAGAACTGAGGTACAGAAATTAGAGAGTAAACAGAGAAGAAAACAAGGTCAAGGCAATAGCCATGCTGATAAGTGGGGGGCAGAAGAGCAAAGTTGAAGGTTAAATGAGGAGGTAAGGGAAAGGAGTTTGGAGCATGGAGGTCAGAAGGGTTATCAACATGAATGTTAAAGACACTAAGAATAAGGGAAGAGGAAGAAAAATCGAGAAATAAGGAAAGCCATGAGTCAAAGTCAGAGAGAAAAGTAGAGGTGGTCTTGTCAGGTGGTCTATAGATAACAGATATTTGGAGAGCTAAGGGATTAAAAGGTGGATGGAGTGGATTTCGAAGGAGGAAAAGGAGCAAGACTGAGGAGAGGGAAGGGTTGAAATTGGCAGGAAGGAGAAAGCAGGAACCTCATAGCACCACCGTGGGCAGTGGCATGAGGAGTGTCCAAGAATTGTTTGCCACCATGAGACAGGGCAGCAACCGAGGCAGTGTCATTAGGGTGGAGCCATGTTTCAGTAAGAGCTAGAAGTTGAAGAGTTCCAAATAAAGAGATCATAGATAAAGGGGAGTTTATTAGTTATGGAATGAGCATTCCATAAGGCACAAGAAAAAGGGAGAAAGGAGAGGAATATGTATGAGATTAGAGTGTTTGAGCAGGGGTGAGAGGAAAGTCTAGGGAAGCCAGGGTTAGAATTAATGCCACCAGATGAAGAGAGGAAGAAGAGGAGGAGGAAAAGAAGAGTGCGCGGCAGAGAGAATGGCGGAAATGAGGACAAGGTTGTTTAAGAGAGAAGGGAGAGGGATGAATGAGAGGAAGAAAAAGGTGAAGTTCAAGAGCTAAGGAAAAGAAGGAAGATAAGATAGGAGGAGAAATGGGAAAGGTATAGAAAGGTAGAGGGGGAGATAGGGAGGGGGAGTTTTGAGTTGAAGGTGAGAGGGGAGAAGGTTAGGTAGTATCAGAAAAAGGAAGAAAAAAATGGTATGGAGCCATAAGAAATGGAGGTGAAAATTCAACCTAAGAAGAGGGATGATGATGGGGATGCAGAAAGAGAAGAGGGATAAAGGTAAAAATTCAGATAAAATGTAAAAGCAATTAGTATCTAAACAAAACAGTAGAAAATACTTAACTTATAAGATAATATGATTAAGTAAATAAAATACTGTGCTAGTTATGGGCTATTTAAGGGCAGTCTGTTCTGAATCAGAAGACTGTCAGGTCGTCAGAAGTTTTTTTTTTCTCATGAAACTGTCAAGAACCTCTCAGAACGTGGTGGGAAGAGGAAAATGAATCCAAGAAATCATCGCAGGTTAGTCTTCCACTAGTGTCGCTATGCTCAGGTAAAGCACAGTTACTTACCTGTAACAGGTGATCTCTGGGAACAGCAGGAATAAGTCTTCACATATGGGTACCGACGGAGCCTGCGCAGGAACGCTCCCCAGCGTCCAGTAAGAAAGCTTTTGGAAGCATCCCACAGCGCCTGCGCGCTGCGCCTTCCCACCTTTCCCAACCGCCTCTCTCCAGTTCGAGTTTTAAAGCTGAGACAAAGAGAGAGAGAGGAAAGGAAAGATAGAGAGATACAACTCCTAGGGGAGGTGGGTGGGTTGTGAATACTTATTCCTGCTGTTCCCAGAGATCACCTGTTACAGGTAAGTAACTGTGCTATCTCCAGGAACAAGCAGGAATGAGTCTTCACATATGGGGACTCCCCAGCTAGAGATGCCAGGGAGATCCCCAAGGTTGTGAGTCCCTGAGAAGGGCTCTACCTTCCCCAATGGATCTCGGGCATCCAACCAGGGATGGGGGGGGGGGGGGTAGGAGTTGATTAGGTATGGAACAGGTGTTTGAGAACAGCCTGACCAAACAAGGCATCCCAGCGGGAGTCCTTGTCCAAGCAGTAATGGGCTGTAAAGGTATGAACCAAGGCCCAGGTGGCCGCTCGACAGATTTGGTTGATGGACACAGAGTTTAGATGAGCCATAGAGGCTGCCATGGCCCTCACATTGTGAGCTGTGACATGGCCCTCCAGAGAAAGGTTCTTACTCTGGTAGGCGAAAGAAATACACTGAGCAATCCAATTTGACAGTGTTCTCTTAGAGACTGGAAGTCCTAAATGAGAGGGATCAAAAGCAACAAAGAGTTGAGAGGACTTTCTATGTTGCTGTGTCCTTTGTAAGTAAAAAGCGAGCGCTCTCTTACAATCCAGGGTATGGAGATTCCTCTCTGCACTTGATGCATGAGGTCCTGGAAAAAAGACAGGTAAATACACCACCTGATTCAGATGAAAATGTGAGACCACTTTAGGCATAAAGTGTGGATTGGTCCTGAGGACTACCTTGTCATGATGGAACCTTGTATAAGGAGGATTAGCCACCAAGGCTTTCAGCTCACCGATGCGGCGAGCTGAGGTGACTGCAATGAGAAAAATAACCTTCCAGGAAAGAAATTTCAAGGAGATAGTGGCTAAGGGTTCAAAGGGTGGCTTCATAAGCTGACCTAGAACTAGATTCAAATCCCATGCCACTGGAGGTGGTCTAATGGGAGGTTTAGTTAAAAGAAGGCCTCTCATGAATCTTGCAATAAGAGGATGAGAGGAAATAGGCTGTCCATTGAGAGGCTTGAGGGATGCTGAAATAGCACTCAAATGGACTCTTACTGAATTTGTTTTAAGGCCTGCATGGGATAAATGCAGCAAATACTCTAGTAAAGCATTCAGAGGTATTGCAAGGGGGTTAAGACTCTTCTTTGCACACCAAATGGTAAACCTTTTCCATTTGAAAGCATAGGAACGTCTAGTGGAAGGCTTTCTGGAAGCATGAAGGATATCCTTCACCTGTTGAGAAAGATGCAAATTTTGAAGGTCTAGGCCTTCAGCAACCAGGCCCTGAGATGGAGAGACTGGGGATTTGGATGCCATAACGTTCCCTCCTCCTGGGACAGGAGGTCTGGAGCAGATCCCAAGTCCAGGGAAGGAGCTTGAGAGAGATGCAGAAGTAGAGGGTACCACACTTGGCATGGCCAACGTGGTGCTATGAGGATCATAGACCCTCGATCTCTCTGAAGCTTGAAGAGAGTTTGGGGAATTAGGGGAATGGGTGGAAAGGCGTAAAGGAAGCCTTGACCACAGTGAAGGAGGAAGGCATCCTTGGCCTGAACTCCCTGACACGGAATTCTGGAACAGAACCGGGGAAGTTTGGCATTCCACGGACTTGCAAAGAGGTCTATGTCTGGGGTTCCCCAAATCTGAAAGATTCTGGTTATCTGGTCCATATGGAGGGACCACTCGTGTGGAAGCAGAACTAGACTGAGTTTGTCTGCCCAAGAGTTTTGAACGCCTAGAAGATATACTGCCAGAAGATGAATTTGATGCTCTCTGGCGAAGGCCCACAATCACAAAGCTTCATTGCAAAGCGACAGAGAGCCAGTCCCGCCCTGCTTGTTCACGTAGAACATGGCTACTTGGTTGTCCATGTGGATGAGGACTGTCTTGCAGCTGAGCAGGGTATGAAAGACTCTGAGAGCTAGAAAAATTGCTCTGAGTTCCAAGAGGTTGATATGTAGAGAAGTCTCCTGTGGAGACCAGATGCCCTGGGTGGAGAGATCTTGTAGATGAGCTCCCCAACCCCTTGGAGAGGCATCTGTTGTAAGGGTTGCTTGGGGTAACAACTGTTGAAAGGGGGACCCCAGCAACAGGTTTTGAGTGAACCTCCACCACTGGAGAGACCAAAAATGGTGACTGGAGGTTGCTATTTTGTCTGATAGGCATCCTGATGCCTGGGTCCATTGGGTGGATAAGTCCATTGAGCTGCCCTCATGTGAAGGCGAGTGTAAGGAACCACATGCACGGTGGATGCCATGTGGCCTAACAGTTGTAACATCTCTCGAGCAGTTAAAAGGGACTTTAACTGAATCTGGGAGGCTAACTGCACCAAGCATAGGCAATGGGCCTGGGGAAGATAGGCTCTTGCAGTTGTGGTATCCAGCAAGGCCCCTATGAACTCTAGTGACTGAGTAGGGGTGAGATGGGATTTTGGGATGTTTATTACAAGTCCCAGATACTGAAGAACACGCCTTGTGCAGGCTAGGGAAGTCTGGGCCTCTGACTGGGATGGAGCTTGGATGAGCCAGTCGTCCAGATATGGGAATACGAATATTCCTAGAGTGTGTAGAAATGCAGCTACTACTGCCATGCATTTTGTGAACACTCTTGGTGCAGAGGCCAGACTGAAAGGAAGCACTCTGTATTGGTAGTGCTTTCCTTGATAAAGGAACCAAAGGAACCTTCTGTGTGTTGGATGGATGAGGACATGGGTTTACGCATCCTTGAGATCTAGAGAACAAAGCCAATCCCGACTCTGAAGGTATGGAAGGAGAGCACCGAGAGAAATCATCTTGAATTTCTCCTTGCATAGAAACTTGTTCAATTCTCTGAGATCTAAAATGGGTCTGTAACCCCCTGTTTTCTTTGTGATAAGAAAATAGGGGGAGTAGAACCCTGAGCCCTGTTGAAGAAGGGGTACTTCTTCTATTGCTTTTTGGGCAAGAAGGGTAGCAATCTCCTGACCCAGAAGGTCGAGGAGAGATGTTGGAGAATTGAACTGTCTCACCATGGTGTGAGGAGGAAGGTTTAAGAAATGAAGCTTGTACCCCTCCCTTATGATGGAGAGGGTCCATTGCTCTGCTGTGATTTGTTCCCATCTGGGAGCAAAGTGAGCTAACCTTCCTGGAATAGTGAGAGGCTCTGGTTCTTCTAGAGCCAGAAAGTCTAAGTTCTCTAGTTGTAAGTTAAAGGCCCTGAGGAGGCTGAGGCTGTTGGGCCGTAGCAGTCCTTGCAGCCTTAGGCTTGCCCTGTTTAGGTTGTTGCTGACGCTTTGCAGCAAAACGACCTGCAGAAGATGTCTGCTGACCATAAACAGGATAATATCTCCCTTTATTGGGATAAAAAGCCTTTTTGAACAACCTTTTTTTAACAGGAGCAGAAGTAGACTTTGAAAGTCTATCTAAAGCAGAATTTTCAGCATCCATCTGAGTGGCCTTTGCTTGCCAATCCTTTCCAAAAAGGTTTTCACCTGTACAAGGAAGATTTCCTAATCCATCTTGGACCCAGGGTTCCAAATCAGAAGCTTGTAACCAAGCAACTCTGCGTGCAGCTATGGCAATAGCCGAGGCTCTGTTGGCACACTCAAAGGAGTCAAAGGCTGCACGGTTAGAAAATTTGGAAACATCCTGGGCATGTTTAAGCCAGGTGAGAAACTCTTCCCTTTTATCTTCTGAAATAAAAGGGGCTAAAGTCTGCAGATGATCTGTAACTTCTTTTAGAAACATCCCCATATAGAGACTATAGGAGTTGATTCTGGCAGTAAGCATATTGGCCTGGAAAATTTTCCGGCCAAAAGCATCTAAGGTTCTGCATTCTCTTCCTGGAGGATGAGATGAGTGCCTTTTTGCACTCTTTAACTTCTTCATGGCAGACTCCACCACAATAGAGTGGTGAGGGAGTTGAGTCTTATGAAAGCCAGGACAGGGAGGAACACGGTACATGGTGTCCAACCTACGAGAATGAGTGGAGGTGGTGAGAGGAGTCTCCTATATGCCCAACATGTGATCATAAAGGATCTCATGAATTGGTAAAGTAGCTGCCTCCTTAGAAGCCTTAGGATATTGTAAAATATCCAATTGTTTGGCTCTAGACTCTGACTCAGGGGCCACAGAGATGGAGAGGCCCCTGGCCACTTCCCTAATAAAGTCTTGGAAAGACAAGTCTTCTGGAGTGGACATTCTCCTTTTTGGAGAAGGCGGCTCCTGAGGAAGGAGTACCGATGCTTCGACAGAAGCCTCTGATTCATCCGAGTCCTCGGAGGAATCGAAGTATCGCCTGTCTGGATGCTCCTGCAGAGCCTGATACGCGTACCGAGTGGTATCGACATCGGGAGTGTTCGGTACCGATGGGCATCCTAGGACAGGGGACCGCTGCAGTCGACACCGAAGCCGATGTCGATGCAATCGGTCCCGGTACCGGAACCGATATCGGTGCCAGAACCGACAACGGAGTTTGTTGCGGTACCGGAGGCGTCGCAGCTTGTATGAATGCCGCAATGGCACGATGCATGGTCAGAATATTCTGATCCATCGATGCCACCAATGTCTGGATGCCGGTACCCCAGAACATGGCAACAGGTGATCGGTCGAGGCCATGCCATCGATGTCAACCTGTGACCCCATAGATGAAGCTTTGGAAGCCGGGGCTTCCCGCTGGGGTAATTTTGCCAGTGTAAGATCCTCGAGGGCAAGCCCGGAGGCATCTCAATGCTTAGAGGGAGATCTACCCTTTGAGGACCGGCTGGACTTATGTTTGGTTACCTGAGATCCATGGGAGGAAGAAGCAGCCCTGGAAGACATCGATGCCACCGAAGCTGCATCAGAGGGAAACAGGGTACTGAGCTTAGCCGCTCGGTTCTGTTGACCTCTTTTAGACATCATGGAACAGGACGCAATTTTATTTATTTATTTAACAAGTTTTCTATACCGCCTTTTCCTTCAATCAAAGCGGTCACAAGAAATACAAAGGTTATAGGCAAGGGAAACAAACACAGTATAAACATAACAGTACAATGGTAATATAGGAAAAATAACAAGGGTTAACAATAAAGCAAATTAGTTAAAATTATTAAAATAAATATAATATATTTAGTCAATTGTTGATCCATATTGTTCAATGAAAAGTGTAGTTTTCAATTGTTTACGAAAGTCTTTTAAATCATCCAGTGAGCGTAAATCAGGAGGGAGAGAGTTCCAAATTAAAGGGGCGGCCAAAGAAATTGCTCTTTGTGAGGTACATTTGCATGATTTAGAGTAGTTTTTTGGGGTGCTGAGGGTGTTAGAAGTGGATAACCTTCTTGGTCTTTTGTTGATATCATGGAGTAAGAGGGCATGAAGGCTGATTGCAGAACTGTTGTGTTTCATTTTGAATATATTTATGATTAATTTATACTTTATGCGAAGGATTATTGGGAGCCAGTGGAGTTCTTTAAGGATGGGGGTAATGTGTTCATAAATTGAGGATCCATTGATGATTCTAGCTGCTGTATTTTGTGCCATTTGAAGTGGCTTGAGAGCATGCTTAGGCAGTCCATTGTAAATAGGGTTGCAGAAATCCAGAATGGGAGTAATGAGTGCCTGACAGACTGTTCGAAAGTGATCATAAGAGATAAGAGGCTTAAGTCGTCTAATTATCTTCATTTTGTAATACGCGTTTTTAACAGTTTTTCTTATATGAGAACGCAGGTTTAGCTTCTTATCGAGGGTTATTCCGAGGTATCTTACTTCGTCCTTAACTGGAATCTTTGTGTTGTTGCATGTAATGTAAGGTGGAGGGATAAAGCTGGTGTTTCTAGTTACAATAAGTGCTTCCGTTTTGTTCAGGTTTATTGCAAGGTTATTATTTGTTAGCCAATTTGAAATGCTGGTAATACAGTTTGAAATTTTGCTGTAATCTGGGCAGTTGATATCAATTGGAGTGTAAATCATGATATCATCCGCATAAATCGTGTAATCTATTTGATGATCAGCTATTATGTGACAGATTGGTTGGATAAACAAATTAAAAAGAAGTGAAGAGAGTGCAGATCCTTGCGGCACGCCTTGTTTGATTACTATGTGACGTGAAGTGTTTAGGCCAATTTTAACTTGGAACTGTCTATCAACTAGGTAGGATTCAAACCATTTTAGGACGGTGCCAGTTAATCCGATGCTCTTTAGTCTTGTTAAGAGGATTGCATGGTCCACTGTATCGAAGGCAGCTGAAATATCTAAGAAGATCATTAAGGTACCTTTGTTGAAATTATCTATTGTTTGAGTGATGTCATTAAATAAGTATAGTAGGAGCGTTTCAACACCATGGTTGGGGCGGAAGCCATGCTGATGTATATCAAGTGGCGCATGTTCATCAATATGGTCTTGAAGTTGTAGCTGTACTGCCTTCTCAATAATTTTTGCTAGGAGTGGTAAGCTGGAAATTGGTCTATATGCAGCTGGATTGTCTTTTTCAAGGTTGGTTTTTTTATGGGTAGGCCTAATTGTTGCTAATTTAAGTTGTTCTGGCATGATTCCATGAGTTAAGGAGTTAGTTACAAGATTGTGAATAAAATTAATAAAGTTTGACTTGGTAGCTTTGATCCAAGGTACAGGGCAAGGATCTGTGGGTGCAGTGCTTGTGTTAAGTGCAGCAATGATGTCTGAAAGTTGTGTAGTCGAGGGAGTGTAAAACTTGTTCCAAATTGTACTTGGTAAAATAAGGCTGTTGTTTTCAGGTTGTTTTAAAGGTGGTGTTTGGCCTATTTTCAATTGAAGATGATCTGCATATACTTGAGGACTGATCTGAATGTCTTTATCAGAGCTTGGTTCGTTGACTAGATTTTTTACAATTGCAAAAAGTTCTCTAGGTTTGTTAAATGCTTTCTGTATAGTATTTGTGTGGTGCTCTTTTTTAGTTTTGTTGATGAGATCGTTGTAATTCTTTTGCTGAATTAAATATAAATTTTGAGAGGTAGGAGATTTTGATCGTCTCCAGAGGCGTTCAATTCTCCTTAATTCCCTCTTAGCATTGCGTATGTTTTTGGAATACCATGGAGCATGATGTCTGTTTTTGAATGTTCTTGAGTCTGAAAAGGCCTTGGATGCAGTGCTAATGGTGTTATACCAGTTGTTCACTTGTTTGTTCAAATCAAGTTCAGTTGAGTCAAGGCAAGGTAGTGTGTCAAGTAAGAACTGCTCTTTATTGAAGGCTTTAAATCTTCTTGGAGTAAATGTAGAAGCTAAGTAATTTTTTAATGCAATTCAAAATTGTTCTTGCTTTTTGAAATCAATATAACTGGTCAGAGAATCTTCATTTTTTAAGCCGTTGATGTACTAAACCCAATACATGTTTAGGAGACGATCCATATGTCTCCAAGTAAAACGAAGTACAAGGGTGTTGTCTGAGGCTTACATAAAGACAAGTAGAATTAACACTGAAAAGTAGTATAATGGTGAAAAGCTGAATGATTTTGAGTTTATGTTCATAGCAACAATCATTCATAAAGAACGGCCAATTGGAGAGTTTAGTATTTCTACAACTATGATACCAAGAATGACGAGCAGCCTGGCAGGGATGATGTGATTGTAGAGGAGCTAATTGGTCCAAAGTATCAGTGAGTTTGGAATTCCTTGATGCAACCTGCGAGGATGGAGAAAGGGTAGAAAAGTTGGGAGGAAGAATCTGGTCCACAACAGGGAAGTGCTGAAGGGTGGATGGGGTGAAGCGCCGGGAGATACATCCTGGAGGGGGAGAATGGTTAGAGGCAGCTCCTGAAGAGGCAGTGATGGGTGCAGGGAGCTGCATAAAGCGTAGTTATTCACCTGTAACAGGTGATCTCCGGGAACAGGAGGAATAAGTCTTCAGATATGAGTATCGTCAGTACTGACGGAACCTGCGTGGGAACACTCCCTAGCATACAATAGAAAAGCTTTTAGGAGCATCCCACAGTGCCTGCGTGCTGCCTTCCCGCCTTTCCAACTCTCCCTCATCAGTTGAGTTTATAGCTGAGACCAAAGGAGAGAGTAGACAAAGAGAGAGAGAGAGAGATAGAGACAACTCCTAGGGGAGGTGGGTGGGTTGTGAAGACTTATTCCTGCTGTTCCCGGAGATCACCTGTTACAGGTGAGTAACTATGCTATCTCCAGGAACAAGCAGGAATGTTGTCTTCACATATGGGGACTCCCCAGCTGAGAGATGCCAGGGGGATGACCCAAGCTAGCTGCGAACCCCAGGTGAGATGGGTCATGCTCCCTCCCATGGATCTCTGGCATCGAAACCCAGGACCGCAGGTAGGAATTGTACTAAGTCTGAAAGAGATGCCTGGCCATACATAGGCATACCGACGGGAGTCCTTGTCTAAGTAATAGTGGGCTCTAAATGTGTGTACCGAAGCCCAAGTGGCTGCTCTACAGATGTCATCAATGGACACAGAACGAAGATTAGCCATTGAGGCTGCCATTGCTCTCACATTTTGAGCTGTGACATGGCCTTCGAAAGAAAGTCCCTTACTCTCATATGCAAAGGATATGTAATTTGCAATCCAACTAGAGAAAGTTCTTTTGGAAACTGGAAGTCCCAAATGACCAGAATCAAAAGCAACAAAAAGCTGAGAAGATTTCCTATGTTGCTTAGTTCTTTGAAGGTAAAAAGCTAAGGCTCTTTTACAATCTAAAGTATGAAGATTCCTTTCTGCATTAGAGGCATGAGGCCTAGGGAAGAATACAGGAAGGTAAACTGCTTAGTTTAAATGAAAAGGCGAAACCACCTTTGGCATAAAGTGAGGATGAGTCCTAAGAACTACCTTATGGTGAAATCTTGTATAAGGAGGATCCGCCACTAAAGCTTGTAACTCACTGATGCGCCTTGCAGAAGTGAGGGCAACTAGGAAGATGACCTTCCAAGAAAGAAACTTTAGAGCTGTAGTGGCTAAAGGCTCAAAGGGCGGTTTCATGAGCTGCCTGAGAACAAGATTCAAATCCCATGCCACCGGCGGTGGCTTAATGGGAGGTTTTGTTAAAAGTAAACATCTCATAAATCTTGCTACGAGTGAATGAGAGGATAGGTTGTCCATCCTGAGTTTCGCGAAAAGCAGCAATGGCACTAAGATGGACCCTTACTGAATTGGTCTTAAGACCAGAATCTGATAGATGGAGTAGGTACTCCAGAAGCGATTCGACAGGCACTGTATGGGGGTTAATGTCCCTTTGAGAGCACCTTACAGAGAATCTCTTCCACTTAAAGGCGTAGGATCACCTTGTGGAAGGCTTCCTGGAAGCTACATGGATATCCTTTACCTGTTGAGATAGGTTGATATCCGGGAATCCTAGGCTTTCAGTAACCAGGCCCTGAGGTGCAGGGACTGGGGATTTGGGTGCAATAGCGTCCCGTTCTCCTGGGAAAGAAGATCTGGAGCACACCCCAACTCCAGAAGTGTGGCTTGAGAGAGATGCAGAAGCAGAGGATACCATGACTGCCTTAGCCAGCGTGGAGCTATGAGTATCATATGACCTCTGTCTCTCTGAAGCTTGAATAAAGTTTTGGGAATGAGGGGAATGGGTGGGAAGGCACAGAGGAAGTCTCGACCCCAATGGAGGAGGAAAGCATCCCTTGCCTGACAGTTTTGGGCCAGAATTCTGGAACAGAATCGGGGAGGTTTGGCATTCTGTGGACTTGCAAAGCAATCTATATCTGGCGTTCCCCAGATCTGAAACACTCGAGCAAGCTGGTCTAAGTGTGCAGACCATTCGTGTGGGAGAAGTATTCGACTGAGTTTGTCTGCCCAAAGATTTTGAATGCCCGGAAGATATACCACTAGGAGGTGGATTTGCAGCTCTCTGGCAAGGGCCCACAGTCACAAAGCTTTGTTGCATAACGACAGAGAGCCTGTTCCGCCCTGCTTGTTCACATAAAAATGGCTACTTGATTGTCGGTCTGGACCAGAACTGTCTTGTAGCTGAGATGGGCCTGAAAAACTCGGACAGCATGGAAAATGGCTCTGAGCTCTAGGATGTTTAGGTGAAGACAAGCCTCCTGTGGGGTCCAGAGACCCTGAGTTGATAGATCGTGCAAGTGAGCCCCCCCAACCCAACTTGGACGCATCTGCTGTTAAGGTGGTTTGGCATAGAGGCTGCTGGAAAGAACCCACGAGAAGGTTTTCCAGTGACTGCCACCATTGTAGGGACAAAATGAGATGTGTGGAGTTTCTGATTTTGTTCATTAGCCAACCCAAGGCCTGTGTCCACTGAGAGGATAGGGTCCACTGGGCTGCTTGCATATGAAGGCGAGCATAGGGAAACACATGGACCGTGGATGCCATATGCCCTAGAAGCTGAAGCATCTCCTGAGCAGTCAGGAAGACCTTCATAGCTGCTTGGGAGGCCAGCTGTGCTATACATAGAAACATAGAAATATGACGACAGAAAAAGACCACATGGCCTATCTAGTCTGTCCTTCCATAACAACTACAACAGTCCCCTTTTTACCTTTAGAGATCCTCTGTTTGTCCCATGCTTTTTTGAATTCAGTTACTGTCCTCATCTCTACCACCTCCACTGGGAGACTATTCCACTGATCCACTACTCCTTCCATAAAGAAATATTTCTGCATATCACTCCTGAATCTATCTCCCTTCACCCTCATCCCATGTCCCCTCATAGCAGAACTTGCTTTCAATTGAAAGAGGCTCTCTCCCTGAACATTTATGCCACGGAGGTATTTAAACATCTCAATCATATCACCTCTATCCCGCCTTTCCTCTAAGACATACGAAGACACCACGGCTGTGGTAGGAAAGCCCTTGACTGCCTTGTGTCTAGATGAGCCCCTATGAATTCTAGAGACTGAGAAGGGGTGAGATGAGATTTTGGGAGGTTTATGACCAGTCCCAAGTATCGAAGGATTCGCATGGTGCGAAAAAGAGCAAAGCTGGCTTCTGGAGCTGTTGATGCTTGGATGAGCCAATTGTCTAAGTAAGGGAAGATGAATATTCCTAGAGTTCTCAGGAATGCTGCTATTACTGCCATGTATTTTGTGAAGACTCTTGGGGCAGAAGCCAGACTGAAGGGAAGAAACCTGTATTGCAGGGGTCATCAACCTGCGGCCCACGAGGTCCCTTCGTGCGGCCCGCGAGGCTCTACCCCGGTTAACATTACGTGCGGCCTGCCAAGGATTCCCGCCATTGTATCTGCGGCCCGCGGCATGCTCGGCGGGTTCAACAGCACGTGACCGGTTTCCCAAGAGCAGCGCGCAAATTAGAGGACCAATCAGCAATAAGACTTCACCAAGCACTCGCAAGACTTTGCCCTCTTCAGTGCCCCCTTCGAGATGAACCCCACCGACGTGCCCTCTGACCTTCAAATGGACTTGATCGAACTGCAGTGTGACGACGCACAGACGTCGCGCTTCATGGCTATCAGGTGATCAGCCATTGTTTTCATAATTTTGCGTTTGTTGTTTTTTTTCGCGGGGGGCGGGGAGAAGGGGGGTGCGGCCCGCGAGGCTCACGGTAGTCGGCTGTGCGGCCCGCGGCCCTCTGGAGGTTCGTGACCCCAGCTGTATTGGAAGTGTCTTCCCTGGAAAAGGATCGAAGGACTTTCTTGTGATCTGCATGGATGAGTACATATATGCATCCTTTAGATCTAGAGAACATAGCCAGCTCTGACTCTGAAGGTATGGCAGGAGTGTTCCAAGGGAGATCACTTTGAATTTTTCCCAGAACAGATACTTGTTTAATTCTCTGAGGTCTAGTATAGGCCTGTGTCCCCTTGTTTTCTTTGGTATGAGAAAGTAGGGGGACTAGAATCCCATTCCCTGTTGGGGTATGGGTACCTCCTCTATTGCTCCTTGAGCAAGAAGTGATGAGACCTCCTGACCCAAAAGACTGTGGCAGGGACCTGAGAATTGAACCGTCTTATCATTGTAGGTGGGGGCATACTGTGGAAATGAAGTCTGTACCCCTCTCGTGCAATGGACAGCGTCCAGTTTTCTGATGTTATTTGTTGCCATCTTCTGGCAAAAAGGCATAACCTGCCCGGGATGGTAAGGGGTTCTGGACCTTTCAGGGGCAGAAAAACTAAGTTCTTTAGGAAGGAGTCAAAGCCCCTGAGGAGGCTGAGTCTGCTGAGCCGGATGAGCTCTTGGAACTTGTGGCTTCCTCTGCTGTCTGTTCTGTTGTTCCCTTTGGGGAATATGAACGGTGTCCCTGATGGTTGTAAGATGGGTAAAATTTATTTTTCTTGTTGAAAAAGGGTTTCTTGGTTGACTTCTTCTTTGCTGGGTTGGCTGTAGACTTTGATAGTCTATTCAAAGTAGTATTTTCAGATTCAATCTGATTAGCTTTGTCTTGCCAATTCTTTGCCAAAGAGATTTTCTCCTGTGCAAGGAATATTTCCCAGTTTATCTTGCACCCATTGTTCTAAGTCTGATGCCTGAAGCCAGGCAATACGACATGCACTGATGGAAATAGCAGATGTTCTGCTAATGCATTTAAAGCAATCAAAGGTTGCACGGTTTACAAATTTTGAGATATCGTGGGCATGTTTGACCAGAGTAAGGAATTCCCCCCCTTTTTTCCTCAGGGAGAAGAGAGCTCATGAGCTCCAAGTCACCTGTAACTTCTTTGAACATTCCCATATAGAGAATGTAGGAGCTAATCCTGGCTGCCAACATGGAGGATTGGAGACATCAACGCCCAAAGGCATTGAGTGTCCTCGATTCACGGCCCGGAGGATTGGAAGAATGTGTTTTAGCACTCTTAATCCTATGCATCGCCGATTCCACTACCATTGAATGGTGTGGTAACTGGGTCTTTTGAAAGTCAGGACAGCTTGGAACCCAGTACATGGTATTGAGTCTTCAAGAGTGTGGAGACACCGTTAAAGGAGTTTCCCACATTCTTAGCATAAGATCATGCAAGATTCTGTGAATAGACAGAATAGCTGCCTCTTTAAAAGCCTTAGGGTACTGAAGCATTTCTAATTCTTCTGCTCTAGGTTCCTTCTCTGGAGTCACTATGATTGCAAGACCTCAAGCTAAATCATGTATAAAATCCTGGAAGGACATGTGGAGGAGACATTCTTTGTTGAGAAAGAGATGGATCCTCCGGAAGGATAGCTCTAGTACCGGCAGTCATCGGAATCGGATGATTCAAAGTATCTCTGCGCCGGATGTTCTTGCAAGGCACAGTACCAGTATCACTCAAAGTCGGTATCGGGGTGTCTCGATACCGATCCGCCGATACCTGAGATAGACTCAAAGCTCAGCATGGGGGGAAGCATACTTGCCGAGGCACTCGGTACCGATATCTGTGGAACTGTCTGTAGCGGTCTTAGCGGTACCGGAGCTGCTAAGAGGGCCGCTAGACTGTGTTCGATAGAGAAGATTCTGTGATCCATCGCTCCTACCGATGCCTGGGTGTCGGTACCGGTGGAAGCGGCTATGACCCCAGAACATGGCACCAGTAGTTCTGCAGAGGTGGAAGCCTCTGAAACATTCTGGAGCCCCGTTAATGTTTTGGAGACCGAGGCCTCCCACCGGGGCTGTTTTGCCGGTGAACTTTCCTCGAGGGCAACGCCAGTGGCATCTCGATACTTAGATCTACCCTTTGAGGACTGGCCAGTCTTAGAAGACTTAAGTTTAGTTACCTGAAATCCATAGGAGGAAGATGAAGCCCTGGAAGACGTTGATGCAACTGACATCGTATCTGCGGCAAAAAAGGTACCAAGTTTTGCAGCTCTATTCTGCAGGCCCCTCTTGGTCATCTTTCTGCAAGAGAGACACTCCGATGGAGAATGGTCAGAACCTAAACATTTAAGACACCATTCATGGGTGTCGGTGACGGAAATGGTACTGCCACATTTAGAACATTTCTTGAAACCACTAGCTGGTTTCTCCATGTTTGAAGAAAAATGGGCCTAGTGCCCAAAATGGCGCCTAGCCCCGAGAGGGGAAAGGCCCCTGAAAGAAAATCTTTTAGAAACTAGTTTTTTGGGATTTTTTGAAAAAGAAGAAAAAAGAGAACAGGCGGTACCGGTAAGAGTCGAAGGAAGGCAGACGCGACCACAAAAAAAACCCAAAAGAATAAAGGATACATTTTTCTGCGGTGATAAGGTATGCGTCCTGTCGGCTCCGTGGAAAACGAAAAACTGATGAGGGAGAGTTGGAAAGGCAGGAAGGCAGCACGCAGGCACTGTGGGATGCTCCCAAAAGCTTTCCTATTGGACGCTGGGGAGCATTCCCACGCAGGCTCCACCGGTACCGACGATACCCATATGTGAAGACAACATTCCTGCTTGTTCCTGGAGATAAAAGGTTACACAGAAATGATCTGTCCAGGGCAAGGACCTGGTGTCTAGAGACAAGGGGGCAAGAGAGTGGAGTTTGCCGAGGTGTTAACCAGGTCCAAAGTGTGCCCAACCACATGAGTGGGAGAGACAACGTGCTGCTAAGGAAAGATCATAAAGTAGGGTAACAAATGAGAGATTCTTAGCTGACAGTGGTGAATAATAGTGAATATTACAATCTCCTGAAAGTATTAGCCGAGGGAATTGCAGGGAAATATCAGAGATAGTTGAAAGGACTTCCAAAGGTGAGGGCAAGGGGAGGGAGGGGAATAGATAACTTAGAAATAAATCCTTGGACAAGTGTGCAAACAAAGGAAGAAAGATTCAGGGTAGTGCAAGAAAGGGGGGAAAATTTGTGTTAGTGAGAGGGAGGTACGGTAAATGGCAGCAACCCATCCCCCCTGACCAATCCGTGGAACTGACAAAGTAGAAAATCCCTGGGAGAGACAGCAGGCTTGGAGAGGTTTCTTCACCTTCTTTGAGTCATGTCTCCGATAGGAAAAGAATGTCCATGTCTTCTTGAAATATGAGGTCTTGGATTAAGTGTGTTTTTGCCCGGAGCGAACAGCAATTAACTAGGCCAAGGGTGAGGCGACACAGAGAAGCCGGGGAAGTGGTTGCGGGTAAAAAGCTGAAGGAGGGTGTGCAAATACAGAGGTTAGGAGTAGTACGCATCAGGGAATGTGGAGCCGACGTTGGACAGCCACCCCAGAGAACAGGGATCATGGCCATGAGAAGGGAGAGAGAGAAAAGAAACCAGATTAGGTAACAGAGAAGAGGAGAACCCCTTAAGGTGGCAGGAGAATTCTTACCGAAAGCTATGAATGTTGAGAGTGAAGACCCGAGCACAAGGGGTACCAGGCTCCTAGAAGACCGAGAGGGTTTGCTAATACCTCTGCCACCGCCGCCCCAAGGGAGTGCACACAAGGAGCACGTCATGCTCCTTGTGTGCGCGCCCTTAAGCACATGCCCACGCCACGCACTGCTGTAGCTTTCAATTTGTAGATCACTAAAGCATCTGTTACCTTCGCTTGAGTCGTGTTGAGGAGAGTTGTTGGACAGGCTGAAGGTGGGACTTTGGGTAATTGATTACAAACTCCAACAGCTCTAGCACCTGAATGATCAACCGTGTTGATTGCTGGACTCTGCCTGGTGTGGTGCTTTTTTATAAGCCCATCTTCCCTTTTCTGGGTGACTGAGATAGGTCACTACCACTGCAAGGCACTTTGTAAAGACTCAGGGCACAGAGGCCAGTCCAAAAGGTAGTACTCTGTATTTAAAGTGCTTCCCTGCTAGAACAAATCTGAGATACCTCCTGTAAGCAGGATGAATCGGTATGTGGGTATACGCGTCTTAGTTCCAGGGAGCATAGCCAATCATCTTTCTGATAAGGGAGCAGGGTACCTAAAGACACTATCTTGAACTATTCTCGCACCAGAAAGATGTTGAGGTTTCTGAGGTCAGGATGGGCCAAAACCCACTTGTCCTTTTGGGGACCAGAAAGTACTTGGAGTAGGGGACATGTAATGAAGTTACAATATAACCCATTTAAGAGTAATAAAGGAAAAATATTTTTTTACTCAAACTCTGGAATTTGTTACCAGAGGATGCAGTAAAAGCTGTTAGTGTAGCTGGGTTAAAAAAAAAAAGGATTTGGACAAACTCCATAAACCATTATTAAAGAGGACCCAAGAAATCCACTGCTTACTCCAGGACAAACCTTGTGGAACATATGTACTTTTCTGGGAACTGGCCAGGTACTTGTGACCTGGATTGGCCATTGCTGGAAACAGGATACTGGGCTTGATGGACCTTGGTCTGACCTAGTATGGCATTTATGTGTAAAAACCCCATCCAATCTGCTCCTGTGCCACAGACTTGATGGCAGGATCAGCCAAAAGGGCAGAGATTTCTCCCTGGAGGAGGTTTAGATGCAGATGGTCGAGGGGCCTCGCCCTCGGGGGGGCAATGTAGTGGAAGCTCAGTGAAGTGCAACATGTAGTCGCTTTGTACTATTTGTAGCACCCACGAGTCTGAAGTTATGAGGGGCCACCTGTGGGCAAAAAGAGTGAGCCTTCCCCACACCGGAGATTCCCCTCTGTTGACACTGGTGGATTGGTTATGCTTCAGAGGAACCAGTCAAAACCCTGCTCCCGACTTTGGCTGCAGGGCAGACTGGGCCTTTTGATGTTTCTCTCGATGTTGCAGGCGAGGAGCCTGCATTTTTTGCTGAGAGGTTTAAGGACCAGGGGAGTACCTGCGCCTACGCTGGTAATAGGTCTTTTCTGGCCTCCACCTCGATACCTCCGGTGATAGGCAGCTGGTTCTGACATGCGTATCGAGAGCCTGATGAGGGTGAAATGCTGCTTCTGTATGAGGCCAACCTTCTCCTTCATCTGCTCTCTGAAGATGTCCTCTCCCTGGCATGGCATGTCTACAAGTTTATTTTGCATCAACTGTCCTAGGTCGGAAGACTGAAGCCAGGTGAGTCCATGGGTTCCAGTGCCCACTGCCGCCATTCTGGACACTGGCTTGAAGGCATCATAGGTCGCTCAGACCAGGAACTTTGAGCAGTCATTACTGTGGCAGGACACAGTAGTGCTCTAGCTTTTCCAGAGGGAGGAACTGTCACAGGTCGGCATGCTCATGCATAATGTTCTTCAAGAACATTCTCATGTAGAGCTAGTAAGAATATACTTGTGCCAAAAGCATGGAGCTCTGGAAGCACCTCCTTCCAAAGGCGTCCAATGTCCAAGCCTCCCTACCCAGGGGTGTCGAGGGATGTTTTGGTGCTTTCAATCCTCTTGAGGGCAGACTCCACCACTAAGGAGTGGTGCGGAACCTGAGGTTTCTCAAACCCAGGAGCTTTTTGAACCCTGTACATAGGGTTCAGCCTCCTGCTGACCGGTGGCACAATGAGGGGGATTCTCCCACATTTTCATTTGTAGCCGCTGTAGGATGCGGTACACTGGCACTGTTACTGCTTCCTCTGCTCTGGGCTCATCCTCCATCTCCAGTGAAAATGCAATGTCCTTGGCCATATCCCTCACAAAATCCTGGAAGGACATGTCCTCCGGAGGAGACTTCTGCCATTCATGCAGAGGGGAGGGGTTTGACGAGAGCTCAGGAGACCTGCTTTCTGACAAGATCTCCGATTGCACATCGGTCACCCAACCATCAGATTCCGAAAGGAAGTCAAAGTATCTCTGAGGCTCTGCCCAGAGCTCCTTTCTGCCTCGAAGGGAGCGAGAACTTCTACAGGATCAATGATGCATTGAGGGCTTCCGAGGTTTCATCGGGGCATCGGAACCCAAGAGACTCTAAAGGGAGATGGCTCCGCCAGGAACAGGCATCAATGTACGCGCTTTGGTTTCTTAAGTGTATACTTGTAGAACTTGTTAAAATCTTAAAAACATAAAATTAAAAAAAGAAAAAAAAAGGAAAAGGAGGCCACTATAGAGGCCTCTTCCAGTTCAAAAGTAGCTGCTGAAAAGGTAAAGAAAAAAAAAGAAAGAGAGGATAGCCTTTATAAACTGTAGAAGGTAAGGAAGCTGGTAAAGCAATTAGTAAAACAATAATGTAAAAGGAAGAAAAAAATAGCCAATAAACTAAAACATAGGGACAAGACTTTTTTTCTTTTTAGTTATAATAATGATAGGAGGAAGTGTAAAGCTAGCATTGCAAAACTCAAAGGTGAAGGAGGGCAAATATGTAGAGTTTGAGGATAAAGCAAATGTGCTTAATACAGTAATTCTGTTCTGTGTACACAGATGAAGGTCCATGAATTGAACCTCAGAAAATAAACGAAGAATGGAAGTGAGATAGAACTTAATCTATTTTCATAAAGACTGTGCTCATGAAGAGTTAGCTACACTAAAAATGGACAAAGCATTGGGGCCAGATGAGATTCATCTGGAGGCACTGAAAGAACTTAGGGAAGTACTGGGGACTCCGCTGGCTGACCTTTTCAAGTCTTCTTTACTCGAGAATGATTCCAGAGGGCTGGAAATGGATAAATGTGGTTCCAGTCCCAACAAATGGAAGTAAGGAAGAGGGGTTTGTCTGATCTCTGTGGTAAATAAATTAATGGAAATGCTGCTAAAGCAGAGGGCGGCATGGGGGGGATAGACCTAAAAAGATCTCAACGTGTATACTTTGGGGAAGAAAAAAAAAAGACAGGAGAGATATGATAGACACATTTAAATATCACCATGGTATAAATTCAGAGGAGGTGGTCCTCTTCCATTTGAAAGGAAGCTCTGGTAAGAGAGGTCATAGGATGAAAATGAAAGAGGATAGACTCAGGAATAATCTAAGGAAATAATTCTTTACAGAAAGGGTGGTCGATGCATGGAACAGCCTCGAAGTGGAAGTGGTGCAGATGAAAAATATATCTGAATTCAAGAAAGCATGGGACAAACACAGGGGGATCTCTGACATCAGGATACTTAAGCAGCTGGCACCACCCCCAGCCCCTCAGTAACCTATTAACAAAGCAGACTCACAGGAGCAACAACTAAGAAGTAAATATTTCAAGAAAAAATAAACACAATCCTAACAACTATAAGAAGTCCCCCATGGAACCCCTCCTCCCCCAGGCAGCCCCCTTCCAGGTCCTCCCCTAAACATGGAAGCCGACCACACAAGGGAGCCTATCCGCCAATACACCACGGTCCCAAACCCCCCCCCCCCCCCCCGCCCCGGAAGTAGGGAAGGCAACCTATCCAGGAAAAAAAAAACCCAAACACAATCCCAGGAAGCTGCGCGCCCTCTCTCTTAACAAAAACAGCACCGCTTGGCCAGCCCCTGGCCAATTCACTGAAGCTGAAATTCTACAGGCCTAGGGTCGCACAAAGCACACAGAACTACAGAAGGGAGGGTTCCAGGACTGGACTGGAGTTTCTCAAGGAAAGACAATTAGCAGGTAAGACCTAATTCCATGTTCCTTATGGTCCCCTCCAGTCCAGTCCCACACCTCAGGGATGTAACAGAGCCACCTAAACACAGGAGGGACCTGTGAGCCTGGCCTGGATAACCGCTGAACCGAACTTCGCATCCTCCCTTGCTTGCACATCCAACCGGTAATGCTTCACAAAAGGTATGTAAAGACGATCAGGTGGCTGCACGACAGATGTCCCCCAGCGAAACCAAACTCCACTCCCCCCCCCAGAGACACCCTGTGCTCTGGTGGAGTGGGCCCGCAGGCCCTGTGGGATCCCGTCTGCCCCACAACAGATATGCCGACGCAATCGCTTCCTTAAGTCCTCCATCTCGAGATGGGTTAACCACAGCCTCCCCCTTACGTGGATCACCGAACAGAATGAACAACCGATCTGATTTCCGAAACGAAACCGTTCTCTTCAGGTACCTTCTCAGAGTCCGCCCGAGGTCGAGGAGATGCAGCTGCAGATCTTGTAAATCCTCCGCCAGACCAGATAATACCGGAAGAGCCACCGGATGATTCAGATGAATAAACGGAGACACCACCTTCGGCAAGAAAGAGGGTACCGTTTGCAGAACCACCTTCTCTCTTGAAAAGGAGAGAAAAGGTTCTCTACATGACAACGCCTGAAGCTCAGAGATTCTCTTGGCCGAACAAATCACCACCAAAAGCACCATCTTCAATATCAAATCCTTCAGGGTACATTATGCTAGAGACTCAAGAGGCTCCTGCGACAGTGCCGAGAGCACAAGGATGAGGTCCCAAGTTGGGACCAAAGCCCTCCTTGGCGAACGGAGCTGTTTAACGGCCCTCAGGAAACAAACAACATCCAGCTGTGTTCCCAAGGAGGCCCCCTGGAGTTTACCATAACAAGCCAACGCAGCCACTTGCACCCTTAGCAAGCCCTATGCCAAACCTTTATCAAGACTCGCCTGCAAGAAGTCCAGCATTTCCGGAACCGAAGCAGACAGTGGCCTGCAACCGTTCTGAGCACACCAGCCCTCAAAAATTCTCCACATTCAAATGTATGCCAAGGAGGTGGACCTCTTCCGGGCCCTAAGGAGTGTGGAGATCACCTGAGCGGAATAACCCCCCTTCCTTAACCTCACCCTCTCAAGAGCCATGCAGTAAGCAAGAACTGATCCACCAGTGGCATCAGAATTGGACCCTGTACCAACAGGTCCGGTCTGCTGGGATGTCTCCACAGCTCGGCCACTCTCAGCCGAACCAGATAGGCATACCACTGCTGTCGCAGACAATCTGGGGCAATCAAAACAACCAGCCCACAGTGTACCTCCACCCGCTGAACCACATGACCTATGAGTACCCACGGAGGGAAGACAGAGGAGTTCCTGGCCCGGCCAGCACTGCAACAGCACGTCTAGGCCCTCGGACATCCTCTCCCTTCGTCGACTGTAGAAAACGACAGGCCTTGGTTGACGCAAACATCGCCATCAGATCCATGACCAGCTCCCCCCACCAGTGCACGATCTGCTCGAAGACCTCCTGGTTCAGATGCCATTCCCCTGGATCCATGTGCACCCGACTGAGGTAATCAGCCATGACGTTCTCTGTGCCGGCCACTTGCGCAGCTGAAATTGCTTGCAGGTGGACCTCCGCCTGAGCCATCAACATGCCGCCTTGCCGATTGAAATACGCTGTGGTGGCGCTGTCGGAGAAAACCCGGACCGCCAGAGAGCGAACCATCAGGAGAAACTCCTGCAAGGAGAAGCGAATGGCTCCCATCTCTAGCTGATTAACAGACCAAGTCAGCTCCGCTGTGGTCTACCAACACTGAGCCAGACGCCTCTCGCAATGGGCTCCCCATCATGTAAGACTTGGATCTCTCGTCAGAGGAAGCCAGCACGGCGACTCCAACAGAACTCCCGCCGTCAGGTTCTTCTCGCTGAGCCACCACCTAAGAGCCTGCCAGACTTCCCGCAGACAGGCCAACCTGCGTGTTAGGGGGTGTCGCTGATAAGACCACCGCCGTAAGAGAGCTCTCTGCAACGGCCTTATGTGGGCATGCACCCAGGAAACCAGATCAATTGCCGCTGCCATGGTCCCCAAGAGTTGAAGATAATGCCATGCAGACAGCTCCGCCCTGCGCAGAAACTGTCGCAGCAGCACGGGCAGCGCCACCACCCTCCTTTGAGGGAGAAACACCCGACCCCTGCAGGTGTCGAGGTCCTGCGAGGGGGTCAAGTGACTCTTTTCGATAGTGATGATCCAGCCTAGCTCTTTCAAGAAACAGACCACACGACCTGTTGCTTGAGCTTACTTTCCTCCTCGGAGTTTGCCCGAATGAGCCAATAATCCAAGTAGGGATGCACTAGCATGCCCTCGCAACGCAAGGCTGCCGCCACCATGACCATCACCTTGGTGAAAGTCCACGGAGCCGTTGCGAGGCCGAACAGCAATGTCTGAAACTGAAAATGATCCATGGGCACAGCAAAGCGAAGAAACTGGTGATTATCTGGATGAATGGAAACATGCAGCTACGATTCCGTGGGATCTAAAGAGGTCAAGAACTCTTGCACGGCCATCACCACCAAACAAAGTTTCCATATGAAAACATGGAACCCAGAGACATCCGTTTACATGCTTGAGATTGAAGATAGTGCCAAAAAAGGACAGGGCTTTTCGACCTATGAAATAAATAGAGTATCGACCTGCACCGAACTGATCTGGGGGAACCGGTACCACCGCCCGCAAGTGTAGAAGGTGCTCCAGCGTCTGCCACACGCACGACAGGGAGAGCGAACAAAGGCTGACACCAAAGGTCTGGCAAACTCCAGTGCATAGCCCTCCCAGACAACCTGTAGCATCCACTGGTCTGACGTAACCCAGACCCAGGCAGGGTAAAAAATCCGGCAACCGACCTCCCACGGGATGAACCCCTGCCTGGGCCCCTCTCGCTTCATTGCTGTTTTTTCTAGGCCGAGGTAGAGGCAGAAGCTCTATAATAACCTCTGCCTGCCCCCCAAAACCCCTGAAAGGGCGGCACCCTGGCCGCAAACCTTCCTCTCTGGAAAGGGAAGAATCTCACCGACCGAAAACTCCCTAAACTCACAAGCCTGACCCTGGCTTGCCCCCAAAGCCCAACCCTGCTTTGGCTTATTCTCGGGAAGATGACCCCCCTTGGACTCCCAAGTCCTTTACCAACTTCTGCAGCTCCTCCCCAAACAACTGCTTCCCCTTGAAGGCAGTTTACTCAATCAGGCCTTTGAGGACACATCCGCCAACCAATTGCAGAGCCAGAGGTAACAGCGAGCCACCACCATCGAGCCCATGCTGTTCAAAAGAGCCCTTACCAGATCATAGAAGGCATCAGCAAGGTAGGCCATCCCCGACTCCAACCTTGCTGCAGCCTCCTAACCCTGAGCCTCCTCAGCGAGGCCTTGAACCCAACACAAACATGCGTGTGCCACCAGTGTCCCGCAAGCAGAGGCTTGAAGCAACAGCATGCTTACATCAAAAGCCTGCTTCAGCAAGGTATCTAGCTTCCTATCCTAGACATCCTTGAGTGCCACACATCCCTCGACTGGAATCATATTCTTAGTTACCGCTGACACCGCGGCATCGACCCTTGGGGAACAAAACATCTCCTTCTTCAGCTCTGTCAAGGGATACAGCCAGGACATGATGTGAGACCCCCCTGAGCCCAACCTCCAGGAGCTTCCACTCCTCCAGGATCATCTGCTTAATGACTCTATGCAGAGGAAACACCCTCTGAGGCCTACACACCGCCTGGAGTATCGGATCCTCCAAAGTCTCTTCCTTGATCGCCCCCGCTGGGGGCATGTTAAGCGCCTTGAGTGACTCATGAGTATGGCCAGCTCCTCTTTCCAGAAGACCCTAACAATATGGGACTCATCCTCCTGTGGCATTTCTCCCTCTTTTTCTTCCGGTTCCAAACCGGGCTCCAGCTCCCCCTCTGAGGAAACAGACCCTGCATCATGTTACCTCCCCCTCAAGGCGTCTCTTGGCAGAAGGCTGCAATGGGTCCGGTTCCGCATCCTGCATGTCCATCAGAACCCCCCACTTCTTGGCTTTATGCCCCTTGGCCTCGGCCTGTTGCTTTAGGCAGAACGCCTTATGAAGCAACAAAAACTTGGGCGAGACCTCCTGCTAACCATGTTGAGGTACTGTCAGAGCTAACTCGAGCTTCCCCTCTCTCAGATGAGGGACCTAGAACCTGGGACCCAGGCGCATTGGAAGCACTAGCATCCTCCATCATGGTCTGCTCAGCCAAGCGTGTCTCTGCTGCGCAACTTCTGCAGACCCCTTCTGCAGTGTGCGCTCCTACACGCCCCACACTGTGGCCTAGCTCCCCAGAAAACCTGGGGGGGGGGGGAGGAGCCTCCTGCTTACTACAGCTCTCCTTTTTTCCTTCTTCTCTTTTTTTTTTTTTTACTGCACTCACAAGCCAGCAAGTCCCCTTTCTCGTTCCTATCGAAAAAACAAGCCTGGGAACAGAAAAGAAGAAAAAAAAACAACAGACACAGACAGAAACTGCAGGAAACAAATGCTCCCGTGATCCTTTCCCGCTCAAATAAAATGGCGCTATTAACAGACACCGCCTTGCATGGCCCGCTGCCACATGGCTTGCCGACACTGAGATCCACCTTGCACAATCTCCAGCAGTACTCACAATGACCTCCAGCTCCCGTTCACATCCTGCAGTGTGCCAACCACTGCTATGTCTCGTGCCCAGCTGCACCGCGGCTTCAGCAACAAAACGGAGAGCGATGTGCCTGCACTTGTTCTTTTCTCTTTGGCTGCCTTCCCCCCTCCAGCCGCCCAGTGAGATTCGGGAGTGGCATGTGTCTCCAGCTCAATGGCTGGCAGTTCCCTCAGCCCTCTGAGCCCAGTGCCTCCGTCAGTCACCGACTACTTTCTTTTTTTTTTTTACCCTGCCCGGGACTCCCATAAGCAGGGAGGAGGCAGCTTAACCACGGCCATGCCAAGGAAGATGATTAAAGAAAGTAAATGAAAAAATTAACTGAAATGAAAGCAAACTAAAAGAAAAAAAATCAACTAAGAACTCTTCTCAGTTGTCCCTTCAGTGAGTCCTGACTCAGGAATCACCTGCTCCAGCTGCTAGGAGCCTGATCTTACTGGGGGGCTGGGGGTGCTGCCAGCTGCCTAAGTATCCTGATATCATCAAAGTTGCGACATGTTCAGTCTCCAAGCTGCTGGAAGAGGTGCACTACCTTGAGGTGCAGGACTGGACTGGAGGGACGTTAAGGAAGGCTCATTTGCAGTCCAACATGTTCAGTGCCACTTCCCCTTTATGGGCATGAGGCCTCGTGAAGAAATTCAGCAGAACGACTGACTGATTAAGATGGAAAGCCAATATCACCTTTGGAAGGAATCGAGGATGAGTGCGCAGGACCACACTATTATGATGGAACCTGGTGTACGGTGTATGAGCTACTAGAGCCTGAAGCTCACTGACATAACCGCCACCAGAAAAAATGCTTTCCAGGTAAAGAACTTCACAGGGCAGGAATAGAGCGGCTTAAAGGGAGTTAACATGAGCTGTGCCAGAACCACATTGAGGTCCCAAGCCACTGCCGAGGGCTTGAAGAGAGGCTTCGAGAGAAGCAAACCCTGCGTGAAGCGAACCACTAAAGGCTAAGTTGAGATGGACCTTCCTTCTATTCCAATCATACTAAGGTGAACCCTGACAGAGTTCGACTTGAGACCAGACTCCAAGAGGTGTAGGAGGTACTCAAGTAGTCTGTCAGTGAGGCAATTAAAAGGATCTAGTGCCTGTTCCACACACCAGAAGGCAAATCTCTTCCATTTTGCTCCAAGGTAGTGCACCTCTTCCAAACCACAGCTATATGAGTCCAATAACCTACAGCAAACCTAGATCTAAATGTATGTGGACTAAGAATGTAAATAGTTTCCCCCAAGTTACCTCCATGTTAAATCCCTGTTCTATGTAGACGACGGTCTAATTTAACTGACCAAGTGTTATATTGTTCAATGTAAACCGCACTGATGACAAAGAGCGCGGTATATAAGAGATGTTAAATAAATAAATAAAATTTGAATGCATAAGACCTTCTTGTCGAGGCCCTCCTTGAGTAATAGATGTTCTGCTGGCCTCTATCGGGCAGGTTAAGCTCAGACATGACTAGCCTCTCAACATCCATGCAGTTAGGGACAAGGACTGGATGTTGGGATGTGACATAAGGTCTGGGACAGAGCCCATTTGTAAAGCTTCCCACTGGGAGAGTTGAAGCAGAAGGGTAAATCATGGCTGTCTGAGCCAAAATGGTACAATGAGTATCACGGTACCCCTGTCTGTCTGGACACTCAGTAGGGTCTTTGCTATGAAAGGTATGGGAGGAGACGCGTATAGCAGGCCCCTCCCCCAGTGCAGGAGGAAAGCATCAGATGCCAGCCTGCTGTGCGAAGAGACTCTGGAACAGAACTAATCCACTTGGGCATTTTGTTGTGTGGCAAACAGGTCCCTCAAGGAGGTACTCCACTTCTGAAAAAGGTGAGCTACCACGCCCCTGTCCAATGGTCATTCGTGTGGCTGAGGATGCAACTCAGCTGGTCTACCAAGGTATTCTGCAGATATTTGGCCCTTAGCTCTATCCTGTAAGTGATGGCAAACCTCCATAACTCGACAGTTTTCCACGAAAGGAAATATGAACCTGTGCCCCGCTGCTTGTTTTAGTAGTACTTTGTGACATGAATGTCAGTCTCAAATCAGGTCAATCTGGTTGGCTAGCCATTCTCTGAAAGCTCCAGGGGCATTCGCTATGGCTCTCACTTCCAAGAAATTGATCTGGTGCAGGCTCTCTTGTTCAGACCAGACACCTTGAGTGTGAAAGCCATACAGATACAGTTTGGCTGCATCAGTTAATGCTTCCTGAGGTAACACCTTCTGAAAGGGGAGACCCCTGAGCAGGTTCTGATAATCCAACCACCAGTGCAGGGAATGGACGAGAGGGCCGGTGACAGACATCTGGTCCCCAAAGGCAGCCAGTGGCCTGGTTCCACTGAGTCCTCAGTGTCCATTCAGCCTCTCTCATCAAAAGATGAGCCATGGATGTGATGTGTACTATAAAGGCCATGTAGCCGAGCATGGTCCTCATCCTGCGACTCGTTGTCTGACAACTCCACTGGGTATCTTGGACCAAGGAAGTCAATCTCTGGAGTTGTTGTAGCAGAAAGAAGGCCTTCACTTGAATCATGTCAAGGAGAGTCCCTATGAACTCCAGCTGTTGAGCGGGCTGAAGGTGGGGCTTTGGATAATTGACTACAAACCCTAAAGGTTCTAGCACCCGAATCGTCAACTGTGTGGATTGATGGACTCCATTCGGGGTGGTGCTTTTTATGAGCCAGTCATCCATATAAGGAAAGACAAAGTCCTCCTAGTGTTCTGAGATAGGCTGCTACCACCACAAGGCATTTCGTGAAGACTTGGGGCACCGAGGTCAGCACGAAATGTAGTACTCGGTACTGAAAGTGCTGTTCTCCTAGGATGAATCGAGATACTTCCTGTGAGCATGATGGATCAGTATGTGGGTATACGTGTCCTTTAGATCCAGGAAGCATAGACGATCATCTTTCTGAAGATAAGGGAACAAGGTATCTAGAGAAACCATCTTGAACTTCTCACACCAGAAAGGTGTTCAGGTTCTGAGGTTCAGGATGGGCCAGAATACCCGTCTTTTTGGGGACCAGAAAGTAACTGGAGTAAAATCTCCACCCAAGCCGCTCCTATGTCACAGGCAAGATCAGCCAGAAGGGTGGAAATTTCTCTCCAAAGAAGAAGGTCTAGCTGCAGAGGGTTGAGAGAATATGCCCTCGTTGCAGGGGGAGGGGGGCAATCTGGCAGCAGCTCAGTGAAGTGCAACATGTAGTCGCTTTGGACTATCTTAGCATCCACTAGTCCAAAGTTATAAGGGGACACCTGTGGGCAAAATGGAATGAGCCTTCCCCCCATCGGAGGGTTCCCCTCTGTCACTGGCAGATTGGCTATGCTCTGGAGGAACCAGTCAAAACCATACTCCCAAGCTTTGACTGCAAGACAGGCTGGACTTTTTTAGGCTTATCTCAATGCTGCAGGCGAGGAGCCTGCATTTTTTGCTGGGAGGTTTGAGGACCAGGGAAGTACCTGTGCCTACATAGGCAGCAGGTCTTTTTCTGGCCTCCACCTTGATACCTCCTGCGATAGGCAACTGGTTCAGACGTGTGTCCTGAGAGCCTCATGAGGACGACGTGCTGCTTCTCTATAATGCCAGTCTTCTTTACCTGCTCCATGAAGAGGGTCTCTCCCCAGCATGGCAAATCCACAAACCTATTTTGTACCAATCTGTTTCAGGTTGGAAGACTGAAGCCAGACCAGCCTGCAAGTTCCAATGTCCACCGCTGCCATTCTGGCCACATCTCAAAGGTATCGTAGATAAAGCAGTTCGTTCCATGGTCCACCAGGGCATGATAGTGCTCTAGTTTCTTTAATTTCTCTGGGAGAAGGAACTGGCACAAGTCAGCGAGATAAGCATGTTTTTGAAGGACATGTGTTATGTAGAGCTGGTAAGAGTGTACACGAGCCGTGAGCATGGAGCTTTGGAAGCACCTCCTTCCGAAGGAGTCCAACATCCATGCCTTCCTACTTGGGGGCATTGAGGAATGAATCTTGGCACTCTTAATCCTCTTAAGGGCAGACTCTACCACTAAGGAGTGGTGCAGAAGCTGAGGTTTATCAAACCCAGAAGCTTTTTGACCCCTGTACATCAAGTCCAGCCTCCTACTGACTAGTGTCACAGTGAGGGGGTTCTCCCACATTCTCATCTTAGCTGCTATAGGATGCAGTGCACTGGCACAGTCACTGCTTCCTCAGGGGATGAGAAGTATTGAAGGCTCTACAGCTTCTCCACCCTGGGCTTATCCTCTGCCTCCAGTGAAAATGGAATAGCCTGGCCATGAATGGAATGGAACAGGTAAACATAGATATCATCAGAATATAAAAAGACTAGGGGACATGCAATGAAGCTTGTCACGCCACCACCACTCGCCTCTAGGTTAGAGGGGCATGGATTATTGAAGGAACTCTCTGCTGTATGCTTTCAGCTTTTTTTTTAAAACTATTTCCCTGCAATGCCCTCTGGGAAATGTAGTCCTTATTCAGCTGTATGGGTGCAGCATGCAGAAAGCTGTAGTCAGGCTCAAGTAGTTAAGGCAAATGACAGAAATTTATTATTTTTATATACACAATGGTTCAATCATACCACGCATAGGATTGTTGGTTCAGGATTCTTTGAAGCAAAAATTGTCCAAAACATATCCAACCACAAAATGCAGTTTTAAAGGTTTTCTCTATTGCAGGATAAAGTCTTTACCAGCAAGCAATTATTGTATTCCCTTCTCAGCTTTGCTGGGGTTAAAGCACAAAACAAAAACAATCACATTTACAGTCTGTGGTAAACTTCCCCTCTATAAACACATGGGGATCTCAGCCACCCTGCTTGGAATAAGGGTATCTTTTTCCTGGAAGCCTTTCTTTCAGGACTGGCTTGCTTTCTCTACGTTATTTATTTATTTATTTAACAATTCTTTTATACCGCGCTATTATAATCAGTGCGGTGTACATAGAACAAGAACATACTACAATGCATACAAGTAACATTGAGTTTTACATTGAACAGGGAACTTCAACAATAGGACAACCGGGGGAACTATGTACAGATTAACTTAATGGTATATACAGTGATATCAAACTCGATTGGATGTTACAATGTGGTTCACTAATAAGACTAGAGAGAAAGGTTGACCAACGTTCCCCAGTTTTACAGCTTGGCACAAGGAACAGTCCATGGGTATGTCTTCCTCAATCAGCTTCACCTCAGGCTCTCCCAGCTGCATAGGCTCTGACTCCCCACCTTGCTCACAGTGCTCAGCTAACAGCCTTCCGGGGTTTCCTGGAGTCTCTCTTGTTCCTGGCTCCAAACTCTCCTGCAGCCGTGCTACATGCCAAATAGCACTCTCTCCAGCTGGAAGGTCCGTTCCTCTGCTCTGCTCAGCCTGGCTGCCTGCTTCTCCTCTCCTCCTTTCCTCTTCTTCTAAATCATACCCTGCTCTGGGTTTATACTTCCAGGGCTCTAGCTCCAACCCCACCCTACTCAGGTGACAGCAATCAGCCTGACTCAGGGCACCTGAGTGCTTGAAGCATTCACTGCCTAAAGGGTTCTGAGCCTTGTATCCTCTCCCCTTCATTCCACTAGGGGGAGCATGAAATGTGGAAGTTTTCTGATCCCTGGAGGTGTTTATGGCTTTCCTACCCTGACTTGAGTAAAGGGGGCCCTTTACTAGGGTGAATTCCCTGTCTCTTTGTCCTCCCCCAGACTCTGGATAGGCCTCCTTGCCACAAGCTACAGGGTAACCTATTTAAGACTAATAAGAGAAAATATTTTTTCACTCAACGTGTAATCAAACTCTGGCATTGGTTACCGAAGGATGTAGTAAAAGCTGTTAGTGTAGCTGGTTTTAAAAAAGGTTTGGACAAGTTCCTGGAGGAAAGGTCTATAAACTATTATTAACAGGAACCCAGGATACCACTGCTTGACCCAATACAAGCATTGAGGAACCTGTGTCTTTTGGCCACTGTTGGAAACAGGATTGGCCACTTATGACCTACAGGGTGGCCCAAAAAAAGTGAGAACATCTCGTAAATTAAAAGCTTTATAGTTTACTTATTTACCTTTTTTAGCTATATAACGTCTTTATTTCGACAACTTTCGGTCACCATCTTTTCTTTTAAATTTATCGTTTACATCTGTCTTTTTGAATTTTTAAATAACTTATATGCTACGAGATGTTATCACTTTTTTTTGGGCCACTCTGTAAATTGGCCACTGTTGGAAACAGGATATTGGGCTTGATGGACCTTGGTCTGACCCAGTATGGCATCTCTTATGTTCATACGAAATCCTGAAAGGACATGTCGTCCAGAGGAGACTTCTGCCATTCGGGCAGAGATCTGATGGGAGCTCAGGAGACCTGCCCTCTGACAAGTTTTCTGATTCCATATCAATCACCCAGCCATCAGAGTCAGACTCAAAGAGGAAGTACATTCTGGGTCTGTACTCTGAGCTCCCTCCTGCTTTGAGGGGAGTGTGAGCTTGTATGGGATTGCTGATGTGTCGAGGGCTTCAAGGTTTCTCTGGGGCATCAGAATCTGAGACTCAAGAGGGAGATGGGCCCACCGGGAATCGGTGTCTGATCTCTTCAATGCCCCCAACATCAATGTCTCTGCAGGCAGAGCATGCGTCTCAAGTATCAGCTGCATGACATTTGATAATGATGCTGTGGGCACCGAGACACCAGCCAGCTCTCTAGCAATGATGTGATGCAGATCTCAAGTGCCTGAAGGAGGCACTCCTCCATGGCTGCCGATTCCGAAGGCCTTGGGGTCCAAATAGCTTTCACAAATGTTTCCAGCATCATTTTCAACATTGCACTTGGAAGGGCTCCGATACTGATGCACTCATGCCTTCTCCCGGTGCTTGGATGGATCCCCCTTCGATGCTGATGGAGATGAGACCGAATCCTTCCTTGACTCCAAGCAGAGGATGACTGATGGCCTATGCTCTGGAGCACTGCAAATGCTCAGCTCCGAAACGTCGATGCACCATCGGCAGATCTCTGGAAAGCCATTTAGACCGATGCCAGTGCCGAAGACGCTCAATCAGATCTCTGGCCAAAGAGTTTCTCTCAGTTTCTCACAATCCTTCAGGCCCCTTCTTGTCATCTGTAAACACAAATTGCAAGAAGAGGGCTGGTGATTGGGACCCAGGCACTGGAGGATCAGTTGTGCCTGTCTGTGACAGAGATGGTCCTGGCACACTTGGTGCACTTCTTAAACCTGCTGGCCGGTTTTCTGGGACATGTTCGTGAAAATGGCCATGGCTAAATCAAATGGCTTCACTTCCTTGTTATTCCACAATTTTGGGGTGCTCGAGCTCTGGTTCTTCCCTTTCCTGGAATGTTTTCATCTCCTCCATTTCCAGGGCTGCATACCAATTCTTCAATTCAAGGGCTGGTGGAGTTGGATTGTTGATTCTGCAGGCTCTGGTGACTCTTGTCTCTTCATTCTATAGCCTCCCATCTTCACCTCTGTCAGACAGCTTGGATGTTTCAAGAAGCATCTCATCAATGTGCTTCCTCGCTGTCTTGAATGATTCTCAGCCTCGCCACCTCTTCTCTGAGCTCCTCCACTTGTTTCATAAGGGCTTTAGCTCACAGGCATCCTGCACATGTTCAGCAAAAGGAAGCTAAACAGGCTATAATTGTCTATAGGCCTTGCCATCCTCTGGGAGGCCAAGCTCCTGTGGGCCCTGATACACTCTAATTTCAGGCCTCCCAGCCTTAGTCTCCCCTTGCAGCAACACTGCAAAAACTGCTTACAGTACTTCAACCACTCAGTCTCTGAGATTCCCCTTAGACATAAGTTGTTCCTCGAGTGATTTTCAGGGTCTTCTAATTCATCCTTCATTGGTGCTTGTTACTTGGCCATATCCATGTAGTTCTAACAGATCAATCCCAGTTTCTCCTCTTGTAAATCCATGTGTCTCTCCATTTCTTCTACATGGCTGTCCAGGTCAGCCATTTCCAAGCAAAATTGGTTCATCACCTCCTTAAGTACGATTTTACTGAGGCAATGCCTTTTTTTTTTTTAAATGTCTGAAAACCAGTGCCAAAGTTCTTGGCACAAGCATGTGGCATTCCTCTCCTCCTCTTCCCTTCCCCCTCACTGGAGTTACTGCTTCCTGCCACCATTTTTTGCAACACCAGCCTGGCCATTGCTCTTTTACCGCAAATTTAAGGGAGTTAAATTTTTCTAATTGCTTGCACACTAACATCTCTACTGCTTCTTACACACTTGAGAAGGCACAGGAGGTGGGGGTATCTTTAAAAAAAAAATGCCACGGATCCAAGATGGCGGCTCAGTGAGTGCACGCTCCTGATGGCTCTTACTGATGGGACGAAAGAGAAAGGGGAAGCGGAGTATGCAGCCCCAGGCTTCTCCGGTGACCTCGACTCCTGTGAGTGGTCCTTTGGATTCGTTTGTATTTGCGACGTCAGGAGCCTTTGCAGCCTCAACCGGGAGTTGGAAGCTCGACTGGTAGATTGCGGGGCTGGGTAGCCAGGCGTCTCCCTCGAGCAGTGATCTTACGCCCCCAGATTTGCAACAGCCCTCTAAGCAACTACGCCCAGATTTGTCTTGGCGGGTTGTAGAGGCCACGGTGTCCCCAGTGTTGGGAGTTTGAGGCTTCGTTGGGGCCACACCTGTTTAGCGAGTCGGAGGGAGTGGACTCTTCGATGGATCAGCGGGCTCTTGCTGGTGAGGTTGAGAACTTGTCGGCGGCGGTCAATGTAGACACCGAGATCCCTCAACAGCTCCCTGAGGTTGGTGAAGTTTTACCGGCTGAACAATCCAGGTCTATTGTTTCCTTTTCTTTGCCAAGACCTGCACAGTTTACTCTTGAGTCTATATGGACTGCTATTAACCAATTGGGACAAACTTTTCTTACACAAACTAATGGAATTCAATTAGATATGGCATCAAATTTGGCTAGAATCGACCAATTTGAGCAGGAGGTCTCCGGGATTAAAATCAAGCTTGAAGAGACTATTGAAAAAACTAAACAGATGGAAACTTTGTCAGATCTCTTTATTAAGGATTCTAACCAGGCGAAAGCCCGGCTGGAACAGTTAGAAAACTTTTCTAGATTGGCAAATTTGCGCTTGGTTAATTTTCCTGTGTTACCAAATATTTCAGCGAAAGAAATATTTAAAATGTATCTTCTTGAAGTACTGGGGGTTCCTCCAGATTCATGCCCTCCTATTGTTAGGATTTTTATCTCCCTACAGCGTGGAAGGCCTTGGCCTCTGGGGCAGTAGGTGGTCAGGAGCAATTTGATGTCTTGAGTGTTTCAGCTTTATTAGAAACTTCTGAATCGTTGTTGGTTAAAAAAGCGACCTGTTTAGTTACTTTTTCTTTAAATATCAGACCGTGAATGGCTGCTTAGGCTATTCTTTCGTAAAAGGAATGTATTGTTCAAGGGTTGTTCAGTTCGAGCTTTTCCAGATCTAGCTCAGGAAACCCGTCGACGTAGGACTGAGTTTTTGATTCTGCGACCGCGGGTTCTCCAGCTGGGGGGGTTTATTCTTTTTAAATTTTCCTTGTAAATGCTTGGTGAAACTTCATGGGAATTCCTCTGTTTTTTTTGTTTCCTTCACAATTGCTTTCCTTTTTGAATTCTAAGGGCTCTGTTGGGGGGGGGGGAATGAGCAAGTACTCTTGTTGCTGTATTTAAATTGGCTGCTCTGTTGCTCTCGTTTCCTTTTTTTTCTGTATTTTTATTTTCCTGTTCATCCTGGATCTGTACCATTGTGGGCTAATGGTGGGGTTTTGCTTGTGATTGTTATTACCTTTGATTATTCTGTATTTGTTTTGTTTTCTTGGAAGCATCCCCTTTTTCCATTGCAAGATTGTTTATGCTTGTAATTTTTGTTAAAGTTAATAAAATATAAAATTTAAAAAACAAAAAAAACCCCTAAATATTGGCTCTCCCCACCTGTGCTCCTTAGAGCACCCGCTCTAGGTGTCCATACATCTCCCCTGTCAATTCCCTTGATTTGTCATCCTTTGATCTAGTTGATCATTTCTTTCTTTTACAAGGTCTAAAAGAGATTGGTTCTACATAGGTTTTAAAACTGTCTCTCGAGCCAATCTGGAGGCCATTTTTTTGGTGTTGATAGTAGGGCTCCTTATCCTCTCTTCAACCCCTTAAAATGTGGTGTTCAAGGGACTATTTATCCCCTATTTTATTTAATATTTTCTTAGCACCACCTGCAACTCCTGTAGAGAATCAGTGTTTCTGCTTTTTTTCTATGCTGATGATCTCAAGCTGGTTGCTTGTTCTGAAGAAACCGTTTGGCTGTTAGTTCAATGAACAAATATTTAGTTGTAGTAGCTAATTGGCTGCTAAACTTTAGACCAGTGGTTCTCAACCCACTCCTCTAGGACCCCCAGGCCAGTCAGGTTTTCAGGGTATCCACAATGAATATGAATGAGATAGATCTTCATATAATGGAAGCAGTGCATGCCGATCTCTCTCATGCATATTCATTGTGGATACCCTGAAAACCTGACTGAACTAGAGGTCTCATAGGACTGGGCTGAGAACCACTGCTCTGTCTAGACTAAAGCTCAATTTAAACAAAACTGACACTATCTGGTTTGGAAGAGGAGCAACACAAATTTCCAGCACCTCCACTAGGATCTTCAGTTTTACAGTTCCAAACAATGATATCACTAGGAGCATACTTGGATTCTAATCTCTTCTTTGATCAGCAAATTCTCACTGGTGAAAGCATTTTGTGCTCTTAGCAAAATACACTCAGTGAAATCCTTTTTAGAGAATAAATATGTTTATATATTTACTCATGCCTTGATCTGTGTTGATTGGACTGTCTTAATGCTCTTTAACCCGTTTTGGACAGCTCGCATATTCTCTCTCTGTTCTGGATGATTTATTAGATTTGTTACACTCAAACAACTATGAAATACCTGCAATAAAAAAAATATTAAAACTCTGCAGAAAAGGAGAGAGGAAGTGACGTCACCGACCGGGATGGCGGCTTGATGCAGTAGCTCCCTTCGAGATATTAAAAATCGTGCAATAATTTCTCGCACTGAGCCTCCCCACCCCCGGGAACGAACGCAAATTGCGGTTGAAGGGTCGGGGTTTGAGATGTCGACTAAGAAAAAGCTCGACAAGTTTCGTTCTAGCTATGCCCCCCTCCGTTCTCAAAAGGAGCGGGCCGAAAAGGACGACACCGAAACCGAGGACGAGCTTGAGAATGCTGACGAGGCCTGCACTAAAGGGGACCTTCGGCGCTGGTGTCATGAAATCAAAGCAGAGGTCCTGGGGGTGAAGCGCGAAGTGAAAGATCTTTTTGTGGAATTCCGCCAGGACTTGCAGGCTCTGGGGCACCGCGTGGAGGTCCTCGAGGACCACATGGATGAAATGGCCGCCGCAGCACAGACGGTGCGCGCAATGGATAGTCGCTGGCAAGAGGACACAGAGGACCTGCGGAGAAAACTTGAGGATCTTGAAAACCGATCCAGGCGCTGCAACATCCGCATTCGTGGGGTCCCGGAGGAGGATCGGTTTTAAACAAGCGACTACTGTGGTGCGTGAGATCTGCGAGGCCCTGTTGAAAGGAGCCGCTCGGGAGCTGACAGGCCCCGCAACCGGCATCAGTATAGAAAGAGCGCACAGGGCCCTGAGATCTCCTCCAGGGAACCGGCCACGGGACCTCATTGCCTGCCTTACTCATTTTCCACAAAAAGAGGAGATCATGAGAGCGGCAGCTCAGGTGGGCAAGTTGCGCTGGCAAGGTTCCGAGATAGAAGTGTTCCAGGACTTAGCGCCGCAGACGTTACAACGCCGAAAGCAGATGCGGCCGGTTACGGAATATTTGAGGGGTGAGAAAATCAAATACAAATGGCTTTTTCCCTTCGGCATTCAGTTTGAGGCTGGAGGGGCGACTCATCGTGCCAAGTCACTCCAAGAGGCCTGGCGGTGCCTTGATGAGGTTAAGGCCCCGAACTTACCTAAGAACCGCGCGGCCCCCGGTCAGCCTGATCAGATTCGGGAGCAGTCCATTATTTTGGAAAAGTTGAGATGGCATCGGATTCCTACGAAGGGTCATCGTTTGCATCAGACATCTGGGGATGCGAACCCCCCTGGGGCCTCGGAGCTGGGAGAGCCTCAGCTGCCGCCTGCTGCAACCGCCGAGCACTGAAATTTGGTGTCAGCACCGAGAGACAAAAATTTTGGAGACGTCACTTCGGGCTCCAGTGGAATTCAGCTATCTGACTTGGGCCCACACTCAAACTTGCGAGTCTTGTTCGGCCTGGACTGACTAGCAGTGCCCAGCTCACGCGCTGCCTACATAGACCGTCGGAGCCTGGAGGTTTGGCAGGGGCCGGGCCCGGGAGGGAAGGTGGGGGCCTGCTCAGTGGCACCATTTGGCCTCCCCGCTCGGGGCCTGACCTATATAGGTTTACTGTGGTTTAGGGGAAATTAAGTAGGGTCCTGTTGGGATCATTTGGGTTGGCTCGGGGGGGTACATAGCTCTGGGTTGGAGAGAAATGTCTGTTTAAATGCCTTTGTTTTGTTCTCTGTGTTTTATGCCTTCCATTTCCTATAGCAAGCGGGGCATGATAACGGGAGAGGGGACTGGATAATGGATCCGGGCTTGATAGTTGCAGAGTACTCTGGTCTGTTATTTTATAGCAGGGGGGTGGGGGGGATTCCGGGCTCGGGTATCATCTCTGTCTCGGAAGGTACGTTTCTTCCTTTGGAGAAGGGTGACAGGCATAGGGCCTGTTGAAAGAGTTTGGGAGGGTGGGGGGATGGGTGTAGGGGGGGTCAACAGCGGGGGGGAGGGGGGGTTGGGAGGGAGGTGGGTGGGGGAAGGTGGTTAGGGGGTGGGAGGGGGTATATAGGCTAGCTTATGTGCTGGAGTTGCCGGAGTTCATGTGGTTGACGCCCATAGATGGCGGGTCTTAAGGTGGGCTCTATTAATGTGAGAGGTCTTAACACACCCCAAAAGCGGAAAGCATTTTTTCGAGAGGCCACGCGCTGCAGTTGGCAAGTTATTTTTGTGCAGGAGACGCACTTACTACCGAAAGACGAGCACTTATTACGACATGGGGCATATACTGATGTATGGTTCAATGCGGAGGGTTCTCATAAAAAGGCTGGAGTGGCTCTTTTGATTCACAGGGACGTCTCTTTCCAGTTGGGCGGGGTGAGTAAAGGTGTAAAGGGGCGGGTCCTGTTAATCTGGGGCGTGCTACATGGACAGGAGGTTACTTTTTTGAATGTATATGGCCCTAATGATCCTCACACGGTATTCTGGAGCTCGCTGTCTAGTTGGCTTTCTGACAAAGTGCATGGAGCACTGTTGCTGGGGGGGGATTTCAACGAAGTATTGAACCCTCGGTGTGATAGGGCTCCAGGGGGTACAGGAGGGGATACCAAAGGGCGAACCCAGTTGAAGAATTTCATGAGGAGCTATGGGCTGGGAGATTTATGGCGCCAGCTGTACCCGCAGGGGCTTGATTATACGCACTATTCCCAGGTACATCAAAGTTACAGCAGAATAGATTTTTTCCTTGGGGATGCTGCATGGTTTCCAAAACTCTTGAAAGCTGGGATTGAACCCATCACTTGGACGGATCATAGCCCGATCTGGGTGGAGTTTGGCGGGGAGCGGGACACGAGTGGTCGGTCCTTCTGGCGTCTTAATGAAAGCCTACTGCAGGATCCTGCGGTGATCGCTAGCGTCACCGAGGAAATTAAGCATTTTTGTGAAGTAAATGACACGGAGGACGTCTCCTTGGGGATTCAGTGGGATGCCTTGAAGGCGGTCCTCCGAGGGGTGTTAATACAGAGCGCTGCCCGCAAGAAGAAAGCTAGAGGGGAAAAAGAGGCTCAATTGCTTCAGAAGATTGCTGAGCTGGAGCGCCGCCATAAAAGGGGGGGGGAAACTCGTGTACAGGTACAATTGGCGAAGGCTCGAGCAGACTTAATCACGTTGCAGATGGAGACGATCAATTACCAACTACGTCGTGTTAATCAGACGTATTATGAGTTTCACAATAAAGCGGGCCGTCTACTCGCACGGAAGTTGCAGGATCGGGATCGGCGCTCCACCATTCTAAAAGTTAAGGGGCCGGGAGATCGGCTTGTCTTCCGGAACAAGGATATTCGGGAGCAATTCCGTCAATACTATGAGGCCTTATATACTAGTGAGATGGTAGGGTCCTCAACAGCGGCGCTTCAATATATTCAAGAGGGGGGAGGTCTCCCTGTCATTTCTGACTTGGATCGCGAGCTTCTGAATCAGGAGATTACGCTGGAGGAAATTTGCCAGGTGATCAAGGGTTTGCCTTTGAATAAATCCCCGGGCTTAGATGGCTTTCCCGTGGTGTTTTACAAGAAATTTCAAACAACATTAGCTCCACTATTACTTCGGTTATTCAATGCGGTTCTCCAGGGCCAGCAGTTGCCTCCTTCTATGAGTCAGGCGGGAATCACGGTGATAGCAAAGCCCGGCCGGGACCCTGCTAATTGTGGTTCTTATCGCCCTATTTCTCTTCTGAACACGGATGGGAAATTATTGGCGAAGATTCTGGCGAATCGCTTGGGGCGCATATTGCCTACGCTTATTCATTCGGATCAGACGGGCTTTATCCAGGGCCGTACCACGGGCGATAACATCCGCAGAGCCCTCCAGGTGATGTGGGAGGCCCAATCTCAGCAACAGGAACTTCTTCTTTTGGCGGTGGATGCCGAAAAGGCGTTTGATAGAGTAGAATGGGGGTTCATGTATGCGGTACTCGACGCAGTGGGGATTGGCCCTAATACGATGTCCTGGATACGGGCGTTGTATGCTCATCCGGTAGCAACGGTAAAAATTAACGGTAGGCACTCTGAGTTTTTCTCCTTGGGGAGGGGAACGAGGCAGGGATGCCCCTTATCCCCCTTGTTATTTGCCTTAACGATGGAGCCTCTGGCTCAGCATCTCCGGTGCAATGTGGATGCACTGGGAGTCACGGTTGGCTCAGCAGTGCATAAATTGGCGATGTTTGCGGATGATCTCCTGCTATTCATTACGCAGCCTTTGCTGGCTTTGCCCACGTATATGCTTGAGTTGAAGCGCTTTAGGGCGGTCGCTGGGTTCAAGATCAACTGGGACAAAACGGAAGCACTTGGGGTCACCTTGTCAGGTGCCTTAACGGAACACCTGCAGCAGTGTTTTCCCTTCCGTTGGGCGACTAGCAAGATCAAATACTTAGGGGTGTATCTTACACGTCATTTCGACCAATTATATGCGGCTAATTACCCAGAGTTACTGCAACGGTTAAGTAGTACCTTGGAGCGCTGGCATCGGGAGGGAATCTCATGGTTGGGCCGGATAGCGACCGTCAAGATGATGGTCTTACCTCAGTTATTGTATCTCTTCCAAGTCCTGCCTATTAAGGTTCCGCGGCACGTTCTTTGCAGGCTTCAACAGAAGCTGTTCCTATTTGTATGGAGGCATCGGCCTCCCCGCATTGCACGGACTGTTATGTATAGAGCTAGAAGAAAGGGGGGGTTGGGAATGCCGCTGATTGCTGATTACTATCTTGCCGCGCAAATGCGGCAGGTGATAGAATGGCGGGCCCCTGCGTCGTCAAAGGGGTTTCTTCAGATTGAGCAGCATGCCGTCCCGTCCTTTAAATTAGGTTGGTTACCCTGGTTGTCGCGGGGCACTCTGCAGGGGGACTGGACTCACAATCCTATTATTCGCCACCTATTGGAGGAGTGGGGTAGGGGGTGGCGCCGTATCAATACCCAGTTAGGGACGTCTTTGCTTTCACCAATGCGAGCCACTCCAGCCTTCGTGCCGGGCAAAGACAGGGTTTTTCAGCTTTGGGAGGATCAGGGTCTGTCCCGATTTGTGCACCTATTAGATGATGATGAGATTAAATCTTTTGCCCAATTGAGAGCAGAATTTCATTTAGAAAACCGCGATTTCTTCGCTTACTTGCAGGCAACTCATTATCTGCGTCAAAAGGAGCTCAGGAACCGCATAGCGGAGGGCCTCAATGATCTTGAGGGTTTGTGGGTCAGCTATCATCGCTCTAGAGGGCTGATCCGCATGCTTTATCTCAGCTTGCGGAGGGCCTCCGAGGGCGAACCCCGCTTAAAATATATGGTGGAATGGGAGACTGACCTTGGGAGGCAGTGGGACGATGATGGATGGACGGCCATTTATAAAGCAGCAGCCAAGTCCTCCATTTGTACCTTAATCCAAGAGAACACTTATAAGATCTTAATGCGGTGGTATTATACTCCTGAGCGCTATCATAAGATGTTCCCTGCAGTGTCTGATCTTTGTTGGAGGGGTTGTGGGGCTAAGGGAACCTATTTCCATATGTGGTGGGAGTGCCCCCAGGTTTCCTCTTACTGGACATGGGTCCGGGATAAAATGGCTCTTATCTTTGGGGTGCGAATGGAGCTTTGCCCCTCTCTCTTTCTCTTGGGGGTTTGGCCAGATGCCTTATCCACCCGTTGGTCTCGTCCCATGCGAACCTGTATTGTGGCTGCCAGGTGCGAGATCGCCTGGAGATGGAGACAAGGGGGAGCGCTAGACCTACATCATTGGACTATCCGTTTGCAGAACGTTCTGCATATGGAACGCTTGACTGCCCTTCGCAGAAATCAGGGGGAGCAGTTCGAGCGTCAATGGCAACCACTCATTGCATACCTAGCAACTCCAGGTACGCGCTAGCACTTTTTCTTGAGTAGGGAAGGGAAGGGAACGAGGGATGTGGGGAGGCCTCCCTAGTGGTTCTTCCCATTTTTGGTTGGGGCGGGGGGAGCGGGGAAGGTATGGGTCTATCTATCTGATATCATGTTGATCGTTACATTCTGGATATGTTGGGGGGGGAGGGAAGTATTTACGATTTTATTTATTATTCTGTTTTATTTCGTATTGCTTTGTTGACTTGCGAAATTTAAACCATAAAAAACCAATAAAGCTTAAGTTACAAAAAAAAAAAACTCTGCAGAAAATAGAAGTTTCATATAGTATATATTGTCCATCTTCAGAAAAGATAGGATTCAGTTCCAATATTCATTGACAAACATACTGTATGATACTAATGAAACTGCAGTTTTCATTTAACACACTTTATTATGATACAATATAGTTTGTCAACAGTACATTCTGACGGCAGAACATGATACACGTGAAAACACTTCTGATGCAGTGCGTCGATATTGCACCACTGAAACACCTAGAACAGAATGCTTGACAGCAATTAGTTTCGACAACATATTAGCCCAGTGTATGAAAACCATACAAGGCCGATATACGCACCAATAACTCTGACACGGAGTAACTTATAGTTATCTAAACCTATTTTCTAAAGTCTACAAATACTTTTATTTGCAAAATAGTAGCTATTACAGCATTATAAGCTACTTACTATTTTTTTGTGATCTTTTTATGTTGAGCCGCCAGTACCGTCAAAATCAGCAAACTTCGAATACCTATTAAACTAACTAGATCTCAGATAAAAAAAATCTGTATAACACGCTTTGACATAACGATAATAGCTAAACATAGTTCCATTTAATTTCTAACCATTAATTAGTAAACAGTTGAGTAGTAAGTATGGAAACCTTATGTATGTAAAACATACACTGGTCCAAAACGGGTTAACAATACTAGGGTTTCTTCCCTCAAAAGATTACAGCTGGTTCAAAATACAGCCGTTAAGTTATTGTAATGCTCAAAAGGTTTGATCCTCTGATACCACTGTTTACCCAACACTGACTCCCTGTTACATTTAGCACACCATTCCCTTTTATTCCGGTCTCTCTCAATATTTAGCCAGTTAGCTTTGTTTTCATGTTTCTCATGGATCACTTTGCTTTTCTCAGTATATTTTTTTTTATATTCCCTTTTCATCAGGCTTGAGACAAGAATCTTCCTGTGCATACTTTGCTCCAGCCCCGTGGAACTCTTTTTCCCTTTGGATCTTCAATTGGAGAGTTCCTACAGGAAGTGCAAAGAGTCCGAAAAACTGGAGGGGGGGGGGCGACAGGCTGGGTTTTTTTTTTAACACATGCATTTGACTTAAGAGTAGCTGCTCAGCCTATTATAGTTGGCTTGGACTTTTGGTCTGGTGGCCATTGGGTGCTCTCTGCAATCATAAAATTGAATTTTGACAGTTTACATTTAATTTTTTTATAATTTTAATTGCTGTATTTTATTGTATTTTAATAAAGTATATTTGTTTTCTTTTATCCTTTTTTTAATTTGAGCATATTGTAGTCTTGTTCGTAGTTTATACAAAATATTTAGCTTATTATTTTAACTACATTAACAGCTCTTTGTTCAAAAAAACAAAACAGCAAAGTATGTATGTATGTTTATTCATTTGCTTATGGGTCAAACCCATATTGCAGGCCAGGCTTTAGATTTCTTACTTATTTCTGACCAGAGGCCAATTCGGGAATCAAGCATAGATATTACTTCAGTCTCATGGTCAGATCATGCCTTGATCTCCTTTAAGTTTAATGTGGTTAAGCCCAAAAATGGTGAGATTAGACTTACCTGCTAATTGTTGTTCCTTAAGGAACTCTAGTCTAGTCCCGGACCTCTGGGTTTAAGCACCTCCTCCTGCAGCCTTGGAGACTGAGCACATCACCTTTTTTGGTGACACCAGCATAAATAGATGAGGAACCGCCTCCTTGCTCCAGTAACCTATTGACAAAGCAGACTCACCAGAACAATAAGTAAGCAGAAATCACATTAAATGTTATATAACTATTGAACACTGTAAAACATTGCCTAACACTAATACCTGGCCACTTACCAGGAAAGGCTTATGTACACTTCTGCAAAGGCCTGCTCCGCCCCCTCCCTAGGACCTCCCAGCAGGTACCGTCTAGACTGTCCTGTAGATGTTTTACTGCTTCCTCCCCAAAATAGCCCATATCCCAACCAGCAACCTGCCTAAGGACTGCATACCTCTCTTCAGGCTATGGTCCAAACCACCATAACAGGGGGGGGGGGGGGGAGATATGGGACTAGACTAGAGTTCCTTAAGGAGCAACAATTAGCAGGTAAGTCTAATTTCACCTTCCTTATCGTCCCTCTAGTCTAGTCCCAGACCTCTGGGAATGTTACAGAGCAGTAAAGACTTTAAAACGGAGGGACCCGCTAGACCAGCCTGAAGAACCGCTGATCCAAACCTAGCATCCCCTTCCGCTTGCAGATCAATCCGGTAATGCCTGACAAAGGAATGTAGACGACGACCACGTTGCCACCTTGCAAATCTCTGCTGCCGGCACCAAACTGAACTCTGCCCAGGAAGCCGCCTGCACCCTGGTCGAATGAGCCCTCAAACCATTCGGCACTTGCTAGCCTTTCAATATATACGCCGACGCAATAGCCTCCTTAAGCCACCTTGCAATGGAAGACTGACGCCGGTTCCCCTTGCTTTAGCTCTCCAAACAAGACAAATAACCTATCAGTCTTGCAAAAGACAGCCATCCTTTGCAAATAAGTCCTCAACACGCGACCCACATCCAACCGCCTCTTGGACTTATCGTTGCCACCCTTCTTGAACACCGGCAAAGATACTGCCTGATTCACATGAAACACCGAAACCACTTTTGGCAAGAACGACGGCATGGTCCTCAACACAACCTTGTCATAGGACAGAAACAGCTTCCTACACGACAAAGCCTGCAGCTCCGAAATCCTCCTTGCCAAAGAAATCGCCACTAAAAATACTACCTTCAGCGTCAGATCCTTCAAAGTTGCTCTAGCCAGCGGCTCGAACAGCTCACCTATCAATGCCTCTAGAACCAAATTGAGATCCCATGTCGGCACCGGTTTCTGGCATGGCGGCCTCAGAGACGTTGCCCTTAAGAACCACCGCACATCCGGGTGAGACACAAGCACTATCCCTTGTACCTTTCCTCGATAACAAAGTGCCGCCAACTGGACCCGCAAAGAAGCTGCCGCAAGCCCCTTATCAAAATTGTCTTGCAAAAAAGCCAAAATCTGCGGGATGGAGGCCCTCAGCGCCACCATCCTTCTATCTTCGCACCAAGACTCAAAAAGTCGCCACACACAGATATATGCCATCGAGGTAGATCTACACCTGGACTTTAATAAAGTGGAAATTACCGCTGACGAATACCCCCTGGACATCAGCCTTGCCCTTTTAATAGGCAGGGCGTAAATGAGAACCGATCCACATGAGGCATCTTCAAGGGTCCCTGCACCAGCAGATCATCCCTGACTGGCAGTTTCCATGGCGGCTCCACTAGAAGTCGTACCAGGTCGGCATACCATGGTCTTCTCGGCCAATCCGGCGCCACTAGAATCACTTGACACTTGTGTCTCTCTATCCTTTGCAGAACCCGACCTATTAAGACCCACGGTGGAAACACGTACAGAAGCTGCTCCTCCGGCCATCTCAGCATCAGGGCATCCAAACCTTCGGACATTCTTTCTCCCCTTCTGCTGTAAAACCCAGCGATCCACTAGCATCTCAAACACCTCCGGATGGAGAACCCACTCACCCGGATCCACCACAACTCGACTCAAAAAAAAAAAAATCGGCAGTCACATTCTCCACTCCTGCCACATGCCCTGTCGATAGGGCTTCCAGATGCAACTCGGCCCAACCTAGTAGTTCCTCCGCCTCTGCAGCTACACTGCTGGTGCCCCCTTGCCGATTGATGTAGGCTACTGCTGTGGCATTGTCCGACAACACCCGAACTGCGTTCCCTTGCAACTGCTGCTGAAAAGCTCTTAGTGCCAGCAAGACCGCTCTAAGCTCTAACATGTTGACTGACCACTGCCTTTCCTGTTCGGTCCACTGTCCTTGGGCAAACTGGCCCTTGAAGTGCGCTCCCCAGTTGAACAGACGGGCATCTGTCGTCAAGGGCTTCCACTGCGGAGATTCCAGCGGCATGCCCTGCTCTAGATTCCTGGGATCCAGCCACCACTGCAGAGACTGCCTTGCCTGCATCGGACAGATCAGCTTTCTTGACAACTGATCCGACTGATGAGACCACCTTCTGAGCAGCGCTCTCTGCAAAGGCCTCATGTGAGCCCTGGCCCAGGGCACTATTTTGAGCATGGCCGCCATCGTACCCAACAGCTGCAGATAATGCCAAGCTGAGGGTGCTCGTTTCACCACGAACTCCTGAATGAGCCGCCTGAGCCCCTGGGCCCTGGTGAGCGTCAGGAACACTGCCTCTCTCTGTGTCGAAGCAGGCTCCCAGGTACTCCAATTCCTGAGACGGCTCCAACTTGTTTTTTGCAACATTTACTACCCCATCCTAAGCTGTGCAGGAACTGCACCACCCGATGGGTGGCTTCCTCGCTTTCACTCCTTCACTTTGCTTGAATCAACCAGTCGTCCAATACAGGTGTACCGATACCCCTTCTTTGCGTAAGGTCGCTGCCACTACTATCATCACCTTGGTAAAGGCCCGTGGCGCTGTCGCCAATCCAAACAGTAACGCCTGGAACTGAAAATGTCCCATCGGAACTGCAAACCGAAGATACTGCTGATGCTCCAATTGGATGGGAATGTGCAGATACGCTTCGCAGAGATCCGACGACGTGAGATACTCTCCTTGTCATACCTCCACTATGAAGGACCTCAGAGTTTCCATGCGGAAGTGAGACACTCAGACACCTGTTTACCCCTTTGAGGGCCAGGACTGGCCGCCAAGACCCTTCTTTTTTGGGTACCACAAAATATATTGAGTATCGACCGCATCCGCACTGGTCTGCTGGAACCGGTACAACCGCTTTGAGTTCTAGCGACCTCTGCAATGTCTCTAGCACCGCCCGTCGCTTTGACTTCGTTCTGCAGGGAAATTGGACGAAGGCATCTGAAACAGACCGCTGGAACTCCAGAGCATACCCTTGTTGAATGACCTCCAGCACCCAACGATCCGACGTAATTTGGACCCAGGCAGGATAAAACTCCCTTAGCCGACCCCCCACGGGTACCAATCCTGCCTGGGCCCCCCTCGCTTCATTGCGACTTCTTGAGGGATGAGGAAGAGGAGGCTCCAAAACCTCACCCCGCTCCCCTAAACCCTCGAAATCCTTGGAATTTATACTGAAAACATCCTCTCTGAAACTGACCAAACCTGGGTGTACGAAATTTCCAAAACTCCCTTTGCTGGAGGGCGCCAGAGGACGATTCGGTCTTTGCTTATCCTCCAGCAGCCTCCCTCCTTTAGACTCCCTGAGGTCTTTTACCAACTTGTCCAAATCTTCTCCAAAAAGGAGCTTACCCCGAAAGGGGAGCTTTCCTAGTCTTGCCTTAGAGGCTCCATCTGCCGCCCAATTACAAAACCACAGATTCCTGTGCGTCGCTACCACCGACGCCATGCTTTTCGTCAGACCCTGAATAAGATCATATTGCACATCTGCCAAATAAGCTGCTCCCGACTCCATTCGGGCCGCTTCTTCTTCCGCCTCATCTTCACGGTTCAGCTTCATCCTTTGGGCCTACCATAGGCAACCTCTTGCTACCCACGTCCCACAGATAGAAGCCTGCAAAGAGCATTGACATAAAAAAAACTTGTTTTAGCAGACTATCTAGCCTCCTATCTTGCGCATCCTTAAGGGCAGCACTTCCCTCCACCGGAATAGTCGTCTTCTTGGTGACCGCAGCCACTGCGGCATCCACTTTAGGAGACCTGAAAAGCTCCTTGTCCTGGCTCCTGCAACGGGTAAAGGCGTGCCATTACCCTGGAACCTCTCATCCCGGCTTCCGGCGTGTCCCATTCTTCCTGGATCATTTCCCTAAAGACTATGTATGGGGAAAGCTCTCTGGGACTTTTGAATTGCCTGCAGTAACGGATCCTCCAGAGAAGAATCCGCCTCTTGTTCCGCTGCCAGCATGTTAAGCAGTTTCAGTGTCTCTGAAATAAGGGCTGGCAACTCATCTCGTCTGAAGACTCTGACCACCCTTGCGTGCTCCTCCTGCTCTGTGATCTCGCCTTCCTCTAGATCCAGCTCCATGTCTGATTCCTCCTCTTCTGAGATACTTTCTGAAACAACCACTTCTACCTTTTCCTTCCCTAACCTTGGCTTTTTACACGGGGTGCCCCCGCCTCCCCAGTCAGAGAAGCTCCAGCCCGTTTCCGACACAGATCTGCGTCTGCTCCAGCAGGCCCTGGGAGAGAAGCAGGGAGCTGCGGGGGCGGAGTTATGAAATCTTGGGAGAAGACTGCCGCCAGGCCCCCCTGCAATACCATTTGGGACGTGGAGGGTTCCGGAGCCATGGACAGACCTGGCGCTGGTACCGGAGGAGGGGAAGCCAGAGAGGGGTCCGGAGAGCCCGACGCTTCTTCTCCCTGCGCTTCCCCCTCTGTAACCATCTCCTTTGCTGCAGCTTCCTGAGCGCAACTTTTACAGACCCCCACCTCCGACACTGACCCCTTCCTGGCCCCACACATGACACGTTGAGACCTCGAGGGCATATTGGCAAGGCCCAAAAACTCCTGTACCTAACAAGTTTTCCTTTTCTTTTTGAAACACAGAAGTCCTCTAACCCAGGCTGTCCCCCCCCCCCCCCCAAATAGGAGCACCTCGGTACCGAATCCTTCCACTGAACTGTTTCTCAAGTTTCTATAGTCCCCACAAGGCCTCCTGCGGGAACAGCACGTGGCCAAGGCCTGCTTACCAGCAAACCGCACAGCCGCTAGTTTCACTTTGCCACGCTTTTCACAAGGAACTGCCGGGTGGCCTAAACCAGCTTTCTCAGCCTGTTCTTAAATTTCACTAACCCCAGCGCCGGCACTATGCGCCTCTCACTTCCGCTCAGAAGGCTGATGTGACTGCTGCCTCTCGCCAGCCATTGCGAACACCGCCGCAGCTGAGCAAATACCAGCTGCCGCGGCTCTGCTCACTCGGTCGTCCTTCCCTCCACGTCTCCTCACCCGATCCACAGGTTCAGGAGACTGAGGCCCCAGGCACAGCTCCCACTCTCTACCTTGGAAACCCAGAACCTCCAGGTAGGGAGGGGGTAGAAGGGGGGGGGGGAGCGTAGCCTTGATGTCACAGAAGCTGGCAAATAAACCTAGCTGCCAAATTTAAAGCGGCAGCACAGCATTAAATTTTTTTTTTTTAAATATCCTATCACTACCCTACCAAAAACTCCTCAATCATTCCTCCAATGAGCCCCCCAACCTCTGAGGCTCACACCTCCTTCAGCTGCCTTGGAGACTAAGCTTACTGGAGCAAGTAGGTGGTTCCTCATCTATTTATGCTGGTGTCACCAAAAAAGGTGACGTGCTCAGTCTCCAGGGCTGCGGGAGGAGGTGCTTAAACTCAGAGGTCCGGGACTAGACTAGAGGGACGATAAGGAAGCAGAGATTCAGACTAAAAGAAAGTTGAGTGCCGGGTAAGAAACATAGAACAGTTAACTCTGCTATGTTATAAATCCTTCCCAGATTCTTTTTAGAAAGGATGCTAGAGAAACAAATTATACTAACATAAATTTCTCCTCTCAAGGAAATACCAGTTTGTAAGAAGCAGAATAAACTTTGGGACTATAGTCGCTTACACTATTGAAGGTGCAGACCTGTTGTGCAGAGAGGAAATGGTGGAAGAGCACATGTGGAGAATTTGATGCCGTCTAGAGATAAGCTCTCTACTTATAAAACAGTGCATATAAAGCTAAAGAGTATTATTCTTTGCAATTGCAATATTGTGAGTATGGAAGGGCAGACCTGGATAAGTCATATTGTGGTTATCTGCTGTCTTTTCTTTGTTTTTATTGCATGCAAAACACTAGGAATATGCATTCACGAACGTGCATTCGGTTTGTTTGGATGCTAAAAATTTAAAGTGCACTTAAATTGCTTGTATTTGCATATATCTACAAATTACCAGTTGTACAATTAATTTGTATGGTTAAAGTTCTAGGGCACATACAATACATGCCTAAAGAAGGCCTTGACAAATTTTCTTGGAATCTAATGGCCGGCTTAAATATTTTGGAGCTGGCCACAAAGACCTCTGTCACAGTACCCTTCCCCCACCTCTCAAAATGCATATCACAGCTCTATATTTTTAAGGGCCTGATTTACTGTTTTTCCCATTTTCTATGGGAAAGGCAACTTAATAAATCAGGCCCTTAACGTGCCATTACACAGTGCCAACAGAAAGCAGTGTCCATTTTTCCCCCCTTAGAAATCCTCTACTTTTGTCCTATGCTTTCTTGAATTCAGATACAGCCTTTTACTCTACTACCTCGACTGGGAGGTTATGCCATGCATCTACCACTTTCCATAAAGAAATATTTCCTTAAATTACTCCCAAGCCTATCCCCCTTTCACCCTCATCATATGCCTCCTTATTGCAGAGCTTTCTTTCAATTGAAAGAGGCTCTCCTCCTGTGCATTTATGCCACAGAGATATTTAAACATCTCTCTCATATACCCCCTTTCTTCCAAAGTATACATATTGAGATCTTTACGTCTGTCCCCACATGCCTCATGAGGAAGGCCACTGCCCATTTTAGCAGCCGCCACTGGACTGACTCCATCCTGCTTATATCCTTCTGATGATGTGGTCTCCAGAATTGCATACAGTATTCCAAATAAGTTCTCACCAAAGACTTATACAGAAGCACCATCACATCCTTCTTCTTGCTGGCCATTCCTCTCCTTATGTACCCTGGCATCCTTCTGGCGTTCGCTGTTGCCTTTTCTACCCATTTAGTCACCTTATGATCATCAGAAACAATTATCCCCAGGCCCCGCTCTTCTTTTGAGGAGCAAAGTACTTCACCCCTCTACTAAATTGCTCCCTTGGATTTTTGCAGCCCAAATGCACGACCCTGCAGTTTTAACATTAAATCTCAGCTACGAAATTCTTGACCATTCTGAAAGAAGAAAAATGACAGCAAATAAAAACCATATGGCCTATCCAGTCTGCTCTTCCATACCAGGTACTAAGCTTTGCCATTCTATACCAACTAAAAGTGTCCCATCTTATAGGATGTTCAACTATTATGTCATTGTGCAAACATTTTGTGTGTATGCGCATTTGTTTATCACTATGTTCTGCTCATGGAAAGGCAGGCAGAGGTTTGGGAGCCAAAAGAATAGGTTTAGTAAAGTAGCAAAGGAAAAATAATGAAGGTTAGTAAAATATATTTGCGTGTAGTGTGCCACCATGACCTCTTGGGTCTATAAGAACATAAGAACATAAGATATGCCATACTGGGTCAGACCAAGGTCCATCAAGCCCAGTATTCTGTTTCCAACAGTGGCCAATCTAGGTCATACGTACCTAGCAGTTTCCCCAAGGGACACAGGTTCCACAATGCTTGTATTGGTTCAAGCATTGATATCCTGGGTCCCTTCTTAATAATGGTTTATGGACCTTTCCTCCAGGAACTTGTCCAAACCTTTTTTAAACCCAGCTACACTAACAGCCTTTACTACATCCTCCGGTAACAAATTCCAGAGTTTGATTACACGTTGAGTGAAAAAATATTTTCTTTTATTAGTCTTAAATAGTTTACCCTGTAGCTTCATTGCATGTCCCCTAGTCTTTCTATATTCTGATAAGGTAAACAATCGATCTACGTTTACCCGTTCCACTCCGTTCATTAATTTATAGACTTCTATCATATCTCCCCTCAGCCGTCTCTTTTCCAGGTTAAAGAGCCCCAACCTTTTTAGCCTTTCTTCATAGGAGTAGCCTTCCATCCCCTTTACCATTTTGGTGGCTCTTCTCTGAACCTTTTCTAAAATTGCTATATCCTTTTTAAGATATGGCGACCAGAATTGCACACAATATTCAAGGTGCGGTCTCACCATGGAACGATATAGAGGCATTATAATATCTTTTGTTTTATTTTCCATTCCTTTCCTTATCATACCTAGCATTCTATTTGCTCTCTTGGCCGCCGCTGCACACTGGGCCGAGGGTTTTAACATGGTATCCACAAGGACGCCTAAATCCTTTTCTTGGGTGGTGGTTCCTAATGTGGAACCTTGCATCGTGTAACCATAGTTTGGGTTGTTCTTCCCTAGGTGCATAACCTTGCACTTCTCCACATTAAATTTCATCTGCCATTTTGATGCCCAGTCTTCCAATTTATCAAGATCCTCTTGCAATTTTCCACAATCCTCCTGGGTTTTAACAACTTTAAATAGTTTTGTGTCATCAGCAAATTTGATAACCTCACTCGTTATTCCACTTTCCAGGTCATTTATGAATATGTCAAAAAGCAGCGGACCCAGCACAGATCCCTGGGGTACACCACTATTCACCTTTCTCCATTGGGAAAATTGGCCATTTAGCCCTACCCTCTGCTTTCTATCTTTTAACCAGTTCCTGATCCACAGTAGTACACTGCCTCCTATCCCATGACTCTTTAGTTTTGCCAAAAGTCTCTCATGAGGGACCTTGTCAAAGGCTTTCTGAAAGTCCAGATACACAATATCAACCGACTCACCTTTGTCCACCTGTTTATTCACTCCTTCAAAAAAACATAACAGATTAGTAAGACAAGATCTTCCTTGTCTAAAGCCATGTTGGCTGTCTCCCATTAGGTCATGACTATCTATATGCTGAGTAATTTTATTCTTTATGATGGTTTCTACCATTTTTCCCGGTACTGATGTCAGGCTCACCGGTCTGTAGTTTCCCGGATCACCCCTCGAACCCTTTTTAAAAATTGGTGTTACATTGGCGATCCTCCAATCCTCAGGTATTAGAGATGATTTTAATGATAGTTCACAGATTACTGATAGCAGGTCTGCAATCTCAAATTTCAGTTCTTTCAACACCCTTGGATGTATACCATCCGGCCCAGGTGATTTGCTACTCTTCAGTTTATCTAATAGTTGTAGGACATCTTCCCGATGTATCGATATTTCCTTCAATTCTTCCACACCTTTAAATACCACTTCAGTCGTGGGTAACATCCCTACATCTTCCTCAGTAAAGATCGAAGCAAAGAATTCATTCAGTCTCTCCGCTATCGCCTTGTCGCCTCTTAGTGCTCCTTTAACCCCTTTATCATCTAATGGACCAACTGACTCTCTCACGGGTTTTTTGCTACGAATGTACTTGAAAAGGTCTTTATTTCGCGTTTTTGCTTCCGCAGCAAGCTTCTTCTCAAATTCTCTCTTTGCCTGCCTTATCAATGCCTTGCATTTGACTTGCCAGTGCTTGTGCTGTTTCCAGGTTTCATCATTTGGCTCTTTTTTCCATTTCTTGAAAGATGCTTTTTTGGCAACAACAGCCTCTCTGACCTCAGCTTTAAACCATGCTGGCAATTTTTTGGACTTCCTTCCACTTTTCTTAAAGCGTGGAATACAGCTGGTCTGGGCTTCCAAGATAGTATTTTTCAACAACACCCAAGCTTGATGTACGTCTTTAACCTTTGCAACTGCTCCTTTTAGTTTTTTCTTAACTGTTTTCCTCATTCTATCATAGTCTCCCTTTCGAAAGTTAAAGGGTAGTACTGTGGATTTCCTTACTATCCCTCCTCCACTAATTAAATCAAAGGCGATCATGCTATGATCACTATTGCCAAGTGGCCCCAACACCCTTATCTCTTGCACTACATCTGGTGTTCCACTAAGGACTAGGTCTAATATTGCTTCCCCTCTGGTCGGTTCATGAACCAGCTGCTCCAAGAAGCAGTCATTTATTTCATCTAGGAATTTTATCTCCCTAGCATGTCCTGTTGTGACACTGACCCAGTCGATGCCGGGGTAATTGAAATCACCCATTATTATTACTGCACTGTAACTTTTGCTAGCTTCCTTGATTTCTTTGAGCATTTCATCATCCATTTGTTCATTCTGGCCAGGCGGACGATAGTACACCCCCACTGCCATCGCCTTCCCCTTTTTACATGGAATTTCAATCCATAGAGATTCTACAGCAAATTTTGTTTCTTGCAAAACTTTAATCCTTTCTGACTCAATGCCCTCTCTAACATAGAGCGCAACCCCTCCACCAATTTGATCAGCTCTATCATTTCGATATAGTTTGTACCCAGGTATCACAGTGTCCCACTGGTTGTCCTCCTTCCACCATGTCTCTGATATTCCAATCATATCTAACCTCTCGTTTAGTGCTATATATTCTAACTCTCCCATCTTGTTTTGTAGACTTCTAGCATTTGCATACAAGCATTTTAGAGACTGTATTTTATTCATATTAATTTGGCTATTGGTAGACATGGGTAATTTGGGATCTTTAAGTTCTGTCTGCTCCATACTCGAGGGCATTTGGGCTACTTTACTCTTTTTTGGAACCTCTCTGCTTTTAGTAGTATCCTTCAAGGATACATTCTTCCGAACCATGCGCTCTTGGGCGACTGTCGGCTTTCCCCTATTATCTAGTTTAAAAGCTGCTCTATCTCCTTTTTAAAGGTTAATGCCAGCAGCCTGGTTCCATCCCGGTTAAGGTGAAGCCCATCCCTTCGGAAGAGCCCCTCCTTTCCCCAGAATGTTCCCCAGTTCCTAACAAATCCGAACCCCTCATCTCTGCACCATTGTCTCATCCACGCATTGAGACTCCGGAGCTCTGCCTAGCACAGATATACCATGGAGAGTCAGGGTCACATCAGATTTCTAGAACACCAGGGTTGCCTTGATGGACGCCATCTAAGATGTGCCCCCCCCCCACCAGCATTCACATTTAGATTTTATTCTCTTCACAAAACCACATATATCCACTCACAATTCTATAAATATTGACACTGCAGATCTTAGTGAACATATGAACATAATAGAACGTCATGGTGTATTAAAGTATTGTTCAATAACCCATCCGTTGTGGAGGATTTTTTTTGTTTTTGTAAGGCTGTCTCACTGGTATTGAGCTCTCTTATTGCAAAAGAGTGCTTGCCTTAGCCAAAACTAACAGCACAGAGCTGCAGGAAGTGATTAATATACTTAAATCTCATGGTATCCAAGCTATTGCTGACATAGGTGCCAAACCCAGGCATGGTGCCAATAGTGGCATGTTGCTTTTGTTATAACTGTCTAAACAGAAGAAAAACATATTACTTAAAATATGCATTTTGGCTTTAAAAAAAATAAAACCACTTTTTTTTGTTTTAAGAATACAAAACACATTCTGGAGTATTCACTGTATTCAGCTACTCCCTATGGAATTCTCCACTTGCTCTAAATATTTATAAATTTAAAAAAAAAAGCTGTAATCTCTGGCAATGGAACTCCAGCTTAATACCATATAACACTAACCACTAGGCACTTAGTGTGTCCTATCCTATCATAGCATTTTATGAAAATTAACAGTCAATCTCTCCCGTTTCTACCCCAAGTTAGGAGCATTATATTACAGTCAAAGACTGTATTGAAATTACTGGGAGTGATTGGGACAATCTATCCTTCACACCGCAAATTTCATGTACTGTTTAGCTTTTTGTATGCAATACTTAGGCAGATTCGGTTGCTGTAACCCTATTTGGGCTCAAGGGCATTAAAGATACTTCTCCATGCTTTAGTTATCATATAGATCAAGACTCGACAAATCCCAGGCACCAGGTTGCCATACGGCCAGAAATTTGCATCTGGTGCCTGGGATTTACTTGCTCCCCCTTTAAAATTAAAAAAAACAAAACAAAAAAAACCCCCACACCCCACAATAATCTCAGGGCAAGGACCCTTCAGTCTGCCCAAGGAAGATCAGTCCCCGCAGGCAAAAGACAAGGGGATGGTTGTGAGCACAGCTCCAATGCAAGCTATCTGCCTGCATGATGAGATCAGATCCCCACAGGCAGAACAGGTGGGGAAGGCCAGGATTTCAGCCTGGAAGACAGTAGAAGAGAGCTGATGGAGGCAGCAAGGGGGAGGGGGAAGTAAAACTTCAAAAAAAAAAAAAATTAATGACTAGTAATAAAAACAAAAAAGAGTAAAGGAAAGAGGATAAGGCAATGTAGGGTAAGGGGATGGGAGTCCTATGGGGAAGGAGAAGAGGATAACAGAGTGGGCAGTAGGGTTGCCAACTGGCTCCAGATGCGCCCAACAGGCTTGCTCCAGTCCTGGGTTTACCCCATTGCAGACAGTTACTAGTTTCCCTTTTCTTATGGAATGCAATGGAGAAATCAGAACTACATATCCCATATGCAATGAGGTAAACCCAGGACTGGATTGAACCTGTTGGGCACATCTGGAGCCCGTTGGCAACCTTAGTGGGTAGGGGTTAAAGGGGGGAGGAAAAGTGCAAGGTGTTGAATGTTAAAAGGGATGAAATCATGGGGACAAAAGGGCACGATGCATATTTTTCAAAAATGACAGCAAATAAAGACCATATGGCCTATCCAGTTTGCTCTTCCATACCAACTACTAAGGTTTGCTCTATGCCAACTACAAATATCCCATTTTATAGGTTGTTCAACTATTATATCATTGTGCAAACATTTTTGTGTGTATGTACATTTGTTTATTACCATGTTCTTCCAATAGAAAGGCAGAAAGAAGTTTGGGAGCCAAAAGAATAGGTTTAGTGAAGTAACAAAGAAAAAATGATGAAGGTTAGTAAAATATAATTTGCGTGTAGGGTATCACCATGACCTCCTGGGTCTACTGGCACAGATTAAACCCGTCAAGGTCATATCAGATTTCTACAACACCAGGGCTGCCTTGATGGAGGCCATCTAAGATGTGCTTCCTCCCCGACATCAGCAATCATATTTAGATTTTATTCTCTTCACAAAAACATGTATATCCACTCAATTCTATAAGATTAACATTGCAAATATTAGTGAACATATGAATATATCATCTTTATAATTGGTGTACTAAAGTATTGTTTAATACCCATCCATTGTGCATGCCCCTCTCCCCAGGAAACACACACACAGGCACCACACCTCTGTAGGACAGACATGCATCCAAGCACCATACTATGTCCATATGTACACAAATAGACACCTCACCTCCACACCATGCACACCCAGACACGGGCACCTCACCTCTGCACATCACAAACACAGGGCTCCCCAGCCTTGCACCCCACTCACAGGTTATGTGCAGTGTAGGAACTCTGGCATTGGTGGGGTGAGGGGGGGGGGCACAAGGAGCTCACAAGCACCGACCCCTAAATCCACACAAAGTTTGTCAAGGCTCGGAATAGATTACTGCTATTTTTTTTACAACCCAGAGTACTCCAATATTCTTGCAGAACAGCATTGGCTTCCAAACATTTGCTGCATTCAATTCAAAAAGCCCGAGGTTGACGCTCATGTATATTTTTCTGGTGTCTCCCTCTCAATCCTCTTGATACCTTACTGTCCAACACAATCTTTATGATCTCAAGCAAATTATCTTACAACCTATTTTTTTTTGAGGAAATCAACTCTCTGAAAAGGTTGTTTTTGGTTATCAGGAATTTCAACTTTGTTACTCTTCCCCCAGAACTTTGCTTACAGAACTCATATAAAAAACGTTCATAAGGGGAGTTGAGACATTGGTAATTTAATCAAGCTGCTGTCTTTTTTCTTTTTCCCCAATTTATTAATCTTTTATGACTGCTTTATAATATTACTCTTGGTTGATATTTTTGTTCCACATACTTCCCAGCCTATTGTTACAGTGCACAACTTACACATAATCATAAATTGTATGTCTCTGTTGTCCTTTGAGCCTTCATTGGTTTGTGAACTGCTATGATGTTGAAAGTGATTAGCAGGTATGTTAAATTGTTATAAATAAATACAACAAAATAGGGAACTCAATAACAGCTTTCTACCTTGTACAAAACAAACTAAGTGGGAAAGCAAATAAAACTAGCAGATAAATTTGTGACATTGTTCTGTAAGCTTTGAAAAGGCTCTTTTTTGTAACATGAATCTGAAGAGAGATGTTTGAATGTATTAGTGACAGGTAACCTTCAGCGTGGAGATATGAGTTAACCCATTTTGGACAACTTGCATATTCTCTCTCTAATCTGGATGATTTATTAGATTTGTTACACTCAAACTATGAAATACCGACAATAATAAAAAATATTAAAACTTTGCAGAAAATAGAAGTTTCACATAGTGTATGTTTTTCATACACTGGTCCAGTATAGTATATTGTCCGTCTTCAGAAAAGATAGGATTCAGTTCCAATATTGACAAACATACTGTATGATTCTATTGAAACTGCAGTTTTCATTTAAAACACTTTATTATGATATAATATAGTTTGTCAACAGTCCATTCTGATGGCGGAATATGATACACGTGAAAACACTTCTGATGCAGTGCGTCAATATTGCACCATTGAAACACCTAGAACAGAATGCGTGACAGCAATCAGTTTCGACAACATATTAGCCCAGCGTATAAAAAACATATAAGGCCGATATACGCACCAATAACTGACACTAAGTAACTTACAGTTATCTAAACCTATTTTCTAAAGTCTACAAATATATTTATTTGCAAAATAGTAGCTATTATAGCATTATAAGCTACTTACTATTTTTGGTGATCTTTTTATGTTAAGCCGCCAGTACCATCAAATCAGCAAACTTCGAATACCTATTAAACTAACTAGATCTCAGATAAAAAAAATCTGTATATAAACGCTTTTTGACATAACGATAATAGCTAAATATAGTTCCATTGAATTTATAACCATTAATTAGTAAACAGTTGAGTAGTAAGTATGGAAACCTTATGTATGTAAAACATACGCTGGTCCAAAATGGGTTAAAACTAAAAAGACAAGGATCGCTGTTCTGTTGCAACACAGAAGCCCTCTCAGGAAGCAAGGACTCTTCTTGCATAAGAAAGGAAGATTTTCAGAAATACCTAACATAAGTTAATGTTTCTATATTAGTACAGGAAGCAAACCACTTTAGAAATTAATATCAGCATAGGGCACAAGTCAAGGATTACTAGAGTACTGTACAACATTTAACAGATTCCTAATCCAATAATTTTCCAGACTGATGGAATCACATTCCAGAAACACTTGGCCAGAAATTCAAAACCAGCTAGCCATACAGCAACTGTTGCCGCCCCCCAGGAAGTGACGCGGCTGCATTCTGCAAGGTAACCCAGCTTCCTGGACAGCATTATAAAAGGGTGACATCAGAGGCATTTGTCTGTTTCCATGCTGCCCTGTGTTCAATTTATTATCTGCTTTACATTGTTGCTGTGTCTGTGTCTCCCCAGTTCTCTTATTTCTCACTGTGCCTCGGCTCCGCCCCCCAGGAAGTGACACAGCCACGTTCTGCAAGGTCTCATACCTCTCACTGTGCCTCAGCCCCACCCCCCCAGGAAGTGACACAGCCACATTCTGCAAGGTAACCAGCTTCCTGGACAGCATTATAAAAGTATGACATCAGCAGTACTTGTCGTGGTAGCAGCATGCAGCCTGGGTGCACACCTAAGCAGCACAATGTGCTCCTTAGGTGTACTCCTTGGGGCGGCTCCGGTGGTGGATCTGGTAGCAGCACTAACACTGAATCTTTTACTTCTGCTGAAGTTTCTTTCACGTGCCTGTATGGCATCTTACTCTGCTTAAACCACAGCCTCCAGCTTTGGGCGCATACTCTCCTCTCTCCTGTCCCCAAGGGCCAGTTCTGACTCTCTGTAGCAAGCTGTCTTTTGATGGCGGCTCATTTCAGTTTTTTAGGGTAATCACCCTTGCGCCATGGGTCCTCCTCCTACAGCTCATCGTTCGATGTTACATCACCATGCTAATCTTCTTTCGTGTCCTATAGCCAAATACTCACCTCACCTTGCCTCCTTCCTCACTCACCCCATCCCCTCAAGCTAAGTCTTGTAAACTGCCATTCCCTGAGAGCCAAGACCCTTCTACTGCAGGATCTCGTTTCTCAGGAGTCCTTTGACCTCCTCCTCCTCCTCCTCTCAGAGACATGGTTTAAAGACAGTGAGGAGCCACTCATCGCCCGCTGTCTTCCTCCTGGCTACTCTGCCCTTTCCGTATCTCGCGCTGGTCGTACCAGTGGGGGGGGGTTGCTGCTCTACATCGTTCCTCCTTTCCATTTGTTCAGATTCACTCCCCTGCACTCCTTTACCCTGAATCCCTTCTCTTATGTGTGCAGTCCTCTCCAGCTATCTATTTCCTAATTATCTACTCCCCACCATCCGTCTCCTCAGCCTCATCTCTGGGATTCTCTTTCCTCAACAATCTCTGACCTCTCTCTCCAATACTCCCATCTATTTATCATGGGGGACTTCAATATTCAATGTGAAGCACCCTCCTCCCTCCAGGGAGTGCTCTTTATTGATCTCCTTCATGATCTGGCCCTCTCTCAGCATGTATCCATGCCAACCCATGTGACTGGCCATACTCTCAACCTGGTAATTACCCCAGCCAATTCCACACTCATGCCCCTGAACCTCCGCTCTCACCCTCTGCCCTGGACTGACCATTACTGCTTAATCTTCAGTATACCACTTCCAGCACCCAGTACTACTGCTTTCCATCACTCCCTTGGCACGTCTCGGTAGGTCCCCTGTCGCCTTTCTCACCATATCACTTCCTGTACCCTTTCAGCTTTTCACAGCTGCTGATCAGCTCCTCTCCGAGAACGTCCTCACACTCTCCCCAGACTCGCAGGTCTCACAGTGGCATGCCAAGCTCTCATCTGTCCTTGATTGCCTGGCTCCTCAGCAGCCCTGATTCCTACACCACCATTTCTGGCAGCCCGGGTATCACCCTGATCTTCGTGCTCTCAGCTTCGGCAAACCTGAATGCTCTTGGAGGAAGTCTCAGTCTCCCTCTGCATAACACCTTTTCAAAAAGAGCACCATCTCTATTACCGTGACCAGATCCATCAGGCTAAGCAGGAATCTTTTTCTAGGACCATCTCCTCTGTTACTAATCCTACTCGCCAGCTCAACTCAGTTCTTAGATACCTCACTGCGCTTCAATCTGGCTCCCTTCCACTACCCTCATCTTTCTGCTCCCAGTCACTCTCAGCTCACCTCATTCTTTGCCACTAAAATTGTGGATCTTCTTTCCTCACTACTCAACTGCCAACCCCATTTGTCCTCTCCTTCCCTGCCCTCCCCTCCCTCATGTTTGGGCCTCTTTCCACCCACTCACTGTCACAGAGCTTATAAAGTCCATTTCATTATCACACAAGACAAACTGCCCTCTTGATCCCATTCCCTCCTCTTGGATTTTGAAACCTTCCCTCACCCTTCTTACTTCCATTCTTGCCAAGATAAATGCCAGTCTCTCCTCTAGGTCTTTTCCCAGTCTCTGGAAACACGCCTTGGTCCTTCCACTCCTAAAGAAGCCGTCTCTCGACCCTCTCGATCCAGCACACTATCGTCCGGTTTCTAGTCTCACTTTCCTTTCAAAAATTCTGGAGAAAGCTGTTTTTACCCAACTTTCAAACCATCTAGACTCAACACACTTTCTTCACCCCCAGCAGTCTGGTTTCTGTCCTGGTCATAGTGTTAAAAAGAGAAATTAGATTTATCTGCTAATTGTTGTTCCTTGAGGAACGCCAGTTCAGTCCTGCACCGCTGGGTATTATACCTCTTCCTGCAGCATGGAGACTGGGCATGTCAGAAATCTAATACATCAGGGGCGGAGCTTGCCACAGTGCGAAATGGCAGCCTAGAAGAGTAGCTCCCATTGCCTAAGACGAATAATGAATCCCTCTCCCCCTTAACGAGAAGAAATTTTAGACAGAATAATCAATATAGATGTAGGAAGATGTTGACATTAAAACCAGCGAAACTTGACTTTCAACAGACAACCGGGATGGCAGCAAAAAGAGCGAAACAAGAGGCTGTGTCACCACAGAAAATGGCGCCAGAAAAGGACACGATAGATGGCCTGCGAGAAATTCTAGCAAAGTTAAAATTAGTTAGAGAATTAATAACAAACAATACTGAGACCTTGAGGCAAGTACAAGACGGCTTGGCAGAAGTCAAAGACAAATTAACTGACGTAAACAACCGCTTAAAGTGGAAACGCAAGTACAAAAACAGGACAATCTACTACTACAAATTGGACCATTAACTAGATGTATTGTAGCACTAGAAACACAGATGGAGGACCAAAACAATCGAGCAAGAAGAAACAACGTTTGAATAACCGGAATACCAGAAGGAGTAGAAGGAGAAGACTATTGGATATCTTGAGAAAATGATTCCAGAACTTTCGCAAATTATGTTTCACAGGCCTTTAGAGCTAGAGCGTGCCCACAGAGTTCCATCGCATAGAGTTAACAGCAGTAAATATCCAAGACCATTTGTGGCAAAAGTACTGCGCTATCCACAAGCTCGTCAAATTCTTCAAACTGCCAAACAAAAAACCCCACTGCAACTACAAGGACATAAAATAGACTTATCCAGACCTTAGCAAAAGAACCATGGAGCCGCGGAAGGAAATGCTGGCTTGCCATCTGACGATGCAAAAACTTCAAGCGAGATACGGACTGCTCTATCCAGCAAAAATGCGCATAAAGAGTAGTTACTCACCTGTAACAGGTGTTCTCCAGGAGCAGCAGGAATCAGTCCTCACATATGGGTGACATCGACGTCGATGGAGCCGCCATGCGGAGCATTTCCCCAGCTTTCTAAGAAAGACTTTGGGAATACACCCATGCATGCGCAGTCCCCTTCCCGCCCAAAGGTGCCATCTTGCTCAGTCAGATGACATAGCTAAAAGACAGCACAAAAAACAAAATGAACTATGTATAACTGCAACTCCCAGGGGAGGAGGGAGGGTTGTGAGGACTGATTCCTGCTGCTCCTGGAGAAAGCACAGTTACTTACCTGTAACAGGTGATCTCTGGGAACAGCAGGAATAAGTCTTCACATATGGGTATCGTCGGTACCGACGGAGCCTGCGCGGGAACGCTCCCCAGCGTCCAATAGGAAAGCTTTTGGGAGCATCCCACAGCGCCTGCGTGCTGCCTTCCCACCTTTCCCAACTGCCCCTCTCCGTTTTGAGTTTAAAGCTGAGACAAAGCCAGAGAGAGAGAGAGAGAGAGAAAGGAAAGATAGAGAGATACAACTCCTAGGGGAGGTGGGTGGGTTGTGAAGACTTATTCCTGCTGTTCCCAGAGATCACCTGTTACAGGTAAGTAACTGTGCTATCTCCAGGAACAAGCAGGAATGAGTCTTCACATATGGGGACTCCCCAGCTTAGATGCCAGCGAGAGACCCCAGAAGATGTGTGTCCCTGAGAAGGGTCCCACTTCCCCCCATGGATCTCTGGCATCCAACCAGGGTAGGTGGGTAGGAGTTGATTAGGTATGGAACAGGTGTTTGAGAACAGCCTGACCAAACAAGGCATCCCGGCGGGAGTCCTTGTCCAAACAGTAATGGGCTGTGAAGGTATGAACCGAGGCCCAAGTGGCTGCTCGACAGATGTCGTTGATAGACACAGTTGAGATGAGCCATTGAGGCTGCCATGGCTCTCACATTGTGAGCTGTGACATGGCCCTCCAGAGGAAGGTTCTTACTCTGATAAGTGAAAAAAATACACTGAGCAATCCAGTTGGACAGTGTTCTCTTGGAGACTGGAAGTCCTAAATGAGAAGGATCAAAAGCAACAAAGAGTTGAGAGGACTTTCTATGTTGCTGTGTCCTTTGTAGGTAAAAAGCTAGAGCTCTTTTACAATCCAAGGTATGAAGATTCCTCTCTGCACTTGATGCATGAGGTCCTGGAAAAAAAAGACAGGTAGGTATACCTCTTGGTTTAAATGAAAAGGTGAGACCACTTTGGGCATAAAGTGAGGATGGTCCTAAGGACTACCTTGTCATGATGGAACCTTGTATAAGGTGGATTAGCTACTAACGCTTGCAACTCACTAATGCAGCGTGCTGATGTGATTTCAATGAGAAAGATAACCTAAGAAAGAAACTTCAAGGAGGTGGTAGCTAAGGGTTCAAAGGGTGGCTTCATAAGTTGCCCAAGAACCAGGTTTAAGTCCCATGCCACCGGGGGTGGTTTAATGGGAGATTTAGTTAAAAGAAGGCCTCTCATGAATCTTGCTATAAGAAGATGAGAGGAAACAGGCTGTCCATTGAGAGGCTTCAGGGAAGCTGCAATAGCACTCAAATGGACTCTCACCGAATTCGTCTTAAGGCCTGCATGAGATAGATGCAGGAGATACTCTAGTAAAGAATTCAGAGGTATCGCAAGAGGGTTAAAACCCTTTTCCAAACACCAAATGGTAAATCTTCTCCACTTGAAAGCATAAGAACGTCTAGTGGAAGGCTTTCTGGAAGCATGAAGAATATCTTTCACTTGTTGAGAAAGATGGAGATCCTGAAGATCTAGGCCTTCAGCAACCAAGCCCTGAGATGGAGAGACTGAGGATTCGGGTGCCATAATGTTCCGTCCTCCTGAGATAGGAGATCTGGAGCAGACCCTAACTCCAGGGAAGGAGCTTAAGAGAGACGTAGAAGCAGAGGGTACCACACTTGGCGTGGCCAATGTGGTGCTATGAGGATCATGTGACCTCTGTCTCTCTGAAGCTTGAACAGAGTTTTGGGAATTAGGGGAATGGGCGGAAAGGCATACAGGAAGTCCTGACCCCAGTAAAGGAGGAAGGCATCTCTGGCCTGAGCTCTCTGAGCCGGAATTCTGGAACAGAACCGGGGAAGTTTGGCATTCCACAGACTTGCAAAGAGGTCTATGTCCGGGGTTCCCCAAATTCAAAAAATCCTGGCCACCTGGTCCGTATGGAGGACCACTCGTGTGGAAGCAGAACTCGACTGAGTCTGTCTGCCCAAGAGTTTTGAACACCTGGAAGATACACTGCCAGAAGATGAATCTGATGCTCTCTGGTGAGGGCCCACAGTCGCAAAGCTTCGTTGCAAAGTGACAGAGAGCCTGTTCCCCCCTGCTTGTTCACATAGAATATGGCTACTTGGTTGTCCGTGTGGATGAGGACTGTCTTGTAGCTGAGCAGGATGTGGAACACTCTCAGAGCTAGGAAGATTGCTCTGAGTTCCAAGAGATTGATATGTAGACAATTCTCCTGTGGAGACCAGATGCCCTGGGTTGAGAGGTCTTGCAGATGAGCTCCCCAACCCATTGGAGAAGCATCTGTTGTAAGAGTTGCTTGGGGTAGGGACCCCAGCAACAGGCTTTGAGTGGACTTCCACCACTGGAGGGACAAAATGAGGCGACTTGTGTTTGCTATTTTGTCTGACAGGCACCCTGATGCCTGGGTCCATTGGGTGGATAAAGTCCACTGAGCTGCCCTCATGCGAAGGCGAGCATATGGTACCACATGCACGGTGGATGCCATGTGGCCTAGTAGCTGTAACATTTCTCGAGCAGTTAAATGGGACTTTAACTCTATTTGAGAAGCTAACTGCACCAAGCGAAAGGCAACGGGCCTGGGGGAGATAGGCCCTTGCCGTTGTGGTATCCAGCAACGCCCCTATGAACTCCAGTGACTGAGTAGGGATTAGATTGGATTTTGGGATGTTTATTACCAGCCCTAAATACTGAAGGATACGCATTGTGCAGGATAGGGAAGTCTTGGCCTCTGACTGTGTTGGAGCTCGAATGAGCCAGTCGTCCAAGTAAGGGAAGACGAATATTCCCAGAGTGCGTAGAAATGCTGCCACCACAGCCATGCATTTCGTGAACACCCTTGGTGCAGAGGCCAGACCAAAAGGAAGCACCCTGTATTGATAGTGCTTCTCCTGAAAAAGGAACCGAAGGAACCTTCTGTGGGTTGGATGGATGAGAATATGAGTGTACGCATCCTTGAGATCTAGAGAACAAAGCCAATCCTGACTCTGAAGGTATGGAAGCAGAGCTCCGAGACAAATCATTTTGAATTTCTCCTAGACTAGAAATTTGTTCAATTCTCTGAGATCTAAGATGGGTCTGTAGCCCCCTATTTTCTTTGGGATAAGAAAATAAGGGGAGTAGAACCCTGTACCCTGTTGAAGAAGAGGTACTTCTTCTATTGCCCCTTGGGCAAGAAGGGTGGTAATCTCCTGACCCAATAGGTTGAGGAGAGATGTCGGAGAATTGAACTGCTTCACTATTGTGTGAGGGGGCAGGCTTGAAAAATGAAGCTTGTACCCTTCTCTTATGATGGAGAGTGTCCAAAGCTCTGCTGTGATTTGTCCCCCATCTGGGAGCAAAGTAAACCAACGTTCCTGGAATGGTGGAGGGCTCTGGTCCTTCCAGAGCCAGGCAGGCTAAGTTCTCTAGCTGCAAGTCAAAGGCCCTGAGGAGGCTGAGGTTTCTGGCCTGTTGGAGGCCTAGCAGCCTTTGCTTTGTTTTGTATGGGTGGTTGCTGACGCTTGGTAGCAAACCGACCTGTAGAAGATGCCTGCTGACCATAAGCAGGATAAAACCTTCCCTTTTTATAAAAGGGTGCCTTTTTGAACAACTTTTTCCTAACAGGAGCAGAGGTAGACTTGGATAGTCTATCCAAGGCAGAGTTTTCAGCATCCATCTGATTGGCCTTTGCCTGCCAATCCTTACCAAACAGGTTCTCACCGGTACAAGGGATATTTCCCAATTCATCTTGGACCCAGAGCTCCAAATCAGATGCTTGAAGCCAAGCAATTCTACATGCACCTATGGCAATAGCCGAGGCTCTGCTTACACATTCAAAGGAGTCAAAGGCTGCACGGTTGGAGAATTTGGAGACATCTTGGGCATGTTTGAGCCAAGTGAGAAATTCCTGTCTTTTATCCTCAGAAATGAAAGGACTTAAAGTCAGCAGATGATCTGTGACTTCTTTTAGGAACATTCCTATGTAGAGACTATAGGAATTGATCCTGGCAGCTAGCATGGAAGCTTGAAAGACCCTTCGTCCAAAAGCATCCAGGGTTCTGCATTCACGTCCTGGAGGATTAGAGGAGTGTCTCTTTGCACTTTTAATCTTCCACATGGCAGACTCTACCACAATAGAGTGGTGAGGAAGCTGAGTTTTATGGAAGCCTGGACAAGGAGGGACACGATACATGGTGTCTAACCTGCGAGAATGAGGAGAGGTGGTGAGGGGTGTCTCCCACATCCTCAACATGAGATCATATAGAATCTCATGAACAGGTAAGGTAGCTGCCTCTTTAGGAGTCTTAGGATATTGCAAAATATCTAACTCCTTGGCTCTGGGTTCTGTCTCAGGGGCCACAGTGATGGATAGGCCCCGAGCCACCTCCCTTATAAAGTCTTGAAAAGACAAGTCCTCTGGAGGAGACATCCTTCGTTTGGGAGATGAAGGTTCCTGTGGAAGAAGCATCGATGCATCGACAGAACCATCAGATTCCTCAGATTCATCAGAGGAATCGAAGTATCGCCAGTCTGGATGCTCCTGCAAAGCCCGATACCCATACCGATTAGGATTGGTATCGGGAGTAACCGGTCCCGGGAATTCGGTACCGGAGGGCATCAGAGGACAGGGTACCGTTCTAGCCGACACCGATGCGATCGATAACGGAATCGGTACCGACGCCGGTGCTGGAACCGGTACCGCTGGAGTAGTCTGTTGTGGTACCTGGGGCGTCGATGCCACAAGGAATGCCGCCAGACTGCGTTCCATGGACAGAATCCTCTGGTCCATCGATGCTACCATTGTCTGGAGATCGGTACCGGTGGGAGCCACCAGTACCCCAGAGTACGGCAACAGGTGATCTGTCGAGGCCGAGCCATCGAGATCGACCTGTAACCCCATAGATGATGCTTTGGAAGCTGGAGCTTCCCGCCGGGGTAATTTTGCCGGTGCGGAATCCTCGAGGGCAAGCCCGGAGGCATCTCGATGCTTAGAGGGAGATCAACCCTTCGAGGACCGGCCGGACTTATGCTTGGTTACCTGAGATCCATGGGAGGAAGAAGCAGCCCTGGAAGACGTCGATGCCACCGAAGCCGCATCAGAGGGAAACAGGGTACTGAGCTTGGCTGCTCGGTTCTGCCGACCTCTTTTAGACATCATGGAACAGGACACACAATCTGTAATGGAATGGTCAGGACCCAAACATTTTAGACACCAGTCATGGGTGTCTGTGACGGAAATAGTACCGCCACATTTTGTGCACTTTTTAAACCCAGAGGCGGGCTTTTCCATGTTCAGGAAAATATTTGGGCATAGGCCCAAAACGGCGAGTGCACCGGAAGAAAAGAAATATATATTTTTTTTTTAAAAGAAGAAAAGAAAGACCGGCGGTACCGGTAGGCGAAGAAGGCAGACGCGACACAAAAGAAATAAAGAAAATAAAGAAATTCTTCTGCGGTGACAGGAACACAACCTGCTGGCTCTGCGGAAAAGAAGAGAGGCAGTTGGGAAAGGTGGGAAGGCAGCACGCAGGCGCTGTGGGATGCTCCCAAAAGCTTTCCTATTGGACGCTGGGTAGCATTCCCACGCAGGCTCCGTCGGTACCAATGATACCCATATGTGAAGACTCATTCCTGCTTGTTCCTGGAGATCACCTGCTACAGGTGAGTAACTACTCTTTCTCCAGGACCAAGCAGAAAGTCAGTCCTCACATATGGGTGACTCCCTAGCTCTGGGCTACCAGGAACCCAGGCTGAAAAATAGGAGCTCCCTCTGTGAAGTCTCAGCATCAGGGAAAGAATTTTACTGAGAAGAGATCCCACCGGTAGCCCAACAAGAAGGCTGGAGGGCAGGAGTTGCCTAAACCTCAAAGAGATTCCGGAGTACTGCCTGACCAAAAGCACTGTACCTATGGGACTCCCTCTCCAGGCAGTAATGGGCTGCAAAAGTCTGGCTTGAGGACCAAAGTTGCAGCCCTACAGATGTCTGCCAACGGTACAGAACGTAGATGAGCTACTGATACAGCCATTGCCTGGACACGGTGGGCTGTGACTCGACCCTGCAAGGGAAGGTCTGCTGCCCTGTAAGCCCAGATGATACAGTCCGCCACCCATATGGACAAGGTACGCTAGGAGACAGGCAACCCCAAGTTGTTTGGGTCAAAGGAGACAAAGAGCTGAGTAGCCCTTCTATGACCCTTAGTACGCTCAATGTAGAAAGATAAGGCCCTTCTACAGTTCAGGGTATGCAGGACTTCCTCAGCCCGGCTGGCATGGGGCCTAGGGAAGAATGTTGGAAGAACCACCTCCTGATTGAGGTGGAAAGCGGAGACTACCTTTGGGAGGAACTTAGGATGAGTCCTAAGGACATCCCTGTTCCTATTGAAACGAGTGTATGGCCTATCACAGACCAGGGCTTGAAGTTCACTCATTCGCCTGGCCGAGGTCAGTGCCACTAGGAAAAGAGCCTTCCAAGAAAGGAAATGGAGAGGACATGTAGCCATCGGTTCAAAGGGAGGGCGAGTAAGCTGCTGCAAGACCACATTCAACTCCCACTCAGGGGCCGGTGGATGGAGAGGAGGCTTTAACAAGAGCAAGCCTCTGAGAAAGCGAGACACCAAGGGGGTGAACCGATAAAGAGTGCCCTTCCACCAGTGAGTGGTGGGCTGCCAGAGCAGACAGGTGTACCCGAACAGAATTGGACTTAAGACCCTGATTAGACAAGTGCAGCAGATACTGAAGCACCACTGGCACAGGGCAGGAGAAAGGGTTCTCCTGGCGTTGGTCACACCACAGGGAGAACCGTTTCCACTTCAGGGCATAGGTCTTTCTGGTGGATTGCTTCCTAGAGGCCAAGGCCACCTCTTCAACTTCCTGAGGCAGGCCCCAGGGAGCCAGCACTCCCTTGCAGCCTCCAGGCCATCAAATTGAGAGTTTTGAGATTGGGGTGCAGAAGGGAACCCTGATCCTGAGAAAGAAGATCGGGTTGCAACTCCAGAGGGAGTGGGGTGTCCATCGCCAGCTGTAACAGAAGCGGGAACCAGGGCTGCCTCGACCATCTGGGGACTACCAATATGACCGAGGCCCTGTCCCTTAGAATCTTGAACAAGGTTCGGGCCACCAGGGGTGTGGGAGGAAACACATACAGGAGGCCCTTGACCATGAGATCAGGAAGACATCCGCTGCAAATCTCATGGGATGCGGTTGTCTGGAGCAGAACTGAGGCAGCTGCCGGTTCAGGGGACTGGCAAAGAGGTCTATGGATGAAAGTCCCCATTTCAGGAAAATGTTCTGAACCACCAAAGGGTGCAGTTGCCATTCGTGAGGCTGTAGATCCCTGCTCAATCTGTCTGCCAGGAAATTTTCGTGGCCAGGAAGATAGATTGCCCTGAGCAGCATATTGTGGCGAAGTGCAAAAGAGCATAGGGTCTGTGCCTCCTGACACAGGAGCCTGGACCCCATGCCCCCTTGTTTGTTCACATAGAACATCGCAACCTGGTTGTCGGTCTGCACCAAGACAGATTGGTGGGCCAGGGTGTGAGAGAAGGCTTTGAGGGCTAAGCGTATCGCCCGGAGTTCCAGCAGATTGATTTGTTGCATGGCCTCCCATGGAGACCACAGGCCCTGTGTGTGCACTTGTCCAGACAATGTGCACCCCAGCCCTGCAAGGAGGCATAGGTTGTGAGTACCACAGTGGAAACAGGTACCTGAAAAGGAATTCCCTGTAGAAGGTTGGGGGGGGGGGGTGTAGCCACCACTGCAGGGAGTTCAGGAAGGGTTTGGACACCCTTACTTTGTCTCTTAGGCTTCCTGAAGCCTGCCTCCACTGAGTCCTGAGACACCACTGTGCAGGCCTCATATTCAGGCGGGCATTGGGGGGTCACATGCACTGTTGAAGCCATGTGGCCCAGGAGCCTTAAACAAAGTCTGGCGGAAACCAGTGGGTTGTCTAGAAACTGGCTGGCCAAGTCCATCAGCCTTCCCGCTCTGTCTTCTGGCAAGTAAGCTTTTGCGTGCAGGGAGTCTAACCGTGCTCCTATGAACTCCAGGTTCTGGGAGGGGAGCAAAGTGGACTTTGCGAAGTTTATGACAAAGCCTAGTTGCTGAAGGAGAGAGACAGTACGGAGGGTGGCTTGCCTGGCCTCCTGGAGTCTCTGACCCGTGATGAGCCAGTCGTCCAGGAAGGGGAAGACAAAAATACCCTGGTTTCTCAAGTAGGCCGCCACCACTGCCAGGCACTTTGTGAAGACCCGTGGGGCGGAGGTTAGGCCAAAGGGCAGTACTCTGTACTGAAAATGGTTTCCTCCTACCATGAACCATAGGTATTTTCTGTGGTCTGGATGAATGAGGATGTGAGTGTACACATCCTTCAGATCTAAGGAGCATAGCCAATCTCCCTGCTAAAGGTAGGGCAGCAGTGTTCTAAGAGTAGGCATCTTGAACTTTTCCTTTTCCAAGAACTTGAGATTTCTCAAGTCCAGAATGGGTCGGAGACCTCCAGTTCTCTTTGGCACAAGAAAGTACTTGGAGTAGAAGCCCTGCCCCAGCAGGTGGGGAGGTACAGGCTCTACCGCCCTGTCTTGAAGAAGACCTTGCAGTTCCTGGAGAAGGAGTTCCTGATGCAGAGTAGACCTTGGAGGCTCCCCTGGAAAGTAGGAGGGGGGTACCTGATTGAAAGGGAGCAGATAGCCCTTCTGGACTATGCTCAGTACCCAAGCATCTCTTGTGATGAGCAGCCACTGGTGGGCAAAGAGGGCCAACCGACCTCCTGTGCTGAGATGGGCCAGCAGAGGTGGAGAGGCTATGCAGTGGGAGTCAAAAACCCCCTCCCTGCTGAGTAGGAGCAGGAGCTGGAGGCTTGGGGGCTTTCTGCCTACGGGGCCCATGTCCCTGGCCCCTTGGCCTGCTGACCCTGCTGGGGAGCTGGGGAGGCCTGATAGTGAGGGAAAGGTTTGTAGGCAGATGACTTCCTCAGGTAAAAGGTCTTTTTTCGCCGAGCCCTTCTTCTTATGAGAAGGGGCAGAAGTTTTTCTGGACAACCTTGTCATTGTCAGAGTCTCAGTCTCGAGCTCAGCGGCCTTTTCGGCCATGGGCTTGCCGAAGAGATTTTCACCCCGGCATGGGACATCGACCAACTTGCCTGTACCCATGGCTTGAGGTCCGATGACTGTAGCCATGCCTGGTGTCGAGCACCGATGCTGGCCGCCGCTACTCGGGCCGAAGCCTCGAAGCCATCGTAGGCCGCCCGGGAGATGAATTTGGAGCACTCCCGGATCCCCGAGGACAAGGTCTTGAACCTCTGCAAAGGTTCCCTGGAGAGGCCAGCCGAGAACCCGGCTATCTCCTTAGCCAGTTCCCGCAAGTACATGCCCATGTACAGCTGGTAGGACTGGACACGGAAAGCAAGCATCGAGCCCTGGAAGCACTTTCTGCCGATGTCATCCAGGCTTTAGGCCTCCCTATCGGGAGGCACCGCAGAGTGCATCTTCTGGCTCTTCAGACGATGCATGGCCAATTCCACAACCATAGAATGGTGCGGCAGCTGCGCTTTCTGGAACCCAGGGCTCTTTCGGACTCGATACATGGAATCGATCCGCTTGCTCAAAACCGGCGCCGAGTGCCTCCCACATTCGGAAGAGGAGCCGTTCCAGCATGGGAGGAGCCAGCACAGTAAAGGCCTCCCTCGGGGGAGAGTCATACTGCAGGGCATCGAGCTCTTCGGTTCGAGGCTCCTCCTCGGGATCCGCAGGAACAGCCAAAGCCTTGGCCATGTCCCTTACAAACTCTGAGAACTGTGTGTCCTCCGGTGGGGATCTACTCCAGGACTCAGACTGCGGTGAGTCCGAAGGGACACACCGAGTCCAAAAGGTATCGGGGGACTCCTCGTCCTCCGTCTCCCACGCAGACTCATCCGAGGAAGAGTCAAGGGGCTCCGACTGTGCGGGCTCCGGTAGCACCCACCTCTGATGCCGGGGGCATCGGCGTCGACGCCCTCGGTCCCAAACGGGAGGTCGAGGGGGACCGTGACCGAGTCCGGACTTGGGCCTTCATGGCTTTGAGAACTGGCTCAGTCTCTGGGGACGACTTGGATGTCGACGTCCCAGTGGTCGGGGCAGATGCACCAGTCAAGCTGGCCATCAGCACCCGCTGCTGATCCATGAAGGCAGACAGTCTGCACTCCAAGGCTGTCAGCCTGAGTCCAAGCTCAGGAGACTCAGCAGCCACCGACTCGGGCCCCGGCTGTGCCGGGCCCGACGTCGGCTCCCTGGGAGGATAGTCCTTGAGGACAACAGGACTTACATGCTCGACGGACTCCGGCTCTATACGAGGCACCTTAGGCGGCTTCTCCAGCTCCAAAGGCCCAGGGCGGCGGTCAGGGGTCCGGGACCTGGCCCTCAAGGAACCAGGGGTATTCTCCAACGCCACCCTCACGAGCTTCCTCTTCCTCTTATGCTCCCGACTGGGGGACCTCCTTTCTGAGGAACCCCGACGAAGCTCAGGGTCAGACTCCTGAGACGTCAAGGTCTCTGACGAGGTCCAGGCTCAACCGGAGGCAGAGTCAGAAAATTCTCTCCTTCTGATGCTGCCGGCTTCTGAGTGCCTTGGTGGACATCTTTCCACACGGGACACAGACCTTGGGATCATGGTCTGGCCCGAGGCAACGCAGGCAGCAGTCGTGTGTCGGTAAGAGACATGAGCTTTTTACAACGATCACACTTTTTAAAACCACTGGAGGCCATCGGGGAAAAAAGGGCCCCCGCGAGGTCAAAAGACCGGCCCTCCAGGGAAAAAGAAAAAAAAGCGCGAACGCGTGCCACGAAGTGCAAAAAAAAAAAAAAAAAATAGAGATCAGGTTGATACCGGCATACGGAACCCAGGCGGGAAGGGGAACCAGCGTCGAACCGGACAAAAAAAAAAAAAAAAAAGGAGCGAAAATCGCAGGAAAAAAAATCAAACTTTTCCGGGCGACACGGACTCACGTCCGTTGGGCTCCACAGAAAAAGAAAGACTGAGCAAGATGGCACCTTTGGGCGGGAAGGGGACCACGCATGCGTGGTTGTATTCCCAAAGGTTTCTTAGAAAGCTGGGGAAATGCTCCGCATGGGGGCTCCATCGACGTCGATGTCACCCATATGTGAAGACTGACTTCCTGCTTGGTCCTGGAGAACTTTGCTTAACACCATGCACACTTTTGAAGATCCAGCAGCACTCCGCACGTTTCTTCCAAATCAGGAACAAATGGAGACGAGAAGATGAAAATCAGCAGAAGTACATATGGTAGATTAAGATGAGTAGACTTATATTGATTATCAATGTGAATAGATTAAAGAAAGCACGATGTAAATAAGCTGTAAATATTTTTGCTTAAGATGAGAGAGCTAATAATAATGTTAAGAGATAAAAGAAAGAAGGGAGGGAGGGAGATAAGATGATATGAAAAACAGATAAATAGCAATGGGAGACTTCTGGGACCCTGTTTGCACAATTGGTGGGAATAACTTCACAACACAAGTGTACATAGTTAAAGGGTTGTAGAAAGCGTAGTTACTCACCTATAACAGGTGATCTCCGGGAACAGCAGGAATTTAGTCCTCACATATGGGTATCGTCAGTACCGACGGAGCCTGCGCGGGAATGCTCCCCAGCGTCCAATAGGAACGCTTTTGGGAGCATCCCTCAGCACATGTGCGCTGCCTTCCCACCTTTCCAACTGTCCCTCTTCAGTTAAGTTTGTAGCTGAGTGAAAGGATAGAGGGAGAGAGGAAAGAGACAGAGACAGAGAGAGAGAGAGACACACACACACACACACACACACACACACACACACACACACACACACACACACACACACACACACAACTCCTAGGGGAGGTGCGTGGTTTGTGAGGACTAAAATTCCTGCTGTTCCCGGAGATCACCTGTTACAGGTGAGTAACTACGCTATCTCCAGGAACAAGCAGGAATGTAGTCCTCACATATGGGGACTCCCTAGCTGAAGATGCCAGGGAGATAGCCCCAGGAAGGTGCCACCGTCGAAGGTGAGAATCCTTCCTCCCATGGATCTATGGCATCCCACCAGGGTTGGTGGGTAGGAGTTGGTTTAAGTTTGAAAGAGATTTTGAAGAACAGCTTGGCCAAAGAAGGCATCCCAACGGGAGGCTTTATCTAGGCAGTAGTGGGCTGTGAAGGTGTGTACCGAAGCCCAGGTGGCTGCTCGACAAATGTCATCGATAGACACAGAGTGGAGATTAGCCATAGAAGCTGCCATGGCTCTCACATTGTGAGCTGTGACATGGTCCTGAAGAGGCAGACCCTTACTCTCATAAGTAAATGATATGCATTGGGCAATCCATTTAGATAAAGTTCTTTTGGAGAATGGAAGTCCCAAATGACTAGGGTCAAAAGCTACAAAAAGTTGCGAGGACTTTCTATGTTGCTGTGTTCTTTGAATGTAAAAGGCTAAGGCCTTTTTACAATCCAAAGTATGAAGGTTTCTTTCTGCACTAGAGGCGTGAGGCCTCGGAAAAAATACAGGAAGATAAATTGATTGGTTTAAATGAAAAGGCGAAACCACCTTTGGCATAAAGTGTGGGTGAGTTCGAAGAACAACCTTATGATGAAATCTGGTATAAGGATGATAAGCCACTAAAGCTTGCAATTCACTAATGCGACGGGCAGAGGTGATTGCAATCATTCAAAAACTTAAGCGCTGTAGTGGCTAAAGGCTCAAAAGGCGGCTTCATGAGCTGCCCGAGAACTAGATTTAGATCCCCGGATTTAGATCCGGTGGTGGCTTGATGGGAGGTTTAGTTAATAAAAGGCCTCTCATAAATCTCGATAGGAGTGGATGAGAGGAAATTGGTTGTCCATTTAGAGGCTTATAGGAAGCTGCAATTGCACTAAGATGGACTCTTACCGAATTGGTCTTTAAGCCAGAATTCGATAAGTGAAGGAGATACACTAGTATCGATTCTAAGGGTATGACCAGGGGGTTTAATCCCCTCTTGGAGCACCATATAGTAAAACGTTTCCACTTGAAGGCATAAGATCTAATTGTGGAAAGTTTCCTAGAAGCCTGAAGGATATCTTTTACCTGCTGGGACAGGTTGAAATCCTGGAGGTCTAAACCTTCAACCACCAGGCCGTGAGGTGCAGGGACTGGGGATTCGGGTGCCATAGCATCCCGTTCTCCTGGGAAAAGAGATCTGGAGCATGCCCTAACTCCAGAGGTGGCGCTTGAGAGAGATGCAGAAGCAGGGGATACCACTTTGGCGTGACCATCGTGGTGCTATGAGGATCATGCGACCCCTGTCTCTCTGAAGTTTGAAGAGTGTCTTGGGGATGAGGGGAATGGGTGGGAAGGCATAAAGGAAGTCCTGACCCCAGTGAAGGAGGAAGGCATCCCTTGCCTGACAGTTGTGCGCCGGAATCCTGGAACAGAACCGGGGAAGTTTGGCATTCAGTGGACTTGCAAAGAGGTCTATGTCTGGAGTGCCCCACAGATGAAATCTCTTTGCCACTTGGTCTAGATGGAGTGACCACTCATGAGGTAGCAGTACTCGACTGAGTTTGTCTGCCCAAAGGTTTTGAATACCTGGAAGATATACCACTAGAAGGCGAATTTGATGCTCTCTGGCGAGGACCCATAGTCGTAAAGCTTCGTTGCATAATGACATGGTGAGACCGCACCTTGAATATTGTGTGCAATTCTGGTCGCCATATCTAAAAAAGGATATAGCAATTTTAGAAAAGGTTCAGAGAAGAGCCACCAAAATGGTAAAGGGGATGGAAGGCTACTCCTATGAAGAAAGGCTAAAAAGGTTGGGGCTCTTTAACCTGGAAAAGAGACGGCTGAGGGGAGATATGATAGAAGTCTATAAATTAATGAACGGAGTGGAATGGGTAAACGTAGATCGATTGTTTACCTTATCAGAATATAGAAAGACTAGGGGACATGCAATGAAGCTACAGGGTAAACTATTTAAGACTAATAAAAGAAAATATTTTTTCACTCAACGTGTAATCAAACTCTGGAATTTGTTACCGGAGGATGTAGTAAAGGCTGTTAGTGTAGCTGGGTTTAAAAAAGGTTTGGACAAGTTCCTGGAGGAAAGGTCCATAAACCATTATTAAGAAGGGACCCAGGATATCAATGCTTGAACCAATACAAGCATTGTGGAACCTGTGTCCCTTGGGGAAACTGCTAGGTACGTATGACCTAGATTGGCCACTGTTGGAAACAGAATACTGGGCTTGATGGACCTTGGTCTGACCCAGTATGGCATATCTTATGTTCTTATGTTCAAGAGAGCCTGTCCCGCCCTGCTTGTTCACATAGAACATGGCTACCTGATTGTTCGTCTGGACTAGGACTGTCTTGTAGCTGAGCTGGGCATGGAACACTCGAAGAGCTAAATAAATTGCTCTTAACTCCAGGAGGTTTATGTGTAAACCAACCTCCTGTGGAGTCCAGGTGCCCTGGGTAGAGAGATGATTCAGGTGTGTTCCCCAACCCACCTGTGATGCATCTGTTGTTAGGGTGGCCTGAAAGAGGGGTTGATGGAAAGGAGACCCTACTGTCAGATTTTCTAATGATTGCCACCATTGGAGGGACAAAATTAGTCGTTGAGAGATTGTTATTTTGTCCGACAAATGACCTGTGGCCTGTGTCCACTGTGTGGAGAGGGTCCACTGAGCTGCTCGCATGTGGAGGCGAGCATATGGGACTACATGAACTGTGGATGCCATGTGTCCCAGTAACTGCAGTAGCTCCCGAGCAGTGAGGGAGGACTTGCCCGCTGCTTGGGAAGCTAACTGCATTATGCGAAGACACTAGGCTTGTGGAAGGAAAGCCCTTGCCTGTCTGGTATCCAGACAGACTCCTATGAATTTTAGGCATTGGGAAGGAACTAGTTGAGATTTCGGGAAGTTTATTACCAATTCCAAGTATTGGAGGATTCGCATTGTACGAGACAGTGCAGTGCTGGCCTCTGTCACTGTGGAGGCTCGGATGAGCCAGTCGTCTAAGTAAGGGAAGACAAAAATCCCCAGGGTTCGTAGAAACGCAGCTACTACTGCCATGCATTTCGTGAATACCCTTGGTGCTGAAGCCAGACCAAAGGGAATAACTCTGTACTGGAAATGTCTTCCCCTGAAAAGGAAACGTAAAAATTTCCTGTGATCTGGATGGATAAGAATGTGAGTGTATGCATCCTTTAAGTCTAGAGAGCAAAGCCAGTCCTGGCTTTGAAGGTATGGCAGAAGAGTTCCCAGAGAAATCTTGAATTTTTCACGAAAGAGATATTTGTTCAATTCTCTGAGGTCTAGAATGGGTCTGTGTCCCCCTGTTTTCTTTGGGATAAGAAAATAGGGGGAGTAGAACCCTACACCCTATTAAAGAATGGGTACTTCCTCTATTGCCCCTTGGGCAGGAAGCATGGAGACCATGCAAGGAATGTTGCGTAACTTGTCCTGTACCCAAGTCTCCAAGTCTGATGCCTGTAGCCAGGCAATCCGTCGTGCGCCAATGGCAATAGCAGAAGAAGTTCTGCTGATGCATTCAAAGCAGTCAAAGGCTGCACGACTGACAAACTTGGAAACATCCTGAGCATGCTTAACCAGAGTAAGAAAGTCTTGTCTCTTACCATCTGGGAGAAATGGGCTTATAAGTTCCAAGTCTCCTGTGATTTGAGGAACATTCCCATATATAAGATATATGAGCTGATCCTAGCTGAAAGCATGGAAGCTTGAAAAGTTCTGCGTCCAAAGCATCCAGAGTTCTGCATTCACGACCTGGAGGATTGGATGCATGTCTTTTAGCACTTTTCATCCTACGCATGGCTGACTCCACTACCACTGAATGGTGTGGCAGCTGAGTTTTCTGAAATCCAGGACATGGTGGGACTCGATACATAGTATCAAGTCTCCTAGAGTGAGGAGAAGTAGTCAGAGGTGTCTCCCACATTCTGAGCAACATGTTATGCAGAATTTCATGGATAGGCAGAGTAGCTGCCTCCTTAGGAGCTTTAGGATATTGGAGGATTTCCAATTCCTTTGCTCTGGGTTCCTCCTCAGGAGCTACTGTGATTGAAAGACCTTTAGCCATATCACGGATGAAATCCTGAAATGACATGTCCTCTGGAGGTGACATTCTGAGTTGGGGAGAAGAGGGATCTTCTAGAAGAAACCCTCTAGTGCCAGCAGAATTGTCAGAGTCTTTGGAATCAGAGGACTCAAAGTATTCCTGACTCCGATGCTCCTGCAAAGCACGACCCCGGTACCGATCGAAGTCGGTACCGAGGTGACCCGGTACCACTTTATCCACTCCAGCCAGAAGTGGAATAAGAAGAGTTACCATCGGGGCCGGTGCCCTTGGGACCACCGGTACCGCAGCTGAGAGAAGAGCTGCGATACTGCATTCGATAGCAAGAAATCTCTAGTCTATCGATGCTGCCGATGCCTGGGTGTCGGTACCAGTAAGAACGGCTGGAACCCCTGAGCATGGCACAGGTAGTTCTTGCGAGGTTGAAGCCTCGAGAACATCGTGAAGCCCCATCGATGCTTTGGAAGCTGAAGCCTCCCACCGGGGCTGTTTTGTTGGTGTGGTTCCCCTCTAGGGCAATGCCAATGGGCTCTTGATGCTTAGCAGGAGAGCTACCCTTTGAGGACCGACTTTTGTGTCTAGTTACCTGAGATTCATGGGAGGAAGAAGTGGCCCTTGACCATGTTGATGCAATGGATCTGGCATCTGAAGAGAAGAGGGTGCCAAGCTTTGCGGCCCGGTTCTGTCTTCCTCTTTTAGTCATCCCCATGCAGGAGAGATATTCAGTTGGAGAATGATCAGGTCCTAAACATTTTAGACACCAATCATGGGTGTCAGTGACGTATGGTACCGCCACACCCACTAGTTGGCTTTTCCATGATTTTGGACAAATGGGGCCTAATGCCCAAGATGGCGCCTACACCAAAACAGGAAAGTTTCTGAAAAGAAACAATGAAAGTTTAGGCTTTTTTTTTTTTTTTTAAGAAAAGAAAAGAACCGGCGGTACCAGTAGGCGTCATGCGGTAGGCAAGTGCGACCACAAAAAAGAAATGTAAAGACAGAATTTTCTGTGGTGACAGGGAATAGGTCCTGTTGGCTCCGCGGAAAACGAAGAACTGAAGAGGGACAGTTGGAAAGGCAGGAAGGCAGCGCACATGTGCTGAGGGATGCTCCCAAAAGCGTTCCTATTGGATGCTGGGGAGCGTTCCCGCGCAGGCTCCATCCGTACCGATGATACCCATATGTGAGGACTACATTCCTGCTTGTTTCTGGAGATTGCTGGTTATGTCAATTTATTAAAGATGCAATGGTGCAAAAAACTAAAGAAGTTCACATAGTTTATTCTACAGAAGCAATAAATAGCAATGAGACATGGCTAATTATAATATGATATAATATGAATGTTTTAACCTTAAATGTGAAAGGCATTACAAATCCAATGGAGAAAGGTGAATAGTGGTGTACCCCAGGGATCTGTGCTGGGTCCGCTGCTTTTTGACATATTCATAAATGACCTGGAAAGTGGAATAACGAGTGAGGTTATCAAATTTGCAGATGACACAAAACTATTTAAAGTTGTTAAAACCCAAGAGGATTGTGGAAAATTGCAAGAGGATCTTGATAAATTGGAAGACTGGGCATCAAAATGGCAGATGAAATTTAATGTGGACAAGTGCAAGGTTATGCACCTAGGGAAGAACAACCCAAACTATGGTTACACGATGCAAGGTTCCACATTAGGAACCACCACCCAGGAAAAAGATTTAGGTGTCATTGTGGATAACATGTTAAAACCCTCGGCCCAGTGTGCAGCAGCAGCCAAGAGAGCAAATAGAATGCTAGTTATCATGAGAAAAGGAATGGAAAATAAAACAAAAGATGTTATAATGCCTCTATATCGTTCCATGGTGAGACCGCACCTTGAACATTGTGTGCAATTCTGGTCGCCGTATCTTAAAAAGGATATAGCATTATTAGTAAAGGTTCAGAGAAGAGCCACCAAAATGGTAAAGGGGATGGAAGGATACTCCTATGAAGAAAGGCTAAGAAGGTTAGGGCTCTTTAACCTGGAAAAGAGACGGCTGAGGAGAGATATGATAGAAGTCTATAAATTAATGAACGGAGTGGAACGGGTAAACGCAGATCGATTGTTTACCTTATCAGAATATAGAAAGACTAGGGGACATGCAATGAAGCTACAGGGTAAACTATTTAAGACTAATAAAAGAAAATATTTTTTCACTCAACGTGTAAACAAACTCTGGAATTTGTTACCGGAGGATGTAGTAAAGGCTGTTAGTGTAGCTGGGTTTAAAAAAGGTTTGGACAAGCTCCTGGAGGAAAGGTCCATAAACCATTATTAAGAAGGGACCCAGGATATCAATGCTTGACCCAGTACAAGCATTGCGGAGCCTGTCTTTTGGGTAAACCGCTAGGTACGTATGACCTAGATTGGCCACTGTTGGAAAGAGAATACTGGGCTTGATGGACCTTGGTCTGACCCAGTATGGCATATCTTATGTTCTTATGTTCCAATAAAACGCAAAAAAATCCTACTGTATTGCCAGAAACAGAAGGCTGATATAGTGTATATCCAAGAATCACATTTAACACTAGCTGAATCAAATAAGGTGGGATCAAAAGTCTACCAAAATAGTCTAGCTGCACCGGCAATAAATAAGAAAGGAGGAGTAGTTATACTTATGCGCAGAAGTCTTATACCTATTAAAGAGACCAAGGTAGACCTTAATGGAAGGTGGGCCAAGGCAACACTACAGCTATATCAAAGAATGTATACGCTAATGGCAATATATGCTCCTAATCATGACGACCCAAATTTTTTCGCCAAAGTAACAATGGAACTTACAGATGCTGCATCGACGTACATAATTCTTGGAGGAGATTTTAATATAATACAAGATCCACTAATTGATAGAACCCTATACAAACCGCAAAGTAAATCTAAAGCCTATGCAGTAACACAAGGGATGATTGAAGCTTTAGGTTTGATAGATCCATGGAGATTATTGTATCCAAATGACAGAGAATATTCATTCTACTCTCTACCACATAATTCCCAGACAAGAATTGATTTCTTTTTAATATCAAGCACTTTAGTACCACAAATAATATCTTCAGAGATATGTACGACAGTCTCAGATCATGCGGCAGCGACATGTACTTTAGATACAATTACGGAAAAAAAAAAGCCCAAACAAGATGGAAAATGAATAAAGCTTTGTTAGCTAATATTTCCTCCCGTATGTAGGCCAAAAATGTACTATCTAGCTACTTTCAGCTAAATCTGCTTTCTGAAACTTCAACTTGGGCTTGGTGAGAAGCTTTTAAAGCCAATATATGTGCGCATATAACATATGCTATACAATCAACGAAAATAAAAAAGAATTAATGGAGCTTAATACCCAAATTCAGGCAGGAGAAAGAACGACGACGAAGAAAACGGATCCGATGATCCTACAACGTTTGCAGAAATTGTGATATCAATATAATTTGATTCTTAACGTGGAGGCGCAACAACAAATAAAGTCGCAACAAAGCGTATACTATCATGAAAATAATAGAGCAGGCACCCTGTTATCCCATACATTAAAGGCCAAAGGAGCGGCAACACATTACTGCGCTACAGAATACAGATGGGGATCTACTCACCAGACGAGCATATACTAGAGCATAGCAGAGAATTCTATGCCAAATTATATCAATCAGAAACAAATTGGGACAAGGATGCATTTGAAAAAATGGTCTCTAATATCGTAAGACCAAAACTTTGAGACCCAGGTGACATCACTGGAGGATATTAATGAAGAGGAGATCATATCAGCCATTAATCAACTAGCTAAAGGGAAGGCATGTGGACCGGACGGATTGCCACTAGAATTCTACTCAATGTTTGTAAAACACTTAGTACCTAAATTACAGATATACTACAGTCGGCTAAGCGAGGAACACCCTGTTGTGGGAGCACTGGCAGAAGCCACCATTGTCATATATCCCAAACCAGGCAGAGATCCACAGAAAATTGAAAATTATAGGCCCACCTCTCTCTTAAATGCGGATTATAAAATATATGCCAAAGTGCTGGCTAACAGATTAAATAAAGCGCTTAGCACACTAATACATCCAGATCAATGTGGATTTATGGCTGACAGATCTACCACGGATAAAGGAAGGACTACTGGCTCATGTGTTGGTGCAAGCTCAGCAAATAACAGAGCCAATAATTGGCTTAGCGCTAGATGCCGAAAAGGCATTCGACAGAGTGGAATGGCCATACCTTTTTCAGATATTGAGATGGTTTGGAATGGAAGACAAAATAAGGAGAATTGAAATACTATATGCTAATCCCTCAGCACGGATCGCTGCGAATGAAATGCTCTCCACATCTTTTAAACTTTTCAAAGGTACCAGCAAGGATGCCCTCTTTCACCGCTCCTATTCAATTTGGCATTAGAACCATTAGCAATGATGATCCGACAACATGAGAGTGTTGAAGGGATAAATATCAAAGGTTGTCAATGCAAGTTATTAGCGTATGCGGATGACCTCTTTTTTTTGAAACCCAGTTCTTTAACAACAGTGCTTCAAATAGAAGAATATTCAATAATATCAGGATACAAGCTGAATTTAACCAAGACTACATTAATACCCCTAAATACACATGCTTCAGGATTGATAATGCAAGACTATCCATTCCAGAAAGCGCAATCAACATTTAAAATATTTAGGAATTACATATGGGACGACGATACAAGAAACAATGCATCAGAATATGAGGCACTGCGAGAAGATCATAAGAGAATACACGACTAAATGGATGCCATTAAATTTAACTTGGTGGGGGGAGACTGGAAACCATAAAAATGATTATAGTCCCAAAAATCAACTATATCCTAAGTCCTATTTACTGAAAGATTCTATAAAAGGTTAGGGAGTCTCTTGTTTCGCCATAAAAACATCAACAGAACTCCTAGAATCACGGAAAGTGAACTAAAGCAGCCTAAAACTAAAGGGGGTGTACACTTTCCAGACTTTTACTGGTACCATATAGCTTCATTATTGAAACAAGGGACTCAATGGACCAGAGAAGACATGGAACATGGCCCAAAATGGTTGCAAGTACAGCAAGCCATTAGTGGTCCAATACCAATGCAGCTGTGTATAGGAGCGGGATGGACTCAATGGAAACCACGTAATGAAATACTACGAGATACACAACAAACTTGTCAGAAGATAAAACAGTATATTAAGAATCATGAGAAACATACTCAAGATGAACCAACCTGGCTGAATTTGGAATTTACAATCGCAGGAAAATGTTTCATCTGGGCTGAATGGATAAATTGTGGCATATGGAAAATAGGCCAATTAATGCATAATAACGCATTCAAATCCTTCCAGAAGATGCAGCAAGACTATGGTCTACCTGATAAGTGTCTCTATCAATGGTGTCCACTCCGACATTGCTTAAGTAAATCAGGAGTCTCTCCAATCCAGATGAGACCAGGGTTGCCTATATATCAAAAGATGCAAGAAATTCAAGTACGTTCCCAGCCAATATCAAAATTCCTCAAACTCTTAAGATCAGGGCAAAGGAAGAAATGTATTGGAACGCAATCAATATGGGAAACGGAAGCAGGTGAATTGGGAAACCCCAAAATGTGGAATAACATTTTGGGGAGCACAAATAAGGCAGCCTCCCTTACACAAACATATTTTCTGGCTCATAGAGCCTATTTAACCCTGTTAAAAATGGCCAAATGGCAACCACAAGCAGGGAACCGATGCTGGTCGTGTGGAGTAGATGTTGGCACAGTGTCACATATATTACTGTGTGAATCTACAGAATTATTGGCAACAAGTGTGGCAACGAATAACACAACTGTTAAATATTCAAGAGCCACTGACGTATCGTATAATAATTTACAAATACCTAACAGAAATATCTAAGTTGGAAAAATCAGATCATCTAATACTGGATCTAATGATAAGCTTAGCATTAAAAGCTATCATGATACACTGGAAGAACGTCTCCGACCTAAAGATGGAATATTGGTGGAATTTAGTGTGTATACACAGACAATATGAAAGAGCTTATGTAGAGCAAAACCCACACTATCTGCAATTACTAAAAAAATGGGATACTATAAACAGACGACTAAAACTGCAATAGGCACAAGAAAAGTGAATGAAATCTGAAGGAAAAAAATAATGACTCCAGAGTAATTTGAGGAAATATAAATTTTAAAAACACTTAATAAAATGATGTAACTCAAAGGAAGTAATAAATATGCAAAGCACCCACTGATTATAACCAGCAACTACGTAGTTAGTTTATAGTTTTCTGTTTACTGTTATAGGAATGTTTGATACTTGTAAAGAATGATGTTTTAAACCTTGTATTTGTATACAAAATTTAATAAAAATACAATAAAAAAAAAGGAAGTCTGATACATCTACTGGTGGCACCTCCCACCAGCTTCCAGTGACCTACTGACAAAGCATACTCTAAGGAGCAACACATAAGTAGTTATAACTAATATGAACTCTAAACTCGAGGCTTCACTGCCTCTTCAATAAACCCCTGAGAGAAGAGGATAACTGCTCCACCCCCTCTTCAAGGACACAGCATTAAAGATATGAAATATATGAAAGAAGGGAAAAGAAGGTAGCATAGAGCAAAGCGGCCAACCAGTCAATTACCACACAGGACAGGTAACAAACACTTACCGTTAGGCTTTTCCTTTGCGTGGCCGGTTACTCCAATGTCATGAGACCATTGACTGAACACCAACTTGGGTGGGAATCAGGACTGAACTGGAGTTCCTCAAGGAACAACAATTAGCAGGTAAGTCTAATTTCTCTTTCCTTTTCATCCCTCCAGCTCAGTCCCGCACCGCTGGGATGTAACAGAGCAGTACACTAATGGGAGGGACCTGATAAACTGGACCGCAAAACTGCTGACCCAAAACAGGCATCCCCTGACGCTTGCACATCAAGACGGTAATGCTTACCAAAAGTGTGCAAGGAGGACCATGTAGCCGCCTTACAGATTTCAACTGCCGGAACTCTGCTGTGCTCCGCCCAAGACGTCGCCTGAGCCCTCGTTGAATGAGCTCTCAACTCCAAAGGCACCTGACAGCATCAGCTTATCTTTCGCAGGGCCATCGCTTCCTTAATCCACCTAGCAATGGAAGCCTTGGAGGCTGCTTCACCTTTACGTGGGCCCCCAAAAAGAACAAACAAGTGCTCTGACTTACGAAAAGACTCCGACACCTGCAAGTAATGATGGAGCACTCTTCACGTCCAGCAACCATAAATTCCAGTCAGCCTCCCTCTCACCTGCTGACTTCACAGGTAAGGCTACAGACTGATTCAGATGAAACGGCAAAACTACTTTCAGCAGAAACGACGGCACTGGATGTAATACCACCTTTTCTTTGAAGAACATCAGGAAAGGTTCCCTACAAGATAAAGACTGCAACTCTGAAACCTGCCGTGCTGAACAGATAGCCACCAGAAACACCATTTTCAAAGTCAGATCCTTAACCGAGGCTTCCCCGAGAGGCTCAAATGGCCGTCTCGTCAACGCCCCCAAATTGAGATCCCACGGAGGAATCAACATGCGGCGAGGAGGCCACAAGCATGAAACCGCTCTCAAAGCGCAAGACATCTGGGTGAGTCCCTACGGCACAACCTTGAACCTTACCACGATAACAAGCTATAGCAGCCAGCTGCACTCTTAATGAACTGGCCGCCAAACCCTTATCAAACCCATCCTGAATAAAGTCTCATTTCCGGAGTGTTGAGTTAAGGACGGACGTAACTGCCTAGTTTCACTCCAGCCTTCAAAAGATACACCAAATGCGAACATAAGCCAAGGATGTCGAACGCTTTCTAGCCTACAGCAAGGTAGCAACCACCACTGATGAATAACCTTTCTTCCTCAACCTAGCCCTTTCAATGGCCAAGCCGTAAGCGAGACCTGAGCCACCTGCGGCATCCAAAGAGGCCCCTGCAGAAGTAGATCCTCCCGAATTGGCAATTGCCACGGCTGACCATTGAGAATCCTCACCAGGTCTGCGTACCATGGATGCAGCGGCCAATCCGGCGCTATTAAAATCACGGGTCTGAGATGTTTCTCTATGCACTGAATCACCCGGCCTATGAGCGCCCAGAGAGGAAATACATACAGAAGGCCCTGGGATGGCCACTGTTGAATCAAGGCATCGATCCCTTTGGACATCCTCTCTCTTCTCCTGCTGAAGAAACTGCTGGCTTTGGTAGTCTGACAAGTTGCCAGGAGATCCATCATTGGTATCCCCCACTTGAGCATCAACTGCCTGAATACCTCCGGATTCAGCTCCCATTTCCCGGGGTCCACGCGAACCCGACTGAGGTAATCCGCCATCACATTGTCCATTCCCGCTATGTGCGCCGCAGACAGCACCAGAAGTCGAGGCTCTACACAACCGAACAGAGCCCCCGCTTCCTTTTCCAGCGCAACGCTGCCCGTTCCGCCTTGCCGATTGCGATACGCCACCGAGGAAGCGTTGTCCGACAGCACTCGAACTGCTCGCCCTAACAAAACCAACTCGAATGCTTTTAGAGCCAGAGACACCGCCCGTAACTCCAGACGATTGATGGACCAATGAACTTCCTCCACGCTCCATAAGCCTTGTGCGTAGAGTCCCTCGCAATGGGCCCCCCAGCCCTCCAGGCTGGCATCCATCATCACCGGGATCCATTGCAGCTGCTCCAACGGCATTCCTGACGTCAGTTTCTCTCGTCACAGCCACCATCTGAGAGACACTCAAACCTGCCCCGGGCAGGGCAAGCACTTGTTCAATGAGTCCTCCTGGTGCGACCACCGATGAAGCAGAGACCTCTGCAAAGGATGCATGTGCGCCTGAGCCCAAGGGACCACTTCAAGGGCAGCCGCCATGGTACCTAGCACCCGAAGATAATGCCAGGCCGTCAGCGCCTGCTGCCTAAAAAAACCTGAGCACCAAGGACTGCATCCCTAGAACCCGAGCCTCCGGAAGGAAAACCGCTCCGACTCATGTCGAACTGAACCCCCAGATATTCCAATATCTGCAACGGCACCAACTGACTCTTGGAGGCGTTGACTACCCAACCAAGGTTCTGCAAGAACTGCACCACTCTGGCCATTGCTTTTTTGCTCTCTGCTCAGGACTTTGCCTGAATCAACCAGTCGTCTAGGTAAGGATGAACGAGCACATCTTCCCTGCGCAGAAAGGCCGCCAACCCGAATGGTAGGGCTTGGAACTGAAAATGACCCCACGGAACCGCAAACCGCAAGAATCTTTGATGATCCGCTTGAATCGGGACGTTCAAATAAGCCTCAGTGAGATCGAGCGAAGGCAAGAACTCCCCTTGATGAGCTGCTACCATTACGGACCTTAGGGTTTCCATACGGAAATGGGTTACCCGCAGACATCGGTTGACGCTCTTGTGATCCAGAATCGGCCGAAAGGCCCCGTCCTTCTTTGGGACCACGAAATAAATTGAGTATCAACTGGACCCACATTGATCCTGAGGGACCAGAACTACGGCCCGAGCTGTCTGAGCCGCGACAAAGTTGTCCGAACCGCCAACTCCTTGTTCCATCCCCTGCAAGGGGAAAGAACAAAAGAGTCTTGAACCTGTCGAGCAAACTCGAGAGCATAGCCTTCTCGAATGACCTCCAATACCCATTGATCGGATGTTATCTGAACCCAGGCAGGCAAAAAGTCCCGCAGCCGACCTCTTACGGGTTGCAGCCCCGCTTGAGTCCCCCTCGTTTCATTGTGACTTCTTGAAACCAGCTGGCAGAGGGCTCGCAAACCCTCTGCCCACTCCTCGGAAACCTCTAAAACCTTGGCCACGAAAGGGATACCATCTTCTTTGAAACTATCCCAAACGTGATGCCCGAAAATGGCAAAAATCACACACCTGGCCCCTCAACATCGTTCCAGGCCTTCCTGTCTTCAGCTTGTACTCAGGCACCCGACCGTCTTTGGACTTTCCCAAGTCCTTAACCAGCTTGTCCAGATCTTCACCAAAAAGCAGCTTCCCTTTAAAAGGAAGCTTACTAAGCCTCGACTTGGAGGAACTATTGGCCACCCAATTCCGCAGCCAAATATATCTTCGCACCGCCACTAACGAAAACATACTATTCGACAAAGTCCTGATCAGGTCATAATGTACGTCTGCTAAATAGGCTACCCCGGACTCCAATCTGGACAAGTCCTGCAACTGGTCCTGCGAAATATCTGCCACCTGTGAATGCTGAGACCAACAAAGACAAGCCCTCGCTACCCATGCCCCACAAATGGAGGCTTGTACCGCAAGAAACAAAAAACCACCAAGGGAGCAAGCAGGTTGTGGGTCACTTGCGCTTTATTGAAAACCAAAACCCCAACGCGTTTCGGCAAAAGCCTTCATCAGGGGGCTAGAGGACTGCGAACAAATTAAAACAATATATCTCAATAAACCATAATAAAAACATAAATGTATAAACATGAAATTAAAAATATAAAATCAACATAAATAATTTAAAAGGACAAACATCAAAATTGTGTATATCATATTATACTCACATAATGTATAAAACCAATACAGTAGATGAAGCGCATAGGAATGTATAACCAGTAATGTGGTTAATAATGCTGAACAACAACATATTAAAATACAAATACAAAATCAGGTGCAAATAGTCAACAAACAATGCAGTGGAAAAGACGGATGGGAAACCCAGACCTAGAAAAACAAAAGTACATACACTTAAACTGCTAAAAAATACTAAAATTAAAAGAGCAAACAAGAACTAATACAAATATGTAATTAAAACATAAAAACTTTAAACCACAACACAAAGTGAAATATAAGGAAACAAAATCAATTGAAAAATAATTGCACAAAATTAAAAATCAGACGGTCACAAAAAGGCTAAATGGGAGCCAAGATACCATGTTAGAAACATGTAATATGTAAAAAAAAAAGAGGGAGGGCATAATATATATATATATATATATATATATATATATATATATAAAAAGAGAGTATTGAAGTAACCTATCTGGACAACCAATTTTTTGTTAAAAAATAGATGTCATACTAAATAAACATCAAATATGCATAATTGAAAAACGGATGTATTTAAAACCATATCTAAAAAACCTTTATTGGAAAAAACAAAATGCTTGGCTGATTAAACAGTCAAAAGTCAGCATAAATTAATTAAACCATATGAATAAAATGAAGCCTCTGAAAGAGGAGGCGGCAGAGGAATAAGAATAATATGGTTAAAAAAACATTATGGTAAAAAACAGCGTTACATGCTCTTTCAGCACTGACAATAAAAACAGCCTTCCATGATGCGCTGAATATTAGCGTATCTAAAAATCTAACAAACGTGAAGTAAATGGAGTTAAATGTCCCGTGGTGATGTATATATAGTAAAGCCAAAACGGACCAACAAAAAAACTAGGCTATGAATGAACAAAACTCAAAAGGGAGCCTGGACCCGCCAAAATCGGCGAATGACAACTGCTAGTGTTGTATAAAAGGAAAGTAGCATGCTATAAAAAGAACAAGCTATGAAAAGAAAAACATATTAGTCCATTATGCATGGGAACCTTATCTTTAAAATATTTGGAGATTATATAATGTAACTGCATAAAAAAATATAAAAATATAAATAAAGAAATACTTAGAAGAAAATGGAACGAAACAATGCTGTAATCTGAAACGCAACCAATGAGAGCATATTACAGCGTAAAAGGGAGTGCATGAAAATAAAACGAACAACCGGCTGGGAAACTAAATGCTGCAAAAATAGAGCTACACATACCTTCAGCACAAGCAGTAAAAGCAAAAAAACCTTTCATGTGACGCTGAAATTGGCGCGTTTTTAAAGGTCAGAGAACATAATTAGCATAAATGCATATGTATAAAACCTAAAAGCGCTAAAAAGGAAGGATTGTGTACTCAAACAAAGACTCAGCTGATTGAACAACCAAAGATCCGCAAAACATATGGATAAATGAGGCCTCTAAAAAGGAGGAGGCAGGAAAATAAAAATAAAAATAATAAGAGATGGTTGAAGAAACCCAACTGGGCAAGCTAAAATAGAAACCAGCGTTGCATGCTCATTCAGCACTGACAACGAAAAGGAACCTTTCATGGTACAGCAAATATTGGCGCGCTTAAAAGTTGAACAAGCGCAAAGTGAACGGGGTTAAATATCCCGTAGTAATATGTATATATAGTGTGGCCAGAGTGGCCCAAAAACGACTAGACTGTGATATCTTGAAACAAAACTCAAAGGAAAAAACAGAATCCGCCAAATCGGCAAATAGCAAACTGTTAGTGTTGTATAAAAGCAAAGCTATAAACAGAAGACCATGATACTCCATTATAAGTAGGAAACCTAACTTCAAAATATTTAAAGATTGTATAGTATACCTGTATAAAAATAATAAATAAATACTTAAAAAGAACATGAAGGCAAACCACGAGATCATATTGCAGCACGAAAGGGACTGTATGCTGAAGGTATGTGTAGCTCTATTTTTGCAGCATTTAGTTTCCCATTTTCTTCTAAGTATTTCTTTATTTATATTTTTATATTTTTTTATGCAGTTACATTATATAATCTCCAAATGTTTTAAATATAAGGTTCCCATGCATAATGGACAAATATGTTTTTTTTTCATAGCTTGTTCTTTTTATAGCATGCTACTTTCCTTTTATACAACACTAGCAGTTGTCATTCGCCGATTTTGGCGGGTCCAGGCTCCCTTTTGAGTTTTGTTCATTCATAGCCTAGTTTTTTTGTTGGTCCGTTTTGGCTTTACTATATATACATCACCACGGGACATTTAACTCCATTTACTTCACGTTTGTTAGATTTTTAGATACGCTAATATTCAGCGCATCATGGAAGGCTGTTTTTATTGTCAGTGCTGAAAGAGCATGTAACGCTGTTTTTTACCATAATGTTTTTTTAACCATATTATTCTTATTCCTCTGCCGCCTCCTCTTTCAGAGGCTTCATTTTATTCATATGGTTTAATTAATTTATGCTGACTTTTGACTGTTTAATCAGCCAAGCATTTTGTTTTTTCCAATAAAGGTTTTTTAGATATGGTTTTAAATACATCCGTTTTTCAATTATGCATATTTGATGTTTATTTAGTATGACATCTATTTTTTAACAAAAAAATGGTTGTCCAGATAGGTTACTTCAATACTCTTTTTTTATATATATTATGCCCCCCTCTTTTTTTTACATATTACATGTTTTTTACATATTACATGTTTCTAACATGGTATCTTGGCTCCCATTTAGCCTTTTTGTGACCAACGTCTGATTTTTAATTTTGTGCAATTATTTTTCAATTGCTTTTATTTCCTTATATTTCACTTTGTGTTGTGGTTTAAAGTTTTTATATGTTTTAATTACATATTTGTATTAGCTCTTGTTTGCTCTTTTAATTTTAGTATTTTTTAGCAGTTTAAGTGTATGTACTTTTGTTTTTCTAGGTCTGGGTTTCCCATCCGTCTTTTCCACTGCATTGTTTGTTGACTATTTGCACTTGATTTTGTATTTGTATTTTAATATGTTTGTTGTTTTTCAGCATTATTAACCACATTACTGGTTATACATTCCTATGCGCTTCATCTACTGTATTGTTTTATACATTATGTGAGTATAATATGATATACACAATTTTGATGTTTGTCCTTTTAAATTATTTATGTTGATTTTATATTTTTAATTTCATGTTTATACATTTATGTTTTTATTATGGTTTATTGAGATATATTGTTTTAATTTGTTCGCAGTCCTCTAGCCCCCTGATGAAGGCTTTCGCCGAAACGCATCGGGGTTTTGGTTTTCAATAAAGCGCAAGTGACCCACAACCTGCTTGCTCCCTTGGTTGTTTTTTGGACTCTTTGCGAGCCAGTGCTCTTCCTTGTGTCGGCTTGTAGCGCAAGGGCATTGGCCTCAAAGGCCTGCCTCACCATCAAGTCTACCTTTCTGTCTTGCCAATCCTTTAAGGCCATGCTACCTTCTACCAGATTGGTAGTTTTCTTTGTAACTGCCGAAATCGCTGCATCTATCCTAGGAGAGCGAAACATCTCTTGTTCCTGGTCAGATAACAGATACAGACGAGCCATGGACCTCCCGCCTCTGAGAGCTGTCTCCGGCATGTCCCACTCATCCTGAATCATCTGCTTAACCACCTTATGGACCGGGAACACCGCCTGGGACTTCCTCACCACCTGAATGAGTGGATCTTCCACACTGTCTTCTTCTACCGACGCAGTCATGGAAAGGGCCTGTAGCGACTCCGAGATTAGAGCTGTCAGCTCCTCTCTCCTAAACACGTGAATAATCCAGGTCTGATCCTCAGGTTCTTGGATTTCACCTTCCTCTAGATCCTCCCCCAGACCTTCCAACTCCCCCTCCAACTCGTCGTCATCCAAACACTCCGAAGGAAGTGTCTGCTCTTCCAGCACTCGTGGCCGTTTGATTGGCCTCACCTGCGAGGCTGTCTGTGCCACTGCCCTAACTACCCTGGGACTCAACCCCGAGATGTCCGGCACAGCCCCCTGCTTATGAAGGCAAAAAGCCTGATGTAACAGTAGGACAAAATCCAGAGAAAAATCCTCCATAGCTGCGGCCGTCACACCCAGAGGAGCGCTAGTACCTGGCCAAGATGATCCAGACGCCTGCGGCAAGAGAGGAGCCTCTCGCCCAACCTCCTCCCCTCCAGGTCCCTGGGGCTTGGAGAGAGGTCCTTCCTTATTCTGGTCTTGCAACTCCTGCTCCATCTGCACCGCCTCAGTCACACAGCCACGACACATGCCGTCGACCGAAACGGTCCCTCTGTGGGTTCCACACACCAGGCACTGCAGTCGCGCAGGCATTAGCCTCTACAATCCTCGTCACTAGATACAGAGGCTTCTCAACCACCGGCTATGAACCCGCAGCTACAGTTCATGTCTACCACTCAAAAAACTAAGTTATCCACTTAATCCTTACTCCAATCTCTGTTTTTGTCCTCCCCCCCCCCCCCTTTAAAACCTCAAATGCCTAACTACAGGCATTAAGTAGGCTTGGAGCAAGCACTAAAAATGTTTTGTTAACATCCAATGTCCTGAACCCTCAGAGACTCTCTGCACCCAACAATACACTGCCTGCAAAAACCATGGGAAAACAACATCAGCGCTAAAAAAATGGCGCTTCAAAATCAAGCAGCCAGCTCCACACGAGGGGGAAGGCCTCAGCCGGAAGAATACCCCCCACAGACCCTCACTAACTCCCTGCTGTGTCCCCCCACGATCCGGAGCAAAAATGAAAGCAAATACCTGGAATCCTGCCAGTAGCTCTTCTTTCACCATGCCAGCAAGCCCCGAGGCACAGAAACTGCAGCCGACATCAGACAGCTCACTCAGACGCTGCCTCTCGATCGGGAGGCAGAGCAGAGCAGAGCAAACAGCTCCCCATCATCCTAACCAGGCAGGGAGTGCTACAGGGCCTTAAATGAAAAGAAAAATGAAGGAAGGTAGAGCAGGAATCCCTCCACTGCCCCCTTCCCTGCCCTGACCGGCTCTGTCTTTGTTTTTTTTGTTGTTTTAACTAGCACCTCAATGAAAAATTAATTAAAGGTACAGCATACCCAAAATAAAATATCCTCAAATCTAAATGTCTACAAACTACTTCTCCTTTTGTGTTCCTCATGATGAGTCTAAATCCTAGGCTCACAACCTCCTGCTGCATGGAGACTGGACTCACTGGAAGCTGGTGGGAGGCGCCACCGGTAGATGTATCAGACTTCTGACATGCCCAGTCTCCATGCTGCAGGAAGAGGTACACTAATCAGCAGTGCAGGACTGAACTGGAGGGACGAAAAGGAACTATTCTGCTTGCCTTCCTCAACGAACTCCACACCACCTACAACCATGGTGATCTCTCAGTTGGCAGTTTCTCTGGATCTCTCAGCAGCCTTTGACCTTGTTGATCACTTGATCCTTCTTTCTCATCTGCGTGATGCCAGTCTCCAAAGTACAGTCTATAGGTGGTTGCACTCTTTTCTCAATCATGTAAAGCCGTCTCTGGAATATCTGCTTATTATTACGCAGATGATATCCTTCTCCTTTATCATCCCAGCTCATTGCAACTGGACCTCTCCCCCCTCAACACCTGTCTCTTCTCAGTTGCCAAATGACTCTGCAAATTGTCTTCACCTTAACCTGGCAAAAACCTCAGCTATCTGGCTTACCCATGGAATCACTCCTCCCTCCACAGCCCCAATAATTGCTGATTCTCCCATCCCTTTAATGTCTTCTATTCACTACCTAGGGGTCCTCCTCAACTCTGATCTCTCCTTTAAAGACCATGTCTCCCAATTCATGAGGAAGTCCTTTTTCTATCTTCACCAAGTGCGTGCTATCCGCCCTTTCCTCACACCCCAAGCCCTGACCACACTCTTGCTATCTGTGGTTATATCCCATTTGGACTTTTGCAACTCTGTGCTTGCCAGCACTTCTTGTACTCAGCTCCATAGACTCCAGGTTTATTTATTTTTTATTTTATTTTTTTTTTTATACCGCGCTATTTAGAATCAGTGCAGTTTACATGTATACTAACAGGTACTTTTTATTCCCTTGTCCCCGAAGGGCTCACAATCTAAGTGTACCTGAGGCAATGGAGGGTTAAGTGGCTTGCCCAAGGCCACAAGGAGTGGCCATGGGACTAGAGACCCCAGTCCCTCCGGCCTGAAGTTGCTTGTCCTCATGTGGGAATTGAACTTCCGGCCTGAGGTAACCTGTCCCAACCACTGAGCCACTCCTCCCTCCCTGAGGTTGTCCAAAATACAGTAGCTCGTATTATCACCCACTCCACTCAGTGAGAACACTTAACACCTCTTCTTCTCCAGCTCCACTGGCTTCCTCTGGAATAGCACATTCAGTACAAAGTTCTTGCCCTGGTCCATCTACACTTATACCCAACAATATCTGGCAGACCTTCAATGCCATACTCCCAGCCGCCACCTTCACTCAGCAAATATTAACCGCCTGCACCTCCCCTTTCCTGCCTGTGCTCACCTACAGTCCACCCGTCATTCAGCTTTCTTTTTTCTTGGTCCAGCCTTGTGGAAGTCACTCCCTACCAACCTAGGCTTGAAGAGAACTATATCAAATTTAAATCATTTCTCAAAACCTACCTGTTTTTCCTCTGCCTTTGATCCCGACACCCGATGTGGGGTCCTGTATAATTGGTGTCTTGTCTGATCACCTAGTTTCTCTTTCCTGTCACATATTTTAGTCCTTTTCTTTTTCCAGCCTCTGGCCTACTGTATTGTCTTAGCAATTGTACACTGCCCTGATGTTATAAAGGGCAGTATATCAAATGAAAAACAAACATAAGTCCCCCATCCCTGGATTTTCAGTAGCTCTTTATATGCATGGTAGCACTGAAAATCCCCTCTGACCACTTCAGCACTATCTGCATAGTCCTGGGGTGGAACGAGGGCATTTTGCCCAGCTATATGGATAATGGCAATAGTCAGCCACTATCCATATAGCAATGGGGTTTAAGTTGGACAGCAATTTTTCTGTCCTATCTTTAACCACTTCTCTATAAGAGTGGCTGAATATAGCTACTATATGTTATGCAGATGTACTAATCACTCTGCACATATATTCAGCACTGCTGCCTATTTGGATACTAGTGCTGAACATATGGATTATTTAAATATCAGGCTGATTGCATTTTATTTATTATTTTGACCATGCTCTTCCAGAAGAGATTTACTGTTTCTATAGTTATTTTGACACTCATTTTACTGATGTTTATAAAGCAATGTTGTTGTATACGCTGATCTGTGTTCTTAAAACTGCAGGAGTTTAGATTTTCAGAGTCCCTAGCAAAATTATACAATGATCAACAGCATAAAACTAATTCTCAAGTTTGTGCTTAACTGAAGACTGTTACAAATACGAGGAGCTTAAGCAAATGCTTTCCTTCCAGTGCCACCAATTAACTACAAAGATCTTTGCCTTTAATTTCAGTTGGCAAGGGGATTGGGGGGGGGGGGGGATAATGGAAAATATTAAAGGGATAACACCCTTAAAACCTTCCTGTAAAGGGCTGGTCAAAAAGAGCACTTTTTAAAAACCTATATGTACCAATAAAGTTGTGAATCCAAACATGGACAATTTGGGTCATACTCATGGCATTCCTATATGAAATGGGGAATACACTTGTAGATTTTAAACCTGCCCAGGCCAAGCCCACACATCCCTGTTCAATTTCTACGTGTTATGGACATCCTGTGAAAATTTAGCCCTTTCCACAATCACCATTTCCACATGTAAATACAGGATTTTCCTTGTGAAAATTGTGAATAAGGCTTCTAAAATAATCACCAAGGTGTATCTGGATTTTCAGAAAGTGTTTGACAAAGTATCTCATGAAAGACTCCTGAGGAAAATTTTAAAAAGTCATGGGATAGGAGACAATGTCTTACTGTGGATTGAGACTTGGCTAAAGATAGAAAACAGAGCATAGCTAAATTGATGATTTTCTCAATGTAGAAAAGGAGAAAATTGGAGTTTCCTAGGGATCTGAACTAATAAAGGACCTGGAAAAGGAAAAACGAGTGAAGTGATCAAATTTGTGAAATGGCAAAAAATTATTCAAAGTTATTAAACCACAAGAGCATAGTGAGAAATTGCAACACCGCCTTTCAAGATTGGCAGATAAAATTTAATATGGACAAATGCAAAGTAGGAAAGAGCAACCCAAATTACAGTTACACACTGTAAGGTTTCAGTTTAGGAGTTGCTGCCTTTACTTAGTGTGGGCAGCAGCCAAAAAGCAAATCAAATACTAGGAATTATATATTAGAAAAGGAAGAGAGACCATAATGCCTTTGTAACTGGACTTTGCGTGCAATTCTGGTAACTGCATCTCATACAGAGAATGATAAAAGAAGATGGAACGATTCCTCTATGAGCAAACATTAAGAGGTTAGGGTCCTCAGCTTAGAGAAAATGGTCGAGGGAGATACATAAGAAATGCTATACTGGGTCAGACTAAGGTTCATCAAGCCCAGTATCCTGTTTCCAACAGTGGCCAATCCAGGTCACAAGTAGCTGGCAGGTACCCAAAATCCACAGCTTCCAGAATGCTCGTCCTCGGGTAAGCAGTGGCTTTCCCTCTTTAATAATGGTTTATGGACTTTTCCTCCAGGAACTTATCCAGACCTTTTTTAAACCCAGCTACACTAACAACTTTTACTACATCCTCCAGTAACTAATTCCAGAGTTTGATTACACGTTTGAGTGAAAATGTATTTTCTCTTATTAGTCTTAAATGGGTTACATTGTAACTTCATTGTGTATCCTCTAGTCTTTCTTTTTGATGGCACAAACAGCCGATCTACGTTAATCTGTTCCACTCCATTCATTAATTTATACATTTCTATCATATCTCCCCTCAGCCTTCTCTTTTCCAAGTTGAAGACCCTAACCTTTTAAGTCTTTCCTCAGAGGTATCCTCCCAACCCCTTTACCATTTTGGTGGCTCTTCTCTGTACCATTTCTAATTCCACTATATCTTAAAATAGAGTGACCAGAACTGCACTCAATATTCAAGGTGCCGTTGAACCATGGAATTATACAGAAGCATTATAAATATCCTTGGTTTTATTCTCCATTCCTTTCCTTATGATTCCTAACATTCTATTAGCTTTCTTAGCCACCGCTGCACACTGGAGGATTTCAATGTATTATCCATGATGCCGCCTAAATCTTTTTCCTGCGTGGTGGTCTTTAAAATTAACAATATCTTGTAGAAAAACCTCCTTTGGAGGCACAGGTTTATCTGGCATAGACAGAATAGGGTCAATTGGAGTAGGGAAAGGTCGAATTAAACTCCATAGGAGATCTGGAGTTAACACCACCACCGGAGAAAGGGATCCCTCTGAGACCAGAGGGACCTCTCCTCTAACCATGTCATCATTCGAGTGGGCAGGGTTACAACACCCTGATGTATAGGAGAAGAGGACAGAGTACGCGCTGAAAGAGAAGCGAAACCATCCTGCAGCAACTCAGCCTCAGATACAGGAAGCACAACCTTAATACGTACCTAGCAGTTTGGGGAAACTTCAAGGTACGTATGACCTAGATTGGCCACTGTTGGAAACAGGATACCGGGCTTGATGGACCTTAGTCTGACTCAGTATGGCATATCTTATGTTCCATTGGTCCAACCACCTGAACTATTTTATCTGAAGCATTAGGAAAAGTCTGCTTCTTCCGCTTCCCCATGAGCACACACTGTCCCCTTCAACACTCCTCTATGCTCCAAAGGTGCAACACATACCCCTTTGGACATGCCCCTTCAGAGCATGCATCCACAGCAGTATCCCACAGCAGGATGTGCTGTTATAGCCCTCTCCAGCACATGTCAGAACTAACATGCCTGGTCATACAGGTCTGAAGAGCCAATGCAAATGCAGGAAACAGACAGTCAGGAAATAAGCATCCCTAGTGTAGCTTAGTTTAAAAAGGTTTGGACAAGTTCCTGGAGGAAGAGTCCATAAACCATTATTTAGGAGGACTTGAGGAAATCCACTGTTTATTTTTGGGATAAGCAGAATGGAATGTACCTGCCTTCTGGGATCTTTTCATGTACTTGTGACCTGAATTAGCCACAGCTGGAAACAGGATAAGGACCTTTGGTCTGATGCAATATAGCAAACTTTATATTCATATTCTGTTCCAACAAACTAAAGTAAAGAAATATGTAGAATAGCACAATGATCTGGGTATGGTACATTAGTAAGCCAATATAACTACATTTTCTTCTACACAATTAAAAGTCTGCACTTACTTCATCTGATAAAGGGAGCAATGGAAAATATACATATATACTAACAGTCAAAAAGGTGTCATGTTTACAAAAGATTTTATTTAATGTCTTTTCTATACCACACTCTTTAGAATCAGTGCAGTTTACATTCAACAATAATTTGTACAGTGCAGTCAAATCTGCACTGTACTTACAATGAACAGGTGTTGCAACTTTGGACTAACTAGGGTAACTATGTAAAGGCTGAGCAGCAGGTCGTGGACTAATGTACAGGTAACTATATACAGGCTAAGCAAGCAGATCACAATGTATTTATTTTATTTATTTATTTATTTAAAGTCTCTTTTATACCGCGCTATTCAGCATCAGCACGGTTTACAATAAACAGTGAACATACACATTTCCAATAGTACTTTGTGTTTACATATGAACAGGATAATCAACTTGGCTAACAGGGTAACTATGTACAACCATAAAATATACAATATATACAATTTGTAGGCTGATCATGTGTTTGTGGTTTTAGACAGTAGTGATTTGGGTGGATTCGGCAAATGGTGCTGAGTTTCTATTAGGTTCAGGGTAATGTATGAGGAAGAGGTAGTGTTTCACGGCCTTCCTGAATTGGAATATGTCTGGGATTGATCTAATGTTGTGAGGGAGGTTATTCCAGATCACTGGTGCATAAAGATTGAAAGTCCTGCTGGATGTTGACTTGGAGCATTTAGTTATAGATCTTGGGACTATCAAGGTGTTTTGAGCTACTGACCTTCTGTCTCTGTTGTGGGGTGTCATCTGGGTTAGCTCAGTTAGTGAAGTTGACGAGAGACCTTTGGTGGCTTTAAAGGTGAGCAGCAAGGTCTTGAATGTAATTCTACCTTGAATCGGGAGCCAGTGGAGTTGTTTCATTATAGGTGTGACATGGTCTTTCCTGGATGCTCCGTGCAGTACTCTTGCTGCGGTGTTCATTGCCATTTGCAGTGGGTTTAGGGTGGTTTGGGGGAGACCTTGAAGTATTGCATTTGCATAATCGAAATGCGGGATAATTAGTGCTTGATAGATAGTCCTGAAATCATCTGGCTCCAGCAGAGATCTTAGGTATCTAAGGGATCTAATTTTATGATATACTGCCCTTACAGTGTTACTTATATGAGCTTGCATATTTAGGTTCTGGTCTAGTGTGATGCCGAGGTATCTGATCGCGGATTTGGTCTGGAGGTCTGCTTCCTTCACTTTCAGTACTGTTGGGGCAGTGAAGTTACGGTTTCTTGTAATGAACATCACCTCCGTCTTCTTGTGTTGAATCCGGAGGTTTTGGGATTGTAGCCAATTGGATATTTCGTTTATGCAGCATGTTATTGGTTCGAGGTCTGGGTTATCTGTTGCAAAAGGCGTGTATAATAGCACATCATCTGCGTATATCATGCAGTTAATGTTGAAAGACCGGATCAGGTTGCAGAGAGGTTGCATGTATATATTGAATAGTAAGGCGGAGAGGGAGGATCCTTGTGGGACACCTTGGCTTTGGTGGAATGGTTCTGATGATGTGTTTCTGGATCTCACCTGCTGCCATCTGTCCGAGAGGTAGGACCTGCACCACTCGAGTGCTTTACCGGAGATTCCTTTTTCTTTGAGGCGTTCTAGGAGGCGCTCATGGCTAACGGAATCAAATGCTGCAGCGATGTCAAGGAAGACAAGGACAAAGCCTTGGCGGGTATTGTCGATGCCTGATATTATGTTGCTGAAGAGTGTGGTGAGAAGGGTCTCGACCCCGTGAGATTCTCTAAATCCATGCTGGCATGGATCCAGTGGTGCATTGGAATCAATGTGATCTTGTATTTGTCTCTGAACTATCTTTTCCATTATTTTTGCAAGCAATGGTATGCTTGCTATGGGTCTGTAGGATTCTGGTTTCTGTTGGTCGAGTTTGTTGTTTTTTAGTAGAGGTCTTATTGAAGTTTGTTTGAGGGTGCGTGGGAAATCACCTGTTGTGAACGATTGTTGAATAAGTCTGGATATGATTGGACTGAGGTCAGTCCGGAGTTCCTTGACCCAGAAAGCTGGGCATGGATCAGATTGCGCTGTGGACGTATTGATGGCTGCTATGGTGTCTTCGATGCATCGTTTGGATGGAGTTGAGAAGGTAGTGAGTGGTGTTTGATTGTAGGGCTGAAGGATGATGCTGGACGCTGGGTTGTTGTTTATCTGACAAAGTTTCGTTTGTAGATAATCCGCATATGTTTGAGGATGGATTCCATTTGTTTGTTCTGATGCAGGTTCTGTTGTAAGTTGCTTAACGAGGGCAAACAGGTCACGAGGTTTGTTGAGGGATCTTTTTAAAGTGTCGGCGTGGTAACGTCTCATGGTTTCAGTCACTGCGGTACGGTGCGCTGTGAGTTGTAAATTGTATGCCTTTTGGTCTGCTTCTGAGCGTGCGCGGCGCCAGCGTCTCTCAAGTTTTCTTAGTGTCGCAAGTGAGGCTTTCAACTCAGTAGAGTACCATGCTGCTGTGTGTCGTTTCGCTTGAGGTTTGTTTTTTGCTGGGCGAACAGCTATTGAACTGAATATTTCGTTCCAGTTGGAGACTAGTTCATCAGGGTTGTGTGCTGGTGAGTTCATTAGTGGGAATGCTGATTTCAGGATTAGGTCTTTATTGAATGGTTGGAATCTTCTCGGCGGATTGTTGGACTGACCGATTGCTGTGCTTTCATCTTTTTGGACATGGCTTGGCTGAGGAATTTGGAATAGGATTAATGAGTGATCTGACCATGGGACAGCGGTGATTGATATATCAGGGATGGTTGTTTCTCTGGAGGTTGGGTCTGTTGTGAATATTAGATCTAGCATGCCTCCTTTTATATGGGTAGGTTCCTTGATTAATTGGCTATATCCTAGATCTTTCATGGCTTCGAGGAACGCCTTTGAGTGAGAGTCTTGCAGGGAGGGGAGGTTGAAGTCTCCTAGTACCCAGCTTGTTGTATGTGGGCTCTGGGAGTTTGCGGCTGCATCTATTATTGTTGTTAGTGCATCTGCATCAGATGATGGTGCTCTGTAGAGTAGATAGATGGAGGAACACTTGTTCTCTATCGAGATTGTGTCTAGGAGCGGTGAGCTGGTTGCATCTTTTATGTTGAATTGAAGATCAGATCTGGTGATGGCGAGGACGCCGCCTCCTCTTTTGGCTGCTCTATGACATGTATGGATAGAGAAGTTAGCAGGCAGGAGCTGATTAAGTATCACGTTGTCATCACAGGAAAGCCATGTCTCAGTGATCAGTAGTAGGTCAAGGTTATGTAGTGATATCATATCTGAGATTACCGGCCATTTTTTACGTACAGATCTTGCATTTACAAGGGCACATTTCATGATTCGAGGGAGGGGGTTCTCTTCTTGTTTCTTCTTCTTGTTGTGCTGTAATGATACCTGCAGGAGGTGGTGGTGGTGAATTTGGGAGGTTTCCTGTGATTGATAGAATGGGGTATCTGGCCATCTCTTTCTATAACTGTGGATAGTTGGTATGTGGTTGTTGTTAGTGTATAGGCAAGTGACATTGCTTAAGCCTGTAGCAAGGAGGTAGAGGGCAATCGAGATGATGCAGGGTAGGGCCATTTTGTGTGCTTTGTTGCTGTGTAGATCTGGGCTGGGAGGTTGGTTGGTGGTGGTGGGTAGGTATGTTGTCTGGTTGTGATAGATTGCTCTATCTTTGGTTCAGTCGTAGGAGGGCTGCAGTTTGTGATGGGCTCTCGATCTATCGGTATGTATGGTACTGACAGGAGCTGCACGGCAACTACTTACAAGATTAAATGACTATCTACATGCTAAGCAATCGGATCAATTAAACAGACTCCTTGGTAAGAATACTTCCTAACAAATGTTGAATAGTTAGCTCCAAAGTAACGCAAATCTCTCTAGGCAACAGTAATAGCAAGATCAGCATTTAAACGTTACTATACAAAAAGGTCCCAACTCCAGCTCTCCAGAAATCCATGTGATCACCAATTACAAATATCTGAATTAGATGACCTGATAAAGAAGTCTTATTTACATCCGACTATCAAGTTCTTTGCCACAAGGAGTCTTGAGACTATCAAAATGCAGAATATGTTATTGTAACCATTCCAGTTAATCTTGTTTTGCTTTGTTTTTTCCAGGCATGCCATGTAAGTGTACAACTTACATGGCCCCACCATCACCCACACGAAGTAGGTACTCCCCAGTCTGCTCCACTACTACCACATTGCTACCCTCAGCTACCTCATTACTGCTACCACATTGCCCACAACTACCTTTGCTGCACAGCCTTAGACTCCACTGCTACCCCACTACCTCATTATTGCTGCCTCTCTGCCTGCAACTAACTTTACTGCACAGCCTCTCTACTATTTCATTGCTTATACTGTATCATATGCTGCATAATGTGTCGACCCCACTACCTCATTGCGTATAATGTAACATACATTGCTGCATAGTCCATTGCTGCCTCATTGCTTGTAGGTTACCTTTGCTGCTTGCCTGGATATTGCTTACATTGAACTTGCTATCCATTGCTTACATTGATCCTTGCTGCACAGGCTATAGTCTCCCCACTACCACTGCTTGTATTTTAACCTATAGATACTTTAGCCCTCCTCATTGCTGTAAGAGAACATACACTGCATAGCCCCCACTACTCTTCTATGGCCCCACATCTCATTGTCCTTCTCTTCCTCATACTCCCCAACTGCCTCCCCTCCCACTAGCACCCACACTCCTCTCCCCCCTACACTCCCGCCACCTTCTTCACTTCTCCCTCCATTCTGTCTTCTCACCTAGCATCTACTCTTGAGCTTTATCACACCCTCCCCCTCATTCAACCAAATCCCCTCTCTTTAAGGCAACCTCACCCTCGCTTCCGCCGCACTGCCTCCCCTCTACCCCACTCTCTACTACTCCTCCTTCTCTCATCAGGTAATATCAACCCCAACTCTGGCCCCCCTCGATTTCTCTCTCTAAGAAGAGTAACTCATGTACCTTATCTAATCTCTTCCATATCCCTCTCCTTTCCCCTTCCACCCTCCCTCACTCATCCAGAGATATCAACCCCAACCCTATCCCCCTTAGTGTTCTCTCTCACTCAAAAAAGAGATCCTCACGTAACCTAATATCATCAAGACCCCCCTTCATGCCCCCTCCTCTTCCCCTCCCTCATGTCCCTCAGGGAAGGCACACTCATACAGAGACACTCACCCATACCCAGGCCCCTCTAGATCTCTGTACTACTCTGGAAATAGATCCTCATGTAACAGGCCCCCTAGACCCCTGCCTTACTCTCGTAAGAAATCCTCACGTAACTTGTCCAACCTCATCCATATCCCTCTCCTTTCCCCCTCCACTCTCCCATTCTCATGTACCCTGTGGTACACATGCTCAGTCTCTAACAAACTTCCTTTTACTCATGATCTAACACACTACACCTTCTTGTCCTGAGACCTGGCTCCTCCCAGACGATACCACATCCACTGCTGCTCTCTGCCATGGGGCTACCAGTTCACCCATACACCTCGATCCACTAGCCGTGGTGGTGGTGTTGGTATTCTACTTTCTCCCTCTTGCCAATTCCATCCCCTCCTGCTGCCTCAGTCACACTCCTCCCTCTCTTTCGAAGTCCACTCCATTCGCCTCTTCATACCACTTCCCCTATGAGTAGCTGTTATCTATCGTCCACCCGACAAATCCAAATTGACCTTCCTTACTGACTTCGACTCTTGGCTTTCCATCTTTATGGATCCCTCTTCCCCCACCCTTATTCTCAGCGATTTTAACATTCATATCGATAACCCCTCCAATCCCCATGCTTTAAATTCCCTCGCCCTCACCTCCTCATTCAGCCTCCAACTCTACTCCACTGCCCCCACCCACCTGCATGGTCACTGCCTTGACCTGATACTCTTCTCCAATTCCTCTCCCTCAAAACCTCCACAACTCAATCCTTCCCTCATCAGAGCATCACCTTTTAACCTTTAATCTTCAGCTTCCGCTGTCTCCCACTCATTCTGTCTCCCCCAACCTATTTAGAAACCTTTATAATATTGATCCCTTGACACTCTCCTCCACCATTTCTCCATCCCTTTCCTCTATTATGTCCTCTAAATCCATTGACGAAGCAGTTTCCTCTTATAATGCTGCACTATCCGGCTCTTGACACTCTTGCCCCACTCACCCCACACCCTGTCAGGTGTTCTACTCCCCAGCCATGGCTCTCATCTACAACCCGCTATTTACACAACTGTGCCCATTCTGCTGAACGTGCTTGAACCAAATCCCGCTCCCCTGAAGACCTTCTACACTTCAAATTCATGCTTGGCTCCTTCCAGTCAGCCATAGCACTTGCCAAACAGGAATACTACATCCATCTGACTAACTCCCTTGCCTCCAATCCTCGCTGCCTCTTTAATACTCTCAATTCTCTCCTCAAGGTGCCCCTGCTCCCGCCCTTTCTGCCCAAACCCTAGCCGACTACTTCCACAACAAAATTCACAAGATTACTCTCCAATTCCCCATTTCCTCATCTACCTCTCCCCCTCCTCAATTCTGCCCTCCCATCCATACTTCCCCTGCTACCCTCTCCTCCTCCTCTATGATCTCCGGAGAGGAAACCACACTCCTTTCCTCCTCCAAACCCACCACCTGTTCCACTATCCCCACCCATCTCCTACACCCCATCTCCCCTACCATTGCCCGCCCCCCCCCATCTCTCACATTCTAAACCTTCCACTATCCACTGCAACTGTCCCCGTGGACTTCAAACATGCCGTGTCACACCTCTCCTAAAGAAACCCTCTCTTGATCCCACCTGTCCTATCGGCCCATATCCCTCCTCCCCTTCATATCTAAACTACTAGAACAGGCAGTCCATTGCCGCTGCCTCGACTTCCTCACCTCCCAGGCCCTCCTGGACCCACTACAATCTGGCTTCCGTCCCTACACTCCACTGTAACGGCTCTTACAAAAGTCTCCAACGACTTGTTCCTGGCTAAATCTAAGGGCCTTTACTCAGTCCTCATCCTTCTCGACCTCTCCGCTGCCTTTGACACTGTTGACCACAATCTTCTCACCACCCTCTCCTCGCTTGGTTTCAAGGGCTCCGTACTATCCTGGTTCTCTTCCTACCTCTCCCATCGCTCCTTTAGCGTGTGCTCTGGTGAATCCTCTTCTTCTCCTACCCCACACTCCATGTTAGTGTACCCCAAGGATCCGTCTTGGGCCCCCTTCTTTTCTCCCTCTATACCCAACCACTTGGCGCACTTATCTCCTCCCATGGCTTTCAGTACCATCTCTATGCCGATGACTCCCAAATCTACCTCTCTATACCCAATATCTCTCCAGCAATCCAGACCAAGATCTCTGCTTGCCTTTCTGACATCGCTGCCTGGATGTCTCACCGCCACTTGAAGCTGAACATGGCCAAGACTGAACCCCTCGTCTTTCTCCCCCCCCCCCCCCCAACTCCTCCCCTCCTCTTTCCCCACTCTCCGTGGATGGTTCTACGATCCTTCCTGTTCCCTCGGCCCACAACCTGGGGGTTATCTGACTCCTCTCTCCTTCTCCACACATATCCAGCACGTAGCTAAGACCTGCCACTTCTTTCGTACAACATTAGCAAGATCCACCCCTTCCTTTCTGAACACACTACCAAAACCCCTTATCCACACCTTAATCTCCTCTCGCCTCGACTACTGCAACCTACTCCTTGCTGGTCTTCCCGCTAGCCATCTCCTTCCCCTTCAATCTATACAAAATCACATTGCTCGACTGATCTTCCGTCAACCTCGCCATGCCCACATTACTCCTCTTCTCAAGTCGCTTCACTGGCTCCCTGTCCAATTCCGCATCCAATTCAAACTTCTCCTGCTGACCTATAAATGCATTCACTCTGCAGCCCCTCAATACCTCTCTTATCTCTCCTTACACCCCCTCTCGGGAACTTCGCTCTGCTAACAAATCACTTCTATCTAGGCCTTTCACTCGCACCGCTAACTCCCGACTTCACTCTTTTCACCTTGCTGCATCTTACACCTGGAACAGCTTACCTGTGTCTGTGCGCCAGGGACCGTCCCTGGCCCTCTTCAAATCCAGACTGAAGACCCACCTCTTCACCGTCGCTTTCAGATCCTGACTCTTTCTCTTATCTCAACCAGACTCCCATCAATTTTCATGACCAAATTGTAAATATTATATGTGCTTTTGCACCAAATTGACTATTAATCTGTATTGTAACAGGTACCTATGCAGTAGTATTATCCTTGTAAATAGATTGTAAATAATTACCCTTGTTATCCAAGTTCCTTCCCTTGTTATCTGTAAACTCATGCATGTTGACTGTACTGAGATTTTGTTCTATGTGAACCACGCTGATGCTGAATAGTGCGGTATATAAGAGAATATAAATAAATAGTCTCAACTAGATTGTAAGCTCTGATGAGCATGACTGACGAGCAGGGACTGTCTTTGTATATATACCTGTACAGCGTTGCGTGTGTAGCGCTAGTAGTAGTAACTTATCAGTTGCAGGGTTGTATGGAAGAGATAGGAGGGTTTGGATGAAGATAAATCTAGCTTTCAGTACAGAAATGGTTTTAAATTGCATTAAGAGATGAGAAGCAAAAGATGGAAAGAAAGGTGGATGTGTTTTTTGTTTTTATTAGATCTGTATTTCATACTATTAGTCATAATACATTGTTGAAGAGATTATGGATAATGAGGACTGAGGAGCAGGCTTTTAAATGGTATGAATCATTTCTAATGAAAAAAAATCTTTCTGCGTAGAGTTTTAAGTGCAGAGGTCTAAAACTTAAGAACTGAGACAGGGGTATACCAGAAGTCCCCATTATCCCCTATTCTGTTTTATATATCATTTTAACACACTTGCTGAACAAATTCATAAATTAGGTTTTCCTCTGTGTATATATGCAGATGGCATACATTTTTTTATGTCAATGAAGAAGTCTTTTTAAGAACTTTTGGATCAATTGAGACAGGATTTACAAGAATTAGAAAAATGGTTGAACAGTAACAGGCTGAAATTGAATTTTACAAAAACAGATTTTATGGATAGGGAATAGGATCATTCTTGATATTAAATTGGTACAGATTTCCAGCCAAGAGTTGTGTTTGTAAAAGAAGTCTGTAGCTTTAGCGTAATTCTACTTTTGCAGTTGACTTTTGAAGCACAGGTGCACAATGGTCAAAAGAAAGCACAGTATAAGTTAAAACTAGTTAAGCAATTGAACTCTTCATTGAAGGCCTAGGATTTCTGTACAGGTCCAGATGACAGTGTTGAGTCAGCAGGGCTACTGTGATGCAGTTTTATCTGGGGATCCTGAAGAAATGAATGTGTCAATTACAATGCATTCAAAATTTGGAGCAAATATGATCACATAATGGTTACAGAGTTAGGGTGACATCTTTATTATATAATCTTCATTAATCGTCAATAGGTCAAGTGCAGTTTAAAACATTGTGTTTGGCATTTAAAGCCATTCAGGTAGTAGGGCCCGTGTTTTTGACCAAATATTCTTCCACAAGGACATCACAATCCTCTTCGCATTGTGTATCGGGTATTACCATCTGCTCATTCCTTTTCTCAGGCGAGGATGAAGAAAGATGTTTTAAATGGTGCCACACCTGGGCTACAGAATAATTTGCTAGTAGAATTAAGACAATTGAATTATTTGCAGTTTTGTAGAACATTGAAAACTTGGTTGTTAGAGAAGTAATTTATAGAATACATTTGGTTTGGGTTTTTTGAATTAGGAAATATTTTAGAAGAATTTATGTATGTTTTAACAGAATGAACATGATGATATATCTGTATTCCGCTTTGTATGTCAAATGATAGTAAAGGTGGATTATAAATGCTATTTTCAAAAAGTTAACTAATAGGGTTGCTGGACAGTCTCATATTCAACACTGGAAGGAGGAGAGGGAAGACAGTGATCTAATCTGTGACGTGTCTCCAAAAGCTATACCTTCAAATGATTTTCAGTAATTTTCTTGGAAAGTTGTAGATTCTGCTAGAAATTCACATACATTAGATGGATTCTAGAAGGCTAAAAGTTTGAGACTCCAAACCGTGGCATGTCTGGGACAAAATTGCTCAAATGTCTGTGAAACTGCTTGAAAACTTGGCAGAGAATACACAGGACAGGAAACAATGAGCTCCAGTGTGTATGATAGAGATTTCTGGGAACCAAGCAACAATTTAAAGTCCCCAGATACATCCTTTTCATTGAGTGTGTCCTTGCCAACATTGATCAGTGCTTACCACTGTAGTATACTAACTGCTCAATTCACACCAATTAAGAAAGAGGGCTGCCACAGAACATAAATAGTCTGTGTCCTGAAATATGCAATATCTATCAAGAAGCCAAAGGGCAGAGAGTCCAAACCTACATTAATGACCTGACTGACACTATGAGCATATACTGTACCTATAGCAAGAAGCTTCAGTTTGTTCAAGACAAGCTGGTAAGTGAAAGTCAGTGCAAAGTATCGGCACAAACCAAGCAAATTTGCCATGAACATGATAATTTTAGTACATGTTTATTCAAACATTCATATAAGATAAGAAATTCAGTCTGCAGGGAAATGCGATTTACTTCACACTGCAAATAGCTATAAGTCTTGCCAATTTTCTTCAACAATGCTTGAAACCAAAGCACTATTGGAAAAATGTTGTCCATAAATATCATCCCCCTCTGCTGGCCAAAAAGGATAACAGACACAATGGGGCTTGTTTACAAAGCCACGGTAGCGGTTTCCGATCGTTAATGGGGCCGCGGCTCTGTTAACAAGTGGAAACTGCTACCGCGGCTTTGTAAACAAGCCCCAATGAGCAAACTTTTAACCATAGTACTGGGTTATTCTTCAATACAGGGGATCTAGGTTTGGATTCCTCACCCACTGGGAATGTGGTATGTGCATGCCCAGGGAAGGGAAGATGGCAGTCAATGAGGGCTCATACAGCTGCCTGGACATGTCCTCTGGAGCAGGATAAATTAAAGACAGATAGGGGAAAAAAAAAAAAAAAAAAAAGATTAAAACCTCACCATACTCAAGAAGTATACCACAGATTAGAAGAGACCTGGTTTTCCTTCCTACATTAACATTTCTCATCTCAAAGTACCCCTTTTCTATTCCTTTTCAAATCATCCATGTTAACACCTGCCTGCAGATTGTAGTCTTTAGTTATATAGGAAAATTGTGATTTTAAAAGTAAACTGACCATTTTTCTTGGAACCTGGGAGCCAGCAGCAGAGATCACTGTCACAGTGCCATTGCTGTTCTAATTTTTAAGGGTCTGTTTATTTTCCCATAGAAAATGAGAAACAGTAAAGTTTAATAGATCAGGCCGTTAAATGATAATTACACTTACCTGGTAATTTTAGTTCCTTGAGTGACGACAGTTCAGTCCTCTACCTCTGGATTGTCAACCTCCTCCTGCAGCTTGGAGACTGGTATGTCAGAATCATGACATCACTGGATATAGCCTGCTGATCTCTCTCCTCAGCCCCAGTGTGAACTATTAACAAAGCAGACTCAAAGGAGCAACAAATAAGTAGCTAGAATACATCTTTAACCTAACCTAACATGAGAACGAAGTAAACCTGCAGACCAGGCTCTCTTATGCCCTTCACTGCCACACACAGAATCAACTAGAAAATACAGCGAACAGAAACGGTTTGAAGACCGACCTACCTGTAGTGGTTCTCCTCGAGCCATTAGATCTCCCCCCTTGTGAAAGAACTCCGGGCAGGATTGAGGACTGAACTGTCGTCACTCAAGGAACTACAGTTACCAGGTAAGTGTAACTATCATTTCCTTATCGTTCCTCCAATTCAGTCCTCTACCTCTGGGATGTGCCAGAGCAGTAATCATTGGGAGGGACCCTTCCAGCCGGCATGCAACACCGCCAAACCGAAACAGGCATCATTCGCAGCTGTGACGTCAAGACGGTAATGCTTACTAAACGTATGCAGAGACGACCAAGTCGCTGCCCTACAAATCTCACCTGGTGGGACCAAACCGTGCTCTGCCCAAGACGCCTGCGCCCTGGTGGAATGAGCTCGCAAACCTCCAGGTACGGACCGATTGTGAAGCATATAGGCGGAAGCAATCGCCTCCCGAATCCACCTGGCAATGGAAGCCTTTGAAGCCAGCTTTCCCTTGCGCACTCCTCCAAACACCACAAACAGCTGGTCCGACTTGCGAAAAAACTTCGTGACCTTCAGATACTGACGCAACACCCGCTTAACGTCCAAACAGCGCAAACTGCAGTCCAAGGCGCTCCCTCCTAACAACTCCAGAACTGGCAAGCACACGGACTGATTCAAGTGAAAGGGAGACACCACTTTAGGTAATAATGAAAGCACTGGACGCAGAACGACCTTTTCTCTCGAGAAGGACAAAAACGGATCCCTAGAGGACAAAGCTTGCAACTCCAAGATGCGCCTAGCTGAGCAGATCGCCACCAGGAATATAGTTTTTAACGTTAAGTCCTTCGCCGACACCTGATGCAACGGCTCAAAAGGCGGTTTGGCCAGCACCGTCAACACCAGATTGAGATCCCAAGGCAGAACCGTCACTCTGCGCAACGGCCACAATCTAGCAACCGCCTTAAGAAAACGCACATCAGCATGAGCTCCGAAAGCCACGCCCTGAACCTTGCCACAATAACAGGAAAGAGATGCCAATTGAACGCGCAAAGAACTAGCTGCCAGACCTTTATCAAAGCCATCTTGCAGAAAGCTTAAAATAGAAGGAATGGAGACCGTGGACGCCCTAATCTGATGCCTCGAGCACCAATCTTCAAAAATACGTCAGACTCGCACACACGCCAAGGAAGTGGACTGCTTCCGAGCCCTAAGCAGCGTAGCAACGACCGGACGCCGAATACCCTTTCTTCCTTAGCCTGGCCCTTTCAATGGCCATACCATAAGCGAGAACGATCCACCTGGGGCATGAAGAGAAGCCCTTGCAGCAATTTGTCCGCCCTTGCTGGCAGCCACCAGGGTTGTCCGTCTAGGAGACGTATGAGATCTGCATACCACGGGCGTCTCGGCCAGTCGGGAGCCACCAGAAGCACCCTTCCCAGGTGAGCTTTGATGCACTAAATCACTCGGCTTAACAACGCCCCGGCGGAAAGACATACAGAAGACCCGAGGTCGGCCACCGATGCAACAGCACGTCTATGCCCTCCAACATTCTTTCGCGTCTCCTGCTGAAGAACCGGCTGACCTTTGCTGACTGAAGGTTGTCATTAAATCCATTATTGGCGTCTCCCGACGAGTCAGTATCTGCGCAAAAACGTCAGGGTGAAACTTCCACTCTCCTGCATCTACCCAAATTCTGCTGAGGAAGTCTGCCATCACATTGTCCTTTCCTGCAATGTGCACTGCCAAAAATGCTGTCAACAGACTTTCCACCCAGGCGAACAGCAAATCCGCCTCTTCTTCCATCGCTGAACTCCCCGTGCCACCCTGACGATTGATGTAGGCGACCGTTGCAGAGTTGTCGGACAGAACACGAACTGCGCAGCCTAGCACCAAGTCCACGAATGCCTGAAACTCTCGGGCAACTGCTCGCAGTTCCAAACGATTTATCAACCAAGAAGCCTCCAGCAGAGACCAAACGCCCTGCGTGAACTTGCTCCCGCAGTGGGCTCCCCAGCCCGCAAGGCTGGCATCCGTCAACAACGGAAGCCACTCCGGTTGCTCCAGCAGCATTACGGCCAACAACGATGACGGGAGCAGCCACCACTGAAGAGACTGCCTGACCTTGATCGGACACGGAAGCCGTTTGCTCAAAGGGTCTGACTGATGCGACCAGCAGCGAAGCAGAGCCCTTTGCAGAGGCCGCATATGCACTTTGGCCCAAGGCACCACCTCCAGAGTTGCCGCCATTGTCCCCAGCACGCGGAGATAAGTCCATGCCAATGGTGCTGGAGTGGCTCTGAACTTGCGCACCAGACTGCAAAGCGCCGGAGCTCTCTTTTGTGGTAAAAACACTTGTCCTTTGCTTGTGTCGAACAGAACCCCCAGATACTCGAGGTCCTGGGAGGGCTCCAGACGGCTTTTGGTCGGATTGACCACCCTACCGAGACTCTGCAAGAATTCCACTACCCTGCTTGTACCCTGAATGCTCTCTGCTTTGGACTTCGCCCGAATCAACCAATCGTCGAGGTACGGGTGCACCAGAATCCCTTTGGCACAACGCCGCCACCACCACCATAATTTTGGTGAAAGTTTGCGGCACCGTTGCCAGACCAAAGGGCAACGCCTGGAACTGATAGTGCCCCCAAGGAAAGGCGAACCTTAGAAACTTCTGATGGGCTGCCCAAATGGGTATGTGCAAATAGGCCTCCGTGAGATCCAGCGACGTCAAGAACTCTCCCCGACGCATCGCCACAATGACCGATCGCAAAGTTTCCATATGAAAATGCGGCACCCTCAGACAACGGTTTATGCCTTTGAGATCTAAAATGGGCTGCAGCGCCCCGCGTTTCTCTGGCACCACGAAATAAATGGAGTACCGACCCAACACCGTACTCTGCTTTCGGTACCACCACGACCGCTCCTAAGCGCAAAAGCCGCCCCAAAGTACTGTGGATCGCTAGGGTCTTCTTTTGGCCCCTGCAGGGGGACATGATGAAGGAATCCCGCACGGGCTGTGCCAGCTCCAGCACATATCCATGTCTAATTATCTCCAACACCCACTGGTTGGACGTGATGAGGGTCCAAGCAGAAAGAAACTCCCGGAGTCGCCCGCCTATGGAAGCTTCTTCCGTCGGGACCCGCCTCATCTCATTGCACCTTGCGAGCTGTTGTTGCGGGACCTGAGGAGAAACCTCTATTAGCTCCCCGAAACCCTCAAAATCCTTGGGCTCGAGATGAAAAGCGGCTCCTTTGGAAAGATCCGAACAGCGGGGTGCGAAATCTCCGGAAATCCCAAAACTGGCCCCTAAAGCCCTGACCGGCCTTTCCCTGTTTCGGCTTATCCTCTGGAAGCCGACCAGCCTTGGACTCTGAGGTCCTTTACCAACTTATCGAGATCTTCCCCAAACAGCTACTTCCCTTTAAACGGCAACTTACTGAGTCAAGACTTGGAAGAACCGTCTGCCACCCAATTTAACCACAGCGATCTGTGGGCGGCCACCGCGGAAGCCGTGCTATTCATGAGTGCCCTGATCAAATCATAATGCACGTCTGCTAAATATGCCACCCCGGATTCCAGGCGACCGAGCTACTTGAGCTCCGGGTGCGTCAAGTGGCGCAACCGCTGCACCCAGCGCAAGCATGCCCGCGCCACCCAAGCTCCACATATAGACACCTGCAACGAAAGCGAGTCCGCCTCAAACGTCTGCTTTAGGAGCCCGTCAACTCTATGGTCCTGAGCTGCACTGCCCTCCACCAGAATGGTGGTCTTCTTCATAACTGCTGACACCACCACGATCACTCGTGGTGCCCGGAACCTTTCCTTATCCTTATCGGCCAGAGGATAGAGCCTATTCATTGTGCGCACACCTGCTTCTGGCTGGTCCCATTTGTCTTGAATCATCTTGGCAACCACTCTGTGCACTGGAAACACCACCTGTGTCTGCCGAACCGCCTGAATAACGGGATCCTCAACTTCCTCCTCCGCGGATGTCTGCGTAGTGAGATGTTTTTGGCAACAGCCTCTCTGACCTCACCTTTAAACCATGCTGGCAGTTTTTTGGACTTCCATCCACTTTTCTTAAAGCGTGGAATACAAGCTGGTCTGGGCTTCCAAGATAGTATTTTTCAACACCCAAGCTTGATGTAAGTCTTTAACCTTCGCAACTGCTCCTTTTAACTGTTTTCCTCATTTTATCATAGTCTCCCTTTCGAAAGTTAAAAGGTAGTACTGTGGATTTCCTTACTATCCCTCCTCCACTAATTAAATCAAAGGCGATCATGCTATGATCACTATTGCCAAGTGGCCCCAACACCCAACATCTGCATTGATTCTGTGATCAACGCCGGCAACTCCTCTCTACGGAAGACTCTAATGATCTTAGCTTGATCTTCAGGTTCCAGGATCTCCCCCCCTTCTTCCAGATCCTGTGCACCCTCTTCATTCTCCCAGTCGGGATCCTTGATTTCCTGCCAATCGCCTTCCGTAGAAGACGGAGCTCGAGCCCTAGCTCTCTTGGGTGCCAGCGGTCCCTCAGCAACCTCGTCAGACCCCGCCATATGCGTGACCAGAACCGCAAGCGAAGCCCCTGGCAACTTACCCTGACGCCACAAACAAAAGGCTTGGTGCATCATTAAAATGAACTCAGGACAAAACTCTCCAAGATCTGCCGACTGCAGCTCCTGCACAGCTGCTGAGGACCCTGCCGGTTCTTCCAAGGCGGACCTCTGCCTGAGCGGCTGCAGAGATTCAGCCACCATCCCCATCGGTGCCCCCTGCGCCTCTAGAGAGTCTTTAAAGTCCATTTGCTGCTCCACTGTGGAAGAAAGCGTTGCACAGCCGCGGCACACTCCTGAATCTGCCACCGTGCCCTTCGGGGTGCCACAGACAACACCCTGTGGTCGCCCCGCCATAGAGTAGGAACTCACACTGACAGAATGAGTTGTCCTGACTGCTGTCCTATTCCCTTTTTTTTTTTCTTTCTAACTCAGAGTAAAATAAAACCAAACTCTAACTGAAACCAGGCACACCTAACCCCAAAAGACTTTAACCGGCAAGAATTTCCCCTCCATCTCTATGCGGGAAATTCCCCTCCACACCATGCTGAACTACTGAAGCCCTGAGAAGGACTCCCTCCCCCGCTCAGCAGCTTTATAAACAAACGAAAGAAAATAAAGAAAGAAGCCTAAAGAAATTAAAAAACGGGCGATAAAAACACCTACCAACCTAAGAGACCCGGTCTCTCAGCTGCCCCACAGCCATGCGGCTTCCCGCACCACACAAAATGGCCGCCAGTAACCCCGGAGCAGACAAAGGCACCAAAATACAAGCCGGCCCAGCACTCCGAGCATTGGCTGATCTCCCCCCTCTGTAAGCGCAGCCTGCCTCCGGTGAAGTGCTTACCGGGCAGGTCTGTGCCGATATCTGATCTCCTCCTGAGCTGTGCAGTCTCACCGGCCTGACCCACAGGTCTCCCGGAGCCACGTCTATGCGGCCTACGCGGATCGGGGAGGTGATCACCCACAAGGAAGGGCTCTCCCCCGTAGAGTCCGGGGGGAGAGATCCTCCGGCTAGAGGTAGGCTAAAGAGTCCCCCTTTTTTTTTGGTAACAGGCAGGGAGCAAGAGAGCTAATCTGTTTGTTTTAAAAGGAAAGTAACCCAATTTTGAAAAGGCAAACCAATAACCCCAACTACACTATGCTACACTCTCATCTGTTCAAGTGAGCCCCATCCAAGGCTCACAACGTCCTCCTGCTGCATGGAGACTGGTCACACTGGGGCTGAGGAGAGAGATCAGCAGGCTATATCCAGTGATGTCATGATTCTGACATACCAGTCTCCAAGCTGCAGGAGGAGGTTGACAACCCAGAGGAAGAGGACTGAACTGGAGGAACGATAAGGAACGTGCCATTACAGAGTGCCAACGGAAGGCAGTGATCCTTCTCCTCCTCTCCCTCCCACCACCCCCACCCCAAATAAGTATGTTGTCAGGAGCATATGATAAACCTTTTAGAGCCACACCAAACAGCTTCCTTTTTTACTTTATATATTTGCCATGGCCAGGTAACACGTGAAGCTAAAAATAACTCTCATATAACACCCACACCCTGCCTTCACCCACTTCTCTCTCTCATTGCCTCCACAATTGCCTGATATCTGTCTCTCTCTTTTGCCAACCCCCCCAGCCATCACCCCATCACCCAATATCTGTCTCTCTCTTTTGCCCCACCACCCAACATCAGTCTCTTTTGATATGCTTATATCATATGTTCCAACCAAGCCTTTACACTCACTTAAGAACCTTCTTGTTACTCTTGAACCCTCTTCAGTTCACTATAAAAAAAAGACAATACAACACATCAATCACCATTCTTTTCTCAGCTTCCAACACTCTGGAATGCCTTGCCATGTTACCTTAGGCTGAAAAAGCATAGTTACTCACATGTAACAGGTGATCTCTGGGAACAGAAGGAATTTAGTCTTCACATATGGGCAACATCAGTACTGACGGAGCCCACACAGGAACGCTCCTCAGCATCCAATAGGAAAGCTTTTGGGAACATCCCACTGCACCTATGTACCTGCCTTCCTGCCTTTCCAGCTCTCCCTCCTCAGCTGAGTTTGTAGCTCAGATAAAAGGAGAGAAAGAAAAAGACGACCTACAACTCCTAGGGAGGAGGGTGGGTTGTGAAGACTAAATTCCTGCTATTCCCGGAGATCACCTGTTACAGGTGAGTATACACTATCTCCAGGAACAAGCAGGAATGTAGTCTTCACATATGGGACTCCCTAGCTAGAAGATGCCAGAGAGATGACCTCAATTAGCTGTGATTTTCACAGATATGCCTAAAGAGGTCATGTATCCTGCATGGATGTCCGGTACTAAAACCCATGACGGAGGGTAGGAGTTGCTCTAAGTCTGAAAGATGCTGGAGAACAGCCTGGCCAAACATGGCATCCCGGCGGGAGTCCTTGTCCAAACAGTAGTGAGCAGCAAATGTATGGACCGAAAACCAAGTTGCTGTTTTGTAGATCTAGTCAATAGCTACAGATCGTAGATTTGCCATTAAGGTAGCCATGGCTCGAACATTATGGGCAGTGGCATGTCCCTTGAGGGAGAGTCCTGCCTTTTCATAAGCAAAGGTGATGCAGTCAGCTATCCACTTGGGGAGAGTACATTTGGAGACTGGCAGCCAAAGTGACTAGGGTCAAAGGAGATGAACAGCTAAGAAGCTTTTTGGTGCTCTCGAGTCCTCTGGAGATAAAAAGCTAAGACACGTTTACAACCCAGAGTTTGGAGGGTTGCTTCTACCTTAGATGAGTGCGGTCTAGGGAAAAAACACAGGAAGGTAGACTGACTGGTTCAAATGGAAGGGCGAGACCACCTTCAGAATGAAGTGAGGGTGGGTCCTTAGGACTACCTTATCATGGTGGAACCGTGTGTAAGGAGGGTCAGCAACCAAGGCCTGGAGCTCACTAATTCACCTTGATGAAGTGACAGCAATGAAGGTAACCTTCCATGTGAGAAATTTAAGTGAAGTAGTGGCTAGAGGTTCAAAGGGCAGCTTGAGAAGTTGCCCTAGAACAACACTGAGGTCCCATGCCACTGGAGATAGCTCAGTGGGAAGCTTGGTTAATAGAAGAACCCCCCCCCATGAAGCATGCTATGAGCGGCTAAGAAGAGTGTTGGCCATCTAAGGGCATGTGAGAGGCTGCAATTGCACTTAGGTGTATTCTTACCAAACTGGTTTTGAATACAGAAGATAGGTGGAGGAGATACTCAAGCAGTGCCTCTACCAGATGTGAGAAGGAATTAAGATTCTTCTAACACCACCAGAAAGAAAACCTACACCACTTGAAAGTGTAGGACCAACTGGTGGATGGCTTCCTAGAAGCTAAGAGGATGTCCCTAACCTCCTGGGGAAGGTTAATGCCTTGGAAGGCTATGCCTTCAGCAGCTATGCTGTGAGATGGAGAAACTATGGAATGGGATGGGATGGAGCAGCGTCCCCGCCTCCTGAGAGAGGAGATCCAGAGCAGACCCCAGATCTATAAGGTTGAGTCTGAGACAGCTGTAGAAGGAGAGGGTACACCACGGTTAACGTGGCCAGCGTAGGGCTATGAGCATCATGAAGCCCCTGTCCCTCTGGAATTTGAAGAGAGTATTGGGAATTAGGGGGAATGGAAAGGCATATAGGAAGCTGTGTCCCCAGTGGAGGTGAAAAGCATCCACTTGTTGACTGGTGCAGGAGTCCTGATACAGAAGCGAGGGAGCTTGGCATTCTGAGGACTTGCAAACAGGTTTATCTCTGGAGTCCCCCAGATCTGAAAAATGTGAGAGACTGTCTACATGAAGAGACCACTCGAGGGGGAGAAAGATTTGACTTTCCGCTAAGACATTGTACTTGCCTGGGAGATACACCATATGGAGGTGAATGTGATGATAGAAACATAGCAATATGACGACAGAAAGAGACCACATGGCCTATCTAGTCTGTCTTTCCATATCAACAAACTACAACAGTCCCCTTTTTATCTTTAGAGATCCTCTGTGTTTGTCCCATGCTTTTTTGAATTCAGTTACCGTCCTCATCTCTACCACCTCCAATGGGAGACTATTCCACACATCCACTATTCTTTCCGTAAAGAAATATTTCCGCATATCACTCCTGAATCTATCTCCCTTCACCCTCATCCCATGTCACCTCATAGCAGAACTTGCTTTCAATTGAAAGAGGCTATCTCCCTGAACATTTATGCCACGGAGATATTTAAACATCTCAATCACCTCTATCCTGCCTTTCCTCTATGGTGTACATATTAAGATCCTTAGGTCTGTCCTCATATGCTTTATAATGAAGACCACTAATCATTTTAGTAGCCACCCTCTGCACCGACTCCATCCTGTTCACATCCTTTTGAAGGTGCGGTCTCCAGAATTGCACACTATACTCCAAATGATGTCGCACCAAAGACTTATACAGAGGCATTATAACCTCCTTTTTTCTACTAGCCATTCCTCTCCATATGCACCTAAGCATCCTTCTAGCTTTTACCGTCGCCTTTTCTACCTGTTTAGCTACTTTAAGATCAGACATAACCACGCCTAGGCCCGCTGTTCTTTAGTGGACAAAAGTACTTCACCCCCTATACTATATTGCTCCCTTGGACTGCTGCAGCCCAAATGCATGACCTTACATTTAACATTAAATCCCAGCTGCCAAATTCTAGACCAGTCTTCAAACTTAGCTAGATCCCTCCTCATGTTATCTACACCTCCCTGGGTGTGTCTACTCTATTGCAGATTTTGGTATCATCCGCAAAGAGGCAAACCTTACCCAACAGCCCTTCCGCTATATCACTAACAAAGATGTTAAAAAGAAAATTGGACCAAGAACAGATCCCTGGGGCACACCACTGGTAACATCCTTCTCCTCAGAGTGAGCTCCATTTACCTGCACTCTTTGTCGCCTCCCACCCAACCAATTTCTAACCCAAGCAGTAACTTTAGGGTTCATCCCTAGGGTGCTCAGTTTGTTTATAAGTCACCTGTGAGGAACAGTGTCAAAGGCTTTACTGAAATCTAAATACACCACATCTAGGGCTCGGTCCAACTCCCTGGTCACCCAGTCAAAGAAATCAGATTTGTCTGACAAGACCTGCCTCTGGTAAATCCATGCTGCCTCGGATCCTGTAATCCGCCAGACTCCAGAAAGCTCGCTATTTTCTCTTTCAGCAGCGTTTCCAATAATTTACTCACCACTGAAGTTAAACTAACCGGCCTGTAGTTTAACCACATCCTTACTTCCGCTTTTGTGCAAAGGCACCACATGAGCCTCTCTCCAGTCCTTTGGCACCACTCCCGACTCCAACGAGGCATTGAAAAGGTCAGTCAGTGAAGCTGCTAGAACGTCCCCAAGTTCCCTCAGTATTCTAGGGTGTATCCCATCCAGTCCCATCGCTTTGTCTACTTTAAGATGAGCTAATTTCTCATGAACAGAGTCTTCTGAAAATTGTTCAAGATGATGTATAGCAAAGGACCAGAGCTATAGAGCCTCGCTGCAGAGGATCCAAGAACCTGTTCTGCCTTGCTTGTTCACATAGAACATGGCTACTTAATTGTCGGTTTGGACTAGGACTTTGCAGCAACAAAAATGGTCCTGGAAGACAGACAGAGCAGAGAATGACTGAGCTCCAGCGGATTTATGTAGAGTTGTGACTCCTGCTGAGACCAGAGTCCTTGAGGAGAAAGATCCAAGATGGGCTCCCCAGCCCAGTTTTGATGCATCAGTCGTCAGGGTACACTGATGTGCTGGCATCTGAAAAGGTGATCCTACAAGATTTTCTGGGGATTGCCACCACTGGAGAGACTAGATCACAAAAGGTAGAGACTTATCTTGTCCCCCAAGCGACCTGATGCTCGAGACCACTGGGATACCAGTGTCCATTGGGCTGGGCACATGTGTAGACAGGCATATGGAACTACATGCACCGTTGATGCCAAATGACCCAGTAGTTGTAGCATTTCTCGAGCATTAAGACAGCATCTCAAGCATGCCTCATGAACTAACTCAGTCAGGCACAGGGGAGCTTTGGCAGAAATGCCCTTGACTGCTGAGTATTTAACAGGGCCCCTATAAATTCTAGAGTCTGAGAGGGGACGAGTTAGGATTTTGGAAGATTTATGACAAACTCCAAATGTTGTAACACCTACATGGTGTATGAGAGGGACAGACTGGCTTCCTGAGAGGTGCTTGCTCTTATGAGCCAGTCGTCTAAGTAAGAGAAGACAAATATACCTAGAGTCCCTAAGAATGCGGCATTTTGTGAAGACTCTTGGGGCAGAGGCAAGGCAGGACTCTGTATTGATAGTGTCTTCCCTGAAACATGAAGTGCAGGAATTTGTGCTCTGGATGGATAAGAATATGAGTGTGCACTTCCTTTAGATCTAGAGAACAGAGCCAGTCCTGACTCTGAAGATAGGGAAGAAGGGTCCCAAGGGAGATCATCTTGAACTTCTCCTGTAGGAGATGCTTGTTTAGTTCCCCGAGGTCCAGAATGGGCCTGTATCCTCTGTTTTCTTTGGAATAAGAAAGTAGGGAGAATAGAAGCCCATTCCCTGTTGGAATGTTGCAACCTCCTCTATTGCACTCTGCAGTAGAAGAGGTGACCTCTTATAGTAACAGAGCAGTGAAAGGTGGCTGAGATCAGAACTCTCTTGGTGAAGTTGGAGGGGGGGGGGGTATAAACTTCATAGATGAAGTTTGCATCCCTCTTGCACTATGGATTATGTCCAAGGTGATGAGATGTCACCTGTGGGCATAGTGACAGAGTCTGCTGGAAATGTGGTCTGGGCAGGACAGCTATGCTCTCTAGAAGGGAGTCAAAAACTCAGAGCAGTCTGGGTCTGCTGAGGTGGCTGAGACTTGGGGAGTCTGCCTTCTTTTGCTATTTGAGGTTGTTGACCCTTCTGAGGAGCATGATGTTGACACTGAACAGCAGTGGTATAAGGAGGATAGTACTTTTTATTGAAGAAAGCTTTCTTTGCTGCTTTCTTCTTAGCGGGGTTGGCAGTAGATCTAGAGAGCCTATTTAGGGTAGTCTTCTCAGACTCCAACTGAGAGGCCTTGTCTTGTCAATCCTTGACAAAGAGGTTTTCACAGGTGCAAGGGATATTACCCAGCTTATCTTGAACCTATTGTTCAAGATTCGATGCTTGGAGCCAAGCAATCCTGCGTGCACCGATGCAAATGGATGAAATCCTGCTGATGCATTCAAAGCAATCAAAAAGTTGCTCTGTTAAACTTTGAAAGATTCCGAGCATGCTTCACAAGGTGAGATAATCCGCCCTCTTGTCACTGGGGAGAAGAGGAGCCATTAACTCCAAATCCTCAGCCACTTCCAGAAGAAACATACCCATATACAGTATATAGGAAACCAATTCTGGCCAATAGCATGGAGGCCTGAAAACATCGACCAAAAGTGTCAAAGGTTCTCAATTCCCTACATGGAGGGTTTGAGGAATGTGTTTTCGCGCTCTTAATCTGACGCATAGCCGATTCCACTACCATGGAATGGTGTGGCAATTGTGTCTTTTGAAAACCAGGACACTCTGGTACCTGGTATCAAGCCATCAGGTATGGGGAGAAATAGTTAGAGGTGTCTCCCACATATGAAGCATGAGGTTGTGAAGTATCTGATGGATAGGGAGCATAGCCGCCTCTTTTGGAGCTGTTGAGTACTGAAGAATTTCCAATTCGTCAGCCCTAGGCTCTCTTTCTCCAATGTCACTATTATGGACAGGACCCTAGCCACATCACAAATAAAGTCTTGGAAACGCCTCTGGTGGGGGACATGCGGCATTGTTGGGATGGAGATGGGTCCTCTGGAAGAGTTTGCATGTCTTGAGTATCGGCCGATCCATCATCTGAAGAATCAGAAGCCAAAGACTCAAAGTATTAATCGGACAGGGTGTTCCTGCTCCATACAAATTGGTACCAGTTGAAGCCGGTACCTGGAATCTGTGTGGTCGAAACCTCAGTACTTGAAACGGATTTGAGGGCCAGCAAGGGCAGCAGCATGGAAAGCGGCAAAAAAGTCAATGCAGGTTGCATCGGTAGCAAAGCCGATACCAACACCTGTGGCACTGACTGTAAGAGTTTTACTGGAACAGAGGCCACCAGTAAGGCCGCTAAGCTCCACTTGATGGCAAGGATACGTTGATCCATGGAGCTTTGCCAATGCTTGGATATTGCAAGCCACGATCCCCGAGCATGGAACCAGGAGCTCTCCGGAGGTGGAGGCCTCGGGAGCATCCTGGGACCCCACTAAGGCTTTGGAGGGAAGGTCCTCCCGCCGGGGTTGTTTGGCCAGTGTGTCCCCTTCAGGACAACGCCCGAGGCATCTCGATGCTTAGAAGGAGATTTACCCTTGGGATGGAAGCCAGTCTTCGATGAAGATTTAGGTTTCGATACCCAAGACCCCTGCGAGGAAGATGAAGCTCTTGATGACGTTGATGCTAAAGAGGGTGACCAGCTTTGCAGCTCGATTTTCTAGGCCTCTCTTCATCATCTTTCTACAGAGGACATTCTGATGGCTGATGCTAAGCGTTTTGGACACCAGTCATGGATGTCTATGGCCGAGATGGTACTGCCACACTTAGCACACTTCTTACAACCACTAGATGTTTTTTTCCATTGTGTCTGACACCTAAGATGGTGTCAATACACCTGAAAAAGAAATTTTTCTTCACAGATTTTTTTTTTTTTTACAGAAAGAACAAACGAACCGACAGAAGTCGGTACCAGCGTCTGTGGGAAAGCAGACGCAAACCACAAAAATGAACAAACAAGAATTTCTCCCTGTTGGCTCCACAGAAAACGAAGAACTAAGGAGGGAGAGCTGTAAAGGTGGGAAGGCAGTTACACAGCTGTAGTGGGATGCTCCCCAAAGCTTTCTTATTGGACGCTGGGGAGCGTTCCCGTGCAGGCTCCAATCGGTACCGACGTTGCCCATGTGTGAAGACTACATTCCTGCTTGTTCCTGAAGATTCTCCCTTATGAATTTTAAAAAGGGCCTGAAAGCCTTCTAGTTCGAACACACTTTTGGCGACCTGACGGAATGAGGTAGGATTTATACATGTTGCCACTCTCTCCCTTCTCATCCATACTTTCCTCTGCTCCTTTTTCTTTTCTTATAAATTTGTTTCAACTCTGTACTAGTTTGTATTTTACATATTTTTTATTGTTCTCCACTTTGCTGTATTTTCAAAAGACGATTAATCAAATATAACCTAGCATGCAGCACTAGGACTGAGGAGGGAAGGGGGGGGGGTCGAGCCCATATTTGCCACCCCCCTCTAAGATCCTTCTGTATGTTTCCTAGCCCAAAAGTCCTGGAACTCGTGGATAACACTGGACACAAGATGGACGTCAGATCCACAAGATAACTGATGCATTCAAGCTCCAAGCAAACTTCGGCCCATAAGACAGTATCAGTGTCTGCCTGATGCACTGCTACATCAGTCCACATACCTTGCCACCTGCTTAAAAAAAAAAAAAAAAAAAAAAAAATTTACTGGCTTCTCTCAGCTGCATCAGAATATATACTAGTTATGTTATACAGAAAACTGCTGACTGGGGAGCATAACCCACTCATTTGGAGTGGACTATCAGGATGATAAGGAAGTCAAGATTAGTGCTAGTAATTCCCTAGAGAAACAGGGATGCAAAAACATTTGCTGTATATTAGAGAGAGTCAGTAGCAGAGTGGAATCATGAACTCGGCCTCAGAACCTCTCCTTAATCAGTTTGAAAGTCTAACCACTGTCAGATCATTCTTCTTCCTTATATAAAAATTGTATGTTCCCTCTAGTATGAAGCACCGATAGAGAGTAGAAACCATTACTGAAGAGGAAAAGAAAGTAAAAATATTCATTATATCTTATGCCTTGAACAAAGCGATAAAAATGTTCCTGCCAAAGATGCATAAGAGAGTGGTCAACATCTAAATGATCTTAAAAGTTAGGATTTTGATATGAAAAACCAAATATGTACTAAGCTGACATGTTGTTGTTGTTGTTAAGTGCCGTCGAGTCGGAGTCGACTCATGGCGACCCTCTGGATAGCTATCCTAAATTGTGTTCGGTCCAGCACCATAGCACAATTTGTTTTGTTGTAACTATCCATTGGGTTTTCATGGCAAGATACAGAAGTAGATTGCCGGGCCTTCCTTCCGCGCAGTTTAAGTTTGGTGTTGTTGCCGTTGTCACAGAAATGTGATCCTCCGCCGTCAACACTATCCCATTCTGCTGCTGCCCAGATGGGTGGTTTGTCTTCGTCTGGCACCTCAGCTGACATCCTTAGGAAGAATATGGAAAGCAGGGCACCAGCTGAGATCAGCCCTTTCCCAGACGCGTGCTCTCCCAGGAGGGATTGAGCCAGCCTTGTCCTGACGACTCCAGTGACACCGCGAGCCCAATCGGGGCTCGCCACCCGAACGCCTCCAGCCCAATCGGGGCTCGCCACCCGAACGCCTCCAGCCCAATCGGGGCTCGCCACCCGAACGCCTCCAGCCCAATCGGGGCTCGCCACCCGAACGCCTCCAGCCCAATCGGGGCTCGCCACCCGAACGCCTCCAGCCTCTCGCCTGCTCAATGGGGGCTCTCCACCTAATTTAAAAGCAGGGCACCAGCTGAGATCAGCCCTTTCCCGGACGCGTGCTCTCCCAGGAGGGATTGAGCCAGCCTTGTCCTGACGACTCCAGTGACACCGCAAGCCCAATCAGGGCTCTCCACCCGGACGCCTTCAGCCCAATCAGGGCTCGCCACCCGGACGCCTCCTGCCTCTTGCCTGCCCAATCGGGGCTCTCCACCTAATTTAAAAAGCAGGGCACCAGCAAGCGGGCCCGCGCCTGAGGGCCCTTCGGTGGTGGCCACATACTCTCCAGGATCCGTTAAACAGCCTGAGAACAAGCTGAAAGCCAGAACTCAAACCAGGACGTAAAATGCAGGTACCGTTTAACTCTACATAGCTAGATACCTAATTGTTGCCAGGTAGTTCCACATTACCCTCAGATACACCGCCAAACATTATACGTGATACCTGCTCCGGTAACAACCGAGCTTAGCCTGCCATTCTAACCCTACCTGCTTCACGACCCACTAAGACGACACCTCATGAAGGCCCTCCGGCCACATGCACACCTACGACTGTACTCCTTTGACTACTACACTCACTATTGACTATACTACATCCTCTGTACTGACTGTGTCCCCTGTACTGCCTGACTCCATACAGTACTGCATCGCTGTACCATTGCGCTACCATATTGTCCCATCCCAATAGCACACTCTACTCACGCATGAGTATCCCGCATTAGATTGCTATACTGCTTGCCCCCGACTGTGCTATACGGCCCTGCCCACTATTGCACTATATATGTTTGCATATGCCTATGCTATACCGCTTGCCCATGATTGTGCTGCTTAAATGGCTATACTGCTCTGCCCATGATTGTACTACTTAGATTGATATACTGAATTGCCCATAATTGTGTTTAAAATTGCTATACTGCTTTACCTATGATTGTGCTGCTTGACAGCTACACTGTTCTACCCATGATTGTGCCGCTTATATTGCTACACTGCGCTATTCATGATTGTGCTGCTTATACTGCTATACTAAGCTACCCATGATTGTGCTGCTTATACTGCTATACTGCCTTGCCCATCCATCATTGTTCTGTTCAGACTAAGGTTGTCGACACCACTTGCACACTTTACGGTTATACTACTACTACACCTATACCACAAGTAAACGACATGCCAAGATTTATACCTGAGCTGAGACTCAACATGGCACTCACAGGCTTTTACATAGCAGCATTATATCTCCTAACAGGTTGGCTAGGCAATGCTGCTGCATTTGTCCCCCCAACATAGTCAAATACCCATCCTTCAAAGCCACAGGAGGAGGTGGACAAGCACTCCCCACCACCCATTTGGTGGTGACGCACACCCTCACCAACCACGCTTATTATATATAGCAATACAACATAATTTGCGAGTTCATAAAATATCCTCCTACCAGCAGAACATTAAGTGTGCCCTCATAAACGCAAGGTCAATATGTAAGAAATGGCCAGTCATTTCAGACATCATTTCCCTCCATTGCCTAGACATACTCCTAACTAAGACTTGGCTATCAAATGATAACGTACTCAACCAGCTCCTACCCAATGGCTTCTCAGTACACACGTCACAGAAGCGGTAGACGAGGAGGTGTTCTCGCTATCACCAAAACTAATCTCCACTTCCACCTGAGCAATACAACCAACGCAATACACAGACGCAAATCACCATTACCAATAAACATTGCTCCTTCAACCTGATATACAGGGCCCCATCCACAGACTCAGATTCCCTCGCAACATTAATTGAGCTTGCATCCAACTCACAATCGCCAGGCACACCAAGCTGGGTTGTAGGTGATTTAAATTTACCATCCTTGCACGACGCACAGGCCTCATCTTTCCTGGATGCTTTCGAAGAACTAGGATACACACAACTCGATGTGCCCACCCATGCTAAAGGAAGGACTCTGGACCTTGTTTTTGCCCCCCCCCCCAACTGCCTTTAAAACAACCACCACCATACTGTCCACTACAGCAGTCCCCTGGTCAGACCACATGTTAATCATGTTCCAAATATCTCTACCCAACTCACTCCAAAAGAGTGTTAAGGCCAGCAACCTCAAAACAGCTCCACGCAGGTTCATAGCCTTTGACAAAGACCAAATCTTAAACCAAACCCATACACTCTTTGACCTAACATCCCACGACCCTGAAGTGTTAGTTTCCACCTGGAATGAAAACTTCAGTTCCATTGCATTACGACCACCATCAAACAAGCCTACCAAGAAGAAAACAGCAGCTTGGTACTCCAGAGCTTAGAACGTCACTCTCCTGCTTGAGAAAACTAGAGACGCTGGCGCCGTACTCACTCCACAGAGGACCCAAGGACATACAACACCCAACTAGAAAAACACCGCCAAGCAATACCTGAAAGCATGAGGAGATTCCACACTGACACTCTAAAGCGGCCCCTAAACAAGCCACATGACCTCTTCACCATGGTAAAGAACCTAGCAAAAGAGCCAGTACCAGAACAACCTAGTCAAATCCACCCTCAAGCCTTCGCCGACTACTTAAAAGCGAAACTGTGCCAAACTAATAAGTCCCCCACACATACCATGGCACCCGAGCCGAGATCCTCAGCCCGACTGTCTGCCTTCTCTAAGCCATCTGCCAAACACATTGAGAACATAATTGCTGGAATGAACACAACCGCACAAACCGACCCTTAACCGGTGTCCTGGATAAAAGTGTTACGACCGACAGTCAGCCCTTTTATAGCAAAGCTAATGGACTGCTCATACACGACAGGCACCTTTCCCCAATCCCTCAAACATACCTCAATCAGGCCACTCCTCAAAAACAACAAACTGGACCCTAAGAAGCCCGACTCATATAGACCGATATCCAGCATACCACTGTTGGCGAAAATCGTCGAGAAAGACGTCCAAAATCTAATTCAAGATCATATTGACATGGGGTCGAAACGCTCCTCACCATCCTGTTCAGTACCATAATTGCAGGAATTGACAGCATACGCCAAGGATACGTACTCATTCTTGGATATAGCGGCGGCCTTTGATTCTGTCTCCCATGACATCCTCTTACACCACCTCAAAGAGAAGGGGATTTGTGACTTAGCACTGAAATGGTGCAAGTCATATCTCTCGGATAGATGGCAACAAGTAAGATCAGATGAAGCAACATCAGAACCTTTCCACCAGAGCCAAGGGGTCCCACAAGAAGCAATTAGATCTTACCTGCTAATTGGTGTTCCTGAAGGAACGACAGTCCAGTCCCTTACTTCTGGGGTTGCGCAACCCTTCCAGCAGCTTGGTGGCTGAGCCCAACCTTTTTGGGGGATGGAGCGGTATAAATACCACTAGGACCACCCCTAGGCACCAGTAATCGAATGAAAAAGCAGACTTAAACTTCCATTAAAGACCTACCTAAATTAACCCCGAAAGGCAAACCCATACTTAAAAAAAAAAAAAAAAATTAAATTTCAATTTGTTATAAGGAAAAGGAGTAGGAGGAGGGGAAGGACCATGAAGGGAGGTGGTTTAACTTGCATCTGTCCGTGCCGTCCTTCCCTTGTGCACCTCCCCCCAGCACCTGCCACACGCTCGGCCCGCCGCTCCACCCCTGACTAACAGGTCTAATAGGTCTTAAGGGATGTCGGAGAACCGGGCGGGAACAGGGACTGGACTGTCGTTCCTTCAGGAACAGCAATTAGCAGGTAAGATCTAATTGCTTCTTCCTTATCGTCACTCCAGTCCAGTCCCTTATTTCTGGGATGTAGCAGAGCAGTTCAACCCTGGGTGGGGTCCGACATACCGGACTGAAGAACCGCAAGGCCAAACCAAGCGTCCGCTGAACTCTGCACGTCCAGCCTGTAGTGCTTGGTAAAGGTATGTAGGGAGGACCAAGTCGCTGCCCTACAAATATCCAGCGGGGGAACTAGACTAAATTCTGCCCAAGAGGTAGCCTGTGCCCTAGTTGAGTGTGCCCGCAGGCCCCCTGGCGCCTGTTTCCCTTTCAGGATATAGGAGGCGGCAATAGCTTCTCGAATCCATCTGGAGATGGTGGCCTTGGCCGCCGCCTCCCCTTTGTGCGGACCCCTGAAATGAATGAAAAGGCGTTCGGATTTCCGAAAGGAAGCTGTGCGAGAGAGGTAACGTTTCAAGGCCCTCTGAACGTCTAGTAAGCGAAGCTTGCTCTCCCTTCCTTCTAACCTCTCGGCCGGGAAGGACGGAAGAGTAACTACCTGGTTCACATGAAAGGGGGAGATAACCTTAGGCAAGAAGGAAGGAACCGTCCTCATGACTACCTTGTCTTTGAGAAAGGATAGGAAGGGGGGCTGGGAAGAAAGCGCTTGGAGTTCTGAGAGCCGCCTGGCCGAACATATAGCGACCAGAAAAACTGTCTTCAGGGTTAGATCCTTTAAGGAGGCTCTCTTGACTGGCTCAAAGGGTTCCCCGACCAAGGCATTTAATACTAGGTTGAGGTCCCAAGGGGGGATGATCGACCTTCGTTGAGGACGCAGTCGCTTAACAGCTCTAAGGAACCTGGAAACATCCGAGTGGGCCCCTAGGGACTTGCCGCGGACCTTCTCTCTATAGCAGGCGATGGCAGCTAGCTGGACCCTTAGGGAACTGGGCGCTAGACCCTTGTCAAAGCCTGTTTGCAAGAATTCCAAGACCTCAGGGACCGAGGCCGAAAGAGGATTCCTTCGGTGCTCTGCACACCACGCTTCGAAGATGCGCCAAACTCTGACGTAGGAGAGACAGGTTGAGCGCTTCCTTGCCTTCAATAGCGTGGTGATTACCGCTGCTGAATAGCCCCGCTTCAGGAGCCGTGCCCTTTCAATAGCCAGGCCGTAAGCAAGAATCGATCCACGTGAGGCATTAGAACCGGCCCTTGCCTCAGCAGGTCTCTTTTGTAGGGAAGACGCCAAGGCTGATCGGCGAGAAGCCTCACCAGATCCGCATACCAGGGACGGCGAGGCCAATCCGGTGCTATGAGAATTATCAATCCCCGGTGAGCCTCCACTCGTTGGAGGACCTTTCCGATTAGAGCCCAGGGAGGGAACACAGAGGAGCCCTTCCGAAGGCCACTTCTGGGACAGGGCATCCAGTCCTTCGGACATTCTTTCCCTCCTTCGGCTGAAGAAGCGAGCCACCTTGGCGGACGCGAACCGTGCCATGAGATCCATGACCGGGAGACCCCAACGGGCCACTATTTGGTCGAAGGTCTCCTGGTCCAGCTCCCACTCTGCTTGGTCTATCCTGCACCTGCTGAGGTAATCTGCCGTGACGTTGTCCGTACCGGCTACGTGCTGAGCTGAGCGCGCTTCCAGCCGAACTTCGGCCCAGCGGAAGAGGGCGTCCGCCTCCTTCTCTAGGGCGTGACTGCTGGTGCCGCCCTGGTCGTTGATGTATGCCACTGCTGTGACGTTGTCGGATAGGACGCGGATTGCTCTTTTCAACACTAAGGTCTCGAGGGCCTTGAGGGCTAGGACGACAGCCCGTAATTCTAGCCTGTTGATGGGCCATTGAGCTTCCAACGGTGTCCAGCGACCCTGGACAAACTGGTCCTCGCAGTGGGCACCCCAGCCTGATAGACTGGCATCCGTCGTTAATAGTAACCACTGAGGAGGTTCGAGAGGCATCCCGCGATCCAGATTTCTGGATCTCCTCCACCAGTGGAGTGTCTGCTTGGTCCGTGGAGCACAGGGTAACTGCATTGACAAAGGATGATGTTGAGGGGACCAACGCCGCAATAGGGCCCGCTGCAAGGGTCGCATATGGGCCCTGGCCCATGGAACTACCTCTATCGCCGCGGCCATGGTCCCCAGGACCTGAAGATAATGCCACGCTGAGGGGCTCCTTCTGTGCAGAAACTGTGTGACCAGAAGCCTTAGATCTCTTGATCTTGTACGTGACAGAAAGACTCTGCCTTTGTTGGTGTCGAACCTTGCACCGAGATATTCGAGTTCCTGGGAGGGGGTCATCCTGCTTTTTGCTCGATTGATGATCCACCCCAGCTCCTCTAGAACTTGGACTACTCTGGCAGTTGCCGAGCGACTCTTCTTCCGACTTTGCCCGGATTAGCCAATCGTCCAGGTAAGGGTGCACTAGTATTCCCTCTTTCCGTAGGGAAGCCGCTACTACCACCATCACTTTGGTAAAGGTCCGTGGAGCCGTAGCTAGACCGAAAGGTAGAGCCTGGAATTGGTAGTGGCCTGTGTGTACTGCGAATCTCAGGAACTGTTGATGGGACTTTCTGACTGGTATGTGCAAATAGGCTTCTGTCAGATCTAGGGACGTCAGGAACTCTCTGCTCCTTACGGCTGCTATGACTGAACGTAGGGTCTCCATCCGGAAATGAGGTACTCTGAGGCAGCGATTGACCTGCTTTAGATCCAGTATCGGGCGAAGGGACCCTTCTTTCTTTGGGACCACGAAGTAGATCGAGTACCGACCCGAGCCGTACTGGTCTGGTGGAACCGGAACCACGGCCCCGAGAGCTATTAGTCGGGTAAGAGTTGCCTCTATCGCCGCGGTCCTTGCAGGGGAACCGCAGGCTGGCGGTATTTGCTTTGCGAATTCGAGAGCATAGCCCTCTCTGATCACCTCTAGGACCCATCGATCGGATGTAACCCGGGACCAGGTGGGAAGAAACTGCCTTAAGCGACCGCCGACCGGCAGTCCGTCCCCCTGGACCCCCGTAGTCTCATTGCTGTTTTCTAGAGCCCGAGGAGGAGGCAGGGGCGCCAAAGCCTCTCCCTGCTCCTTGAAACCCTCTAAAACTGGGGTCACCAACCTCCAGAGGGCCGCGGGCTGCACAGCCGACTACCGGGAGCCTCGCGGGCCGCACCCCCCTTCTCCCCGCCCCCGCGAAAAAAAACAAACGCAAAATTATGAAAACAATGGCTGATCACCTTTATTGAATTTAATGAGATGGCTGATGATTCATGCTAGCAGACAAACGCTTAAAGTCCGGCTTCACAGATGACACTGACAGGAGAAGGGACACTTGCAGGTGGTCGTCGGTGAGCTGCGAGCGCATGGATACAATGGCGGGAATCCTTGGCGGGCCGCACGTAATGTTAACCGGGGTAGAGCCTCGTGGGCCGCATGCGGCCCGCAGGTTGGTGACCCCTGACCCCTTGAGGGAAAACGGCCCCTGTGAAAGGGGTTTGACCTGGCTGGGCGAAACCTCCGGGGGTCCCTTGATTGGTTACGTACCGGGGCCAGGGGACGCCCTTGCTTCGGTCTGTCCTCCGGAAGCCTGCCTCCCTTAGATTCGCCCAGGTCCTTTACTAGCTTTTCTAAATCCTCCCCAAATAACAGTTTCCCTTTAAAGGGGAGGCGACTGAGGCGTGACTTAGGGGAGGCATCGGCGGCCCAATTCCGTAGCCACAAATAACGCCTAGCAGCCACAACCGAGGCCATGTTCTTGGCCAGGCTTCTGATGAGGTCATACTGGCTATCCGCCAAGTAGGCCGCTCCGGATTCCAGTCTAGCAGCGTTGGCCTGTGCTTCTTCCGCAGAGCCCTCCGCTGATTGAAGCTGTTGGACCATCTTAAGCAGGCCCGTGCTACCCAGGCTCCTGCGACGGAGGCCTGCAGTGCCAGAGCGCTAATATCAAAGGCTTGTTTTAGAAGCGTGTCCAATTTTCTGTCTTGAGAATCTCGTAGGGCCGTGCTGCCCTCGACTGGGATAGTAGTTTTCTTCGTAACAGCTGACACTGCCGCATCCACCCTGGGGGACTTCAGTAGCTCTTTATCTGACTCTAGGAGCGGATAAAGGCGGGTCATGGATCGACTCCCCTTAGGCTTGACTCTGGCTGATCCCATTCCTCCTGGATCATCTGACGCACCACTCTGTGGACAGGGAAAACTTTCTGTGATCTCCTGATGGCCTGGATTACAGGATCTTCCAACGCCTCTTCCTCTGCCGGCGTGTCCGAGGCAACATTGAGGACTTTCAGGGATTCATTAATTAATGCCGGGAGTTCCTCCCGACAAAAGACCCTGATTACACGTGCATGATCTTCCTCCGGGATCTCCCCTTCTTCAAGCTCCTCCTCTTCTTCGTCCAAGTCCCTGTCGGAGTTCTCTCCCTCAGGGATATCCTGTGAGAGGGAAGGGAGAGGCTCCTCGGAGCTCAGACGGGGGCGTTTAGGCGGAATCCCTGGTTCCGCATTGCCTACTCTCGTGGGCTTGGACGAATTGCCCTCTGCTGCCGATCCAGCAACTCCTGACCCCAGGCCCTGCTTACGTAAGCAGTAGGCCTTGTGTAGTAACAGGACAAAGTCGGGAGAGAAAAAGTCCCCGGCTTCCCCTTCCCGGTAAGACAGGAGGGAGGCAAGGGAGGAGAGGATAGCTCCGAGGACGTAGAAGGAGGTAGCTGGGGACCCCCTTCCCCTTGTAGGGGATCCTCGGGGCCCTGGGAAGCTTGTGACATGGCCAAGTTGATTTCTTGCTCCACGGAGGCAGCCACTGCAGCACAACCTCTGCAGACCCCCTGCCTCCGAGGAGGTACCTCGCCGGGTGCCACAGGATGGACACCGAGACTTGGCCGCCATGACCTTGGGGGGGGAGGGGGGTACAGGAGCCCTTCCTGTGCTTCGGGGCTGAAACGCTGGGTCTAAGCAAGGGGAGACTGAAGCGCTCCGATGCAGAGATAAACCGTCCCTTTAATAAAGGTGTGTGTGCTCTCTCCACTACTGGTATTAGAAATTCCCCTTTAATTTTAATGCCAGATTTAAAGTATTAAAATTAAAAGGTAAAGCAAATAACAAAACCACCACATAGCAATCTCCAAATTAAATTTTTAAAATATTAGAGTAATCAAAGAAATGCCTATCCCTTGAAAACAATCCCCAGTACTTGCGTTTCAGAAGTTTTTGCTGATGAAAGTCTGGGCCCGACTCTACGAACTGCCACCGTTGGCTCTACACGTGGTAGGCCTCACCACGTGGAGTCCTAAACGGGAGTCGCGAGTCTGCTCACCGCCCGATATTCCTTCTGCCTGCCGGCTCGGTTGGGTCCCGCGATTGCCTTAGAGCCGGGAACCGCCGCTTCAAACAGCCTCCCGCTGGAAGCGCGGCCTCCGGAGTTCAACCCCGCGTCCCTCTGCTCCTGGACGGGGCCTCTAGCGCTCAGCCACCATAAGGGCTTCGGCGCGAGGCAAGGCAGGGCTGTAAAAGAATTGTGCAGGAGCCGGCTGGATAAGCAGCAGAGGGGGTTGCTCGGTCCTCCCCACTGCTGCTTCCAGGGAAACCACCTCCGATCCCCGGCCCGGACAGTCAGGGGAGGGGGGGGGGGAAGGAAGGAGAGAGCAAGCAGGAAAATTAAAGGCACAGTGACCTGCAAACACTAAAAGGTAAAAACAAAGAATTAATAAAGAAAAAGGTAAATTTGAATAAAAAATAAATAAAAAGGAGACTCCAGTAAGCACTAGGCTTACGGAACCCTCCAGCTGCTTGGAGGCTGAGAATACTGGTGCCTAGGGGTGGTCCTAGTGGTATTTATACCGCTCCGTCCCCCAAAAAGGTTGGGCTCCGCCTCCAAGCTGCTGGAAGGGTTGCGCAACCCAGAAGTAAGGGACTGGACTGGAGTGACGATAAGGAAGGATCCTCTCTATCTGCCCTGTTTAATATTTATATGCAGCCGATCTGCGAGATCGTCCAGGCCTTCAAGGTGGAATGCCTGTTATACGCAGGATGACGTACTCCTATATATGCCTTTTGCAACAGAGAACACTGAACTCTCACCGCTCACGGACTATTTTAACGCAGTATCCAGATGGCTCCAATCATAAAACCCGCGAATCCAACATAAGAAAACCAAAGTCCTTTTCGTCACCAGAGATCCAAAATTCATCACACCACCGTGCTTGAAGGTCTTAGACACAGAACTACTTACCAAACCCTCTATTAGATATCTAGGAGTCACACTTGACCAGCGACTAGACATGAAGACCCATATAGGCAATGTAGCAAGAGCTATATACCATAAAATCACTTAGACACATACGCACCTTACTGGAACCTGGCGACTTCCGCACAGTATACCAAACCTTGATCATACCGCATTTTGACTATGCAAACGCCATACTCCAGGGTCTCCCGCAATCTATGCTACACCCTTTACAGCTTGCAATAAACTCTGCTGCAAGAGTGCTCCAGGGCGCTTCCAAGTGGGAACACATAACACCCATCCTTAAACAACTCCACTGGCTCCCCATAAAAGGCAGAATTACGTTCAAAACCATAATTCTGACCTTCAAGATCATAAATAAGCTCGCCCCACCAGCCCTAGCAGACCTCATTCAGATAACCCCCCTGAACAGACCTAGAAGATCCCCTGAGGACAATAAACTAATAGTCCCAAGAGAAACAACCAAGTGCTGCCATACAACAGTGAACAGGGCTTTCAAATTCTCTGCACCAAAATGCTGGAACAGCCTCCCTCCCAGTATACGGGCAATCACTAATTTAACGCAGTTTAGGAAAGCTCTGAAATATCACCTTTTCCTCACGCACTACCCGGATGACAGCACCTCAAATGCCTCATCAGTAAACTAACCACGTCAAACAGATGTTCAGCCAGCTCTTTCTGTACAGTTGTAAATAGATACCCCTTGTTGTCTATTCCAAGTTCTGTTGCCTGTTAATTGTAAACACAAATCGACTGTTTTGAGATGTGTATTTAATTGGTTCTATGTAAACCACACTGATGGAAAATAGCACGGTATATAAGTGCATGTAATAAAATAAATAAAAGGAATCAAGAAATGTAACCAAAACACAAAGGTGATACTGTTGCAAAAAAGGAAAACATGGCATGTTTAACAGGAAAAAAAAAAAAAAAAAAAAAAGCACACAGAACAAATTCTGCTAGTCTAAAGAGTGTAAAGCACAGTTACTTACCTGTAACAGGTGATCTCTGGGAACAGCAGGAATAAGTCTTCACATATGGGTACATCGGTACCGACAGTCTGCGCGGGAATGCTTCCCAGCATCCAATCAGAACGCTTTTGGAAGCATCCCAACACGCCTGCGTGCTGCCTTCCCGCCTTTCCCAACTGCCTCTCCTCAGTTAAGTTTTAAAGCTGAGGCAAAGAGAGAGAGAGCAAGGAAGGGAAAGATAGAGACAGAGAAATGCAACTCCTAGGGGAGGTGGGTGGGTTGTGAAGACTTATTCCTGCTGTTCCCAGAGATCACCTGTTACAGGTAAGTAACTGTGCTATCTCCAGGAACAAGCAGGAATGAGTCTTCACATTTGGGACTCCCAAGCTGAGATGCCCAGAGGGAGTCCTGGCATGCTGCGAATCTAGAAAGAGCCATGCTACTCCTCAGAACCTCAGGCATCCTGGGGATGGAGGGTAGGAGTTGAATTACAGAAAAGGTGCTGTGGAACAGCTGGACTAGAACAGGACTTCTGTAGAGGAAGATCCTGTATAGAGGGCATTTAGTAGTAAAAAATTGTAACATGGGCCTCCCTTGTTGGCATTGCAAAAGTCTACTGAGGTTCATATGGATCTGTTAGAAAAGCCAGTGAAAAACCTCAAGCAGTACCTCACTGAGAAGTAGTGGTAATAAAAGTAGAAAAAACAAGTGGAGGTCAGAACCCTTCAGGGTGAGAAATAGCCCCAGGGGAAAACTGGGGTAGTATAAAGAGGTAGGGCTTCAGCGGAAGACGCAGAAGGTACTATTAGACCAAGCTTAAGCTGTTTTGGTCCAAGAACAGTACAATCCTAGGACCAAAAGAAAATGAGTCTGACCCATCTGGACTGGCAATGGAATTAATCCATGTAGGAGAGAAAGGGTATGGAGACCCCTGTATCTGATAAGAAAGTAAGGACAGATTTAGGAAGTGCTAAGCTTTAGATTAACTGAAGTTCCGCAATGTCTTTCCTAAATGGGGTCAATTAGGAACGAAAAAGGTACATGGAGAGCTTCAGGAGGTACCTAACCCTGAAAGGTTATGGTAAGGAAAAAGTTTGCTAATTACCACAGGAAGTGGTTATATGTGTAGAACCCCAAGTATGCTGGCACAGCATTGATAGGGGTAGTGGCCATCTGTCAGGGTCATATAGGAATGTATGGATATCTGAACCTAAACAGACAGATAGATAAGTATGTGGATACATATCTACCTAAAAGATATCTCTCACTAGATCTCTATCTATCTAGATATCTCTATCTCTCTCTCTATCTCTCTCTCTATCTATCTATATTTTTTTTTTAGAGAGAGAGATATGTATGGGCAGAAGATACAGATAGAAATAGATATATACATATATATATGTAGGCATATAGACATGTCTCCAGGTATGTGAATGGAGAGATGCCTATAGAACTAGATCCCCCTAGGAATATGGGGAGAGAGAAAGATTCATCTAATAGCAAGAAGGATGATACCTCCTTGAATAGATGCATAGAGAATCTTCTTTCCCTGGTTATGACTGAGAGTCAGAGGAATGGTCTCCCTGACAAGAAGGAGTCTAGATTTCTTTCAGAAATCGAGCTCCTGAATAACCAGGATGGCCTATTTGAAAAATACAGAGGATAACTTCAGTCTGCAGGCAGCAAGTCCAGATCTCTCCAGAACTGCAGTATGGTGATTGGATAGAGGGCGCCAGTGGAATAAGATACCATAGTGACCCACCTATAAGGGCAATATGGGTATCAGGCGTCCTTGAGCTGCCACTGAAAGAAAACTCTCTCTGGCAAGAGTCCAAAGGAGATATGGGCCAAGCCAGGGAATTGGTCATTCTTTAGGTTTTCACCTGATGAAAGGCCTGTGTCTTATGTCTCAAGAGATTTTAGATGAGATGGTAAGGGTAGGGAACACCTACCAGTCACGGGAACCCCTTCTAACCATCTGGGGTTATCTGCTAGGCAGAATACTAATGCTCTCTAGCAAGGGCCCATAGTGCAAAGCTACTCTGTAGAGTTGCAGAGAGCATAGTGCAGGTTGGTTAGAAGAAAAAACTGATTGTTTGAAGCCAGTGGGTAACTTAACTATTCTGCCAAGGACAAAGAATAGAAGTTAACCAACCAGTCTGTGATAATAGGGTTTCCAAACAAGGTTGATAACCTGTTTGGGGTTTAGCACCGAGGCTAGAAGGATTGCTAGTGGAGGAGAAACCCTGGTTGTGTGGTGAACAGAACCAGTGGCTTAACCACTAGGAATTGCTGTATCTGCAGCAACTACCAGGGCAGCGGAAGAAAATTTCTTTTCTCCTCCTTTTTTAGATTGGGAAAAACGAAACAGACATAATAGGACTTGCTATTGTCTGATGAGCTGCCCTAAGGTAATAAAGGGGGAGACAACTCTGGAAGGGAGAATCCCCCTGTGGAATAGGTAGAGGACCATAGGGGCTTACCAGTGTAAAAGAGCCACTCTTACAAACCGAATGTTGTAGTAAGAGGGAGGTAAGACAGAGTTGAAGGAGACTGACTATGCAGGAAGTCTCTGAAAGGTGAGATGATACATGCCAGTACAGGGAAAAAAAAACCTGTTATTGATAGTTGTCACTTCTCTTTTCACCGAAGAGGAAGAGAAACCTGTTAACTATGGGCATGATCATCAAAGATTCTTAGAGTAAAAGAAAAGATGTCTCGTGAAGAGATACCTAGGAAAGCTTAGGATGAAATTAGTGCAGATACTTCAAGTGAAAAGAAGCAGACTGCCACTGTAACCACCAACCAAGAGAGGTAATGATGATCTATTTGAAACCCTGTGACTGCTGGGTTTGCTGACCCTGTTGAGGTTGTGGTTTCTTCAGACCAGGGCGATGTTTCCCCTATTTGGGAACATCTGTATGATGGGCAGAAGATGGATAAAACTTTTTCCCCCTAGGGGAAGAAAGTTTGGTAGGACATTTCCTACCAACTGGGAAAGAGGAAGGCGTAGAACAGCCTCTGGAAACAGGAACGTCAGTGGTTAACTGAGCAACTTTGAGTAAAGACTCCTTGTTAAAGAGATTTTCTCCGGTGCAAGGAGTATTTCCCAGTCTTTCTTGTGCCCATTTATTTATTTATTTTTTTATTTATTTATTTAACTGCATTTATATCCCGCTTTTCACCGGGTCAAAGCGGTGGAACACGTAACATAGGACGGGGTAATTTTTGGGTGGGGCCATCACCAAGTCTGAAACCTGGAGCCAGGCTTTACGTCATGCCCCTATAGCTATAGCAGAAGTTCTGCTAACAGACTCAAAGGAGTCTAGGGAAGCACGAGTAAGAAACCTAGAGATATTTCGAGCATGACTAACCAGTAAGGAATAGTCTGCACTTTTGGGCTCTTGAAGAAAAGGAGTCAAACAGTAATTTCTTTGCGACCTCTTCAAGAGATAATCCCATATAGAAAATATATGAGAGAATTCTTGCTGAAAGCATGGATGCCTGGAAGGTTTGGCGTCCAAAGACATCTAAAGTCTTAGACTCACGACCTGGCGGATAAGAAGAGTGCTTTTTAGTACTCTTAACCCGCCTCATTGCTGATTCTACAACAATGGAATGATAAGGAAGTTGAGTCCTTTGAAAACCTGGAGAGGGGGGCACCTGATATAGAAGATCAGTTGCCCTAGAAGGTGGGGGCACCGTTAAAGGAGCTTCCCACATTCGTAGGAGATCCTGCAAGGAATGATGCAAAGGAAGCATGATGTTCTCCTTTGCTCTCCCAGGAATATACAAGGATTCTGTATTCCCTTGTGTAGGATCATGTCCAGGTATAGAAATGGCAAGAGATTTTGCCATATCCAGGAGAAAAGCTTGAAAAGAAAAATCCCCAGAGGGAAATCCTTTTGGACAGGCTAGATCTGCTGAAGAACTAGCATTGGCACCCAGGGATCTATCCAATTTTATAGGAGTATAAGATCCTAAAGGGTGGAGTATGGGATCCTTAGAGGATGGTTGCCGGTACCGTAGGTTGGGACCAGCAACAGTTGGTAGCATATCGTCCATGCCAGGAATCGATTCCAGACTCGGTATCGAGGGAAGCGAGCCTGATGAAAGAAGCATGGAAGGTACCGACAACGATGGTAAAAAGGATACCGGTACAGACTCCGGTACCGTATCCAATACCGGTGGAAGGCGGCCAGCCGGTGACGGCTCTAACGGTATCGAAAGAACCGTCGATGCCGAACATGGACCATCGGAACCGTGCCTTCGGTACCGTCTGGTGTCGGTACCAAGGCGAGTCAGTACCCAGTCCTCCAGACTGGAGATCGATTCCAGACTCAGCATCGAAGGAAGCGAGTTTATCGATGAACATCTGGAGGGTACCGACGTCAGTACTAGTACCGGTACCGGGATCGATACCAATACTGGAAAGTCGGTCTGCAGCGTATCCAACGGCCCCGTAGGTACTGAGGACGCCAGACTACGATCCTTGGTGAGGAATGTTTCATCCAACACCATTGCCAATGCCGGGGTATCGGTACCGCTCGAAGTGGATGCCACCACCGAGCATGGCTCAGGTATGTTCAGAGAGTGGTGAACCTCAGAACAACCTGAAACCCCACACAGGCTTTGGAGGCCGAAGACTCCCACCGGGGTTTTAAAGCCAGTGTGTTCGAGGGCAAGGCCAGAGGCATCTCTATGCTGTGCATGAGATCTACCACTCGAGGACTGGCTAGTCTTAAAAGACTGTTTTTGGGTTACCTGATCCTGTGAAAAAGAAGAAGTGGTCGGTGCCCTGAAGTTGGATGGGGACCGCGTATCGAGGGGAACTCGATGCTGAAGACTTCTTCCCACAATACTGTTACAGGAGGGACACTCCGGAGGAAAGTGGTCAGGACCCAAGCAGGGTAGACACCAATTATGAGTGTCTAAAATAAGTTTTTTACCGCCACAGTTTGAACATTTCTTAGGAATAGTGGCTGGCGTTTCCATGAGGAAAAAAGGGGTAGGCCTAGAAGGCCAGGAAAACCCTGTCAGGCACTAAGGGAAAAAGTTATTCCCTAACATGAATAAAATTGAAGAAAAAAAGAAAAGAAACACCGGCGGTACCGGTGGCGTCGGGGAAGGCAGCCGCGACCACAAGAAAGCTAAAAAATAAAAGAAGAATTTTCTGCGGTGACAGAAGGACGTCCTGTCGGCTCCGTGGAAAAACGAAAACTGAGGAGAGGCAGTTGGGAAAGGCAGGAAGGAAGCACGCAGGTGTGTTGGGATGCTTCCAAAAGCATTCCGATTGGACGCTGGGAAGCGTTCCCACGCAGACTCCGTCGGTACCGATGTACCCATATGTGAAGACTCATTCCTGCTTGTTCCTGGAGATAAACATAGCAGAAGCATCCAATAAACAGATGGATAAACTTTATTAATAACCCTTAAGGAGCAATGTTCAACTTATATTAATATTCATAAAGTGATTTCTATTCAGCCGTGTCATTTTTGGCACAACTATTTCATAATATCTCCTCCTACCGGACCACTACTGATGTAGTCTTAAATAAAACTTCTTACTAGTAAATTATGTCTTTGCAAACTGCATAATGTTAAAGAAACAAACGTATATTCTATCATTTACACACCAGGATGGGGAAAGTTGCTTACAAATTGTTTACTCTGTTTTAAGTATGTAAAATGAGCCCTACAAACTCATAGGTCAATGCAGAAACACTGTGTTAAAGCTCAGTGCAGGGTTTCCTAATACAAGTCTTATGCAGATGTTTTGCTCTGATGCAGTAAACAAACCACAAATAAGTTGTACGCAACAAACGTGCACTAAACAAGAGCAAGCCAGACCCATGAAATGCAAGTCTGCATTAACAGCACTTATATTTTGTGCACAAAAATAAATAAATAAAAAAACCACAACCCCTGGTACTTATGTGCATGTGTTAGAATGCTATCTGGCATATAAAACTAATATTATTCTGTGCAAAATAAGATGAAATTAGGGCTTAAGTGCTAATCTTCTTTCCTCAAGTTGCTCCCGTCCAGTCCAGCGCATGGGTTATGCCCTATCACCAGCAGATGCAGGCTGAGCATGCCAGGTTTTGATGTCGTCACAGTATAAGGGCTCTGTGCACCTCTCTTCAGGTCAGTATTTTAAATAACAAAGCAGACTCCAGCAAGAGAAAAGTGATAACAGCACCCTGTATGCCATGATAAGACATTCAAACCCCATCTAGAGCATGTATATAACTACCTAAAAGCTGTAAAATACCTTAACCCAGATCTTGTATATAGTTCCCCCAGTTAATACAAGTTGAATGACCTTGTTTTCTGTAAGTCCAGCACAGGCGTTTACCTGTGTCTGAACTAAGCTGATGTTATCTGTAAACCGAGCTGATACCAAAGAGCGCGGTATAGAAAAATAAATAAAATTAAAAAAAAAAAAAAAGTTATTTAAAAAGCGATCTTGCCATAACAGCAACTTCAAAAGACAGAGGAAGTAGAAATACTACTCCAAAGAGGAAAAAAAAAAAAACAGAGGGTACTGAAAACCCTCTAGAGAAGAGAACTCAAATATACATTTCATCATGGGGCACAAGCCCAGCAAGCTATTCCTGGAAACCCGAACTGGACATCCGTATATCCAAGCTTGCCTCAAAAAGAAGCTGAGAACATGGGTGGGTTCTGGAGTGGAGAGACTCAAGAAAAGAAGATTAGCATGCAAGGTCTAAATTTCACCTTAGCATCCCTCCAGTCCAGTCCAGACACATGGGATATACCATAACAGTACTTATGAATGGGAGAGACCCGCGAGCCCTGCCTGTAACACCCAGACCCCAAAAACACCTTTCTTGAACATCGAGGCAATAGTGCCTCACAAAAAGGTATGCAGAGATGACCAAGCCACCGTTTTATAGATGTCCATCGGTGGCACGAGATTATACTCTGTCCAGGATGTCGCTTGCATTCTGGTCAAATGAGCATGCAACCCAAGCGGAATAGACCTGACCTTAAGCAAGTAAGCTGGGGCAATAGCCACCTTTAACCACAATATTATGGAAGTCTGAGGCTGCTTCCCCCTTGAGTGACCCCTGAAAAGGATGAAGAGATGATCTGACTTTCTAAAAGGTTGCATTCGCTTAAGATTGCTATGCAGAACTCTATGTCGAGCAGATGCAACTGCCGGTCCTGAGCCTGAGAAGACGGAAGGGGCACCATCTGATTAAGACAAAGTAGAAACGACCTTTGGTAAGAAGGATGGAACTGGATGTACCACCTTTTCATTTGAAATCATAAGAAAAAGGGTTCCCGACAGGATAACGCCTGAATCTGAGATGCGATGAGCGGAACAAATCACTACCAGAAAAAACATCTTCAGCATAAGGCCTTAAGTGTAGAGCTGTCCAACAGCTTGAAGGGAGGCTCTGTCAATGCCGAAAAGACCCAATTGAGGTCCCACGGCAGCACCAATTGACATACCAGACGACGCACCTGCTTAACAGCTCTGAGAAAAACACAACAGGATGGAGCGCTATTGAAACACCTTGCACTTGATCGCGATAAACAGACCAAGGCTGCTACCTGCACTTGCAAAGAATTCAGTGCCAAGCCTTTATCTAAACCTGCTTGTAAGAATGCTAGTACAGAGGCCAAAAGCACTTGTAGGTCATGTTCTTCACATCAGTTCTCAAAAACTTGCCAAAAAAACAACCTTATATACAAGTAAGAAATGGACTGCTTACAAGCTTACAACATTAACTGCCTAGTAGTATATGCTGATGATGTCCTAATGTTCACCCCAATATCCACAGATCAACCAGACCTCTCCCAGCTTTCAGCATGCTTCGACACTGTCGAAGACTGGCTACATACGCAAAAACTCAAAATAAACCTCAAAAAGACAGAGGTTCTCTTCATCAGCAGAGACCAGACATTCGCCCCTCCCGCATCACTCAAGGTACGCAACGCAGAACTCATTTCCAAGACGATTCGATACCTTGGCGTAGCACTCGACCAGCACCTTAACATGCACTCCCAAATAGGAAATACCGTAAGGGCAATTTACCACAAAGTTTGGATACTACGCCACATGAAACAGATTCTAGAACCAAATGACTTCCGAACAGTCTTTCAAGCCCTAATAATGCCTCATTTTGATTACACCAACTCTATACTGCTGGGCCTCCCAAAGAGCTCGCTAAACCCCCTGCAGCTCACGATGAACACTGCAGCAAGAACACTATGGAGCATCAAGAAGAGACCATATCACCCCCATCCTCAAATATCTACACTGGCTCCCTGTACAGTACAGAATCACATTCAAGACCTTAACAATGACATTTAAGGCAATTAACAGAAGCACATCCACCTCCCTCTCAGACCTTATACACCCCACCCCCTCAACAGATGAAGGAGATCTACCGCCTGCAATACCATACTTCTCCCAAAAGCCATCACCAAATGCTCCAAGACTACGAGAAAATGTGCCTTTGCACTATATACACCCTCTTGCTGGAACGCCCTCCCACCAGACCTCCGCGCCATAAGCAACTTCTCTCAGTTCAGGAAAGCGCTCAAACATCATCTCTTCCTGCAACACTTCTCCATTTCAGACATCACCACCTAGACGTCCTCACCCTGACCCATAGCAGCTTACACAGAGTAACCCCTCCGCTCTACAATTAGAACACTTAATCCATTCACTACAACCTTCCCTAACAAACCCTGGAGTAACAATAGAAATATGTAGATTTATATAGCCACCATTGAGCTTTTTGTAAATACTGCCAAATATTATGGGCAACCATAATACTAATTTGTACATAGTGTATATAGTTATCCTGTTCACCATGTGTTATCTTCCCTGTTCATTGTAAGTCCAATGTCAGACTGTTCTGCATTGTACAACTTATGTTACTTGTGAACCGCGCTGATGATAGAGAGAGAGATAGAGAAAGATAGAGAGAGATAGATATAAAAATAAAGCAAGCAAGCAAAAGAAAAACCAAGTTCTCCAGGGACCACTCCCTCTGCAGCAAACTGATGTTTGCTGAGGAAGTTTGCCTGCACACTTTTCCTGCACTGTGCACCACTGAGTGCGCAAGCAAATTGTCTCTGCCAGACAGAGCCACCTCATCTGCCAAACTTGCACTTCCTGTTCCGCCCTGCCAATTGATATAAGCCACCGTGGTGGCACTGTCTGAAAACACTTATTGTCTTGTTCTACAGTAGTGGACAAAAGTATTGCAGGGCTAGAAACACTGCTCACATTTCCAAATGGTTTATGGACCACAAGTTCTCCTCTGAAGTCTACCAGCCCTGTGCTCCCCATCCAGACAGATTGGCATTGGTGATCACCATCACCTATTCAGGCATCTCCAACAGGATTCCACTCTACAACTCTGTAATCCAACCACTATCGTAAGCATACTCTTGCCTTCCTTGGGCATGGTAAGCACTTTGAGAGTGTGCGCTTCTGGGGTGACCACTGTCAGTGGGGCACTCTGCAGCATCCTGACCCATGGTACCAGATCCAAGGTCGCTGCCATAGAGCCCAGGAGTTGTAGGTAGTGCCATGCTGATGTCGTCCTGAAACATTCTGGCCCTTTCCGGTGGAAACGCATGAGACCTCTCTGTGTCAAAATGTGCCCCTAGACACCGGCTGCTGCGATGGAACCAATTTGCTTTTGGTAAAAATTCATCCCCCATCCCAAACTCTGAAGGAAAGTTATCACTTGCTGTGTGACTTCCTGACTCTTCTACACAGACTTTCCTCTGATCAGCCAATTGTCTAGGTATGGGTGGTACCAGCATGCCCTCTCACTGTAAAGCAGCTGCTACCACCACCATGACCTTCGAAAAGGTCCTCGGTACAGTCACCAGGCCAAACTAAAGCACCTTGAATTGAAAATGCCCCATCGGTACCACAAACCGAGGGAAATGCAGATGGTCTGGGTGAATGAGAATATGCCGATACACCTCCTTGAGGTTCAGGGCTGTCAAGAACCCTCCCTTTCACATGACCACTATACACAGAGCTTAATGTTTTGATGTGAAAATGAGGAACTCTTCAAGGCTGTGTTGACATGCTTGAGGTTGAGAACCGGTCATAATGAACCCTCTCTTTTTTGGGGACCACAAAATAAACAGAGTATCGACCTAGTCCATATTGGTCTGAAGGAACCTCGACCACTGCCTTTAACAGAATCAGCCTTTGCAGCATGTCTGCTACTACTTGCACTTTGACAGGAGCCTTGCACGGGGACAACATAAAGACATCTGAGATAGGGTGAGCATATCCTTCTCGAATCACTTCTGACACCTACTGGTCAGAAGTAATTTGGATTCATTATGGCTTCTTGGAAGTCATTGTGGCACCCGCGTAATAACCTCCACCTGTTCTTCTACCTCAAAAGGACCGCAACTAGAAGGATATTGAGCTCGTTGGAACGGAACAAAGTGGACTACACAAAACCTATGGAAATCTCTCAACTGTCCTCCTTCATTAAGGCTTCCCCGAAGAGAATTTTCCCTTGAATGGAAGCTTACTAAGCCGGATCTTAGAAGACATCAGCCGACCAATTGTGCAGCCAAAGAAAATGGCATGCTGTGACAGCCAAAGACATGCTCTTTGCCAAGATTCTTACCAAATCAGAAAACATCAGCTAAGTATGCCAAACCAGACTCCAACTTAGCCACTTCAGAGGGCAGCTGTTGTGAACCTTGTTCAGGCCGGGAAAGCTCTGAGCCTGAGCCACATAAGCTACACAGATGGATGCTTGTAACGCAAGGGCACTTACCTCAAATGACTGTTTAAGTAGAGTCGTGAATTTTCTATCCTCCATATCCTTTAATGGTGCCCCTCCATCGAGCAGAATGGTCGTCTTCTTAGTCACCGTCGACACAAAGGCATCCACCTTAGGTAACTCAAGGAGCTCCTTTCTCTACTGTCAGGATGGGGTATAAGCAGGCCATAGCCCTGCTTCCCCACAAGCCTGCCTCTGGCAGTTCCCATTCCCCATCGATCTGTTTGATCGCTCTATGTACTGATTTCTGATTGGTACACATGCCCTGAAGGAGAGGGTTTTCGAAGGACACTTCCCCCGCTGGGGTTCCAAATGGAAGATTCAGCATTGCTAGAGATTGCACTATTAATGATATCAACTCCTCCCAGTGGAGCACTAACGATATTCGGGTCCTCTCCCGAAGGAATCTCTCCCTCCTCCAGCTCTAAGGCAGCGGAGTCACCCCAAAGTCCTGAGGGACCTTCTAGAGGGTCCTCTGATGTTTCAGAGCTAACCGATGCTTGTTCCATCTCCAGATCATCTTCCAGCCTTTGGCGCTTGGACGGAGACTCTGGGCCCTCCTTAGCAATCCACAGTCTGGGACCGCAACTACTGAAGGCAACTTGCCGCCTCCCTCCCCCCCCCCCCCCGAAGCACCCACCAGGCCCTACTTCATGCAGTAGGCCTGGTGGAGAAGCAGCACAAAATCCGGGGAAAAAGGCAAATTTAACAAGTCCTGCAGAGCCTCTGGTTGCTGCAATCGCTGTCTGCTTGCAGCATTTTGTCCAGTCTGCTGCTGCTGTCCCCTGGACGAGAGATCCTCTTCTTCCTGCTGTGTCTGCAAAATGGCTGCTGTTTGTGCTGAAAATGCAGGATTATGTGGCTGAGAGACGGCACCAGCAAAAGGCCGCAGCAGCATAAGAGCCCCCCCGACAGAGCACTTTTTAAACATTTTTGGCAGCTTGGTCCTCTTCAATACAGCCACGACAGAAGAAGGTTCTAGATAAGGTTCCCCATCGAACCCCACATATGGCACACACAGGCTTAGGTGTCAGCATGGCAGCCCTTGCTGCCGTGAATATGCACCCGCCATTGTAACAGTTCGCTCACCTGTTCCTCCTGGTACAGCCAAAACTCATTGGTAAAGTGCAGGAATGGCCAGGCTTTCCAGCCGCATCACTGATTGAGAGGCACGCAATGCCTGTCTTTGTTACACGACCCCTTCAATGGACTGGGCATCGCTGGGCTTCACTGCTATGACCTGCCTGAAGAGACACTGTTTAAGCTATGTGCCAAAGTTTCGAAGGCTGGCAGCTCGGGGGGGGGGGGGAGGGAGGACCTAGACCCACAGGTTTACACCCCAAACAAACAGTTCCCAGTTGTCTGCAAAGAAGAAACATCCACTTAGTTTGCCTTCGCAGCTCTCTCTGATAGCCACTCATCTCCTCTCTCAGCCTAGCCTTTTCTTTTCTTTTTTTTAATCCTGTCAGTGGAGTCCAGACTGCACAGAAGCTCGTCAGTATTCTCAGTCTCCTGCAAATGGTCTGAAGAGAAGTGCAGAGCCCTTATACTGTGTCATCATCAAAACCTGGCATGCTCAGTCTTATCTGCTGGTGACAGGGCATAACCCATGCGTCTGGACTGGACTGAAGGGATAAGGAAGATTGATGTTTATACACCAGAAAGCATCCCAGTATATGCATTGAACATTCCAGCACACTTCCCCCTGCCATTTCTTTTCACCACTCCCTTCAACAAAGCCAGAAAAAAATTGCAGGAGCTCTCAAGATAGAGAAGAAACAGGTATGAATTCATCACCAACCCTGACTGCAAACTTATGAACTATGCCAGGCCTTGACATATTTTGTGCAGATTTAGGAGCCAGGCCAAAATCTTAGGAGCCAGTGCTCATGACCTCCTCTTGCCTCCCCCTCCCTGTTCTCAACTCTGCGAGACCTGCGCCAGAGTTCCTACACTGTGCGTCAACTTTAGGTAACAGCTATAGCTTCAGATAACAAGTGTCTTGTGAAGGTGTATGGTGCAATGGTGGTGTGCAGTCTGTACATAGGATGTGGCGGTGGGTGCTTTTGTATGGGTGAAGTGCAGGGCTGTGATGCATGGGTGTGTGTGTTGCAGAGCTTCCGTGTGTGCGGTGAGGAGATGAGGTTCCTGTTTGCACGTGTATGTAGTGTGGAGCTGGGGTAGGTGTCTGTCCTACAGAGGTGGGGGGTATGTACACCTTTCGGCAAAATAGGCATATTGCCCTTTTGTCCCCAAGCATTCATCCCTTTAACCTTACACTCTTCCTTCCCCCTCAAACCTCTCCTCACTCTGTTCCCCCTTCCAGACTCTTCCCCTTCCTTTTTTTGTTTTCGTTACTAGCCCTTTAAGAACTTGTAATTCACTCCCCACCCCACATCTAAATTCTTTTATTTAATTTTTCTAAATTGCAGGCCCCCCACCAGCTGCTGCCTTCTCGTGGCTCTCCCTTCCTGTTCTGCCCATGGGGATTCGATCTCCCCCAGGCAGAAGAGAACGGGGAGGCTGCGATTGTAGCCCAGATGCAAGCTGTCTGCCCGTGGGGATTCCATCTCTTGTGGACAGACAGCTTGCACCTGTGCAATCGCAGCCTTCCTGTTATCTGCCTGCAGTAGATGGGATCCCCAAGGGCAACCAGGGCTGGTCCCTGGCAGCACTTCTGCCAATCCTACATGCTGCTGATTGGGCCTTCTGAGCCCCAGGCACCAAGTCTGATTTTGTATTTGGAATGGTGACCTGGTGCCTGGGGTTTTTCGAGCCCTGTTTTATGCTTCCTCAGACTTTGCATTAAAATCACAGTGATGAGCTTTATTACCATGGCTTTAAATGTGCTGTGCATTACCATCTTCTCAATGCTTTGCACAGTTAGTTTGTACACAAAACTCCTTTCTGTATTGGTGGTGCACAAAAACTAAGCTAGCCTATATGCAAAGCCTGGTGCACTTCACCACATCGGCCCCCTGAAATTGCAAACTGACCACATCTTGTTTCTGAAGGTCAGCAGAAAAAGGTTTTGTTTTGAGTGTGACTTCTGGCAATTTAACCGTTCCATAAACAGTTTAATTTAGTCTTAAAATAAGAAAATACACAGCACAGCCAGCTCAGCATATAACTGCTGGGGACCACAGGGGCCAGTTCAGGAAAATACTCTGGATAAAATGATGCATCCTGGTTTTTTTTGTGTTTTTAGTTTGTGTTTTTTTTGTCTTTAATATGCATGTACCGCAGTTTGCATTTTTAAATGATTCTATATACACAACTGATGTCACGTGAAAGGCCATTTAGCAAGTGCATAAATAAATTAAACCGGGGTACAGCCAAAGCATAAAAAACTACAAGGAACAAAAGAAAAAAAAATTAGAAAAAATGTTGCATCACAACCCAGTAACAAAAGCCTATAAGTGATATTAAAGTCTCCCTTACTCCCGCCCCAAAAACGTTATGAAGGGCCTCTCATACAAGCAGAGAAATGGTCACTCCCCCTCCACCCAGCTAACTACAATACCTAGCCCAGAGAAAGTGTAGTTACTCACCTGTAACAGGTGATCTCTGGGAACAACAGGAATTGAGTTTTCACATATGGGTGACATCGGCACTGACGGAACCCACGCAGGATCGCTCCCCAGCATCCTATAGGAAAGCTTTTGGGAGCATCCCACTGTGCCTGCATAGCTGCCCTTCCTGCCTTTCCAACTCTCCCTCCTCAGTTGGGTTTGTAGCTGAGATAAAAGAAGAGAGCGCCTCCTAGGGGAGGAGGGTGGGTTGTAAAGACTCAATTCCTGTTCCCAGAGATCACCTGTTACAGGTGAGTAACTAGGCTAATCTTCAGGAACAAGCAGGAATGCAGTCTTCACATATGGGATTCCCTAGCTTGGAGATGCCAGGGAGATGACCACAGAGCAGTGAAACACAGGCCTACGTGGATCATGTAGCCTCCCAAGGATCTCTGGTAACTAAATCCGTGATGGGAGGTAGGAGTTGATCTAAGTCTGAAAGAGATGCTGGAGAACAGCCTGGCCGAACGAGGCATCCCAGCAGGAGTCCTGGTCCAGACAATAATGGGCCAAAAAAGTGTGGACAGAGGACCAGGTTGCTGCCTTGCATATTTTGTCAATCGCCACTGAGCATAGGTTTGCCATGGAGGCAGCCATTTCTCGCACATTGTGTGCTGTTACATGACCTTCAAGAGAAAAGTCCCTTACTCTCATAAGCCAAAGATATACAGTCTGCAATCCATTTGGAGAGTGTTCTTTTGGAAATTGGTATACCTAGGTGACTGGAATCAAAAGCAACAAAAAGCTGTGAAGCTTTCCTGTGCTGGCTAGTTCTCTGAAGATAAAAGGCCAAGGCACGCTTGCAATCCAGAGTAGGTGGACTCTTTTCTGCACTAGAGCATGAGGTCTAGGGAAGAAAACAGGAAGGTAAACCGACAGGCTTAAATGACAAGACAAAACCACTTTTGGCATAAAGTGAGGATGAGTTCTAAGGACTACCTTATCATGGTGGAACCGTGTATAAGGAGGGTCAACCACTAAAGCTTGGAGTTCACCGATGCGTCTTGCAAAAGTGAGGACAATTAGGAAGATAACTTTCCAAGAAAGAAACTTCAGAGATGTAGTGGCTATGGATTCGAAGGGTGGCTTCATGAGCTGTCCAAGGACAATATTGAGGACCCATGCCACAGGTGATGGCCTAATAGGAGGCCTAGTTAAGAGTAGGCCCCTCATGAAGCATGCTACAAGTGGCTGAGAAGAGACAGGTTGTCCATCAAAGGGCATGTGACATGCTACAATAGCACTTAGGTGGACCCTTACTGAATTGGTTTTGAGCCCAGAGGATGAGAGGTGGAGGAGATACTCAAGTAATGCCGCCACGGGAACAGAAAGAGTAGTTACTCACCTGTAACAGGTGTTCTCCAGGAGCAGCAGGAATCAGTCCTCACATATGGGTGACGTTGGTGCCGATGGAACCCCTGTGCGGAGCATTTCCCCAGCTTTCAAAGAAAGCCTTTGGGAATGCAGCGCGCCTGTGCGGTCCCCTTCCCGCCCAATGGTGCCATCTTGCTCAGTCAGATGACATAGCTAAAAGACAGCAAAAAATCAAAATGAATGATATGACTGCAACTCCAGGGGATGAGGGAGGGTCGTGAGGACCGATTCCTGCTGCTCCTGGAGAACACCTGTTACAGGTGACTAACTACTCTTTCTCCAGAACCAAGCAGGAAGTCAGTCCTCACATATGGGACTCCCGAGCTCTAGGCTACCAGGAACCCAAAGCTGAAAAAAATGGCTCCCTCTCAAGAGCCTCAGCATTCATGATAAGAATATCCTCTGAGAACGCCCCTGTATGGTAGCCCAACACAAGAGTCAGAGGGTAGAAGTTGCCTAAACCTCAAAGAGATTACGGAGTACCGCCTGTCCGAAAGCACTGTCCCTCTGGGACTCTCTCTCCAGGCAGTAATGGGCTGCAAACGTCTGGCTGGAAGACCAAGTTGCAGCCCGGCAGATGTCTGCCAACGGAACAGAGCGGAGATGAGCTACTGACGCGGCTTTCGCCCTGAAACGGTGGTCCATGACTCGACCCAGCAAGGGGAGGTCAGCTGCCTTATATGCCCAGGCGAAACAATCTGCTACCCAAGTGGACAATGTACGCTTGGAGACAGGTAACCCCATCTTATTAGGGTCAAAGGAGACTAAGAGCCGAGTAGCCCTTCGATGCCCCCTCGTACGTTCTATGTAAAAAGACAATGCCCTCTTACAGTCCAGGGCATGCAAAACTGTTTCAGCCCGGCTGGCATGCGGCCTGGGGAAAAAAGGTCAGAAGAACCACCTCCTGATTGAGGTGGAAAGAGGAGACCACTTTTGGAAGGAACTTGGGATGGGTCCGTAGGACCACCCTGTTCCTATAGAACCACATGTACGGTCTATCAGAAACCAGAGCTTGTAGTTCACTCACACGTCTGGCCGAGGTAAGAGCCACCAGGAAGAGCACTTTCCAAGAGAGGAAGTGCAAATGGCAAGTAGCCATCGGCTCAAATGGTGGGCAAGTAAGTTGCTGGAAGACTATGTTCAAATCCCACTCAGTCGCTGGACGACGAACCAGAGGCTTGAGAAGCAGCAGACCTCTGAGAAAATCGGGACACCAAGGGGTGAACCGACAGACTGTCCTTCCACTGGCGAGTGGTGCGCTGACAAAGCACTGAGGTGGACACGTACAGAGTTAGAGACTTAAGGCCTAGGTCTGAAAGGTGAAGTAGATACTGCAGTACTACTGGCACAAGGCAAGAGAAAGGGTCTTCATTGTGCTGAGCACACCATACCGTAAACCTACGCCACTTGAGGGCATAGGATTTTCTGGTGGACTGTCTCCTAGAGGCCAATACCACCTCCTCAACCTCCTTAGGTAGGAGTAAGGGAGCTAGAACTACCCTTTCAGCAGCCAGACCATCAAATTGAGGGACCTGAGATTGGGGTGCAGAAGGGAACCCTGCTCTTGAGACAGGAGATAGTGTTGCAACCCCAGAGGGAACGGAGTTTCCACCACCAACTGCAGCATAAGTGGAAATCACAGCTGCCTCGGCCATCTAGGGGCTACCAGAATCACTGAGGCCTTGTCCCAGAGAATCTTGAACAGAGTTCAGGCCACCAGGGGCATGGGAGGAAACACATACAGTAGGCCCATAAACCAAGAGATCAGAAAAGCATCTGCTGCCATCCTCAGGGGATGCGGCTGTCTGGAGCAGAACCTGGGCAGCTGACGGTTCAGTGGACTGGCAAAGAGATCGATGGATGGAAGTTCCCAGCAGAGGAAGATCTGCTGGAGCACCAGTGGATTCAACTGCCATTTGTGAGGCTGGAGAATCCTGTTTAGCTTGTCTGCTAGGAAGTTTTCTTGACCAGGTAGATAAACCGCTTTGAGAACAGACCGCAACGGAGCAAAGGGCCAGAGCCTCCAGGCACAGGAGTTTGGACCTTGTGCCCTTTTGTTTGTTCACATAGAACATTGCAACCTGATTGTCCATCTGAACTAGGACAGACTGGTGAGAGAGGGCATGAGAAAATGTTTGCAGAGCTAAGCGGATTGCTCGCAGCTCCAAAAGATTGATTTGCTGTGTGGCCTCGAGGAGACCACAGGCCTTGAGTACACGTGCCCTGGCAATGTGCACCCCAGCCCTTTAAGGAAGCATTGGTCGTCAGCACCCTTGTGTGTGCTGGAGCCTGAAAAGATACCCCCCCCTGAGAAGGTTTGGGAGATGTAGCCACCACTGCAAGGAGTCCAAAAGTGGTTTGGACACCTTTACTCTGTCTCGGAGGTCACCTGTGGCCTGCGCCCACTGAGCTCCGAGGCACCACTGAGCAGCCCACATGTGCAGACGGGCATTTGGAGTCACATGTACCATGGATGCGATATGGCCCAAGAGCCGCAGGAAGTGCCTGGCAGAGACCTGAGAATTGCTTTGGAATTGGTTGGCCAAGTAAATCAGTCTGTGGGCCCCATCCTTGGACAAGTAAGCTCTTGCCTGAAGGGTGTCTAATCTTGCCCCTATAAACTCTAGGTTCTGAGAGGGCAGCAAAATGGACTTTGCTTAGTTTATGACAAAGCCCAGATGCTGAAGAGAGACAGTGCGAAGAGTGGCTTGTTGGGCCTCCTGGAGAGATTGGCCCCTGATGAGCCAGTCGTCCAGGTATGGGAAGACAAAAATTCCCTGATTCCTGAGATAAGCCGCCGCCGCCACCACCAGGCATTTGATGAAAACCCTGGGGTCAGAGGTTAGGCCAAAGGGAAGTACCCTGTACTGAAAATGGTTCCCTCCCACCACAAATCTGAGATATTGTCTGTGGTCTGGATGAATGAGGATGAGAGTATAAGCATCCTTTAGGTCTAAGCAGCATAGCCAGTCTCCCTGCTGGAGGTAGGGCAGCAGTATCCCAAGGATAAGCATCTTGAACTTTTCCCTCTCCAAAAACTTGTTTAGGTTTCGCAAGTCTAGGATAGGCCGGAGGCCTCCTGTCCTTTTTGGTACCAGGAAGTACCTGGAGTAGAAGCCTTGCCCTTTCAGGAGGTGAGGCACCGGTTCCACCGCCTGTTCCTTTAGAAGACTTGCCAACTCCTGAAGGAGGAGGTTCCTGTGTAGAGGGAGTCTTGGAGGCTCCCCTGGATAGTAGGAGGTGGGTAGATGGTGAAAGTGGAGCATGTAGCCCTTTTGGACTATGCTCAGTACCCAGGTATCCTGTGATGGCTGGCCACCTGTAGGCGTACAGGGTCAGCCGACCTCCTGTGCTGAGTGGAGCCACCGGCGGAGGAGAGACTGTGCTGTGTAAGTCAAAAGCCCACTCCCTGCTGGGCAGGAGCCAGAGCTGACGGTTTGGGGGTCTTCTGCCTATGGGGCCCATGCCCCTGCCCCTTGGCCTGCTGGCCCTGTTGGGGAGCTGGAGAGGCCCAATACTGAGGGTAGGTTTTGTAGGCAGGACCCTTCCTCGGGAAAAAGGGCTTTTTTCCCCAAGCCCTTCTTTTTTTGAGAAGGGGCAGAAGCCTTTCTGGACAGCCTTGTCCTCGTAAGAGTCTCAGTCTCGATTTCTGCAGCCTTTACAGTCATGGACTTACCAAATAGGTTGTCACCCCGGCACGGGACATCGACCAACTTGTCCTGCACCCATGACTCCAGCCAGGACTGACAGCGTGCACTGATGCCAGCCGCGGCTACCCGGGCCAAAGCCTCAAAGCCATCATAGGCTGCTCGAGAGATAAACTTAGAGCACTTTCGGATCCCTGTAGACAAGGTTTTGAACCTCTGCAAGGGTTCCTTGGAGAGGCCAGCTGAGAACCCGGCAATCTCCTTTGCCAGGTCCCTTAAGTACATGCCCGTGTACAGCTAGTAAGTCTGAACATGGTAAGATAGCATAGAACCCTGGAAGCACTTTCTACAGAGGGCATCCAGGTTCCAGGCCTCCCGGCCAGGAGGCACCGAGGAGTGCATCTTCTGACTCTTCAGGCGGTGCATGGCCGATTCCACAACCATGGAATTGTGCGAAACCCATGGCTCTTACGGACTCAATAAATGGAATCAACCCGTTTGCTAAGAATCGGCGCCGAGGCCGGTGCCTTCCACATACAGAAGAGCAGCCGTTCCAGCATCGGAGGAACCGGTACAGTAAAGGCTTCCTTCGGAGGAAAATCATACTGGAGGGCATCAAGCTCCTCGGCTCAAGGCTCCTCCTTGGCGTCCGCAGGGAATGCCAAAGCCATGTCCCTCACGAAGTCCAAGAACTGGGTATCCTCCGGGGGGGGGGGGGGGACCTTCTCCGAGTCCGAAGGGTGTCAGGAGACTCCTCGTCCTCTGTCTCCCACGGAGTCGAGCCTCGGTGCCACCCGCCCCGACGCCGAGGGCATTAGCGTTGACGACCTCAGCCCCACACAGGAGGTCAAGGTGGACCATGGTCGAGGATCGACTCGAGACTTGATGGACTCGAGGATCGGCTCGGCCTCTGGGGGTCGACTTGGACGTCGAGGTCCTGGTGTTCGGGGCAGATGCACCGGTCAGACCGGCTATCAGCACCTGCTGCTGTTCCATGAAGGCAGCCAAGCTGCTCTCAAAGGCTGTCAGCCTGAGTCCCAGCTCAGGAGACTCAGCAGCCCCCGACGGCATCGGGCCCGACATCGGTTCTCCTGGAGAAGAGTCCACGAGGACAACAGAACTTACATGACTCAGGGACTCCGGCTCCATGCGAGGTAGTTTGGACGGCCTCTCCGACTCCAAGAGCCCGGGGCGGCGGTCAGGGCTACGCGACCAGGCCCTCAAGGACCCAGGGGCCTCCACTGACGCCGCCCTCTTGAGTTTCTTCTTCCTTTTGTGCTCCCGGGTGGGAGACCCCCCTCTCAGAGGAACCACGACGGCGCTCGGGGTCAGACTCCCGAGATGTCGAGTCCTCTGAAAAAATTCTCACACGTTGATGACGGCTCCGAAGTGCCTTCGATGACATTTTGCCGCACGGGCCACAGACCAGCGGGTCATGGTCGGGCCCGAGGTATCAGAGGCAACAGTCATGTGTGTCGGTGAGAGACATAAGTTTCTTGCACCGATCACATTTTTTGAACCTGCTGGCAGCCATCGGGGGAAAAAGGGCCCCTGTAAGGTCAAAAGACCGGGCTGCCAGTAAAAGTAACAGAAAAAGCACAAATGCTAGTCACAAAGGACAAAAACCGAAAAAGAAGTTCCGGACTCGATACCGATGTACTGAGCCCAGGCGGGACGTGGAACCGGCGTCGAACCGGATAAAGAAACGTGAAAAATCGCAGGAAAAAAAAAATCTACTTTTCCCGGGTGACACGAACTACGTCCGTTGGGCTCTGCGGAAAAAGACTGAGCAAGATGGCACCCTTGGGTGGGAAGGGGACTGCGCAGGTGTGCTGCATTCCCAAAGGCTTTCTTTGAAAGCTGGGAAAATGCTCCGCAAGGGGGCTCTGTCGGCGCCGACGTCACCCATATGTGAGGACTGACTTCCTGCTTGGTCCTGGAGAAAAAGGATCAAGATCCTTTTTGGAACACCAGATTGAAAACCTTCACCACTTAAAGGCGTAAGCATGCCTTGTGGAAGGTTTCCTTGAGGCCAATAGGATATCTCTAACCTGTTGAGAAAGGTTGATATCCTGGAGTTCTAAGCTCTCAGCAGCCACGCCATCAGATGTAAGGACTGGGGGTTTGGATGCAGAAGTGTTCAGTTCTCCTGAGATAGGAGATCTGGAGCACATCCCAACTCCAGAGGTTTTGCTTGAGAGAGACGTAGAAGCAGTGGATACGACATTTGACGTGGCCAACGCAGGGCTATGAGGATCACATAGCCCCTGTCTCTCTGGAGTTTGAAAAGAGTCTTGGGGATAAGGGGAATGGGAGGGTAGGCATATAGGAAGTCCTGACCCCAGTGGAGGTGAAAAGCATCCATTGCCTGACTGTTCTGGGCAGGTATTCTGGAATAGAAGCGGGGAAGTTTGGCATTCTGAGGACTTGCAAACAGGTGTATATCTGGGGTTCCCCAGATCTAAAAGATTCGAGCAATCTGATCCACATGGAGACACCACTCGTGTGGCAGCAGAACTCAACTGAGTTTGTCTGCCAGGAGACTGTTTGTCAGGGAGATATACTGCTAGTAGGTGAATATGATGCTGTATGGCAAAGGACCATAGATGTAGGGCTTTGTTGTACAACGCCTGAGAACCTGTTCCACCTTGCTTGTTCACACAGAACATGGCTACCTGATTGTCCATCTGGACTAAAACTGTTTGGGAGCGAAGGTGGTCTTGGAACACCCTGGCCCCGAGTTCTAACAGATTTATGTGGTCATGCCTCCTGCTGGAGTCCAACGACCCTGGGTGGAGAAATCATCCAGATGAGCTCCCCAACACAATTTGGACGCATCCATCGTCAGGGTGGATTGGTGTGGTGACACCTGAAAAGGTGACCCTACGAAAAGGTTTTCTGGTGATTGCCACCATTAGAGGGACGAAATTAGATGGACCTAACGAGGGGCAAGGGGAACCTTTTGAGAAAAATTTGGAGGAGTTGGAAGGGTTTGGAGATGTACCTATAGTGATGGGGGGGGGGGGGATTTTAACGTAACCAGTAATCCATGGGTAGATAACTATGGTGAGGGAGAAAAGATAGACAAAAAATGAAAAAGATGCAGGAGAGGTTGGGGCTAATAGATCTATGGAGGAATAGACACCCAGGGGAGCATAGGTATACCTTTTATTCCCACGTTCATGGTACATATAGTAGACTGGACATGATCTGGAGAGGTGGTAGGCAGGTTTCCAGGGTGGTGGAGGTTGAGCAAGGGGAAATTACCTGGTTGGATCATGCCCTGGTAACAGTACTCTTGCATATGGGTGAAGAGAGTGAGGGCATAAAATTCTGGAAGTTGAATCATTACTGGAGGAGGATGAACAGGTGGAGGCAATAAAGGCGGCTATTCAGAAATACTTATACTTTAATCAGACGGGGAAAGTGGAGCTGAGAACTGTGTGAGATGGGTTAAAGGCTGTGATTAGAGGGAAATTAATTGAAGGAGAGCGCTCCTCAAACAAGAAAAAAGGAAAGTGGAAGAAGGTTTATTAAAACATATTCCACCAAAGGCATCGAGAGTTCTCGCCTCGTGGCCCAGAGGATTAGATGAATGTGTCTTAGCACTTTTGATTTGACACATTGCCGATTCCACTACCATGGAGTGGTGTGGTAACTGCGTCTTCCGGAAACCGGGACACTGCTGTACCCGGTACATGGTATAGAGCCTCCGAGAATGTGGAGAGACTGTTAAGGGTGTTTCTCACATCCTAAGCATGAGGTCATGCAATATCCGGTGAATGGGTAAGGTAGCAGCCTTCTTTGGGGCTGCTGGATACTGAAAAATTTCAAGTTCCTCAGCTCTCGGTTCCTTCTTGGAGGTCACCGTAATGGAGAGGCCCTAAGCCATATCCTGTATAGAGTCTTGAAAAGACATGTCCTCCGGAGGAGACATACAGTGTTGTGGGGAAGGAGAAGGATCTTCCGGAAGAGCCTCCCTAGTACTGATTGATTCATCGGAGGAATCGGAAGACTCGAAGTATCAACGGGCTGGGTGCTCCCACCCGACCCGCCGACAGTACAGATCAAAATCTGCATCAGAATGCCTTGGTACCAGACCCTCGATGCCAGAGACTGACTCCAGGGCCACATGGGTGGTAGCATGGAGAGCGGCACAATGGCTGATACAGATACATTCAGTACTGGCGCCGATACAGATGACTGCGGAACCGATTGCAGAGGCTTTAGCGGTACCAAAGCTGCTAACAAGGCCACTAAACTCCACTCAATGGCCAGGATACACTGATCCATGGAACCAGCCGATGCCTGGGTATCAGTACCTGAACAGCAGGCCACGACCCCAGAACATGGTACCAAGAGTTCTCCAGAAGTGGAAGCCTCAGGAGCATCTTGGGACCCTGTTAATGCTTTGGAGTCAAGGACCTCCCACCGGGGTTGTTTGGCCAGTGTATTCTCTTCTAGGGCAACGCCTAAGGCATCTCGATGCTTAGAAGGAGATCTACCCTTTGAAGACCGGCCAGTTTAGTTACCTGAGATCCGTGGGAGGACTATGAAGCCTTCAACGACATCGATGCAACGGACATTGCATCCGTGGCAAAGAGGGTGCCGAGCTTTGCAGATCTATTCTAAAGGCCCCTCTGTCATCTTCCTGCAGAGAAGACATTCTGATGGCAAATGGTCTGGTCCCAAACATTTAAGACACTAGTCATGGGTGTCGGCAGCAGAAATAGTACTGCTACATTTGGAACACTTTTTGAAACCACTAGCTGGTTTATCCATTTTGAGGAAAAAAGGGGCCTAAGGCCCAAAATGGCGCCTAAGCACCTGGAGGGCAAGGACCTTCAGAGGAAAAACAGAAGTTTTTCTTTTTGAAAGAAAAGAAACACTGACGATGCCGGTGCTAACGTCGACGGGAAGGCAGACGCAACCACAAAAGTAAGTTTTCTGCAGTGACAGAATTGCTCTCTGTCAGCTCTGCGGAAAACGAAAAACTGAGGAGAGAGAGTTGGAAAGACAGGAAGGCAGCTACACAGGTGCAGTGGGATGCTCCTAAAAGCTTTCCTATAGGACACAGGGGAGCGTTCCTTCACAGGCTCTGGTCGGTGTCACCCATATTTGAAGACTACATTCCTGCTTGTTCCTGGAGATACTTCTGGATGTAGTCAATCCACAGAACAAACTATTAGCTAGTTTGGCATAGCTAAAATAGTGTGGTTGAGTGTTAATCCATTTGAATGCAGAGGAAAAAAGTGAATAAAGCAGACATTGTTTCATTGGATTAGTTTAAGAAAAAAATGTTTACTTACATGAGGATTTACTTTTCTGGAATCTTGCTAGACCAGTCCAGACAAATGGGTTATGCCCCCCTACCAGTAGGTGTTGGAATCAGAGTAAACTAAAACTTTCTGGCAACATCACTTGTATAAGAAATGGTGCAGAGTACTTGCTAGTATCACAACAACAAAAGGTAAGAGGAACACCTTACTAACAACCAACCCAAACAACTCCTGAGGAACAATCCCAGCAGGGCAGAGGGTCCCAGGAAACAAAGTTCCTTCCATATATTTCTGCAAGAACAAGGACAACAAAGCCCAAATACAGATGCTGAAAGCCCCGCACAGGTGTGGAACAGTGAGAAAGAGCAGCTGAAACTTCTATGGGAGGGTCCTGGACTGGTTTAGCAGGATTCCAGGAAAGGAAATCATGTAAGTAAAATTTCTCTTTCCTTCTCATCATGCTAGACCAACCCAGACAAACAGAAGTACCCAAACTAAACACAGTGGGTAGAAAGACAACACATCTGCCTTAAGCACAGTGGCCCCTACTACTACTATTAATCTTTTATATAGCACTACAAGGCATACGCAGCACTGTACAAGAACATATAGAAGATGGACCCTGCTCGTTGGAGCTTACAATCTAATCAAGACAGACAGTACAATATAAGAGAAACAAGGAGCTCAAATAGGGAAAGGAGACACAAGGAGAACAAGGGAATTAGGATTCAAAAGCAGCCTCAAAGAGGTGAGCTTTTAGCATAGATTTGAAAAGGGGGAGAGATGAGACCTGACATATAGATTCAGGAAGTTTCCTCCAGGCATAAGGAGCAGCAAGGTGAAAAGATCTGGCAGTGGAAGAAAAGGGCAAAGAGAGAAGAAAGCCAGAGGAAGAGCGGAATTCATAAGGAGGGGTGTATGGGGAGAGGAAAGGTAGTGAGGAACAGTAGAGTGAACGCATTTATAGATCAGAAGTTTGAAATGGATATGAAAGGGGATCTAATGAAGTGATGTGAGAAGAGGGATTATATAAGTGTATTGGGGCTAGCAGAAGATTAGACACGCAGCAGAGTTCTGAACAGATTGAAGAGGAGAGAGATGACACTGAGGGATACCAGCAGGGAGGAGATTGGTCGCCTCCCATCTCAACTATTGCAAAGAGTAGATAAGAGTTTTAGTAATATGTTCAGAGAGGAAGCGGCAAATTTTGTTAATTTTATAGAGAAAGAAACGACAGGTTTTAGCTTCTATTGGATACGTGTGGAGGAGAGGGAGGAGTCAAAAGATGATCCCAAGGTTGCGGGCTGAGGAATAGAAAGCAAAGAGTGTTATTAACAGAGACAGAAAAAGGAGGAAGGGGGGAGGAGGGTTTAGGGGAAAAATAAGAAGTTCAGTCTTGGCCATGTTCAATTTTAGACGGCAGTGAAACTTCCAGGTAGCGATGTCAGATAAGCAGGCAGAGATACGGGCTTCGAGTGCAAGAGAAATGTCAGGTGTAGATAGGTTTGAGCGTCATCAGCATAAAAAAATTATATTAAAAGCCATGGGAAGAGATGGAGGACATCAAGGGACTGGTGAGTGAAAAGGAGAGGGCCCAAAAGAGACCCTCAGGGTACACCAGAGAGAGATGGCAATAGAGGATCATCCACCAGGATAAACACCGAAAGAGCAATGGGAGAGATAAGAAGAGAACCAGGATGCACAGAGCTCCTAAAACCAAGAGAGGACAAAGTGTCGAGGAGAAGGAGGTGGTTAATAGTATCAAAAGTAGCAGAAAGATTGAAAAGAATGAGAACAGAGTAAAGACCCTTGGACTTAGCCAGGAACTGGAGATTTTGGCAAGAGCCTTTTCAATAGAACAAAAGGGACAAAAAACAGACTGAAGTGGGCCTGAGAGGAGAGAAATTCAAGGCAGTGGCAGAGAACTGCACATTCAAGAAGTCTGGAAATGAAGAGAAGGAGGGAGATGGGTCGATAATTAGAAGGACAAGTAGGGTCAAGTGAAGGTTTCTTGAGGAGAGGTGTAAACACAGTACCACTACCAAACATTTGTACAGCACTACAAGACATATTCAGCGCTGCACAAACACACATAAGAGATGATCCCTGCTCATCAGAGCTTACAAGCTAGTCAAGACGGACAACACAGTAGCTGTAGATATGGGATATATCTAGGGGGGATGGCAAGGAAACACAAGGGAGATCAGGTGAGTCAAGATCCGAAAGCAGCAGGGTCAGAGAAGGCGCCTGAAGTACAGACTCAGGCGAGTTTATTCCAGCCATAAGGAGCAGAAAGGTGAAAAGGAGTGTAGATAACAATAGAAGAGAAGGACACAGATAGAAGCAATTTGCCAGAAAAGCAGAGTTCCTGAAAAGGGATGTAGGGAGAGATATACATAGTAACATAGTAAATAAGAGGAAAGTCAATGAGGAGCTGCAGAGTGAATGCACTCATAGGTCAGCAGGAAAAGTTTGAACTGAATGCGGAAACAGATAGAGAGCCAATGACATGACATGAGGAGAGGGGCAATATTAGCATTGCGAGGCTGGCGGAAGATTAGCCGCACAGCAGAGTGTTGAACAGATTGAAGGGGACAGAGATGATTCAGAGGGAGACCAGCAAGGAGTGGGCTACAATAGTCTAGACCAGGGGTGGGCAAACATTTTGACTCGAGGGCCGCAATGGGTTCATATATTGGACCTGGGGGCCGGACCAAGAGTAGATGGACGGTGTGTATGTGTGAATTAATATAAATTAAATTTAAATTTGTAACATTAAATGTTTAGATTAATTTAAGGTAGAAAAGCATAAAAAGAGTTCTTTTACAAAACTTTTATGCAATGTATTTCTTTCATAAAATAGTACCTTCAATTTTAGTGGGAACAGTGTTGTTGGTCTCCCTTTTTTGTTAAGGCATCAAAGTCAGGAGATAGATCTATTCTGCGAATTGCAACAAAGCTGAGGTGTTGGTCAGTTAACTGGGATCTGTGACGGGATTTATTGATGTTCATGACGCTGAACGTCTGCTCACACACGTAGGTCAAGCCAAACAAGGCCAGAATATTCTGTGCCATCCCCCGGAGGTTTGGAAAACAGTCATCTTTAAGTGAGGCATAGAACTCTTTTAGTGGAAGAGAGTGGAAGTTCTCCTTTAAGACTGCATCAGATTGAAGATCGATTAGTTCCAATTGCACTTCTTGTGGTGCTCTCTGGGTCTTGTGACAAGGGACAGGCCACCAGCTGAAGTGACTTTTCAATTTTTTCCAAATCTGAAAACCCGACGGCAGAATTCTTCATGCAGGTCATTCAGTGATTTGCTATAATTTATTCACATTTTGGCAAAATGAGACGTTTTTCTTTGAAATTTGCCTAGAAAAAAAAAGTCAACTTGGCTTTGAAGGCATTTACATTACTATACATATCGTGAATATACAGGTCTTTTCCCTGTAGCTTGACGTTAAGCTCATTCATGTGAGAAAAAATGTCAACAGCAAACGCAAAGTCACACAGCCAATTCTTGTTGCTCAGCTCTGGAAAATCATCAGACTTCCCCTTTAACTCCAAAAATGTATCAATCGCTTCTTTAAGATCCCACACTCATTTAAACACTTTGCCCAAACTCAACCAGTGGACACGAGAGTGGTAAAGCAAGTCTTGGTGGTCTGCGTCGGTTTCCTCCAGAAATGCAATGAACTGACGGTGCTGAAGTCCCTTTGCTCGTATGCAGTTAACAAGCTTTATAACTGGATTCACAACATGACTAAGCTGTAATACAGATTTACACAAAGATTCTTGGTGTATGATGCAGTGGAGAAAAATAACTTCTTGCTCAGGGTTTTTCTCTTTCACTTTATCCTGAATTCTTTTCAGCAATCCCACATTTTTTCCAGTTAAATTTGGAGATCCATCCATAGTAACATTAGCAAGTTTACTCCAAGGTAGCTTCATACTCTCGATGACAACAGACACCCGGTCATACAAATCTTCTCCCCGTGTTTTTCCTTTAAGTGGCTCCATGGCCAAAAACTCCTCTGTTATTTCAAAACTGTCGCTAATCCCTCGGATAAAAGTTAAGAGCTGAGCTGTGTCTTTTATGTCTGTACTTTCGTCCAGTGCTAGCGAATATAATTTAAAGGACTCTGCAATATTATTTAACTTGTTTGTTATGTCTTCATCAATCAGTTCCACACGACGAGTCACTGTCCTGCGTGATAAACTGAGTTTTTCAAACTTGTCTTTGCTCTCTGGACACAAAAGACCTGCGGTCTCTATCATGCATTCTTTCAAAAAAACTCTCCTTCAGAGAGGGGTTTACTAGCTTTTGCTAATTTGAATGAGAGCATAAAACTTGCTTTGGTACTTGACTCTTGAATCGCAGTTTGTCTGTGAAATAAATTTTGCTGAGCCTGTAATTTAGCCATCAACCTCCGAGCTGTAGACCCCCGTTCTTGGGGCGACTGCTTGCTAGCATAGTTAGCATGCTTCGTGGCAAAATGACGGCTGATATTATATTCTTTGAAAACCGCAACAGTTTCCTGGCATATGAGACATACAGCCATTGATCGGACTTCCGTAAAAAATATTTTGCTATCCATTCCTTATTAAACACTCTGCATTCACTGTCCACTTTTCTTTGCCCCACTCATTTTGGGATTCTGCAATAAAGATCTATAAATAAAAATAGGAGTTAAAACAGAAATTAAACACAACAGAAGAATAATAAAAATTAAAATAAGCAAGTGCAAATAATAGCGTGCAATTGAAGAAGCAGATACCATCACGGACACTAGTCAGAAGGCCTCAGGAGATTACCATATTTTTCACCCTATAAGACGCATCTGCCCATAGGCTGCTTGTTATGTTGGCTAGCGCTTTCTTCTCTTCTAGCTGCATCACAAAATGACTGCCGGGCGCCGCATGGATCGCTCCTCACTAGCAGGCGCGTGGAAAGGCAGTTGACGTCACCAGGTGTGGCTGACTCATCCTGCTTGTCTTAGGAGAATACAGGTTCTCCCTGGACAGCAGGGGGATGGCGCTACACAATCCCACCCTCTATCCCAACAACTCTATCATGGCTATGTGATTGGGCTGAGGTGGGATCTCTGGCAGCTCTGGAACCCCTACAGTACACATGTTCAAGAAGCTCATGTGGGCTTTTCCTGAGGTTTTTTTAGGAAAGCAGCACAATTTGGTATGCCGTGACATGGGATAATGTCACCCAAGCGTTGTGGCTCTACTCCGCTAGAGATCCCTCATTATAGATAAGCAGTCTTGCTTTGACAGCTATGAAATAAAGGTTTCTCAAGCACATATACTGATACTTTTCAGCTGTTACGGAATTTATTAACTGTATATCAGTACAGTATCACAATTAATTTATTGGCTAACCTTTATTTCTTGGTTACTGTAGTATGATTTTGTTGCATAATGAGCAACGCAGAGCAGATTGGGTGCAGTTTAATGTCCGGAGCCTTAGAGTGGAGGAAGAATCATGGCTGAGCTGTTAAGGGTTATTCCACTGTAGACAATATGGCAAAGGGGATATTGTGGTGCTGAACAGAAAAAGAGGGAGGAGGGTATTATCGCATTGAGGAACAGAGAAATACAGACCCTATATCCACTTATTCTTTCCGTGTCATTCTAACCTCCCCCCCCCCCTTTCATCCTTCCCATTCTCCAGCCCTCAGGGGTCCCTTCTCCAACACAGGAATATTTACCTCCCTCCCTTTTTATCTCCCCTTCTCCATTTGACATGCCTCCCACCCCACCCCCCCACACACTTTTGCCCTGTCAGTTCTCCTCTAGTGTTGCCACCTCACCTCAGAATCATTAATACCGGGTTTGGTTTTGTTTTTTTAAACACAGCCAGTTTTCTCCTGCTCCTTTGTATTTCCAACTCATTTGGAACCAGAGATGGCATCCCAGCATCCTAAATCTTAAATCCCAATAAGCAGGGGGCGGGGTCTCCATGCTCTGGACACGCCCCCTATAAACAGCCCGAAAACGTTCTGGGAACGTTGAGGCTCCGCCCCCATAGAACAAACCATTTCCCACACTGCCCTAATCTCGCAAGAACCACCACCCCTTTGCGCCCGATCTAACAAGAAAAGTGAGATTTGGCTAAGTGTTTTTTCACCCCGACTACCCGTACGGCGGTGGAAAGGAAGGAAAATCTATGATGCTACGGAAATGCTACCGGTCACCCCTTAAAGAGTGGTTCTATCCACCCTCTTCAGAAACTACCAAAACAAGAAATGGCGGGAGGCGTGACCAAGGAGGAGCAGAAAAACACAATGACTCAGAACCAGCCACTACCATGCCGTCCATACAGGAGGGGCTGGATTAAAAGGTCCGCCGGGCCATATACTGCCCATCCCTGGTCTAGATGAAGGGTGACTAAGGAGTGGATAAGTGTCTTAGTCGTGTGTTTAGAAAGGAATCACAGCATGCCTGAAGGCTGCTGGGAAAGTTGCAGTGGAGAGTGAAAGGTTGAAAACTTGTGAGATGGAAGGGATGACGAAGGAGATGGAGTTAAGGAGACAGGTGGGGATAGGATCAGAGGAAAAGGTAGTAAGTTTAGAGAAGGAAAGAAGAGAGGTCTCCTCATCGGAGATCTTAGAAAAGGATGAAAGGGTGATAGAGGAAGGAGGAGAAAGTTTATATTGAAGATGGGGTGAAGAAGATTTAGTGGGGAATTGGAGTGTAATCTTATGGATTTGTCATGGAAATAGTTTGCTAGGGTTTGGGCAGAAAGAGGAGGGATTGGAGGCAGAATCGCCTTAAGAAGAGAGTTGAAAAGGGGGTCAGAGGCAAGAGAGCTAGTCAAATGGATAAAATAGTTTTACTTGACGAGAACATTGGCAGACTTGAAGGAAGTAAGCATGAATTTGAAGTGAAGAATGTCAGAAAGGGAACAGGATTTGAGCCAAGTGTGCTAGGTAGGAGGTATGAAGTTAGCCAGGGCTAAGGTGAAGTGCGCCTCACAGGACATGGTATGGGCGGAGCAAGAGTATCCAGAATAGAGCAGTATTATGGCAATCTACTTCCGGGGACACTGCCAAGAAAACCCAGGAGCTTCTGGGTCACCAGGAGTCAGGACTGACTCAAAGGCACACATTGCATTGCATAGGAATTTATAGCCTCATCAACAGATTTAGAGGACAAAGTGGAAGAAAGACAATGAGACAGTAGCAGAAAAAGTCAGTGGATCGATAGCATGAAGATTCCAAAAAAGGTAGGAGGCTGGGTGAGATTGAGGCGGGGAGTGATAAGGAGTGAAGCTTAAACAGGTGGTGGTCAGATAAGGGAAGAACTGAGGTACGGAAATTAGAGGGTAAACAATTAAAAAAGAAAACAAGGTCAAGGCAGTCACCATGGTGATGAGTGGGAGGCAGAAGAGCAAAGCTGAAGGTTGTATGAGGAGCTAAGGGAAAGGAACTTAGACGCATATGGGTCAGAAGGGTTATCAATATGAAAATTAAAAACTTACCAAGAATAAGGGAGGGGGAAGAAGAATCCAGAAATAAGAAAAGCCATGAGTCAAACTCAATGAGAAAGGTGGGAATGAACTTGGGGGGGGGGGGGGGAGTCATCTATAGATAACAGCAATCTGGAGAGATATGGGATTAAAAAGACAGATGGAGTGGACTTCAAAGAGAGGAGGAGACTGAGGTAGGAGACATTGAAGTTGGCAAGAAGGAGAAAGCAGAAACCCAACCACCACCACCATGGCCAGCGGCATGAGGAGTGTGGGAGAACTGGTAGCTGCTGTGATAGCTGACAGTGACCGAAGCAGTGTCATCAGGGAGGAGCCAGGTCTCAGTAAGAGCTAGAAGATGAAAAGCATGAGAGATAAAAGATCATAGGTAAAGAGAAGTTTATTAGAAATGGAATAAGCATTCCATAAGGCACACAAGAAGGGGAGAAAGGAGAGGGATAAGAACATAAGAAATGCCATACTGGGTCAGACCAAGGTCCATTAAGCCCAGTATCCTGTTTCCAACAGTGGCCAATCTAGGTCACAAGTACCTGGCAGTTTCCATAAGACACAGGTTCCACAAAGCTTTTATTGGGGCAAGCAGTGGATATCATGGGTCCCTTTAATAATGGTTTATGGAACTTTCCTCCAGGAACTGGTCTAAACCTGTTTTTTTAAACCCAGCTACACTAACAGCTTTTACTACATCCTCCGGTAACAAATTCCAGAGTTTGATTACACATTGAGTGAAAAACTATTCTCTTATTAGTCTTAAATTAGGTTACACTGTAGCGTCATTACATGTCCCATAATCTTTCTATATTTTGATGGCAGAAAAATCGATCTACGTTTACCCGTTCCACTCTGTTCATTAATTTATAGACTTCTATCATATCTCCCCTCAGCCGTCTCTTTTCCAGGTTGAAGAGCCCTAACCTTTTAGCCTTTCTTCATAGGGGTATCCTTCCATCCCCTTTACCATTTTGGTAGCTCTTCTCTGTACCTTTTCTAATAACGCTATCCTTTTTAAGATACGGTGACCAGAATTGCACATAATATTCAAGGTGCAGTGGCACTATGGAACGATACAGAGACATTATAATATCCTTTGTGGTGACACGATGAAAGGTTCCACATTAGGAACCACCACCCAGGAAAAACAGTTAAGAGGATGAATGACAGGAAGAAAAAGGAGAAGCTCAAGAGCTGAGGAGAGTGCGGAAATGGGAAATGTGGAGAGAGGTTGTAGAGAAAGGGTTTAGGTTGATGGAATGAGGGAAGAAGATTAGAGAGAATCAGAAAAAGGAACAAAAAGTGATGCGGAGCCAAAAGAAGGGAGGAGCAAGTAAAGTCAACTTAAAAAATGGCAGAGGGCAAAGTATAATTAGCAGAAAGGAGGAATAACAAATTAGTAAGTGAATAAGGATAAAAGGTCAAATTCTCCCTAGCCTGGTGATCCAGATAATGCTTCACAAATGAACTTGGGGAGAACCAAGTTGCCATCTGACAAATTTCTGCTGGAGTCATTGTTCTAGACTCTGCTCAGGATGAAGCCTATGCTTGGGAATAGCAAACCCATAACTCTCAGGCTCTCACTTCCCCTTCTAAATGTAAGCCAAAGCGATAGTTTCCTGAATCCACTTCTCCACATGGAAATTGATACTGCCTCTTCTTTATAAGGGCCCCCAAGCAGCACAAAAAGCAACACATTTGTGGAAAAGGTTTGTCACATTCAAATAACAGGAGAACTCTGCAGATGTCCACCAGATGGAGATCTTAAACTCTTCCCCAGCATTCCTTTTCCCGGAGGACAGAAGAGAGACCATCTGGTTAATGTGAAAGGCAGATGCTACTTTAAGACAAAAGGATGAAATCATCTGAATTGTGACCACTTCTACAGAAAAACCAAGAACAGATCTCAACAAGATAGCCCCTGCAACTAGGAAATGCGCCATGCTGAGCCAATTACTACCAAAAACAGTTTTCAAGGAAATATCTTTCAAAGTAGCCCGTTTCAAGGACTCAAAAGATGAACCATTAAGGCCTGTAAAGCCAAGGCAAGGTCCCACAGGGACACTAAGGCCCGGGGGGGGGGGGGGGTTCAGATGCTCCCCCCCCTCCAAAAAAAACCCACCACTGTGCCACATCCAGATGCAAAGCCAAGGAACTTCCATACAGCCTGTTACAAAAACAAGACAACACCACGATATACACCTTGAGCCAGTTCAAGGCCAATCCCTTCTCCAGACCATCCTGAAGGAAAGCCAACACAGAAAACATGTCCCATGCCAGGGGAAAACCCTATTCTTGCCACACACCAATGCTCAAATACCTGTCATATCCTCATGTACATCAAAGGAAGTGGAACCGCAACAAGATTTCAGAACGGTGGAGATTACCGAAGTAAAAAGTCCTTTCTACACAAATGGGACAAGCCATAAGCCAGAAAGAAGCCGGGTTATCCAGAAGAACTGGACTTTGGTGAAGATGATCCCTCCCCAGATAGAAGGAAAGACTCCCCCCTGCCAATAGACAGACCAGGTCTGTGTATCAGGGCCAAAATAAGAGCCACCAAGATTACCATTCCCAGATGATCTTTGATCCTCTGCAAAAAAAACTTACCTTATGAGAGACAATGGAGGAAACACAAAAGAGACCTAACAGAAACCATACTTGGACTAGAGCATCTATGCTGCTAAATCTCAACTCCTTCCTCTGGCTGAAAAAGGACCATGTCTTGGCATTCTGGCACACTGCCATTGGGTCCATCATTAGCCATCCCCACAAGCCACAATCCGTTGAAAGGACTTAGCCTCTAACTCCCACTCTTCAGTTGAAGTCCACCTCAATATTTTCCATCCCAGTGATATGGACCATGGAAAATACACAGAGATGGCATTTTGCTTAATGGAACAACAGTGGCATCTCTTGAGCCACCGTGGAGCTCTTTGTGTTTCCTTATCTACTGACATACGCTACTACTGCAGCATTATTGGAGAGCACCTAAACCACTCCCTCGCAAAAAAGGTCAAAAATGAAGCAGAACCAGCCTGATCACTCTCACCTGCAGTCGACTGATTGGCCAAACAGCCTCCTGAGAAGACCAGCGCTCCTGCACCACCCAGCCCAATGAGCTCTAAACCAGAAAGGCTTGCATCGGTGATAAGGACAATCCACTGGGGAGGTTTCAAACGCCACTTCTTGCAGGAGATGCTTGCAAAAGGACCACCAGACCCAGACACGGAGGGAAGTGGTGGCAGATTAAGTTCAAGTCTTGAGACACAGGAGACCACAAGGAGAGAAGAGAGTGTTGCAGTGGCTTCATGTGGGCCCATGCCCAGGGCACTAAATCCAGCATAGCCACCATCAAGCCCATAAGCTGGAGAGAGTCCCACACTCTAAATGCCTTTTGAGTCTGTAAACTACAGATCTGCTCCAAGATCTTCTGAAAGTGATCCTCCATGAGAAAAAAAAAAACTTGCCTTTGAGTGTGTCGCACTGAGCTACCAAGCACTTGAGGAACTGGTAAGGAACTAAATTGCTTTTGGTATAGTTTGCCATCGAACCCAGACCCTCCAAGCAGGCAGAGGCTACCTGACGGTCGTCCTCCAACTTTGTCTGGGTGAGCCAATCATCAAAATGCAGATGGATCCCGACACCCTCCTGACATAAGGCTGCTGCCACCACTATCATCTTGGAAAAGGTCTTGGGAGCACCCAAAACCAAAAAGGTCTTCCCAGGATGGCAAACCACAGAAAGCAATGCTGATTCTCCCAGAAAGTTCACCTTACCTAAGTCATGTGAAGAGGGGAACACCCCTTCCTGATCACCTAGACCACTGACTGCAGAGTCTCCATGCAAAAACAGGGATATTTTCAGGCAGTGGTTTACAGAGATTCAGAATTGGGCAAAAGGAACTATTTTTCATCGAGACTGCAAAATAAATATATTAGTATCTACCTCTGTCTACCTCAGCCAAATGAACAGGAGCAATTGTGAACTGCAAGGAGGCAATGAAAGCTTCTGAGATAGACATGGTGCATTCCAAAACATAACTATGCTAGACAATTTCCAGAATACAGTGATCTGATATAAACTCCACCACTCTGGGGAAAAAGAGCTAAAGTTGTCTGCCTACTAGACCCCACCCTCCCTCCCCCACAAGTAGACCTGCTGTATTTCAATGAGTGAAATGGGAAAGACTGACCCCGAAGGAGCTCCCCACTTCCCTGGACTTACGGCAAATTGCAGCCCTTTCAGGGAGCACACGAGTCCTCCCCACTTGGGAAATGAACAGCCACCCAGTCCAGAAACACAGACAGACAATCAAAGGCTAGAATGTGAGGAAGCACCCTTGAAGGCCCCCCTAGGTTTTCCCTCTAGAAAGGCAAAACACCAGCAGCTGCCAAAGTCTTCAACTACCTTCTCAAAATCCTCCCCAAAACAAAAGTTGGATCCAAAAGGGTAATTTATTGAGAAACTTCAGAGACTGCATCCATGGACCAATTCCTTAACCAGACCCAGCAATGGATCACTATGACTGAAGCCACCACTTTCATGGATAAGTGAATGAGATCATAGAATGCATCCACTACAAACACTGAGCAGATTCTAGTCATATGGATTTCAAGTCTTCAGGCAACTATACCCAATGGAGCAGCACACTCGCAACAAGACCCCCCCCCGCCCGCCCCCCCACAGACGGACATGTGGACCCCTAGGGCTGAAGCCACAAACAGTCTTGAGCAATGCCAGTCTTACCCATCCTGGTCCTGCAAGGCACTACCACCCTCCTGCAGAATAGTGGTCCACTTGGTCATGGCCATAACCAATAAATCCACTTTAGGAAAATGAGGCTAGCCTTCGATTTCTTTTATGTTCCAGGCATAAGACCATAAAGATATGCCATACTGTGTCAGACCATGGTTCATCAAGCCCAGTACTGTTTCCAACAGAGGTCAATCCAGGTTACAAGAACCCTAGCAGTTTCCCAAAAAGACAGCCAGGATCCACAATGATTGTATCTGAGCAAGCAGTGGATTTCCTGGGTCCTCTTTAATAATGGTTTATGGACCTTTCCTCTAGGAACTTGTCCAAACCCTTTTTTTAAACCCAGCTACACTAACAGCTTTTACTACATTCTCTGGTAATGTTGAGTGAAAAAATATTCTATTAGTCTTAAAATGGGTTACACTGCAGCTTCATTGCATGTCACCTAGCCTTTCTACTTTTTGAAAGCATAAACAATGTATTTACATTTACCCGTTCCACTCCATTCATTAAATTTACAGACCTCTACCATATCTCCCCTCAGGCTTCTCTTTTCCAGGTTGAAGAGCCCTAACTTTTTAAGCCTCTCTTTATAGGGGTATCCTTCCATCTCTTAACATTTTGGTGGCTCTTCTCTGTACCTTTTCTAATTCCTTTATCCTTTTTTAAGATATGGTGACCAGAATTGCACACAATATTCAAGGTGCGGAGGCACCATGGAACAATATAGAGGCATTATAATATCCTTTGTTTTATTCTCCATTCCTTTCCTTATGATTCCTAGCATTCTATTTATCTTCCTGGCCGCCACTGCACACTGGGCGGAGGGTTTCACCATGTTATCCACGATGATTTATTTATTTATTTATTTATTTAACATTTCTTCTATACCGCGCTATTAAAATCAGTGCGGTGTACAATGAACACAACATACTGCAATGCATACAAGCAACATTGAGTTTACATAGAACAAGGGATGATAAATGCATGGGATAACCGGGGAAACTATGTACAGTTGACTTATTATATATATATATTTAAACTATATACAATATTCTAAACTCGATTGGATAATGTGGGTGAGACATTTGGGTAAAGTGGTAATTGGTCATCTTGGTTGTCTAGTGGGCTATCCTGTAGTCTAACCATTTTCTGGTTGTATTAGAGTGCTAATGCACCTGGGGTGTGTGGGATGCCTAAATCTTTTATTTGGGTAGTGGTTCCTAATGTGGAACCTTGCATTGTGTAACCATAGCTTTGCACTTGTCCACATTAAATTTCATCTGCTATTTGAAAGTCCAGTCTTCCAATTTATCAAGGTCCTCTTACAATTTTTTGCAATCTTCTTGGGTTTTAACAACTTTGAATAATTTTGTCTCATCTGCAAATTTGATTACCTCGCTTATTCCCATTTCCAGGTCATTTATGAATATATATGTTACAAAAGCAAAGGACCCAGCACAGATCCCTGGGGAACTCCACTATTCATCTTTCTCCAATGGGAAAACTGGCCATTCAGCCCTACAGTCTGCTTTCTATCTTGTAACCAGTTTCTGATCCACAACAGTACACTGCCTCCTATCCCATGATTTTTTAATTTCGCCAAGAGTCTCTCATGATGGACCTTATCAAAGGTTTTTTGAAAAAACAGATACACTACAATTGATTGGTTCACCTGTCTACCCATTTATTCACACCTTAAAAAAGAAAAATACAACAGATAAGACGAGACCTTCCTTAGCTAAAGTCATGTTGGCTTTCTCCCATTAAACCATGACTATCTACATGTTCAGTAATTTTGTTCTTTATAATGGTTTCTACCATTTTGTCCAGTACCGATGTCAGGCTCACCGGTCTGTAGTTTCCCTATCACCCCTGGAACCTTTTTTAAAATTGGCGTTACATTGGCCATTCACCAATCTTCAGGCATTACAGATGATTTTAATGATAGTTCACAAATAACTAAAATATGAGATTGCAGACCTAGTAACTTCAATACCCTCGGATGTATACCATCCAGTCCAGGTGATTTGCTACTCTTTAGATTATCAAATAGTTGCAATGCATCTTCCAAGTTTATCAATATTATTTTCAATTCTTCCGCTGCATCACCCTTAAATACCATTTCAATCATGAGTAACTTTCCTACATATTCTTCAGTAAGGACCAAAGCAAAGAGAGGGCTTGCCCCCTCTTAGTGCCCCTTTAACCCATCTATTATCTAATGGTCCAACTGACTCAGGTTTTTTGCTACAAATGTACTTGAAAAAGTTTTATTATGCATTTTTGCTTCCAAGGCAAGCTTTTTTTCCCCCAAATTCTCTTTCCCTGCCTTATCAATGCCTTGTATCTAACTTGCCAGTGCTTATATTGCTTCCTGTTTTTGTAATTTGGCTCCTTTTTCCATTTCCAGAAAGATGCTTTTTGGCCTCACCAGCCTCTTTGGCCTCACCTTTAAACCATGCTGGCAATTTTTTGGACTTCCTTCCACTGTTCTTAAAGCGTGGAATACAGCTGGTCTGGGCTTCCAAGATAGTATTTTAAAAAAACACCTGTGCTTGATGTAAATCTTTAACCTTTGCAGCTGCTCCTTTTAGTTTTTTCTTAACAGTTTTCCTCATTTTATCATAGTCTCCCCTTTGAAACGTTAAAAGGCAGTACTGTGGCTTTCCTTGCTGTTCTTCCTCCATTTATGAAAGTAAACACGATCATGCTACAATCACTATTGCCAAGTGGCCCCAACACCCTCACCTCTTGCACCAGATCTTATGCACCACTAAGGACTAGGTCCAAAATGTCTTCCCCTCTTGTCAGTTCATGAACCAGCTGCTCTAAGAAAGCGAAATTAGACTTACCTACTAATTGTTGTTCCTTGAGGAACTCCAGTCCAGTCCCACACCTCCGGGTAGTGCACCCCCTCCAGCAGCTTGGAGACTGAGCGTGTCCAGAACTAAAGACACCAGTACTAATACCGCTGGCACCACCCACCAGCTCCCAGTACCTATTGACAAAGCAGACTCACAGGAGCAACAAATAAGTAGATAAAACAAGAGAAATGACTCACTAAACTATATCACAACTGGGTTTACAGGAACTCCCTCCCCCAAACCTAGAGGAGGAACCCAAAGCCCTCCCCTGGAGGAGAGAGGTACACCAAGGCTGACCTGAGGGAACCTCGAAAGCTGATAGATGGCCAGGAAGAAAAACAAACCCCCAGTCTACCCCTGAACACCGAAACCCTAAACCCAATTCGGGTGGGATCCGGGACTGGACTGGAGTTCCTCAAGGAATAATAATTAGCAGGTAAGTCTAATTTTGCTTTCCTTATCGTCCCTCCAGTCCAGTCCTGCACTTCTGGGATGTAACAGAGCAGTAAATGTGCTAATGGGAGGGATCCGCAAGACTAGCACGCAGAACCGGTAACCCAAAACATTCCTCCCTTGCCACCTCGACATCCAAGCGATAACGTTTAGTAAAAGGTATGCAGGGAAGACAAAGTGGCCACCTTGCAAACTTCTACAGGATGCACCAGACTAAATTCAGCCTAGGATGCTGCCTTCACCCTAGTGGAATGGGCATGTAACCCCAGAGGCACCTGACGCCCATTAAGGAGATACGCAGACGCGATCGCCTCCCGAACCCACCTAGAAATGGAAGCTTTTGCCACCGCTTAGCCTTTGTGCTTTTTGGGGGTCCACGCAAACAAATGATCCGACTTGTGAAATGACGCTGTCTCCATCAAATATCGCTCGAGGGCCAGGCGAACATCGAGCCTGTTCAGGCTGAGGCTGACTACGTCGTCTCCCACCCTCTCCAACACTGGTAAGGAGATGGGCTGATTCATGTGAAAAGCCGAGACTACCTTTGGGAGAAAGGAAGGAACAGGCCTCAAGACTACCTTCTCCCAAGAGAAGGAAAGGAAAGGCTCCCAGCACAACAGCTCCAAGATCCTACACGCAGAGCAAATTACCACTAGGAAACCGGTCTTCAACGTTAAGTCCTTTAGTGAAGCCCGGCTCAATAGCTCAAAAGGCTATTTCGTCAAAGTCCTCAGAACCAGATTGAGATCCCATGATGGAATCATTGCTCGACGCGGAGGGCGAAGCAAAGTCACTGCCCAAAAAAACACAAGACACCCTGATGGGACCCCAGAGGGTCTTTGGGGACTTTACCATGATAGCACACAATCGCCGCCAGCTGCACATGCAAAGAACTAGTTGCCAGGCCTCTCTCAAAACCGTCCTGTAAAAAGGCTAAAACCTCCGGAACGGAGGCTGCGGTGGGTCGAGCCCGCTGCTCCGCACATAAAGCCTCAAAAATACACTAGACACGAATGTAGGCAAGCGACGTAGATCTCTTCTGCGCCTTCAACAAGGTTGAGATCACTGGACCCAAATACCCCTTCTTTCTCAACCTTGCCCTTTCAATAGCAAGGCCGTAAGCGAGAAACGATCCACCTGAGGCATGCACACTGGTCCCTGTGTAAGTCTTCCCGACCTGGCAGGCGCCACTGCGATCCTCCAGCAGCCGAATCAAGTCAGCATACCAAGGGCACCGTGGCCAGTCCGGAGCAATCAGAATGATTCGCTTCCGGTACGCCTCAATTCGCTGCACCGCCCAGCCTATGAGAGCCCAAAGAAGGCTCTCCATGGGCCAAATATGCAGTAGCGCATCTAGACCCTCAGGCATCCTCTCTAGTCTTCTGCTGAAAACACAGCTCACCTTGGCGTTCTTAACTGTTGCCATCAGGTCCATGACCAGTGTCCTCCACCAGCGCAAAGACCACCGAGTGAAGCTCCCATTCCCCGGGGTCCACCCGGACTCGGCTGAGATAATCTGCAGTTACGTTGTCGATGCCTGCCATGTGAGCCACCGACAGGGCCAGGAGCCGTGGCTCTACCCAGCCGAACAAGAGCTCTGCTTCTTCCTCCAAAGCCGCGCTGCTGGTACCCCCTGTCGGTTGACATAGGCCACTGTGGTCGCACTGTCCGAGAGGACCCTTACTGCCTTTACGCACACCCACGTCTCGAAGGCTCCGAGTGCTTGAGCTATTGCCCACAGTTCCAGTCTATTGATCAACCAACCGGCCTCTTGCTCGTTCCAGGTCCCCTGAGCAAACTGCCCCTCGCATTGGCCCCCGCAGCCCAATAGGCTGGCATCGGTCATTACCTGGGTCCACTGGGGAGGCTCGAGCAGCATGCCCATCGACAAGTGTTCCGGACACAGCCACCAGTGAAGCGCCCCGCGAATACCCAGAGGACTTGGGAGCCGCCAAGACAGTGAATCATACTGATGTGTCCACCGCCGGAGCAGGATCCGCTGTAAGGGATGCATGTGCGCTCTTGCCCATGGTATCAACTCTAATGTAGCTGCCATGGTTCCTAACAACTGCAGGTACAGACACGCTGTCGGCTCTGGCTGGCACAGAAAGTCCTGGACCAACCACTGGAGCCCCTGGGCCCGCTGCTCTGGCAGGAAGACTCTCCCCACCCGGGTGTCAAAGCGAGCTCCCAAATACTCCAACTCCTGAACAGGAACCAAGTGGCTCTTGGCCCAGTTGATCACCCAGCCGAGACTCTCTAGGAGACGCACCACCCGTGACATCACCCGCAGGCTTTCCTCCCTGGACTTCACTTGAATCATCCAATCGTTGAGGTAGGGGTGCACCAGCACTCTTTCCTTTCGGAGCACTGCAGCAGCCACCACCATGATCTTGGTGAAGGTGCAAGGAGCCGTTGCCAGATAGCAATGCCTGAAACTGGAAGTGTCCCATTGATTCCGCAAACAGAAGGAATCACTGATGCTCTGGCCTGATGGGAATGTGAAGATACCCCTCGGTGAGACTGAGGGATGTGAGAAACTCCCCTTCCCTCACCGCCACAATGACAGACCTCAGTTTCCATGCGAAAATGCGGAACCCACAAGCAGCAGTTCACATGCTTGAGAACCAGGATAGGGCGAAAGGCAGAGTCCTTTTTGGGAACCACGAAATAGATGGTGTATCAACCGCAACCATACTGATCCCAGGGAACGGGCACCACCACGCTGAGCTGGAGCAGAAGAACCAGAGTGTCCCTGACAGCAGCAGCCTTGCTTGGGGCCTTGCAAGAAGATCGAATGAAATCATCGCCCACTGGACGCACAAGCTCGAGAGCATAGACTTTGCAGATTATCTCCAAGACCCACTGGTCAGACATGATCTGGAACCAAGCAGGGTAAAAGTCCCCTAGCTGATTCCCCCCAGGATGAACCCCTGCCCGGGGCCCCCCCCTCGCTTCATTGAGGCTTTTTAAAGCCCCAGAAAGAGGCCACAGTGAAACCTCGGCCTGCCCCTCGGAAGCCATAAAAGCCCTGCCCTCGGGCAGGAAATTTACCCCTCTGGAAGGAACCCAGACGGGGCATACGAAAACACCGAAAATCCTGAGGCTGGCCCCAAGAAGAGGAGGCATTGCAGTTCTGCTTCGGCTTGTCCTCCGGGAGGCATCCTCCCTTCGATTCCCCAAATCCTTCACTAACTTATCCAGGTCTTCCCAAAACAGAAGTTTTCCTTTGATGAGAAACTTGCTAAGTCACCCCTGGAAGAGTTGTATGCTGCCCAATTGCGCAGCCAGCGATACCGACGTCCCGCTACTACCAATGCCATATTCTTCGCAAGGCTGCAAATGAGGTCATAGTGGATGTCAGAGAGATAAGCTGCCCCTGACTCCATCTTAGCGACCTCCGCCAACTGCTCCGGTGCAGAGTCCTCAGTCTGTTGCAGGCGCTGTGACCAACCACTGGAACCACAGGCATTACAAATGGAGGCCTGCATAGAGAGGGCATTGACATCAAAGTTCTGCTTAAACACATGTCCAGCTTCCTATCCTGCATGTCCTTCAACGGCATACTTCCCTCCACCGGGATAGTGGGTCTTCGTAACCGAAGACACCACCACATCCACTCGTGGAGATCTAAACATGTCATACTCCTGCTCTGAGAGAGGGTAGAGGCGCAACATTGCCCTGACCCCCTTCAAACCCGCCTCAGACAGGTCCCACTCATCCTGAATAATCTGCTTGACCATCCTGTGCACCAGGAAGACCGACTGCGTCTTTCACACCGCTTGTATGAGAGGATCCTCTAGAGATTCCTCCTCAGCAGGTAGGGTAGCCAGCAAATTGAGCGATTCCATGATCAGTGCCAGCAATTCCTCCCGCCGAAAGACTCGGACCACCCGAGCCTGGTCTTCTGGCTCCGGGATCTCTCCTTCATCAAGCCCCTCGCCCTCAAACTCCAGCTCCAGGTCACCAGCCTCCAACAGGGGAGACTGCTCCGGTCCCCCTACCGAGGACCTGACCTTCTTGGCTTGCAATTCCACTGTGTCATCCCTCTTCTCTGTGAAACTGCACTTCGCACCAGCCTCTACAAGACAGGAAACCTCTGCTGCGTCCTGCTGGTGCAAGCGAAAGGCCTGATGCAATAAGAGCACAAACCCGATAAGAACTTCCCCAGAAGCCCCCCAACCCCAAAAACCTGGGAGGCCGAGGGCCCGGGAAAGCACAGACATTTCCAGCAAGGGAGGAGAAGACTCCACAGAGACTTGAACCTCCTGAGCTACAGGCCCATAGGCTTCCGCGGCTTATCCTGCAGCACCTGCTCCATACTCGTAGCCTCTGTCGTACAGCTGCGGCAGCCCCTGTCTCAGACACCGTCCCACGCTGGGATCCACAGACCAAGCACTGCGGATGCGCCGGCATGGAGGGCAGGCCGCTGTTCCTAGGCTCCACCTGTCTAGGACCACTCACCAGGAAAGAGGAGTCTGTACCCAATTCCAACTTGCAGCCCTGCAACCCTTAAACCCCTTGATCAAATCATCCGGGGTCTGCTCTTCTCTTTTATTTTAAACAGGCAGGCCCAATTAAAAAATCAACCCAGGCAGCTAATCCCCCCTAGGAACCCTGCTGGGCATATGACCCTTAAGACAATGACCAGATGGATTTTCACTCTCTCACCATGACGAGCACAAAAAACATGGGCAAAAAAAAGAACGCCTTATTTTCCCCGTGCTTCAGCAGCAGCGGGTCTTTCTCCCCTCCCACGCGGTCAAAAAACCCAAAAGGTCTCCCGACGTACCTGCTGCTTTGACTGGCACCGACGTGAGGGGAGCTGTCTGAGAACACTGGCTGGCCACGGGAACTCTGATGGTAGAGACGCCGACCTCACACAGCCTTCAGCGCTGAGGAGGCAGTGCAGGCAATGTCCCTTTCAAACCGCTGTAGCTCAGAAACAGCGGCTCCTCACCCAATCACGTGATTGGAAGCCGCCAAGCCCCAGGACGCCACCAGGAGCCTCAACACCCCACCCCGGATACCCAAGGGGGGGGGGGGGAGAAGGAGAGAGGATAGGGCTGTCAGGGATCCTCCTCAACCAAGGCTTGCTGCTGCTTCTCTGCTTGTTCTTTTCTACACCTTTTTTTTTTTTTTTTTTTAACCGCAAAGTAACAAACAAAAAACAAAGGAAATAAAACAACAAGATAAAGAAACCCTAACTCACTCCTTATTTGCTCCTCAGTGAGCCCCCTGGCTCACCACTCCAGCTGCTTGGAGACCGAGCATACTGGGAGCTGGTGAGCGGTGCCAGCGGTATTAGTACTGGTGTCTTCAATTCTAGACATGCTCAGTCTCCAAGCTTCTGGAGGGGGTGCACTACCCAGAGGTGCGGAACTGGACTGGAGACACAATAAGGAAGCAGTCATTTATTTCACCTAGAAACTATCTCCCTAGAATGACCTGCTGTGACACTGACCCAGTTGATAAGCCTGCCCATCACCTTGCTTCTGCGAAGAACACAGTCTGGAGAATACTACTCCGTGATCATCCTATGCACCACCTGAGACAGAGAAAAGGCCTTTGAAGATTTTCTGATGCCTTCCAAGATAAAGTCCTCATTCAACCTGACCTCCATGGGGGCATCCAAGATTCTGAAGAGGACACGTGTATAATAAGCAACATCAACTCATCCTGCCAGAAAAGATGGATCACAGAGGCATGGGATGGGGTGACTGCACAGAAAGGCAGGTGCACCTACTCTTGCTGCTTTGCTGGGCAGACTGGATGGACCATGATGGTCTTTATCTGCAGTCATATACTACATTACGGAGGACTCCTCTTCCTCAGGCTCTGGACTACTTGCCAAACTGTCCGTATTAAAATTGTTGCCCAGAACCTTTCCCCCCAGGAGAAACTTGAGAATCTGGGACCTCTGAAGAGACATTTTCACCTTTGAGGGACCTGGCCCTCTCTGAAGCTAGGATGCCTAGACCTCTTCCACCCCCCCCCCCCCCCCGGAAACAGGGTTCCCAAACCTCAGAAATCATGGGAGCCCACAGATCTTGGCCCAAAAGGACTGCACCAGAAACTAAAGGCCTGCTGCAAGGCTAACAAAAACTCAGGAGGAAACTGGACAGGAACAGGGGTCCCTAGATCAACTCCAGAATGGCCTCCTGCTCCAGGACTAATACTGGGGGCTCCAGCAATCCAAACGTAGTGAACTCACTTTCAATGCTCTGTGAAAACCAAGTTATCAGGCAAAATGGCAGCTCTTCCCACCAGCACACTTTCCAGTGACTGAGCCATCATCATCACATGCACAGCCAAAGCCTGCTCCCCCTCCCAGGCCACACTCTCAGGGACTCCTCGCTACCTCTGAGAATTCCATTGGATTGGCAGCGTAAGTCCTGCAAAGACTGCCAGAGTAACTCCCCAAGCCTCTGTCCCACGACAGTGGTCCCAGTCTGACATTGCCACAGCAGCTATCCACAGACTTTTTGCAGTGGTGCTTGATTCACTGGGTTTCCCATCCTCAGTGAGGTTCCACACCCTCAAAAGGCTGCCTCTGCTCCCCTCCACAGTACCAATCTCAAGTGAAGGAGCAGAGCCAGAAGCTTTGCTTCCTAGCCAACTTGTGCTTCTATTTTTTTTTTTGTTATTTTAAAGCACTTTAAATCACTGCAGCCTGCACACCACAGGAAAGATCACCACAGAAAGAAGGGGAGAGGGGAAGACAGAGGGTAACAGACCCGGCACACCTGAATCTGGGTGCTTCTACTGAGCAACCACAACTACATTGGGAAAAACCCTACTCCATCAGGGAACAGACCATAGGAGACAGTGAGGGACACCCTCAACTTGGGATAGTGACCCCGAGACCAATACCATGGGCAGTTAACAGACAACTCCACAGAAGACGACGGTCCCTCAACTGGAACCAGTTAAAGAAGCTGCACCAGTCCACTCACCACTCTCTGTTGGAGACAGAATGCTGCTACTACTGTTTATCAATTCTAGTTTTCTCTGTCACCAACATTTGCTGGCAGGTAGACATAACCCAATTGTCTCGACTAGTCTAGCAGGATGGGAAGGAAAGGAATACATTTTTTAAATTATTTTTTAGTAGTCCATACCCTCTTCCTCAGGTCGGCATGGCGAAAATTTGCCCATGAATCACTAAGATCCTAGGGATGGAAAATCCAAACCTCTCCAGTGGTGGTACTGTGCTAGGCAGGTGCTTACTTTGGGAATTTTCCTGGTACGACTTTTTCACTTCATTCAACAGTTCTTCTGCTATCACAGGTAGTACGGCGTCCATGGCACTAACCCCCAGGTAAATGTAGCAAAAGCTGGCATAAAATGAAATCCAACTCCCCCTCTTTTTGTTTAAGTCCAAGACCGTCTTCTTCGCTTCTCAGTTTTCATTTTCCTCACCAGTTTGATCCGAGCGGCAGCGGCTTGTGATCTCATCCTGCTCTCGCGACATTTATTCTCTGCGCAAGCGCCAAAAAGAGACTAACCCCCAGGTGGATGGGAAGTGTGGTGCTCTGCCGACGCAAGGGCGGAGCCGAAGGATGTGCTCTGTTCCCGAGAGATTCTCTGCATTCCCTGGAAGGAAGCGGGGAGTCATTTTAGCATGCGTTAAATGTCTCTTAGGGACATGTGAGCCCGGGCATGTTGCCCTTAGTTAAAAACAGTGCTGAGTTGTTAAGAATGGAGTATTATCCATATTGGTTTGCAGGCCCATTATGTGACATTATAGTATCTCAGCGTTAGTAATAAAACCGAAAAATGCCCCCATAGCGACACGTTATATCGGAATACTGGACCCGTCTGTGCGCGAAATAAATATAGTCCATTCGTATCATCTGTAACTTTTGCTAATAGCGTGCGAGCACCCTCCAGGCTCCTACCAACCGAGGCTGGGACAGGCACTACTGAAATTGCCCGCCAAAACCTATACCGCTTGCAGGCCGTAAGGAACAGGTGTGTAACGTCGCTCCCTTGTCACGTGACGGAGGGCGCTGTGCGAGAAGATGCTTCTGGTCACCTGTTAGGGACTACTGCGTGGGCTGTTTCCGGTGACAGAAAGTGATGTTTCTGCATTGCGGGCTGAGTCTCCTGCGGGGGTCGAGGAGACTTCTTCCTGAGATAAGTCTTTGCAAACTAGCAAGTGGGGGTCAGCGACGAGGAATAGTCCGCCTGGATTATGTGTACCAAGATGGACGTTGCCTCAGGAGCTTTACATGCTGCACTGGCCGGGAGTGGGGCGAGGGAGAGATCGGTTATGTTAGACAGGAGGATATGGAAACGATATTCTGGAGTCCATGGGAGAAAGGGGGAGGATCCAGCAAGGGCAGAAATAAAGTTGCATTCATCAGCGTCCTTGCAGGTAAAATGTTGCACAACGGTGTTTCTCAAATGTTTGAATTGCAAGGACCCCCCTGACTTTTGAAATTTGTTAATACGTATCCAGCATGCCCGATGGCTCCTTTTCCTTCCACTATATAATAATAATAATCGCCCAGCAATGCCAAGTGTCTTTCTTCCAGGATGTAGATGCCTTAGCCTAAGTGAATTTTCAGTCTAGCCCCACTTCTCAATTATTTTCCAGACCCCCGGGTCCTTAGCCCCCTCCTCTCCATTGAGATTTTCTAACAACTAAAGTCAACCCTCCGGATTACACCACTATTATGCCTCCCACAATGATCCTGTAAACAGACATAAAAGGTAATTTGCTAACAACACTATTGGCCGACCTGTGCACTAGGCGAGCTAGGGCATCAGACCTTTGTGGATGGAAGATCATGTACTTTGGCACACATGACCTTCTACCCTCTCTCCCCACCATGCTGAGCTGCCAGCAGGGGCGAGGCAGCTAGACTCCGCAGCAGCAGGCCATGAGCCTGCCGCTTCTGACCACCTGAAGTTGCAATGAAAGGGAGTCAGAAGCAACAGGCCATTTGTGCAAAAGCACATGGCCTGCAGAGGTTGTCTGACCCTGCAATCAGCGGGGGCGGGGACAGAAACCCTTGTCCAGTCCTGATTATTATACTTATGAATATTGGACAGGCAAACTAAGGGGTATGTTTACTAAAAGTTGTTAATGCAGGAAAAGCCTGCTGTGGTAACTGCTAATGTAGGCCAAAGGCAGATGGAAAAGAGAATTTTCTGTGCTATCTGCAAACTGTGTGTTAGCAGTGGGTGGGATGTGTCTGTGATGAGTGATAACCACATGTTTTGCAGACATCGCAGGTGCAACTAATGTCCCCTCAATGGGTGTCATTAGCTGCATCCACTGTGCTGCCATGTTGAGATCTCTGCATTTTTGCAGCTAACTGTGCACTATTTGCACTAACTGACCGTGTTAACTGCTAAAGCCTATTGTGGCTTAATAAACATGCCACTCAGGGTTGATGGTTCGGAGTTTGTGTCTGCCTCTGTTTTGCTTTTACTGTAGCTGCTCATTTGTTCCCCTCTAGAAGATGCTGCTTAAACCAGCCGTGTTTTTCTCCTAGCTCTGCATCCTGCTAACCCTGTTTTTCTTATACTTACCCTTAACCCAGAATCCGATTCCCTCACATCCATCCCTCTGACCGATATCTTTTTTGTTGTTGTTGTTGTTCTGCCCTACCTCTCCCTGCTCCACTCTCTTACCCAGCTTCCCTCTATATCTCCCTTTCTGCCCTACATCACATTGATCCCCTTGATCCCTCTGGCCTCCTTTTTCTCCTCCCTCGGGCTAGTGTCTTTCCTCCTCTTAGACCAGCAGTGTTCTCTGCCCATCTGTTCTCAGTAGCTGTCCGTTCTCCCTGCTCAGCAGCAACTTCTCTGTTTATCCTTCTTTTCTTTCTGGTTCCCAGTCAGGCAGTAAGCAAGAGTCTCCAGGGCAATTGAAATCCTTTCCTTCTTGCCAGCAGCAGTTGCAGATGCATCCTCATTCATGCAGAAGGAAGGGCATTGTCTCTCTCTCTCTCTCTCTCTTTCAGCTAAACTGCAGGATATGATAACAGGCCAGCAGTGAAAGGCAGCGGTCTCCCTCTTTTCAGGCTAGTCTTGGAGATGTGATTGCAGCTCTGTTTGAGTCAATGAATGTGGGAGGAGGTGGTGGCAACTCCGCACAGAACTACTGGAAAGGCAGCAGCATGTGCTTCTTGCCTCTCCCACATTCCCCTTCTCAGGGCCAACTCAAGGGTTTCTGCCGCGCCGCATCCCCCCATTCCAAGCCGCCCTACTGAGCCACGCCGCTTGCAGCAGCAATATTTTAAAAGTGGCAGCTTGTGCCGCCAGTTTGTTGCCCTGGCAGGCCATGTGCATTGGCACACATGGCCCGCTGCTTCTGACCCCCCCCCCCCCTTTAAACAGTAAATTGTATCAGAGGGAGATCAGAAGTGGCAGCTCATGTGTGCCGAATCACATGGCCTGCCACAGTCAACAAAGTGATGGCACAAAGCCGCCCACCTGGGTCAGCTGTCCTAGGTGGCTGCCTATCTCACCTACTAGCTGGGCTGGCCCTGCCCCTTTTGCAGAGTTAGAAAGACAGCAAACCACAAGGAAGTAATATGGGAATCATACAAAGAGGTTGGTGTCTCTGCCTGTCATTCATATCCCCCCAAGGGATGAGTACTACAGGATGAGAAACTGTGCTTCAAAATAAGGAAGAATGCCTGGGACAGAGGAGCCAAAGTTGATGATTTGCCGAAACATATCGGTAGTACTTTAAAGTAGGGTTATGAGCAGTTCTTGTTTATTTTGCTGACTCTCGGAACCTTCCCATTAAGATAATGGGTCTAAACCAGTCTAATTACAGAATCTCTATTTTGCATTGACAGTATCTCAGTCAAGCTCTATAATAAAGTGGTATACTCTGTATACCCACAGAAGCCAAATTTGCAAAACTATGGAGGTGCAGGTGCTAAACCCATCGCAAATTACGTCGCCATGGACACAGTGAAAGTGTTTGCTCAATATTGGGGGATGCTCAAGCACCCACAGCTGCAGCTATGGGAATACTTTGACTTGGATTTAGGCAGTGCTTTCCTTCAGACAAGATCCTAGTATGCTTAACCTAAGCACCTCGCTTCATGCAACCGTCACCCTTTCTCTCCCTGCAGGTCACACAAGAGTATGTGAAATTCTTAGTTGATACACATTCTGCATCTTAACCATGGATGGATAGGCCACAACTTTCCAACAAATAGTAAACCATGTGAAATTTTTTTTGCAGCACTCGCTGTCAAAGAGACATTTCTTTCATTATTAAGGACCTTTACCCCTCGTTGAACTAGGCTGTACTGGATGTCTGGGATAGGGAAATCCACACCTTTGATTTCATAAATATTCTCCTACTACTATTTTTATTTGTATAGCGCTACAAGGCCTATGCAGTGCTGTACGTATAGATGTAAGAGACCGTCCCTGCTCATAAGAGCTTACAATCTAATCAAGACGAAAAACATCACAAAACTGGGGGCTGGAGTATGGTAAGTCCAACGACAACTAGACCACCACATTGAAAACAACTCACCCCTGGACACCTGCCAACACGGGTTCCGCGAGTCACATGGGGTTGAAACTCTTTTAACCACGTTATTCAACACCCTAACTGTAGGTATTGACAACCTCAGACAAGCCTTTGCTCTCATTTTCCTAGACATCGCGGCTGCCTTCGACTCCGTCAGTCACGACCTACTTCTCTCCCGCCTTGCCGAGAAGGGAGTGCACGGCACTGCGCTATTATGGTGTACATCATACCTAAATGAAAGATGGCAACATGTTCGCTCCGGCCCCTCAAGATCAGATCCATTCCTGCAAGCGAAGGGTGTACCACAAGGGTCCTCACTTTCAGCACTTCTTTTTAATGTTTACATGCAACCCATCTGCGCCCTCATTAGATCCTTCCACATCAACTGTCTAATATACGCTGATGACGTTCTGATGTACACAACAATATCAACTGAGCACCCAGATCTCTCCCACCTGTCCTCATGCTTTGACGCGGTTACAGACTGGCTGCACACCCAGAAGCTCAAAATAAACTTCAAAAAAACAGAAGTCCTGTTCGTCTGCAGAGACCAAGCATTCACTCCACCATCATCCATAAAAGTGCGTGATGCTGAACTCTTCGCCAAACCTACGATATGATACCTTGGTATCATCCTTGACCAACACCTCAATATGAAGGAGCAGATATCCAACATGGTAAAGGCAGTATCATAAAATCCGAACACTGCGCCACATTAGACAACTGCTAGACCCAGTTGACTTCAGAACAGTATTTCAAGCTCTAGTAATGCCTCATTTCGACCACATTAACTCCATACTTCATGGACTTCCGAAGAGCACCCTACATCCCTTACAGTTGGCAATGAACGCTGCAGCAAAAACTCTACACGGAGCCTCCAGAAGAGAACACATTACCCCCATACTAAAACACCTACACTGGCTCCCCGTCCACTACAGGATTTCATTTAAGATTCTAACAATGACTTTCAAGGCCATCCATAATTGCACGTCCACCTCCCTCTCTGACTTAGTCCAGATAACCCCCCCCCAACAGGATAAGGAGATCAGCTGCTACTAACACTCTCATCCTTCCCAAAGCAATCATTAAATGCTCCAAGACTACGAGCAACCGTGTCTTTGCCTTCTACGCACCCTCCTGCTGGAATGCTCTCCCACCTGACATCCACGCCATCAACAACCTTCTTCAATTTAGGAAAGCGTTGAAACGTCACCTATTTACCCAGCACTTCTCCATCCCAAATGACAGCTCTCAGCCACCATCCCTCATGTCCAACTCTCTCTGCACGAGCCCCCTGCCCACGACACTACTACTTTCCGAACCCACCTCTATTTAATTTTCAGAATGTCATTGCCGTATCAACTGTGCTTACCGACAAGATAGGTGTATAAGCCTGCATACCTAATTGTAAATAGTTGTTACCTGTTAACCTGTTATCCATGTTTTATTTACCCTGTTTATTGTAAGTGCATTGAACTGCCCTCTTTGCACAAATATGTTTCCTGTAAACCGCGCTGATAATAAATAGTGCGGTATAGAAAAGCAGTTAAATAAATAAATAAGGAGGTAACAAGAGAATGAGGAGCTTCAGGATTCAAAAGCAGCCTCAAAGAGGTGGTTTTTAGCCTGGATTTGAATAGGGCCAGAGAAGGAGCCCGATGCACAGACTCAGGTAGTTTGTTCCAGGCATACGGAGCAGCAAGGTGGAATGAATGAAGTCTGGAGCTGGCAGTGGCAGAGAAGGGCACAGATAAAAGGGATCTTCCAGAGGAGCGGAGTTCCTGAGGAGGAGCGTAGGGTGAGATAAGAGAGGAAAGGTAGTGAGGAGCCGCAGAATGAATTCACATACTTTGATTTGTGGTCTGAGTAAAACTTTTTTTCTATTCTTTACATTTTCACAGCCACTTGATATTTGTGCTCTGAAATTGAGGACTGTTTTTACAACTAAAATAGCAGCACCTGCTTGCCGCCATTTTAAATGTTCTCCTTTCTGGATAGTGAGTTGCTGCCTTTTGCAGTGACAAGATGATGAATTGTAGTCCTAGTTGGGCGTAATTTCATTTAATGTGATGATTATTCATGGGTGGGGTTTCAGCACCTTTCCATCTTTTTATCTGTCTTCTGCTGCTGTTCCGTGGCTCTGCCCTTTCTTTGTTTTTTGTTCCTTCTTTATCACTCTCCTCTCATTCCTTCCCTTACTAGCTGCCTCTAAGGATGGCTGGCATCCCCTAAACTCTGTGCCTGCTCACCCCGCAGGGATCCCAATTGCTCTATAGCTTCCTTGGTCTGCCTAGAAAAGGGAAAATGGGGGGAAGGGGGCTGAAGGAGTCAGGTTAAATGCTCCCAACTCTGATGATGGCCCATAGCAACTGTCTTCATCCTTCATATAAAATAATGTATAAAGATGTTGGTCCGCTTCCATGCACAGAAATAAAGATTAAGAAATAAAATAACATAAGGTGATAGTTTATTGAACTAACTTAATAAAGAACTATTGTCCTATATCCTTTGTTTCTGTTTGTTAATCTTTATTCCTTAGCGTTCCTCCAGCTTAGTCCTCTACGTATGGGTAGTGCACCTCCTCCTGCAGCATGAAGACTGGACCAATCAAATTTCAGCATCACTGGAAACCGCATACTGGCTAACCCTTCAGCTCCAGTGTGTCCAGTCTTCATGCAGCAGGAAGATGTTTGTGAGCCTGGCTGGGCTCACTAGTTCATCAGTTTAGGGCTTAGAATTGTAGCTAACCTTTTTGATTTTTCTTTATTTGGTCCCCATTGGGGTTCTTTTTATTTGCTGTAGTAAAGGAGTACCTGTCCCTTTAAATTTTGTTTCGACACCGGCACTCCGGAGGAGGGGGGGCTCAGCAGAGGTCTCTCTCTCTCCTGCTCTGCCAAAGCCGCTTGCACTTTACTTGTTTTTTTTGTGTTGCTGGCATAGGATCTCTGTTCCCTGGACTGTTCGGGACAGAGCTCCTGCGGCGGCTGCCCAAAGCCACAGTTCCGGTTCGGTGGGAGTCTGTGTGCTTGGAAGTGCCGACGGACTTCTCAGACTCACACATGATTAGTGCCTCTATCCCTGCCTTTGCCTGTCATTTTAAGTTTTTTAACTTTTCGTTTGTTGGGCTCTTTTTTTCCCGGGGTCAGCCCGTGGAGGGGTGTCCTTCTTCGTCGGGGCTTGTCCGGGCTGGCGGTTTTCGGCGCCAAAGTACATCAGCGCGCCAAAACTTTTTCTGAGGAGCCGCGGCCATTTTGTCCGTCGCGGTTTCCTCCTCCGTGCAACACACGAGGCAGTGTTCAGCTTCCCCGGAGTCACAGGAACCCTCTCCGGAGGTCCTGTCAGCTGCAGCTGCGGGGTTTCTTGTTTATTTGTTTATTTTGTTTTGCGCATTTCTTTTATTTCCTTCTTTGTTTTCTTAGCTTTGCTCTGCCGCAGCGGGAGTGTTTGAGCAGCTGGCTTCGTCATTTTGCCGCTCCGGGGCCCCTGCCTGCATTTTTTTTCTGAGTTTGTCTACCAATCCAAACGAACCAAAACAATAAAAGCATAAAAAAAAAAAAAAAAGACTGCAGGGGGTTTCTCATTAGTAGCAGCCGCACAGACTCTGGTTGGTGGGTTGCTTCTTTGGGGATACAGCGTTCTCTCCCTTATTAGTGTGTGGACAGGAGATCTCTTCCTACCCCTCCTGGGGGGGGGGGCTGGGTGTTTTGGCTTCCATGTCATCGGGGGCACTGTGTGTGATTTGTGGATCTCGGAGGGGCGCTTCTCCAGAGACGGGCATCTGTCAGCGCTGTGCCTCCATGTCCCTCAGTATGGAGCAGCGGCTGGAGACTTCCCTGGCGGCTGCTTCTCAGTCTCCTCCCCCATCGGTGGTGACGGACTCGCCCTTGGAGGGTCCCTCGGGTACGGCACCCGCTCTTCCCTTAGCCGCGGGAGCGCAATCTGATCTCGGGGTACATCTATCTTGGAGGATTTTTCTCCAGATTTTATTTTATTAATGCTTCAGGCCTTTTGTCGTAGGCGCCAGGGGGTTGGGGTAGGTCCCCTCCCTGGTCAGGTAGGGACCGCGCGGACTACTGCGACGGACAGTGTTCTGTCCGGGGTGAGAGCGGCCAAACGGCAGTGCCTACAAGAGCCCTTGTTGTCTGATTCCGATTGTCCGGAGGGAGAGGACCTGGAATTGGACATGGAGGAGGTGGCTTAGAGGAAGGCGAGCTCCCTGAGCCCGAAGATCAGGCGAAAATTATCCGAGTTTTTCGCCGAAAGGAGTTACCCGCGCTCCTTTCTGAAGCACTTCAGACTCTGGGTCTGGTTCCAGCACCGCCGGTCGAGGAGGAAGATGGGGCGGATCCCATCATTCAGGAGGTGCGTCAGACACAAGTGGTTTTTCCCCTGCACAGAGTCATTGACCAGATGATTCAAACAGAGTGGGACACTCCCGAATCGGGTCTCAGGGGTATCAAGGTCATGCATAAGCTATACCCTATGGCGGACAAGGACCTCGACCGTTTCCGTTCGCCTCGGGTGGATGCGGCGGTCTCAGCTGTGACTAAGAAGACCACGATCCCTGTCGAAGGTAGTGCGGCTTTGAAGGAGCCTCAGGACAGGAAAATGGATGGATTGTTGAAACAGTCGTTTGAAGCGGACGCAGTAGTGTTGCAGGCCTCCATTTGTGGAGCTTGGGTTGCTCGGGCCTGTCTTCGCTGGGTTCAGCGCCTTCGGCAGGCGGCATCCGTGGAAACCGAAGAATTGAACAAACTTCAGCGCTTGGAGTCTGGTTCGGCGTATTTGGCAGATGTCCATTATGACCTTATCCGGGCGCTTTCGAATAGCATGGGGTCGTTGGTAGCTACGCGCAGAGCCCTTTGGTTAAAGAGTTGGGCGGCGGATGGCTCTTCTAAGTCTCGCCTGGGCAAGTTGCCTTTTAAGGGTAAGCTGTTGTTTGGTGAGGATCTTGATAAGTTGGTCAAGGAGTTAGGGGACTCCAAGGGCGGTCGTCTGCTGGAGGATCGCCCAAAGAGAGGGAGATCCCTTCCTTCCCTTCGGGGTCAGTTTCGGGATTTTCGCAGGTTTCGGTCACCCCGTTTTGTGGGATCGCAGAGAAGTAGATATCTCTCGACGTCTCCAAACTTTCGAGGTTTTCGAGGGGCCACAAGAGGATTCACGGACGCGGCCTCTATAGCCGCTCGAAAGCCCCAATGAAGGGCTGCGGGTCCCGGCGGAGATCACAGCGATTGGGGGCCGTCTTCGACGCTTCCTCTCCGCTTGGGCCCGTATCACGTCCGATCGTTGGGTGTTGGAGATTATTCGGGACGGGTATGCCTTGGACCTGGCCAGACCCGTTCTCGATTCCTTCGTGGCATCCCCCTGCCGGGGTCCTCGAAAGACCGCTCAAGTTTGACAAACGCTCGATCGCTTGCTCCGGTTGGGCGCAGTGGTTCCCGTTCCGCCGGCAGAATATGGTCTTGGCCGGTATTCCATTTATTTCATGGTGCCAAAGAAGGATGGTGCTCTTCGCCCCATTTTGGATCTCAAGGGCGTGAATCGCTGTCTTCGGGTTCCACATTTTCGCATGGAAACCCTGCGGTCCGTAATTGTCGCCGTCCGCAAAGGCGAGTTTCTTACCTCTCTCGACCTCACAGAGGCCTATCTCCATATTCCTATCCGGGAGTCCCATCAGAAGTATCTCCGGTTCGCTCTTCCATGGGGTCACTTCCAGTTCCAAGCTTTGCCCTTCGGCCTGGCCACCGCTCCTCGGGTGTTCACCAAAATCATGGTGGTAGTGGCGGCGGCCTTGCGCCAGGAGGGAGTGCTGGTTCATCCCTATCTGGATGATTGGTTGATACATGGAAAGTCTCATTCAGAAAGCGTGACGGCCACGGCGAGGGTCGTCGAACTTCTGCAATCTCTCTGCTGGGTAGTCAACTCGAGAAAGAGTCACTTGGCTCCGACTCAAGCGCTGGAGTACTTGGGGGTACTATTCGATACTTGCAGGGGTGCCGTGTTTCTCCCGGAAAGGAGGGTGCTAGCTCTCCGGACTCTCGTGCGCCGCTTTCGGCGGGCCACTGCTCCATCGGCTTGGCACTATCTGCAACTGTTGGGAACGATGGCGGCAACCTTGGAAGTGGTGCCTTGGGCTCGCTTCCACATGTGCTCCTTGCAGAGGGCCTTGCTCCGTCGCTGGTCCAATCAAGTCGATTCGTTGAACAGGCGTCTTCCCTGTCCGCGGACGGTGTGCCAGGACCTGAAATGGTGGCTTCGACCATCCTTGCTCCTGGCGGGGATGCCCTTGGAGCAACCGGACTGGATTCCGCTGTTGACGGATGCCTGTCTCTCGGGCTGGGGCGCGCACTGCGGGGAGCACGTGACGCAAGGTCTCTGGTCCCAGCAGGAGAGCAGTTGGTCGATCAATCGGTTAGAGCTGAGAGCCGTTCGGTTGGCGCTGCAAAGCTTCGAAGTTCAGGTGATGCACCGAGCGGTGCGGGTGCTGTCCGACAATGCCGCGACCATCGCTTACATAAATCGGCAGGGCGGTACAGGAAGCGTGGGCTTGGAAGCGGAAGCCCAATTGCTGTTCGCGTGGATAGAGCCCCGGTTACAGACGATATCGGCGGCGCACATTGCCGGGAAGGACAATGTGACGGCGGATTTTCTCAGCCGAGTTCACGTGGATGCCGGCGAATGGGAGTTGAATCACGAGGTGTTCCAACAGTTAGTATACCGGTGGGGTCAGCCTGTGATGGACCTCATGGCCACATTTCGGTCGGCGAAGGCTCCTTGGTTTTTCAGTCGGCGTCGGGAACCCATGTCAGAAGGCATCGATGCTCTTTTGCAGGCCTGGCCCGCGGTCGGCCTCCTTTACGTGTTTCCCCCGTGGCCACTTCTGGGACGGGTGATTCAGTGGATCGAGTCACACCGGGGATGGGTGGTGTTGATAGCGCCGGATTGGCCCCGTCGTCCCTGGTATGCCGACCTGGTGCAATTGTTAGACGACTCCCCGTGGCGGCTTCCGCATGCTCTGGATCTGTTGTGTCAGGGTCCTCTTCGCATGCCGCAAGTGGAGAGATTCTCTCTTACGGCCTGGCTATTGAAAGGTTGAGGCTAAGGAAAAAAGGTTATTCGAAGTCCGTTGTAGCGACGTTGCTTCACGCACGCAAGCGGTCCACTTCGCTGGCCTATGTCAGAGTTTGGCGTATTTTTGAATATTGGTGTTCCAGGTGCCAGGTTCGGGCGGCTACGGCCTCTCTTCCGGTGGTGTTGGATTTTTTGCAGGACGGTTTTGATAAAGGTTTGGCCACCAGTTCCTTGTGGGTGCAGTTAGCGGCTCTTTCCTGTTACAGGGGTAAAGTTCAGGGTGTTGCACTGGGCGCCCATGCCGATGTTGGCCGTTTTCTGAAGGCGGTTTCTAGGCTGCGCCCAACGCGCCGCGTTTCTGTTCCTTCGTGGGACCTCAACTTAGTCTTACGCGCGCTTAGTGTCGCTCCCTTTGATTCTCTCTCGGATTTCGGTGAAGGATTTGACCCTTAAGACGGTGTTCCTGGTGGCGATTTGTTCGGTGCGGCGCATTTCCGAGTTTCAAGCTCTGTCTTGCAGAGAGCCTTTCCTATCTTTCTCGGATCAAAAGGTGGTTCTGCGGCCAGTACCTTCTTTTTTGCCTAAGGTGTCTTCTCCCTTTCACTTGAATCAGGTGGTGTCGCTCCCGGTGTTGCATGCGTTGGGGGAGCAGGCTTCTGATCGCGGTCTTAGTCGTTTGGACCTTAAGAGAGTTTTGCGTCGGTATTTACAGGTCACCGAATCCTTCCGCAAGTCGGATCGTTTGTTTGTCCTGTTCGGAGGTTCCAGGAAAGGTGAAGCGGCGGCAAAAGCCTCCATTTCTCGGTGGATTAAGGAGGCGATTGCCTCGGCCTATCTGTTGCAGGGACGTGTTGCGCCGCTGGGGTTGAGGGCTCATTCTACCAGAGCTCAAGCGACGTCCTGGGCGGAATATAGCTTGGTTTCGCCAGTGGAGATTTGTAAAGCGGCGATGTGGTCGTCCCTACACACTTTCAGTAAGCACTATCGTCTTGATGTCTTGGCGGCAGGTGATGCCTGTTTTGGCTCCGCCGTCTTGCATGCCGTTTGGCAGAATCCCTCCCATTAAGGCTGCTCTGTTACATCCCATACATAGAGGACTAAGCTGGAGGAACGCTAAGGAAATAGTAATTACACTTACCTGGTAATTGTAGTTCCTTGAGTGACGACAGCTTAGTCCTCCTTCCCTCCCTTATAGCAGAGCTTTGGCTCGGCACGCTTTTGGTTCGGAGGTCAGTATTCACAGGTGAGTGTTTCAGATGTTTCTTGTTTGCTCTCCATTCTTTTCTTCTTTCTTGCCTTTTTTTGCTCTCGCTGTCTGCTTCTGGTGCGGCAGGCGGGGGATCCTCTGTTTGGGTATTGTCTTTTTTATGGGTCTCTCAAAAAAAAATAAAAAAAATAAAAATAAAAAATGGAGATAAAAAAGGGTAACATTATCTCTATCTCTGACTAGCTGAGATTCATCATTGATCATTACATATCTTCTTAAAGGTTAGCTATCTGTATGAGTTTTGCTTTGACAGTAGTTCACTGGAGCTGAAGGGTTAGCCAGTATGCTGTTTCCAGTGATGCTGAAATTTAATTGGTCCAGTCTTCATGCTGCAGGAGGAGGTGCACTACCCATACGTAGAGGACTAAGCTGTCGTCACTCAAGGAACTACAATTACCAGGTAAGTGTAATTACTATTTTCTGTTTATCCTTCAGAGACATTGCTGGGCTAAATAACTTAGTTCTGCAGTGCTGGTGCTTAGACTCTAGAGGGAGACATGTGAGTACTCTTAAGACTGCAGTACCAGATTTGTGAGCCTCCTTAGGCTGTTACATTCTCTGTCTAGAAGTCTCTTTCCTATTGGCTTCTAACAATTCTTTGACTTCCTCAAATTTCATTGAAAAGATTAAGATGGTTACAGGAGACAGTCAACAGTCTCCATCTTCAAAGCTTTTATATGGTATATCTATAACTGGTACAGAAAACTAAGACTTTTCTAAGGTCATAGAGGCTAGAGTGGTAATAGGGATTTTTGATCTTGTGTCAAACGTTTTTTGTTAAGCAGTAGGGGTTGTAAACTCCAGGGTCTAGAGGGAAATAGGGGAATGTGTGTAAAGAAGTGTACACAAAATCAAAAATGTTGGTATATTATTATTTGACATAATATGAATAAAAATTAAATAAATTTTAAAAAATCACTTTCATATTCTGTTGTCTTGAAAATAATAATGCAGTCCCATTGGGGTTTTTTTTCTCCCTTTTATTCTAAAATGTCTCTCTAGAAGGGGAAAGACTCACCCCAGAGCTCCAAATTCAGAGTTTAGATTAGATTAATGAATCCATTTTCAAAGAATCTAGGCACCTAAACTGGTGGTTTTTGCAAATGAACTAGAACTGAGTACCTAAATTTAGTCTTCTGTTTAACTAGTTCCCTAACAATGGGTAGCTATTTGGGTAAAATTAGAGCAGGGATAAAGTGAAGATGCCTGTAGCATTAGGCACTTAAATCTAGGCAAGTGAATTGCAAGCCTAAGTTTAGAAACCTAAATGTAGGTAGCAAAGTAAAGCACAAAGTGGTTTTTGAACGCGATGCTTAGCAGTTTCACTTTTCTTTCCATGGGATGGGATGGGATTCTGAGAAATTATGATCCCCAGATTTATGTCTGACATAGGAATGTGAGATTAAAGCTGTAAAATAAAGCATGTGCTTAGTTCCTTCTCAGTAGGGAATCCCCAGCCATAGGACTTCAGCATAAATGTATTAACATAACTTCTGACTTCTGGTCAGCATGGTGGACTGAGTAGACACGCGCCAGAGAGGGAATTTACCCACACCGGAGCTCAATAAAAGGGGCAGGGAATAGGAGAGATGCTGAAAACACTCAAAGCGAAGACAACAACCAAAACACTGTAGGATATTTACCCCACCCGCAGAAGAACATGGAGAAACTAGCAGCCACCGTCACCATGTTCATCTAAAGCGAGCGAGAGTGAGGAGCAGGAGATAGCGGGGAACATGATGCTGGCCACAGTAATAAAAGAGATCCGCTGTTTCAAAAATGAGATAGGAACAGGGTATTGGTGAGGCTAGGAGAGAAGTTTGTGGTGATTTCAGACCTACTGGAGAAGGCTGAAACATGCATTGGTAAAACGGAAGAGTGGCAAATACAGAACTCGCGCTTATGCAACTCATCTGGATGACAGAAAAGCTAGAGGACCATGAAAACAGGGATAGAAGGTTCAATACTCGGGTATCTGGGATTCCGGAGGGAGAAGAGAAGGCGGACCCGTGCGTTTTTAACCGCGAGTTCCTGCATGCCCGTTTCCTGGGCTCAATGTCACCGGAGGAATATGAGCCAGAACGCGCGAACTGAGATCTAGGCCTGAAAGCCCAGCTAAACCATAGCTTTTATTGCCAAACTTCTCAGATTCCAAGACCACAAGTTTGTTATTAGAGAAGCCTGCAAAATGGGGGTGGTGAGGCTGGAAAGTGGGAGTGTTCCCCAATCTGGCGCCTGAAACAGTGAGGCATAGGAGAGATTTGCTTAAGTGCAAAGCACAGCTGGTAAATTGAGGAATAATGGCTGCAGTTTGGTATCCGGAAAAACTAACTAATGATGCAGATATTTTTTTTACTTGGCAGAGGTGGCAGAAAAATATATTGCAGACAACCCCGCAAAAGAGAAGCAACAAACACAGCATTTGAACCAGGGAGGCCAGTCATTAGAGCAAGTGGATCATCTGGAGCAGGCAGAGCAAGTAGAAGAACAACGGGCTCAGGCCTCGGCGATCAGTGGCTCTGACACAGTAGGAGGAAGCTGAATCAGTGCAGGACTGTGAGGGGAATTATTTAAGGTGACGTTCCAAGGGAGGATGGCCAATAAGGAACGGAACAGTAAAGAAAGGAAGCTAGTATTAAACGGACAGTGGGGGAGCTCCCGGACAGCATCCTGTGTGAGGTGCACATGGAGCGGCTATAGCATTAAGCTGTTGAAAGGGTTTTCAGGGTACTGTAGGGAGGGAAATAAGAGGGGTAATATGTGCAGGGGAGGGAGGGGGGATAATTGAGAAATATTAATGCATTAGGACCGGAGGTCTAACACATACAGAAGAAGAGGAGTGGGAGAGATTTATAAAGACTCAGTATACTGTTGGGTTTGTTTTTCTAGACATTTGTTGTTAACTTTAGTTGCTCAGAAGTGTGTGCCAGATAAGAATGAATGGCGGTATGAATGTGGAGGCCATGAGGAAACAATCGGGCTGACACGACTATGGGTAATCAAAAGGGATACAAACTATAAAAGGGATATCTGTGGATTTAATCACCCTGCAAAGGGTCCTAGACCTATTGAATTGCTCTCAGGCTGATATAGCCATGCTTCAGGAGACTCGCTTAACTAATCTGGAACATGAAAATATAAACAGTATAGGATATGTGCAGGTGTACAGTTTGGCCTTTAACTCCAAAAAACAGTGGGTCGCTATACTGATTCACAAGCGAATCCCATTTGTGCTCTGTAACACAGGGAGCGATACTCACAGATGGGTGGTGTGGATAACGGGGCACATAGAGCAACATGAGAGATCCATCAATATGTATGTCCCTAAAAGCCCTAAAGGCTCCTTTTTCAAGGGGTAGATAGGGACCTTTGCAAAAGTGGCCAAAGGGGACTGAGTGGTGGTGGTGGTGGTGGTGGTGGTGGTGATGGTGTGTGGGGGGGGGGTGGTTATATGAACTGCGCACTGGGGGAATTGGACAGGTCAAGCTACCGGAAAAAGATTCAGAAATGAGAAGGCCAGGAACTGAGGGAGGCCATCAAAAAATGGAACTTGGTAGACCTGTAGAGGGTGCAGAATAAGAACAGTAGAGAATATACCTGTAACTCACCCAAGGCAGATACATACTCTTGACTTGATTACATATTAGTAGTGTCAGACGGGTGACTGGGTGAGAATGTTCACAGTCTTGGCAAAGGCATATATCAATATGATTTGCAAGGGATTGTGGGAAATGCAGTCCATTCACACCAGACACAGCCGCTCACAATAATTAGTTGTGCTTGAGTGTAAAGCCAATAAGATATTTATTTATGGGGTTATTTCTCCCAACACAGATATGCTTGGTAGCACATAAATCAGGATACTTGCTTTCAGTGTTAAACTTGGAAAAACAAAATCAGGAAAACAACAGTTGAACTTGTCAGGCAATCAAATGAAAAGAATAAAGACCTGGTTGGTAACAAACTGGTCTTCTCTGTAGGCTCTAGCTAATATTTTCTTAGCAGTGCATTAAACAACAAGCAAAACCCACAAAGAAGGGAAAAAACTGTTCTTTTCAGGTTAACTTCTTATATCTTCACACATAGACTCAGAAGTGATTTCCTCAGAGCTCACAAGCAATTAGGTAAGGCTCAATTGCTAGCAGTTATCCAGCTGAATCCCCTTAGCTGGCTTACTTTCTACTGCTTGGCTCAAATCCTACTCAGGAGCTTTTCTGAGTAGATTTAAAGAACAAGTTTGTATTTCTTTGTGATGGTTGTTGTACTTTGTAACAGTAAATTACCAAAGGAGTTTAGACAGAGAGCAATCCATGTATTCACAGCCTGTATCTAAGACTTCTCCCCCTTCTTCAACAATCATGGGTTCAATATCATGGATTGGCACAGAGGAATTTCTCAATGGAGCACTCTCAGGAGAATACTTGTTTCCCTGCTGTCTTTCAAGGTTATAGCTAGGGCATAAATCAGTGTTCATACCTGAGCTTCCATTGCTGTTAGAGTTCCTCTCTAAATAGCCTGGCCAGTATGTAGTCCAGTTCTTATGTCCAGCCTTCCAATCCAGATCCCTGGACACTGGGTCTCTCTTCACATACCTTCTGGCACGGGTCTTAGGGTCCCTTCCAAGTGCAGCCGTCTCCCTCACAGGTACCGTCTGGAGATTCCTAGCCCTGCAGCACCATTCCTCTGGCTTTCCCCAGTCCAGTGGTGTAAGCTTGCCTTTTGAATGTCTCCCAGTATACGTACTGCTCTGGACTCCTTTAGACTTCACAAATGCTTTTCTCTTCTTCCTTCCAAAGGGTTTCTTGCCCTCTCTGTTTGTCCGCTCTGGCTTCTGCTTCTGATGATCCTCCAGATGATGAAGCTGTCCAAGATGAGGATATCCAAGCTGATTCTGAGGATCTCCCAGATGAAACTGAGCATAATTCTCTGTAGAATAAACTCTACCTTTATTCTGCTTAGATGAGTGCTCCACCTTAGCACAGCGCAGCTGTGCTGAATCAGGCCCTGCCCTTTGAGATGAGTGCTTGGGGATTACCTCATAGCCCTCCTGATTGAACACACGTTTCCCCACTTCAGCTCCTCTAATGGCTGTTGGAAACCTGGTGCATTCTGGGACTGGTAGTCTTTTATGGAAAAATTCTGTTTTCTTATCTCTACCAGAACTGACAGATTGCTTGTTCAGAGTCACTTCACCTTTACTATAGCTCCTTCCTGAGCTATGATAAGCTTCCTTATCACATACCCCCCTGCTTAAGTTATTACGGACTGGTTTAACTGGTGAAACGTCTTCTCTACAGTCCGTAATACGGGAAAGGGCATCCGCATTCTTGTGTAACTTCCCAGCACGATGTTCCACTTGAAAATCAAATGCCTGTAAGGCCATGTACCAGCGTGTCAACCTGGCATTGTGGTTCTTCATTTGCTGCAACCACTTAAGTGGGGCATGGTCTGTGACCAACTGGAACTTTCTCCCTGTAAGGTAAAACCTTAACGCCTCCACTGACCACTTTATAGCTAAACATTCTTTTTCTATTGTGGAATACTTTTGTTCAGCCGGTGACAATTTCCTGCTCAGGTACATCACAGGATGCTCCTCCCCTTCATGACACTGGGATAGAACCGCTCCTAGCCCTACATCCGATGCATCTGTTTGAACCAGAAAGGGTTTCCTGAAGTCCACCCCTTTCAGTACCGGTCCTGTACACAATTTTCCTTTTAAGACTGAAAATGCTTTTTCAGCTTCAGGTGTCCACTTTAGCTGGTTTGGACAACTCTTCCGCAGCATATCCGTGAAAATTGCACTTTTCTCTGCAAATTGCGGTATAAATCTGCGGTAGTATCCAATAAGTCCCAAGAAACTTCTTAGTTGTTTCTTTGTTGTTGGAGGGGGAAAATTCCTGATGCTATCTACTTTACTCATTAGAGGTTTAATTTTTCCTCTTCCCACTAGATGGCCCAGGTATTTTACCTCCCTATTTGCAAAGGCACACTTCTTCGGGTTTAAAGTGATTCCCGCTTGCTTCATGGAGCACAAGACTGCCCTGATCCTCTTTAGATGCTCCGCCCAGGTGTTACTATGGATTATGACATCATCCATATATGCAAACGCATAATTTTGGTGGGGTCGAAGTACCTGATCCACTAACCTTTGGCAGGTAGTCGCTGCTCCATGCAGTCCGAAAGGCATCGTCTTGAACTGGAAAAGGCCAACGGGGGTGCTGAACGCAGTCTTCGGCTTCGACTCCCTGGTGAGAGGGATTTGCCAATATCCTTTTGTCATAGTTTCCCCTATTTTCGCCAAGTTATACTTCCTGTTAAATGTAACTGACCAGACATATGTAAACTGTCGGATGTTTTCTGTTCAATGTAAACCGCGCTGATGTCTAATAGTGCGGTATATAAGAATTGTTAATAAATAAATAAATAAATAAATATCAAGGGTGGTTAAGTATTGAGCCTGTCCCAGCTGGTCCAACAGCTCTTCAATTCTTGGCATTGGATATGCATCAAAAACTGATATTGCGTTTACCTGCCGGAAGTCAATACAAAATCTTAAACATCCATCAGGCTTCGGCACCAGGACTATGGGGCTATTCCAGGGACTCTTTGACTCCTCTATTACTCCCATGTCCAACATCTCCTGGACTTGTGCCACAACTTCCTGTCTCTTGGCTTCAGGCAAGCGGTATGGCCTTTGACGAACTAATTTCCCAGGTGGAGTTATTATTTCATGGGCAACCAAATGTGTCTCCCCAGGTATGGGTGTCAACACATCTGGGAATTCTTTAAGCAATTTCCTAATTTCTTCCTGTTGTACCACTGTCAGGTCCTCACCTATTTGGGGCTCTGATTTTTCTTTACAATCAGATACCTGGGGTCCCAAATCTTCCTCTTCATTCACCTCCCTCTCTCGGGCACAGGTGGCAGCTAGGCTTTTAACCCCTTTGACGTCAGTAGAACCAAAGCCTTTGGTTCCATGCTCAGAATTTTCCAGGGATGTGACCTCCTCCACAAGTGGAAAACCCAGTCTCTCACAGATCAATTGGGCAATTCTGTCTCCTGTCTTCACGTGATAATCATTCTGTCCAAAATTAAATAACAGAACTTTAATATTGCCCCTGTAATCGGGATCAATTACTCCCGCACCCACATCGATGAAATATTTAAGGGCTAATCCGGACCTTGGGGCTACTCTCCCATAGCATCCAATAGGTATTTCCACTTGGAGACCGGTGTCAACCAGGGCTCTCCCTTGGCTAGGTACAGTCACATTTTCTATACTGCACAGGTCAAACCCAGCAGCTTGAGAGGTTGCCCGCTTAGGAGCTTGGGCCTTCTCTGTGACCCTATGGTACTTTAAGACAAATGTCTGCTTTGGGGTAGCTTGGTCTTCTGGACGCTTAACCATCTTTTTAGCTGGGGTCTGAGGACTTCCAAATAAAGGCCCGGGAGCTATTACAACCGACAGAAACTGACACGGTAATAATGAACCAACTGACACCAACCGGATACAACTTTCATCACTGCTCCCGAACACACGCAAAAGGCGGAGGCGTAGCCATCATTGCAAAGGACAACCTCCACCTACGGACCCACGCCTCTGAAACCTCCGATGAAGCAGACATCCTCACCCTCACTAACAAACACCTCACGATATGCCTGGTCTACAGAACACCCGCTGCAAACTCCGACCTACCAAGGGTACTACACCTCATCTCTGAGAGCGTTGACCCATCAAAAGAACCAATTATATTGGGAGACTTCAATCTCCCATCCCTCCAAGACACACAAATAGAAACATTCCTTAACGCCATGACAGCAATGGACCTGATACAGATCATAAATGAACCAACGCACGAAAAAGGAAACACACTGGACCTCATATTTCTGAACTCCCAAACATCCTCCTCATGCAGCAGTCCAACAATCTCACCAGTACCATGGTCAGACCACTACTTCATCCACCTCTCCCACGCATATCAACCAAACACAAACAAAGGAAACACTCAACACACACGGAGATTCAAAGCATTCAACAAAGAAGACTTCCTGACACTAACCCTACCTAACCTACTTACGAATTCCAACAACCTTGATGACCTCATAAACAACTGGAACACCACAATCTCCTCAGCATCCAGTGCAACTCTAAACAAAACCAGCAACAAACCCATCTCCTCAAAGGCCCGCTGGTTCACCCCTGACCTCCGGAAACTAAAAACAAAACTTAGAAGAGCAGAAAGAAAATGGAGGAAAACCAAAAATGAAATAGACAAAAAGCAATACCTCTACGAACTCTCTACCTACCACTCGGAGACCGACAATGCGAAGAGAAACTACCACACCAAAATCATCACGACAGCTGTAAACAAACCTCGAGAACTCTTCCAAATTGCCAAAAAACTGACTAAGGCACCGACCACTTCTGATCAACTCCCAGATATCCCCTTGGATCTTTTGGCCCGACAATACAAACAATTTCAGCAACCTCAACAACCTCACCTCTGCGCTACAACCACAAAGACATATCTCTGCACCACCATAAACGCAGACTGGAATACATTCAATGAAACCTCAAAAGAAGAGATATCTTCCACCATCTCCTGTCTGAACACCACTACCTCCCTGCTAGACCCCTGCCCTACGGAATGGATAAAGAAAACCAAGGAAGACCTGAGTGCCCCATTAACCCACATCATAAACGAATCCTTTAAACGAGGATACATACCAGATGCCCTCAAAACATCAATCATTCGACCAACCATAAAGAAGAACAACCTGGACCCCCTGGACCCCACCTCCTACAGACCAGTTGCAAGCCTCCCCCTCGCCACCAAGATAATAGAAAAGATAGTCCAACGCCAACTTCAAGATCATCTGGACACCAACGACATACTTGACCCACAGCAACACGGTTTCCGGCCACTACATGGAGTCGAGACCCTCATGACCATTCTAATGAACACTCTCATCATTGGAACCCAAGAGAAACAATCAGGATACATCCTGATATTCCTAGATATATCAGCGGCTTTTGACACAATCTCCCACGAAATCCTCATACGCAGACTACAATCAATTGGAATCAAAGACACTGTACTCCAATGGTTCAGATCCTATTTAACCAACAGACAGCAACGGATCCGCACCTTCTCCACAACCTCGCCCCCCTACCAACAACTTCAAGGAGTACCCCAAGGATCCACCCTATCAGCCATGTTGTGCAATATATCTCCGTCCGCTATGCTCAATCATATGCACCCACAACATCAACTTCCACATATACGCAGACGACATAATGCTCTACGCACCGATTACAACCACCAACCCAAAAAACGACCAGCTATCAGCCTGCTTCACTGACGTGGCCAACTGGCTACAGGAGAACAATCTATCCATCAACATAAAGAAAACTGAAGCCCTTATAGTGACAAAAGAACCGGACTTCAAACCACCTACCCACCTCAACATGGGAACCACGCAAATCCAAATCCAGCCCCAAATAAGATATCTAGGGGTCATCATTGACCAAGCTCTCACCTTTAAACAACAAATCAACAAAACCGCTGGGACGATATTCCACAAAGCTAAAACTGTTCAACGCCTCCGACCCCTCCTAGAACCTCATGACTTCAGGACAGTAATGCAAGCTGTGACACTCCCCCATCTGGATTTCTGCAACATAATCTACCATGGACTTCCTGCCTCACACACCAACCCCCTCCGAACTGTCTTAAATACTACAGCAAGGATTATTCAGAATGCAAAAAAACGGGATCACATCACCCCAATCCTAAGAGACCTCCACTTCCTTCCAATACAAGCAAGAATCAAGTACAAAGCTATCCTACTCATCCACAAGACTATCCACCAAACACGGAACACCTCACTCCACCCCCTACTGCCTCGCCCATCCCACAACAGATCAACCAGACATTCCTCCAATAACTCTATCGTCCCCCCCCACAAAAGAACCAAATCCACACAACGGACCTGCAACTGAGCCTTCGAACTTTATGCTCCATCCATCTGGAACTCTCTACCAAACCACATCAGGAACAACGCTGACATCACATCATTTAAGAAACAGCTGAAGACAATCCTATTCCGTGAACATCTCTGAACAGAAATACCACCCTATCCGCATGATCTAATACCTAGATTCAGCAGAAGTATACATGTCTATGTCTACCCAAATCATTAATTGTTGCCCCTTGGTGATGGCCCCACCCTGAAAAATAGCCCCCCCCCCTTATGTTATATGTTACACCGCTTTGACTCGGTGAAAAGCGGTATATAAATGCAGTTAAATAAATAAATAAATAAAATAAATATTACCATTAATCCTTCTCCCTCCTTCTTTCCTAGTCCTTCCACTAGACCCTGCTTAAATCTTGGCCAGTCTCTTCCTAGAACCAAATCAAAGGGTAGCCTAGGCACCACTGCTAACAGGACTTCCTCTTGTTTCCCCAGGCACTTAACCTTTAGCCTATAGGTGGGATATGATGTTGCAGCACCATGAATGCATCTGATGTGAACTTGGCTTTCAGGGGTTCTAGGCACAAATCCTTCTTGGGCCTCTATCCTCTTCCAAAGCCTTTTTGACATCATACTCTGGTCTGCCCCAGAGTCTAACAAGGCATTTGTGGTAATTCCCTGCACATCAACCATCAAAAGAAATCCTTCTTTGGGCTGTTTTAAATCCACACCCATTAAGCTAGTGTGGCTTCCCTTTTCTAAATGTCCCCATTTTCCACACTTGAAACATTTCTTTCTATTCCACTGTGTCATCTGGTTTGGCACAGTACATTTATTTTCAGAAACATTTTTAATTATTTTCTTTTCTGATACAGCACAGCTTGCCTCAGCACCCATCTTCAGAGGGCCACCCATTCTATGGCAAGCCTGCGTGGCTTCCAAGAATCTCTCTGCTAGCATGGTTGCCTCTCCAAGATTTTGGCAATTTTGCTGTATAAGGAAAGTGTGCAAATCTTTAGGCACAGCAGACATAAATTGTTCAAGCATAATAATGTCTAATAACATTTCTACCATCTTTTGCTCAGGCTCCAACCATTTTACAGCTAATCCTCTGATTCTCTGACTCAGAGCCCTGGGTGTTTCACCCACTCTCAATGTAGTAGCTCTAAACATTCGCCTATACTCTGAAATAGACAACCCTAGGCGATCTCTAATAGCAGCCTTTACATCCTTATAATTCAAAGCCTGGGCTGCTGGCATTGCTCTATAAGCTGCAAGCGCCTCTCCAGTTAATGAGGCTGCCAGCCTTACTGCCCACCGGGTCTCTGGCCATGCTAATGCTTGTGCCACTCTCTCAAAAGACTCTAGAAAATCATCAACATTATCATCTGGAGATAGCTTCCCAAAACTAAATGCCCCAATTCCTTGATTGAGTCCCACACTGTCCACATGTGGTGTACCAGTATTTACTGCTGGTCTTGCATCTGGTCCACTTTGGTTCTGCAGTTTAACTAGGGCTTGCACCAGATCAAGCACTGGCCTCTGCTGGTCCATTAAGGCTTTCATAGCAGTGTCCTGAGCCTGCTGTGCTAGCTCCTGTTGCCTGCTAAACTGGGCTGCCATCCAGCTAGCCATCTCCCTCGGATCCATCCTGATCCCTGCAAGAAAACACAAAAAAAAAACAACACAGTGCACCACCTTCCAAACAGGTGTTTTTTTTCTACTTTTTTTTTTCAATTACCCCTGTGCCTTACTCCCATCCACCACTAGACATACCCAGGTACTTGTTACCTTATGCCAGTGATGAATCCAGCTCTGCACAGGGTCTTTTCTTCCTGGAACAGCTACCTGGAACAGCCACCTCTCCTCCAAAGTGCAGTTGAGGGAAAATCTTTTCTTTCAGCTTTTAAGCTTGAACTGTCTTTTCCTTCAGACTTGAGTTGTAATCCTTAGCAAGTAAATCCCTTTTGCGCAAAAGCAATCCGAAAAACTACGCCATTTGTCAGACGGGTGCCTGGGTGAGAATGTTCACAGTCTTGGCAAAGGCATATATCAATATGATTTGCAAGGGATTGTGGGAAATGCAGTCCATTCACACCAGACACAGCCGCTCACAATAATTAGTTGTGCTTGAGTGTAAAGCCAATAAGATATTTATTTATGGGGTTATTTCTCCCAACACAGATATGCTTGGTAGCACATAAATCAGGATACTTGCTTTCAGTGTTAAACTTGGAAAAACAAAATCAGGAAAACAACAGTTGAACTTGTCAGGCAATCAAATGAAAAGAATAAAGACCTAGTTGGTAACAAACTGGTCTTCTCTGTAGGCTCTAGCTAATATTTTCTTAGCAGTGCATCAAACAACAAGCAAAACCCACAAAGAAGGGAAAAAACTGTTCTTTTCAGGTTAACTTCTTATATCTTCACACATAGACTCAGAAGTGATTTCCTCAGAGCTCACAAGCAATTAGGTAAGGCTCAATTGCTAGCAGTTATCCAGCTGAATCCCCTTAGCTGGCTTATTTTCTACTGCTTGGCTCAAATCCTACTCAGGAGCTTTTCTGAGTAGATTTAAAGAACAAGTTTGTATTTCTTTGTGATGGTTGTTGTACTTTGTAACAGTAAATTACCAAAGGAGTTTAGACAGAGAGCAATCCATGTATTCACAGCCTGTATCTAAGACTTCTCCCCCTTCTTCAACAATCATGGGTTCAATATCATGGATTGGCACAGAGGAATTTCTCAATGGAGCACTCTCAGGAGAATACTTGTTTCCCTGCTGTCTTTCAAGGTTATAGCTAGGGCATAGATCAGTGTTCATACCTGAGCTTCCATTGCTGTTAGAGTTCCTCTCTAAATAGTCTGGCCAGTATGTAGTCCAGTTCTTATGTCCAGCCTTCCAATCCAGATCCCTGGACACTGGGTCTCTCTTCACATACCTTCTGGCACGGGTCTTAGGGTCCCTTCCAAGTGCAGCCGTCTCCCTCACAGGTACCGTCTGGAGATTCCTAGCCCTGCAGCACCATTCCTCTGGCTTTCCCCAGTCCAGTGGTGTAAGCTTGCCTTTTGAATGTCTCCCAGTATACGTACTGCTCTGGACTCCTTTAGACCTCCCAAATGCTTTTCTCTTCTTCCTTCCAAAGGGTTTCTTGCCCTCTGTTTGTCCACTCTGGCTTCTGCTTCTGATGATCCTCCAGATGATGAAGCTGTCCAAGATGAGGATATCCAAGCTGATTCTGAGGATCTCCCAGATGAAACTGAGGATAATTCTCTGTAGAATAAACTCTACCTTTATTCTGCTTAGATGAGTGCTCCACCTTAGCACAGCGCAGCTGTGCTGAATCAGGCCCTGCCCTTTGAGATGAGTGCTTGGGGATTACCTCATAGCCCTCCTGATTGAACACACGTTTCCCCACTTCAGCTCCTCTAATGGCTGTTGGAAACCTGGTGCATTCTGGGACTGGTAGTCTTTTATGGAAAAATTCAGTTTTCTTATCTCTACCAGAACTGACAGGTTGCTTGTTCAGAGTCACTTCACCTTTACTATAGCTCCTTCCTGAGCTATGATAAGCTTCCTTATCACAGTAGCTAAAGCAAGTAGTGAAAGATTTGGGGGGGATGGAGATCAAACCCATAGAGCTCGCAGATCATGGGATGGTACTAGGCCAATGGAATCCGAGGAGGTACAGGGGATGGACTGGACAGGGTGGCAGGCCAATATTTCCCTTCTCCAGAAATCATCTGTTGCTGATTGCCTTCGAAATGAATGGGATGAATATCTGCTATTTAATGATAACCGAGATACAACAGATGGTGTTCTGTGGGATGGAGGGAAGGCATTCCTTCGGGGGGGGGGGGGTTATTAATACAAATAGCCACCAAGGAAAAAAAAGAAAGGGAGAGACAGAAAGATCAACTGCTCCACCAGATAGTTATTACAATAAGAGCACAGTAAGACTGGGAGGAAGAGTGTGTTGAAACAACTACTAGTCACTCGAGCACAATTAGATGCTTTAGAGGCAGAGCGCTTGGCACAGATGTTGCGGCGCACTAAACTTAATTATATGGAAAGAGGCAATAAAGCAGGGCACTTGCTTGGCAACTGAAAAAGCAACAATCTGAACGTAGAGTAGCAGAAATTCAGGGAGCTGTGGGAAAGCAGGAATTCCCTACTTAAGGGAGTCGTGAATATTCCGGGTCTTCAGCAACTGAATACCTCGAAATCCAGGGTGACCAAAGGGGATCTGGAGGCCTACCTGGCCCCCTTGCAACTCCCAAAATCAGAAATTGTGGAAATGGAAAATCTTTGCTTCCCCTGCTGTCTGCCCAAAGGGAAGACAGCAGGGGAGGATGGGTACCCGGCAGAATTTTACCAGGTGCCGAATGATGAAATAGAGAATATCTTTGCTAATACTGAGACTAAGGCTCTTCAAAGAGAACCACTACCAGCAACAATGGACATGGCCAATATAATTGTGCTTCCCAAAGAAAGGAAAACCAAGGAGCAATGTGGTAGCTATTGCCTCATCGCACTAATAAATTGTGACGCAAAACTGTTTGCCAAAAATCTTGGCACGCAGATTAGAAGGGATCATGCCCAAACTGATCCACCCTAACCAATCAGTATTGTTAAAGGCAGAATTATTGCAGATAATGTGAGAAGGGTAGTTGATTTGCTGCAGGAGATAAAAAGCAGGAGGTTGCCTGCGCTCTGTCTGGCTCTTGATGCCGAAAAGGCGTTTGATCGGGTGGAGAGGGGGTTTCTTTTTGCAATGTTAAAGAAATTTAACATAGGAGAAGAACTTATACAGGGGGTCAGAGCATTGTACAGGGCTCCAAAAGCTAAAGTATTGGTTAATGGGGAAGTTCTGATGGATTTGAGTTACAAGAGGCACAAGGCAAGGTTGCCTACTATATGCTTTTTGTGTTAGTTATAGAGGCCTTTGCAGTGCAGATTAGATCAAATCCAAAAATCTTTCCAGTAGCCATAGGCACTAGCACCCATAAAATTCTACTCTACGCTGATGATACATTGGTGTTTATGACAAACCCCTGCGAGTTGCTCCTGAATTTATGCTGGTGATCCAAGTTTTTTCAGAAGTCTCTGGATTTAAAATTAGTCTTAATAAAACAGAAGCGTTGAACTTAGGCAGACTGTCCAGAGATTGTCTACCAGGCTTCCCTTTCCATATCTGGGAGTATATACTGTATTAGTAGAGACCCGGAGGACTTGTTCAGATCAAATTACAGTACCTTGTCAATGGGTGTTGAGGCCAGAACAAAATAAAGAGGTCAGTTTCGGAGTGAAAGTCAAGTCCAGAAAAAATCACTCCACAAATATGTACATGATCACATCTGGTGTATATTGAAATATGGAAGTATATATATAAACATGGAAGGAGAAAAGAGCCTCAGAATCCAATGAGGTGAAAAAACTGGCACAAGCTTTATATAGTCAAAGCCACACCTCTCAACATCAATGGCTGTAAAATAACTCCTACCATCACTTTTTCAGTTGTATCAAATTATTTTCCAGTTGTATCAAGGTATCAAGTTCTTTTTCAATTGTATCAGATTGTAATTTGAAACACCTGCAATCTCTCAAAGCATGGCTTGACTAGGACATAACTTGACTGTGAGATGAATTTCTATAACAAACAACACGTCGTGCATATAATGCCCTTGAAAAATGAAACCAAATGTGTCTTCACAATGGCACAACTGTGAAACAAGCTTACCAAATGCAAAACTGAACTTATCTTTTTATAGTGACACAGCTGCTGGACGGGCTCATTGATGTCCCACATAGGCTGCTAAGGCGTTTTGCTGCACGGTTCTTCAAGGAATGCACCACCAAAATTATAGGAAAATTGCTGTGAGAAAGCAGGCAAAAACATCATATTTCTACACCATCTGTGGAAAATTCTAAAACAAGAACCCCTCTGCCATAACTGCGACCACAAAAAAATTATGTATATATGAATATATACTATCTCATAACCACATTCTGCTGTTAAATCCAACTTTCACATCAACCAGCTCAGCCACGACGATCTCAAAAAAAATGCCACGCATGCGCTCACTAAAAAGCTCAGCCCCTGATGCGTCACTGATTACAAATAAGGGGGTTCCTTTATACGACCTGTCCTCTAGCGGCCGCGGCATTCATTAAAAGCAATGTCCCTCCCACAACCTACTCAAACCAATGATGAATTCATCATACCGACCCTTAAGCTGACCCATATCTCACCACCTACGCCACCCGGTTTCAACCCACAACAGCAACCCCAGAACACCCATATTCCCCTTCTCATAAGGAGCCCAAATCATGAGACCTAACATCACCTCAACCAATCTGTGTGTCACACAAATTCTAAAAAAGGCCCCCCAATCACAAACAAACATTCCAATCAATTTGGGCGTTCAGCCCCTTCCCCCCGGGAAACTGTTCCCAAACGGAAAATTCACTTTTGCTCGAGCAATAAGAGAATGTTTACTGCAATTCCCCTGCCTTCTAACCACCTGATCAATACAAAAACACTGCGTCTGTAAATACATGTCCGAAGTCCAAAAAATATTGCACTATAGGAGCTTCCCACCGACGACACTTCAGATAGCTTTTATGTTCATTCAGTCTCGCCTTCAGTGGCCTAACCGTTTTACCCATATAGCCCAAGTCACATGGGCATCGGATAAAATATACTTCACAATGCACCACATATTGATGACCATTATAGGAGAAACTATTAGTGTCCGCAGACACTTCACAAATTGAGCACCCACCACAAATCATATAGCCTCCTGATCCAGTCAGTTGTCGTTTATCAGACTTCAACACAGCCGGACTTAACAGCTCTTTCAAATTATGATTTCTTGTCCACACACACCGTAGTCATTTCCTTTTTAACCCAGGAATAACTTGGGTAACCCCAAAACATTTCTGTATAATGCGTTGTAGACGATAACTCAAAGGGGAAAACTGTGTCACAGAATGGACAAACTCCATCTCGTCAGATGGAGAGCCCCTCACTCGTGGCTGTAATAGCCAATCTCTACTGTTGTATTTCACCCTCTTGTAAGCCCACTCTACAACTGACTGTGAATATCCCCTAGAAACAAAATCCCACTTGAGAACATGGGACTGGGAAACAACATCTCTCATGTCTGAACAAATGCGTTGAAACCTAATAAACTGCAAGAAGAGCAACTCCTCTAGCAACATACGAGGGTGAGCACTCAATAAGTGCAAAAAAGTGTTTGTCTGTATCTTTCCTGTAAATTGAGGTGCCCCAACCTGCATCCACCTTTGTCACATGAACATCCAGAAACATGATTTCACACTCATGAAAATTCAAAGTAAACTGGATGTTTGGGTGATAAAGGTTGAGTTACTGGTGAAACTGCAATAATAACTCCACCGGACTCCTACACACCAGGAATATGTTGCCGATAAAATGACGCCAGATCCTGACATGAGAAGAGAACAGCGATGAGGATAACCACTTCTCTTCGTACTCTTCCATAAAAAGATTAGCTATAGATGGGGCAAATATAGCCCCCATCGCTACCCCAGAGATCTGTTGATATACTTTCTGATCAAACGCAAAATAATTATACAAGGCAATCTCAGCCAGCTTCCAGGTAAATTTAAAAAAGACCTGCGAACATGTCACCCCGCTGCTCCAAGGCTCTCTTAACCACCTCCAGAGCCTCTTGCTGGGGAATACTAGTGTACAGTGCTGTAACATCCAGTGTAGCCAGAACAATGTCAGGTTCTGACGCCAAACCCCTCACCTCTGATAAAATAGTCAGAAAATGGGCAGTATCCTTCAAATGTGAGGGAATAGTTGGTAAGAAAGGACGCAGAAACGAATCTACAAATACTGACAATGGCTCCAAAAGGGTCCTTCTGGTGGATACAGTGGATCTACCTGGGGGATTAGTCAACATTTATGAATTATGGGTAATAAATAAAACCTCACTAGAGTGGGTGAAACAACATTCAAAAAAATGTGTTCCTTCCTACTAATGTGATATTCCTTATAGGCCAATTTTGTCATCTCATGTATCTGCTTTTGTAAATTATGTGTAGGGTCCTGTGCTAAAAGTATACATGTTGTCTGGTCATTCAATTGTCTATAGACTTCATTCATGTAATCCCCCACATTCATCAAGACAATAGCCCCTCCCTTGTCCCGCGTGTGTAATGACCACATCGTCCATTGCACACAACTCATGTAAAGCTGCTCTCACAAAAGGTCAAAGCATTTCTTGTCTTCTTAAGACATGGGCAGAACTCCATTTGAATTGGATGGGAAGAGTTGCAGCATTGAAAATGGGGGTGATACCAAAGTTTTTATTTTTTCTTCTCCCAGCTACCCATAACAATCCCGACAAAGTGCTTATCGAAGTGGGAAAAGCAACTGTTGCAATTTGTGTGGAGGGGAAAGAGGGCCTGAATTGGAGTGGTATGGCTCTCGAAAATCAGGGAGTGGTAAGGGATAAAATTCCCATTGCTGGGCCAGTACTATCGCATGGTGATTTTAAGAACCTTGAGGGTATACCATCTTCAGTCGAAGCCTCATGGGTAGACCTAGAAAGTCTGTGGTTATGGCCAAGTTCGGTGCTATGATGGGGAAGCATGGGGAAGGGTATAGCTGAAGGGGGGGGGGAGAAAGGAGTTTCACCACACCCCTTACTGAGCCCAGGTGCAATCGCAAAGGAGGAACGCTTACTCCCCTGCCATCTAAATGGTCAAAGATAAGATTTTAACCCATTCTCTGGTCCAGAATTCACAGGACTGACCAATGATCTGGAATAGAGGGGGATAAGAAGTTTTTCCAACATAATTAAGGGGGGCGTATGCCTGGCACAAAGCGCCTTAGAGCAAAGACTGCAGAGAAAGGGTCCCCTTTTACCAATATTTTTAACACCGATACTATTTAATGCAGAAAGGAATGCTGGAGCAGTTGACCAAACACCTTATGTGGCTGGATGGGTGTCTCTTTAAAGGGTCGGGGATAGAAACATAGAAATATGATGACAGAAAAAGACCACATGGTCTATCTAGTCTGTCCTTCCATATCAACAACTACAACAGTCCCCTTTTTACCTTTAGAGATCCTCTGTGTTTGTCCCATGCTTTTTTTAATTCAGTTACTGTCCTCATCTCTACTACCTCCACTGGGAGACTATTCCACGGATCCACCACTCTTTCCGTAAAGAAATATTTCTGCATATCACTCCTGAATCTATCTCCCTTCACCCTCATCCCATGTCCCCTTGCTTTCAATTGAAAGAGGCTCTCTCCCTGAACATTTATGCCACGGAGGATGAAGGGGCTGCTTTCCAAGATGTATAACTGTTTCCTACAAAATACGGGGAGCTATCTGCCAGAGGGGGTGAGCAAATGACATCAATGACTGCAAAAAGAAATATCAGAAAGAGACTGGGAACTAATAAGTATAGAGGTGCACAAGAGGATGCTAGTGTCATTGTGGCGTCAGATAATTCATCTGACCTATGTAACCCTCAGCAATTATTTTATAGCCATCGAGTGAGGTCAGTATGTTGGAGGGGCTGTGGGGAGATGGGAACTTTTTTTCACATGTGGTGGAACTGTCCACTGATTCAGCAGTATTGGCACCGCCATTACCCAAGAGGTAGGAGATATAGTGGGGAAGTGGTTTGATGGATGCAGGAAGGTGCCTTTTGGGATTAGGAGTTGACAATCAGGAGAACCACAAACGCATCCTTCCAGCGAAACTGGGAAGGGTCACCCTGGCATGGAAGTGGAAAGCCCCAAGGGGGTCCAACAATTGAGGACTAGTGGGTAAAGGTGGAGAGAGCAATGAAATTTGAAAAAGCTACATATGAGTTGTATGGCAAAAAGGGCAGTTGTCAAAGATGCGGGAGCCCTGGGTCACGGGATGTTATGGACGAGCTTAAGAAAATGAGTACCTGCTGCCCTATAGCCTAAGTCGGCAGAACGGTGAGAGACGTAGAGGGAGAGCCGCGGAAATTGGAGAGGCCATACCACTGAGCATGTTTAAGTTATTGTTTATTGGCACGTTATTGTTCATGTTATTTCTATCATTGAAAACAAGTGTTAAATGGGAATTTATTAGATGGTTTATAAATTTGGGACATTTGATATCTATTGGGAGGTTACACACATTCACAGTGTTAACAGAGGAACAGGATGCATTTATAATTGCGGAAATAATGAATGATATTGTAATGTAATACCTCTTCACTTGAATAATGATTATAATAAAAAAAATGATAACTTCTGAGCTGTTTTCTCTTTTCAGCATTCTCCTTATTTTCTAAACCTGCTGAGGAGGGAAAGGATGAGAGCTCAGAGACTGAAGACCAAATTATATTTCTGTTGAAAAAAGCCAAAGTAAGAATATGAAATGATTCATCTACCCATCTGGGTCTGGCAGAGGTGAAACTTCTTTGTTGTTATTGCTTAGTGAGAAATGCAGGTTTTCAGAACGAAACTTCAGGTAGTGAAACATGTACAAACATTGCTGAATTAAATGAAAGGAGGGTTCCCAGTTTTCCATATAACAAATGGAATTCACTTCATCCTAGGGGTATGTTTACTAAACAGCGGTATCGCACAGCAGCTGCTACTGCTGTTTAGTAAACATACCCCTTAATCCTAAATGTATTTTGTGTACCAGAAGAAATTTGATAAAAATGGGAGCATGAGTGCGTTTAAAAAGGATTTGAGGGAGACCATGTAATTTTTCCAAGTTAGAAACCAAAAACAAAAAAATGCAAATTAAACTTAAGTAAATTAAAAAACCAAAACCAAAAACCTAGTTATAACTTGCAAAACATTTGTGATGGAACACGTAAGTCTCTTGCCTGCCCTGTCTTTGCCACCTATGTTCTTTGTATCCTGGTAGCAGGCACCTTATTGTGGTCGTTCTGTATTTGTGTGCACATGGTTTCAGCCTCCACATGAAAAGAGTGATTAAAACAAAATTTTCAACAAAATGTGGTCAAGAATAAATGAGCCATATGTTAAGGGATACCATGAAATATTAACATTCAGCAAAGATATGGTGCCTTGAGATGTCATTTCCAGGAAGAGAAGCATCTTCTTAGGGTATCATTATGGCAACCGCTCGTTCTGCAGAGGGGGGGGGGGGCTTTCTCCCGTTCTGTTTGTATTTTGAATGGAGTGTCATGTTATAAAGAACATGAACTGAATGGATTTGATTTGTTTGTTTAGAGACCAATTATTGGTAGAATAAAGACTTTTGGAGCTATGGTTTAAAATTATGCCTACTGCACAAGATATTTATATTCTGGTTGGAGCAGTGCTGATCTGATTGCTTCATTTTCTGTACTTTGGAGGAGGGGTGTCATTAAATAACAGTGTGCACTGATGTCGTTACTGCAAATTATCTGCTGCAGGGCCCATTCTATTCCTATGAGCCTTGCAGTAAAGGCATTAGTGTGCATTATTAATAAATCACCCCCTTTGGGTTTTAGTACATCTGTGGGTCACTTTTGTTTGTTATTATACAAGCTAGTGATCTGGGGTTTTTTTTCAGTATATAGGCTTCATGGCAGCATATTTTTGTGATTTTAAGCTTTGAGGAATGGGTAATGTAGCCGAAGCTAGGGATATAGCTGGGCTTTAAAAAGGGGTTGAAAGACTAGGTAATCGTCTAGAGCGTCAATTTACGTCCTGATAGCCACAAACTTAAAGAACTATAAGCATGAATTTTTACCTACGGAGAGCGTGGGCGGTTTTCAGATAATCCATTTACCCAGATAGTTGGCTTTTAGAAATTACCTTTGTGTGTGTGCATAAGATTAATGAATGAGTGTTAACCATTTGCTTTTAATTTCATGTTTTATTTTTTATGTACACTGTTTTAGGGTAATTTTAAAGAAAGATGGACTATCAAATTAATAACATGAACATTACATCAATAATATACATATACACTAAAGAAAGTTGAATATTTTAAATGCATAATGCCCAATTATGGGATTTTATTGTTCTGGGAGGAATGGTGCTCAGGTGATCGTGACTTTTGAGTTTTTAATATTAAAACATGGCAGGGGGTGCCCAAAGGCCTGAAAGTTAATCAAGGAGGGGAGAAATTAGGCTGAAGGGTCATCTAGGGAGTCTAAATACTTTTGCACTGGGCCTGGGGTTTGGACATGTTAAGCATAAGAAAAGCCGTACTGAGTCAGACCAAGGACCATTGAGCTGAGAATCCCATCTAAAACTATGGCCACTTTGGGTCATGAGTACCCAGCATATCTATTTCTCATAGCCCACTTCCAGAAATAAGCAATGACTCCCCCAAGTCTATCTGGCTAGTAATTTTTTATGGACTTTTCTTCCAAGAAGTTGTTCAAGCCTCTTTGAACCCAGCTGTGTTAGTCACCTTGATCACATTCTTTGGTTTCTGGGGAGCAGGTCCATTAACATTTATTAGCCAGGTAAACTTGGGTTGTCACCATGTCTGTCTTCTGGGAGTGAACAGCATGGAATTGACTTCTGTTGGTTGCTGGATACCTCACAGTGATCTGATCTGACCACTGTTAGCATGCTGGCCTCAATGGACCATTGGTCTGACTCAGCCACTATGCTACCCTAGTGTCTTTCCTTCTATTTGTTTGCTACCATTCCAGTTGACCATAATGAAGGGAGAGCTACAGGATGCAGAGCAGATTCTCCACCAGGCCCTTTGGCTTGCCCAGCAGTCGGACAACAAGAAGGCCATCACCTATACCTATGACCTGGTATAATGTCTTGCTTCACAATCAAATTGCATCAGTGTGAATTTATTTTATTTTTATTTAATAAGGTTTATACACCGCTTTATCTTCAGTCAAAGCGGTTTACATGGAACATCAGCAGCAGAGGGGGCTGCTTTACATAGAACTTGGTTTAATGGGATGGGTATATTACATAGAGCTGGGTTAGGGGGAAACATAACAGGAGTTAAAGACGGTATATCCTCTCACTTCAGACAGAGGCATATGAAAATCCATGCAATAAATGTAAAGAAATACAATCTCCCAGCACGATCCTGAAAGCTGGTATACAGAGGAGAGCAGGAGCTTGTCATTGCACATCCAAGAATCATAGTTTAAACCCAATGCAGAGGTCATTTCAGCCTTGCTTTAGTACAAACACAAATCTCTCCCCCCCCCCCACCCCTTCCTATATGATGCACCTTAAGCCATGTTAGTTTATGTCTGTTTTGAAAAAAATATAAGAACTGATCAAATCTAGTTGTGGAATATTTTATCTTCTGGATTGACACTTCTGGCAGTAGAACATATCGCCACACAGCTTTCCTTTTTGCTTATGGTGTTATTAGAACTTGATGCACTTTAGACCAAGGACTTAGTGTACATTAGTGAAAGGCTCTACATAATTTCTTGTTTTCTTTTAGATGGCTAATCTTGCATTTGTGAAAGGAGAACTGAACAATGTGAGTAGAGTCTGAACTTAAACACAAGTATTAGAACCGGATTGCTTTAAGTGTATAAGTTGTATATGCTTTCTTCACAGGCAGAAAAGCTGTATAAAGCAGTGATGAGCAATCTTCTGGCTGCTGGTACTCCACAGGTAGGTGATGGGATTCTGCAAGTCATTGTTTTCCTAGATCATCTCATGCAGAGAGAGGTTGATACAGTAGGATCTGTAAACTTCTCCACAGCTATTGTACCTGTGTCCTTCCCTGTAGCAGCTCCTGCTGGGAGAGGTTGGAACTAAAAGCTTTAGGAGTTCCACCAATCAATGCTTCTACAGAGAAAGGGAAGAAGACTTCAGGGCAGGGAGCGTGAGGCTAAACCCCCTGCTTCCCACCACAAGGCCAGTCAGGGCCCTCTAAGCCGGGACTTTAAATTCAAAGCACCATCAGGCGCGCCTGCGCCTGAGGGCCTCTCCAGAGGGCCCTTTAGGCATGGCACAGAGCGAGTACCCTCTCCAATAATAGCATCCCCTCTGATCACACAGTGCGTCAGTGAAACCTGGGCAGTGGAGATGTCCCACAGAACCTGCCTGCTCAGAACCATCTAAAGTCAGGCAGAGCCATCATAAGGAGCAGCTACATCGCACAGTTCCACCCTCTGTAACTATAACATATAAGGCCCAGATAAATCCAGCTACCCACATACCGTCAAGAATTGCGAGTATGATCAAGACTAATATTACCCTACTTTCACAGCCATCGCTTTGTAAGTGCAACTAATCGTTTACACAATACTGCTCAAAATAAAAGCCCCAACGTTTATACTATATACTGTGTCAAGACTTCCAGACTGATTAACAACGAATACCAAAATATACACCCTGGTTCTCTTGTCAATAACCATCTTCCTTAATGCTTTACTTACACATGCAGCAGAGGGTACACAAGCATTAGCACATCAGCATATACTGATAATCAGGTACTAGAGACAGCAATATGCCAAACAGCACACAACCGGCAGAAGGCAAGAAAGACTAATAAGAATCATATCTTCCCCTGCTTTGTACCAACCTCACCTAACCAAACAAAATAATTTCACCCTGAGGTGTGCCCTTGTCAACTCCAGATCCATCAGAAACAAGTTCCATATCATCATTGATTACATTGAAGATAACAATATAAATATAACGGGCCCGATTCTGTCCCGGATGTAGATCTCCTTTGTACATCCGGGCTGAGCCGGACGTACAAAGATCGCAGTTCTGATCCCGTGGGGTGCATCTAGTCCCACAGGATCAGAATTGCGAACAGGCATGTACGTGCAGGCCGGGACTGCAATTCAGTCCCGCCCTGCATGTACATGCCCTACCTGATTCACTCAGGACATTTAAATGGAGCCGTGGCGCCATGGCATCATGTTTCCATGGCACCGTGGCTCCATTTAAAAGCTGCGATGCCGGCTGTCTGCAAAAAGAGTTAATTCCCCACAGCCCGACCTCCGATCCAGCTTCTTAAGGTCAGGGTCTGGCTGGAATTAACTCTGGCCCCCCCCCCAGCCCTTTCCATGCCCCGATGGTGAAAACAAATGACGTCCAGGGAAGTTATTCCACCCAGGGCACAAGGCACAAGACGACCTACATGAATATACCAACAATACAAGCATCAAATCAATACTTGTAAAAAGGAATACCATGCAAACCTCATCCTGAAATCCCTAAATAAACCACGAGAACTCTTTGACATCACATGTTTGCAAAACACAGCGACCAAAATTAACACCACTACCTCCCTCCTTGATCCTTGTCCTGTCTCTTGGATTAAGCTAACTGCTAAACAACTGACACCTATACTACACAGTATCATGTGGCTCTCACTTACAGGGAATCATGTCCCTCTGCCTCAAACAAACAATTGTGAGGCCCATACTGAAGAACCAAATGTTAGATCCATCAGACCCCAGCTCTTACAGACCTATCTTGTGTCTCCCGTTTCTGACAAAACTGATAGAGAAAATAGTGCTAACCCAATTGCAGGATCATATTGACCTCCATACCCTGCTTGACCCCCCCCCCCCCCATCAATATGGGTTCAAGCCAAATCATAGTGTGAAAACGCTGTTCACCTCTCTAGTAGATAAAGTCATGACTGCTATTGATGATGTCAGAATGGGTGTGCTTTTGATCTTTATCGATATCAAAGCGGCTTTTGACTCAACACTGTTGGACAGTTTGAAGAATATGGGCTTAAATTGCATCACCCTCCAATAGTTCTCTTTCTACCTCAATCAACGCAAACTACAAGTAAAGTCTGGCCCCAACTACTCCAGGACACTTGACCAACACAAAGGATACCTCAGGGATCAGCACTCTCTGCTATATTATTCAATATATACCTTCAACCCTTGTGTAACATAATAAAAAGCTACAGTGTTGAATACCGAATCTATGCAGACGATATAATGGTCTTTGCCCCATTCCACACAGCTCAACCCAACTTCACAATGATTATATCCTGTCTGGATACAATGACCAACTGGCTACATCAACAAAACCTCCACTTAAACCATACCAAATTGTAAATGCTCATCATAATCCGTAATAGCTTGTTCACAGCCCTGAATAAACTTAAAATACATCAATGCGAGACAGATATCAAGCAGGAAGTGTGGTAATTTGGAGTCATACTGGACCATAACTTAAATTTCCAAATACACATATCTAAAGCAACAAGATCAGCATATCATAAATTGCGAATAATACAGAGACTCCAATCACTCCTAGATGAGAAGAGCTTCTGCACCTTCTGCCAGGCAATGATTATGCCAATACTGGATTATCAAAAACATTATGAAAACACTCCACTTATAATAACTTTACTATGATTTAATCATAGGGCTAAAGAGTAAATCAGCAATTTGAATATAACCTGGAGGTCTCAGACATATTAGGCTCAATGTAGGCATTAAAACGCCCATTCAAAATTGCCCTATTTGCATCAAGGACCTTCGTTAACAACAGTTCTTCAGTCAAAAATCAGACTATGTGCTAAAAACTTAGCTTATATAAGGAAATTCTTCAAATTCAAATTCTTCAAAGCAACATAGCCTGATGCCTCTCCAACGCCACAAGTCAGCGCCTAATAAGCATTTCGCTATCATGCTTCATCAGGGGATTAGCTGTAAAAACACAAACACATACAAACTTTTATATAACACCCGAAACCTCTATATCATCATAGTAACCACAAATTCTAAAAAAAGAGGATACATTCCACTTACTTCTAGCAACCATAGATGCAGCACACATATACACCCCGACCGCACTTCAACATGGTCAGTCGGCTTTCCAAAAAAACGCCGCGCATGCGGATGGCATCTCTACACTACTCTTAAATACTCACTCCTTTACTACGGCCCGTCCTACATACATGACATCATCAAGATATTTCTAAAGATGGAAAAAAAAAGAGGGAAGAGAAAACATACCCTACCAAGCCGTTCAAACACACACCCCCCCCCAATCTATTCCACACACCCCCAATCTATTCCACCATTCAAACCCCCAATCTATTCCACACACCCCCAATCTATTCCACCATTCAAACCCCCAATCTATTCCACACACCCCCAATCTATTCCACCATTCAAACCCCCAATCTATTCCACACACCCCCAATCTATTCCACACACCCCCAATCTATTCCACCATTCAAACCCCCAATCTATTCCACCATTGAAACCCCCAATCTATTCCACCATTCAAACCCCCAATCTATTCCACCATTCAAACCCCCCCAGGAGTTACAGTTTGTAAGTGAAAAATCCATCGCTGCTCACATATAAGCAAACTTTGTTCCTGTGATTTACCTGCTCTCTCTGCCAAAACCATTTCTATACAAAAACATTTCAAATCAGTAAAAATACTGGATTATGGCAACTCCATTTATGAGGGTCTGCCAAAACACAGCATCCAACCCCTACAATTAATACAAAACACAGCAGCAAGAATATCTTGGCTACTGCGGGACACACCTATTCCCTACACTGAAACAACTGCACTGGCCCACAATCCTTCAGAGAACCAAATTCAAATCTCTCACGATCATCTTTAAGATAATTCATCAACTGGCACCAGTCACTCTCTAGCCAATAATCGAGAGAGATCCAGAAACGAGGAACTGCTCATTCCAAAAGCAAAAACTAAAGCCAAACAGCTAACCTGCAACAGAATTCTCTTCCTCTATGCACCAATGCTTTGGAACTTGCTACCGGAAGTAATAAGAGCCACCACAGACCTACAAGATTTTCGCAAATCCATAAAGACACTTCTATTCAGAGTTTATGCCAATATTACCTGATGAACACCCTCTTGTCCTACCCTATGCAATCGGTCTCCTTCTCATACCCTACCACTTCCCCTGCAATACCCCAGTATAACAGACAATTGAACCCAAAGTCTTAATGTTCCACTTTATAATCCTATTGTATAATAGTTCATTTAAGTTCATATATATCTCCAAGTTTAATTCCCCGATCAATGTAAAGTTGTTGCTGTTATAATGTAAACCACCCTGAATGGAAGATAGGGTAGTATAGAAGACCTGTTAAATAAATAAACAAAATAAATTGTGGATTTGCTTTACATATTAATGTGTGCTTCTGCTTGGTTCATGTCTTCTGGCTTTTTTCCATAGGATGATAATGGAATCATCGAAATATCCCTGAAGTTAGCTATGATTTATGCATCTCAAAACCAGTGAGTGAATATAAGAATCAAGCCTGTTAAGGCCAGGCAGATACTGGGGGTGTCTGCATTAAATCCCATTACTGCTTTGGAGCATTGTTGCCTCTATTAGTGCTTTTCTATCAGGCATGTGTCCTGCTTAAAGTCACGTCAGAAGGCCAAGACGGAGGCTGCATCCACATGCAGCTGGCACTGCAAGAGCTGGGAGCCCCTCCATAGTCAGTACCTCCTGCTGGGAGCAGGTGGGACTGCAGAGATTAGGGGCATTCGATAATTTTATGCTTCAATTAATCATTCCTATGGAAGCATTCAAGATGCTGCTTGTATACTGCCCCCTGATACTGCGGTATCTTAGCCACTAATTATGAATGAATGCATCTTGGCATGTGGGCCATAGTGTTCAGAGGCAATGTAGATGTTCTTAGGATGCTGTCATTGTGATCCCTGGGGGTTCCAGCACACTGTATGCTGCTGCTGCTGCTGCTTTATAATGAGGACGAGTGTCATGCCAAGTGTTGATGTACGTGGAAATGGTTACTGAATTCTTGCACTGGGCCTGAGCTGCCCTGTTGGCAGACTTGCTAGCCTCAGATCTTTAGGCTTATGTTTATGCCCAAAAGCAAGAAGAGTGACTGCTGTTAGCCGGTAATGTCCCCTGCTGCTTTGCACAGTTATCCTTCAAGAAGGTGCCAGCCCACACACAGAGACAGCATTTGATATGATTCTTCTTTTTGTTAATATTTAAGGATCAATTTGTTAATACTGACGTGACATGTTCTGTGTGTCTCATTGACCCCATCGACCAGCCTTGCTGACATTTCATTGATTGCTGCTCCTCAGGCATCAGTTGGCCATTGCTGGCTACCAGTTTTGTATTTTAACGCTGGAGGAGAAGATAAAGAAGGAGAAGGATTTCCCAGAGGAGGTACTAACAGGTGTGTGGGGGGGAGGGGGGTTATTTTTCTGCTGCTTGTAGTGTGTACATCTAATGCCCTGATGCATCATCACACCTGGTTTCATTTTATTATTTCTAAAGTGACAGAATGAGTAGCACTCCATTCAAACCATCCCACCCTCTCTCTCCCAGATCAGATACACACACACACACACACGCATACAAAAGAGTTGGTAAGAATTCCATAAGTCGTTCCTAGTAACTCTAACCAGATCAAGTGGAATTGTTGTGGAATCATTAACAAGCCAGGGGTATGTCTATACCTTCTCCAGGCCTGTGCTTCCTGGAGACCTCAGCTAATAGCCTAATAATTAGATCAGCAGGGCTGGGAATCCAGGGTTCAAATTACACTAATACCCCCTGTGATTTGGGGTAAGTCATGTAACCCTGCATTCCCTCAAGTACAAATTTAGATTGCAAGCCCCCCAGGGGACAAACAAATGCCTACCGTACCTGATTGTAACTTGCCTTAAACTATTACCAAAAAAGGCCTGTGTTAAATAAAAAAAAATAACTAACTTCTGGCCTCCATTGCTCCCATATCCTATGTTGTGCACCACACTGCCTTGATTCAGCCATCCTCTGAACTATTCCAAGATCAATTAACTTTAGAGACGCATTTATCCTTTTGCCTGTTTTCTTCTACAGCCTGAAGAATATTTGTCTTCCTTTCCTCTTTTAGACAAACGGCCATGTGCGCTGCCTCTGGGAACTGGGAAAAATTAGTGTTTTTATTTAGATAGTGAGGCTTCTTGGCTGGGAAGGAGGAGAGGGGTAAAGGGCTTGTCTCCAAGAGTGTTTGAAAATAGCAGAGTGCTTCATGTGACTTGAAATTATTTTTATTTGCTGTGATTGGGTAAGTTTTTTACCTAGCTTTTGAGTCAGTATCGTCCTACCCTCAGCAGATGCATTTTCACAATCATTGAACAAGCAGCTGCATGATGCCTTTTTTTCCTTTATTTTAAGCTGAGGAGAAGACCAACACACGTCTCTTGCTAGGAATGAGCCTGGATTCCTATGGTCGCTATCTACTAGCCAATCAGCAACTGTCCTGGGCAAAAATCATGTATGAAAAAGCCCTGAAGATCAGCAGAGAGGAGCAGGGGGAGATGCATCCTCAGGTCAGGGGGTGCTTGGAGTGGGTCTGTGAAGAATAGGTTTGGGAATATTCCAAATGCCAGAAAGTGAAGACACAAAACTGGGCTTCCGAGTAAGAAACTACATCAGAAAGGGAGGGAGGAGGTTTCTTTCGGAAGCACAGTTTAAACAGATGACCAAGGTAGAATTTCCTCTCTCATTCTGTCTAGATCCTATATTTTGTGAGAATGCCCTGCTGTTGCAGTAAAGATTGTCCCCTTTTGGCTTAACCATAGGAGCCTGCTTCTAATAACAGACCAATAAATGTTCCTCTGGCCTGTTGCCCTTCCTCTGTCATCAGTCCCTCATCTGAGTGTCCTCTTGTAACTTCTGCCGCATGCTGGCACCCTCTTCTGTGCTTTCCCCTTCCACCCTTGCTCACCAGTGTTAACTCCATTCTTTGTACTCTGCTGCTGCTTTTTCCCTCCTCTGTCAGCCCCTCACCTGCTACTCCTCCCATCTGCGCAGTTGTCATTCCCTCATGTACGTGGCCACTTACCCTTCTTTCATCTTTCTCTCACTCATGGTCTCGCCTGCATATTCTTCTCCAGACTGTGATCCTCATGAATGACTTAGCTACTGTGATGGATGCCCAGGGCGATCACGACAATGCACATCTTCACGCAAAAAGAGCATTGGAGCTGGCAAGGCAGACGGAGCATCCTGACCTGCATGTGGTGCTTGGAAACTTGGCAGGAATCCTCATGCACAAAGGTAACTTGAACTGTGTAATTGCACTAGCAGTGCAGCATGGGGAATAGTAGGCCAGTCCCCCCCCCTCCCCCAGCAGCACACTTGCTGCCTAGGAGGACAGTGGCAGAACTCCGGTGTACAGGTAGAGTCTCCCCTCTCTTCAGCACAGTTTTGCCACCACCTCGTACCACTCGCCAGGCAAAGGTATTATGTCTATCTGACGAACTCTCTTGCCTCTGACCCTTGCATTACAACTTTCACCTCTCCTCAAAGTGCCTCCACCTCTGACCCCCCTCCTTCCCATTCTGCCCAGAATTTGGCTGGCTGCTTCCATGACAAAGTCCACAAGACTACGCTTTAGTTTCTTCTCTCCCCCCCCACCCCGGAGTCATTTCCATCTTTCCCCTCTTCATTCCCTAATCTTTCTGTCAAACACCGTTATCCTTTCCTCCCTTTTTCTTTTTATTATCAGTCTTTGTATTGGAATTAAGAGCAATTACATCCATCATTTTGAGCCACAATACCCAAAGCTCTTATCATAATTCCACCCTCTTCCCCCCTATCTCTTCATTCCACTGGTCTCTTTAACAGTCCAGTGAAGGGTAGTCTTGATTTTCTTAGCTATCCATTCCTTCTTCACTCTACATAACCTGGTTTGTGGCTCATTACATATGATTCATTTCCAGTGAATGTTATGTAATATCAACGCAACATTACCAGTTGCATACATTCTCCAAACAACATTTATAAAGAAACATATTAACGTCCTCAGTGACCTTCCCCTTCAACAAGAGCGCTGTGCTGTGCCCCTCCTCTCCTTTCCGTTCCCTTTTCCCTGGCGAGGTAGTTTTCTATGAAACCTCTTTTTCCCTACCTCCCTCCCCTGTCCAGTTCTCCACCCCCTCATGACCTTTTCGGATATATGGACTCCATATTTTCTTCCATTTCCAGATCTTCCTCTAGAGACCATATGTGATCTTATCAAATCTATATGCCTCTCCCACTTCAGTCCACCAGTCCTCAACTGAAGGACCCCTGAGTTGTTTCCAGCACCAGGCCAGTGCAAATCTGACTGCTAACAGCATCTTCGTCTTCAGCCACTCCCTATATCTTTCCTCCTTAGTCTGCCTATCTTGTTCCGGGCATAAAATAAATAAGGGAGCCATTGGAATTGTTTCAAGTATTCTTCTATGTTCTTATTCACTCTCCTCCAGAATTGCTGTGCTAATGGGCATTCCCACCACAAGTAAAAATCCCCCGTCAACCCACACTCTCTCCAACATTAACTCATTCACTCTTCCCAAGCTGTTGAAGGGTAACATATGCCCTGTGCACTATTTGTAACCGAGTCTGCCTCCATGAGACAATCGTCATACGTTTTGTGATCCCTTCATAGATTCTGTGCCAGATATGGACTTCCAGCTACCTATGCCAACCCTGTGGGGGAAAGGGTAGTTTCTCTGCAGTTGTCCCATAGATAATAGATCTCAGTTTCCCATCCCCTTAAAAAGCGCCTCTTCCAGACTGGATGGTATTCTGTGGAAACCAGGCTTATCATCTGGTCGTTGTAGATAATAACAGAGATGTCTTCTTCTCCAGTGGCTCGCGGGTAATGCTGTCTCCCAACTCCATCAGATCCCCAAACTTTCCTATCCCTTTCCTTTCCAGAAGCTCTCGCAATGATCAGAGAGATGGGTGAGTAGTCTCTAAGCCAGGAGCATTTAGCTGCCTGAGCTGAGACTCCCATCTCAAATACAGTTTTTTCCCTGTCAGATCATCAGGTCCAGAAAGGAGTGTCCTGTCCATCTCTGTCTTCTCTCCTCCGCATCTCTATTCCCTATTCTGTTTTCTACTCACTCCATCAGTTCAAACACAGAGTAGCCCAACCTGGGTCCTTTCCACCGAGAGTCATTGATTCTCTATAGAACTAAAATAGTATGCTCGCAATCCTTTTAATACAGCCGCTTTATAATATCTTATAAGTTCTGAGAATTTGACCTCCTGTCCCCCCACTTGCTCAAGCAGCCAAATTAGTCTTATAACTCCAATTTTTGCCCTCTTACCTCCCCACATAAACCATACTAGATGTTTTTCCCATCTCTTCATAATCTTCACTGATATGTGGATTGGTAGTTGACCAAATAGGAACAGGAAGTTTGGGATAATAATCATTTTCAATGCTGCCAATCGCCCCATCTAGCTTTAATGAAGGTTTCGCCATCTCCCTAGATCTTCTTCTGTCCCTCTCATTAATGAAGCATAATTTAGTCTATATAGCTCCTCCGGATCCTGCAAAAGATTTACTCCCAAATATTTGATTTTCCCGTTTGCCCTGTAGAAGAGGAAGTTGGGAATTTGCATTCTGGTGAGCCCACCCAGATTTAAGGCTTCCATCTTTCTTATATTAATTTTGAACCCTGAGACTATCTCTATCTCTTTAATCAATTCAGGTAATGACTTTTACAGGCTTTTCATGAACACCAATGTGGCATCGGCATACAATAAAGTCTTATGCTGACTCTATCCATTGTCTACTGGGGTAATAGCTGTGTTCTGTTGATTCTGCAAAAGCTTCTAGAACTATGGCAAATAACGGTGGTGAGAGTGGGCATCCCTGTCGTGTCCCTCTAAAGAGCTGAAATTCCTGCAAGGAGTCCCTGACGATCACTTGTGCTTTAGGGGGTGGAGTATAGGGCCCTGATTCCCCATATGAAACCCTCTCCAAGACTGAATTTGGCCAACATAGCAAACACAAACTCCGACTTCACCCTGTCAAAAGTTTTCTCCGTGTCGAGTGCTACACAGTGCCGGCTCTTGTCTGCCCTTGATTAAAATGAGCAGGTTTACCCACTGCTGACACTGTCAGCTATTGCCCTCCCTTTAATAAATCCTGTTTGATCAGGGTGTATTAGTCGGGGCATATTCCCGTTTAGTATCTTAGCAAGGACATTAGCGAACAGTTTTGTGTCACACGTGATCAGTGCAATAGGGTGATAGCTCCCACATTGATCTGGGGGTTTCCCCTCCTTTCACAAGACTATGATATTTGCTTGTGCCATTGTATGAGGCAACCTCTCTCCGTGTATGGCTTCAGTGAAGACCCTCACCTTTCAAAAGGTGGTAAAAATCTGCTGGGTAGCCATCAGCTCCAGCCGCCTTCCTTTTGGAAAGCGATTTAATCTCCACTTTCACCACCTCCTCAGTTACCAGGCGACCTAAGTGGCCCCCCCCCTCCTCTTCCTCCAGTTGAGGGATGTGCAAGCCTTCTAAAAATTGTTCTATTGTCAGATCTCCCTTCATCCCCTCTGAAGAGTAAAGGGTTGCGTAGAAGTCTTGGAACTCCTGACATACCCCTTGGGTAGTGCATACCCTCTGCACACTGCTCCCTTTTAATTCTGGAACCAATCGTTTTCACCTCAGCTGCCAAGCTAGCAGTTTCCCTGCCCAGTTACCTTGTTCCTGATAATTACGCTTAGTCAGTCTGAGCATGTCTGTTATTTTTTCTGTTTCAAGCGCTTGGAGTTGAGCTCATGCAACCCCCAGTTGTCTCGCCCCTCCTTTTGCCCCTGTTGCTATGTGATCTTTCTGTAATTGCTCAATCAGTGCTCTTAGATGCTTATCTTCCTTCTCTCTTTCCTTTTTTTTTTCTGAGAAGTGATTTGTATCAGGGTCCCCCTTAGGGAATGCCTTCCTAGCATCCCACAATGTATTATCTTGCACCTCCCCATTAACATTGTCTTTTATATACTGTTTCCATTCTTTTTTGAGTTTTTGCATCATTGCGTCTTGCTGCATGAGTGCTGTGTTCGCCCTCCACCAAGTCCTCTGTTTATTTTCTCTAGCCCCTCTAGGAAACCAATTAACTTCTACCATCCCGTGGTCTGCAAGTACAATTGGGTGAATCCACGCTCCCTTGATAAGATTTATCTGCTCACTGCGAACTAGTACATAGTCCAGTCTTGAGTACGTGTCGGTGCTTGCAGAATGGCATGTATATTCTCTACTACCCCCATTTCTTACTCGCCACACATCCCACAGGTCCAAATTCCGCATCACTTCCCTTAGTTCCTTCCCTTCTCTGTGGTGGACTTTGGTAGAAAAATTATTCCTGTCCCCCCTCTCCCACTGCACATTTCATTTATCCTGCAACTATCCAGTCCCCTTTTGCTTCTTTGGCAAGAGTCTCCATCCAGTCTTCAAAAAAGGGTCCCTTGTTTCCTTTGGGTGCATACAGGTTTAGAATAGAGATTTCCGCTGTTTCCACTCTCCCGGTGACCCATACCACTCTATATCCCCCAGAAGCATATAAAAAGGAGTGGAGGAGTGGCCTAGTGGTTGGGGCAAGGTACTTCAGGCCGGAAGGTCGGGGGTTCAAATCCCACTAGGGGACAGCAACCTTGGGCCGGAAGGACTGGGGTTTCTAGTCCCACAGGTGCTCCTTGTGGTCTTGGGCAAGCCACTTAACCCTCCATTGCTCATGTTCCCTGTAAAATAGTTATCTCCAAGTTATAATGCCCTGTTCAATGTAATTTCAGTTTGTTCAATGTTAACCGCACTGATGCAGAATAGCGCGGTATATAAGAGAATGTAATAAATAAATAATAAATAAAAATAAATAAAACAAATGGCACTCTCTTATGAACAAGAATTGCTACTCCTCTTTTCTTTGAATTATAGGCTGAGTTAAACGGCTGTTGATAACACCCTGCTTGCGGTTTCTCATGCCCTTTCTGAGTCAAAAGGGTCTCTTGTGCTTTATTGGCCAAGGACAGGAGACTCTTCCGCTTAATTGGCCCATGCAGGCCCCTGACATTGAGAATGGCCACTGAATATCCTCCCTTGTTCTGCTTCACCCCTATCTTAAATTCTTTTTAAACTCCCAGTTTGATTGTCTTCTCCCCCCCACCAGACTTTCACCCACATTCTTTCCTTTTGGACATAGCACAACACTGACTGCCCTTATTTACATTCCTCCCTTTGTTGATATCTTGCCACTGCTCCCTCCATTTTTGTTATTTTGAGCTCCCCATAGCCAGCTCATTTCTCCCTCCTCCCCCCCCATCCATCCATCCCCGCATCAGGCAAAGTCTCTTCCCTTTCACCAATTCACCGCTTTCTATTCATTGAACCAGCTTCTCTCTTCTCTTGTTTCTTCACAGCTTACACGTTATTCCCTTTCCCCAATTCACCGCTTTCTATTCATATACCCGATTCTCTCTTCCCATCACCCCCAATTCTACCATATCATACAATCCCCTTGTGCTACCCTTTCCCCCATTCAGAACTTACATAGAGACTCTCATTTGCTCTACCTCTCTCATTGGGGTTTTTTCCCCCCCCATTATAGTTTTCAAAGTCCTTTGCAATGTCCCCGTTGCATCAGGTAAGTATGTGAAAAGTCTGTCGTCTGCTTTATCTGGTGCTCAACCCTCTTCTGTCCCTTGCTCATCCTGCATCTGCGTTGTTTTTGCTGCTTGATCCATCTGTTGTTGCGCCCGCTCTGTTTCTGATGCCTCTGCCACATTCTCCCGTCCTGCAGTGCCCGTTCTTACATCTGACGGTATTCCCATGCCACCTCCGCTGCTATTTTTTTATTTTTGAATGATCCGATAGAGTCAAAGCTGAACCTGGACCATGAATTGCTGCTTTCCCTTTCATCATCTTGAGCCAAGCTGTGACTGCTTCTGGTGACGGGAAGAATTTGCAGGCTCCATTTATCAGAAAGGTCAATCTTGCTGGGTACCACAAAGCCACTTTAATGCCTTTTGATGCCAGGTGCTCTTTGCTTTTCAGGAGTTCTCTCCGGCAATGGACCTTCTCCCCTGCTAGGTCTGGAAACACCATAACCCACCAATTGCAATAGGTCACATGGCCTGTCTTCTGGGCCGCTCCGATTATGAACACTCTATCTTGGAACTGGAGCATTTTAATGATAAACGCTCTCGATTTAGCAGGTGAGTCTGGCCTTGACCTCAGTTCCTATGGGCTTATTCTAGCGCAAAGTCCCCTGGGTTAAGACAGTCTGGGAAGCAGGCCTTTAAGAGAGTATGTATGAATGCCATTGGATCTTGCTCTTCCTCGCCTTCTGGCACCCCAAAAATCCTTAGATTAGACCTGCGATCTCGGTTTTCTTGTTCTTCAATTTTATCTGCCATCCAAACTATCTGTTTTTTGAGGGAGACAAACTTCTCTCCCATCGTTCTCTGAGCATCCTCCGTTTTGTCAATCCCTTGCACTAATTTTTTGATTTTCATGGTATTTTGGTGATTTTGTGGGGGAGGTGGAAGAGCTCTCCTCATATGCATCTGCTTTGCTTGCTGGCCAGACCGGAAGCCCCCCTTTCCTAAGATTACTGAGGAAGAAACCGCACATCTTCTATCCTCCTCTAAACCTACTACCTGCTACTTTGATTCCATCCCAACCCATCCACTAAACTCTATTTCTTCTTCTGTTATCCTTTCCATCTGTCATATCCTCAACCGATCGCTTTCTACTGCAATTGTTCTTGCAGCCTTCAAGCATGCTGTGTTTACACCTCTCTTCAAGAAACCATCCCTTAATTCTACCTGCCCTTCTAATTATCAACCCATCTCTCTCCTCCCCACCTTTTATTTCTAAAGTACTTGAATGTGTGTGGTTCACCACCACTGTCTACTTTCTCGCCTCTTGGTTCCTTCTGGATCCAATGCAATCTGGCTTTCGCCCTCTACATTCTACTGAGAGGGCTCTTGCCAAAGTCTCCAGTGACGTGTTCCTCACCAAATCCAAGGGCTTTTATTCAGTCCTCATCCTTCTTGACCTTTCTGCTGCTTTTGTCATTGTTGATTACCACCTTCTCCTTGATAACCTGTCCTCACTTGGATTTAGGGGTTCTGTCCTGGTTTTCTTCCTATCTCTCCCACTGCACTTTTAGTGTATGTTCTGGTGGATCCTCCTCTACTGCTATCTCGCTTTCAATTGGTGTACCCCAGGACTCTGTCTTGGGACCTTTCCTTTTTTTTTTCCTCTCTACATTCAGTCTGTTGGTGCACTTATCTCTCTCATGGTTTTCAGTACTATTTCTACACTGATGACTCTGGGATCTATCTCTCTGGGAATCCAGATCCAGATATCTGCCTTCTTATCTGTCATTAGTGCCTGGATGTCTCACCACCATCTGAAATTGAACATGAACAAAACTGAGCTCCTTGTCTTTCCCCTTAAGCACTCCTCTCCTCTTCCTACTCTCTCTATTTCTGTGGATAACGCTCTACTCCTCCCTGTTTCCTTGGCTCTCATTCTTGGGGTCCTCAACCGGAGGATGTAGTAAAAGCTGTTAGTGTAGATGGGTTTAAAAAAGGTTTGGACAAGTTCCTGGAGGAAAGGTCCATAAACCATTATTAAAGTGGACCCAGAAGATCCACTGCTTGCTCCAATACAAGCATTGTGGAACCTGTGTGTCTTCTAGGGAAACTGCTAGGTACTTGTGACCTAGATCGGACACAGTTGGAAACAGGATACTGGGCTTGATGAACCTTGCTCTGACCCAGTATGGCATATCTTATGTTCTCTCTGACTCCTCCCTCTCCTCCACACATATCAAAGTTAAAACCTGTCACTGCTTTCTCTGTAAAACTGGCAAAATTTGTCCCTTCCTTTCTGAACACGCTACAAAGACTTTTATCCATTCTCTAGTCACCTCCTGTCTAGACTATTGCAACCCTCCTCTGCACTGTTTTTTCTCTGAATCATCCCTCCCACTTCAGTCTGTTCAAAATCCAGCTGCACAGCTAATCTTCCCCCAGTGTCGCTATGCTCATGTCGCCCCTCTTCTCAAGTCACTTCATTGGCTCCCTATTCATTTCCACATCCAGTTCAAACCTCTTCTACTGACCTATAAATGCCTTCATTCTGGCTGTTTCTCACTAACATTTGTCTCGTATCTCTCCCTACACCCCTCCTCAGGAACTCCGCTCTTCTGGCAGTTCCCTTCTATCTGTACCCTTCTCTTCCACTGCCAACTTCAGACTTCGATCTTTCTACCTTGCTGCTCTTTGTGCCTGGAACAAACTACCTGACTCAGTATGACAGGCTCGCTCTGTTGCGCTGTTCAAATCCAGGCTAAAACTCACTTCTTTGAGACTGCTTTTGGATCCTGATCCCCTTAGTTTCCTGATCATCTCCTATGTGTTTCCTTACCATTCCCCCAGAGATATCCTAGTCCCCAGTTGTTGTGTTGTCGGTCTTGACTAGACTATAAGCTCTTATGAGCAGGGACTGTCTCGTACATGTCTCCGTACAGTTCGCGTACGCCTTTTAGCACTATACAAATGATAAGTAGTAATTGAGATCATACAGGTAAGTTTTGGTAGTGCACCTCAGCCTTGCACTGCCTCATCCCTGCTAGTCCAGTGCTTGATTCTTTGTCACATTAGGTTTGCAACCAAATATACAGATTTATAGGAATCACAACAGGACCCTTAAAACACTTAATGCATTGGGCCTTGAAAGTGGACTGAGCACCGTGGGCTACCTTTTTAATTCCCTACCTAAACAAGCGGTGAAAAGGGTTTGTAGCGCTGTGACAATTCCCATTTGCTCTCTGTAGTGACATTGAGTACTTGCACACTTGCATGTTGCTAAGCTAGTTCAAAGCTGGTCCATTTTCTTTCTTTCTCTCCCCCCATGCTGTTGCCTCGTGGGGTGCAGAACGGTTCTCAGAAGCTAAGCAGATATATGAGGAAGCACTGAAAGAAGCACAACAGAAAGGCGACAGTGTCTTGGTGCAGCATATCCAGCAGGAACTAATTGAGCTGGCTAAGAGACGCAAGTCTTGAAGAGAGAGAGAAGTTGCCTAGCCCCATCAGCTGTTTGCCTCAGAAGCAGCCCCGCTCCTCCAATCAATGGTGGATCCTGATACTTCCACCAGGTGGCAGTGTGAGATCTCGGCTTGTTTAGGGTTTTTGCTTCATGGAAAAAAAAGAGTAAGTGGAAGACATCTGCAATAAATGATCTCTTCTATGACTTATATTTCCTTGGCTAATGGGATATTTTCATTTCTTGTTCTTTCTTGGCACTGGTTTACCCACTTTGTTTCCTAAAGGTTTTCAAAGTGGGGTATAGTAACAATCTATCATAGCTGCTAGAACTACTTACTATTGCATACTAATGAAAAGTGATCAGATCAGATTTTCAATACTAGATATTTTTGCAGAGGCAAGGCTTCCCAAACCTGGAATAGTGATTCTGCAGACAGCTGTCTTTTCAGACTGGTTTATTTCTGTTTGAAATACCACATTTCAAATAAAATATCAACATAGTTTACTGTCAATAAAATATATATAGATGAAAAGGGATTCCATCCTACTGACAAGAAAGAAGGTAAAAGGATATTCCAATTCATCCTGCTAGACCAGTCCAGACAGGTGGGTTTAGCTCCCCCTACCAGCAGATGTTGAAGACAGAAAAAAATACCAGAAGCTTGATTGGCTGAGCCCTGGTAGATATATATGTGCACCCCTAGAGGTCGCCCTCAGTATTTTCTCTGTCTCCAGCAGATGCTGGTGTTTTCCTGTTTTTTCCTTTCAGGTTTTCCTTTAATTTGATAATTCAGTTGGACATTTTCAGGGTACACAGGAGATGCCCCTCTGGAATTTCCCAGCTCATCTCCTTGGGGATCTGGTTGAGCTCCCGGTCAAGACGACTAGTCAAGCTCCCGTTAAGCGAGGGGAAGGCCGCCTCCTGGTCACGAGGATCTGGTAGGCCAGCAGCAGTGGGAGCCTTTAGTGCTCTTCTGGAGCTTAGCTACAGCAGCAGTTTTCGGCAGCCTTCTTGTAGCATCTGCCTTGGCTCCCCTGCTCTACTACTCCTGCGATCACATCGGACACAGTGAGTACGTTCCTCTCCCCTTCCCTCCTCCAGGTCTGCCACTTTTCTTTACCTCCCTGGGACACAGACTCCGGTCGCTCGTATAGTTGGGGTTTTTTATCTGGCTCAAAGCCGTGGCTATTAAGAGATCTGTTCCTGCCTCTAGTCTGGTTACCGGGTGGGGTTTCTGCAGCAGCAGAAAGTGCGGCGGCCATCTTTTCCTTCTCCTCAGCCACGTGGACACTGCTGCGGTGACCAGTTGTAGGAGGGCAGCTATGCTAGTGGTCTGATAACACAGACAAACTTCTGCAAAGTGCGGCAGTCATCTTTCTTTCCTCCTGGGCACACATTTGGGGCAAGCGGGCTGATAGTGTTGGCAGGCTTCGACGTTTGTACCAGCTACTCCCTGTCAGTCTCTTCTGCTGTTGAGCTGTTGAGCTGCTTCTCCTGGCCACCAACGCTCCTTTTACTGGATGCCTGCCTTCTTGCAGAGGTGCATCGTGGGCAGCACAAAGCTCAATGATCTGAGGAACCAGGGGTGTTCAGCTTGCTCTGCTTACCCAGGGAAGATACCCAATACTGTTCCCATGTACAACTCTAACAGAGAGAGCTCCTCTGCACTACCTGCCCTGCAGATCGCAGGATAAGTGTGCCAGCAGACGAAGCAATGGACCCACAGCTTCTGCTGCCCCAGCCTGTGGTCCCTTCCATATAGACGTTTCTGACCCAGGAGGCTCCTCTTCAGGAACAGGATTTCCATTTCTTAGTCCCCTTCAGGCAGGCTTGGACCTTATGGCACTCGGACCCTACCATGGCTGTCTCGGAGGCTGTCTCCACCCACAAAGCAGCGATGTGCTCTCCATCAGGGTCCTGGAAGCACACTCAACAGGATGCTGCTCTTAACGACAGCAGCCACCCTCCCACAGAGGTGTCTTGCATCTAAAGTGCTTGGTCATCTGTTATCCTAGAGGATGAAGTTTTTTTCTCAGCCAAAGAGAGTTTGGAAGCCTCCAACCACGAAGAAGGTGAATGGTCCCTCAGAGGCCAAGGATGCTGCACAGAATATCTGTCTATTCTGCAAGGACTGGCTACCAGTGCTCTTTGCACAAGTGGGGAATGCCTTAAGCCTCGCTCAATAGAAGCAGCCCCAGGCGCATTCTCAGGCTGATTCCATCCTGCAGGGCATTCAGAAGTCCTCTAGGGCCTTTCCTTTCCCACCAGATCTCCAACAGATGGTGTCTCAGGAGTGGACTCACTTGATGTCTCCTTACGCGCAGCTCGCCGTTTGGTCACCACCATCTGGTCACCAGTGGATACGGCATTTGGTTCGCTTTCCAAGAGTGGAGGCTCTGGTGGCGAGATTTTCTAGACACAACACCACACCATTTCAGTAGAAGGTGGTGCAAAACTTTGGGATCAGGACTGGGAGGTTGAGGTTCTCCTCAGAAAGGCCTTCTCATCATCTATGCTGATACTCCAAGCTTCAGTTTGGGGTGGTCTGGCAACCCGTTTTCTTTTTGCAGTGGATTCAGCGCTTACCTGTGGATCCAGCTTTGGCATGCTTGGAATTGGTCACAGCCTTCTTGGCGGATGCCGTTTATGTTCTGCTTCGCCTCTTGACATGCTCGGTGGCCGCAGTCACTGTAACCCATTGCTGGCTCTGACTGCATCAGTGGTTGGCAGATTCCACCTCCAAGAGGCGTCTCTCTAAGCTTCCCTTTAAGGGTGAGCTCCTTGACAAGCTGCTCAAAGTCCTGGGATAAGTCAAGCCCCAGCATCTACCAGAAGACAAGACAAAGTCATCCACATGCTGTTCTTTGCAGCGAAGCTATTCGCCGTCCACACAACGTACCAGATTTTGTGACGCCCGGTGCTACCAGCCCAGCAAGTCATCTACTTCAGCTTTGTCCGGCCGTTTTGGCCAGAAATCACAGCCCTTTTGAGGCGTCCAAGGAGATCAGGGTTTCTACGCAGCCCTGGCCAAGTTCTCTGGTGCTGCTTGGTCCTCCCACTGACGAAGTGGGGAGCCCTTCCAGGACGGCACCACTGGTAGGGCAGTTGGCGCTAGTTTCACAGCGGGGGGGTCCTCAACATCTCCCAGGGCTAGGCTCTCAAGTGCCTGCTACCCATTTGCGATGCCTTCCTTGTTTCGCCCTGTAGTGCGCCCCGGAAAAGAGAGGCCTTTTGGTTCACCATCTAGCGCCTACTACTTTTACGAGCTATCCAACCAGTTCGTCCTTCAGAGGGAGGTTCCAATCATTACTCCATCTACTTCATGGTGCCCAAGAAGGACGTCTCCTTTCGTCCAGTTTTCGACTTCCAGGAAGTAAATTGTAGCATTCGAGTACCTCATTTTTGAATGGATGCGCCTCACTTCACTCGACCTGGCGGATGCGTCTTTCCACATCCCCATCTGGGAAGTCTGCACAGTTTTCTGCATTTCGCCATCCTGGGACAGCACTTTCAGTTCTGTGCGCGGCCATTCTGCCTGGCCTTGGCTCCACAAACCTTCTCCAAAGTCATGATAGTGGCAGCAGCAGCCTTGCACAAACAGGTTATCCAGGCACACCCCTACCAGGACGGCTGGCTCATTCATCTAGGTTCCCTTGTGGGGCCCACAAGACAGTTTCCCAGATGGTTTCCTTCCTAGAGGGCCTCCGCTGGATAGTCTACCATTCCAAAATTTGTCTACAGCCATCTCAGCATCTGGGGTTGCTGATCGCGCTGTCTGACACCTGCCAGGGCAGGGTCTTCCTGACATGGGAGCCCTTCCTCAAGCTCTCGTTTCAGCTCAGAATGTTTCTTTTGCAGAGCTGCCCATGTCTATGGGACTATCTTCAGATCCTAAGGTCCATGGCGGCCACCATTGATGTCACCTGTGGGCCAGAGCGCACATGAGGAATCTGCAGCTACCTTTGCTCTCCTGCTGGTCTCTGGTGACCGAGGGCTACAACCGTGACTTCCACTAGCTCCATCGATGTGTCACAGCCTTTGTTAGTGGCTCTTGCCAGTCCTTTTTCTTCAGGGCATCCCCTTGGAGGCTCCCCACTGGGTTTTTGCTGACCACTGATGTGAGTCTGCTGATGCAAGTCTTTTGGATTCGGGAGCGCTCTGCCTGAACCAGTCAGCTTGCGGCACCTGGACACTACGGGATGCACGCTGGACCCTTAACCGCCTGGAGTCCCAGGCAGTTCGCCTGGCCTTGTTAGGCCACAGTTGGGCAGCAGGAAGCATATCTAAACTGCCAAGACAGTACGGAGTGTCCAGAGGTGACCATAGAAATGGCTCCTCCTCTTCCCTGGGCATATTGTCTTTTACAGGTACTGTCAGCCTAATGCATCGCAGGAGTGGACAACATCCAAGTGGACTTGCTCAGTCATCATGCTCTAGACCCCGGAGAGCAGGACTTGCTCCTTGGGCATGTCGGTGGATAAGGGTGGCCATGGGGACTTCCTTGATGGACCTCATGGCATTGGCAACAAACGCCAAGGCACTCTCCTTTTTCAGTCCGAGGACAGAGCACAGGTCGCAAGTCTGGACGCATTGGTCCAGCCATCACTGGCAGCAGCTCTCTTGTCCGTTTTTCCCTTTGGGTGCTGATCGGGAGAGTTCCTCGACACATTGAGGCACACCCAAGGGCAGGGGTTCTTGTGGCTCCCAACTAGCCCTAGAGACCATGGTATGCCAACTTTGTGTGATTAGCCCAGTTGCTCTCTCTTCCTCTCAGGATTCATAAAGGTCTCCTGCGTCAGGATCTAACCAGCATGAACAACCCTGCTCTCTACTCGTATATAGCCTGACTCTTGAATGCTGGCATTTGAGTCACAGGGGTTTTTTCTCATCGAGTAGGGGCTACCCTTCATCCCTCTGTCATTAGCATATATCTGGGTGTGGTGTATATCTGAGTCATGGTGCTCCAGGCACTGCCTCTCATCGTGGCAGGCACAAATTCCAGAGATCCTAGCCTTTCTGCAGGAGGGGCTCGACAAGAGCCTGGCCCTCGGCTGTCTGAGTCCACATCTCTGCTCTAACTTGCTTCCATGGGTTGAGACTCAATTGCCGCTCATACAGATATGGCCAGGTTTCTCAGAGGTGCAAGCAGGCTACACCCTCCAGTCCATCCGGTTGTCCCACCCTGGGGTCTTGCCTTGGTCCTCAGGGTTCTTTTTGGAAGCGCCATAACCTCGGCTAGAAGGGTCTCTGAGTTGCAGGCTCCTTCGTGCTGATACCCTTTTTCTCTCCTCCTTGACGAAAGGCGTATCCCTGCGGGGAGTATCTTCCTTCCTGTCGAAGGTCCTTACTGCCTTTGCCTGAACCGGCATATATCGTTCATATATTGCTCCCGGCCTTCTCTATGGACCAAGGTACAAGCCCTAATAAAGGGCTCCAGGCCATGGATCTCAACAGAGTACTCAGCCATTCTCATTCACTGGCTCCGCCAGACTTTTTTTCTAGCGGTATCCATAATCCAGGGTAAACCTGTGCCCCCTGGACTCCGAGCACACTCCACTCAGGGTCAGACAACTTCATGGGTAGAACATTCCCCTCCACATTTGTAGGGTGGACACTTGGTCTTCTCTGTCTACTTTCATGCGTCACTATCATCTCAATCACCAGGCTCGAGAGATGGCACAGTTGGGGGCCAGCGTAGTTACAGTGGCTGCCTCTTCCCGCCCTAGGGTCTGTTGGCTTGGGTACTTCCCACTTGTCTGGACTGGTCTAGCAGGATGAATTGGAAGGAGAAATTTTACTTATTGTTAATTTCCTTTCCTGGAATCCTGCTAGACCAGTCCAGGACCCACCCATCTTCGAGCAGCTTTCTTGCGAGAGAACCAAGGCTCACATTTTGAGGCAGCGGCCCAGCAGCTGTTCCTCAAGAAGGGATGCACCGTGTACAGAACTTCATGCCATGACATGGAACATAAACTATCGTGACAGTGCTATAGTGGCTATACCTTTTTGCTTTGTCAGAGTATACTGAGGATGACCTCTAGGGGTGCAGCTATATATCTACCAGGGCTCAGCCAATCAAGCTTCTGGTATTTATTTCTCTGTCTCCAACATCTGCTGGTAGGGGGAGCTAAACCCACTTGTCTGGACTGGTCTTGCAGGATTTTCTCTGCACCAGCCACTGTCTGTTGGCCCCCTATTGATTATTTCAATTGGAATAGTTGAGACACATCATGCTGTATTTCATCTTCACCATCTCAGCAACGTTTTGCATTACCTAGTGTAAGGTCATGTGACCCACACATCCGGGGTCAATGGCAGCGTGACATCAGCGAAGGTGCCTAGCATTGGGTCAAGTGCATAATAAATTACAGGAGTTGAATTGGTATATATTGGAGACCCGCTGTATTATGTGCATTGTGGATATCCTAAAAAGTATCTGGATGTGGAGTCACCAAGACGAGTGGGAAGCCCTGCTGTAGAAGTGCTAGGTAACTGCCTTTGGATGCAAAATCATAAGATATAAAATACAGACACCTGTTTATAATCCCTTACCCAAAACGTGAAATAAAAGATATACCATGAAATAAAACTGCTTCAGACATGTGGTGTTCTTTCTAACCTCATGGACCACAGATAGGCCTAGTTGTTAGGTTGTCTACAGATATTATTCCTAAGATATATCTGCATGCACTTATGCAAATTAACCTGCTTTAAATATTATTTTCATCATGCTTAAAACAAATTCTGTTTGTGACCAGCGGAGACTGGAGTTAAGTAGACATACCCATATTCTGAAAATAAAATCAACTGGGAGTCAATAGGTTTGGAAACCTTTTGGCATAGGGAATACCAGGCCTCTCAGGGTGAACACAGTTAATATGCATGAGACAAATTTCTCATGCATCTTCAGTGAAGATATTCTCAAAGCCTGTGTCTTGGAGTTACAAACCTCTAATTTGCAGTCTGCTTCTTGCCCTACTTCACATATTTGCCCTGACCAGATACATGAAGTGAAATGTGGCATTTTATCTTTGAGGATCCTACTGTATGATCAGACATCTTCTACTTGTCTGCCGCTGTGGATTTTGTTTCATAATGAATCCACGTCTAATTCTCAAACTTGCCACCCTAGGTTGTCCTTAGAACCCATTACATTTCCTATCTTGTGGCCCCTGCCTTAGGTTAACTTATGCAGTATTTTTCACTATACATTCCATTCAGCACTGTTGTATATATGAATACTACTGTAAAAAGTGAGATTCATTTCTAAAAGCTAATAAAGCATCAAATATACACAGACTTGGGAGACTGGCCAGCACAATGATGACACCATTAAATAGATTGATAGAGAAGAAAAAGATGGAGCCCCACATTATTGTGAGTTTATAGCTGAGACAAAGGAGAGAAAGAGATAAAGATACAACTCCTAAGGGAGGTGGGTGGTTCGTGAAGACTCAATTCCTGCTGTTCCCGGAGATCACCTATTACAGGTGAGTAACTACGCTATCTCCAGGAACAAGCAGGAATGTAGTCTTCACATATGGGGACTCCCAAGCTGAGAGATGCCAGAGAGATGACCCCTGAAAGCTGCGAAACCCATATTGAGATGGGTCATGCTTCCTCCCATGGATCTCGGGCACTGAAACCTGGATGGCAGGTAGGAGTTGTTCTAAGTCTGAAAGAGATGCTGGAGAACAGCCTGGCCAAATGAGGCATCCCGACGGGAGTCCTTGTCTAAGCAGTAGTGGGATGCAAAGGTGTGTACCGAAGCCCAAGTGGCTGCTCTGCAAATGTCGTCAATGGACACTGAGCGAAGGTTGGCCATAGAGGCTGCCATTGCTCTCACATTGTGAGCTGTGGCATGACCTTCGAGAGAAAGTCCCTTGCTCTCATAGGCAAAGGATATGAAATCTGGAAAATAAAACCAAAGGATATTATAATGCCTCTGTATCGTTCCACGGTACGACCGCACCTTGGATATTGTGTGCAATTCTGGTCGCCGTATCTTAAAAAGAACATAAGAACATAAGATATGCCATACTGGGTCAGACCAAGGTCCATCAAGCCCAGTATTCTGTTTCTAACAGTGGCCAATCTAGGTCATATGTACCTAGCAGTTTCCCCAAGGGACACAGGTTACACAATGCTTGTATTGGTTCAAGCATTGATATCCTGGGTCCCTTCTTAATAATGGCTTATGGACCTTTCCTCCAGGAACTTGTCCAAACCTTTTTTAAACCCAGCTACACTAACAGCCTTTACTACATCCTCCAGTAACAAATTCCAGAGTTTGATTACACGTTGAGTGAAAAAATATTTTCTTTTATTAGTCTTAAATAGTTTACCCTGTAGCTTCATTGCATGTCCCCTAGTCTTTCTATATTCTGATAAGGTAAACAATTGATCTACGTTTACCCGTTCCACTCCACTCATTAATTTATAGACTTCTATCATATCTCCCCTCAGCCGTCTCTTTTCCAGGTTAAAGAGCCCTAACCTTTTTAGCCTTTCTTCATAGGAGTATCCTTCCATCCCCTTTACCATTTTGGTGGCTCTTCTCTGAACCTTTTCTAATAACTCTATATCCTTTTTAAGATACGGCGACCAGAATTGCACACAATGTTCAAGGTGCGGTCTCACCATGGAACGATATAGAGGCATTATAATATCCTTTGTTTTATTTTCCATTCCTTTCCTTATCATACCTAGCATTCTATTTGCTCTCTTGGCCGCCGCTGCACACTGGGCTGAGGGTTTTAACATGGTATCCACAATGACGCCTAAATCTTTTTCCTGGGTGGTGGTTCCTAATGTGGAACCTTGCATCGTGTAACCATAGTTTGGGTTGTTCTTCCCTAGGTGCATAACCTTGCACTTGTCCACATTAAATTTCATCTGCCATTTTGATGTCCAGTCTTCCAATTTATCAAGATCCTCTTGCAATTTTCCACAATCCTCTTGGGTTTTAACAACTTTAAAGAGTTTTGTGTCATCTGCAAATTTGATAACCTCACTCGTTATTCCACTTTCCAGGTCATTTATGAATATGTCAAAAAGCAGCGGACCCAGCACAGATCCCTGGAGTACACCACTATTCACCTTTCTCCATTGGGAAAATTGGCCATTTAGCCCTACCCTCTGCTTTCTATCTTTTAACCAGTTCCTGATCCACAATAGTACACTGCCTCCTATCCCATGACTCTTTAGTTTTGCCAAAAGTCTCTCATGAGGGACCTTGTCAAAGGCTTTCTGAAAGTCCAGGTACACAATATCAACCGACTCACCTTTGTCCACCTGATTATTCACTCCTTCAAAAAAACATAACAGATTAGTAAGACAAGATCTTCCTTGTCTAAAGCCATGTTGGCTGTCTCTCATTAGTTCATGACTATCTACATGCTGAGTAATTTTATTCTTTATGATGGTTTCTATCATTTTTCCCGGTATTGACGTCAGGCTCACCTGTCTGTAGTTTCCCGGATCACCCCTGGAACCCTTTTTTAAAAATTGGTGTTACATTGGCGATCCTCCAATCTTCAGGTATTAGAGATGATTTTAATGATAGTTCACAGATTACTAATAGCAGGTCTGCAATCTCATATTTCAGTTCCTTCAACACCCTTGGATGTATACCATCTGGCCCAGGTGATTTGCTACTCTTCAGCTTATCTAATAGTTGTAATACATCTTCTCGATGTATCAATATTTCCTTCAATTCTTCTATAGCGTTATTAGAAAAGGTACAAAGAAGAGACACCAAAATGGTAAAGGGGATGGAAGGCTACTCCTATGAAGAGAGGCTACAAAGGTTAGGGCTCTTCAACCTGGAAAAGAGACGGCTGAGGGGAGATATGATAGAGGTTTATAAATTAATGAATGGAGTGGAACGGGTAAATGTAGATCGATTGTTTACGCTATCAGAATACAGAAAGACTAGGGGACATGTAATGAAGCTACAGGGTAAACTATTTAAGGCAAATAAGAGAATATTTTTTCACTCAACGTGTAATCAAACTCTGGAATTTGTTACCAGAGGATGTAGTAAGGGCTGTTAGTGTAGCTGGGTTTAAAAAAGGTTTGGACAAGTTCCTGGAGGAAAGGTCCATAAACCATTATTAAAAAGGGACCCAGGATATCAATGCTTGACCCAATACAAGCATTGTGGAACCTGTGTCTCTTGGGGATACTGCTAGGTAAGTATGACCTAGATTGGCCACTGTTGGAAACAGGATACTGGGCTTGATGGAGCTTGGTCTGACCCAGTATGGCATATCTTATGTTAGAAAAAGTTCGCTTGGAAAGTGGTAATCCAAGATGACTGGAGTCGAAGGCAACAAAAAGCTGAGAAGACTTTCTATGTTGCTTAGTTCTCTGAAGGTAAAAAGCTAAAGCTCTTCTACAATCCAGAGAATGAAGATTCCTTTCTGTATTAGAGGCATGAGGCCTAGGGAAGAATACAAGAAGGTAAACCGACTGGTTTAAATGAAAATGCGGAACCACCTTTGGCATAAAGTGAGTCCTAAGAACTACTTTATCATGGTGGAACCTTGTATTAGGAGGATCAGCCACTAAAGCTTGTAGCTCACTGATGCGTCTTGCAAATTTGAGGGCAATTAGGAAGATTACCTTCCAAGAAAGAAACTTCAGAGATGTAGTGGCTAAGGGTTCGAAGGGTGGTTTCATAAGCTGCCCGAGGACAAGGTTCAAATCCCATACCATGGGTGGTGGCTTAATGGGAGGTTTAGTTAAGAGTAAGCCTTTTATAAACCATGCTACAAGCAGTTGACAGGTTGTCTATCAAACCCAGTATCCTGTTTCCAACAGTGGCCAGTCTAGGTCATACGTACCTAGCAGTTTCCCCATAAGACACAGGTTCCACAATGCTTGTATTGGGTCAAGCACTGATATCCTGGTTCCCTTCTTAATAATGGTTTATGGACCTTTCCTCTAGGAACTTGTCCAAACATTTTTTAAACCCAGCAACACTAACAGTCTTTAATACATCCTCCAGCAACAAGTTCCAGAGTTTACACGTTGAGTGAAAAAATATTTTCTTTTATTAGTCTTTAAATAGGTTACCCTGTAGCTTCATTGTATGTCCCCTAGTCTTTCTATATTCTGATAATGTAAACAATCGATCTATGTTTAGCTGTTCCACTCTTTTCATTAATTTATAGACTTCTATCATCTCCCCTCAGCAGTCTCTTTTCCAGGTTAAAGAGCCCTAACCTTTTTAGCCTTTCTTCATAGGGGTATCCTTCCATCGCCTTTACCATTTTGGTGGCTCTTCTCTGAACCTTTTCTAATAACGCTATATCCTTTTTAAGATACGGCGATCAGAATTGCACACAATATTCAAGGTGCGGTCTCACCATGGAATGATGTAGAGGCATTATAATATCCTTTGTTTTATTTTCCATTTCTTTTACTTATGATACCTAGCATTCTATTTGCTCTTTTGGCCACCGCTGCACACTGGGCCGAGGGTTTTAACATGCTATCCACGATGACGCCTAAACCTTTTTCCTGGGTGGTGGTTCCTAATGTGGAACCTTGCATTGTGTAACCATAGTTTTGGTTGTTCTTCCCTAGGTGCATAACTTTGCACTTGTCCACATTAAATTTCATCTGCCATTTGGATACCCAGTCTTCCAATTTATCAAGATTTTCTTCCAATTTTCCACAATCCTCTTGGGTTTAACAACTTTAAATAGTTTTGTGTCATCTGCAAATTTGATAACCTCACTCGTTATTCCCTTTTCCAGGTCATTTATGAATATATCAAAAAGCAGCGGACCCAGCACAGATCCCTGGGGTACACCACTATTCACCTTTCTCCATTGGGAAAATTGGCCATTTAGCCCTACCCTCTGCTTTCTATCTTTTAACCAGTTCCTGATCCATAATAGTACACTGCCTCATATCCCATGACTGTAGTTTTGCCAAAAGTCTCTGATGAGGGACTTCGTCAAAGGCTTTCTGAAAGTCCAAATACTCACCTTTGTCTACCTGTTTATTCACACCTTCAAAAAAACATAACAGATTAGTATGACAAGATCTTCCTTGTCTAAAGCCATGTTGGCTGTCTCCCATTAAGCCATGACTATCGGGGGGGGGGGGGGGCAATTGAGCAATTTTGTTTTTTATGATGGTTTCTAACATTTTTCCCGGTACTGACGTCAGGCTCACCGGTCTGTAGTTTCCCGGATCAGCCCTGGAACCCTTTTTAAAAATTGGTATTACTTTCGCCATCCTCCAATCTTAAGGTATTACAGATGATTTTAATGATAGTTCACAGATTACTAATAGCAGGTCTGTAATCTCATATTATATTATATTATATTATATATATATATATATATATATATATATATAATATCATATTATATGATGTAGCTGCGCATGAAATGAGAGTCCGAAGCTGTAAAGATGTCTTACACATTGGAACATGGAACGTACGAAGCATGAACCAAGGGAAGTTGGAGGTGGTCAAGAATGAAATGGAACGTGTACAACTTGATCTGTTGGGTGTCAGCGAACTGAAATGGACTGGCATCGGGCACTTTGCATCAGATGATCACATGGTCTACTATGCTGGAAATGAAAGACAAAGAAGAAATGGTGTTGCATTTATAATAAAGAAGAAACTTGCAAGAACTGTAATGAAATACAATGCAGTCAGCGAACGCTTAATCTCTATTCGTCTACGAGGAATGCCTATCAACACAACTATAATTCAAGTATATGCCCCAACAACAGCTGCAGAAGAGAATGAAATTGAAGAGTTCTATGAACAGGTACAAGCTGAAATTGACAGAACATGCAAACAGGATATCCTGATAGTCATGGGTGACTGGAACGCAAAAGTTGGCAACAAAGAAGAAGGCAAAGTAGTTGGAAAATATGGACTTGGCAACAGAAATGAAGCTGGAGAAAGATTGATAGAATTCTGCAAGACCAATGATCTATTCATCTCAAACACCTTCTTCCAGCAACACAAGCGGCGACTGTACACATGGACTTCACCCAATGGATTGTATAAAAATCAAATTGACTACATCTGTGGAAGTCAACGATGGAAAAGCTCTGTAACATCAACAAAGACAAAACCTGGAGCTGACTGTGGTACAGATCATCAACTACTAGTATGCAAACTCAAGCTAAAGTTGAAAAAGAGCAAACCACTCATGAATGCAGCAAAATATGACCTTGAGAATATACCACTGGAATTTAAAGACTGCCTGCAAAATCGATTTGCTGCTTTAGATACAAATGACAGAGCTCCGGAAGAGTTATGGAATGACATCAAGAAGGTTGTGCTGGAAGAAAGCGAGAAGTCTCTACAAAAGGTGAAAAAGCAAAAACGGCCAAAATGGATGACGGAAGAAACTCTGAAAGTTGCCCAGAAACGCAGAGAAGCTAAAGCCAAAGGAGAAAGAAAGACAATCTCAGAACTCAACAGAGATTTCCAACGTGCAGCAAGACAGGACAAGGAAAAGTACTACAATGACACTTGCAAGGAAATAGAAGCAGAAACTATTAGAGGAAGAACAAGATCGGCTTTCCTAAAGCTGCGAGAGCTAAAGAAAAAGTTCCAGCCTCGAATTGGAATGTTACAAGATGCTCAAGGTTCTATGTTGAATGATGCTGAGAAGATCAAGAAAAGGTGGAAGGAATATACAGAGTTTTTATATGATAAAGATCAAGTGGACCAACAGCCGTTTCAACCTATACCTTATGATCAGGAACCATTGGTGATGAAAGAAGAAGTTGAAGCAGCATTGAAAGCCTTATCAAAGAACAAAGCACCAGGCATTGATGGCATTCCCATAGAAGTATTGCAGCAATCTGATGCAGCTGTTACTGTACTTACAAGGCTCTGCCAAGAAATATGGAAGACAACATCATGGCCAACTGACTGGAAAAGATCTGTGTTTATACCAATACTAAAGAAAGGTGATCCAACTGACTGTGGAAATTATCGCACAATCGCTCTGATCCCACATGCCAGCAAGATTCTACTGAAGATTATTCAAAAGAGACTACAGCCATACCTAGAACAAGAACTACCTGAAGTGCAAGCAGGGTTCAGGAAAGGACGAGGAACGAGAGACATCATTGCGGATGTGAGATGGATCCTTGAAAAGACTAAAGAATACCAAAAGGATATCTATTTGTGCTTTATCGACTATAGCAAGGCTTTTGACTGTGTAAACCATGAGAAACTCTGGGCCACGTTAAGAAGCATGGGTATACCAGAACACCTGATCGTTCTCTTGCGCAATCTGTACATTGATCAAGAAGCAACAGTTCGAACGGAACAAGGAGAAACAGAATGGTTTAAAATAAGCAAAGGTGTAAGACAAGGCTGCATACTTTCCCCCTACCTGTTTAATTTATATGCAGAACAAATCATCAGAGAAGCAGGACTGTATGAAGACCACAGAGGTGTGAAGATTGGTGGAAGACTCATCAACAACCTTCGCTATGCTGATGATACCACATTACTGGCTGAAAGTGAAGATGATCTGAAACATTTGCTTCTCACAATCAAAGAACATAGTCTCAAAATGGGCCTGCACCTTAATGTAAAGAAGACAAAGATCATGACAACTGGCATAATCAACAGGTTCATCGTTGAAGGAGAAGAAATTGAAATCGTGAACAACTTTAACCTACTTGGATCAACTATCAATAAAGAAGCAACAAGCAGTCAAGAAATCAGACGATGCATTGCTCTTGGCAGAATGGCTATGAAAGACCTAGATAAGATTCTCAAGAGCAGAGATTTCTCTCTCCATACAAAGATTCGACTTGTTCAAGCCATGGTATTTTCAATAACATCATATGGATGTGAAAGCTGGACAGTGAAAAAGACAGACAGGAAGAAAATTGATGCCTTTGAATTATGGTGCTGGCGGCGAATACTGCGTATACCATGGACTGCCCGAAGAACAAACCAGTCGGTACTAGAGGAGATCAAACCTAAGCTTTCTTTAGAAGCTCAGATGACAAGACTTCGACTTTCATACTTCGGACACATCATGCGAAGAGAGAGATCATTAGAGAAAGACATCATGCTTGGCAAGATAGAAGGTCAACGCAAAAGAGGAAGGCCAGCAATGAGATGGATCGCTACAATAACAGCAGCTACGGGTACCAGTCTGTCAACAATGAGCCGCCTGACTGAAGACCGAACACAATTTAGGATAGCTATCCAGAGGGTCGCCATGAGTCGACTCCGACTCGACGGCACTTAACAACAACAACAATCTCATATTTCAGTTCTTTCAACACCCTTGGATGTATATCATCCGGCCAAGGTGATTTGCTACTCTTCAGTTTATCAAATACTTGTAATACATCTTCCTGATATATCAATATTTCCTTCAATTCTTCTGCACCTTTAAATACCACTTCAGTCATGGGTAATAGCCCTACATCTTCCTCAGTAAAGACCGAAGCAAAGAATTCATTCAGTCTCTCCGCTATCGCCTTGTCACCTCTTAGTGCCCCTTTAACCCCTCTATCATCTAATGGACCAACTGACTCTCTCACAGGTTTTTTGCTACAAATGTACTTTAAAAAGTCTTTAGTACGCGTTTTTGCTTCTGCAGCAAGCTTCTTCTCAAATTCTCCCTTTGCCTGCCTTATCAATGCCTTGCATTTAACTTGACAGTGCTTGTGCTGTTTCCAGATTTTGTCGTTTGGCTCTTTTTTCCATTTCCTGAAAGATGCTTTTTTGGCAACAAGAGCCTCTCTGACCTCTGACCGCAATGGCACTAAGGTGGACTCTTACTGAATTAGTCTTAAGACCAGAGGATGATAAATGGAGGAGATACTCCAATAACGCTTCCACTGGAACAGAAAAGGGATTAAGTTCCTTTTTTGAACACCAGATAGAGAACCTTCTCCACTTAAAGGCACAGGCCTGCCTAGTGGAAGGTTTTCTTGAAGCCAAAAGGATATCCTTAACCTGTTGAGAAAGGTTGATATCCTGGAATTCTAGGCTCTCAGCAGCCACGCTCTCAGGTGTAAAGACTGAGGATTCAGGTGCAATAGCGTCCTGTTCTCCTGGGAAAGAAGATCTCTAACCTGTCGAGAGAGGTTGATATCCTGGAGTTCTAAGCTCTCAGCAGCCACGCCATCAGATGTAAGGACTGAGGGTTTGGATGCCATTCTCCTGAGATAGGAGATCAGGAGCACATCCCAACTCCAGAGGCTTGGCTTGAGAGAGACATAGAAGCAGTGGATACCACGTCTGTCATGGCCAGCGTGGGGCTATGAGGATTATCTGACCCCGTCTCTCTGAAGCTTGAATAGAGTTTTGGGAATGAGGGGAATAGGTGGGTAGGCATACAGGAAGTCCTGACCCCAATGGAGATGGAAGGCATCCCTTACCTGACAGTTCTGAGCCGGAATTCTGGAACAGAACTGGGGAAGTTTGGCATTCTGAGGACTTGCAAAGAGGTCTATATCTGGAGTTCCCCAGATCTGAAAGATTCGAGCAATTTGCTGTGAATGAAGAGACCACTTATGTAGCAGCAGTACTCGACTGAATTTGTTTGCCAAGGGATTTTGTGTGCCTGGAAGATAAACCACTAGTAGGTGGATATGAAGATCTCTGGTGAAGGCCCAGAGGCGTAGAGCTTCATTGCACAGCGCCTGAGAACCCGTCCCACCCTGCTTTTTCACATAGAACATGGCTACTTGACTGTCGGACTGGACAAGAACCATCTTGTAGCTCAGGCGGTCCTGAAATACTTGCAGAGCATAGAAGATGGCTCTGAGTTCCAGGAGGTTTATGTGAAGAAAATGTAGATAGATTATTTATACCATCAAAATATAGAAAGACTAGGGGGCATGCAATGAAGCTACAGCGTAACCTATTTAAGACTAATAAGAGAAAATATTTTTTCACTCAACGTGTAATCAAACTCTGGAATTTGCTACCAGAGGATGTAATAAAAGCTGTTAGTATAGCCAGATTTAAAAAAAGGTTTGGACAAGTTCCTGGAGGAAACTATAAACCATTATTAAAGTGGACCCAGAATATCCGCTGCTTGCCCTAGTACAAGCATTGTGGAAGCTGTGTCTTTTGGGTAAACTGCTAGGTACTTGTGACCTAGATTGGCCACTGTTGGAAACAGGATACTGGATTTGATGGACCTTGGTCTGACCCAATATAGTATATCTTATGTTCTTATGACTGAGCAAGATGGTACCCTTGGGCGGGAAGGTGACCACACATGCATAGTAGCATGTCCCAAAGGCTTTCTTTGAAAGCTGGGAAAATGCTCTGCGCAGGCTCCATTAGCGCCATCACCCATATCTGAGGACTGACTTCTTTCTTGTTCCTGGAGAACCTCCATTATAGGTAAGCAACTATGCTTTCTCCAGAGACAAGCAGGGGGGGAGGCAGGTACACTCCAAGTCGAGTCCAGAGCTGAGGGCCGCCTAACTATATCAGTGTGTCTGCTCCCCTTTTTTTATTGGCAGCCCATGTGAGAGGAGGGAGGAGGACAGTGAAGTTGCAAAGAGATTCTGGAGAACAGCCTGGCTGAAGGCATTCACTTGCCAAGGAGCAGTCCAAACTATAGTGCTGTGTAAAAGTGTGGATGGAGGACCAGGTGGCCGCTTTGCAGATGTGTGTAGAGACAGAAGTCAGGCTGGCTATAATAACAGCTATAGCTCTAAGGCTGTGGGACCCAATGCACCTTGGGGACAGCAGGGCAGCTTGCTTGTAACAAAAAAACAATACATTCCATTATCCAGGATGTGATGATCTGTTTGGGTGCCTGCTGACCTGGATTGTTGAGGTTGAAGGTCACAAAAAGCTGAGAGGATTTGCAGAGCGTCCCTGTGCAACTGAGAATAGTATAAGAAAGCTCTCCTGCAGTCTAAGGTGTAAAGTTTCGGTTCTGGAGAGCCTTCAAGCATCTCTGGAAAGAAAACAGGGAGGATGATGGGTTGATTAATGTGGAAGTCAGAGATGACTTTGAGAAAGAACTTGGGATGGGTTCTGAGAATAACCTTGTCATGGAGGAACTGTGTATAGGGAGGGTAGTGTACCAGAGCCTGAAGTTCCCCAATTCATCTGGCGGAGGTGATGGTCACCAGGAAGACTGTTTTCCAGGTCAGGTGCTTGAGGAAGCAGATGCTTGGGGTTTGAAGGGCACCTGCATGAGCTGAGATAGAACCACGTTGAGATCCCAGGCCGGAATGAGTGGTCGAATGGGCAGTTTGGTGTTAATGAGGTCTTTCATGACCCTAGACACAATCGGCTGTGTGAAGATAGGGTGGCCATCGATGGGCGCATGGAATGCCATGATTGCAGATAAGTGGTAGTGAACAGAATTAGTCTAGAGGTCAGAATTGGACAGAAGCAGAAAGTATGAGAGCACCTGTCCAAAGGAGCAATGAACAGGATCTTGATTGTTCTTAAGCTGGGCAACCTTTGAGTCCACTTCCATAGGTAAAAATGCTATTGCCAGCCTTCAAGACACAAAGATGATCATGAGGACATCTGGAAACAAGGAATCCCTTATTGAATGGTCCCCTGAAGGTGCTATGCTGTGAGGGAGAGACTCTGAAGATTGGGATGCAGCAAGTGGCCTTGATCTTCAGTGAGGCAGCAGGTTGGGTTCCCAGCGGCATGGGGATTCTTGTCAGAACATCAGGAGATGGAAAAACCAGAGCTGGTGAGAACACTTAGGCACTATGAAGATCACAGAAGCCATGTCTTGTTTGATCTTGATCAGGACTTGTGCGATGAGTGGGAATGGAGGGAAGGCCCCAGGACCAATCCACTGTAAAAGCTTTGGGCACAGTTGGATGCAGCAGAAGACTGCCAAATGTCCATTCTCTGCAGAGGTAAAGAGATCCACATTTGGCATGCCCCAGGCAGTGAAGACAGATTGAAGAGTATATGATTGAGGGACCATTCGTGTTAGTCCAGTTGTCAGCTACTTGATTTTGAACACCAAGTACATAGGGTGCCTATAAGATTGTTCCAATGGAGAGGGTGATGGTCCAGAGATGAGAGGCTTTGCGGCAAAGCAGGAGCAAACCTGTGCTGCCTTGTTTATGTAAAACATGGAGACTTAGTTGTCTGTTTTGATGAAATGGAATGGAAATAGGATCCAAATGACAAGAACAGGAAACAACAAGCATTGGCAAGTTAGATGCAAGGCATTGATAAGGCAGGCAAAGAGAGACTTTCAAAAAAGCTAGCCATGGCAACAAAAAAAGCATCATAAAGCCCTATTCAAGTACAGTTGTAGCAAGAAACCCGTGAGAGGCAGTTGGACCATTGGATGATAAAGGGGTGCTAAATGAGGAGAAGGCCATAGCAGAGACACTGAATGAATTCTTTGCTTCAGTCTTTACTAAAGATGATGTAGGGAATTTACCCAGGACTGAAATGGTATATGAAGGTGATGTAGCGGAAGAATTGTAAGAAAAATCAATAAACTGGGAAGATGTATTACAACTATTTGATAAATTGAAGAGTAGCAAATCACCTGGCCCAGATGGTATACATCCAAGGGTATTGAAAGAACTGAACTATGAAATTGCAGTCTATTAGTAATCTGTGAACTATCATTAAAATCATTTGTAGTAACTGAAGAGTGGAGAATGGCCAATGTAATGCCAATATTTAAAAAGAGTTCTAGGGGTGATCCAGGAAACTACAGACCTGGGAGTCTGATGTCACTACCAGGCAAAATGGTAGGAACCATTACAAAAAATAAAATTACTGATCATGTATTATAGTCATGGTTTAATGAGAGAAAACCAACATGGATTTAGCCAAGGAAAGTGATGCCTACCTGGTGCAAAGATAGTGGACATCACACGCCACCTAGACAAGGTGTTAGCACTGGTAAGGAATCTGCTGGCTTGGTACATGTTGGCACCAATGATATAGGAAAATGTGGTAGGGAGGTTTATGGAGGCTAAATTTAGGCGTTTAGGTAGAAAGTTTAAATCCAGAACTTCCAGGGTAGCATTCTCAGAAATGCTTCCTGTTCAACACACAGGACCCAAAAAGCAGACAGAGCTCCAGAGTCTCAATGCAAGGATGAGAAAATGGTGCAAAGAAGAGAGTTTTGGATTTGATAGGAACTGGGCAACATTATGTGGCAAGGAGGGGTTTTTTTTTTCCAATGGAAGGGCTCCACCTTAACCAGGCTGCTGGCATTAACCTTTAAAAAGGAGATAGAGCAGTTTTTAAACTAGATAACAGGGGAAAACAAACCCAAGAGCGCATGGTTTGAAACAATGTATCCGTGAAGGATACTAGCAAAGAATAAAGTTAAGGCATATTGACAGAGGTTACAATAAAAAGTAACTCAAATGCCCTAAAGTACAGAGCTTAAAGATTCCAAATTATCCCTGTCTACCAATAACCAGATTAATATGAATAAAAAATGACCTCTAAAATGCTTGTATGCAAATACTAGAAGATGGAAAAGTTAGAATATATAGCACTAAATGAGAGGTTAGATATGATTGGTATCTCAGAGACCTGATAGGAGGAAGACAACCAGTGGGACACTGAGATACCTGGGTACAAATTATATTGCAATGATAAGAGTAGATCAAATTGGTGGCGGGGTTGTGCTCTATGTTAGAGAGGGCATTGAGTTACACGAGATTAAAGTGTTGCAGGTAACAAAATACACAATGGCAGTGGGGATGTACTACCGACCACCTGGCCAGAATGAACAAATGGATGATGAAATGCTCAAAGAAATCAGGGAAGCTAACAAAAGTTACTATACTATAATAATAATGGGCGAATTCAATTACCCTGGTATTGACTGGGTCAGTGTCAGGGCAGGACATGCTAGGGAGTTAAGTTTCTAGATGAAACAAATGACTGTTTCTTGGAGTAGCTGGTTCATGAACCAACAAGAACGGATGCCATTTTGAACTTAGTCCTTAGTGGTACACAAGATCTGGTGCAAGAGATAAGGATGTTGGGGCCACTTGGTAATAGTGATCATAGCATGATCGAGTTTGATTTTATAAATAGAGGAAGGACAGCAAGGAAATCCACAGTAGTGCCTTTTAACTTTCAAAAGGGAGACTATGATAAAATGAGGTAAACAATTAAGAAAAAAACAAAAAGAACCAGTTGCAAAGGTAAAGATTTACATCAAGCATGGGCATTGTTCAAAAATACAAGGAAGCCCAGACCAGCAGTATTCCACAGTTTAATAAAGGTGGAAGGAAGTCCAAAATACTGCCAGAATGGTTTAAGGATGAGTTCAGAGAGGCTGTTGTAGCCAAAAAAAGCATCTTTTAGGAAATGGGGGGTGGGGGTGGGGGGGAGGAGGGGCGAGACAAATGACAAGCACTGGCAAGTTAGATGCAAGATATTGATAAGGCAGGAAAAGAGAGAATTTGAGAAGAAGCTTCCTGTGGAAGCAAAAACAGATAAGATTCTTTCAAGTACATTCATAGTAAAAAAAAACAAAAAACCCCAAACCTGTGAGAAAGTCATTTGGAGCATTAGATGATAGAGGGGTAAAAGGGGCACTAAGAAGGGACAAGGCCACAGCAGAGAGACTGAATAAATTCTTTGCTGCGGTTCCAAGATGGCAGAGGAGTAGACACTGTTTGTAGGAGTACGGAGAGGCAGAGAGGTGGACGCTGAGCTGATGGGGGGAAAAAGAGGAAGCAAACAACAGTGAAGCCCCCAGATTCCTCAACCCCTTTAGGAGGTTCGACACAAGCCTCTATTGTCTCCTTTTGCTTACCTCATACGGTGGGCATGGCTTCAGCGGATCCCTTGGGTATGACGGGGGATCTGAGCCCCGTTCAGCTATTGCCACCGCCGCAACCCGGTGGAGGCCGAGAGGAGGAGGTGGCGGGCACTGGAGTGTCTCCGGGTCAGGAGGTCGTGGCTGCGTGTGGGGGGGCCCCCCTCTCTACCGGTACTGAGCCCTGGTGAGAAGTTTGGAGGAGCTGTGGAGATGGTTTGCTCTACTGAAGTTGGTCCGGGAGGGGACCGAGGGAAAATCGTTTTGCCAGGAGCTGCAGGTGATATGCAGCTTAAAGAAACCAGCTAAAGTTACATTAGATAGCTTATGGGAGGCTCTCTCTTCTCTCCAGAGTTCCCTTGTTCCAGTACTGGGTGCATTATCTCAGGAGTTTCTTCTTGTCAAAGGCCGGTGTTCGGCGGTGGAATCGAAGTGTGCGGAGCAGGCTGACAAGGTAGCAGTGCTTGAGACTAAGGTGGATAATTTGCAAGTTTTGGGTGAGACTTTTTCCAAGGAACGATTGATTTCAATGAGGCGCTTGGAATTTATGGATAATTCCCTAAGGAGAAATAATTTGCGTTTTTTGAACTTTCCAAGATCACCATTGTTGGAACCACTGGTTCTCACCCGTAAGTACCTCGTGGAGGTTCTCCTGATGCCACCTACTGTTAGGGTTCAGTATGTTGCTATTTCCTCGGGGACTGGGGCTGAAGTGGGAACAGTGGGGCCTGACCATTTGGAATTGTCTGATTTCCTAGAGAGCTCCTTGGAAGTGGTGACTAGTAGAGCAACTTTGTTAGTTTGTTTCGCCTTCGAATCTGATTGTAACGCTGTCCTTAGGTTATATTTTCATAATGTCTTTTTCTCAGTTTATGGGTTCAAAAATTTTAATATTTCCTGATCTGTCGAGGGACACCCAAAAAAGGCGGAAAGCATTTCTGGCTTTACGCCAGAGAGCTACTGCCTTGGGTGCCCAATTTAAATTGAGGTAGCCATGTAAATGTGTCTTATTATATCAGACTAAGCATTTTCTGTTTTTTTTTTTTGAACCTGTGCAACTGATTCAATTTCTTCAGGTGAGGGAAGTTGGGGGAAGGGTAATTCCTGTACAGGCTGCCATGTGAGTTATCATTGCTCATAAGATGTGTGGGAGAGTCTCCTTTATTTTTCCTTTTGATGTTTCTTGTTTGGAACCACATTGGGGTTGTCTTATTGGGGGGCTATTTTTTGTAACTAGGATTAACTTCTAATAAGTGGGGAGGTATTTTCCCTTTTTCTTTATTGCTGTATGTAGCCCAGTTATTTACATTTTGATTGTATTATTGGAAAATTTGTTAAATATTAAAAAAAAAATCTTTGCTTCAGTCTTTACTGAAGATGATGTAGGGAAATTACCCATGACTGAAATGGTTATTTAAAGATGATGCATGAGAAGCACTGAAAGAAATATTAATAAACCGGGAAGATACAACTATTTGATAAACTAAACAGTAGCAGATCAGATGGTATACATGCAAGGGTGCTGAAAGAACTGAGATATTGCTTTCTTTGAAGGTTGAAAGGTCAGAGATGGAATGGATTGGAATTGCAGACCTACTATTAGTAAGCTGTGAACTACCTTAAAGTCATCTGTAGTACCTGAAGATTGGCAAATGGTCAATATAATGCCAATTTTTAAAAAGGGTTCCAGGGGGTGAGCCGGTAAACTACAGACTGGTGAGCCTGAGGTCAGTACCAGGCAAAATTATAGAAACCATTATAAAGAACAAAATTACTGAACATGTAGACAGTTCTAGTTTAATCAGAGAAAGCCAACATATCTTTAGCCAGGGAAGGTTTTGTCTTACTAATCTGTTATATTTTTTTGAAGGTGTGGATAAATAGGTAGACAAAGATGAACTGGTTTATATATGCACTAACTCTATGGAACACCCTCCCTGCCCCAATCTGTTCCATCTCCGACTTTTCAACCTTCAAGAAAGCAATAAAGATGCATCTTTTCTATCTATACTATGACCATATACCATAGCTATGCTATAGACCCAGCCAGTCTTAGTTCCAACCACCTTGCTGCTTATGTGACACATATCAGCTTGTAAACTAGTTCTCCCTATTCAAGATGACACCCGTTTAATGTAAATGGCTATTGTTTGTTGTACTATTCTTTAATGCCTGTTCTATGTAAATCATTTATTTTTGTTCTGTGTAAACAGTGCTGATTTTGAAATAGTGCAGTATATAAAAATCAAATCACTAAATAAATAGTGTATCTGGATTTTCAGAAAGCCTTTGATAAGGTCCCTCATGAGAGACTCTTGACAAAGTTAAAAAGTCATGGGATACGAGGCAGTGTACTATTGTGGATCAGTAAAGGGTAGTTATTCAACTGTAATAGGTGTTCTCCAGGAACAGCAGGAATCAGTCTTCACATATGGGTGACATCGGCACAGACAGAGCCCACGCCAAGCATTTCCCCAGCTTTCAAAGAAAGCCTTTGGGAAATGCTACCATGCATGCGTGGTCCCCCCTGCCCACCCAAGGGTGCCATCTTGCTCAGATGACACAGCTAAGATGGCAGTCAAACAAAAAAGAGAAGGATGGCAACTCCAAGGGGAGGAGGGAGGGTTGAGAGGACTGATTCCTGCTGTTCCCAAAGAACATCTGTTACAAGTAAGTAATTCACTTTCTCCAGGAACAAGCAGGAAGTCAGTCCTCACATATGGGATTCCCTAGCTCCAGGTTGTCGAGGACCAAACCACAACAGTACCAACAGCAACCGGTCAGGTGGCCATGAGTTGCAGAAAGTGAGTCCCCGCTGAGAGACTCTGTAAGACCGTAGCATCCAGCAACACTCACTTCGGTAGCCTGAACACAGAAGGGTGGAGGGCAGGAATTTCCTACACTCCAAGATTATTACGCAGCACTGCTTGACCAAAGGCACGGGCTGTCCCTGCAGGATTCGCTCTCCAGGCAGTAATGTGCTGCGAATGTGTGAATGGATGACCAAGTGGCAGCTCTGCAAATTTCTGTCACCCAGCATAGAACAGAGGTAGGCCACCAATGTGGCCATCACCCTCATGCAATGCGCTGTGATCCAGTGCTCCAGGGAGAAGCCCACCTGCCCGCCCGCCCACTCATAAGCAAGGGCGATGCAGTCCACTACCCAAGAGGATAGGGTACACTTAGTTACAGGGAGCCCCAATCTGCTGGGGTCAGGACATGAAAAGCTGAGGTGCTTTGCGATCACCCTGGGTCCGCTGCAGATAGAAGGACAGGGCCCGTTTACAGTCCAGCATGTGGAGTATGAGCTCCTCCCTGCCAGCAAGAGACAGCGGGTAGAAGATGGGGAGTATCACCTCCTGGTTGAGGTGAAACAGGGATACCACCTTTGGGAGGAACTTGAGGTGAGCGCAGAGTACTACCCTGTTCTTGAAGAACCTGGTGTATGGGGGATCTGCCACCAGCACTTGAAGCTCACAGATTATGCAAGCAGAAGTCAGAGCCACCAAGAAGGCCACCTTCCAAGATAGGTATCTGAGGTGGCAGGTGGCTCAAATGGTGGTCTGGTCAGTTGGGAGAGCACCACATTGAGATCCCAGTCTGCTGCCCGAGGGCAGATAGGGGACTTGGAAAGCAGAAGGCTCCATAGGAACTGGGAGACCTGGGGCTGGATGGATAAAGGCTTGTCCCCCCCCTACTGGGTGGTGGTGAGTGGCTATGACATTCAGATGCACCCAGACTGAGTTAGATTTCAGCCCTATGCATGAGGTACTGGAGTACCAGCTGTACATGGCAGGAGAATGGGTTCTCTTTCCTATCTGCACACCATAGGGTGAACCTGCCACACTTAAAGGCATAAGCCTTCCTCCTGGAGGGCTTCCTGGAGGTCAGCAGGATCTCCTCAACCTCTAGTGGCAGGTTGAGCAGGGCCAAGGCTATCCTCTCAGCAGCTAGGCCGTTAAGAGTCAAGTGACCCCACATTGGGGTGGAGGGAGCCCTCATGGGTTAGGAGGTCCAGGGCTTGACCCAGGGGCACTGGGAGTGTCACCACTAGCAAGAGCAATAGTGGAAATCAGGGTTGCCTGGGCCACCTGGGGGTGATCAGTATCATTGATGCTTTCTTGTTCTGAATTCTGAACAAAGTCTTGGCAACCAGAAGACTTGGTGGGAATGCATACAGCAGTCCTTCAGATCATGAGATCAGGAACATGGCTGCCACTACCCTCTGTGGGTAAAGCTGCCTGGAGCAGAAGCGATCCAGCTGCGTGTTGTCCAGAGAGGCAAACACATCCATCTCGAGCCAGCCCCATAGGTAGAAGAGCTTCTCTGCCACTGCAGGTTTGAGATGCCACTCGTGAGGATGCAGGATTCTGCTGAGTCTGACCGCCAGGGCAGTATTCCTGGCTTGGGAGGTAGATTGCTCGCAGGAGCATGCCATTGTGCACTGCAAAGGAGAGGAGGGCTACAGCCTCCTGGCAGAGGGAGTACAAACCCCTCTGCTTGTTTATATAGAACACTGCAACCTGGTTGTCTGTCTGGACCAGAACAGGTCTGTTCTGGAAGAGGGTGCGGAATGCACATAGGGCAAGGAATACTGCCCAGAGTTCCAAGAGGTTGATCTGTAGTAGAGATTCCTCCCTAGAGCAGCAACCCTGAGTTTGGTGAACTCCGCAGTGAGCTCCCCAGCCCTGGAGAATGGCATCTGTGGCAGGGTCCTCTGAGGTGAGGGCACCTGGAAGGGCATTCCTGCCCAGAGGTGGCCCAGGTTTTGCCAACAGTTGAGGGATCTCACCAACTGGTGAGAGACCCTGACCCTGTCCCAGAGTTGGCCTGTGGCCTGGGTCCACTGAGAAAGCAGGCACCACTGGGTTGTCTGCATGTGCAGGCAGGCTAGGAGTGTGACATGGACCATGGAGGCCATGTGTACCAGCAGGCGGAGGTGGTGTTGGACCTCCCCTGCCAACTGTTTGAGGGGTTCTGCCCTGTTCTGAGGGAGGAGGGCTCTGGCCTGCACCATGTCCAGCTGAGCACCAATGAACTCTAGGTCTTGCACCGGTGAGATATGTGATTTGGGGTGGAGGATTGTACATTTTGTGCCCTGACTGGCCTCTGCAGCTGTGCCGCCTCTGATGAGCCAGTCGTCCAAGTAGGGGAAGACAAACACTCTTTGTAGGCACAGATGGGCAACTACCAGTGCTAGGCACTTTGTGAAAACTCTTGGCAAGGAGGCCAGACCAAAAGGAAGAACTCTGTATTGGTAGTAGCCTCCCCCTACCATGAATCTCAGGTATTGCTGGTGAGATGGATGGACCAGGATGTGGGTGTAGGCATCCTTTAAGTCCAAGGAGCAGTCAATCTCCCTGGTGGAGATAGGGCAGCAGTATCCCAAGGGAGAGCATTTTGAACTTCTCACTCACCAGAAACTTGTTCAGGTCTTGGAGGTCCCGGTTCTTTTGAGGACAAGAAAATACCTTGAGTAGAAGCCCTTGCCCCAGAGGTGCTGGGTAGCAGGTTCTACTGCCCTATCCCTTAGTAGACCTGCTAGCTCTGAGAACAAGAGGGCATGATGAAGAAGAGATTGCACTGGCTCTCCTGGAAAATGCCCCAGAGGTGGCAACACTCCTTCACCACCCAGAGCACCCACTGGTCCAAGGTGACCTTGTGCCACTCTTGGGTGAAGAGTGCCAAGCACCCCCCTGTGGGCTGGTGAGGGTCTCCCAGGGAAAGAGAGGCCCCGCCTTGGGACTCAAAAGCTTACTCCAGGTTGAGCCAGAGCTGGTGTCTGTGATTTGGGGGCCGTTGGCTTCCTGGGTCCGTGTCCTGGCCCTTTGGCTGGGATCCCTGCTGCTGCTGGCTTGGTAGTGGTGACTCTGATGGAAAGGGCCCTCCCTCCTCAAGAAAGTTGGCCTTTTCCCCAAGGTTTTCTTATGTGGAAGGGTAGAGGTCTTCTTTGAGAGCCTCGGCCCCAATTTCGGCCACCTTGTCAGCCATAGGTTGCCCAAAGAGGTTCTCCCTGGTGTAGGGGACATCCAGCAGCTTTACCTGGACCCACTGTTTGAGGTCAGAGATCTGCAAACAAGCCTGGCACTAAGCACCAATGCCTGGGCTGCCGCTTCAAACCCATCCTAAGCATCCTGGGACCGGAACTTAGAGCAGTCCCGGATGGTGGCCACCAAGGTCCTGAACCGTTGCAGGGGTTCCCCAGCAAGCCCTGCTGAGAAGCCCACAAGCTCCTGAATGAGGCTTTTAAGATACGTCCCTATGTAGAGCTCATAGGTTTGTATCTGACCCCTGGAAAGCATAGTTACTCACCTGTAACAGGTGATCTCTGAGAACAGCAGGAATTTAGTTTTCACATATGGGTGATGTCGGTACAGATGGAGCTTGCACGGGAACGCTCCCCAGTGTCCAATAAGAAAGTTTTTGGGATCATCCCACTATACCAGCATAGCTGCCTTCCTAGCTCTTCCTCCTCAGTTGAGTCTGTAGCTGAGATAAAAAATAGAGAAAGGAAAAGAAGACCTACAACTCCTAGAGGAGGAGGGTGGATTGTGAAGACTAAATTCCTGCTGTTCCCAGAGATCACGTGTCACAGATGAGTAACTACTCTATCTCCAGGAACAAGCAGTAATGTAGTCTTCACATATGGGACTCCCTAGCTAGACAATGCCAGAGAGATGACCTCAGAATTGGCAGTGGTTTGCCTCAGGTATGCCTAAAGACATCATGTATCCTCCATGAATGTCTGGTATCGAAGTCCAGGATGGAGGGCAGGAGTTGCTCTAAGTCTGAAAGAGATGCTAGAGAACAGCCTGGCCAAACATGGCATTCGGGCGGGAGTCTTTGTCCAGACAATAGTGAACAGCAAAAGTATGGACTGAAAACCAAGTTGCTCTTTTGCAAATCTTGTAAATAGCCACAGATCATAGATTTGCCATCGAGGTAGCCATGGCTCGAACATTATAGGCAGTGACATGACCCTTGAGGGAGAGTTCTGCCTTCTCATAAACAAAAGTGATGCATTCTGCTATCCACTTGGAGAGAGTACGTTTGGATACTGGCAACCCGATGTGACTAGAGTCAAAGGAGATGAACAGTGAGAAGCCTTCCGGTGCTCTCGAGTCCTCTGAAGATAAAAAGCTAAGGCACATTTACAATCCAGAGTATGGAGGATTTCTTCTGCCCTAGATGAATGTGGTCTAGGGAAAAACACAGGAAGGTAGACCGACTGATTCAAATGGAAATGTGAGACCACCTTTGGCATGAAGTGAGGATAAGTCCTAAGGACTACCTTATCATGGTGTAACCGTGTGTAAGATGGATCACCTACCAAGGCCTGGAGCTCACTTATGCCGCTTGCTGAAGTGAGGGCAATGAGGAAGATGACCTTCCATGTGAAAAACGTAAGTGACATAGTGGCTAGAGGTTCAAAGGGCAGCTTGAGAAACTGCCCAAGACCAACATTGAGGTCCCATGCCACTGGTGGTGGCTTAATGGGCAGCTTGGTTAATAGAAGACCCCTCATGAAGTGTGCTACGAGCACTTGAGAGGAGATGGGTTGGCCATCAAAGAGCATGTGAGAGGCTGTAATTGAACTTAGGTTTTAAGTCCAGAAGAAGACAGGTGGAGGAGATATTCAAGCAGCACCTCCACCAGAGCTGAGAAGGGATTAAGATTCTTCTGAGAACACCAGAAAGAAAACCCATGCCACTTGAAAGTGTAGGATCATCTGGTGGATGGCTTTCTAGAAGCTAAGAGGAGCTCCTTAACCTCCTGGGGAAGGTTAATACCTTGGAAGGCTATGCCTTCAGCAGCCATGCTGTGAGTTGGAGAGACTGCGGACTGGGATGGAGCAGCATCCCCTCCTCCTGAGGGAGGCGATCTGGAGCAGATCTATGGGTTGAGGCTGAGACAGACATAGCAGGAGAAGGTACCATGGCTGACGTGGCCAGCATGGGGCTATAAGAAGCATAAAGCCCCTGTTGTTTGGAGTTTGAAAAGTCTTGGGAATTAAGGGAATGGGAGGGAAGGCATATAGGAAACCATGTCCCCAGTGAAGGTGAAAAGCATCCACCTGTAGGCTTGCCAATGCAGGGGACCTATTACAGAAGCAAGAGAGCTTGGGATTCTGAGGACTTGCATAAAGGTCTATCCTTGGAATCCCCAAGATCTGAATAATGTAGGAGACTGTCTATATGACGAGACCACTTGTGGGAGAGGAGGATTCGACTTAATCTGTCCGCTAAGACACTGTGCTTGCCCAGGAGATATACCACTTGGAGGTGAATGCGATGATGTATGGCAAAGGACCAGAAATGTAAAGCCTCGCTGCAGAGGGTCCAAGAAGCTGTTTTGCCATGCTTGTTCAAGTAGAACATGGCCACTTGATTGGCAGTTTGGACTAGGACTCTGCAGCAATGAAGATTGTCCTGGAACACTTTCAGAGCATCAAATGGCTCTAAGCTCCAGCAGATTTATGTGGAGTTGTGACTCCTGACAAGACCAGAGGCCTTGATTGAAGAGAGATCCCAGATGGGTTTCCCACCCCAGTTTGGATGCGTCCATCCTCAGGGTACACTGATGTTCAGGCATCTGAAAAGATGACCCTATAAGATTTACTAGGGAACACCATCACTAGAGACGAGATCAGAAAAGTAAGCGTAGTTACTCACCTGTAACAGGTGTTCTCCGGGAACAGCCAGAATCAGTCTTCACATATGAGTGATGTCAGCATTGATGGAGCCCGCGCAGAGCATTTCCCCAGCTTTCAAAGAAAGCCCTGGGGAATGCTACCACGCATGTGTGGTCCCTTTTCCGCCCAAGGATGCCATCTTGCTCAGTCAGATGTCATAACTTAGGCAAAAGGTAAAAACAGATAGAGGAGGCAACTCCCAGGGGAGGGAGGTAGGGTTGTGAGGACTGATTCCTGCTGTTCCCGGAGAACACCTGTTACAGGTAAGTAACTGCGCTTTCACCAGGAACAAGCAGGAAGTCAGTCCTCACATATGGGACTCCCTAGCTCCAGTCTGCCAGGACCCAAACCACGACAGCACCAACTGCAACCACCAGGGGAGGCCACCAGTTGCAGAAGACAAGTCCATACCCAGAAACTCCACAACGCCCACCTACCCTTATCACTATTAGTTCAGGAGCCTGACCAGCAACAGGATGGAGGGCAGGAGTTGCCTAGACACCGCGTATGCTATGAATTACTGCCGGGCCAAAGGCATTGTCCCTGCAGAACTCACTCTCTAGGCAGTAGTGTGCTGAAAAGGTATGCACTGAAGACTATGTGGCAGCCTTGCATATGTCTGTCACCGGTAATGAGCGCAGGTTGGTCACAGAAGCAGCCATGGCTCTGATGAGATGAGTAGTGATCCAGTACTGCAAGGAAAGAGTAGTTACTCACCTGTAACAGGTGTTCTCCAGGAGCAGCAGGAATCAGTCCTCACATATGGGTGTCATCGGCACGACGCCCCAGCGGAGCATTTCCCCAGCTTTCCATGAAAGCCTTTGGGAATGCTGGCACGCATGTGCGGTTCCCTTCCCGCCTAAAGGTGCCATCTTACCTCAGTCAAATGACATAGCTAAGAACAGCACACAAAAAATGAAAAATAAACTATGTACAACTGCAACTCCAAGGGGAGGAGGGAGGGTTGTGAGGACTGATTCCTGCTGCTCCTGGAGAACACCTGTTACAGGTGAGTAACTACTCTTTCTCCAGGACCAAGCAGGAAGTCAGTCCTCACATATGGGTGACTCCCCAGCTCTGGGCTACCGAGGAACCCAGGCTGAACAAGAGGCCTCCCTCTAGTCCCAGCAGCAAAGACAGGCTTTTCAAGGACATAACCTCCACCGGTAGCGCAACAGAGGGCAGGAGTTGCCTAAACCTCAAAGAGATCACGGAGTACTGCTTGGCCAAAAGCACTGTCCCTACGGGACTCCCTCTCCAGACAGTAATGGGCCGCAAAAGTCTGGCTTGAAGACCAAATTGCAGCCCTGCAGATGTCTACCAAGGGCACAGAGCAGAGATGAGCCACTGAGGCAGCCATTGCCCTGACACGATGGGCCATGACCCTACCCTGCAAAGGAAGATCAGCCGCCTTGTAAGCCCAGGTGATACAGTCAGCCACCCAGAAGGACAAGGTATGCTTGGACACAGGCAACCCCAACTTATTGGGGTCAAAAGAGACGAAGAGCTGGGTAGCCCTTCTATGCCCCTGCGTACGGTCAAGGTAGAAGGATAAGGCCCTCCTACAGTCCAGGGTATGCAGGACTGCTTCAGCCTGGCTTGCATGAGGCCTAGGGAAGAATGTTGGAAGAACCACCTCTTGATTGAGGTGGAAAGAGGAGACAACCTTTGTGAGGAACTTGGGATGAGTCCTGAGGACTACCCTGTTCCTATAAATCCTGGTGTAAGGCCTATCACAGACCAGGGCCTGAAGCTCACTCACTCGCCTAGCCGAGGTAAGGGCTATCAGGAAGAGTGTCTTCCAGGAGAGGAAGCGTAGTGGACAAGTAGCCATCGGCTCAAAAGGTGGGCGAGTCAGTTGGTGCAAGACCACATTCAACTCCCACTCAGGGGCAGGACGACGGATTGGAGGCTTGAGTAAAAACAAGCCTCTGAGAAAGCAGGACACCAAGGAGTGACCTGACAGAGAATGTCCCTCCACCAGTGAGTGGTGAGCTGCTAGAACTGAGAGGTGGACCTAAACAGAATTGGACTTAAATCTCTGATTTGATAAGTGCAGTAAGTACTGAAGTACTACTGGCACAGTACAGGAGAAAGGATCCTCTGCACGTAGCTGACACCACACAGAAAACCTTTTACATTTGAGAGCATAGGTTTTCCTAGTGGACTGTTTCCTAGAGGCTAGGACAACCTCCTCAACTTCCTGAGGCAGGCCCCAGGGAGCCAAGACTACTCTTGCAGCCTCCAGGCCATCAAATTGAGAGCTTTGAGATTGGGGTGCAGAAGGGAACCCTGCTCCTGAGAGAGAAGGTCAGGTTGCAACCCCAGAGGCAGTGGGGGATCCACCACCAGTTGAAGCAGAAGAGGAAACCAAGGCTGTCTTGGCCACCTGGGAGCCACCAGCAGGACCGAGGCCTTGTCCTGAAGAATTTTGAAAAGAGTTCAGGCCACCAAAGGCATGGGAGGAAACGCATACAGGAGGCCCTGAGTCAGGACATCAGAAAAGCATCTGGTGCTATCCTCAAAGGATGCGGTTGCCTGGAGCAGAACTTGGGCAGTTGCTTGTTCAGTGGACTGGCAAAGAGATCTATCCAAGGGAGACCCCACTTCAGGAAGATCTTTTGAACGACCAAGGGATGCAGCTGCCACTCGTGGGGCTGTAGAATTCTGCTCAACCAGTCGGCCAGGCAGTTCTCCTGGCCTGGGAGGTACACCGCCTTGAGAAGCATGTTGTGCTTTAGGGCAAAGGAACAAAGGTCCCGAGTCTCTGGACAAAGGATCTGGGACCCAGTCATGCCCTGTTTGTTCACATAAAACATGGCTACCTGGTTGTCTGTTTGAATCAAGACTGAGCGGTGAGCCAGGGCTGGAGAAAAAGCTTTGAGAGCCAAGCGGATAGCCCGAAGTTCCAGCAGATTGATCTGTTGGGCCGCCTCCCAGGGAGACCAGAGGCCTTGGGTGCACTTGTTCAGACAATGAGCACCCCAGCCCTTTAGAGAGGCGTCGGTGGTGAGGACCACCGAGGATTCTGGCATTTGGAAGGGCATCCCCTTGAGTAGATTGGGTGGATGTAGCCACCAGCTGAGGGAGGCTAAGAGGGGTTTGGACACCTTTATCCTGTCTCGTAAGTTGCCTGTGGCTTGAGACCACTTTCGAAGGCACCACTGTGCAGGCTTCATATGGCGCCTGGCATTGGAAGTCATATGTACTATCGAAGCCATGTGTCTCAGAAGCCTGAGGCAGAGTCTGGCGGAGACCAGGGACTTGTTCAGAAACGGTTTTGCTACGTCCATCAGTCTTTGGGCCCTGTCTTCTGGCAAGAATGCCTTTGCCAGTTGAGAATCCAACCTTGCCCCTATGAACTCCAAGTTCTGGGAGGGGAGCAAAGTGGACTTTGCGAAGTTTATGACAAAACCCACGTTTTGAAGCAGAGCAATGGTTCTGAGGGTGGCTTGTCTGGCCTCCAGGGACATTTGACCCCTGATGAGCCAGTCGTCCAAATAGGGAAAGACAAAGATGCCTTGATTTCTCAGGTAGGCTGCCACAACTGCCAAGCACTTGGTAAAGACCCTGGGAGCGGAGGTCAGGCCAAAAGGTAGTACTCTGTACTGATAATGGTTTCCTCCCACAATGAACCTGAGGTACTTTCTGTGGTCTGGAGAAATGAGGATGTGAGTGTACGCATTCTTTAGATCTAAGGAGCATAGCCAATCTCCCTGCTGGAGGTAGGGCAGAAGGGTTCCAAGAGTAAGCATCTTGAACCTTTAGGAACTGGTTGAGGTTTCTGAGGTCCAGAATGGGTCGAAGACCACCGGTTCTTTTGGGTACCGGGAAATACCTGGAGTAGAATCCGTGACCTTGCAAGTGGGGAGGCACAGGCTCCACCGCCCTGTCCACCAACAGACCATGAAGCTCTTGTAGAAGAAGGTCTGTGTGCAGGGGAGGCCTTGGAGGCTCCCCTGGAAAATATTGCAGAGGCAGTTGGTGAAAATGGAGGGCATAGCCATTGTGGACACCCAACTGTCCCCGGTGATAAGGGGCCACTGGTGGGCAAAGAGGGTGAGGCGACCTCCTGTGCAGGGTGGGGAGAGCAGTGGAGGAGAGGCTACGCTCAAGGAGTCAAAAACCCCCACCCTGCTAAGTGGTAGCAGGGGCCTGAGGCTTGGGGGTCCTCTGCCTACGGGGCCCATTACCCTGTCCCTTGGGGCTTGCTGACCCTGGGGGGCAGCTTGGGCAGCCTGATACTGAGGATACTGTTTGTAGGCAGTGCCCTTCCTCGGGTAAAAGGACTTTTTACCCGAGCCCTTCTTCTTATGTGAAGGGGCAGAGGTCTTCCTCGACAGCCTTGTCCGGGTAAGGTGCTCCGTCTCGAGCTGAGCGGCCTTCTCGGCCACGGGTTTGCCAAAAAGGTTCTCACCTTGGCAGGGGACATCGACCAACTTGTCCTGAACCCATGGCTCGAGGTCCGATGACTGCAGCCACGCCTGGTGTCGAGCCGCGATGCCGGCAGCTGCTACTCGGGCCAAAGCCATCGTAGGCGGCGCGGGAAATGAACTTTGAGCATTCCCGAATCCCCGAGGACAAGGTCTGAAATCTCTGCAAGAGTTCCCCGGAGAGACCAGCAGAGAATCCGGCCAATTCTTTGGCCAGGTCCCGCCAGTACATGCCCATGCACAGCTGGTAAGACTGGACACGGCAAGCAAGCATCGACCCCTGGAAGCACTTCCTACTGACGCCATCGAGGTTGCGGGCCTCCCTGCTGGGGGGCACCACAGAGTGCATCTTCTGGCTCTTCAGACGATGCATGGCTGATTCCACAACCATGGAATGGTAGCTGTGCTTTCTGGAAACCAGGGCTTTTGCGGAGTCGATAAATGGAATCGACTCGCTTACTTAGAACCGGCGCCTCCCACATTCGGAAGAGGAGCCGTTCCAGCATCGGAGGAACCGGGACAGTAAAGGCCTCCTTCGGAGGAGAGTCGTACTTTAGAGCATCGAGCTCCTCCGCTTGAGGCTCTTCCTCGGGATCGGCAGGGATAGCCAAGGCAGCGGCCATATCCCGGACGAACTCCGAGAACCTAGTGTCCTCCGGAGGAGATCTACTCCGGGGATCAGACTGCGTTGAGTCCGACGGGACGCACCGAGTCTTAAAAGTATCGGGAGACTCCTCGTCCTCCGTCTCCCAGGCGGACTCGTCCGAGGAGGAGTCAGGGTCCGACCCCGCGGGTCCCCGAGGCACCCGCCCCGACGCCGGGGGCACCGGCGTCGACACCCTCGGTCCCGAACGGGAGGTCGAGGGAGAGCTCGACCGAGGACGACTTCGAGCCACGAGGGTCTCGAGTATCGGCTCGGTCTCCGGGGTTGACTTCGAAGTCGACGTCCCGGTTGTCAAGGCAGATGCACCAGACAGGCTGGCCATCAGTGCCCGCTGCTGCTCCATGAAGGCAGTCAGTCTGCACTCCAAGGCTGTCATCCTGAGACTCAGCTCGGGAGACGCAGCAGCCACCGACTCGGGCCCCGGCAGCGGCTCTCTGGGAGGAGAGTCCACGAGGACTACGGGGCTTACGTGTCCAGCAGACTCCGGCTCCACGCGAGGAACTTTTGCAGGCTTCTCTTGGTCCACAGGCCCGGGACGGCGGTCGGGGGTCTTAGACCTGACCCTCGAGGGACCAGGGACCTCCTCCGACACCACCCTTGCGAGCCGCTTCTTCCTCTTACGTTCCCAGTCGGGGGACCCCCTGTCCGAGGAGCTTCGACGGCGCTTGGGATCGGAATCCCGAGATGTCGAGGCCTCAGACGAGGTCCGGGCCCGGCCCGAGGCAGAGTCCGAGAAAAACCTTTCCTTCTGATGCTGTCTTTAGTGCCTTGGAAGACATCTTCCCACATGGCCCACACGACTTGGGGTCGTGGTCAGGGCCGAGGCACCGAAGGCAGCAGTCGTGTGTGTCGGTGAGAGACATAATTTTCTTACACCGATCACACTTTTTGAAACCACTGGAAGCCATCGGGGAAAAAATAGCCCCAGCGAGGTCAAAAGACCGGCCTTCCAGTGAAAAAATGAAAAAAGGGCGCCAACGCCAGTCACGAAGGGCAAAAACCGAAAAATGAAGAAAACGGGCTCGATACCAGTGTACCGAACCCGGCGGGAGGGGAACCGGCGTCGAACTGGAGAAAAAATAGCGAAAATCGCCGAAGAAAAAAATCACTTTTATCCGGGAGAACAGGACACACCTCCGATGGGCTTCTCGGAAAAAAAGAGACTGAGGTAAGATGGCACCTTTAGGCAGGAAGGGAACCGCACATGCGTTCCAGCATTCCCAAAGGCTTTCATGGAAAGCTGGGGCTTTATCGGCGCCGATGACACCCATATGTGAGGACTGACTTCCTGCTTTGTCCTGGAGAAAGGCCCACCTGCTCATAAGTGAAGGTGATGCAGTCCGCTACCCAAGAGGACAGAGTCTGTTTGGTTACTGGTAGCCCCAGTTTACTGGGTTCAAATGAGACAAAGAGTTGGGGCGCTTTGCGATGATCCCTAATCCTATGAAGATAGAAGGACAGGACCCTCTTGCAATCCAAGATAGACTCCACCTTGCCAGAGTGAGGCCAAGGTAGGGAGAACCACCTCCTGGTTGAGGTGAAAAGGAGACACCACCTTAGGAAGGAACTTTGTATGCGTCCGCAGCACTACCTTGTTCATGTAGAACCGGGTGTAGGTAGGATCCGCCATCAGAGCCTGCAGCTCGCTCACCCTGCGGGCAGAGGTCACAACCACCAGGAAAGCTACCTTCCAGGTGAGGTATCTCAGGTGGCAAGTGGCCATAGGCTCAAATGGTGGTCTGGTTAGCTGGGACAGCAACACACTGAGGTCCCATTCCACTACCGGAGGGGGGAGGGCCTTAACAGAAGGCTCCTGAGGAATCTAGAGACCAGGGGCAGGGTCGAGAGGGGCTTCCCCTCTACAGGGTGGTGGTTCACAGCTATGGTGCTGAGATGCATCCTGACCGAATTAGATTTAAAGCCTTAGTGCGAGAGATGCAAAAGGTACTACAAAATGAGCCGTACCTGGCAGGAGAATGGGTTCACGTTCCTGTCTGCACACCAGACAACCTCCTCTATTTGATGGCGTAAGCCTTCCTGGAGGCCAGGAGAACCTCCTCGACCACCTTCATGAGGTGGAAAGGGGCCAACATTTCCCATTCAGCAGCCACGCTAGCTTTAGAGCCCTCAGGTTGTGAGAGGCAGCCTGGGACCTGGCCCAGGGGGTACTGGAGCTGTCACCGACAGAGAGCATCAGGGAGAACCAGGGTTGCCTGGGCCACCTGGGAGCCACCAGGATCACTGAGGCGTGGTCACTCTGGATTTTGAACAGACACTTGGGTATCAGGAGGGTCAGCAGGAATGCGTAAAGCAGGCCCAGCGATCATGAGATCAGAAACTCATCTGCTGCCATCCTCCCGTCGTGTGGTTGAGGGGAGCAGAACCGCAGAAGCTGAGCGTTGTCCGGAGAGGTGAATAGGTCTAGTCAGAGCCTGCCCCAGAGCTGGAAGAGCCTCTGGGCCACCTCAGGATCCAGGCACCACTCATGTGGGCAGAGGACTCTGCTGAGCCTGTCTGCCAGGGAGTTGTCCTGCACTGCCCTGAGGGTCATGCAGTTGCGCACCACAAAGAAATGAAGTGCTATGGCCTCCTGACAGAGGAAGTAGGAGCCCTTTCCGCCCTGCTTGTTCACATAGCACATGGCTACCTGGTTGTCTGTCTGAACGAGGATCGGAAGGCCATGGAGTAGGTGACAGGAGGCCTGCAGGGCCAGAAAGATAGCCCAGAGCTTGAGGAGGTTTATCTGCAGGAGACTCTCCTCGGGAGACCAGTGGCCCTGAGTTTGCTGGCCCTTGCAATGTGCACCCCTGCCCTGAGGTGGTGCAGGGACCACTGGGACCGGAGGCACCATTGGGCCGCTCGCATGTGTAAGCGGGCTAGGGGTGTAACATGCACTGTTGAGACCATGTGGCTCAGCAGGCAGAGGAGCTGATGGGTTAGCACTGACCTGCAGGCTTGCATCTCCCAGGCCAACTGCATCAGGCGGTGAACCCTGTCTTCTGGGAGGAAAGCCTTGGCCAGCAGAGTGTTCAGCTGGGCCTCTATAAATTCCAGGGTCTGCGTCAGGGATAGCCTGGACTTGTGATAGTTGATGATGAAGCCCAACTGATGGAGGGTGTAAATGGTCAGCCTTGTGGCCTGGTCCGCCTCCCCAGTGGTGCTGCCCCTGACAAGCCAGTCATCCAGATAGGGGAAGACGTGAGCTCCTTAAAGGTGCACATGTGCGGCCACTGCAGCCAAACACTTTGTGTAGACTCTTGGGGAGAAGGCAAGCCCGAACAGGAGCACCCTGTACTGGAAGTGCAGGCCCCACACCACAAACCTCAGGTTTTGCCTGTGGGAGGGATGAATCAGGATGTGGGCATAAGCGTCCTTGAGATCCAAGGAGCAAAGTCAGTCTCCCTGGCAGAGGTAGGGCAGCAGTGTTCCAAGGGAGAGCATCTTGAACTGCTCCCGCACCAGGAACCTGTTGAGGTTGCATAGATCCGGGATAGGCCGGAGGCCTCCTGTTCTTTTGGGGACAAGGAAATACCTGGAGTAGAAGACCCTGCCCCAGAGGTGGTGGGGCACAGATTCCACTGCCTTGTCCTTGAGCAGGTTTGCAAGCTTTGTGATGAGAAAGGCCTGGTGAAGGAGAGGACAGGGTTGCTCTCCTGGAAAGTACTCTGGAGGGCTTTGCTGCTAGTGGAGGGAATAACCCTTTCTCACCACTCGCAGGACCCACTGGTCTGTAGTGATGGTGGCTCAGCTGTCGGCAAACAAGGCCAGTTGACCCTCTATGGCAGGGGTGGGCAATTCCAATCCTGGAGGGCCGCAGACCAGTCAGGTTTTCATGATGTCCCTAATGAATATTCATGGGATCTATTTGCATCCACTGCCTTCCATTGTATGAACATAAGAACATAAGAACATAAGATATGCCATACTGGGTCAGACCAAGGTCCATCAAGGCCAGTATCCTGTTTCCAACAGTGGCCAATCTAGGTCATAAGCACCTAGCAGTTTCCCCAAAAGACACAGGTTGCACAATGCTTGTACTGGGTCAAGCATTGATATCCTGGGTCCCTTCTTAATAATGGTTTATGGACTTTTCCTCCAGGAACTTGTCCAAACCTTTTTTAAACCCAGCTACACTAACAGCCTTTACTACATCCTCCGGTAACAAATTCCAGTGTTTGATTACACGTTGAGTGAAAAAAATATTTTCTTTTATTAGTCTTAAATAGTTTACCCTGTAGCTTCATTGCATGTCCCCTAGTCTTTCTATATTCTGATAACGTAAACAATCGATCTGCGTTTACCTGTTCCACTCCGTTCATTAATTTATAGACTTCTATCATATCTCCCCTCAGCCGTCTCTTTTCTAGGTTAAACAGCCCTAACCTTTTTAGCCCAGTGAGAAATTCCTGCCTTTTATCTTCAGACATAAAAGGACTTAAAGTCTGCAAATGGTCAGTGACTTCTTTTAAGAACATTCCCATGTAAAGACTATAGGAATTAATTCTGGCAGCAAGCATGGAAGCTTGGAAAACTCTTCTTCCAAAAGCATCCAGGGTTCTGCATTCACGTCCTGGAGGATTAGAGGCATGTTTTTTGGCACTTCTAATCTTTCTCATTGCAGACTCAACCACAATAGAGTGGTGAGGAAGTTGCGTTTTATGGAACCCAGGACAAGGAGGGACACGATACATGGTATCCAACCTGCGAGAATGAGGAGAGGTGGTTAGAGGTGCTTCCCACATCCTCAACATGAGATCATACAGAATCTCATGAATAGGTAAGATAGCTGCCTCTTTAGGAGTTTTAGGATATTGTAAAATATCTAACTCCTTGGCTCTGGGCTCTGATTCAGGTGCCATTGTAATAGAGAGACACCGAGCCATCTCTCTGATAAAGTCTTGAAAAGACAAATCCTCTGGAGGAGACATCCTTCTTTAGGAGAGGACTCCTCCTGTGGAAGACGCATCACTGCATCGACCGACTCTTCAGAATCCTCAGAGGAATCGAAGTATCGTCTGTCCGGATGCTCTTGCAAAGCCTGATACCTGTACCGACCGGTATCGGGTATCATCGGTACCGGAGGGCTTCAGAGGACAGAGTACCGGCATAGCGGACACCGCTGCCGATGTCGATGCCACCGGTACCGGGATCAGTGCTGATGGCGATGCTAGAACCGGTACCGGCGGAGTAGTCTGTTGCAGTACCACGGGCGTCGATGCCACAAGGAAAGCCGCCAGACTGCGTTCGATGGACAGAATCCTCTGATCCATCGATGCCGCCAATGCCTGGAAGTCTGTACCGGTGGAAGCCACCGGTACCCCAGAGCATTGCACCAGGAGATCTGTCGAGGCCACGCCATCGAGATCATCCTGGAACCCCAATGATGATGCTTTAGAGGCCGAAGCCTCCCGCCGGGGTAATTTTGCCAGTGCAGAATCCTCGAGGGTAAGGCCAGAGGCATCTCGATGCTTAGAGGGAGATCTACCCTTCGAGGATCGGCTGGATTTATGTTTAGTTACCTGAGATCCATGTGAGGAAGAAGCAGCCCTGGAAGACGTCGATGCCACCGAAGCCGCATCAGAGGGAAACAGGGTACTGAGCTTGGCAGCTCGGTTCTGCCGACCTCTTTTAGACATCATGGAACAGGACACACAATCTGTTATGGAATGGTCAGGACCTAAACATTTTAGACACCATTCATGGGTGTCGGTGACTGAAATAGTACCGCCACATTTTGTGCACTTTTTAAAACCTGAGGCAGGCTTCTCCATACTTAAGGAAAAAAAGTTTTGGGCCTAAGGCCCAAAACTGAAGTGCACCTGAAGAAAAAGAACGGGGAAAAAGGTCATTTTTTTTTTTTTTACAAGAAGAAAAGAACAAAGACCGGTGGTACCGGTACAGTGTCGAAGAAGGCAGACGCGACAGAAAAGAAATAAAGAAAAAATAAGGAAATTCTTCTGCGGTGACAGGAACACGACCTGCTGGCTCCACGGAAAAAGAAGAACTGAGGAGAGACAGTTGGGGAAGGCAGCACGCAGGCGCTGTGGGATGCTTCCAAAAGCTTTCTGATTGGACACTGGGGAGCGTTCCCGCGCAGGCTCAGTCAGTACCGACGTACCCATATGTGAAGACTCATTCCTGCTTGTTCCTGGAGATTCCAAATGATCCAGGGAGGCTGGCATCCAAAAAGACCCCATCTGAGTATCATATTCTATTACTTTCTGCTACCTTTACTCACTCAGAGAGCCTCCAGGTTATATCGGCTCCCATCAATTAAAAGCAAAAGCAGCTTCAGTAGCCAACCTAAGAAACACATTTCTCCAAGATATCTGCAAAGCAACAACTTGGGTTTCAACACATCTCTGCAAAGCACTACTTTCTGGACCAGTTGATGGTCTAAGATGCAGCTTTCAGTCAGGTGGTGCTGCACACCATCTTGTGCTCTATAAGAGAAGGAACCAGAGACTTCCTCCTTCTTCTCTTTCCTTGGGCCCTCTACCGAGCAAATAATTATGATGGATCCTCAGCTCTGGGCTCACCATAAAGTGAGCCTGCATTCCTTTGCTTGTCTGCAGAGAAAGCAAAGTTGCTTACCTGTACTGGGGGTTCTCCATAGACGAAGGGAATGTAGTCACACTTACCTCCGCTATCCCAACATAAAGAAAACAATCCTTAAGAAAATGCAAACTATTAATCTAGGTCACCTTTAGCTATAGAATGGATTGCTGAATCACCATGGCTTAAGGGAAGGTGGGAACACTCACGCAGATTCAGAAAAGCTCAAAGACATCTCACAGCTAGGAGACCACTCTGGTACATGAAATATGACACTATTCCTCTGTTGTCTATAGAGACCCCAGTTACAGGTAAGCAGCTTTGCTTATTTATCCACCCCTATCCCTCAAGTAAATGTATTCCTTCTCCACATATCTGGGAAACAATTGCTGCAGCTCTGTCCTATTTTGCCTCCTCTTTGGAAGCTGTCAGACAGATATGGTACTGGCTCATAAACTTATTACTAATAATCAAACTCAGACAGGCAGTTTACATGTTCAGTTGTCACCAAAACAGCATCAGACTTACACTTTACTCCTGCCTCTTTAAATGTGTCTGATAGGTGCAGGCATAGTCAGAGAGGACACACAGGACAGCTGGTCGCTCTTCCACAGAATACACTGTACTTTGCATTTTACTGATGTAGGGCACTACATACTGATCAGATCCCACAGGAATGGCAGGTGGCTTGTCACAAGCATCAGTCTGACACTTTAAAGTCTGCACAGAACAATGTTGAGTCACACTGAAAGATGCTTTTACAAACAAAGATGACAAAGCAGCTCCCAAAGTGCTGCTGCACTGATTGGAACACAAGTACACCATATACTACAACAAGGAACTAAAACCGCAGCAGTATTTACAGATGTATTTAAAGACATTATGAAGGGTTGTGGTTTTCCTTTTTTTGTTGTTTTTTTTTACAAACATACATTGAACAGGACTAGTCCACTGTTTAAAAACTCTTTACATATTTCATCTTTTAGTATTTCAGCCATTCACTAATTACATTCTCCTAAACCTGACCTATGCACAGGGAACTGAATATTTGCCTTTCCTCCATACAAATGTCTGCTATACACTCTCTCTTCCCCTCAGTGGCATAAACCAGCAACTCTTTTGGGGATGAGGCTGGCCCATATATGGGAAGATGGCAGCAGGTAGTAAGCACTGTCCTTGTCTCAGCACCATTCAGTCATCACTGTCTGATAATGTCTCGTACTGTTCCGAGAGCAGTGGGGCAGGTTCCCGGTCCCATATCCGGCTCTGCTGGTGGGAGGCAGCTTGGTTCATAGAAGGTGGGGCACATGCAATAGATGTGGGTGGGGTACTGCTCAACATCTGCATTGTCAAAGGGTTGTATGGAAACTGCGTGGAGCCTACAAAACAGGAGAAAAACTATGTGAATAATAACCCAAAAAGCAAAAATAATCACTCTACTGTCCACGTTATCTTAAATCTGCTTTTAAAAGCAGTAAAGACAGCCTGCTACAAACTTGGAAACAATCTGTCAGTGCCTAACTAGAGGTCAGCAACATAATTTACTCCAATTTATGATATAAAACTTCTAGTAATTATCTTACCTAACATAAAAAGTGACTCATTCCTAATCAGAGTATGGCAGTCTCACCTGTGGAAGAGGGACGTTCCTCCCAGGTCCATGCTGGGGTCTGCCTATGGTAATCTCCCTCAGAATGGACAGAGGACACAGATGATGGGCGCTCAGTCCCCAAGTATGCCTGACCAGGTAGGGGAGATTTTGATTTCCTGCTACTGGATTTGCTCAGGAGCTTTTGTTTACTGGATCCTCCTCCTAGAAAGGAAACAAATATATAAGGGTTTTATAATCAATGCACTGCCAGCTAAATAAATAAGAAATCCCACATATAAATTCATAAATATGCTTTATACACACTTACTCTTGATTTTCTCCACCTATATTTCTGAGACCCATAACAGAAAATCTATAATATTTCTCCTATTGTAATCTGAGTTGAGAATTCGCAGTAGGCAGTCATTCAAGAACTCTCCCCAGTGGCTGATTATAGGCTTTCTAAAGACGACAGCTCACCCGCTGCCCACTATTTGCCTATGTTTTATATACTGCTGATAAGTCATTTTTACACTCTGTGTACAATGTTAAACATACATAAAATTAGTTCATACATACTACAAACCACATATCTACTTTAGGGCTGAAAATATGTTTTACTGATTGCAGTTTAAAATAGAAGACAAAATGCATGCAAATATTTAGGACTCTACCAATTCCACTTTCCATAAATCACACCATTCATTTCTTATACTCCTTGGTCCACAATCCACCCTCCCTGAATCCTCCTCCTAGTCCCTGTTATTTACTTACCACCTTTATTCCTAAAGCAGAACCCTCCCCTGTGGCTCATTATAAAGCTCAAAGGAAACTCTAACCTGAGTTGGGTGATGGATTGGCCTCATCTCTGCGTATATCACTGTTTGCTAATCCGACAGAGCTGGAGCCTCCAGCTGCCATCCCCATTGATTGTGACATAAGTACTCCATGATCTTCCCCTTTGTCATCAAAGTTGCCCATCAGAGCCTTCCTGATGATGTCTTCCAGACCAAGGTTACTGGCGGGATCTGCAAAGGAATGGCCCCTAGAGCTGATTGCACCTGGGAGGAGAAAGGGTGGAAGGGGAGGGCAAAAATTACAAGATGTGGGGGAAGGACAGGAGAAATGTTAAAGAGAGAGGGAAAAGGGTATTATGTATATATGGAGAAGAAGATAGAGAAAGAGAAAGAAAAATCAAAGTGAGCATTTCTGCAAGCTCCAACTAGCAAATGTGAGTCTATGAATTAGACATGCCAAGGATTAAAATTACACTTCACAGCACGGTCACGTTCCATGTGTCACAGGAAAATGCAAAATGTCAAAAACAGTCAATCAATCAAATTCTCTCATTGTCTTGTGCAAGACACATTTTTGGTGTCATGCACAAGGGAACAATGAAGGAATAAGATACCAAAGTGTTTTTCAATAGTAAATGATTTTTCAAGTGATCATTGTATGGTAACATGAATATAGATGGACAGTCTTATGGTCAGACTGCTATTAAACAGTCAAAGAGTTTCTCGCTCCTCTCACTAAGGGTAGCATAAGGCAAAATTACACTAGCCATATGTGCCAGCAATAACAAAGACATCACTTTAGGTATTCAACAGGTCCATAAAACGTCATTCAGGACACGCTTTCTAACAGAAACCAATCAGAAACCAGGCCTGTGAGGTCAACTATGATGCTCTTCCACATATGGGGATCCAGACAATTGGGTGAATCGACAAATCGGTGAACGTGACAATTGGGTGAATGATGATGATGCATATGATGATGATAGGCTGATTTGGTGAATATTGTTATTTATATTATTTAACAGTTTTTCTATACAGTTATATCTCCAATTCTAAGCAGTGTATATAACAACAATGTGGTCAACAGGGCTTTACATAGAAGCATGTCAATATAAAACATTATAAGCAAAGCATAACCTTGTAACATAGGAACTATAACACATTCCGTTGAGTGGGAAATTATGTGGATAATTATGGTGCGAATCTTAGGTTGTGGAGGTCTGTCTAGCTCGAGTGGTTAAGATGTGTGTGTAATGTGTCCGAGTGGGTAAACTGTCCAAACAAAGGTCCATTCCATTTGAGTGACTAAGTCGGATTGGCAAAGTATCCAATGAAGAGGTGGGTTTTTAGCTTTTTTCTGAAATCTATCAGGTCATTTGTGGCACGTAGGTTATCAGGCAATGCATTCCAAAGAAGTGGGGCAAATAATGAGAAAGCTCACTTGGAGGCTGTATGACTCGTCTTAGTCATTATTGAAGGGGTGTGTAGCATGTTAAGCGAGTTTGATCTTCTGGCTCTGGGTCTGGCATGTTTCCAATATGAGATTATAGATGTGTTGTTGACAGTTCATAGTTGATTTTGAAGATGGTGAGGAAGGATTTATATCTTATGTGTTCAGCAATGGGTAGCCAATGGAGTCATTTGAGGATTGGGGTGATGTGTTCGGCTCTGTATGCTTTGGTCAGGATCCTTACAGCGGTATTTAGGGTGATCAAATCGTAATAGTGAGTGGTTTCGACAACTGGGTGAATGATGATGCATATGATGATGATAGGCTGGTTTGGTGAATATAGTGATTGATTTCGGTTCTATCTTTTTTACCCAATGGCCCAATTTTGCTGTACAGAAAGGGGCAAGTGTAAGCTATTATACCAGGGCTATGCATATGTCTGCAAAAAAAGACAGTGGTGCATATTGGCAATGTGTAAAAAAGAAAATCTTTAAAGCCCGAGTGCATTCATCCATTGATATTCAGCCTGGTGATACTATAAAATTATGACCTAATCACCCTCACGGTCCTGAAGTGACAAGAAAGAAGTGCTGCAAGCCACTGACGAAGGTAAGTCACAAGCAACCAGCACTCAGGTAAAATGTAAGCTTCCTTCATAAAGGCGTGATTTTTCAGTATCAAAACAATGGTCAATAAATCGAAGAGGGATGCACAAGAACTATAGTTTTAAACTGTAACATCCAGTTCTATCGCTTGCCATCAAAAAATCACAAAAAACAAGAAGTGCTGCAAGCCAATGATGAAGCTAAGTCACAAGTAACCAGCACTCAGGTAAAATATAAGCTGCTTTCATAAAGATGCGAATTTTCAGTATTAGAAAAACAAACAAAACAAAGTATTTTTCTGATAAAGAATTTCTGTTGGAGGTTTGGTGATTTTGTGTGGGGCCTGTGTCCTACTGAACTCCTAGATTCCCCACGCCTGTTGTGGTCTTAACCACTCTGATAGAAAACATTCAGAAAGTTGAAAGATTTGCTGGAAAAATAAAGCATAAATAGCACTATTTTTCTATTGTAGCATACTTTTTGCCATTATGGCTCAAAAAGCTGGAAGATCCAAGCAATTTATCTTAATTTACATCTGAATTTCTTTGATAGGAGGAACACATGCTATTGTCAACAATGCTACAACAGCAGTCTCAATTGCCGCCACTGCACAGCTCCCTATAATAGCATCCTTGAAAAGAATGATAGAGAAAAATAATCCAGAATACTCCCAAGTCAGCCTCAGGATTTGACTTTGTTGGATATACCAGAAGAGTACAAAATTACAAAACATGGAAAGTGTTTTCTAGCTTATGATTCTCGTCCAAGTGATGACAATTTTAATATTTTCAACGGCTCAAAATTTACAGATTTTGCAACAGTCACCCGACTGGGTTTGCGGATGGAACGTTTAAAGTTTTGCCAGACTTGTTTTATCAGCAGTATACCATGCATGCTTACAAGGGCCAGTGCAGTCACCTCGTTTATGCATTACTTCTAAATAAATAAGAAACCTATATCCGATTTTTACACCAGTTTTCTGAAATACAGTCTGATCTACATTCAGAATCTGTTTTATGTGATTCTGAAGTATCAGCAATCAATGCCTTTGAGTATGTGTATCCAGATGTGAGTATTCATGGATGCTTGTTTCACATGTCACAGAACATTTACAGGAAGCTGGACTGCAAGAACATTACGCAAATGATGTTGAATTTGCATTGAAAATTCATATGCTACCCACTCTGTCATTTATTCCAGTGGTTCTCATCCCAGTCCTCTGGAACCCCCAAGGCCATTCAGGTTTTCAGGATATCCACAATGAATATGCTTGAGATAGATCTGCATGCATTGCTTCCATTGTATGCAGATCTATCTCATGCATATTCATTGTGGATATCCTGAAAACCTGACTGGCCTGGGGTCCCAGGACTGGGTTGAGAACCACCGATTTATCCCAACTGAAAAAGTCCAAAACAGTTTTGATGAACTGATTGTCCATATTCCTGAAGAAGTAAAGCACAGTTACTTACCTGTAACAGGTGATCTCTGGGAACAGCAGGAATAAGTCTTCACATATGGGTACGTCGGTACCGAGGGAGCCTGCGCGGGAACGCTCCCCAGCTTCCCAAAAAGGAAAGCTTTTGGGAGCATCCCACAGCGCCTGCGCGCTGCCTTCCCGCCTTTCCTAACCAACTCTCCTCAGTTCGAGTTTAAAGCTGAGACAATAGAGAGAGAGAGAGGAAAGGAAAGATAGAAAAGAGATACAACTCCTAGGGGAGGTGGGTGGGTTGTGAAGACTTATTCCTGCTGTTCCCAGAGATCACCTGTTACAGGTAAGTAACTGTGCTATCTCCAGGAACAAGCAGGAATGAGTCTTCACATATGGGGACTCCCTAGCTGAGATGCCTGGGAGATCCCCAAGGATATGAGACCCTGAAAGGGGTCTGCGTCCTCCTATGGATCTCAGGCATCCATCCAGGGAAGGAGGGCAGGAGTTGTTTAAAAATGGAACAGGTGTCTGAGGACAGCCTGACCAAACAAGGCATTCCGGCGGGAATCCTTGTCCAAGCAGTAATAGGCTGTGAAGGTATGAACAGAGGCCCAGATGGCTGCTCGACAGATCTGGTCGATGGACACAGAATTTAGATGAGCCATAGAAGTGGCCATGGCCCTCACATTATGAGCTGTGACATGGCTCTCCAGAGAAAGGTTCTTACTCTGGTAGGCGAAAGAAATACACTGAGCAATCCAATTGGACAGTGTTCTCTTAGAGACTGGAAGTCCCAAGTGAGAAGGATCAAAAGCAACAAAAAGCTGGGAAGACTTTCTATGTTGCTGTGTCCTATGTAAGTAAAAAGCAAGAGCTCTTTTACAATCCAGAGTATGAAGATTCCTCTCTGCACTGGATGCATGAGGAGCTGGAAAAAAGACAGGTAAATATACCTCCTGATTAAGATGAAAAGGTGAGACCACTTTAGGCATAAAGTGTGGATTCGTCCTAAGGACTACCTTGTCATGATGGAACCTTGTATAAGGTGGATTAGCCACTAAGGCCTGCAGTTCACTGATGCGGCGAGCAGAAGTGACTGCAATGAGGAAAATAACCTTCCAGGAAAGAAATTTCAAGGAGGTAGTGGCTAAGGGTTCAAAGGGTGGCTTCATAAGCTGACCAAGAACCAAATTTAAGTCCCATGCCACCGGAGGAGGCCTAATGGGAGGTTTAGTTAAAGTTAGGCCTCTCATGAATCTTGAAATAAGAGGATGAGAGGAGATAGGTTGTCCATTGATGGGCTTAAGGGATGCTGCAATAGCACTCAAATGGACTCTTACTGAATTTGTCTTAAGTCCTGCATTGGAGAGATGCAGGAGATAGTCTAACAAAGAAGTTAAAGGTAGTGCCAGAGGGTCAAGACCCTTTCCAGCACACCAAATGGAAAATCTTTTCCACTTAAAAGCATAGGAACACCTGGTGGAAGGTTTCCTGGAAGCATGGAGGATATCCTTCACCTGCTGAGAAAGATTCAAGTCTTGAAGGTCTAGGCCTTCAGTAACCAAGCTCTGAGGTGAAGGGACTTGGGGTTTGGGTGCCACAAAGTCCCTTCCTCCTGAGACTGAAGGTCTGAAGCAGCTCCCAAGTCCAGAGAGGGGGCTTGGGAGAGATGCAGAAGCAGAGGGTACCACACTTGGCGTGGCCAGCGTGGAGCTATGAGGATCATAGATCCTTGATCCCTCTGGAGTTTGAACAGAGTCTTGGGAATCAAGGGAATGGGTGGAAAGGCATACAGGAAGCCCTGACCCCAATGAAGGAGGAAGGCATCCTTGGCCTGAACTCCCTGACACGGAATTCTGGAACAGAAACGGGGAAGTTTGGCATTCTACGGACTTGCAAAGAGGTCTATGTCCGGGGTTCCCCATTCTTGAAAGATTCTGAGTACCTGATCCATGTGCAGGGACCATTCGTGTGGAAGCAGAACTTGACTGAGTCTGTCTGCCCAAGAGTTTTGGATTCCTGGGAGATACTGCCAGGAGATGGATTTGATGCTCTCTGGCGAAGGCCCACAATCTTAGAGCTTCGTTGCAAAGCGACAGAGAGCCAGTTCCTCCTTGCTTGTTTATATAAAACATAGCTACTTGATTGTCCGTATGGATGAGGACAGTCTTGTAGCTGAGGAGGGTATGGAAGACCTTGAGAGCTAGAAAAACAGCTCGAAGCTCCAAGTGGTTGATATGAAGAGAGGTCTCCTGAGGGGACCAAGTGCCTTGAGTGGAGAGGTCCTGTAGATGAGCTCCCCAACCTGTCTGGGAGGCATCTGTTGTGAGGGTTGCTTGGGGCAACAACTGTTGGAAGGGGGACCCCAGCAACAGATTTTGAGTGGACATCCACCATTGGAGAGACCAAAAGAGACGTTTGGAGGTTGCTATTTGGTCTGAGAAAGCTCCTGAAGCTTGAGTCCACTGGGTGGACAAAGTCCATTGAGCTGCTCTCATGTGTAGGCGAGCATAGGGTACCACATGTACTGTGGAAGCCATGTGGCCCAGCAGTTGTAGCATCTCCCTGGCAGTTAAGTGGCTCTTTGACTGAATCTGGGAGGCTAACTGCACTAGACGTTGGCAACGGGCCTGAGGAAGGTAGGCCCTTGCAATGGTGGTATCCAACCAGGCCCCTATGAATTCCAGGGACTGAGTAGGGATGAGCTGGGACTTTGGGAGGTTTACCACCAGTCCCAGATACTGCAGAATGCGCCTTGTGCGGTCCAGGGAAATCTGGGCCTCTGACTGAGATGGAGCTCGGATGAGCCAGTCGTCCAGGTATGGGAAGACAAATATTCCCAGAGTGCGTAGAAATGCAGCAACTACTGCCATGCATTTGGTGAACACTCTTGGGGCAGAGGCCAGACCGAAAGGAAGCACTCTGTATTGGTAATGTTTTCCTTGGAAAAGAAAATGCAGGAATCTTCTGTGAGATGGATGGATGAGAACATGTGTGTACGCATCCTTGAGATCTAGAGAACAAAGCCAATCCTGACTTTGAAGTTATGGAAGGAGAGTGCCCAGAGAAAGCATCTTGAACTTCTCCTTGCATAGAAATTTGTTCAATTCTCTGAGATCTAGAATGGGTCTGAATCCCCCTGTCTTCTTTGGAATGAGAAAATAGGGGGAGTAGAATCCTGACCCTTGTTGAAGAAGAGGAACTTCTTCTATTGCCCCTTGGGCAAGAAGGGTAGTTATCTCCTGACCTAAAAGGTCGAGAAGAGATGTGGGAGAATTGAAGTGTCTCACCATGGTGTGGGGAGGAAGGTCTGAGAAATGAAGTTTGTAGCCCTCTCTTATGATGGAGAGGGTCCACTACTCTGATGTGATTTGCTCCCATCTGGGAGCAAAATGAGCTAACCTTCCTGGAATGGTGAGAGGTTCTGGCTGTGTTAAAGCCAGAAAGACTAAGTTCTCTAGCATCAAGTCAAAAACCCTGAGGGGGTTGGGACTGCTGGGTTACAGCAGCCCCTGTAGACTTAGGCCTGGCCTGCTTAGGTTGCTGACGCTTAGTGGTAAAACGACCTGTAGAAGATTGTTGGCCAGAAGTGGAAGGAAACCAGCCCTTTTTGAAAAAAGACTTTTTAAAAGTCTTTTTCTTGGCAGGAATGGAGGTAGACCTTGAAAGTCTATCCAGAGCAGAATTCTCTGCATCCATTTGAGTGGCTTTGATTTGCCACTCTCTGCCAAACAGATTTTCACCTGTACAGGGCAGATTTCCTAAGCCATCTTGAACCCAGGGCTCTAAATCAGAAGCCTGGAGCCAAGCAATTCTGCGAGCAGCTATGGCAATGCCTGAGGCTCTACTGGCACCTTCAAAGGAGTCAAAGGCTGCCCTGTTTGAAAACTTGGAGATGTCTTGAGTATGCTTAAGCCACATGCGGAATTCTTCCCTTTTATCTTCTGGAATAAAAGGGAGGAAAGTGTGCAGCTTTTCTGCCACTTCTTTCAGAAACATACCCATATAAAGGCTATATGAGTTGATTCTGGCAATAAGCATACTGGCCAGGAAGATTTTCCTACTAAAAGCATCCAAGGTCCTGCATTCTCTTCCTGGAGGAGCAGAAGTGTGTCTCTTTGTACTCTTTATCCTCTTCATAGCTGACTGCACCACAATGGAATGGTGAGGAAGCTGAGTTTTCTGGAACCCAGGACAAGGAGGGATACGATACATAGTGTCCAACCTGAGAGAATGAGGAGAGAGAGTGAGAGGAGTCTCCCATAAATCAATCATGTGTTCATGGACAATCTCATGAATTGGTAAGGTGACTGCCTCTTTAGGAGCCTTAGAGTATCCTAAAATATCTAATTTTTTTGCTCTAGGCTCTGATTCAGAGGTTACTGAAATAGAGAGTCCTTTAGCTACTTCTCTTATGAAGTCTTGAAAGGACAAGTCCTCTGGAGGAGACATTCTTCGTTTTGGAGAAGAAGGCTCCTCAGGAAGGGCTATGGATACTTCAGGAGACTCATCTGATGTATCAGAATCATCAGAGGAATCGAAGTATCGCCTGTCAGGGTGCTCTTCTAACGCTCGATACGCGTATCGAGCGGTATCGACATCGGGCGTCCCCGGTACCGGATCGGTACCGAGAAGTAGCCTTGGACAAGGAACCGCAGCAGTCGGTATCCTGGTCGATGTCGATGCAGTCGGTACCGGCATCGGCACTGGTGCCGGTACCAGAGCCGATACCGACAACGGAGCTCGTTGCGGTATCATCGGCGTCGCAGCTTGAATGAAGGACTGTATAGCCTGCTGCATGGACAGAACATTCTGATCCATCGACGCCATGAAAGCCTGGAAGTCGGTACCAGGAGAAAGTGCCGGTACCCCAGAGCAATCTAACAGGTGATCGGTTGAGGCCGTGCCATCGATGTCAACCTGTAACCCCATAGGAGGAGCTTTGGAAGCTGGAGCTTCCCGCCAGGGTTGTTTGGCTGGTGCAGGATCCTCGAGGGCAAGCCCGGAGCATCTCGATGCTTAGAGGGAGATCTACCCTTCGAGGACCTGCTAGGTTTATGTTTGGTTACCTGAGATTTTTCAGGAGAAGACGACCTGGAAGATGTCGATGCTACTGCCGGTGCCTCAGCGGGAAACAGCACATGGAGCTTAGCTGCTCGGTTCTGTAACCCCCGTTTAGACATTAGGGAGCAGGACGGACAATCCGGAATGGAGTGTTCAGGACCCAAACATTTAAGAAACCATTCATGGGTATCTGTAACAGAAATAGTACTGCTACACTTAGTGCATTTTTTGAACCCGGAGGTCGGTTTTTCCATGGGGGAAATTTTCTTGTGGGCCCTGAGGCCTTAAGAAGAAAAATACCAAGTGAGGAAAAATATCGATTTTTTTTTTTTTTTAAAGAAAGAAAGAAAAGACCGGCGGTACCGTTCCGGAGTCGGGGAAGGCAGACACGCGACCAAAGAAATAAAATAAAATAAAGAACTTCTTCAGCTGTGACAGGGCTCGACCTGCTGGCTCCGCGGCAAAGAAGAACTGAGGAGAGTTGGTTAGGAAAGGCGGGAAGGCAGCGCGCAGGCGCTGTGGGATGCTCCCAAAAGCTTTCCTTTTTGGGAAGCTGGGGAGCGTTCCCGCGCAGGCTCCGTCGGTACCGACGTACCCATATGTGAAGACTCATTCCTGCTTGTTCCTGGAGATATTCAGTTATAGATTATTTTGAAGATACATATATTGTCAGAATTTGTAGAAATCGGGCACGTGAAGGTCTATTTCCAATAACACTTTGGCATAATTATGATTGTGTTATCCTTGACTTACCACAATCCAACAATATTGTTGAAGCATCGTATAGATGCTTTCATCCGTCTATCTTGCGATCACCATTGCATTTGGCATCTAATTTCTAGCTTAAAAACTGAACAAGCTTATTTTTTGCAATGCATTGAGCAGCTAACAGCTGGATATGAAGAACCATGAAAGAAAAAATATGTAGACCTTGATCGGTGAATTAAAACTATTGTGTTAGGTTACAACGAAACTGATTTGTTGCCATATTTACGTGAAATTGCTAATAATTTGTCATTTTGAATGGGTTTTTATTTATGGTTGAGCTGTAGAGACAGACAGTGGGGGGTCACATCATCCAAGCCCACTACGTTCATGTGTAGTTATGAATTAAAACAATTGAACCAAAATGGAAATTCTTAAAATTGTCACATTCACTCAATTGTCGTAAACCCTCAGATATGGCTGGTTCCCCTGGAAAGCTACTTAAAATATTGTTTAAAAGTGATGACAGGAGTTTTGCATGAATTTTAAAGCCAGTGCTGATCAGTGCATTATTCCATCTCTCCCCATAAACAAACCAAAAACCTATAATGTTACTTAGGAATGTCCTTGGAGACACTGAGAATAGTGTCCTGTTATTTATTTATATCATTTCTAACCTGCTGGATCACACAATTCACAGCAGCTAACAATTCAACATAAAGAGTTATGGTAAATATCTCCCTATATCTATCAAACATCACACTGCAAATGTTAACACAGCCATAAGCCCTTTATCATCATATATCTATCTTCTCCTAGTGGTCAAAAATCTTTTTAGCTATTAATCAGTGTGTGCACTGTAAACCGTTTTAACTGGTAGAAGCACAGTATATTAAAACCAGTTAAATAAATATGTAATATACATAAAAAATTCATCCTATCATTAGTTTGCAATAATTATATTGTGTTAGCAGGGGAACACTGCAAAGTCCATCCATCAAAACATTCAAAAGAAAAACAAATTGTGATTTTTTTTGTTTAGCTTCAGTGGAAGATAACGATTAAAATACTAAAACAAAAACAGGGAAAATAAACCTTCCTTTTCTTTGTTTCTTAGTTGAAAAAGCCTTATATCACTAGTAAAACACAAGAGCAGCTTCCTCCAAAATCAAAGTAATTTCCTTTTCAAAGCATTCAAACTTTCCCTTGTTAGGATTTTCCGAAGGACAGTGCACATCTGTCTAATCACCTCAAAGTAATGCTAATGCAGTGCACACACTGATCAACAGGGACCCAAAGCTTTACAAGTCAGGTATATGTATCCTCTCTCAATTCCTAGGGCTGTGGTGTCTTCATGCCTGTTTTTCCAAAAGAACACCCCCTTTAATAGAGGCACACCCATGAAACATCAAAGCAGCAGTACAATATGAGTCAGACTAGAGCAGGTGCTTTCAAATCACTAGTGACTCCAGATGATACAATGTCTGCTGTCACTCTGCTGTACAGAACTTCTTTCTAAAGCCTATACCATATGTGCTTTGACTTCTGCTCTAGGTGGAAACTTCCTCCCTCCCAGCCCTTCAGGCTCTTTCATCCTCTCGCCAGCTTCTTCCCCACAGACTAGTCTACAGGCTGATGCACTTTTATGGCTGACAAGTCCTTCTGATCCCAGGACACTTGTTCAAGGCTCTGGCAGCCTTGGGTCTGAGTCGCTAAATTGGATCTCCATCTCAAGTGGTCTCCACATTTGGTATCTTAGATCTTTGTGGCTGATATTTTTTTTTTTTACACCTCCTATTGACTTCCACCGGTCAGTAGGATGCTAAAAATTTTTACTTCACCTCACAATAACATAACCTATTTTAATGGAATTCCTTTCTTGGTTTTCTGATGTTTTTATTGTACACCTCTCTACTATTTGAAGGGCGATATAGTCAATTTTACTAAACTAATAAATAATGAAGACAAGACTGAAATGGCCCATCCAATCTGTCCAGCAAGGTATTTAGGGTGGTAACAACTATGTCATGTAGGCTACCCCTCCTGCGCCATTCGGTTTAATGTCAGAACTGCTGCTCTGTGTGGGACACTCCTTGTGCAATTTTGGATGCACCGTATAATATTTTCACTACTGTTCTTGGCTGAATTGCTGTCCTGTGCAGGTTATTCCAGTCTTCCATCATCCTTTTGCCATTAAATGATCCTTTTTGTTTATCTCATGCCCTTCTGAATTCAGTTATTGATTTTGTCTCCACCACTTCTTTGGGAGTCCATTCAATGCATCTACCAGCCTTCTCATGAAGCAAAAATATTTCCTGGTGTATTTTGGTCTTCATATCATGACCTACTCCTGCTGTGTGCTTTCTTCTGGAAAAGAACAGTTTGTGCAATAATACCCTTCAAGTATTTGAATGTCCAACTACAACTACTACTAGATGCTACAACTCCAATTAAATACTACGACAATACAATGTAGCCAACAGCTTTACAATAGGCTTATAGTAAATAATAGTGACCCATGGATTGACACCAATAATAATTTAGCAAATTCCTATAATTATTAAAAAACAACTTTCAATTCATTAGAAAACATTTTAATAAATACTCAAATTTGAATTATACATAGTCACAAGTAGATTAAATGCAAAATTACATATGCACCATAAATACTTTTTAGTTAAATAGACAATAATATATAATATAATATATAATAAATACTTTTCAATTGTGCAATTGTACAAATTTTCATTGGATAAACACAGATTGTATCAAAGTACCTAAAAAGCAAAATGTACAATGAGGTGGTCACCCAAATGTACGCTACGGTGAACTTTCTCAAACCAGCATCAAAATAACATCAAAGTGCTTTATCACCATCTGACGATGTTGAAACAAAGGCAGTTTTCTTCCTTGCTTTCTTTCACACAATCCCGGACAGCTCTATAAACGCGTCCACTAGATTTGTTATATTCTTTATTTTCTCATGCTCTAAAATGCTTAGTATCAAGCATATATTCAAAGTAGGAAAAAGAGCCATTAATCCACTGATACATCCATGGCCTGCAGGGGAACGTAACCTCAAACATGCTAGGAGACCAAGCGCTCACCCGTGGCCAGGGCTAATACTGAAGATATTCACAATCCATAATGTAGAAACAAGGAACCATAACATTTACAGATATCCAACTATGGCCATAGGTTTTGCCAAAGTCAGGCTTCCTCAGTCAGGCTTTTTGTAATAATTATAGGAATTTGCTAAGTTATTATTGGGTGTGTCAATCCATGGGTCACTATTATTCACTATATTGTAAGGCTGTGGCTACAATGTATTATTGTAGTATTTGAATGTCTGCATCATATCCCCATCTCTCCTCGCCTCAGCTAATGCCCAAAATCTCACTGCATATGACTTCTGCTGCAAAGCCAACACCATGATGCATGACTGTCTCTAAATAGTCTCTAGCCTCTCTATCCTTTCTCAGATACAGCCTCTGGAAATGAACATAGCATTCTACATGAGGCTTCACCAACTACTTGTACAGAGGCATCATTATGATCTCTTTTCTACTCACTCTTTCTACCTTTCTATGCATCTCAGCATTTCTCTGGCTCTAGCTACTACTTTGTCACACTGTTTTGCACCTTGAGAGCAGACACTTTCACCCCAAAGTCTCTCTCTCCTGGTCAGTGAACCTCTTTCCCACACATCGCAAACTACTCCTCTGGATTTCTACGTCATAAAGAGTTATTGATGTTGTTTTAAGGTATGTTTTAAGCTTGTATGTGTTAAGATTGCACCACCTAGTTCTTTGCTTTGCAGTGTATTGGCAGTTAATAAATACTGCAAATATGTTTTAGCATTAAATCTCAACCACCACACAACTGGTGTCTACTTGCTGAGGACTGCCTACTCTTTTGCAAATCTTTGGGTCATCTGCAAGTAGACAAACTTTCCTCTAATGTTTGTTGTATCTCTCATAAAAATATGGAGCAAAACAAGCCCCAGAAACAATCCTTGAGGCACTCCACTAATCACCTTTCTCTCCTCATTGAATTCCATTTACTGCCTCCTTTATCATCTATGACTGAACCATTCTAGTCTACTTCCACCACCTTCAGAACTATCTCCTGGCTGCTCAATATATTTGAGCTTCCAGTGTGGGACAATATCTGCTAAAAACAAACTACATTCAGTGCATGTCCCCCAATCTAATTCTCTAGTCACCCAAAGAAATCAGATTCATTTGACACAATTTGCCTCTGGTAAGAAGAAATTTTACTTACCGTTAATCTCCTTTTCTGGAATCCTGCTAGACCAGTCGAGACTAGTGGGCTAATTCCCTGTGCCAGCAAATGATGGAGACAGAACAAAAACAGCAGCTTTGTGACATCACTGATAATAGTTAACCCTGGACCCTTAGGGGTCAGCTTCTGTATGCCACTGACAAAGCATGAGGACTTCAGAACCCAGCCTAAGAAGCACAACCAGCCATAAAACAAATTTAAGCAAATATGAACTCAACTATATACAAAAGTCACACACAGCAGAGGTATATACAAAGCAGAGAACCGCCAGAGATTGCCAGATTGCACTAGGTGCAAGGAGTTCTTTGCTCTCAGGGAACGAGTCCGTTCTCTAGAGGCTAGAATGGCAGACTTGAAAGGCATAAGGAAGACAGAAAGGTACATAGACGAGACCTACAGGGATATAGTCCTGAAGTCCCACCTCCAATCTGGCAGCATCCCTGTTGCCATGGAGGAGAGAGGTCACGTGACAGGAGAGCATCACCCTGGTGTGGCAGAAAGTGATCCTGTAACTAGGACCTGTCCTCCAAGTGATGTACACCCAAATAGCAATAATTACCTTCCAACCACATAATCTTCCCTGACTCAACAACACATTACACTACTTTACCAGATTAATAGTACACTTTTCAGACAATATGACACTTGTATGTAAATAGTTGCTCTTGTTGTTTTGTTGTAAATAGTTGCTCCTGTTATCCAAGTTAATTTTCCTGTTTTATGTAATAACCAGATAAATGTAACTTGTCTGACGTTTTCTTGTTCCATGTAAACCACGCTGATAATGAATAGTGCGGTATATAAAAAATGTTAATAAATAATAAATAAATAAATGTAAAACCTCACACCGAGGAGGTTTCTCCAGGGCCATGTGCCCATGAGGGAAGGGTTAGGACAGCTGTTATAGTTGGTGATTCGATCATTAGGCATGTAGATAGCTGGGTGGCTGGTGGACGTGAGGATCGCCTGGTAACATGCCTGCCTGGTGCGAAGGTAGCGGACCTCACGCACACCTAGATAAGGTCTTGGATAGTGCTGGGAAGGAGTCTGCTGTCTTGGTACATGTCGGTACCAATGACGTAGGAAAATGTGGTAGGGAGGTTCTGGAGGCTAAATTTAGGCTTTTAGGTAGGAAGTTGAAATCTAGAACTTCCAGGATAGCGTTCTCCGAAATGCTTCCTGTTCCACACGCAGGACCCAAAAGGCTGGCAGAGCTCCGGAGTCTCAATGCGGGGATGAGATGATGGTGCAAGGATGAGCGTTTTGGATTTGCTAGGAACTGGGGAACATTCTGGGGAAAGGAGGGGCTCTTCCGAAGGGATGGGCTTCATCTTAACCGGGATGGAACCAGGCTGCTGGCATTAACCTTTAAAAAGGAGATAGAGCAGCTTTTAAACTATAGAGGAAAGCCGACAGTCGCACAAGAGCGCATGGTTCGGAAGAATGTATCCTTGAAGGATACCACCAAAAGCAGAGAGGTTCCGAAAAAGAGTAAAGTAGCACAAATGTCCTTGAGTATGGAGCAGGGCACACAAGGGGAGCAGAAGCTCCTGCAGGAGATCAGAGAGTCACAAGAGGCAGGAGACATTGGATGAACAGATTCTTCTTTATTGTATAGAGACCCCAACGCGTTTCGGCAACGCCTTCTTCAGGGGGAAGGGATACAAATCTATCTTCATATACACAACAATGAAAAAATAAATAAATATTAAAATGACAATATTAAAAATATATTAAAATAACACACCTGGCATGTAGCGTGCTAAAGAGACAAACATTCCTATGCCATAAATGTAAGGCACACCTTTGAACATGCAAACTTTATGATAAACATATGAAAAGACAATAAATAAAAATTGATTAAAGCTCACACTAAAACAAAACAACCAAACGCAGGGCTGAGAAACCAACAAATAAAAACGTTGCCAGAAAACTTGGCAAACTGGATGGAGAGATAGGGAAGTTTACATCGAAAAACAAGATTATAATAAATAATATGATTCAATTAACATCAGGATCAACATATAAATAAATATTATAAAAATATATAAAATATATATATGTATATATGTGTGACTATATGGATAAGTTGTTAAAAAGAGATAAAAACATAACACCATGCATAATAAATAACGTGAGGCAATAATGATAAAAGTAATGATAATAACATTAAAATAACAATGATAAAATACATAAATACATAATAATATTCTATTGGAAACATCAATAAGAGCCAATAAATTAGAAAATAATAAAATACATCTCATAATATTCTCATTAGCTAGAAAGCTTCTAAGGTAAATACCCAAATACTGTATGAAAAAGCTTTTTTAATGTTAACCATTCAAAAATGATGGCTAGAGACTTCTCAAAAGTAAAGAGACTCCGTGGGGGATGGGAATAGTAAAAATGCTATACATTTCTGCCAAGATAAAAACAGAATGAAGGAACATCTTTAGTAGGGCCACCAAACAGTTTTGAAGCTATCAAGGCACATCCGAATAGAGCTGGAATTGCAAAAATATTTAAAACGGCATGTAACCGTGCCACATAGGGGTGCGGATTGCAAGAACAAAATATCTTGGCAGAAATGTATAGCATTTTTACTATTCCCATCCCTCACGGAGTCTCTTTACTTTTGAGAAGTCTCTAGCCATCATTTTTGAATGGTTAACATTAAAAAAGCTTTTTCATACAGTATTTGGGTATTTACCTTAGAAGCTTTCTAGCTAATGAGAATATTATGAGATGTATTTTATTATTTTCTAATTTATTGGCTCTTATTGATGTTTCCAATAGAATATTATTATGTATTTATGTATTTTATCATTGTTATTTTAATGTTATTATCATTACTTTTATCATTATTGCCTCACGTTATCTATTATGCATGGTGTTATGTTTTTATCTCTTTTTAACAACTTATCCATATAGTCACACATATATACATATATATATATTTTATATATTTTTATAATATTTATTTATATGTTGATCCTGATGTTAATTGAATCATATTATTTATTATAATCTTGTTTTTCGATGTAAACTTCCCTATCTCTCCATCCAGTTTGCCAAGTTTTCTGGCAACGTTTTTATTTGTTGGTTTCTCAGCCCTGCGTTTGGTTGTTTTGTTTTAGTGTGAGTTTTAATCAATTTTTATTTATTGTCTTTTCATATGTTTATCATAAAGTTTGCATGTTCAAAGGTGTGCCTTACATTTATGGCATAGGAATGTTTGTCTCTTTAGCACGCTACATGCCAGGTGTGTTATTTTAATATATTTTTAATATTGTCATTTTAATATTTATTTATTTTTTCATTGTTGTGTATATGAAGATAGATTTGTATCCCTTCCCCCTGAAGAAGGCGTTGCCGAAACGCGTTGGGGTCTCTATACAATAAAGAAGAATCTGTTCATCCAACGTCTCCTGCCTCTTGTGACTCTCTTGAGTATGGAGCAGACAGAGCTTAAAGATTCCAAATTACCCATGCCTACCAATAGCCAAATTAATATGAATAAAATACACTCTCTAAAATGCTTGTATGCAAATGCTAGAAGTCTAAAAAATAAGATGGGAGAGTTAGAATATACAGTATAGCAATAAATGAGAGGTTAGATAGGACTAGAATCTCAGAGACATGGTGGAAGGAGGACAACCAGTGGGACACTGTGATACCTGGGTACAAACTATATCGTAATGATAGAGCTGATCAAATTGGTGGAGGGGTTGCGCTCTATGTTAGAGAGGGCATTGAATCAGAAAGGATTAAAGTTTTGCAGGAAACAAAATTTGCTGTAGAATCTCTATGGATTGAAATTCCATGTAAAAAGGGGAAGGCGATAGCAGTGGGGGTGTACTATCAACCGCCTGGCCAGAATGAACAAATGGATGATGAAATGCTCAAAGAAATCAAGGAAGCTAACAAAAGTTACAGCGCAGTAATAATAATGGGTGATTTCAATTACCCCGGTATCGACTGGGTCAGTGACATGGCAGGACATGCTAGGGAGACAAAGGTTTAGATGAAATAAATGACTGCTTCTTGAAGCAGCTGGTTCATGAACAGACCAGAGGGGAAGCCATTTTGGACCTAGTACTTAGTGGAACACCAGATCTGGTGTAAGAGATAAGGGTGTTGGGGCCACTTGGCAATAGTGATCATAGCATGATCGCGTTTGATTTAATTAGTGGAGGAGGGATGGTAAGGAAATCCACAGTACTACCTTATAACTTTTGAAAGGGAGACTATGATAAAATGAGGAACATAGTTCAGAAAAAAACTAAAAATTAGCAGCTGCAAAGGTTAAAGACTTACATCAAGCTTGGGTGTTGTTGAAAAATACTATCTTGGAAGCCCAGACCGGCTGTATTCCACGCTTTAAGTGGAAGTCAGTCCAAAAAACTGCCAGCTTGGTTTAAAGGTGAGGTCAGAGAGGCTGTTGTTGCCAAAAAAGCATCTTTCAGGAAATGGAAAAAAAGAGCAAAATGACGAAAACGGGAAACAGCACAAGCACTGGCAAGTTAAATGCAAGGCATTGATAAGGCAGGCAAGGGGAGAATTTGAGAAGAAGCTTGCTGCGGAAGCAAAAACGCGAAATAAAGACTTTTTCAATACATTTGTAGCAAAAAACCTGTGAGAGAGTCAGTTGGTCCATTAGATGATAGAGGGGTTAAAGGGGCACTAAGAGGCTACAAGACGATAGAGAGACTGAATGAATTCTTTGCTTCAGTCTTTACAGAGGAAGATGTAGGGATGTTACCAATGACTGAAGTGGTATTTAAAGGTGCGGAAGAATTGAAGGAAATATCGATATATCGGGAAGATGTATTACAACAATTTGATAAACTGAAGAGTAGCAAATCACCTTGGCCAGATGATATACATCCAAGGGTGTTGAAAGAACTGGCCATCAAGAGGCTCTCCTCCTCCTCTCTATCTGATTTCATACAACCACTTGCCACCACCAGACAAAGAAGAACCGCCGAGACCAATATGTTATCAATACCAAAAGAAATGACAAACTGCACCAAAACAACATCCAACCGAGCTTTCAGTCTCTGCGCCCCAGCGCTATGGAACACCCTACCCACACATCAGAGCAATCCCTAACCTGAGCCAGTTCAGGAAAGCACTGAAACACTTCCTATTTGTCAAATATCTTACTGACGGCTGTGAACCCCAGTCACACTCGAATAGCTCGTCCTCAAATACTTAAAACACCAAACAAGTTCCTCCCCCATTTAACTTCCTATGTATATAGTTACCCTCTCTCTCCAAGTTTCATTCCCTGTTCAATGTAATGACCATACATTTTGTATATTGTCGGATGTTGTTGTTCTTTGTAAACCGCGCTGATCATAAATAGTGCGGTATATAAGAATTGTAAATAAATAAATAATAAATAACTATGAGATTGCAGATCTGCTATTAGTAATCTGTGAACTATCATTAAAATCATCTGCAATACCTGAAGATTGGAGGATGGCCAATGTTAACGCCAATTTTAAAAAAAGGTTCCAGGGGTAATCCGGGAAACTACAGACCGATGAGCCTTACATCAGTACCAGGAAAAATGGTAGAAACCAGCATAAAGAACAAAATTGCTGAACATATAGATAGTCATGGCTTAATGGGAGACAGCCAACATGGCTTTAGACAAGGAAGATCTTGTCTTACTAATCTGTTATGTTTTTTTGAAGGTGTGAATAAACAGGTAGACAAAGGTGAGTCGGTTGATATAATGTATTTGGACTGTCAGAAAGCCTTTGACAAGGTCCCTTATCAGAGACCTTTGGCAAAACTAAAGAGTCATGGGTTAGGAGGTGGTGTACTATTGTGGATCAGGAACTGGTTAAAAGACAGAAAGCAGAGGGTAGGGCTAAATGGCCAATTTTCCCAATGGAGAAAGGTGAATAGTGGTGTACCCCAGGGATCTGTGCTGGGTCCGCTGCTTTTTGACATATTCATAAATGACCTGGAAATGGGAATAACGAGTGAGGTTATCAAATTTGCAGATGACACAAAACTGTTCAAAGTTGTTAAAACCCATGGGGATTGTGGAAAATTGCAAGAGGATCTTGATAAATTGGAAGACTGGGCATCAAAAAGGCAGATGAAATTTAATGTGGACAAGTGCAAAGTTATGGACCTAGGGAACAACACCACAAACTATGGTTACACGATGCAAGGTTCCACATTAGGAACCACCACCCAGGAAAAAGATTTAGGCGTCATTGTGGATAACATGTTAAAACCTTCCGCTCAGTGTGCAGTGGCGGCCAAGAGAGCAAATAGAATGCTATATCATAAGAAAAGGAATGGAAAATAAAAGAAAGGATATTATAATGCCTCTGTTATCGTTCCATGGTGCGACCGCACCTTGAATATTGTGTGCAATTCTGGTCGCCGTATCTTAAAAAGGATATAGAGTTATTAGAAAAGGTTCAGAGAAGAGTCACCAAAATAGTAAAAGGGATGGAAGGATACCCCTATGAAGAAAGGCTAAAAAGGTTATGGCTCTTTAACCTGGAAAAGAGACGGCTGAGGGGAGATATGATAGAAGTCCATAAATTAATTAACGGAGTGGAACGGGTAAACGCAAATCGATTGTTTACGTTATCAGAATACAGAAAGACTAGGGGATATGCAATGAAGCTACAGGGTAAACAATTTAAGACTATTAAGAGAAAATATCTTTTCACTCAACGTGTAATCAAACTCTGGAATTTGTTACTGGAGGATGTAATAAAGGCCGCGTTAGTGTATCTGGGTTTAAAAAAAGGTTTGGACAAGTTCCTGGAGGAAAGGTCCATAAACCATTATTAAGAAGGGACCCATGATATCAATGCTTGACCCAATACAAGCATTGTGGAACCTGTGTCTTTTGGGGAAACTGCTAGGTACGTATGACCTAGATTGGCCACTGTTGGAAACAGGATACTGGGCTTGATGGATCTTGGTCTGACCCAGTGTGGCATATCTTATGTTCTTCTTATGACATGCATACAGGATCACATCTTAGCAGCTGCAAGGCTATTTCTCAGGACAGAGAGATGGGGATGGGTCCTGGACTCCAGGAAAGGAAATTAATGGTAAGTAAAATTTCTCCTTCCAAATCATCATGCTAGACCAGTTCAGACTAGTGGGAAGTACCAAAGCTATTCCACCCCTGGCGCGATGACACTGTCGCAGTCAATATGGAGACCCTGAAGCAAGCTGCTTCCCTGGCTTGGAGATCCAAGTGGTAGTAATGGTAAAGGTAGACAGGAAGGACCAGGTTGCTGCCCTGCAAATGTTCAGCGGGGTTACCCGTGATCTTTCCACCCAGGAAACTGCCTGACATTGCATCAAGTGGGCCTGGAGACCCATGGGAACTTGTTTGCTCTGGAGGATATAAGCGGACTCAATGGCCTACTTAATCCATCATGTGATAGTAGCTTTATCCAAAAGGCATTGATAACCTTGAGATAATGGCGTAAGGCCCTGCTGATATCAAGAAAGTAAAGGTTCTTATCGTGCCTAGTACACTACTCTTTCAAAAAGGAAGGAAGCGATACCGCCTGATTCACATGAAAGGCAGAGAGATCTTTCGGCAAGAAAGAGGGAACTGTCCATATAGTCACCCCTTCTGGGGAAAAGGACAGAAACGGTTACCAGCATGAAAGAGCCTGAAGTTCAGAGAGGTGACAGACCAAAGTAATGGCCACAAGGAATATAGTCTTGAATGTCAAAGTCTTTCAGGGGGTGCTGCGTAAAGGTTCAAAGGGTGTGCAAAAGGGCAAAGCAGCAATGAAAGACCCCAGGCCGGCAATACTGGATAAATGGGAGGCTGGAGAGTACAAAACACCATGTAAAAAACAGGCGATATCTGCTGAGCAGTCCTCGTAAGCAGGTCAATGTCGTGACCCGGACCTTCAGAGAATTTAGGGCAAGGCTCTTGTTGAACCCATCTTGATGGAAGGAGAGGATTCCAGCACTTGCACTCGTCGTGTCAAAAGGTACTTCTGGGCATACCAGGAAGAAAAGAGGCACCAGACCGAAGCATATGCCTGAGAAGTGAATGGTGATCGCACATGCGGCGAGGTAGCTACTACCCGTGCAGAATATCTTTTGCAAACTAAGTGGCGCCTTTCAAGAGCCAAGCCATAATTGAGAAGGAAGCAATTGGTCCCTGTTGCAGAAGACCCCTTCTTGACCCAAGCAGGAAAAGAGCTGCCACCAGCCAAACCAAATTGGCATACCACAGGCCACCAGCACAATCCAGCCAGGGTGCAATTCTATTCGACAAAGAATGCGACCAATCATCAGCCATGGCGGAAAGATGTACAGGTGTGAAGAAGGCCATGGCTGGATGAGAGCATTGAGGCCTTGAGACCATGGCTCCTTCCACCAACTGAAGAAGGCAGTCGCCTTGAAGTTGGAGGTGGTGGCCATGAGATCCAGGATGGGACATCCCCTTTGGTGCACAATGCATGCGAATGACCATAGAGCTAGCTCCCACTTGCTGGGGATCCAGAACGTGGCAACTGGGATAGTCTGAATGTTGTCTAACCCTGCGATGTGTTGTTCTGAGAACACCCGGAGATGACGTTCTGCCCATGGAAACAACCGGCTCATCTCCAGAGCCACTTCCGGACATTTCATTCTGCTTTGCCTGTTGAAGCAAGGCACTGTCATGGCATTGTCGGAAAGGACTCAAACTGCCCGATTCCTGAGAAGAGGTTGAAAGAACTGAAGTGCCAGACACAAGGCATGTGCCTCGAGGTGACTGACTGCCTGACCAAGCACCCTGCGCTGTCTGGTCCAGATAGTGTGCTCCCCAACCGTCCAGGCTGGTGTCGGTGGTCACGATTATCCAGTGAGGAATCTCTAAGGGAACGCCAAGCAACAAGAGGTTGCAGGAGAGCCACCACTGAAGACTGCGGCACGCAGCAGGAAGAGGGAGATGGATGTCGTAGTCCTGTGAGTAAGGGGACCAGCAAGACTGTAGGGAGATCTGAAGTTGATGCATATGGGCTCTGGCCCATGGGATGAGGTCCAATGTAGCTGCCATGGTGCCAGGAATCTGTAGGTAGTCCCACACCCGGGGGTTGTTACTACTACTACTATACCATGCACTGAAAGGCCAGGAACTGCGAACAAAGTTTCAGGAACCTATCCGGTGAGAGACACGTCCCGCTCGCATGTCGAACGGAGCCCCCGGAAACACCAGATTCTGAGTCAGGCAAAGACAGTTCTTGGCGTGATTGACAACACAAGCCAAAGCAGAAGCAGAACACCAAGGACCAGGCCTACACGCAGGTGTGGTAATATACAGAACCGCTTTATTGAAGGACCCAACTAAAAGGTTTTGGCCTGAGGCCTTCTTCAGGGGTCGCAAAAGGAAAGCAACATGTAAAAAAGGCAGAAAGCTCTCCTCAATTTTCTGTGTGGGCGGAGGCATAGTTGACAGGCATTTAGGAAAGCCGCGCCGGCCTCCGCAGCAGAGTAGAATCGCTTCTGCTTTGGCTTGTTTCTTGCGGATAGCTTCTTCTCCTGTAGTTGGTGATTGACAACACAGCCAAGGCGCTTCAGAAAGTCGACCACCTGAGAAACTGCCGAGAGCACTTCCTCATGAGACTTGGCTCAGATGAGCCAGTCGTCCAGGGAAGGGTGGACACGAATGCCCTGATGCCGCAGGGTGTCAGTGACAACTACTATCATTTTGGAAAAGGTACAAGGGGCTGTGGCAAGGCCAAACAACAGAGCCCAGAACTTATAGTGCTGGCCAAGGACCGTAAAACGCAAAAAACGCTGATGGTCCTCACGGTTCGGGATGTGGAAGTATGCTTTGGCAAGGTCCAAGGATGCCAGAAACTCATCCGGCTGTACGGATTGAATGACTGACTTCAGAGTCTCCATCCGGAATAGAGGCACAACGCAGGCAGCAGTTGACCTCTGAGGTCTAGAATAGGCCAGAAGGAGCTGTCCTTTTTGGGCACCAATAAATAAATGGAACAACCACCGGAGCCACTTTCCAATGGGGGAATTGGAGCAATCACCCGTAATGAAGACGACGCTGGAGAGTCAGCTTTACTGCCACCCTTTTGGCGGTTAAGCTGCATGGGGAGATCAAAGTGGTGTCCTGGATGGGTTCAGCACAGTCGAGCGCATAGCCCTGCATCACCACTTCGAGCACCCAACTGCCCAAGGTGATGTGGGTCCATTCACAGAAGAAAAGGTGCAACCGCCTGCCGACCTGCGGCACCCCAGAATGGATCCCAAGCCTGTCAGTTGGGGGAGCAAGCAGCCCCAGAGAACTTGTTGGAGAAAGAGTAATTGTCCCTTGAGTGACAAATACCCTGAAAGGACTGCTGTTTTGAACCCAGTTTGTCCGAGAAAAAGTTCAATTTTCTGGGCTGGTACCACTGGGAGTCGTGGAAGCGAACCCTGGAAGTGGAGAAGGAAGAGGCGGAGGGACGATGAGAACTGGATTTGGGCCTATCCTCTGGCAGACAGTGAGGTTTAACATCTCCAGAGTCCTTGACCAGTCTCTCCAAAGCTTGCCCCTGAAGGGGAGGCTTAGCGAGCCGAGCTTTGAAAGCCACATCAGCATACCAATGGTGAAGCCATAACCGCCGCCTTTCAATCGTGATGGCAGCCAATGAGCGGGCTACCAAGCAGAGCAGGTCATAGACGGCATCCACCACAAAGGCGATAACCAATTCCAAATGTGCTGATGGAGGATCCTCTGGCAGAAATTGAACCCAGTGCAGCAATGCGCGAATCGCTAGCCCTTCACAGACCGAAGCTTGCAGAGCTAGAGAAAAGAGGAGGAAAAGCCATCTTCAAGAGGCCCTCAACTTTCTGGTCATGTTGATGCCGGAAGGCCACACACCCCTCCACCAGAATGGTAGTATGCTTAGTAACCGCGGTCACAATCGCATCCACCTTGGGAAAACACAAACACTTATCTAGGCATGAAGAACCTTAGCCACCAATTTGTACATAGTTTACCTGTTAGCCCTGTATAAATACCCTGTTTCTTGTAAGTCCAGTGTAGACCTTTATCTGTAAACCGCACTGATGATGAATAGCGCGGTATAGAAGAAACTCGAAATAAATAAATAAATAAATCTGGGGACCAGAGATAGATGCGGCCGAGGCACCGTGCTGAGCACAAGGAAGCCTCTGGAAAATCACATTTCAAGACGACCATTTGCTGAAGCTCCAAGGGAAACGGGGAAGCCCTAGATGGCTCCTGAATACCTACAATGATTTGGATCTGCCTGAGGCTTGGCTGGATCAGGAGCCTGCTGAGCGTGTGGGTCAGAGAGGGGAACCGCTTCTGCAATCTCAGTGATCCTTCTTGCTGAACAGACACACATCCTGGTCCTCATCTCGATCATCAGAAGAATCTTCTGGAGGCAAGAGATCTCCCTCCTCTCAATTCAAGCAACTGCCGAGACTGTGCTTGTCAAAGAGGCATTCGCTGTCCTCCTCGACAGGATGCCAGTCTCTGGAAAGGCAGGAGACGTCCTTGGTGCGTTCCTTATCCTGACTAGTTGGTATAGGTCTGGAATGCTTCCTAGAGGAGTAGTCAGAGGTGAATGGAGAGTCATAAGAGGATCCTGAATGCCACAGGTCCCAGGCTTGGCAAATAAAAAGCATGAATTGGGCACCAGAACTCTCAGGAGGCTGCTGGAGGAAGATGGTCCACCTGAACCCTTCACAGAGTGTCCAAGAGGGGTCTACTGAAGCGGGAGCATAGGGGATGTAACAGAATCTTACCCTGACGCTGAAGAGAGTCCGCCTTGATATGCAGCACAGGCAGAACATAGACTATCTTCCAAAACACGGTGCTTTTTACCGCAGCGTAAACAAAGAAGAAAAAAAGGCATGCAGTAAGGGAAGCATGCCTGTCTCTTCAATAAATAGCAGTGTCAGGAAAAAAAATAAAAATAGAAAAAAAAAAGTTTACCTCCTCAAAAATGGCGATCCTGCTAGTAAAAAATGGTGGGAAGCTGCACACACTAAGAGAGCCATCTACAGTGAGAGCCAGAGAGATGTCAGTCGGGGAAGCGCCATGCTGAAAAATGCCACCGCTCTAAGAATGGAGAAAAATAAAAATTCCCCCTGCCATGAACTAAAAATGCGGCGGCACTCTGAAGGCACGAAGAGAATGTAGAGAAGCAGGATTTCCTCTTGCCTGCTGCACACTAAAATGGCGGCAGTAGCGAGGGGAAAAGGCATGCAGAGAAGAGAATTGCTGTACTGAGTAGTGGGCACCCTTGCACACACTGCTGGTAAGAAGAGAGAGAGGAGAGAAAATGTACTCACTCACCTGTAACAGGTGTTCTCCAGGGACAGCAGGAATCGGTCCTCACATATAGATGACGTCAACGCCAACAGAGCCCTCACTGAAGCATCTCCCCAGCTTTCAAAGAAAGCCTTTGGGAGATGCCACCAGGCATATGTGGCCTCTCCTTTCCGCCCACGGGTGCCATCTTGGTCACTCAGATGACATAGCTAGAGCCAACAAAAGGGATGGCAAAAATTACAGCAACTACAATAAGAGGAGGGAAGGTTGTGAGGATTGATTCCTGCTGTCCCTGGAGAATACCCATTACAGGTGAGTAGCTACGCTTTCTCTAGAAACAAGCAGGAAGTCAGTCCTCACATATGGGACTCCCTAGCTACAGGCGGCTACTACTACTATTTAGCACTTATATAGTGCCACATACGCAGCGCTGTACAAACATACAAGAGACAGTCCCTGCTTGTCAGAGCTTACAATCTAATTGAGACAATACAGAGGATTAGTCAATTGGTGCAATACACAATATGGTGTTTTCTACAGGTCTACCGATGACCTGTAGAAAACACACGGGCCAGCCATGAGCAGTCGCAAGTGAATCTGAGGACAGACTTTGAGGACCCCAGTGTCCAGGGAGAACCATGGCTCTGGTAGCCTGAACAAGAAGGGCCATAAGGCAGAGTTGCCTAAACCATGAACAGATTATGAAGTACGGCCTGGCCAAAGGCACTGTCCTCTCAGGACTCCCTCTCCTGGTAGTAGTGGGCTGCAAAAATGTGGACCGAAGACCAGGTGGCGGCCCAGCAGATGTCTGCCATGGGGAACACAGTGAAGGCTTGCAACCGAAGTTGCCATAGCCCTGATATTATGTGCCGTAACTTGACGCTCCAGCAGCAGCCCAGCTTGGTTGTGGGCGAAGGTGATGCAATCCACCACCCAGATGAACAGGGTCCGCTTGGTGACAGCCTCCCCCAGACTGGGGTTGTAAGAGACAAAGCTGTAAGGCTTTGCGGTGGTCTCGAGTATGCTGTAGATAGGGCAGAGCCCTTTTGCAGTCCAGAGTATGGAGAATGGCTGACACCTTGTCCGTGTGGGGATGTGGAAAAAAGCTAGGGAGTACCACCTTCTGGTTGAGGCGGAAATCAGACACCACCTTCTGAAGAAACTTCGGGAGAGTGCGGAGCATGACCCTGTTCTTGTAGAACCTGGTGTGGGGTGGCTCGGCCACCAGGGCCTGGAGCTTGCTGACTCTGCATGCAGAGGTGAGTGCCACCAGGAAGGCCCCTTCCAGGACAGGTATCTCAGTGGCAGGTAGCCAAGGGTTCAAAGGGTGGCTTGGTAAGTTGTGCCAGGACCACCTTGAGATCCTATTCTGCTGGGGGCGAATGTATGGGAGGCTTCAAGAGCAGTAAACCTCGCATGAATAAGATAATAAGGGACTGCACGGGAAGAGGCTTGCCCTCTATAAAGTGGTGGTTCCCAGAGAGTGCGCTCAGGTGCACCCTGATGGAGTTGAACCTAAGTCCGGACTGTGAAAGGAAGAGCAAGTACTCCAGCACCCCGTGCACCAGGCAGGAGAACGGGTCCACATATTGCTCCATGCACCATAAGGAGAAACTGCGCCACTTGAAGGCATAGGCCCGTCTCGTGGAGTACTTGTGAGAGGCCAGGAGGACCTCTTCCACCTCCTTGGGGAGGTTGAGGGGTGTTAAAGCAACCTTTTCAGCAGCCATGCTGTGAGGGACAAGGATCCCAGGTTGGTATGGAGGATAGAGCCCTTCTCCTGGATCAAAAGTCCCGGTGAGCTCCTGAGAGGGACCGGGTACTACGTCAAGAGATGAAGCAGTAGAGAAAACCAAGGCTGCCTGGCCAGCTCAGGGCCACTAGAATCAGGGAAGCCTTGTCTCTTGGACCTTGAAGAGGGTCTGCGCTATCAGAGATGTGAGAGGGAAGGCATACAAAAGACTCTCTGATCACAAGATGAGTAAGGCATCCGCTGCTACCTGGCTGGGGTGTGGCTGTGGGCAGCAGAAATGCGGTAGCTGAGCATTGGTCGGGTGGCAAAGAGGTTGAGGTCTGGGGTACCCCACAACCTGAAGAGCCGCTGTGCCACCCCAGTGTTCAGGCGCCACTCATGTGGTTTTAGGACCCTGATCAGCCTGTCTGCCAGGGCATTATCCTGGCCCGGGAGGTATACTGCCCTGAGTAGGATACCCTGCCTGGTCGTGTATGAGCAGAAGGCTACTGCCTCCTGGCAGTGGTGGTAGGAGCCTGTGTTGTCTTGTTTGTTCAGGTAGAACATCGTGACCCGATTGTCTGTCTGGATGAGCACTGACTGATGCTGCAGGCAGTGCTGGAAGGCTTTAAGTGCAAGGAAGATGGCCCTGAGTTCCAGCAGGTTAATCTGCTGCTGGCTCTCCTCGAAGGACCAGATGCCCTGGGTGTGCAATTCCTCGCAATGGGCAACCCAGCCCAACAGGGAAGCATCTGTCGTAAGTACCCTCTGGGGGCTCGTGATTTGGAAGGGCATGCCCTACTGCAGGTTTTGCAGATCCTGCCACCAACTGAGGGACTCACACAGCTGACGGGACTCCGAGACACTGTCCCGGAGCCTGCTGGTGGCCTGGGTCCACTGTGAGCAGAAACACTACTGAACTGCCCACATATGAAGGCAGGCGTTGGTGACCACATGGACCGTGGTGCTGCACTTTGGTCGCCATGGCCGTGAGGCGATCTGCCCTGTCTAGAGGGAGGAAAGCCATGGCTTGAAGGGTGTCCAGGTGAGCCCCTATAAACTCCAAGTCTTGAGTTGGGGTTAGATGGGATTTTGAGTGATTTATCACAAATCCCAGATGTTATAGGATTGTGATGATGCGGCCTGTGATCTGCAGCGTCTCTAAGACTGTGTCTCCTTTTACGAGCCAATTGTTTAGGTAAGGGAAGATGAAGGCCCCCAGCACTGCCAGGCATTTGATGAAGCACTGCCAGGGTACTTCCCTTCGGAAGCAAGGCCGAAGGGAAGTACCCTGTACTGGTAATGGTCACCCCCAACCATGTATCTTAGGTACTGCCTGTGACTGGTATGGATAAGGATGTGTGTATAAGCATCCTTTAGGTCTAAGGAGCATAGCCAATCTCCCTGCTGGAGGCAGGGCAGCAGTGTTCCAAGGGAGAGCATTTTGAACTTTTCCCACACCAGGAATTTGTTCAGGTTTCTCAGGTCCAGGATGGGCCTTAGTCCACCTGTTCTTTTTGGGACCAGAAAGTACCTGGAGTAAAACCCTTTTGCCTTCAGGTGGTGTGATATGAGCTCCACAGCCCTGTCCCTGAGAAGGCCTGCAAGTTCTTGCATTAGTAGAGCCTGGTGCAGGGGAGACAGAGGGGGCTCCCCAGTTAAGAAGGGTGGCGGCAGCTGGTCCAGGTGGAGGAGGTAACCCCCCCTCTACCACCTGAAGTACCCATGAGTCTGTGGTGATCGAAGCCCACCTGTGGGCAAAATGGACAAGGCACCCCCACCTCCCCTCCCCCGTTGGCAGCTGATCCTCCAGAGTAAGAGAAGCTATGCTGGGGGTGTCAAAACCCAACCCAGGCTGAGCTGGGGCTGGAGTCTGGGGCTTGGGGGCCCGCTCCCTTGCTCTGGTGGCCCTGCTAAGGAGTCTGGGTGGCTGGGTATGGAGGATAGCCTCGATGGGGTTGGCCCTTCCTATGGAAAAGAGGCTTCTTCCTCAGAAGAGTAGAAGTCTTCCTTGAGAGTCGAGAATGAGTAACATACTCTGTCTCGATCTCAGCAGTCTGGTCCTCCATGGGCTTGCTGAAGAGCTGCTCCCCGAGGCATGGGACGTCGAGGAGCTTCTCCTGCACCTATTGCTTGAGGATGGATGTCTGGAGCTAAGCCTGGCGTCGCGCGCCGATGCTGGTGGCAGCCACCCTTGCGCTGAACTCAAAGCAGTTATAGGCGGCTCAAGAAAAATAATTGGGAGCACTCTCTGATGGACTTCATAAGTGTCTGGAAGCACCGGAGGTGGTCTCCAGCAAGGCCAGCCATGAAGCCTCTGAGCTCCTTTGCCAGGTTTTGGAGGAACATGCCGATGTAAGTTGATAAGTTTGAATGCGGCATGCTATTATCGAGTCCTGGTAGCATTTGCACCTGAGGGCGTCAAAGTTGTGGGACTCCCTGCCCGGGGGTACTGATGAGTGCGTCTTCAGGCTCTTTTGTCGGCGCATGGCTGACTCTACCACCATAGAGGTGTGAGGGAGTTAGGTCTTCTGAAAGCCTGGCCCACGTGGACCCGGTAGATGATATCCAGGCGGCAGCTAACAATCGGCACTGAAGCCAGGGATTCCCACATTTAGAGAAATCATCGGTTGAGGATGGAAGGGACCAGGACTGTCAGGGTCTCTTTCAGTGGTGCCTCGTACTGGAGGATGTCAAGCTCCTCCATATGGGGGTCCTCCTCCAACTCTGTAGTGAGAGAGAGGGCTCGTGCCATGTCCCGGACAAACTCTAAGAACAAGGTGTCCTCGGGTAGTACTAGCTGCCAGTGGAGACAGATCCAAGGGGAGGTCTCGATGGACACAGAACTCCGGAAATGTCTCAACATCGGACTCCCAAGCCAAGTAATCTGAGGAAGACTCGAGGCCCGACGGCTCCAGGGGTGTCGTCGGCTCCGGTCTTCGGTGCTTCAAAGCAGAAGCATGGCCGGAACCAGAGGCACTCACCTGTGAAGACCTTGCCCCCAAGGAGTGGATGCAAGAGAGACCCTCGCTGAGGATCTACCCAAGGTGTCTGGCTTTCGGGGATCACTATGGCAGCCTGGGGAGTTCTCAGCATCGAGGTCCCTGCAGTCTCAGCACGAATGCCAGTGGGGCCGGGCATCGACGCCTGTTGGGAAGCAATGAATGCAAAAACACTGTGTTCAAGGGCCAACATACGAATTTCCCACTCTGGGATGGCTGTCAGTGATACTGACGCCGAGGTTACCGGGTCTGGTGTCAAGGAGAAAAGGGGATCCTCGATAGGACAGCCCTCGGGAAACCGTGGTCCGTCGAAGGCCTGTCCTGGGTACCTTCCGTGGCCGCTCCCGCTCTGACTCCTCAGAGACCTGTCTGGGGCTGAGGGATCGTGCATGGGATTTCACATGCTTGTCCGCCTCCCAGGACGAGGTCTTCTTTTTCTTATTATGCTCTCTGGGGACCCTTGTTTGGAATGTCTGTGAGCCCGCTCTGGAACCGTGGGGCCTTACGCGACTCCGAAGATCCGTGCGAGGCCTTTGAGCACGAGGCTACTGGGGAAACTGGGGTCAAGTGTGCCCTGTGGAAGATGCCATCTTGCTTTAGCCATCAAAAGTGAACCTTAAAGAGTATCCCACAACAATATCACACCCATCTAAAGAGATAACTCAATAAAAGAAAGAATTTTTTGTCGGAACTACTGCCGTGAAAACTTACGTCCTCTCGAGGCAGAACGTTCCTTTTAATTAAAGATTTTGAAAAGGGATAGAAACCCTTAAAATACCCAAAAGGATATCAAAAACCCATAGGGTACAAACAAGACGTGAAAGTGAGTCTTCTTTTAAAAAAACCCTTTTCTTACACTCCAAGCATAATGGCTAATAATAACCACGGGTACTTAGCTCAAGTCCTGGCTCCCATGGATCAAAAAAAGTTTTTCCAAAGCATCAGGAGTGTCGCCATAAGAAAGGGAGATCATCCGCAACTATCAGAAATCTGTAATCCAAACAGTGTGTTGACCCAACGTTGCGTTTCGGGCTTATGTGCTTCCCAGCCCTTCTTCAAAACAGTTACTGATGTAAAGGGTAAAGAGAACCCATTTTCAATTTAAGCTCTCACCAAACCATCTGATCAAACAATTGACCAATGGGAAAACAGGCTGAACTTAAAGGTATATACATTCAAAGAATACCCCAATTCTCCTTTATCGTGAGCAACGCTGGATTTTCCTTTTGCATTCATTAGCCCCGGCGGGTTTAAACTCCTCATTGGACTGGTGGGGTATTCTTTGAATGTATATACCTTTAAGTTCAGCCCGTTTTCCCATTGGTCAATTGTTTGATCAGATGGTTTGGTGAGAGCTTAAATTGAAAATGGGTTCTCTTTACCCTTTACATCAGTAACTGTTTTGAAGAAGGGCTGGGAAGCACATAAGCCCGAAACGCAACGTTGGGTCAACACACTGTTTGGATTATAGATTTCTGATAGTTGCGGATGATCTCCCTTTCTTATGGCGACACTCCTGATGCTTTGGAAAAACTTTTTTTGATCCATGGGAGCCAGGACTTGAGCTAAGTACCCGTGGTTATTATTAGCCATTATGCTTGGAGTGTGAGAAAAGGTTTTTTTTAAAAGAAGACTCACTTTCACGTCTTGTTTGTATCCTATGGGTTTTTGATATCCTTTTGGGTATTTTAAGGATTTCTATCCCTTTTCAAAATCTTTAATTAAAAGGAACGTTCTGCCTCGAGAGGACGTAAGTTTTCACGGCAGTAGTTCCGACAAAAAATTCTCTCTTTTATTGAGTTATCTCTTTAGATGGGTGTGATCTTGCTTTAGCCGGCAGCTCTGGATGGTCTTGGCAGACATCTTTTTGCACAGGGGGCATTCCTCCGGGTTGTGGTTGGCGCCCGGACACCATAGGCAACAGTCATGAGTGTTGGTGAGAGACATGTTTTTGGAGCACCGATCACATTTCTTAAAACCGATGGCCTTTGGGGCAAGAAAGACTCCTGCGAGGCTGAATACCCTCAGCACGGCCAGCGGTTCAAAAGGGCACCAAAGTGCTGGAGGAACCTACCAGAAATAAAACTAAGTTTTGAGACCCGATGCCATGGCAGCGGGCCTCAAAGGCGGGAAAAGGACCGGCACAAACCGGACAGGTGTACAACAGTGTAAGAGAAATCAACTTTTTTCCAGGAGAACAAGATAGACGTCTGTAGGGCTCCATGGAAAAAGGGAGAGACTGACCAAAATGGCACCCTTAGGCAGGAGGGGAACCACGCATGCGTGGTGGCATCTCCCAAAGGCTTTCTTTGAAAGCTGGGGAGATGCTTTCACAAGGGCTCAGTTGGCGTCAACATCACCGATATGCGAGGACTGATTTCCTGCTTGTTCCTGGAGAAAGAACTCACAGCCTGATGCCAGAGGCTGTAGATCCTGTAGTGCCAACTTGAAGAACCCATGCTGCTCTTTGTGTAATAGATGAAGCCCCTGTTTTGTTTTGTTTTTAAATTTAAAAATAATAAAGGCTGGCAGGCTAAGGCTGACTTCAGCTCCTCAGGGTGCCCGGAGGGCTGAACTGCTCCTCATGAACAGAAACCTTCCCTTCTTCAGAGGTGCTCTACTGATCCTCCTGACCAGGACCACCACCTCTGGGACAAAAGAACAGTGGGGAACTCCTGAGAGACCCCCTCCTGTGACCTCTAGAGACGTCCTAAAAAGACCAAGCTACACTCACAGAACTCTCCCTCAGAGACAGTTAGGAGCTGAGAAGTCCACTATTTACTGGCGACAGAGACAATACTGAAGCTGACCCCTAGAGGTCCAGGGTTAATTACTATCAGTGATGTCAGAAAGCTTCAGGTTTTTTTTCTTAGTCTCCATCATCTGCTAGCAAGGGAAAGCACAGTTACTTACCTGTAACAGGTGATCTCTGGGAACAGCAGGAATAAGTCTTCACATATGGGTACGTCGGTACCGACGGAGCCTGCGCGGGAACGCTCCCCAGCGTCCCAAAAAAGGAAAGCTTTTGGGAGCAATCCCACAGCGCCTGCGCGCTGCCTTCCCGCCTTTCCTAACCGCCTCTCTCCAGTTCGAGTTTTAAAGCTGAGACAGAGAGAGAGAGGAAAGGAAAGATAGATAGAAAGATACAACTCCTAGGGGAGGTGGGTGGGTTGTGAAGACTTATTCCTGCTGTTCCCAGAGATCACCTGTTACAGGTAAGTAACTGTGCTATCTCCAGGAACAAGCAGGAATGAGTCTTCACATATGGGGACTCCCCAGCTAGAGATGCCTGGGAGATCCCCAAGGTCGTGAGACCCTGAGAAGAGCTGTACCTCCTCCCATAGATCTCAGGCATCCAACTAGGGATGGAGAGCAGGAGTTGATTAAGCATGGAACAGGTGTTTGAGAACAGCCTGACCAAACAAGGCATCCCGGCGGGAGTCCTTGTCCAAGCAGTAATGGGCTGTGAAGGTATGAACCGAGGCCCAGGTGGCCGCTCGACAGATCTGGTCGATGGACACAGAATTTAGATGAGCCATAGAGGTTGCCATGGCCCTCACATTGTGAGCTGTGACATGGCCCTCCAGAGAAAGATTCTTGCTCTGATAGGCGAAAGAAATACACTGAGTAATCCAATTGGACAGTGTCCTCTTAGAGACTGGAAGTCCCAAATGAGAGGGATCAAAAGCAAAAAAGAGCTGAGAAGACTTTCTATGTTGCTGTGTCCTTTGTAAGTAAAAGGCAAGAGCCCTCTTACAATCCAGGGTATGAAGATTCCTCTCTGCACTTGATGCATGAGGACCTGGAAAGAAGACAGGTAAGTACACCTCTTGGTTAAGATGAAAAGGTGAGACCACTTTAGGCATAAAGTGTGGATTGGTCCTAAGGACTACCTTATCATGATGGAACCTTGTATAAGGTGGATTAGCCACTAAGGCCTGCAGCTCACTGATGCGGCGAGCTGAGGTGACTGCAATAAGAAAGATAACTTTCCAGGAAATAAATTTCAAGGAGGTAGTGGCTAAGGGTTCAAAGGGAGGCTTCATGAGCTGACCAAGAACCAGATTCAAGTCCCATGCCACTGGAGGTGGTCTAATGGGAGGTTTAGTTAAAAGAAGGCCTCTCATGAATCTTGCAACAAGAGGATGAGAGGAAATAGGTTGTCCATGGAGAGGCTTGAGAGATGCTGCAATAGCACTCAAATGGACCCGTACTGAATTCGTTTTGAGGCCTGCATGGGAAAGATGCAGGAGATACTCCAGTAAAGAATTCAAAGGAATTGCTAGAGGGTTAAAACCCCTCTCAGCACACCAAATGGTAAACCTTTTCCATTTAAAAGCATAGGAACGCCTAGTAGAAGGCTTTCTGGAAGCATGAAGGATATCCCTCACTTGCTGAGACAGATGCCAATCTTGAAGGTCTAAGCCTTCAGCAACCAAGCCCTGAGATGGAGAGATTGGGGCTTTGGGTGCCACAGCGTTCCCCCCTCCTGAGACAGGAGATCTGGAGCAGATCCCAAGTCCAGGGAGGGAGCTTGAGAGAAATGCAGAAGTAGAGGGAACCACACTTGGCGTGGCCATCGTGGAGCTATGAGGATCATAATCCCTCGATCTCTCTGAAGCTTGAACAGGGTCTTGGGAATTAGGGGAATGGGTGGAAAGGCGTATAGGAAGTCTTGACCCCAATGAAGGAGGAAGGCATCCTTGGCCTGAACTCCCTGACACGGAATTCTGGAACAGAATCGGGGAAGTTTGGCATTCCACGGACTTGCAAAGTGGTCTCTGTCCGGGGTTCCCCAAATTCGAAAGATTCTGACTATCTGGTCCATATGAAGGGACCACTCGTGTGGAAGCAGAACTCAACTGAGTCTGTCTGCCCAAGAGGTTTGAACTCCTGGAAGGTATACTGCCAGAAGATGAATTTGATGCTCTCTGGCGAAGGCCCACAATCTCAGAGCTTCATTACAAAGCGACAGAGAGCCAGTCCCTCCCTGCTTGTTCACATAGAACATGGCTACTTGGTTGTCCGTGTGAATGAGGACTGTCTTGTAGCTGAGCAGGGTATGGAAGACTCAGAGCCAGGAAGATTGCTCTGAGCTCTAAGATGTTGATATGTAGAGAGGTCTCCTGTGGGGACCAAATGCCCTGGGTGGAGAGGTCGTGAAGATGAGCTCCCTAACCCTTTGGAGAGGCATCTGTTGTAAGGGTTGCTTGGGGTAACAACTGTTGGAAGGGGGACCCCTGCAACAGATTTTGAGTGGACTTCCACCACTGGAGAGACCAAAAGAGGCGCCTGGAGGTTGCTATTTTGTCTGACAGGCACCCTGATGCCTGAGTCCATTGGGTGGACAAAGTCCATTGAGCTGCCCTCATGTGAAGGCGAGCATAAGGGACCACATGCACAGTGGATGCCATGTGGCCTAGCAGTTGTAACATCTCTCGAGCAGTTAAATGGGTTTTTAACTGAATCTGGGAGGCTAACTGCACTAAGTGTAGGCAACGGGCCTGGGGAAGATAGGCCCTTGCAGTTGTGGTATCCAGCAAGGCCCCTATGAACTCTAGAGACTGAGTAGGGGTGAGTTGGGACTTTGGAATGTTTATCACCAGTCCCAGACACTGCAGAACACGCATTGTGCAGGTTAGGGAAGTCTGGGCCTCTGACTGGGATGGAGCTCGGATGAGCCAGTCGTC